>CM072773.1:133385000-134635000 GCA_036936925.1 Cenchrus fungigraminus
TCCTCACCGTCCTGATTTTATATTAAATCAAATAAAATCTTGTAATACTAGCTTCATTGAAAGTTTGACCATTGGTCATATTTAGAAAATTATATAAGTATCATTCACTGTAATTTATTTGCGGCTTTCATTTATTATCAAAGATATTTTAAACATGACACGCCTTTTCATATATATATTTGCAACAAATTTTTGAATAGAAGGAATGGTCAAATGTTGTATGGAAAAAGTTAATAACGAATTTATTTATTTTTTGATACGGAGGGAGGGAGCGTAAATGATAATAAAAAAACAACGCGCTGTGAATAATTAAAAAAAAAGCGCGGTCAGCACGCGGATAAAACAGAGTGATCGGATCCGAATCCGACACGGCTCCAACTAGGAATCGACCAGGCCTCGTCCCGGATCTCTATTTATATATCGACGATGGATTCAAGAATCGATCAATATGCACTAGACAGACAACCCGGCGATTGCGTGCTCGTCGTCTGTGTTGCGAGTACGACCGGAGTACACCACAGGCAGATCACGCAGGCCACAGGCGATCGACGTCTCGACGATGGCGGCAGGCCGGAGCCATGTTCACCTGTGCTTCACCGACCACAGAGACGGGACCTACGCGCTGCACCACGTCGACGTCGAGCCCTTGTTCCACTCCGAGCCGGACCCAGACCCGGAATCCATGGACGCGGGAACGCTGCCGCCCCCCGCCGCTCGCTTCCAGCCGCCCCCGGAGCCGAACCACGTCATGAACTTCCACCTCCTCGGCGTCGGCGGCGACCGTGTCGTGTCCATCGACGAGCTGCGGCGGACCCTCATCTACGGCGCCGCCACCGGCGCCGTCCGCGCCGGGCCCGCGCTGCACGACCGAAAGTTGCACACCCTCTCCGCGTCGGTCGGCGACAGCCTGTACCTCCTCGACCACATCCCTCGCCGGGAGAGGCGCCGCTGCTTCGAGGCCCTCGTCTACGAGCCCCACCGCGAGGACTGGAGCTGGCACCGCCTCCCGCAGCCGCCCTACGTGCGCGAGCCCGGGTACGACGGCGCCCAGGTCCTCTCCCACGCCGCCGGCGCCGGCGCCGGCGCCATCTGGACGTACACCCAGGGCGTCGGCACCTACTCGTTCGACACGGCGCGCCGCGCCTGGCTGAAGGAAGGCGACTGGGCGCTCCCGTTCCGCGGCAAGGCGGAGTTCGTCCCCGGGTGCGGCCTGTGGTTCGGGATCTCCTCGGGGCCGGACCGCCGCCTCGTCGCCGCCGACCTCGCCTCCTCCTCGTCGTCGTCGCCGCCGGAGGTGCGCGGCGCGTGGGAGGAATTCAGGCAGCCCGCCGAGTGGTTCTGCAGGAACTCCGCCGTCGTGCACCTGGGGTGCGGCGGCAAGCTGTGCACCGTCAGGTTCTTCGCCACCGACCCCACTGACAAGGTCTGGCGGACGCGGGGCACCGTCGTGGTCATCACCGCCGTCGAGGTGGAACGCCACGACGACGGAGCTGGGACGACGATCCGGATGGTGAGGCGTAGGCCGACGTGCATCAAACTCGCCGACTATAACAAACTCATAAACCGGGTACTCTAGCAGGCTATTCATGATGTAATAATTAATCGTATGTGTCATGTGTGACAGAGTGAGGTATAGTAATCAAATCAAAACTTATGGTGCATATGCAAACCTTTTACTTTTCAGGCAATGTTCTTATGGTAAACCTCCTGTCAGTAATAATAATAATAATAAGTAAAAATTTAAAACTATCCTCATATTATGCATATCAGTCATGGGAATGGCATGATGTAATGGTAAAAGCAGTTTACATCGGTATTAGACCAATGACCAGGGATGGGTACGCATACAAATCAAGAAAAGGATAAGGATCTGTTTCACGCATCGACGTGCTCGTGCCATCAATATTTTCTTATTAACTCTCCCAATTTAGTTGGATTGGCAAATGGGGATCTCTGCTGGAGATACTCTTTCATGCTTGTCCACTTAGCACACTCAAACGGCTTCAGTTACATAGTCAGTTGTGCCCCTCTACAGCAGCTAACAGGTAACCGACCGGGACAGATAGCATGAACATAGATACATACTCGCACTTCCAAATGAAATCCTCGCGAAATTTGCTTTTGGGCATACCACAAGTGCTCAATAACTTAAGTTAATTCGGTGAAATATTTCTTGATTTATTTTTCTATTGTTAGAATTAACTTAATCTAACTATTAACTTAAGTAGGATCTTAGCTTAGTCTAATCATGATCACTAATTAAACTTAATGCGGAAACTTAGATTAGACTAACCAGCAGAGCTCGTAGATGCCATCTGAAGTCGTGAAGAAGTTGAAGTAGATGAAGTAGATCTTAATCTTCACCAGATTAGAAACCTGTTGCTTCTAGTTGATGAAGATCTTAGTCGATGACGAACAACAGCCTTGCAAGCGTCACCTTTTGTTGAACTTGATGTAGATGCAGTTCACCTCTCAAGAACAGAGATTCTTGATAGGTGAAGTCAGGATCTTGATCTTCCAACCCCTTCAGCACTCTAATTAATTAGTGTTTAGGCTAATTTCGAGATTAGAGGATTGGCATACCATGAGGCACCTCTCCAACTCATATATGTAGTAGTGCTGTAGGGTCAGGGTCGAGTCCTAGATGAATACAACTTGGGTGTATCTGCCGATCACGGTACTAGAGTCCTAATCACATAAGGAGGTGGAGTCCTTGTACGTGTAGTTGTTCTCTCAGTTGTTACACTGAGATCACAATATCTAACATTCTCCCACTTGATCGAACGGTAACAACTAATGTTCACTTTAAACTTATGTTCACACTCAGTACAATAGTAATACTAGACCAATGCGTCGTCAATAGCATTTAATTCGCTACTGAGACCCCATTACCCATAGTTCACTGCAATACCTTGATAGAACGTTTATTAACTTAATTGGGAGTTACTTATTCGACCTATTCCCATAATCTTATGTGATAAAGTCTAACTATAAATCCCAAACTAATTTCGCGAATATTGGGATAAATAGTAAGCCTTTAGTAGAAATATTTGCTAGCACTTAATATTTATTTCTTAACAAATCGATCCTGGGATATATCTTTCACAACACAATATATAATCATGAATGGACTTGACACCATTTATGAATATGTTGCTAATCGAAGTAATACAACAATACTGATATCAACTTATTATTGTTGTATATTGTTTCTTAATACCAGAATATAATTCTTAAGCCTGCTTGGTTAAAACATGCCATATACAAACTTAGCTTTTCATCATGCCAATTTTGTTTAGAGCTTTTCAAAAAATCGTTCTTTATGCAAGAGTGAATGATATAATCTAATTGTGCACTTTTATATCCATACACTTTTACAAAATCTCAACTGATTATTTCATAATAAATACACATGTATTTGGTGCCTTAAATTCTCTTTGCACCATTCCAGTGGACCTTATCTGGATTAAACTAATATTTGTCAAGCATCCTGGCTAAGTCAAATACTTATAGACTTTTAACATACAACTTTCAATGGTTGAAGCATAAGGAACATCCTTTATTTTATCTTAAATTTAATCTTACAATATTTGGAATAAACCAAATTTTGCTACATAATGCAAAATAAAACAAGCATGTCTCTATATTCATAAGTATCACGTCACTTAAGCAATTATATCAACTTATGCTTTAGCGACGAAAATCCTAACACTCCCTTTGGTCCAATTTTAGTGTATAACTTAGTGCCCAAAACATAAAAGGCTTACACCAAAAACATCTTTATATATAATTGAATGATATCTCTTTTGCAGCTACACTTATTGCTACTTAAGAGTAACATTCACTTTGAGTATTAGTATAATAATCTTTTCCACCTTTAATTTTAGGATAACTTAATTGACCATGAGACTCTAAAACATGGTGAGCAACAAACTTAATATCTTAATTTTCTTTTGAAATCACTATTAAATTGTAGACCCATTATAGTCTACTGTTTTGACTTCATCAGAAATTTCTGCTAATATCCAAACTTATAGATTTTAAGCTTGTAGACTCTTTCCTTTTGTGCCTAATTATTGTATACTACATTTTCTAGTGTGGTTAATCAACTAATGAGAATCCTCACTAGAATATAGTAGTTTGCAATGGAGGTAAACTCACTTATAGCACGAATTAAAAATTTATGAGAAATTTTCTCTTAATTCACTGATGCAGAAAACTAAATCCGCATCTCTTGAAGATTTCCCTTCCTCCTTTGTGAGCTCCCACTGATCTCTACATTCTTATAGAACACAACAAATTTGTCTCAATACTCTTAGTGAAACAATTTAGAACAGCAGATGTGGTATCCCCCTAAACTTACTGGGGTATCCACAAATGGTAGCTCTTCTAATTTCTTAAACTTTAGCAAAATGTTACTTTTGTCTTTCTTAAATACCACTGATGAACTTCCTTTACTAATCTAGCCCACCACAATGATGGCCAGAGAATGAACTAGATTAATAAAGTTATGGTTAAATATTCACAATCAACGATGGCCAGAATGATAAATATAAACCATACTTCAAAAATCCCAGGCCTCATTGAACAAGTTCAGAACAGCGATGGCTAGAAATGAACTGGAACAACAATAACCTTGTGAACATGTACTCATTAATCAGCGATGGCCAGAAATGATGAATAAATGCCACACTAACTTATTTGAGATAATTGGAGTATTTCTCCTATCACCATGGTATTTAGTGAGCATTCTCTCAATTTATTCACCCTTTTATTTATGCTGATTTTTATTCCAACCTTTTGAATATTTAATTCAACTTTGTGGGCAAATAAGATCAAGTGAGAGAACTTATAACTCTTTTATGTCTTAGCATTATTTTCCTTTAATACAAATAAGTGCAATATACTTAATGGATGTAGTATCTCTTTACTGACGAGACATTCCATTCTCCCCTTCGAATTGTGGTCTAAACGAAAGTGAGCCACAAATTCGACAAGGTCTCATCATTTCATTATGCACATACACCATATAAGAGAGCACATAAAAATTAATTTGCCAAATAGGAAGACAAACAATAATTCGGATAAACTTGATGATAAATTTCTTAATACCACTAAATATTATGTGACATAATATTGAGACCAATTAAAATCTCTCATAAAACTATTTATTACATCATCAAGATAACTATTAAAGTCATTAGCTAATTCTCGTAAGAATCTCATAACACTTTGGACTTTAATTTTATCCGTTAGTCATACTTTTGCTCCCCTTCTTCTTATGGATCTTTATGCAAAATCTGCAAGTGATGTGCATAATTGCACTTTAGTCCACCATTAAAGGAAAATAATTTGCTAAGAAACTTAGCCATAATGAAACAATAATATCAACATGATTTGCAGACACTTACTTAAGGATCTACTTCTTCATTATTTATGAAGCTAATGAGATCAAGAATGCTCCAAGTCTCCTTATTAGCATTGTAGCTAGTCTTGATTGGAACATAATGAGCTGGCAAAGATGACATGATACTTTCCACAAGGAGACCATCAATGATGTCAACTCCGAGTGATTGTAACTCATTTGCCATGTCAAAAATGCTCAAAATATGTCTCATGACTCCTCCTTGACCATCATAACGTGAGGATATTTTCGTAATCAGGGTGTTGGAATACATCTCAAAGGAACTTTTACAATTTTCCTCAACTGACTTTAGTAGTTCCTTAGCATCCAACTCCCTTCCATCTTTCTTATCAGAAATGCCTTCCCTTATGCCTACTAAGATCGATTCCTTAACGATCCTTTTGGCAATTCTGTTGGATTTCTCCAACTTCTTAATGTCAACAATGAATTTCTCAAACTCATGAGCATATTCCAAATTGCCAGACAAAGTAGGAGCAACAAGCTTATCCTCACGTAATGCATAATCAAAGTCAAGAATCATGAGAACGTCTTGCACATCTCTCTTTCAGGCATGAACATTATTGCCATTTAGAGGAATGATGGCTCTTAGGACGTCTGCAATATCATCAACTGAAAATTATAATAACTTAATGTTCTAGTAATAGCACAATAAGATGTACATAAAAGCATGAAATTAACCCTACTTTGGTCTCATTAATCGCGTGCATATAAGTTTCAATTTGCATCACCTTAGGGAAAACAAATAAAACTTATCATTAACTCATAATTAAAACAACGATGGTTAGAATTAATTACAAGTGTACTCTAATGAACTTCTCGATGGTTCCATTCAATTAGAGAGCATCTTAATTGTACTTAGTGGGACAATAATAATTTCCAGCTCAAATATAGCAAATAATGCAATATTTAACATAATGGAAATGATAAATTTAAATAACTTATTCTAAATTTAAACTTAAACTTATACTTAAACTTAAATACGATGGAACATACCAACATAGTACAAAATATTAATAAAATAAATTGCACTATATTTTAAAGGCTTATAAAACTTAAATATCAAATTAGGAACAGTGCAAAACATAAAAACATTAAGTTGTACTAAAAATTAATAAGGCTCAAAACTTATAGCCAAAACTTCTTAATTGAAAATTTCCCAAACTTTATATTCTTAAATATCCCAAACATTACGGGAAATAACTTTACTCACAACAAGCAAATCTACTATTATTAGCAAGAACCTTATTTGCATATGTAAATAGTATATTACTCATATTTGTAAAAAAATATTAAATAACTTAACAGTTAACTTAATAAAGCTCATGGGAGATTCAATAAGCGTAAAACATAAATCATAAGGTGAAAACCGGGTACGGGTCTATAAACTCATTGGAAACCCTTAGCAACCCACTGACGTCTAGCCACCGAGGCCTTTCTATTGGATCGGTCCGGCTTGCTTATTAACAGCCCATCTAATGACCCAATGCGCCCAGCAGCCCGCCGACTCGCTGATGGTTGATCGAACGGCTGAGGTGAGTCCGACCTGGATAAGGACCGAGCAGCCACCGAGGAAACCCTATCTCCCCAGCCACTCACCCCGCAACCGCACTCTACTCCCTTTCTTCTCTGTCTCCCCTGACACCGTTACGGCACCCCGGCGGAGCCCCTAGACGGAGGTGCGCGCGACCGAGTCGCATACGCACTCCGGCCAGAGGGCCCTGCATAAAGGATGCATATGCATGATATGAGGCCATATCTTTTTTTTGTCTCCAACGTGCAAGATAATGTAAAAGCAAAAAACAAACAGCTCGATCTGTGCAGATCACAGGGGTGCAAACTCTCCCATGACGCCACATCTTCAATGGAAAACCCATGAATATAATATGCATTTGAGAAGATTATTAACCTTTCAAAACAACCATGGTCAGCAGCTTGGTATTGTTTGTACCGCTCCACTAGTTCAGCAATATCCTGCTCAATCAGCTGATCTAGTTCTTCCACTTGCCTTAGCATATCTGATCAACCTTACAAACCTTAAAAAAAAGAACGCAGATAGAATTTATTAGGCATTAACACTACTACATAAATGATTTGTAGGAGCGGCCTTTTTTTTCTAGGAGCGGGTGGAAACACCGCCCGATCCTACAAATAAATCGCGACACTGTAGCAGTCAACCCGCACCTGAAAATGATTTTTAGGTGCGGGTGACGCCATGACTCGCTCCTGGAAATAGGATCATTTCTAGGTGCGGGTGATGACGTCACCCGCTCTTAGAAATCGATTTCTAGGTGCGGGTGATGGTGTGGCCCGCACCTAGAAATGGTCTCATGGAAAAAAAATCATAACTTCTTCATATGATCTTGGATGAAGACAAACTTTTAATCAAAATTGTATAGCTCGACGAGATCTAAAACTTTGTAGTTGACAAGTTTTTCATTTGAGATTGTTTAATTTTTCAAAATATCAATTTAAGTTATGAGATTGTTTGAAAACCTATATCTCTTACGTAGTTTCATGAAATTATATGAGAGGTGTATAAGATTTGTGAAAAATGTTACTACCACGATACCGGATGAGCAAATGACCAAAATAAAAGTTGTTCATCTTCAGAATTAATAGAACTTTGTAGTTGAACCATTTTAAATTTGAATTACTTTTATCAACGAAAAGTATGTCCGAATATCTAGTCACTTGAAAATTTGAATTTTTCAAATGACCTCAAATGAAGAAACATTCTAAATAAAAGTTGTAGCTATTGAAAATTTATGAAACTTTGTAGTTTACAACTTTTTTATTTGAAATCATATTGACTACGAAAAACAGAGTTTGAATCTTTCAAATTTGAAATTCAAATTTTGTAAACGACCTCAAATGGAGAAACTGCAAACATGAAAGTTGTGTGTCTCGAAAAGTTATGAAACTTTGTAGTTTACAACTTTTTCATTTGATGTCATTTAGAGCCTTAACAAAGTAATTTACACTCGGTTAGGTATAATATGAGGAGAAAAGAAACTGAGTATGGACGCATGTGACTGACGCCCCAGGTTTTCATTTAAGGTTAATTGACGCAAATGACCTAGTCAATCCGGTCAAACATGTTGACTTTGGTCAAATCTGAGTCAACCTGGGTCATCACCTCGAAAACCTAGCCAACAATCCCTAATGATCAACTTTTGGTCAAACCTCGGTCAAAGTATGGTCAAAATCCCTAGTTAACCCTTAGTGCACATAAGTCATCTCTAGAACTTTTGCCGCGTTCTCCGAATTTCACCTAAACACTTCAAATTCTCCCAATATAAAAGTTGTCCAGTTTTTCAAGGGACACAACTTTCATGTTGGGTGGCATTTTAAATTTGAAGCATAAATGGGTGAAAAACCTTGATCAACGCAGCACATCACTATTCACCGGCACCATGAAAAGTTCCAACTTGGCTAGCAGTTTATGCAAAAACCATTGATCAAAACACCCATCGGCCTTTGTAAAAGTTGTAGAGGGTAGTGAGATCTACAACTTTGCTTATTACCTCTTGGGGCACTTCAGTTTCAAAATGAGGAGAAAATCCCGGTCAAACCTTGCTAAGCCGAAGCAGTCTGCACTCCTGCGCGTTCCAGCGCGCGTCGTCTGCGCCGGCGCCGCGTGTCGTCCTCGCCGCGGCCCCCACTGGGTCCGGATGCCGAGGCCAAGGCTGCCACGTGGTGAGCCCGGAGCAGCGTTCCACACCGCCCAGCGGGCCCCGCCCCTCGACCACCGCCCTTTTCCCCCTCTCCTCACGCGCCACGCGTGCACGGCGCCGCGCCGACCATCGCCGCCCCGCCAACCGCGTCGCCGCCGTACTTCGCCCCGTGCACACCGCCATGCCGCTGCCCATACCGCGACGTGCCCGTGGACTTGACGTGCGCGAACCGCCCTTACTCGCCTGCCTATAAAAGGAGCCAGAGCTCCACTCCTCGCGCGACGCCGCCGGTCACCGAGCCGCCGCCGCCTTGCCATTGGCACCCTGCGTGGAGCTCCTTTGCCCGCCTTCTTTCCCAGCCGCCCAGCCACCCAGGCGTCTTCCCTAGGACCTAATAGAGCCCCCACGCCTGCTTGTTGCCCAGGCCGACCCACAATCTCGCCGGAGCCCGAGCTCCAGCGGCGCCCGCCGCCCTGCTCCGCCGGCCGCGCCCTCCGGTCGCCTCCCTGCCACAAATAAGCACCTGAATCGAGTCCTTGGGATCCCTAGACCCCGCTCCACCTCTTCCCCGGTCAGCCCCGCCGCCGGCCTCGCCGGATTCCGGCCGGCCGCGCCGCCCCTAGCTCCCAGGGACCCAATTGCTTGAGCTTTTCTAATTCCAGGGGCTTCTGTGCGAACTGAGGGTATTTCTGTGAACCTCCAAATCTTTCCAAGGGCCTACTAGTAAATAAGATTCTTTAATCTTTGGTAGCTTTGACCAGATCTTGGAAAATTCATATAAAATCACAGAAAATTTAGAAAAATGTAAAACCAATTTTGTTGGCTTCCTTGTGAGCATATCTACAACTTTTGTAAAGCATGACCATACTTTTGAGTTATAGTTTTTGCATGAAAATTTGAAATAAGTTTGCCCTAGATATGTTGTACTTCAAAATCTACATGTGATCATGAGCTGAATTTTGGATATGTTGTTGTAGATACCATGTTTAGGTTCCACACCAAAATTTGCACAAATTTGATGAGGAAATATTTTAATATGATTTATTTTGTATTTATGATGAATCTGTCTAAATGATTTTTGTAGCCAAAAATAAATATATTTTGTGCCCAACTTCTGGATATAATCCTAATATGACTAAATACACCTTTTGTGAATTGATCATGATTTTATAACTATCAAAAATATTTATTCTTGTTTTATGCTTAGTTTTATAAGTAATTGCATATCTCATGATCTATAATAGCTCTAGTTGTGTGTGTTGGTTGCTTAGCCTTGTTTTGGACCAGAGAATTAGTGAGAGAAAGTTTGGTTCCAAAAGTGACTTATTTATTTTTGTATGCTTTTATCTCATTTGTGGTAGCTAGAAATGTTATTTGTGGTATATTTATTTTCATAACTCAAATAAATGTGCTTGCTGGTTCAGTGGCTTTGAGTAGAGTTAGTGAGCTCAGTGAGCACCACCCATGGCTTTTTATAAATTGTTTGGTGAATAAAAATTGGAGAAGCCATTTTAAGCTTAATAATAAGTTTAATTGGAAAACCATCCCTTTATCTTTTTGAACCCTATGGATGTGTTGTGAAAATGAATTAAGAGCTGAAAACCACCCCTTGCTGTTTGTGCAAATAAATAAATTATTTAATTAAATATGTACACAATCACTATAAAGAGAAGAATAAATAATAAAGCACTTCATAATATTCTTTAAAAAGAAGAGTATGATGAATATATTTTGTCAAGGTGAATATGGTCAACCATGTGCTCATTGTTGTCTTTTGTTGCTGTTTTTAATTAAATTAAATTAATTTCACCACTAATTATTGCATATGCATCCTCCGTGTAGAAGTTCCCGACGGTAGCTACACGCTCGTACCGGCTGACGAGGACGAGGGAGCAGGAGGAGAAGTGCACTACGTGTCCGTAGATCAAGACCCGGACCAAAGTCCGGAAGTTTGTTTGACTGCTTGTGCTGACGAAGGCAAGCCCCGGTTTAAACATTAACCTATGTGTTTCTTTTAAGATTCTGAATTTATCATTGCTTATCTATGTGCATTTACGTTCAGGAGTTGAATTGAAACCCTAGTTGCATGATCCCTAAGTACCCATGATCTTTACTAGCATGCTAGGCCGCTAGTTGCTATGCTCTAAGGATCCGGTACAAGTCGAGTGATGTTCGTCACTCGCGAGAATAGGATCTCCTTTATGGAATCACCATATTTATTAATGGATTGCTCATGTGGTAAGAGCATGGGATTGGGCTCCGGTCCAGTGGCTTCGTGGGTTAAGTGTTTGAACGTACTAAGCACTTGTCGGAAATAGGCACGGTAAGCCTAGTACCTAAATGAGGTGGTGCGGGAACTTTGCGCTACTAATCTTAGGGTTGCGGCCCCGGGCTCGCCACCTGAGTGCATGCGTGAGGCTAGGTGACCTTAGTGGCGTAGCCCAGTAAATCTTGTACTTAAGACTGTAACATCTGATCCCAATTCGAGGAATGACGGGAACCGCCTGGTTGGTGAACTCTTAGTGAGGGCACCTCCCGTGTGTTTAGGTCTACCTTGCAAGGTTTAAATCAATCGATTGTCAGCCTCTCACCGTTATCTAAGACTACTTAATCTACTAGTCATGATATCCCTTATGATAGAACTTTGTGAATATTGTTACTTGATTAATTATATTGTACAACTTATGATTGCAATAGTTGCTTATCTAGTAATGATTACTTCTACTAGAACTTGAGCTAAAATGTGAAAGTAAGGATTCACTACTTAGTAGCTTTTTGGCAAACAAACCCACTAGCCAAAAGCCTTGCATGACTAGAGGTAAAGTCTGTTATTTTAGACGGGTAAGCCTTGCTGAGTATTAGTATACTCAGCCTTGCTATTTAAATGTTGTTTCCAGGTAATGCATGTGATGTGTGGCCTGGAGAGATTCCACCCGGCTGGGAGCTGGAATGGGTGGATGATGACGAGTGATTGCATCATGGACGGCCTCCTATGATGCTTATCGTGCCGTTTAGTTAATTCCGCTGTTTTAATAAACTCTGAACCATTTACTTTCATGTCAAGAACCATGGTTTGTAATAATGGACCCTACGGGGAAGTTTGTTGTTAATTTGTAAGGCACTCTGGACTCTCCTTCGTGGGAGTTTTAATGTATACGTTTCGATCCTCTGTGTGTGTTTCAAGTGATTTACCGGGCTTTGACCCGGCAACACTCAACGGGATGATTCTTTATTATCGCTTAATGACCAAATGGAGTGATTTAGGCGATAGTACGGAATTATCTCGGATGGGGTTGTCACAGTGACCGTGTAGTGCAGCGGCAAGGGAAGGTTCGCGGGAAGGCGGAGGTCGGGGGTTCGAACCCCACGGAGCGCGTAGCCTCGCGACTTTGCGCAAAAAATGCCGCGACTTGATGGCTTGGGGCGGCGGGTTGCTGGCCAGTGGGTCCTCCTCTAAAAATAAATTTTCTTTGCTATTTATTTCGATCGTTTTAACGCAGTTTTCAAACTTTCTTTTTAATCGATTTCTAGGTGCGGACCACCCCGTCACCCGCATATGGAAATCGATTTCTAAGTGCGGACTACGGCGTCAACCGCACCTGGAAATACGTTTCCAGGTGCGGGTCGATTACCCGCTCCTAGCAATCGCTATTTCTAAAAGCGCCAGCTAGAAGCGGGTTTGGCGCCCGCACCTGGAAATGCAGTTCCGCCGGGTGCTAAAAACGTTTTGTGTAGTAGTGTAACATGATACTGCACCCAGACCATTACAATAGAAAACTAAAAATGAACTGATTTCTGAGAATTTATAGTTCCCTTATGATAATTACCATCCAATAATGGCGCCACACGTTGTCGTCTCTGACGCCGACGCCGTCCCCAGTTTCACGTTCTCTTTCGGTGATTGTTCCGGCGCGCTTGTCTTCTCGAGCATGTTGCTATTGAACGCGCCGAGATTCACGTTGCTTTCCGGTGGTTGTTCCGGTGCGCTTGCCTTTGCGAGCTTGTTGCTGTGGAACGCGCCGGCATCTCTCTAGCCGATCTCCGCCCGCCTTCAAGCAGCTTCTTCAACAGCTACAACTTCTCAGATCCGTCGTCAATGGTTTGGCAACTTGCCTTTCCCTGGTTTTGTGGGTGGCGTTCTTCTTCCTCCCGGTGACCCGTTCAACAATATCCTTTGTTCGCCGGCGATGCTTCTACACGACGCCGCCCAAGACTTCTTCAAGCCTACGCACTGCGAGGCCCCTCCGCTTCGGCACCACGCGTCTGCGACGCTTCTGCTACCGACCGTCGGCGATTTGCTCCCCGGCGACATTTCTGGATCTGTTCTTGTGTCCTTCAGGGACCCTGTTGTAATTGGCTCCTTTCCGAAGAACCTTGTTGTAAGATTGCTGTCTTAATATAATATAAGTGGTTTGTTGTCAAAAAAAAAAAAAATGGCGCCACACTCTCACACGGTAGATACGACACTCTCTGCTCAAACATTCAACTTTCTTCCATCAGAAGAGATCATTCAACTTTATTACTAATTTTCATGTTGGCAACAGTAAAAAGGAAGAAGTACAGAATAATCTTTTCAACAAACTTGAATCAGTTGAGTAGACGGTTTACGCCCCTAAAACCAATTTCCAGCAAACAAAGTGCAAACATGTTCACTAAACTCGTGATGGAAAACCTTGAGTAGTTTATGAAGCCTCTATTTCCCTAAATGACCGAAAACTGAAATGAGAAATCTTGACTAAGGGGGCAAAATGAGAACTATTATGGTCACAGAAAAATCTTTTGTAGGGCCTCTGAATCTATGAAACAACTGAAAACTATCTAGGGGCCAATAGTACAAATTTCAAACACTACAGTTGACACAACAAAAAGAATAAGAAAAGAAATAAAGATTATTTCATTTTAGGATCATTCCATTTCAACTACAAAGGCAGGAGCAGTGAAAAATGAGTCTCATGGGGGACATTAGCATCAATGAGAACGACTTGCTGGAGCACATAAATTAAAAAAGAACCTTATTTCAGAGTGTGACACCCGCTCGCATCACTTTAGACAGTGTGGTGCAACTGGCCACGTGGTGTAAATTTTTACCTACTGGTGTCCAAAGTACAATGATGGATTTATTTAGTGATAATTTAAGACAAATCTGGTCCCTTATTAAGCATACAAACTCTTTGTAACCTTGGCTATATATCCACCATGTGGATATAGAAGTCAGATTTAAATCCTTAATCTAAAAAAATGTTGAAAACGGAAATTATCAATTTTTCCGTGACCCTTGCTGCTCATCAGATATCAGCCACGCAACCGATTCCTTGATGACACAGGTCTCATAATAACCAGTATACTCTGTTTATGCTAAACCTAAATGTTTGTCGGTTTGTTTGCCTGATTGTGTCAGTCTTCTTTAAGTTTGATTTTTTCCTTGTTCTTTTTTTGTTGTTGTATAATCATTTGGGTCATGCTAATCCAAAAGGCAGTAGATTCTTATGGATATGATCCATCTTTTTGTGAACCTTGCTCTCCTGATGTCAGTCAACCAACCGAGATCCAGTAATAGCACAGGTATTATGATGTAACCTTAGCTACAGCTGAAATATTTTGTCATCTTACTTGTCTGTTTCAGTTAAAATTTCAGCTATCACACCCAACTCCTTTTGAATTTAATCTTTTCCAAGTCATTTCCCTTTTCAGTAAATGTAAGCTATAGGAATCATCTTTCCAACAGTCAGACTTATGTTGACCTTGCTCTTACATAACATTGTGGTTTTCAGATTACACAGACAATGAAGATCTCACTTCCATATGATGAAGAGATAATTGGCACGAGGGGAGAAAACATCAAGTTTATTCACTTTGTTAGTAGAGCAGTTCTGGTTCTTGAAATTGGATTATCTGTATGAGGTTCTAGTTTTAATCAAAGGCAGTTTCTTCACAAGATCAAACTGTACATCATCTTTTACAGTTTATCTCCATCCCATATCTCCTCTTGCACTCTGCTGGTCCTTTACTTGCTTCCTGATCTTAGTTTAAGTAGGATGTTATATGGATATTGTAGCAACACTCTGGTCCTTTACTTACTTGCTTGTATAGGTACTTCTTATTCTTTATAATTGCTCCTTACAGATTATTGGTGAGATTTCTGTATCTGGTGCAACCTACAAATCCATGGAGTTTGTTGTATCAATCATCGAAAGTCTAAATGTGTGTTACCTGCTCAAGATTTGCTTAATTAACTACCACACTATGTAGCATTGAACTAATTCTTTTCACGCACACTACGTGAAAACCTCAAATAGGTCACGCAACATTTGTAACGGGCTCTTGACACCCGTTACATAGACCCGCATCTGTAACGGTTGTTGTTTGGCGCCCATTACGCATAAGCGCGGTAGGCTCGACCCCGACCTCGCCACCACAACGCCCGTTACCAATGAGGACTTCTGGTAACGAGCTTCTTAAACACCCATTACATGAAACCTATCGGTAACGAGCTTTTTAAGTCCGTTACCGATCACTTTCGTATTGGAGACGCGTGGTTGTTAAGACGCGTCTCCTTTGATGACGACCCAATTGGAGACACTTGTTTGGAGCCAGCATCTCCTTTGTTTTCTCACATCAGAGACGTGTGTTGTTATTACGCGTCTTTGTCTTTGCGTTCCGACCACTCTGCTATCTCCGACAACTACACTCGCTCTCTCTCCTCTGAAGACCACTCGCTCTCTGCCCCGCTGTCGTTCGCCGCTGCTAACTAATTTATAGTGCTGCGCGCACTATCTCTCCTCATAAAGCCGGCGCTGCAGCAGGCCGGCTGGCCGCGTGCACGACGACGAAAGGGGCCGGCGGACATAGACCGCGCCGTCCCTCCGTGCTGTACGTCGCCGTCCTCCAAAGCAGCATCTGATCCTCCTCCTCGGGCTCGGCGCCGTCCTCTGCGCCGTCACTGTCGTCGCGGCCGCGACGCCTCGTCCTCCTCCTTGGGCGCACTCGCCTCGTAGACAGTCCTCGTCAAGGTGAAAATTACCCTCTTTTATTGAACTTCGCTGTCCTAATCCTCTTACTCATCAGTTTTGGTGATGAATTATGCTCATTTGATGTATGGACATTGCAGATGGCTCCTGCTGCTCGGGCTTGGATGTACAGTCAGTCCCGAGATTGGGACAGTTAAAGCAGCTATGTCAGAGATTGCAACCTTGCAACGACGGTTCAAGGCCCATTTAAGAAAAAAATATGTGAGCCAAGAGGAGACTCTTTGTGAAGCATGCCTTTTTGCAGACAGAAGACTGGGACATGTTTGTGCAGGAAACCAATTCTCCTTCATTTCAGCAATTGAGTCAGGGGATGAAAGAAAAGAGAGTATTGCATAATAAGTCACACAGGACGGGCAGAAAAGGTTATCTTGGTAAAAGGAAAGAGTGGGAGGAGGAGGATGCAAAGCTAGCTGAAGAAGGAAAACAAAACCCTTGGGACCAATTTCCTGGACGTTCGAGGCCTTATCTGCGGGCAATGGTAGGGAAGAGGAAGACCACTAGTGAAGGAAGCAGGGACATAACATTCAGCAACCCTGCGGTGGTGGGGGTAGCAACTAGGGTGAAAACACTTGCAGCTCAGGCTAGCGATGGTTCTTTCCATGGGTTAGGGAGAATGATATCCTTACCACAGCGCTTGAGACTCCAGAGCATCGAGGTCGGGTCCGAGGCGTGTCTAGTTCACTTGGCTGGGGTAAAGGGTTTGGTGAAGAGTTTGCTGGAATGTACATGAAGAAGAGGAACAAGAGGTCTGATACAGAGAGGGATGAGATAGTTGGTGAAGCATTCATCAGAGTTGTTAACATGCTAAGACGATCAAGCGTGGTCGATATATCGGGAAGTATACTTCGTCCTTCCCAATCACCACCTGTCAGTAGCAGTGAGGAAGATGTGATGGCAGCGAGGAAGAAGATGCGCATGGCAGCGAGGTAGAAGCGCGTGGCAGAGAGGAAGACCATTGGCATGTCAATGAAGATGAAGGTAGTCAACAACACATTGATAGTTGATCACCTATGCTGGACACAATAGATAAGCTGACAAAGCCAACCAAGTGCATCCTTTTGGATGGCACTGGGAATAAAGTGTAGCTCGCACTAGCTACTGTCTTTCCATTGCAAAAGACGCTCCATACAGTACCGGTGGAGGATGTGTATGCTGTGGTGCAACCTAGTTATGTGTGTGGCAATACGGGTCACTACCCTCTGCCTGTACCAATTGGGGGGGGGTAAAGTGACAACCCTAGCTAAGGCTCTCTGTCTAAGGATCCAATGGTCAAAGAACAAGATCCTTATACCACCCATAACGAAAAATCCCAACCTTGCACCCACATCAGGTAGCAGTGGTACAACATCAAATGAAGGTACTGCAGCTCAATGTCAGCAAGAGAAGGCTTAGCAGCAGCAGCAGATCAACAAAACTACGCAGCAGGAGCATCGACAACAGCAGGAGGAGCCCAGGTGTTGACGGTCTAAAAACGCGTCAAGATTCACCGTCCCTTACAGATCATCGTAGCACTTTTTCCCTCGAGTATTACCCAAGATTATCGAATCTGTGGATCGGAAGCAAACCGCTAAGGTTCTCTACCTTATCTAACCAAACTAACCTAACATTCAGCGTTGACCTAATAGATATATGAGTGAAGTGTATAGGTTGATCACATCCATAACAAAGGCAACATAAAAGGATCAAGCAAGGGTAACTAGGGGCTATCATCATCTAGTTGTAGTTCTAGCCAAAAGAGCAAGTGCAACATGCATCTCATCCAAAGCTATCTTTAAACTACTACCCTCCGGTCAAACCCTCAAGGGCACCCGCCGTACTTGGAATCGACATCATTTCACGATGCCCCCATTTCTTCACGGGTGAACCTAAGAGCACGTTCATGAAGAACGTGTTGAACTCATTGGTGGATCCGGCATGAACCCTTAGCCCCCATGGCTACGAGATCACCTCAAGCAATCTATATCGATAGTAGATTGAAATAAAGCAAACCCAACAAAGCACAAGATCATAGAAGGAGGAATCGAGTCGCTAAAGATCGGATGACATGAAGTACTTTACTCACATAGTAGATGAGTTTAGGTCATCACCACTGAATACATACCATCGAAGACCTCAACTAGCTCTAGAACTCCGTCACGACACAACCACACAGGGCGTGGCTAGGGTCGGCCTAGGCCATCTCCTAGACAACTTCGAGGACTTGCGGCGGCCGTCGTTTCCCTCCGGTGCTTGCTTCTAGGTTTCGCCGAGTTGTGATGAATGGATGTAGCGGCCGTCGGAGGTAGGGGATACAAATACACCGAGGAGGCACTAGGTCAAAGGGGAGGCCGAACCGGGCCCGAAACAGGGTAGGCCTGTCGGCATGGGCTGGTAGGCCCAGGCCCTTTTCAGCCTGGTTCAGGCCCATCTTGCTCCTCGACGCTTCTTGTGTCTTCTTGATTCTTTGTCGAACTGCATGTGGGTCCTTGACGTCGTTTTCCCCACGGTTTAGATAAGGGTGCTTGGCGCGCAAACTCCCGCATCTTCTGTTTGGGTCCTCGGAGTTTCACGGCTTCATGCTTTGGTCCTCAGGTCATTTGGAGTCATGTTCACTTCATGTCTTGACTTGTGTCGGGCTTCATGATCTTCTTACAAAGTGCTCGATGAACTTTACCCGGAAGTCATCATTTAGGTGCTTAAATCATGCGTAAACAACATACTCCAAAAACCACATGCCAATGCGAACTTGTTAGATCATTAGTATGCCTAGTGGCGGGTTAGTTATAATTCAAAGCTCAAACCAAAGTGTAACAAGTGCTTTTAGTTGACGGAAATCGACCGCCAACACCAGGCCATCTCCGCCTAAGCAGCAGTAGCAACAGCAGCCTCTGCAACAAGAGGAGGAGGAGCCTAGGAAATCTCCGCCTAAGCAGCAGCCGCAACAGGAGGTGGAGGACAGGCAATCTCTGCCTAAGCAGCAGCGGCAACCGGAGGTGGAGGACAGGCAATCTCCGCCTGAGCAGTAGCCACCGCAGAAGAAGGGGGCCAAGAAACCTCTTCCTAGAGATGAGCTTCTTAACTATATTTGGACAAAATCAGATCCATAATACAAGCCTGTTGTGCCTATGTTGTCAGAAGCGGACTTAGAGGTTGTTGGACGGAATTGTGCCAGGTTGCATGCTTACATCATGGAACACAGTAAGGATAAACTTAGTTTTCCAGCAAAGTTGTCTGAAAACTCCTTTCAAGGTGATGATGATTTAATGTTAAACATTGCATTCAGTGGCGTGTATGACCTTATAACCCTGGTTGCTCTGGATGTTACCTTCTTGAGATTGTGGACATTGTAAGTCCCTTAAAACCAAAAAAAGATATTTCTTTAATTTTTACCACAAAGTTCATGCATGCTAACATTTGGATTTTTTGTAGGAAAATGATGAAGAAGGCAGCGGAGATGAAGATCAGTGTTGGGTTTTTGGATCCACAGGTTCTCACGACCACAAAGATTTCTAAGCAGCCTACCCTTGTAGTAGAAGCATTGACAAATGCAATGACGAAGGACTATGTGGTGGGTGCCTACAACCCCGGTGACCACTGGGTAACACTGATCATCTGTATTAAGTTCAAAGAGGTTTGGTATCTAGATTCTGCTAAACATCATCCCGCGTGAAAGTTCGATGACCTCCGAATTTTTGTGAATTGGTCAGTATCTTGTAGGTTTTGTTCACAAAAATTCAATATCTTAGTGTTTCTAATCGGTATTGTTGATCATGCAGGGCCTTTGATAAATGCCCAAAGGACGAAGTGATGAAAGGAAAGAAGAAAAAGCTAAAAACCAATCAGACACTCAAGCACAAGCCAATTACCACTATAAGATGGAGGTTTTTTTATGGTCCCTTCATACCTATTTGGTACTGCATTAACTTGTCATTTTGGTACCTCGATGCAGTGCGCTCAGCAGCCATCGGGGTCCTTTTTGTATGGATTCCATGTGGCATTCAATATGTTCAGACTACTCGAAGGCATACCTCACATCAAGAAGGTTGTTGTAAGTAGATAATGCTCAGCCTTGTCTCTGCTCATATTCTCCATTTGATTTTAGAAACTGATTTGTACTTGTATTCTCATAATGATTGTATTTTGCAGGATTTCAAAGCTGCCCTAAATGTTTCTACATAAGATCTAAAACCGGTCCGGGAGATGCTGTGCGAGTACATTCTTAAGGAGATCCTCGACCGAAACGACAACTTCTATAATGGTGCAGCGTGAGTTCATTGTACTGCCTGACAAACTTGAAACTTGCTGCATTCAGGCTTGTTTAGTACTGCCTGAGAAACCTACTTGGCTGGGGTCAGATGTTGTTGCCTGGTTTAAGCAGTTTTCTCAGGACTCCATCCAAACAAAGCCCTCATGAGGAACTTGAAACTTTAGCATGTCGATCTGATGAGGAATTTTATGTGATCTTGCATTGTGTATATATGTGATCTTGCTTATGTATATATGTGATGAGAATGTGTTTGTGATGTCTCCTTGCTATGATGGCTGCCAAATCCTGGCTGTTTCCACGATGCAGCCCTTGATTTGGTGGCTGCCAAATCCTGGCTGGTTCCGGGATGCAGCCAGAAAATAGGTAGGTTACGGTAGGTGGCTTACGTATCGGTCACAGGTGTTAAGTAAGGCACGTTACAAAAATTGATCCATGAGTAACGGGCTTCACTTGGAATGCCTGTTACAAGTATGACAACAATGTAACTGTTGGTGGTCAAATATGACACCCCTAAGGAACTTGTTACACTTTGGTTTCGGCTTTGATTTGGAACTAACCTGCCACTAGGCATACTATTGATGTAACAAGTTCGACACGAGCATGTGTTTTTGGAGTTGTATGTTTATGTAGGAAATAACAAGCTTAATGGATAAGTTCGCATCAAGTTCGGAAGGTGTTAAGCAAGAGGATCAAGGAGCACCGTTCGTGTGTGAATACAAGATGAACTTACTTCCAAAGGTGGCAAGGACCAAGATGCAACACAAGATATTCCCGAGGACCAAGACAAAAGACTGGAGTTCATGCAACAAGACCCTCTATCTTGATCATGGGGATAACGACGTCCAAAGCCCACATGCAAAGGAGCAGAAGGTTCAAGGGCCAAGAGAAGCATACACGACCAAGACGGAGCCGAGCCGGGCCAAAATGGGCCTGGGCCAGCCGGCCCATGCCGACCGGCCTAGGGTCTTTTTGTGGCAGTTCGGCCCTTTCTTGTGCGTGATGTTTATCGAACCCTAAGGCTATGCCTCCGCCGCCATTCGCCAAAAGGACTGATAAAAGCCCCCGAGGTCGACGAGAGGAAGGCATTCAATTTTCAGAGATTCAACCAAGGGAGAGAGCCACATAGAGGAGAGAGGATGACACCCGGAAGCCCTAGCAAGGTCCCTCCGGCGCCGCCACAAGATCAAGAGCATGGAGGAGATTGGATCTTCAAGGGAGAAAGCAAGGCGGAGAGCATCTTCCTCGTCGATCTTCATCTACTTCGGAGGATTCTACACCATGTCCCGCGCTACAATGTGTAACATTATGGGGTAAAGTCCTTGTTTGTCCTTGGGGTTGAAGGGAGAGCTTGAGTTGTAATCACTGAACCTATGTTTCAGATCTATTTGCTATCGTATTCATGTTGATGGTGCTTCAATCTTAATGGCCGAATGGCTTGCTTGGGGGATGCATCGCTCGTAGCTTTACGTATCGTGTTCCTTTTGTTCCTTATTTGATTACCGTCATGTAGTGACAGTACGTGGGAGGGAAAGCATATCGAACTTGGTTCACATCCCCTAGTTTTGCATACCTAGATCACATCAACGTCTCGTGCTCTTGTTGTCTAATCACAGATTATCCTCGTGTAGTGGCTAGTACGCGAGAGGGAAAGGGTTGGACTTGGTGCACCTTTACCTTTGATAGATTAGATCGGTTTGTTCTTGCTAGGTGGTTACATCTCTAAGTGATCCTAGACTCCTTGGACAAGATTTCTAGATTATTGTACTCTCCATACCTTTACTCTCTATGTTAATCTCTTTAACCTAGATTAGATTAGTTCTCATATATATCATCACTTGATAAATAGCTTTAAATCAACGAGATTAGTGCTTAGTTGAGCGTAGCAATCCACTTGTTCCACGGATTGATAAACCTTGGGGGATACTCTAAGGGAAAAGCTACAACCGACCCGTGCGCTTGTGGATCGTAATTTGGCACGTTATCTACCGTCAACAAGCTTTTCTGGCGCTGTTGCCGGGGAACAAGCTAGTTTGCTACGTTAAACTTGGTATTATTTTTGTTGATCACTATCACTAACTTTTCGTCTAGAAAAACCTTTGTTTTTGTTTTTGTCTTTGTTGTCTAGATGGCTTTTGTCAATCACACCATGGAGGAAGAAGAAAAAACACTAAGGGAGTATGCTAGCCCGCGATTGGAGGATATTAAAGTGCAAAAATCAGATCGATACCCAAGGCTATCGAGTACAAGATCAAGCCTCGAATGATCAAGATGGCAGCATCAAACCCATTTAGAGGGGTGGAGATGGACAATCCATATAGGCACATTGAGCATTTCACGATGCTATGCAACATGGTACAACAAGGAGTTCCGACCGATTGGTACAAATGGAATCTTTTTCCGTAATCACTTGCGGATGAAGCGAAAAGATGACACTCACTTGCATCCTTCGAGGTGGAAGGAAATTGGATTCGATTGGTGAAGAAATTTTGTCAAAGATTCTTTCTGATAAGCAAAGTTCAAAACGTGAGGAGGCAAGTGATAAATTTTGCACAAGGAAAAGAGGAAGGAATAGATCAAGCTTGGAAAAGATTCAATGGACTAATCAAACAAGGACCAAAGCTTGGGTTCTCCGATGATGTACTCTTGCATACTTTCTATTTTTCTTTAACCCCCGAATGCATGCGGTATGTTCAAATGTGTGCAGGCGGAAATATCATGGAGAAAACACTCACGGAAGCCACCCAACTACTAGAAAGAATAAGCGAAGGGGTGGCCATGCAAAGAGATTGGGAAGAGTATATTTTGGGAAGCATTGAGCAAGAAACTCTTGTAGAGGTACTTGCTGGAATTTCTAGAAAAGAAGCCCCGGAAGTGAAGAAAGAAGAAGTAAAGCAAGAAAAGATTGAAGGAGCAACCCACGATGTAGGAGGACCAATCCAAGGCAACAAAATTTGCAAGCTATAAGAGGAAAAAGGAAGAAGTTTAGCAAATGCAAAGCCGCTAAAGGAGTTCAAACAAATGGATTGGATCCCGATTGACTTCGAAGAAATATACAACAAGAGGAGACCATACCCGAAGCAAGAAGAATCCGCGAGAGCCATAGAGTTGAACTTTCCAAAGGAGAGACACTCGGGGTACGAGCTAGACAAAGAATCGGCTAGAGAAATTATTCAAAGACTTTTCAATGAGGAAGAAGAGGTAGACCCGGATCACATTGCTGAAGTAAAGAAGATTATGGGAGTGAAGCCGGAGACCTCGCCATATGCACACCTAGCCGAGGTGTACGCTATAGGAGCTGATCATGTCGAAGGTACCTCTCTACCAACACCTCACATAAGTTGCACCATTAATGGGGAGAAAATTTGCAAAGCCTTATGTGACATCGGAGCCCATGTAAGTGTCATGTCTTCTGAGATTTATCATGAGCTTTTTAGTAAAACTTTAAATCTCGCTCCAACACAAATAAAATTAATCATGTGAGATGGTAGAACAACAAGACCTTTGGGTGTGCTTAGAGATTTAGATGTTGCTATCTCGGGTAAAATTATTCCAACCAACTTTTTTGTAATTGATGCTTGCCATGATGAACATGATGATATAATTCTTGGTAGGCCTTTTCTCGGGCAACAAGGAAGGATCACTTTGCGCTACCATTTATCGATGAGATCCTTGAAAGGTTAGCCAAACATTCTTACTTTTGTTTCCTTGATGGATACTCAAGGTTCATGCAAATTTCCATCCATCCGGATGATCAACACAAGACAACCTTCACATGTCCGTATGGAACTTTCGCATATAGAAGGATGCCATTTGGTTTATGTAATGCGCCAACTACCTTTCAAAGATGCATGACGGCTATATTCTCGGATTTTATTGAAGAAATTATGGAGGTATTCATGGATGACTTCTCGGTGCATGGTACGTGTTTTGAAAGTTGCTTGGAAAATTTGGAAAAAGTCCTTAAAAGGTGTGGAGAAATTGACTTGGTGCTTAATGGGGAGAAGTGTCACTTTATGGTGAAACAAGGGATAGTCTTGGGACATGTCATCTCCAAGAGAGGAATAGAGGTGGACAAGGCTAAGATTGAAATGGTTGAAAAGTTACCACCTCCGACAAATATCAAATCGTTAAGAAGCTTTCTCGGGCATGCCGGATTTTATAGGAGATTTATAAAGGATTTCTCGAAGATCACCAAGCCATTGACACAACTTCTCCAAAAAGATATGGAATATGACTTTGATGAAGAGTGCTTGCATGCCTTTCGGACGTTGAAGCAATATCTTATAAGCGCACCAATTATGCAACCACCCGATTGGAATCTACCATTTGAGATAATGTGCAACGCAAGTGATTATGTCGTTGGAGCCGTTCTTGGACAAAAGAAGAAAGGGAAGGTACACACAATTTATTATGCAAGCAAAACACTAAATTAAGCTCAAGTAAATTATGCAACTACGGAGAAGGAATTGCTTGTCGTGGTGTTCGCATTTGAAATATTTAGATCCTATATTGTGAACTCAAAGATGATCGTGTATACCGACCATGCTGCAATCAAGTACCTTTTGTCCAAGAAAGATGCCAAGCCACGTTTGATTAGATGGATTCTACTATTACAAGAGTTTGATATGGAAATTAGAGACAAGAAAGGGTCGGATAATGTTGTAGCCGACTACCTATCAAGGATGCATCACGGAGATGATGGGATGGAGCTAATTGAAGATAGAATGGGAGATGACCATCTATATCGGGTACTTGATAGGAGAGGATGGATGAATAATATTATAAGGTACTTACGGAAGATGCCATTAGATCACTTGGATAGAAATGCTAAAAGAAGAGTAATTGCCGAGAGCAGAAAATTATATTGGGATGCACCATACCTATATAGATTGGGAAATGATGGAGTGCTAAGAAGATGCGTACCACGGGAAGAAAGAGGAGAAATTCTAAGAAAATGCCACTCATCGGAATATGGAGGACACTATGGACACCTTAGAATGCAAGCAAAGGTATGGGCAAGCGGATTCAATTGGCCTGAGATGCACGAGGATGCTAAAAGGTTTGTTACAACTTGCCCGAAATGCCAAAAGAGTGGAAATATATCACAAAGGAATGCAATGCCACTGAATTATAATTTGCAAATTGATCTATTTGATGTTTGGGGCATCGACTTTATGGGACCTTTCGTGAACTCGCATGGATATGAACACATCTTGGTCATAGTTGATTATGTATCAAAATGGGTTAAAGCGATTCCATGTCAGAAAGCATCTACGGAAGAAGCTATTCAAATGATCAAGACAATAATTTTCCCTCGATACGGTGTTCCTAGAATTTTAGTAAGTGATGGCGGATCACACTTTATTAGCAAGGATTTCAAAAGATGCTTGGCAAAGTTGGGAATCGAGCATAGGGTGTCCACGGCCTATCATCCACAAACCAATGGCCAAGTGGAAACATCGAACAAGCAACTCAAAGACATCCTCAAGAAGACGGTGACTAAAGGAGGAAAAGATTGGTCAAAGAAGCTAGACAGAGCATTGTGGGCATACCGAACTGCGCATAAAACACCGATAGGTATGACCCCTTATCAATTCGTCTATGGAAAAACATGTCATTTGCCGGTAGAACTAGAGCACAAAGCTTATTGGGCAATAAAGGAGATGAATCTTGATATTGATGCGGCACAAATAAAGAGGAGGATTCAAGTAAGTGAAATTGAAGAGCTAAGATTGAAGGCATATCACAGCGCTAGCATTTATAAAGAAAGGATGAAGAGATGATACAACAAAAGATTGCATAAGAAGGAATTCAAGGAAGGAGACAAGGTCCTGCTATACAACTCTCGATACAAGGTCTTTGGCAAAGGAAAATTGCAAAGCAAATGGGATGGACCATACGTCGTACACTCGGTGTCACCATCGGGAGCGGTAACAATCATGGACGTCAAGGGAGATCAATATGTTGTGAATAGACAGCGACTCAAGGTATTCCTAGAGCCTAACGTTGTGGCCATTAAATACATTGACGTCTACACCTTGGATGGTGACCCAGATCATCAAGACTAGCGACGAAAACAAGGTAAGTTTGTAAATAATTTTTTTATGAGCATCCCACCTTTGCCCTTAAATTTATATTATGACAAGGACGTCGTATGTTTTAAGCGTGGGGGAGTGAAGGTGTGATCTCTTGTCTCTTGTTTTTTTAGTTGAGTCGGTTTTTTTTTAATTTTTAGCTCCATGGTGTGTTTTAAATTAGTGTGGAGTCAATAAAAATAATATTCTTGTGCAAGTTTTTCCTTTCCTCTACTTGTTGGTTTGTTCTTTACCTTTATTATTTGAGCATGAGCAATGAGCATTAATGTTTACCGTGGTGCTTAGTGGAAGTTTGCCTATAAAGTACCCATTCTACTTTACTCTAGAACCTCACTTTGACTTTGCTATGAGTAAGACTAAAGTTGGAGGCTTTTATTTCTGAAAATTTATGAAAAAAACTAGCAATAAAGGTTAGCAACTTCTTTTTCCAAGTCGAGAGACAAACATGTCCTATACAAGGCCTATATTATATATACTCCACCATAAGTGTTGTTAGCATGATGAATTGGGTTATGACTTTTCTCTCTTGGAAGTTCTAATTTCAAGCATTGATCATGTCCTTGATTTATATCTTTTATTGCTAGCCTCGTCATATATTCGGTAACGAGACTTTCACATTGAAAGTCCCGTGTATCGCCGGATTCCATACCCAACCCATAATATCTCTTTTTTTCATCTTATTCCTTGAACACAACCTATGCCCGAAGATTCATTCCGTTTCTAGCAAGGATTTTAGTTAAAATTCAGATTGTGTGTATGGGGAAGGAAACAAGCGAAGAGCTTCGGAGAAGAGATAAAGATGTCAAGAAAAGAGGAAGAGAAGAAAAAAATGTGTATAAAAGAAAAAAGAGATAGAAAAAAGAAGAAAAAGAGAAATTTGAGGAAAAGCAAGGAAGGTATAAGAGGGATGGTAAATCAAGTGAAGATCAAGAAAATGCAAGGAAGGATGTTACGTTGTTGAGAACGAATCTTTGATTTTCCAACCATGTGCAATCCGACAACGAGGACATCATTAGTGCCTTGAAGTCATATCTTCTTTTGCCTTTGCATATGTCCACCATTCTAAATCTTCTCATCCTTGATACCCTCATATTATGGTTTCATTCTCATGGTTATTGGCTCGGGAGGTGAACAACTGTTAGAGAACTTTCCTAGCTTGATAATATTTGTGTTAACTTCACTAGCCATACCTATAGCTCCACCATGAATTATAAATGAGAGACTTATGGGAGGTGAGAGTTTTTGAATTATTTAGGATAGCCACTTCAAATGAGTGACATGTGAGGACTTGGAGAAAGACTTTGTCTAATACTTGTTGTAGGAATTTTATTTTAAACTCGTGGAAAACCCTCCAATGGAAGTAAGAAAGTAAGAATGGTTGGATTTGAGGATCTCTAGTGAAAGGAATGAGTTGTGGGGTAAGTCTTGAATTGGCAATATTTCTAAATGCCTATGTTTATGTCATGATCATTGCTTTCATGTTTCTTATACTAAATATGAAGGTTTAACTAACTTGTAACGAAAGGTGAGACGAAGCACATTTCAACTCCATGGATGAATGACTTTTGCAAGCAACTTGCTCGAGGATGAGCAAGATCTAAGCGTGGGGGAGTTGTTGGCGGGCAAATATGACACCCCTAAGGAACTTGTTACACTTTGGTTTCGGATTTAATTTGGAACTAACCCGCCACTAGGCATACTATTGATGTAACAAGTTCAACATGAGCATGTGTTTTTGGAGTTGCATGTTTATGCAGGAAATAACAAGCTTAATGGATAAGTTCGCATCAAGTTCGGAAGGTGTTAAGCAAGAGGATCAAGGAGCTCCTTTCGTGTGTGAATACAAGATGAACTTACTTCCACAGGTGGCAAGGACCAAGATGCAACATAAGATATTCCCGAGGACCAAGACAAAAGACTGGAGTTCATGCGACAAGACCCTCTATCTTGATCGCGGGGATAATGACGTCCAAAGCCCACATGCAAAGGAGTAAAAGGTTCAAGGGCCGAGAGAAGCGTACACGAGCAAGATGGAGCCGAGCCGGGCCAAAATGGGCCTGGGCCGGCCAGCCCATGCCGACCGGCCTAGGGTCTTTTTGTGGTGGTTCGGCCCCCCTTTCTTGTGCGTGATGTTTATCGAACCCTAAGGCTATGCCTCTGCCGCCATTCGCCAAAAGGACTGATAAAAGCCCCCAAGGTCGACGAGAGGAAGGCATTCAATTTTTAGAGATTCAACCAAGGGAGAGAGCCACATAGAGGAGAGAGGAGGACGCCCGGAAGCCCTAGCAAGGTCCCTCCGGCGCCGCCACAAGATCAAGAGCATGGAGGAGATTGGATCTTCAAGGGAGAAAGCAAGGCGGAGAGCATCTTCCTCGTCGATCTTCATCTACTTCGGAGGATTCTACACCATGTCCCACGCTACAATGTGTAACATTATAGGGTAAAGTCCTTGTTTGTCCTTGGGGTTGAAGGGAGAGCTTGAGTTGTAATCACTGAACCTATGTTTCGGATCTATTTGCTACCATATTCATGTTGATGGTGCTTCAATCTTAATGGCCGGCTGGCTTGCTTTGGGGATGCATCGCTCGTAGCTTCACGTATCGTGTTCCTTTTGTTCCTTATTTGATTACCGTCGTGTAGTGACAGTACGTGGGAGGGAAAGCATATCGAACTTGGTTCACATCCCCTAGTTTTGCATACCTAGATCACATCAACGTCTCGTGCTCTTGTTGTCCAATCACAGATTACCCTCGTGTAGTGGCTAGTACGCGAGAGGGAAAGGGTTGGACTTGGTGCACCTTTACCTTTGATAGATTAGATCGGTTCGTTCTTGCTAGGTGGTTACATCTCTAAGTGATCCTAGACCCCTTGGACAAGCTTTCTAGATTCTTGTACTCTTCGTACCTTTACTCTCTATGTTAATCTCTTTAACCTAGAGTAGATTAGTTCTCATATATATCATCACTTGATAAAGAGCTTTAAATCAACGAGATTAGTGCTTAGTTGAGCATAGCAATCCACTTGTTCCATGGATTGATAAACCTTAGGGGATACTCTAAGGGAAAAGCTACAACCGACCTGTGCGCTTGCGGATCTTAATTTGGCGCGTTATCTACCATCAACAGTAACGGGCCGCATAAAGGCCCGTTACTAATACTGACTGGTGGGCCCTAAAAGTTGACGCTTTCGTCGAGACAGAGGACACGCGGGTTCACCGCACGTGTCTCCTTTTGTCGAGATAGAGGAGACGTGCGTCCACAGCACGCATCTCCTTTTGTCGAGACAGAGGAGACGCTCGTACACAGCACGCGTCTCCTTTCGTCGACACATACGAGACGCGCGTATAAAGAACAAGTCTCCTTTCATAGAGACAGAGGAGACACGTATCCACAGCACGCGTCTCCGATATTGAGTTCATGTAACGGGCTCGGTTTCTGTGTCCATTACCAAAGGCCCCTGTGGGCCAAGAGAAACAAACATTTCAGGTGACCGGTAACTAGTTGCGGTAACAGTCTTTGTTATACGCCTGTTACAAATACGTGTTATCAGTAACGGGCTCGGTGTCTATGCCTATTACCAAAGGCCCCGGTGGGCCCAGAGAAACAGTCATTTCAGGTGACCGGTAAGTAGTTGTGGTAACGGTCTTTGTTAGACACCCATTACAAATACGTGTCATTAGTAACGGGCATCTACCTGTTACCTTTGTTGGTTCATTTGTAACGCTTGATCGGTAACGGGCGTTTTGCCCGTTACCAATGGCCATCCGCGCTCATTACCAATGTGAGTTTTTCACGTAGTGGCACTTGTTAGATGGAAGAGAGAATGACATTACGCAACATGGTTGTTGATGCTGGTGGAAAGAATGGTGTTGTGCCTGTTGATGGGACTACATTTAAATACCTTGAGGTACAAAAGTAGCCTGTGAAATGCTATTGATAAAACTAAGGAAATGTGCTTTTCTCTTTCACATATTCCAATAAGCTTTGAGATAGCGAGTGATCAGAACAATTTGCAAAAGATTTGGCATGCTAGTTCTCAGTTCTCACATCATAGCTATCATACTGGCATACTGCAGGGAAAGAGGTCAGTTGACTATGAACCTGTCTACAGTGATGCTCAGGCCAGGTGATTATAGGTTGGCCTTGCTTTTCTTGTCCGTTAGCTCATGTTATGCATCCATTTGGATATTAGAGTTTTAAATAGGTTTCTTACAGAGACATCATTGTTAGAAAGCATTTTAATTCAAGAATAAATTGATGAATGGTACTTACCTGCCAAAAAAATTGATGAATGGTACCACACATGGCCAGCAGCCGGCCAAAACGGCCAACTAGCTATCATAACAGCTCAATGCAAAGGTCATAACACAACCAGGTATCGCACATGACCTATGTAGCCATTCCATTTCATATTTTGTAGCCCGTAACACTACATCGTACAACAAATTAAAGTTCACATCTACTAACTTGATTCACGTAACAAGTTAATGACACAAAATGCCATAATGCTAGCAGATTCAAGTTCGCATACAGTGACACCATTCTGAACATTCCATCACCAAGACGATGGCCTATGCCTAGTGGAGCAAGTACCTCCATGCTAAAATACAGGCCAGCGAGCATGCACCCAAGAAGATAAACTGAACAATCTCATACAATGTCTCTCGTGTCCAGCGTGCCTTGATAGAATTCTTGATCTGATCATAATTCACTCTCCCCAGACATATCCACCAAAGGTTGAAGCAAAATCTTGGAATTTGGGGTTGTTCGCGAGGTTCATCACAAATCTGGAGGATAGAAAGTATTCATGATTTGGTAGGTTGTTGTATACTTTCTCAATCTCATCCATCAGTGTAGTGGTGTAGCCAATCCCCTCACGCACCGCTGTTGTGACACTAATTTTCTTGAGATCATCAACAACAACATCCTTTGCAACCAACTCAGTTGTACCATTAGTTTGCTTGGAATCAGCAGCACCAGTCAACTCAGAACTCAACGCATAATTACACCTTGTTAATGCATTGAAGTGCCTCAGTGTTGGTCGTTAATTCTTGAGCAACTTCTTTGAATTTCTTGTTGATGTGTCTCATCTCAGTCAGAATCAGTTCTAGTGTCTTGGTTATTCCTGACAAAGACTTCCCCTTCCCTTCTCTCCGCCTTCAGCCGCAATTCGATCTCTTCAACGATTTTGTTAGTCTTGCTCACCTCTGAAAGAATTCCCTCCAAATTTTCATTGATTCTGGTATTTCCACTCATATACCCAACTACTTTATCAGCAATATTTTTTTATGAGAAAATATCCATGCTGCCATACAAACTGATCAAGCTAACCATTGCTCGCTTAAATATTTTTTCTTTCTAGTGCTTTGCAACCAAAATTCACACTAACATATTTATTTAACTGAGATGTCCAACAACAAGGTTTAGAATTTCCTAGAATCATCACGTGTGCTCTGAAGCATGTGACCTCATCTGTGTAAGCCCCAAGGTAGACTATGACATGATTCCTAATTAAAGTACAATTAAGAAAAATAGAGAATGACTTCAACATTAGCTACCAATTCTGACACACACACAAAAGTTTTGTACCAGTCAACATGGCCTCCATGGGGCCTGACTACTACTGTAGAACGAAACCGGCACAACGACTGCCTTAAAATGCTCATCCTAATTCCTAACAAGGAAAAAATCAGAAGTGGTACCCAACATAACAAGAGTGAAAATAAATTTCTATTGAGAATCATCACATACAGAAAAAATGATACATCCTAAGACCTAAGCAGCAAGCATTAACTAACTCACATGGAGAATCATCACATATAGAAAAAATGATACATCCACTGATAGATGACAAGTGCGTTATTAGCTCACAGTAGGACGATCATGTACAATTTCCTACACACTTAATCCCTAAAATGTTGGAAGCTGAAAAATTATGCAGACCTCTTACTCTATAGGACTACATGATCATCTTAATCGAAAAACAGCAACCAAACACCCGCTTACTCTATTGGCATACATGTGGTAGAGAGCACCCTTATAGGAGTACATGACCAAGAGAACATTGCCATGTGGCGCATTACACATTTTTCCTATACAAATACCTAACTTAGAATTCTCCTCATCGTTATCTAGTTTGTTGATATTTGTACCATGCTAAATTAAATATCATGATTCTAGAGTATTCCACACTTCACCACAAAGCAGGCAACTCTCTCTCTCTTCGCATTTCCAAAATACATTCTGAATCTTGTCAAGTACGCATTGCTATCTTCAACATTTCCTACCATGTTTAAATTTTCTCCCTCTGAAAGTCACCTCCCTGTAAAATGTGACATCCTTGCCTTTCACTTGTGCATTGAAGTCATCCTCCTCTAGGGAAATCTTTTTAAGGTCTTCTGGCATTCCCTTGTAACTCTTCATCTGATTTCTAAAAGCCTCAACACTCTCGTACATCTTCTTGCTTGTAGTATGTCTTGATTTCATTCAATACATTAACAGCTTTGTCAACTTTGACCTTTACTTCAATAAAGCCCTTCTTGATTGAAGACAACACTGATATAACTTGCTTGAAGCCTCTCCTCCTACCACCATCCTGGAATGCATTTGATAAAGTTATTCATTTAATCAACCCAAATTGAGGATACTAAACTAACTACATTTAAGGGCATTTGCATAGAAAATTTTAAAGAACATGACATACAAACAATGTAAGCTCTAAACTCCCCAAGAACTCAAGAACAACCACATAGTTTGTCATTGCAAAGATGCAGCTTTTACAGTAATATAATTATACTTGCTCTCTTATTTGCAAAAGCAAGACATGGCCTTGGTAGCCTATCATTGTTGGTAGAGTATCCCTAACAACAAGGAGCACGTGTTGTGTCGGCTAAGACTATCTTGAAGACTAGGACTGATAAGTCCGGCCCAGGTGGGATTGGATTTATGGTAAGTGCGATGCATCGATTACGCAGTTTGGTCTCGGCACTCGAATTTTCATGCAAACCTTAGCACCGTCCATCGTCGCACCCCTCAAGGAAAGGCCCAATCGCTCCAAAAGACTAGCCCGTTAGGGGAAGGGTGGCTCTCCCCTTTAAGGTGGCTTCCTCCTCCCAAGCTAAGCAAGGTGGGATAATGAGGCTCACACGGTCGCCGCCCGACTACAACTGGGCCACATGGTCCATTTATGCGGCGTCTTTGCCAATGGGTAATAGTGAAGGAAGATGTTCTCATCATCCTTCCCTTCTTAACATGGGCCCAGCTCTGATACCAAATGATAGGCGCTGACCCAATCTTCCGAGAGGTAGATGGTAAACTTGATTGGGTGGAGAACTCGACATTGATGGTTCGGCTTCGAATTAGCACGATTCGGACCCCGCAACCGCTACACCACTACTCCGCTGGTTATCAACCAAGCACAACTTGATTGACCTTGCCACGAAGGTTTTTCCCTGCAAGCGAATCGAGAACACAAGCAAAAAAGTAAGCACACAATATGACAATTGCATATATGAATTGAAGCAAAGACAAAGAGGTTCAAGTTCTGATCACAAAAGGACTAATCGACACAGTGGTGACAAATAAGAACGGGAGCCCTGATTCACAGCAAAAGACCTCGACGGTACAGTGGCTATCAAGAAAGTTTGATCCTCGACGGAAATCACAACCTATTAAACAAAACTTGGGTCTAAACGACGGCGGCTACTGAGTTTAAACCCTGAAGGGGCGACCTAGGGTTGAGAGGCAACCAGGGGGCATCCTCAACCTGGGCTTAAGGCCCGACATGATACACGGCCAAATTGGCCCAAAAAGGTGATGCAGCACCTTGTCGTGGTCACACAACATGATCCACGAACCTTCTGGAGCTGGCACCAGAACTGAAATGACGGCGGCGTCGTCCCCTTTCCAACACATCCTTATACGCCTCATTTCGATGCCGGACGAGGGAGATATCACCGAAATCGTGCAGGGATGTCGGCTGAATCTGAACCGAACGTGGCTGCTGAGTTAGAGACGACTTGTAGCATGGGGAAGGATGTGGTGTGTGTGTGTATCCAGCATGGCGATGTCCTCATCAAGGACTCTTAACAAAGTTTGATTGAACCAGCTGACTTGTAGCTCAGACTGAGCTAGCTAAAAGATACTAAACTAACTGAAAGAGCCACCACAAGCTACTTGAGAGACTGTCAACTCAACAAGCAGTAGCACACAGGAGGTGGTTTAATTGTCATCACATAACTTTTAGTCACCTTGGAAGGGGAAAACACTGAACTACATCAAGTTCAAATTAGAACTAATACTAAAATAACACTCATTCACTACTAGAACTAGAACTCCCAAAAACCTCACTCATTTACAGTAATCTTAAACTAAGGTGCATTCAGAGAAGTCGAAGGCCGTGCGAATGGGCATCGGGCCTTGTTGGTGCTCAGTGTAAAACTGTAAACCGTAGCTTAGATCGATAGGATTGTTCTTCTGTTCTATTGCTCCTTTCTCCGTTTATCTGCTTGGCTGCTCTTGTACACCATGATACATGTGTGGCTCATTGAGGGTAACCACGAAGATGAATGTTGTAAAGTATTACGGGTCCATTATTGGTAGTTCTTAATGCTGATTAGCAATGGATGATGTTCATTTGTACCTATAGTTTTGACTTGCATTTGTGCCTGTCTCGAATCATGTTTTCCAGCCCTCGACGAGGGGTTGAGGGGGCACGTGAGATCCAGAGTTCCCATCCCGGTGGTAGCTCCTCACCGTGCTGGTTTTAGATCAGATCTTGTAATACTAGCTCCATTGAAAGTTTGACCATTGGTCATATTTAGAAAATTATATAAGTATCATTTACTGTAATTTATTTGTGGCTTTCATTTTTATTAAAGATATTTTAAACATGACATTTTTTATATATTTGCAACAAAATTTTAAATAGAACGAATGGTCAAATATTGTATGGAAAAGTTAATAATGAATTTATTTATTTAATACAGAGGGAGCGAGCCTAAATGCATAATATAAAAAAGAACACGGTGTGAATAATATGAAAAAAGAAGTGTGGTCTGCACCACATCGACGTGCAGCCCTTGTTCGCATGCACCAACCAATTCAACCCAAAAGTTTAAGCTCATGAGGAAAGGTGGGCGGGCAATTCACTTATATTCCAACACTCCCCCTCACGTGCAGGCTCCCTTACGCACATGTGGATATTGGAGTGGACTGTAATTATTTTAATCTATGTGCCCGCCAGGATTTGAACTCGAGACCTCTGGCTTCGATACCATATTGAGTTGCATGCACTAACCAATTCAACCCAAAAGGTTAAGCTGATGAGGAAAGGTAGGCAATTCACTTATACTCCAACACCTGTACCACCTCAAACACATCCCTCACCGGAAGAGGTGCCGCTTCGAGGCTCTCATCTACGAGCCCCACCGCGCGGATTGGAGCTGGCACCACCTCCCGCGTCCGCCCTACATGCGCGAGCCTGAGTACAACGGCGCCCAGGTTCTCTCCCACGTCGTCGGCACCGGCGCCATCTGGACCTACACCCAGGGCGTCGGCACCTACTCGTTCGACACGACGTGTTGTGCCTGGCGGAAGGAAGGTGACTGGGTGCTCCCATTCCGTGGCAAGGCGGAGTTCGTCCCCTGGTGCGGCCTGTGGTTCAAGATCTCCTCAGGGCCGGACCGCCGCCTTCTCGCCGCCAACCTCACCTTGTCATCACCGCCGAAGGTGCGCGGCATGTGGGAGGAATTCAGGCCGCCCACCAAGTGGTTCTGCAGGAACTCTACCGTCGTGCACCTGGGGTGCGGCGGCAAGTTGTGCACCGTCATGTTCTTCACCATCGACCCCACTAACAAGGTCTGGCTGACACGGGGCACCGTCGTGGTCATCACCGCTGCCGAGGTGGAGCACCAGGACGACTATTACAAACTCATAAACTGGGTACTCTAGCAGGCTATCCATGATGTAATAATTAATCGTATGTGTCATGTGTGACATAGTGAGGTACATAGTCAGTTGTGCCCCTCTTACAGGGGAACCGCCATTTAGTACCGGGTCCAAAACCCCATTAGTACCAGTTTCGGACCCGATACTAGCTGGTCGGTACTAATGTGGACCTGCTAGACTCACCCCGTACTAATGTGGCATTAGTAACGGGTGGGGAAAACACCCGATACTAATGTGGCCTCCATGGGGCGACATGGCAGACGCCACATTAGTACCGGTTGGTATCCCCACCTGGTACTAATGTCTTTTTTTATTTTCCTTTTCTTTTTTGTTTCTTTCATATTTGAACGTATTTAGACGCTTTTGTTTGGTTCACATATACTAATCTAATACGCAGTATTATAAAGTCGTTTGGGCATATAGAATATAACATGTGAACTAGTGAAGTGTTAGGATATTGTGCATACGTAAATACGAAAAATATATACACCGAATCAAATGTTAGGAGAGTAAATAAAGTCTTAATCCTCTTGAGCTCCTTTGCTTGAAGATCCTCCTCGTTGTTGCCTAGCTCTGGTAGTGACCTTAGAAGAAGTCACTGCTACCTTCTCGACGTCCTTTTCCTTGGCCTTAGAAAATGAAGTTCCTTCTTTCTCGACGTCCTTGTTCTTGTCCTTAGAAGAAGTCCATGCTTCTTGCTCGACGTCTTTTTCCTTGGCCTTAGAAGAAGTTCCTTCTTTCTCGAAGTCCTTGTTCTTGTCCTTAGAAGAAGTCCCTGCTTCTTTCTCGATGTCCTTGTTCTTGTCCTTGTCGTTGCTTTGCTGAGCTACGGTAGCAATGCTAGGAGTGTTTTCTTTGGTCTTGTCTGTGTCACCAGTCGCTTGTAGCATTGAATCACCGATATGAAACTCTCCTGCTGGATTATTCACCTCGTCTAGAAAAATCCGCAGAGTTGTTATTGAATTAACTAGATTTTTTACGTCTCGAGTAACCTTTCCCTGACGCGGGAAATCTACAGAAGAAGTTCTTAAGTGCATAAGTACTAGTAGAAAAAGTATATAAACAATAAGAACTAGGGATATGTTTGTATGCATTTTTGTGTAAACACCTTTTGATTGTAGTCTGAACCTATGTCACCACTTGCAAAGTTATGGATGAACTCACATACGTAGAATCCACATAGATTGGTACCTTTTGGTTGTTTCATGCACTGCACATATGTGAAAACAAAGTTAAGAAATATTGTTCAACTTGTATTGAAAAAAGCGACATGCGGTCAGCGAACAAAAGACGTACCGGGAAATCACGGATGTATCGAAGATTCTCTTTCAAGTTCTTCCCCTTGTACTTGTCACGGAATATGTCCCATGCAGCGTTCAACAACTCGATGAGAGGCTCGTAGTATGGTTCATATCCGCCAATAGAGTCATAGATGTGAACAAGGCCCAAATCAATTATAATAACAAAGAGAACCCAGTGGAAGCTGTCAATACATTTGTAGAAGAATCAGTTTATTGAAATATTCAATGTAATTTGAAAAAGATAAAGAGATGAGAAACACGTTGCTCACTGGCAGTTGTATGGCATAAGTATGAACCCCTTGTCGTGTTGTCTGTCCAGAAACAAATATAAATTCTCCAGTGCATCCGGTGGGTAATCCCGGACAATTGTCTCATTTATCACTACGGGATCCATGAAGCCGACATCATGGATCCCGAGCCTCCGGCAAGCTTGCATCTCCATGCTGTATGATACAAAATAGAAGTTCAGATACGGTAGAATATGTCTAGAGAGGTGATTTTAGAATAAAGACTTACAAAACCCAGGAACTGACTAATGAGGCGTCGAGAGCATCCATATTGAATAGGAACCACAACTCCTACATGAGAATAGCGAAAGAGGTGCAACCTTGGAAATAATGTTGATCTTCAACTTTAACTTCGAGATGTTCCATCCTGCCTCCCGCCAATTGCATGTGCCATTTGTGGAATTCATACATCCTAGTTGGAAGTTCCTTCAACAATCGCTCCCACACAAGCGGCATCCCAGCCTCGTATGGACGTCTAGCTGGTCCTTTATGAGATTCAATTTCAGCAATCCCTAGAATTTGAGCAGGTGTCAGGTTTGCGTCCATACCAAATTCAAGCAATTTCTGGTCCGCATCTGAAAGCATCTTGAGCGGAGGGATAGATTGCTTTGACTGAGCCCCTAGTTGTGGAACAGTTCTTCCAACTTTCTGTTTCTTATTCTTTTTTTTTGAATTTGAGTGTCGTGCGATCATAGTCAGACAATAGAGGTTTCTCTGCCTCTTTCCTTTTGTCTACCTACTTTTGTCTCAAGAAGCGATGAAATTTGACAAGGTCAATTGGTTTCTCAACTGGAGGCTTCTTCTTCTTGAATATCTGATCATCCATCTCTTTATGCACCGCCGCAGTAAGTTCCTCCGGAGTCATTTCGTAAGCTAATTTTGGTGGAGGTGGCTTCTCCTTGGGGAGCCTCTGCTTCTTTGGAGGAGGAGGAGGAGGATGTCCTCATTTCGAACCCTTACTCTTTGGAGGAGAAGGAGGATGTCCTTATTTGGAACACTTACTCTTTGGAGGATGAGGAGGAGTTGGACTCACGCTTCGGTCCCTGTCAGCTGCTGCAGGTTCTGGACTGCTGCTGCGTTCCCTTCCAGCTGGTGAAGACGGTAGCTGATCTTGGCCTTGCGGCATGTGTTTAGGTGTAGGAGATGTTTCCACTGTCGGTTGTGTTATGTTTATGAGATCCTTGGGCCACACAATCCAACTGCGCACCGCATCACCTAGTGTTTGTTCCCCATGAAGTCCCGGATACTCCAGCTCGAAGTCATCCCAAGTTTCGACCACTCAGTCCACAAAGACTTTGGCGCACCCGATTGTGGAAAAATTGAGCTCCATATATGTTTCCCCTGGTTGCAATACCTCAGCCATACCGTACGCCACCACAATCATCTTTTTTCTGACTCAACATAATGTCACATGCGGACCTCATACTGATGTCATCCATGGGGTAGCAGCGTTGATCGACCGGGGCAGCTGCTTCTATGGCGGTTGGAACTGCTTCTGTGGAAGCGACGCTTCTCTTACACTTATTGGATGGGCTCATTTCATCTTCCGGCCCTGAAGATGAAGGTGTTTGCTGACTTGATTGCTTTCTAAGAGCAAGCACCACACACTCGTCGATGATTTCTGCTATTCTCATCTTATTCATATAGACGTGCTCTTGCAGCTCTTGTATCTATCATGCATGTTGGTCCTTAGTTCTTTGACGACTTCTGTAGGACTCAATGTGCTCCTGGAATGCAAATTTCCATGGAATGACACCTTTGCCTCTGCAACGTCCAGGGTATTCCTTCGTACATAATGCCATAGCAAGCTCGTCATTCTCTCGATCAGGCACGAAAGATCCTTCCACCGCAAGCCTTATTAACTCAACAAGCCTTGCAGCTGTCTCTCTTATTTGATCACCCGGTAACAAAGATCGATCTTCGTGATTGAGCTTACTAGCATGTGCAAAAAAATAATACTTTGCTCGCTCGGGCCAATCTAGAGTTGCGGGTACGATACCTTTAGCCATTAGTTCTAGTTCCTCCTGATCCCATTTGGGAATGGCCTTCTTGTAACCTCCGGGCCCGAGCATATGAAATTCTTTCTTCTTACGAGCATTGATGGTGTTGGTTTCAATCTTCCGGATGGCCTTGTGCGATTCCTTGTGCTGCACAAATGCATCCTAGTGATCTCTTAACTTCCTAAATCCCGGCTTCTCGAAATCCGGTGTAAGCCCCTTCTTGATGTAGTCTCTGGTCAGACGCTTCTTGTACGACTGAAAGGCATTTGCAGCCTTCTGCATCACCCAATAATGCACGTCTGACAATTTTACACTTTCCAGGAAACCAAAGTGAGCTAACACCTCAGCCCAAATCATGTCCTTGTCTGCGTCCACGACCACATCTTCCCGTTGAACCGGTTCCTGATCAGCATTCTCATCTTCACTTTCTATCACTTCAGGTACCAGAAGAGGAGCATCAACAACTTTCCAATACGAGATGCTTATTGGGATGTGATCCCTCACTACAGATCCAATGTGGTTCACCAATTTGGTCAGGACATCTTCTGGACCCAGTGGTCTCCCAAAATCATCGACTTCTATTATGATGAAATGACCCTCTAGCTTTTTCTTCGGGCCGCGTTTCCCTTGACGCTTCTTGCTACTCGAAGGTGAAGAAACCTGAAGAATGGAAAAACTAATCTTAATATATGACATCTTCATGAAGAAAAGTCAGGATCCATCATTATACCTCTTCTTTTTGCACAACGTTGATTTCCTGGGCAATTGGTTGCTCCGCTCCATGTTCTTGCCCATCACCACCCATGTTGAGGAAGCTGTCAGCCTCCCTATTGAGTACATCTTCATTCTGAGGCTGCTCGGGTGCATTTTGACTAATAATATTTAGCAACATTTCCTCCTATTGTTGTTCCCTCTTTGATCGAACCATTGTAACTAAAAAAATTGTACATAAATGAACTTCTATGTATATAAATGAATTTCTGAGTATATAAATGAATTTCTGAGTACATACATGAATTTCTAAGTATATAAATGATTTTTTAGAATAAGTATATAAATGATTTTGTAAGTATATAAATAAATTTTTGAGTACATACATAAATTTCTAAGAACATACACGAATTTCTAAGTATATAAATGAATTTCTGAGTATATACATGAATTTCTAAGTACATACATGAATTTCTAAGTATATAAATGATTTTCTAAGTATGCACGCGTGAGTCGAGCGTGTCGGGCGAGCGGGAGAGTAGTGTGAAGGGATTCGGGCGGAGCGTGTGCGAGTCAGAAGTCGGGAGCGTGCGTGTTGAGCGTTATCGTGCGAGCAAGCGATTCAGGCGGAAGTCGTGTGGGAGTCATGTGAGCGAGTCGTGTTGAGTGGTATCGTGCGAGCAAGCGAGTCGTGTGAGCGAGCGAGTCGGTCGGGAGCATGTCGGGCGAGCGAGTCGACGTCGGGCGGGAGCGTGTGAGCAAGCGAGTCGGGCGGGACCGAGCGTGTCGAGCAAGCTAGCTAAGTGTCGGACGAGAGTCGTGCGAGTGAGCGACAAAATAAATATCTAAATATCTAAATTCAAATCATAATAAATACATTTCATCTAAATATCTAAATTGAAATCTAATTAAATAAGCGACGTACATGAATTTCTAGGTACATACATGAATCTAAAATCACTAATTAAATAATTAAATTTCTATCTAAATTCAAATCTAATTATCTAAAATCAAATCTAAATTAACATCTATATTAAAACTTAATCTAATTATCTAATAATAAAAACAAAATTAAAAAATGCTGACGTCAACCTTCTCGGGCTAACGTCAGCATCTGCTCATTCACCGGCAGAGGCTGCATGGCGCCGGCGTCGGCGACGGCGATGGATTGGGACGGCGGCGGCGGAGGAGGCACGGACGGCGGGCCGGTGCCGGAGATGAGGAGGACGACGGCGAGCTCCACGGGCGGGCTCCGATCCACGGGGGCGGGCGCGACGGCGGCGACTCGATGGGTGGGCATGGCGGCGGCTCGACGAGCGGGGGCGCGTGGCGGCTCCACGGGCGGGGACGGCGTGCAGAGGAGGCGCGGACGGCGGGCTGGTGCCTAAGACGAGGAGGACGACGATGAGCTCAACGCGGGCGGGCGTGATGGCGGCTCCACGGGCGGGCACGACGGCGGCTCCACGAGCGGGGACGCAGCCGGGGAGAGGCGCGGGTCGCCTGGGAGGCGTGGGCCGCCGGGGACAACCGGGGAGGGGCAGCGCGGGCTCGGGTATGGCACGCCGGTGGATCACGGCCGGGAAAGGCCGCAGGCGGGGACGGCGGTGGTGGATGACGGTTGGCGCGGGCGGGGACGGCAGCGCGAAGGTTTGCGCAGGGGAGGAGTGGGCGGCGACGGATCGGGCAAGAGACTAAGTGTTGGCGCAGGGGAGGAGAGGGGGCTTGTATACCTCCCCCACCACATTAGTATGGGGCCTCCGCTAGCACCAGTACTAATGCCACATTAGTACCGGGCCTAGACAGGACCCGATACCAATATGCACATCAGTACCGGGCCTAGACAGGATCCGATACTAATGTGCTTTTGGTTCCCCGCCAAAACGAAAAGCACATTAGTACCGGGTCCTATCTAGACCCAGTACTAATGTGATTTTCCTTTAATTTCCTTTAATTTTCCAAATCTTTTTACTTTCTCGGTTAAATTGATTATAAATCATATTCAATGTGCTTTTCCTTTCATTTCCTTTAATTTTCCAAATCTTTTTACTTTCTCAGTTAAATTGATTATAAATCATATTCAACACAGTGAAATGGCAAAACAAATTTTATTGTGCTTAATTTAGTTATATACTATGGAATGTGAAGTTACATATGAAAATTGTCAAATTTATTAATTTAACTTAGTAATAGGTTAGTTTGGTCAAAAATCTTATATTGAATTTAAAAATCGAACCAAAATAAATTTTTACCATGCAAAATTTAATATAGCTAGTAAATGTCATATTATTAACAGGTTTACCTCGATTTAGTATTGCTAGTGTATATTTGTATGTAAAATTATTTATTTAATACTCAATTAATTAATATTTTCAATAAGAAAATACAAGTTCTAGTTACTAAATCATAACTAAATATTACAGTACTTTTTTACATGACCACAAATTAATAAAACTTATTACACATCATCATCATCATCATTTAACGAGATGTTAATAACCTTCCTCTTCACGAAAGTCTCATGTTTGTGATTGTAGCGTGAATATGGAGCGTCCTCTTGTGCTAACAGGATGCTTGGGTCAACCTTGACTGAAAATAGAGGAAGATCATCGAACTGGTCATAATCTTTTGAAATGTCAGTCTTGTCCTCAACTCCAACGATTTTTCTTTTTCCTGGTAGAACTATGTGACGCTTCGGCTCATCAGCAATCGACTTATCAGCACCCTTCTTTGTTATCAATGGTTTGCTTGCCATGTCTTTCACATAGAAAACTTGAGTCGCATCATTGGCTAGGACGAATGGTTCGTCTTTGTATCTAATCTTGTTGAGATCCACAATTGTCATCCCAAAGTTGTCTGTCGTTAAACCTCCTCCGGTATTTTTGACTCACTGGCACTTGAAAAGAGGGATTTTTAAAGTTTCGTAGTCCAATTCCCATATCTCTTCAATGACACCAAAGTATATTTGTATGTTCCCTTCTTTGTCTACTGCATCCATATGAACACCACAATTTTGGTTTATGCTCTTCTTGTCTTGGGCTCTTGTGTAGAATGTGTAGCCGTTTATCTCGTATCCTTGGAATGTATCTACTGTGATAGATGGTCTCCTAGCCAACCATAGCAGTATCTCGTCAACAGTTTTATCCCCTCCCACTTTACGCCACAACCAGGACGCGAAATTATCAATGTGGTGTCGTGTAATCTAGGCTTCAGACTTCCCTCTCTCCCAACTCCCTTCCAAGCACTCCTAGCAAGGATTCATCCTAAGGTTTGGGTGTGAGAGACATTTGAGGTGTGAGATTAAGTCTCTTTGTGACATCTCTTCACATGTTCATCTCAAGAAGCACTTGTGACACCTTTGGCTCATCGATTCACGTTTATTACTCTGGAAGCATGCTTCTAGACGGTTAGGTGTCGCTCGTTGAGCGTCCTCCTTGTGTGGAGCGTCCGGGAACGTTTGTATTACCCTCTCCTTTGTGGAGATTTCTTAGTGATCACCAATCTTCCTTTGTGGGGATTTGGTGAGGCAAGAGGCTCTTCGTGATAGCCTTCCCTTTGTGGGAACCTCAACGGAGACGTAGCTTCCTTGGTGGAAATGAACTTCGGATTAAATCTCTTGTCTCGTGCTTGTTTGAGTTCATCTCCTCCTTTCTAACCCTAGAAGCTTATTTTGTCCTGATCTCTATTTGTGTGTTGTTGCTTGGTATATCATCTTGTGCAGGTTGTTTATATCCTCCTTGGTGAACTTTTGATTCAAAGAGTTTCGGTAATATCGCTTAACTCTTGAGCAAGTCATTTTCGTTTTCCTGTCTCAGGGTGACCCGCCCTGTTAGTTAGGGTGACCCGCCCCCCGGGTGACCCTGACATAGAGTGCGGATGACCCGGAATTTGATCCGCTGCTAAGTTTGTGCGGGAATTTTTAAAGTGATCATATTCACCCCTCTAGGCATCACAAGATCCTTTCTGTTGGTGGGCCCAATACGGGTATAGGGGTCGGGTACACGCCGGGTGGGTGAGAAAAAAGTGCGATTTTTGGCAGAAACGCTCCCCAAATTGCGATTCTATGGGTCTTCCACCCTATCCATTCTCCCAATTAGATGACTGGTGGGTCCGGCGTGAGGGGTAAGACGGGTCCGAATTGGGTGAGAAAAGTTTTCAAAAGAACTCGTTCTTTATAGTATATATAATAATCCCCCCCCAGCGTGCATAAAACTATCATTTGCATTGCTATACTTCAAAGAATGCTACAGCTCTAAGTTTAGTTTTTTCCACTTCAAAATATATGCTTTTCGATGAACTTTCACCATTTTTGCCATTTTCTCTAGATATGTATGGACTCATGAAATTCTAATAAAGAAACTGCTACAAATCCCTCGCCCCCACCTCCCTCATCTGTACACGCCGTGCTTCTAAGTCCTAATTGGGCATGATCGCGGTTATTTCGGGCCGGGCCGAAACAACCCGGTTATTTCGAGCTGAGAAAATCCTGCCCGTGACCGTCCCATTGGGTGCATTGGGCCTCAATTTTCGGGTCGGGCTCGGGCTTGAGCGGGCCGCTCGCGCGTTTTATAGTGTAAAATAGCTAAAAACAGCATTTCGGGCCGGGCTCGGGTCAAGATTTTTTTTTTCTGCGGCTGCAAGATCTCTGCCCACACCCGTCCAATAAGATCTGTGAGTGGGCCGAGTTCGGGCCGGGCCAGCGTACCGGACCAGGCTAAAAATGTTCAGGTATAACCGTGCCTCCCACCTCCACAATGTTGTGCGCTCGCTTGTTGTAATCGGTTTGCTCGCGAGCCACCATAGCTCATGCATTTTTAGGGGAAAAGGTAAATAAAAGGGCTACCACGCCCCCTAAGCAAGCAATATGGCTCAATCTGCCATTGGATTTGGAATCACTTCCTCCATTTCAAATGTAGGTCGTTTTACTTTTTTCAAGACTCATAGATATTTGTATACATCCAGACATACATTATATTAGGTGCATAGTTACTATGTACCTAGGAAGGCAAAACTACCTACAATTTGGGACGGGAGGAATAGTTATTTATGGTAAATAAATTGGGAACTAGTTGTCTTGCAGGAATCTGTGGGTGTTTCATTAATTTTTAATAGCATGCAGTCATCGCGTGCACGTGGCAGCTGGGAATAACGAAGAATTTGGTCACACAGAAGAATGTAATGGATCGGAGAGGTATCCTGGCCCTTTCATGACGGTCTGGCAATGGCACTAGTGCTGAATCCATACACCAATGACGTGCCAATGATATCCAATATGTGCCGGATGCATATTCCTCCTATTTTTCTAATTTTGCAATAACGTGTTTGGATTATGTATTCTTCTACCCTTAAAATCTGTGTATTCTAGCAGGGACGAGAAAGTCCAAATATCCAATGTATGAGGACATCATCGAGATAATAATACTCCATCAAAATTACTATTCGTCTTAACTTTTCTAGGTACGTAACTTTCGTTATATATGTATATAGACATATTACTCCTTTCGTTCTTAAATATATGACGTTTAGGATAACAAATTTAGTTCATTTTGAACAAATTTTCTTGTCATAAACGTTATATATTTATGAACAGAGGTAGTATAATCTAGGTACATAACAAATGATATGTAGCTAAAAAGTCAAAGCGATTAGTAATTTGAGATGGAGGGAGTACAACGTAACAGATTGAAATTACAACAAGTGGTGGCATGTGATGTGGTGCCTGGTGGTGCGAATACAATGGAGTCAGGCATTTGGGCTTGAAAAATTGGGAGAAATCTCAGCAGCAGAAGCAGGTTTCTGAGCTCATTTTAATGTCATAGCATCATAGGTTACTGATCCTATCATGAATCGTGCCATAAAATTCTACTTCATGGCCACATTTAGATTACCATATTGGAGTGATCTTTGATTTGAAGCATATTGATCTACTCTTACTTTCTGAAGCTGACCCTGGAGGCCTGGACACACTGTTTATATAATTTCATAAATACCAATGCTTTATATCTGAAGGATAAAAATGCTGAGATTCTATAAATAAATATGTATTTCATGCTTTGAGAATATTTTAGCCAAAGTTGGTCCTGTAGTATTATGATTCAAATCAGTTAGCTATGAACAATCTTGAATTTTCATGGTGTTATATGTATTCATTGTACCAGTTCCTGATGTCCGGCCCTATAGGCATGCCTCAAACAATTAATGGAATTCTGCAGAATGATTAGACTAGCTAATAAACAAGAAACCGTCATGAATTTCCTGCATGTGGTGGTTATGCAGGTCATTTCATCCTGTCGGGATAGATAAGCACAAATTCAGTCGCTGAATGCCGTCTCAGTAGAAAATGAAGCAATGAACTGATGAACACGCTCATTTGGTTTTCAGTTTTCACAGCTACTGAATATTAGCATGCAACGAATTCTACTACAGCTAGTAGTCGTAGCAACAAATATAATCATGCAAGAGCAACTCCAACTCGGATCAACCAGCAGCTTGTATCTCGAAGCGATCGAGCTCAACGTACGCGAACGGTCAATTAGCAGCGGAAAATGCGTCTTGCTCGGAGAGCCTTGCCACGCGGTCGGCGGCGCCGCTGCCGACCAATGCACCCAGCGCGCGGCATCAAGCGCCCAGACGGAGGCGACGCGCTCTGCCTCGATGCAGCCGTCGACGGAACAACGCCCGGCCCGGGTGGCCCAGCAGCCAGCAGCTTGCTGGCGGCGCTCACTCGGAGCCGTGGAGGGCTGGAAGCAGCTGGCGCAGACGGCGCCGAGCACCGTCCAGACCGTGGTTGTCAACGCCGGCGCCAAGGAACATCTCCGGCGGGAACGCGCCGGGCGGGTCGATCCACGACGCCGGGTCGCGCCCGATCGCCCACACGTTCACCAGCACGCGCGCGCCGGCGGGGACGTCGTAGCCGGCGACCACACCGTGTCCTCGCGCGCATGGTGCGGGATCAGGATGTTGGCCTTGTCCTCACTCTCTCTCACACTCGGGAGCACCTGAACTCCGGCGAGGGATACACGCACAAGGATTTGCCGGCGACGAACGCCGCGGAGTACAAGCTCCTGTATCTTGGCTTCTATTGAATGAACGAGACTCGGCAACGAAGTACAGAGGAGCTCAAGGCTACAAATAGGCCAGGGCATCATGCCTACGCCTGGCCTTTGCGCCACGATCGGCAGGACCCGCTCGGCGTCGCCGTGAGCTGCATGCTCGCCCGGACGACGCGGCATCTTCCCACGATCCACGCCACGCACACAGACTCCTCTAACCGACTACGACTCAATCTAAACGGAAACAACCTACACGTACGCGACACACACGTACACTAACAAACCTCTTGTACGTGGCACACACATGCACGTACACGGCTAGACCTGGACACCCTATGCGGAATGCACCGCGACGCCGCCCCACGTCGTGCGCCTCGGACTCGTCGTGACAGAACGCAAACTCGCCCGCACCGCGCGACACACGTGATGCGTTTATTCCTAACACAGGAGCATGGTTTTTTTTATCGGCTGAAAATCACCGATATTTCCGAAATTTCCCTTATATCCGTAGGGTCTGATAAAATTAGATATCTGCTAAATTTTTCCTGTTTTTCCTACTTTACAAAGACGACTCAAATTCAGCCGCGCAGTATTCCCGTACTCATAATGTTTTATTCTTAATTTTATCTATGAAAAAGTGATGTTTAATAGTCTATGAATAGTTTCAAGTCAAATTTTACAAATTTTTATAAAATTAATTTGAATTTTTTTGAATTTGGTCCGATATTTCCGATATATCTTGCTTTTCCTCTTTATCCTTGACCCCCGATAAATTTTTATTTCCGAGAATAAAAACTATGCACAGGAGCGGGGCCACGGGCTGCAGCCGCAGCGTCTCCTTCACCACGGCGTCGATGTACGGGAGGTCCGGCAGGTCGCGCTCGGTCACCCAGCGCTCGTGACCGACGACGCGGTCGAGCTCGGCAGTGGCAGCGGCCATGACGTCCGGGTGGAGGAGAAGCTCCGACACGGCCCACTCTATCGTCACCGCCGAGGTCTCCGTGCCGCCGGCGATGATGTCCTGGATGAAAGCCTTCACACCGTCGCGCGTGAGCTTGGCATCCGACGACTCAGACGACCTGCCTTCCCCGGTGAGCTGCAACTGCAACAGCACGTCGACGAGGTCTCTCGCCACGAACTCGCCGGCTCCGGTTCGCCGCCGCCGCCGCTCCTCGTGCTCGTCGAACCGGTCGTACATCTCGCTCAGCCGCTTCATCCACCGGCCGGACGCATCCCTGCAAGTCGAGCCAGCCCAGCCACGGGAGCCACTCGCCGACGTTGTTCACCGACAGTGGGAGGAAGGAAGTCAGCAACTCACCGGAGGCTCAGCGGCTACGACGTCGTCGACATGCATGCTCCGGACGAGCTCTCTGCGCCGCGCGCCTCGGCCTGCGATGTGGGAGCATGAGGGCGACGCCGGGCGCGGTGGCAGGCGCGGGAGGAGCGCCGCGCCATCGCAGCCGATGTGCCGCGCTCGCTCCCCGGCGGACCTAGCTCACGGCGACCGCGCACATCCTCCACGAGTCCACGTGGTTTCCGGCGTGTGGCCGATGCGTCGTGCTGGAGTTCATCGATGCATGGGCCGGCGTTCTGAGCGTCTAGGCTCGTGGCGGCTCGACGGAGCAAGCATATGCACGCACGCGCTGCATAACGGTCATGTCGTGACGCATTTCCTGTCCATCCAACATTGTTGCTGAGTTCGCAGTGAGAGACTGAGAGTTCCTTGTATGAAGATGAATACATGATCAAACATAGTTGGGTTGATCAGTCATGTCCCATGGTCTGAAAATTCAGTAGGAATGTTCCAGTAATGTTGATTATATTTCTTCTGCTGTTTATTGTATTTTTTTTCCTGGTCCCCGCGCTCGAGCACCAAATGTTATCTCATCCTTTAGCTTCTCTGCTGAAATTTTACCTGCCAGTTCAGTTGTGTGAACATTCTGTTTATTATATTTTTAAGCAGATACTATGGGCTTTTGAATTCGGAGTCTTTCTGAATTGGTCTAACTACATTTGTTGATGTTGGCTTCTGATACACATCGTTGGGCCATGTCCCCTCCCAAGTTCAGTGTTGTTTACTACTCCTATCTTGGAGCTTGGTAGCCAGCTAGGGGACAATCTGGAGGCAATTCACCCAAGTTCAGTGTTGTTTGATTAATTTTCGGATAAAATAAAAGTAGCAAACCTGATGAGATGTCATCTCCAAATCCCAATTGCAGAATACCACTTCTTATATACGGAGGTCGTCACAAAATGTAACCTCAGTCACTGAATCTTAAGAACTCAACGTTATGGCAGCAGATTGATTCTATTATATCCTTGCGGAGCCATACATGCATTTCTTTTGAACTCAATCTGATTACACTAATTATTATCACCAATTTTGCAGAAAAGTTACAATAATACGTTTTTAATGCCACGACATGAGTTGGGAACAGTATTCCAGATTGGCTGCTTGGTGATTCTCTGAACCATACAAGTATTTGTAACCGACAAGTTTACAAGGCATGCTTTTTTTTGGTTGTTCTAAATATACGAGTATCAATCATCTTTGATTTGTGATAAGGGAAACATGTAGCCGTTAACATGTTTCCATCTGCTGCCCTCTGGGGGCTATGGAAGCTTAAGGATTTGTCTTTGTCTTTGTCTTTGTCTTTGTTTTGTTTTGTTTTGTTTTTGTTTTGTTTTTTTTTTTGAAATTATTTGTCTTTGTTCTCAAAGGAAACAATGTTAGGCCATGTGAGCAGTGCGCTGTTGTGGTTTTAATTTTGTAAGACCTCTGTGCTATTGCGCTGAACTGTATGGAAACAGCTGGATGCTTATTTTGGGCCTGAGCAGGCAGAATTGCTTTTTTTAGCTCCTCCGACTCCTTCTGTTCGCTATGAAAAACAGCTCCGTCTCTCCTATTTAGCCCAGCAGAAGCGCTTCACGTGCAGAGGTCTTTGGTACCGCTCCTGCCAAAATAGCTCAGAAGCTGTTCGTGGAGCCGCACCAAAGAGGCCCTTTATTGAGGCCATGTTTTAGTCATCCAGACCCATTTGGGAACAATGCTGCGACATGTGCCACCATTTACATGTATATATGGTTGAGAGTTGAGAATTGAACTCAACATAGATGCATCACCTGATTTTTCGCTGAAGGGGAGGGCAAATCTTGGTTGGACCAGAAATTTTGCATCATCAAAGTTATTTCGTTCACAAGCAGATAGGGAATCAGAAATAGTCACAAACACCGATAGGTAAGGTCACAACCGCATAGCTCAAGAGCTTTTCCAGCGTGTCAAATGCCAGATCCACCAAAATACAAGCAAACAAGCAGTTAGAAGAGCAAAGTCTCAAGGGTTGCCATATATCTTTCTAGAGCAACGAACACAGCTGTCCACCCACCCTCGAGTGCCAAACTGTGGTCTGCATTGGACAATAAAGGAGCTTGATGAGTATTATATCTATCAAATTACAACAAAGATTTTCTAGTGAAACATGCATGTTCAAACATTCAAAACACAAAGGTGAAGGATACCTAGTTATCCTGTTTCTCCGAGCCCATCCAGCACTTAGCAAGCACAATTAATCCAACAGCACCCACCTGCCACGACCACTCGGCAAATGGATTGCGCATCTTCTTCTCCTCAACAAGTCTGGATGGAAACTTTGTATGAGGTAACCTGATTACATTATTAGGAGCATATGTAAGCAAGTCGTATTAATACTTACTTTTGAAGGCTTGCATACAATACATATCTTTTCTCCACCTTGCTACTCAGCTCATTGATCCTCTGATTTAACAATTTTACCTGCACACCACATAAGACATATACTAGTGTTAAGATTTAAGTAAAACAAATGCTACCAAACGACAGCAGTGCAGTGCTATTCCAGTAAAAGTATTAACACATCAGCACTTACTTGATACAGATGATATAATGACAAGATACTACAACCTAACTTCTACCAGTATATACCATGACAGCAAGTTTATCAAGCAGAATTTGCCAAGAATTCCCGTGAGGAGTTCACATTCCCAGTTAGCAGTTTCCTACTGCCTGTAATCTGAACAGCAACTGGAGGGAGGTAACCGTAAACATTTTTTTGGAAGTTTCTGAACCAAATTGTAAAATAGAGAGTACAGAAACTTCAGATGGTCACAGCCAGAATCTCTGTACAAACGTCAGATCTTTGTCATCTATAGTAAACTTGGATGAACATCTCACCGTGACGTGAAGATAAATTCCTAATGGGTGATCCAAGCTGTGCAGCTATGGCAAGGTTAAAAAAAATTGATATAAGGTTTAATTTACATTCCATTTGTTCATGCATTATACTTTGAGAAACACTGCAACAAATTTTAGTTTGAATTTGACCTGTCCACGCAACTAAACTTTGAGAATCCAATTTAACCATGATGTACAGTATTAACGGCCGATTCCATATCTGAAAACAGGATGCGGCTTCCTATTTCCCTCAGCTCTCTAGATTATATGAGCCACATAAACTTAATAAGAAAGCCAGTTTTCACTACCCCGATCTTCTAGTCTAAATTTTACACCAAATAGCAGTATAATTTAAACACCTCGACTGCCAAAACTGGTCAGACCACAAGTTCAACAGGATCAGCAGCTAGCATTAGGCACATGGGCATGCATGTCTGCACAGAAGGTTTTTCTCAAGTGATAGCAAATATAATCAGTAGATGCAACTGCATATCAAAGCTTTCATCATGTGTTGCTGAATTTCAGTACTTGTATGAGGGGAAATTGAAAGTGTATACTCCTTTCTAGGCTTTGGCTAGGGGGTAATCCGAGATGGAGGTTGCAGCTGCTCTGGAGGTGCAGAAAAGGAAGTGACGTGCATACACACTGCTAGTTCTCCAATCACATTCATGTACGGTGGCAGCCCCAAAATTCGGTTGAAGCAAATCTGATTTTGATAAAACTCCGGGTCCAATCAACCCCACAAAAAAAGCAACACGAAAGGGGGGTTCGCATCTAATGCAGCGACAAGCAGTTCTACACAGGGAGGGTGAGCGAGAGGGTGCTCCTCCTGAACGATCAAGACCTACGAAGAGATTTAGCAGGAAAAGGAGGTCCTTGTGGCTGATATACGAAGAGGCTAAGCAAGAACTCGACAAGGAGACGCACTCGAAAATTTACCTTCTCGTCGTGACTGAGAGGTCCGACACCTGAGGAGGAGGCGCTGGGAGGTTCAACACCTGAAGAGCCCGACTGCGAGGAGACGCGGCTGAGCGGGGCAGGCAGCCTCTTCCCTCCTGACGGCGCGTCCGCCGCGGCTGCTGCGACGGCACGGCGGAGTGCGCTTCCCCGCAGCAGGCTGGAAGCCATCAGCGTCGCCGATCTCTCTGCCCTGATGTCGTAGTCGTTGCGCTGTCTGATCTCTCCCTCCCCTGCTCGTTCGTGTGCTCTCCTTCTGCTTCTCCCCGCCCGAACGATTCGCAAGGCGGCGGTGGCTGGCACTCGCTATCGATCGCTAGGGTTAGTTAGTTTCCGCCACAGGTAGTTGGGCCGGGCCAAATAAAAGGCCGTTACGGTCCGCTTCGCGCAGAGCCGGGCCGACATGTTTTCGGCCTCTTTACTTACCACCCAACCCGCCGCAGATCGACCGCCGACCCCCGACACGGCGGCGCGGCGGCACACAAAGAGGAAAGGAAACCCTTGCCTTGCCGATCCTCAGCTAGCTCCTCATGGCGGCGGCGGCGGCGGCGATGCGACGATGGGCGGCTGCCCGCATGATGCCGAAGCCTAGTCCCCCATCCCCCTTCCCCCCGTCCATCTACCCTACGGTATCTGCTCTTTTCCTTGGCCCTCGATCGCTCCTCTCCTCCCTCGATGGATATACGTGTTCGATCTACCTTCTCTAACGTTTGCGATTGATCTGATCTCAGATGCTGCAAAAGGTTGAGGGGATGAAGAAGATGGGTGCTCCCACAGAGGAAACATCCAAGGCCCTTGGAGAACTCGAGGAGAGACTCACGATTTTCCACAGGTTCTGGGAAGCCAATAAAAGGTACTATTTTCTTCTCGACGATCGATAGAGTTGGGGGATGGTAGCTCTTGATGAATATAGATGATATGATTCCTGTCCGCCCTTGCTCCTTTGTGGTGTCTCCGAGCGCGCGCGTGCGAATGTGAGAATCTGGTCACTGGCTCGTACGCGTCAGCTCATCGACGTTGGTGCGAGAGCTTGCAGTATATGTTCGTACCGCTAACACTTGGGATTCATGGTGTTCCATTTGCTCTAGCCTGGCCTCTGTAGACTGTACCCCTGGTACATGGATTGAAAGTTTAAGCATTGTTTCATTCGTTCAATACCTTGTTATGAACTTAGCACTTCTTTCAGAGTTTGTTTGAATTTTGCAAGTGGTGGCTTCTACTGGGCTCATGGCACCACGATTATTGGCTTTAGGGTATCGTATCGCGCACTGGAGTCGATGTAGCAGTTTCCTGGGTGGATATTCAACTCTCGGAGTGGTGGAGGGTGCTGAATGTGAACAGCCTCTAAAGGGTGTCTTTTGCAAAAAGGGATCTATAGCCCATCGTCACCATATAGTTCCCAAGTTAATCCTTAACCTAGCGATTATTTTTTGCCAGCAAATAAAAAAAATACTTGCGCTGTTGTGCTTATACATGTTTGCATCTGACCTTTATTCATAATGGATCATTTGACTTAGTTTATGCCTATCATGCATGATATGTTCTGTACGACTGCGTGATCAAGGCATCCTGATTTTTGTGCTTTCTTTGTTTCCACTTTTGTCATGATTTGTTCTGTGTTTCCTAAAAATAGTGTTCTACATTCTGAATTCATTTTGTTTGTAGCCTCAAATTTTGAACTCAGAAAGATCTTTGCTTTGCAGGCAAGCGCAAGGATTGCTGCGAGATGGCATAAAGAGTCATGTGAATATTGCCTTGGCTATTGCTACTTCCGCAGCTGCTCTGGTGAAGGGATATCCTGTTGCCTACAAGTTTGTCCAAGCCTGAACAAATTGGTAAATGGTTGAGTTGGTTTGAGGAAATCATTTCGTCTGGATGGTTCAAGGAATGGCTGAGTTGTGGTTCGTTGCGAGTGCAATAAAATCCATAGGTTGTGATATGGCCAAAACATTCGCTATGCTTCTCTCTTTAGGATTAAGCTAGAATTATTGTACTGTAATGTGCATGACTGCTTTCCTTGTAGCTTTCTAGCACCTGAAAACTGTCACCTAAATCTCCTCATCTTACAGAGTACATGTTGGAAGTTGGGGATGTTTCTTTCTATTTGCAATCTCTTTCTGTGTGTTTGGATGCTCCTTTATCACTGAAACCAGTCTAACTAGCCTCTCCTGCTGCGTTGCCTTGGGCGCTAGCATGCGGAAATTTGTCTTACATTCAATTTCTCTGCAACAACACTCAAGTTCTCAAACACAAATATACATGTCAGTATTTGTAGTGACCACTATCCAGATAACAAGCTACGTGATCAAAGCTAAGCCACATTCTCAAATTTGAGCAGCCGTGTGTGGATTATCCTGATTCTCGACAAAGAACAAGCACAAAAATGTCATTTGTGTAAATTTGCAGCCTCCTTAATGCAACTAAAGCTTGTGATTTTTCTTGCCAAGACAAAAGATCTGTTTTAGTACTTATTACATCATGATAAACTTGGCAGCACTTAGCCAATAATTCAATTTCTTCCCCACATGTTTCCATCGAATGGAATGAGTTTACATCAACATACATCACTTCAGTATAATAATGTATTAATTTATGGCGTGCACACACATGTGAAAGAGACATACTTTTTTTCTTACAAAATTGATAACTTTTTTCCAAAACAGAGACCACGCTCGAATTTCATTATTTTTTTACGGTAACAAAATTACACAGTTTTTGCAGCCACATAGAGGCAGAATTTTTCCCTGCACCTCCCCTTTTTCTTGTCTTCACCCCGATCAGCAACAAGTGCATGAAAATAAAGCGCTGTTTCCTGCAATGCTTCAGCTCTCTACATTCTGCAGCCCTGGGCAATACGAAATGATGGCACATTCAAAACCGACAATATCAGTAGGTTATTTTATTTTCTTCTTTTCAAAGCAAACATTGTTTCTGGCTCTCCAAAGGGCTCAGCAAACAGCAGCTATAGCTACAAAGTGGAAATTCTCCCGTTCTTAATATACAGATTAGCCCACATCCAAAATTGCTCAAACGAGCTGGGACAGCATTTAGCTCCAAAACACTTCCACTGTAAAACTCCCAACATATTGTGCAACAAAGCAGCCAAAGTATATAGGTGTTCTACAATATCTTTCTCATTGCAGAAAGAACAAAGATCCTCCCCCACCCATTTACATTTAATCAGATCATCATTTTCTGGAATAGCGTTTTGTAAAACAAGCCACATGAAGAGTTTGATCTTAAGTGGCAACTTGGCTTTCCAAAGCTGTTTGCTAGTATACCTATCGTTACTCCAGAAGAGGTGCCTATATACTGACTTTACTCCAGACACTTAAGGTGCCAGTCATTACAGCATCCTTAATCCAGTTACAGCACCATTTGTTACAAACCCCATTTGTTTCAGACATTGGTTTAAAAAATCCCAGCTAATTTTGTCATAGGCTTTCAAGAAGTCCAATTTGAGCACTAGGCCCAGCTTCTTTTTAATTTTGGTATCATGCTGAATTTCATGGAGACTCATGATCCCATCCATAATGTTACTACATAAAAGCAGTTAGGCATTTGTTCACAATTCTCTCGATTACCTTATCCAACCGCATCATTAGCACTTTGGTAAAAAAAAATGTAGATGACATTTAAAATGAAGATTGTGCATGTGCTGCTGCATTGTATTAGCATCTTTGATTTTAGGTAGCAAATAATGCCATGATTTTCCTCTTAATGCAATGATATGCAGCTCTCCTGCATATTAGAGAAAAATAATGCCATAATTTACCATAATTAAGTCTACTAATATCCATTTTATGGTTGCCAAATTCCTCAAACATTTTCATCATGTCCCCACTCATAATACCCCAGCATACTTGGAAGAATTCCGTGGGTACGTGATTTCCTCAATGGAGAAAGGTTGAGTGAGAAGCTCATTTTTCTCATGAGTGATTTTTCAGATTCAGTCCAACAATTTGGGTCTACTTTAATTGATGGACTATCAGAGGGTCCAGACAATTGTTTATAGTAAGTAGTAGCACGGGCTAAAATCTTTTCATCTCCCTTAATGTTTCATCCTCACCTTGCATACTAAAAATAGTTTTCTTCCTTTTCCTTCCATTAGCCTCTTCAGACAGCAGCCTAAACGCATCAGATCGAATAAACGTTTTCCTACAAAGTTGTCCAAGAGTTAAGCAATGGATTTCCTCTATATTTTCCAAATTCGACAAGTCACTTTACAGGATAGCTTTATGTTTTCTATTTTCTCCCTGCAGCCTGATCCCCAGCCTTTTAGGAATTTTTTTACTGTCTATTTTTATGCCCCAAACTTCCACATCATTCCTGGTTTTCAAATTTCTTGACCATATTTCACTGATTTTTGGTAGAAACTCGTGGTGTTTAACCCAGCTGTTTCAAAGTGGAAGGGTTTAGGCTTATCCCGGTCAGTACATGATAAAGGGTTTTTTTTTCTCGAACAACACGAAACACACAGGAGAGCTATGTGTCATTTCATTAAGGTAGAAAAAGAGAAACAAGAGGGCTAACCAAAGCTTGTCTCAGTATAAAGACGCGCGCGCGCGCACACACACACACAAAATGCATTCATCTGCCACTTTCCGGAGCAAATCTATAATGCTTGGTCTTATATGCTCAAACACACAATAATTTTTTTATCCATTATGTGAGCAGAGATGGAGAAGTCCCCATCTATGTTCACAACTTTGTACCTACCTTTGCCATTAGAGGGCAACCAATGCTAAGCAAAATTATCCTGAGGGTCATTAATTTTTCATGCAAAATTTATTGGTAATGTTTTCTCATAGTTTCTTGCAACCCAATGAAGTCAGATTTTATGCTCATTGATTAGTTCCTTTAACTTTAAGTAAGAGGTTTGTCCTTTTTTGGATACACCTCTACAGTTCCAAATTATCCCTATCATTTATGGTTCTTGGTTTTCTTTCCCTTTCTCTTGGGATTAGGCTCAGAGCTAATCTTGAGCCCCTCCCCTCCGGGAACTTTCCCATCAACAAAAGGTTGAGGTTCTTTGTTCCTGGGTTTAACTTGTAATTTCACAGGATTTATTTATTTTCCTTCTGCTGTTTTGTTTTTCTTATTAGAGACAAGGATGAATCCTTCATTGTCATATTCATCAGACCTCCGTTCAATATAATTCTGCTCCTCAAAGGGGAGAGTTCCTCGGTGCATTTCTCATTAAGTTGTTGTCTGGCCATTTCAAGGTCTTTAAGAGTTTCAATCTTCTCCATATCTGAAATGACTAAAGTAATCCTCATCATATTAGATCTAACAATGAGTTCATTATTATCTAGAACTGCAAAGGAGTTCATTATTCCTTCAGGTTGGAAGGGCCCAGAGCTTTGATTCTTCCAATTTGGCTCACCTGAAGCTGTTCCTGTACAAACAAGCATTTTCTTTTGCATCTTTAGTTGTTCTTGTCTGTAGTACCATTATTGACAACTTGGAGTCGATCTCACAGGTGTTTAGCACGTCCTTGAACCAGCTACCAAGAAAGTATATCACGTCAACTTGACTAATTTCTGTTTGTGTATCTTGACTCTTTTCGTTTGACCATAATTATATGTAAACAGTTGGATGAAGTGGACATGGGAATGACATATGATGAGCTGTCAGTATATGGAAGGTTAAGGAAATTTTTCTGACGTGGTCCTGTTTCAAAATGTTTCAGGTATGTATTTCAATATTTGAGGTCTTGTTCAGAAGTCAGAGTACAGAGTATTTCAATATTTGAGGTCTTGCAGCTAAGGGATCAAAATTTGAGGTGGTAAGGTTACTACCATACTCACAGTAGATTACGATTCAGCCAATTTGATAGTCAACATTTTTTTAAAAAATAATATTCTTCTTGCTTAAGGGACCCGAATATTAATTAATTAAATGATCACCTCCATTGGCAATGATGTCCTTCATCATCAAGCCTTCATCCTTGCTACCTTCTTCTGCCATTGGAGCATCAGCCTTATAAGCTTCTCCTTCACCACCATCAGTCCTCTTCTCGTGTACATTAGGTTGGTCTCATCCCCCAACCTGGGCTTGTATGATGAAGGGTTCATCACTAGGTTTGTCATTCCCTCTTGTTCTTACCCATTGATTCCCTGCCTTGTTTGTTAATTATACCCTACTCCTGAACCACTCCTCTCTGAAAACACACACAAGCCATAGAGAAAGAAGTCTAACATGCCATCCACGTACACCTTAGCTGGTAAAACCTTGGAAACATCTCTGCACCCAATTTTTACCCTCACATAGTCATTTTTGTTTAGATTGTTAATGTTCTTATTATACAGGAGGACATACTCTTATATATCACATTCACATGCCCTTTCCTGATTGCACCGAGGGCAAGTCACAGGGTTTACACAATTTTCAGATAAGTGGCCAAATCTGCCACATCTTTTTGCAACCGTATGCAGCAACCTCTTTAGTAACTTTTAGCCCAGAACTGCTTGCTCTATGTGTTAGCTTATCAATTTCTTTTGCTTTAGACGCCTTGAATTCGCTCTCCACGTACCTGATCTTTGTTCGTGCGTTGCTTCATCAGTAAAACTCTGTCTGTTCTCTGGCCTCTGCCTGCCATTGTTGTTTCTGCCAAGCTCATTTCTTGAAATCTCTACCTTGATAATTTCTGCCCCCTCCACGGCGTACCTCAGCAAAGGATTTTGCTCCAAAGATGGATGGTGATCTGACAAATACAAGCGACAGCAATCAGTGGACAAAGGACTGAAAAGGAAAGGTTCGTTTTGTTAGAGCATCTCCAGCAATGACCCCTAAATCAAGCCCCTACTTCTCTGAGTAGGGGCTCCCCTACTTTTTGGGGCTGTGTTTTTCGACCTCAACTCCAGCAATAACCCTTATTCCACACCTCTTATTATTGATATGACATATGGGATATGGGACCTACTTGTCAGTCTCTTTGCCCCTTTTCCCCCAAAATCTCCATCTCATCTCTTTGTCTCTCCCGCACAACCCCGTTGACCCGATTGGGCAGACGACGAGCGGCGCTTGGGGTGGAGCAGTTCGAGCGGCGGCGGTGCCAGCGAGGAGCGGCACACGGCGGCATAGGGCTAGGCGATGGGCAGCGCTCGCAGGCCGGCCGACGAGCCGCGCGTGGGGCCAGGCGCGCATGGCGGATGACGAGCGGCGGGCCGCCGGACGAGGAGCAGCGAGCGGTGGCGGGCATAGGTGCTCGATTCGTGGCCTCGGTGCTTGATTTGATAGCACCCAGGATCGATTGGACAACAAGGTGACAATCACACACCCTTCTCCTCTTTCCTCTCCTTTCGATTTGCCGCTCGCTGCTCCTCGTCCAGTGTCTGCACCGGCGGCGGCGAGCCCAACCTTCGGCCGGGCGATGCTCGATGACCGGCGACGGGCCGCGCTCGATTGGGTGGGGGATCTCGAGCAGGCCGTACGGCGGCGGATCTCGACCAGGACGACAACTTCGCCTCGGGCAGGGGTGGCAGGGGCGGAGGGGTCCGAGCGACGGTGGCGGAGAGGCTCTAGGCGAAGCAGAGGAGCGCCGATAGCACGCACCGCACGGCGGAGAATGGGCGGCGGCGGCGGCTTCCGTGCGTGCGGGAAGGGAAACACCCCCAACGACCGAGTAGGGGCTCCCTACACCACCCGCGGGAGAAGGGGCCGGAGGGGGCGATTTGGGTGCCCAGCTAAAGTTGGGGCCCGAGTAGGGGCTCTGCTGGAGTGAGTTTTCTGCTTTTGGCCCCTACTTTTTGAGTTGGGGCTCAAGTAGGGGCCTTGCTGGAGTTGGTCTTAGAGGGTGGGCCAGAAAATGTAGGAGGACCAAAATAAGAGCCGGTGTATATTTTAGGGGAAGTTTCAGAAAAAAAAAAGAACAGGTAGGTGCTCCGCGTGTTGGCACCGCGTCCGCGTAAGCACGCCGCAAACCCTAGCGAAGCCGCCGTCTCCGCGAGGGATTGGGGGAAGCGATTGTGCGAGGGAGGAGAGGATTGTCAGAGAGAGAGAGAGAGATGGCCTCGGCTCTGCTGCGCACGTCGGCCCGCGGAGGAAGAACGGTCGTCTCGGCTGCGCGTTCAGGTGGGGATGCGCTGGCCGCGCGCCCCGTCTCGCTCCGGCGCTATCCGCTTCGCCGTCTCAACTCTACCACTTCAGGTGACCAGCTTCCCGAGGGCGCGAACCCAGATGACAAGGTAAATTTTGCACCTTGTTTCTTGTCGCTTCACAAATCTTGAATCCCGTGAAACGCACTTGTCTCTCTTGCCCCCTGGGATTGTGCGATTCATGCGTATATCCCGACCCCAGGACCCAATCAAGCAATTTGAGCATTTTTTTTAATACTCATTTGCAGTAGTGTACCAGCACCTGAAAGGCAAACTTTTTTTTTTTTTTGCTGAAATAAGAATCCACACAGAATGTTGCAACTGTATTAGGGTCATGTTACTCTGCACATTGCAAAACTCAAGACTTGTAATAACCTTGAGAGGAACTTTCTCAATCAAGTAGTCAGGGAAAATTAGAGGAAATAATGAAAATGATTAGAAATTTCAAGATCTTTATCTTTAGTTGCCTAGTTGAATGGAATCCTGTTCCAATTTCGGAACAAAACGGGACAGCTGCTGCTGCTCTAAGTGTTGCTTAACAGAGAACCACAATGTGCAATTTCGATCCCAAATAGCGTAAGTAGGAACAGACCAAAGGGAATGAAAATATAATGGAGAAAATGATGTTACCAGGGTGGTATCATGTGTTTTAAGGTACTCAGCAATGCACTGATATGATCTAGCTACACATGACGCTGCTCATTTGCCTTTAGATAGCAGCCTGAATGTAGCTTTGGTGGACCCGAAACCTTGGAGGAGGAGAGTGGATCAGGCAGCAGTAGTGGAGCGGTGGAGGAATTGAAGGGTCAGTCCAGTTGGGAACGGAGGTCGAAGTGGTGGAGCCTATAGCGTGTTTAGATTGAAGCCAACGTTGGCCAGCCAATTTCTGGGTGTATTTGGATGGACAACAATCATTCGCATGCCCATTAGCCTAATGTGGGCAGCCAAAAGCACTGTCAATTTTTTGCCGGCCAACCCATTGGCAGGGTTTGCACGTGCAGAAACCAAACATGCTCCCAGTGTGCCACCCAGGCTGCGCGGCCACTTCATTGCAGGTGGTTACTTCAGCCAGGGTGGAAGAGGGAGGGGGGAATCTTAATGGCTGATACAAGATGATGCCATGATGGGAGCTTTAGAGGGAGTAGTTGTAGTTAGTGGCTCTCACTTGTGTATGTATTGTAGATGCAATAGGGATTTTGAAAATTTATGATAGTGCATCTGCAATTCTGCACTTGGATGCACAGATAATACTGCTGTGCCATACCACATTACCACCCCTATTCTCACGCAGCCAAATGCAGTTTTTGAGTTTTTACTGTAATATTATGCAGTTTTTTTTAACGAACCACCCTGTCTAGAATGGAGTCTAGTACTCTCGGGGGTGACCCAAGGTTATGGAGGTATGGTTGAGTAGGTCTGAAACCTGACTGGTACAGTCTTTTGACATAGTCAACATTTATTGATGGTGTGTTGGAAACATACTAGTTCTGGCCTGTACGGCGATACCAGTCCAGATGGTTTTTGAATGAAGAGTTGGTATTTATGTCACTGATGTAACAGTAAATTGTCGCTCAGTGTGCTAATGTATGTAGAAAGACATAGATAAGGGTATAATCTGTGCTTGTCCCATTTTGACGAAGCATCGAATCTCTTAACTACGAGTAAATCAATGCGAGAACTAGTGGTTATAATTTTCAGTGACCTTTGTTCTAAAGAACATATTTAGCACTACTTGTCTGCACACCCATGCTCAAGGTTCATGTCAAGGTGGTTGGAACTAGATTCTGGTCACTGCAGTAGTCCCTTGTTTAATTTGATTTTTATTTCTGATTTTTTAGACAGATTTGAGTGCCTGCATCTTGCCGTGTTGTGCTTTAAATAAAATTTTGATATCTAGCAATGACAATGAATTCAGATTATTGGATAATATGCTTTAGAGGCTGCATACGTTCTCTTAGTTTCCAGTTCGACACTATGGTGGTGGACTTACCTTTTTTGCGTCACCATCATGTCTTAAATTTATGTTATTGTTCTATTTTTTTAGGGGAGTTGTATCTTTGTCTTCATCAATCACTTGTTTTCATTGTATATAGGTAAACACACTAGTTGAGGGGATTTGTGCAAACGGAGATACCTCGTGGCCAAATGATGTCGTGGTGAACATCTTCTCAAGGTATGCATTAGTCTTTATGACTCATTCGCGGGCTTTGCGGAACTGTTACTAACTGTGATTTCACTTTCTAGTTCCATACTTGCTCGTTTCAAGTGCTGCGAGAAGCAGATTTCAAGGAGCTGGTCAACTTGCACTGCCCTGATAAGTGGTGGCTTCGTTGGCTACTACATAATGAAAACTAGAAACGGAAAGGATGGAGCTGTGCAAGTGAAGTGATGAACTGCCGTGCCATATGTAGCTTGATGTGAAAGGCTAGTTAGAGCTGATTTCTCTCTAATATGATGGGGTCTAGTTTGAACGTGTGGATGTAGAGTGTGGAATATTGCTGCACTCTGTATGACTCTATTCGGTGTTTTGACATGTATGGAGCAATAATAATTTATGTGAGCCAAGACAGTTCCATTGTGGCTGACAAATTGTGGCAGTAATTTTCAATGAAGATCTACACCTCATACTAGCAGATGACGTCAACTGCAAGGAACCTCTGTGAACTTGTTGGGAATGAGTAGCCGAAACGTTATACCATATGGGATCATCGGCTCTCGTCAGCATTATATTGTAGGACATATTATGCAGGATGATGAAGTGATTTACCTTACCATGCATGACACTGAAGATATCGGAACGAAGCAAGCAAAAATAATTAAAAAAAACCTAAACAAGTGCAACATGAAATAGGCAGTAGTAGCTCCTAGTTGCTAATCTGCTAGAGGAAAAGGAAATAGCACATGTTGCCAACACACATGAAGGCACATCAAAATTTCATCGCTGCATGCTAAGTTCTGATCAAGATAGGTCGATTAAAAGACGCCATACGTGTGACAACATTGCTACTTGCTTTCTCCCGGCATCATGGCCGCCTTGTAACTTTGCCTACGGCTGTTTTCGACATACGGTCTTTTGAATGAAATGTTCGGGTAGACGCTCCGTTGTTTCTTTTTTTTTCAAAAAACAACTCAAAAGCTACCAGTACCAGACCACCAACCAAAGGTACAAAATAAGCAGAACGATTCAACAGGTAAATAAGCTACTAGTACCAGGCGCTGCTGTAGATAGAGGTTTTTTACGGTACACAATACCACTATGTACCACCAGTTGAAAAGGACTCGAATGTAAGAGAAAAGGATCTATATGTAAGGATCCGACGATTGAGATTAACTCTGTACCACCGATTTTTTTGTGTGGTATGGGTGGTATTCATAGGTGGTATGAGTAGTATACGGGTATTATCGGAAATGCAAAATGATATTATTGTAATATATGAAATGAAATATATGAAATAGTTTAGGTATTATAGGGAGGGAGGAGGAAATTTTTCCAAATAATATACATCGAGCAAATTACCATTTTACCCATAACAACAAATCGAAAAAACTAATAATACCACCGTACTACCACTGAGTGGTATTGTGTACCGAAAAAGACCTCTGTAGATAAGACTCCTAACTGGCTTCCTTTTCCAGTACTCCTTCATCCCTTGTTCGAACTTTGTTTTGCTGATTTGGTCTTTAGCATATAAAGCTGCTATATCTAGCTGATAACAAAGTCAACCAAGCTCCTGCACACTCTCATTGCATTGCTTGCCAGATTCAGGAAAGCACTGATAGTGAGGGCATCCTGATCTGCTGGCAACTTAATTGTGAGGAAACCTCATCAGTTCATCAAACATCACGACTTTGGTGAAGCCAACACTTTTGGCTAGCACTTTAGCGTTGCCAGTTTGAGTGTTGCCTCTTAATTTCTTCCATGCTGCAACTTCTTCAAGGGCCTTTCGAAGCAGAACTGTTTTGATGAGATTCCTGTCCTTCAGAGTGCAATCAATCAGTGATTTGGTGATGCCATCTTAATTTGACGTCTGAATTCTTCAAGCTGCTGAAAATTTCCACGAGAAAGTCTTTATTTTCTTTGGCGAGCCCCAAATGTGCCTCAGATATTCGTTTGTTCTCCGCATTTCTGCATTTCGAGTTCAGCCTGCATTGCGTTGACAACATTGATGACTTCACTGTTATCTTTACTGGGCGTGTCTCTGTGGACAAGTAAATTTCCAAAAAAAAAATGCTTTTAAGCAACTACACAGCACAACAGGAAAGACTAAAAGCTGCTTGGCAGAGCTCCATCTCCAAGAATTTTTTATGCTGGTCATCTGGCTCTAGAAATTCTTGGAACTGGGGCTATGGGCTGACTAAGGATATTCTGTTACTTTGGATCAGACACAGAAGTTTAAACCGCATTAATTTGTCAAACTAACTCCAAACTGTACATGGATCTGAGAACTAGACCTCTGCCAAAAAGACCCTAATGCACAAGGTTGTCACCTGAAGGTTTTCATAACATTCAGCATCTTCTTGTTGCGGTCATCCGGTTTTTTACTGTATCTTCTAGACACATGTAGGACCATTTTAAATGGTGCATATTAGCAAGCACTGCAAATAATATATAGTGAGGTAAATTCTTTTTGAGGCAGAGAGATAAATTCTGAACAGCAAGGTGCTTTAACACTAATCAAATCTTTACATTGAGGTTATTAATTAGGATTTGTTGTGGATATCAACTGGCATTGCTTCAAATACAAACAGTAATAAGACGTTTGACCCAAGAAAGTTAGGGTAAGCAACAAAAACTGTAAGATTCAATCAATTAAAAAAACTGCATCATCATACCTGAGGTAATACCCTTTCTCAAGATCTTATCTGGGCTACTCTTCAGCTTGGCTAATGTCTCTGCCATTCCATAGCAATTGGAACTGTTTCATGACACAAACACCTCGATCCAAGAAAGTGTAGGGTAAGCACCAAAAGACATAAATTTGGTTTATAAATAACTACATACTTGAGCCAGTACCTTATGCTACTGTTTATCATCTTATTCGACTACCTGAGCCTAACATTGATTGGATGGTGCCCTTTGATGGTGATGACTGATGATGCCCCTGCTATTTTCACAACTGGTCTGGTTTCATAACTCAAACAACAACAATAATATTGTAAAGTAAATTGTGGAGACAAGTGAATAGGTGAATTAGGGTAATTCTCATTGATCTCATAGTCCCATTTTATAGGGAGATTACAAGGAAGATGATGAGTCTCTACATTTGTTACGGATGCATTCTATGGGAAGCAGTTCAGGCGCCGCAAGAAGAAGGAGCAACAACAGGCGCCCGCAGCTCCTGATAATTAGGAGCAATCTGTTAGAAGGAGGTTAAGCAATAGGAATTGGTTGTTAGCAGATAAGATTGATTAGTTAGAGATTGGTTAGGGCTGGCATTATATAAGCCAGTTAGAGATATTGGATTTAGTTAAGCAAGAGTATAGGCCTGATACGATTCAGAGCCTCCCTAGGGGAGGGCGAATCCAGCCCCTGTAATCTTGCCTCTGGTTGATTAATAAAGCTTTCCTCCTTCCCCCATCATTTGGTATTCAGAGCCACAAATCCCTGCGCCTGTGTCGCCCGCCCTCCCTCCCCTGTTTCGTTCTGCGCCGACTGTCGCAGCAGAGCTCCATCTGCGCCGCCGCCGCAAGCCCCTGCCTTTCCCTGCGCCGCCGCACACACCTTCCGCCCCACCGCCAAATTCCCCCCCACACCTCCCCTGTTCCTCTGCGCGCCACCGCAGATTGCATCTGCAACGCCGCCGCGCAGACATCCCGCCACGCCGTCTCCGCCATGGGTGACGGCCAGACAACCTCCCTCGACGACTTGAAGCAGCTCATCCTCGACCTCTCCGGGGAAATCACCTCCCTCAAAGTCGACCAAGCTCGCCTCCACGTCGCCGTCAACAACGTCCAGTCCAACCGCTTCCTCGAACCCAAGGACAAGGGCGTCGCCGGCTCTTCCGGCGGAGGCGCGCCGCCGCCAACATCGCACAAGCTACGATTCCCGAAGTTCGACGGCTCGTCCGACCCGCTCGCCTGGCTGCACCACTGCGATCAGTTCTTCCGGGCGTCCCGCACACCAGAGGAAGACAAGGTGTGGTATGCGGCCTTCTACATGGACGGCGATGCCTAGCAGTGGTATTTTCGCCTCGAGCGCAATCAGGGCGTTCCGTCCTGGGAGCGCTTCTCCGATCTCCTTGCACGACGCTTCGGCCCGCCGGCACGCAGCAACCCGCTTGGCGAGCTCATCAAGCTCCAACGCGTCGGCACGGTGGCCGAATACACGGACCAGTTCCTCAAGCTCCTCGCCCGCTGCGACGGCATCACCGAGCTCCAGCAGATCGACATCTTCACCGCTGGCCTCGGAGACCCCCTGCGTATCGACATCGAGCTCCACCGGCCCGTGTCCCTGGAAGATGCCCTGGTACTGGCGCATTCGTACGAGCGCCGTAACCCAACACCAGACGCCACGGCGCCGTCGGCCCGCGCTCCCAGTAGGGCAGCCACCCACCGTTCATCACCGGTGATGCCCGCCGCGACGCTCACCGGCACGTCGTCCTTGGCCCCGCCTCCAACCCCGGCAGCTCCGACCAAGCCCAAGCCGCAGCCGGGCGGCCGCTTCACCAGGCTGTCCCAGGAGGAGATGTTGCAGCGACGCGACGCCGGCCTCTGCTACAACTGTCCCACGAAGTACTCGCGGGAGCACATGAAGGAGTGCCCCGGCAAGGGCGTGTACCTCCTGGAGGCCGACGGCGAGCCCACCATCACCGACGACGGTGCCACTGATGACGCCGAGGACCCGCGCATCTCCCTCAACGCAATCACGGGCATCGCCGCGCCCCTGACTATGCACCTGCGCGTATCCATCTCCGACAACGTGACACACGCCTTGGTGGACTCAGGATCCACCCACTGCTTCATCGCCGACACCACCGCGCGCCGCCTCAGCCTGGTTCCTCTTCCGCGCCCCGGCCTGACGACCGGCGTCGCGAACGGCGATCGCATCGCCTGCACTGGCCTCTGCCCCGCGGTGCCGTTCCGTATCGCCGACGAGGACTTCACCTGCGACTTCTTCGTCATCCCCATCGGCGGCTATGAGGTTGTGCTCGGGTGCCAGTGGCTCCGCACACTGGGCCCGATCTTGTGGGACTTCGACAAGCTCTCCATGTCCTTCTGGCGCGTCGATCATCGGGTCCACTGGCGCGGCCTCGACGCTCCGGCCGACGCGCACATCCGTGCGATAGATAATGCGGCCCTGCTTCAGCTCCTTATCGCCGAGTTTGCGGCCATCTTCGCCACTTCGCAGGGGCTCCCTCCACCACGCCGCGCCGACCACCACATCCATCTGCTGCCAGGAACTCCACCCGTCGCGGTACGACCGTATCGCTATCCGTAGCTACTCAAGGACGAGATCGAGAAGCAGTGTGCTGAGATGCTGCAGAAGGGCTTCATCTGCCGCAGCACCTCGCCATTCTCCTCGCCGGTGCTGCTCGTCCCCAAGAAAGACGGTGCCTGGCGTTTCTGTGTCGACTACCGTGCGCTCAACGCCAAGACAGTCAAGGACAAGTTCCCGATCCCGATCGTCGACGAGCTGCTCGATGAACTCCGCGGTGCGCGCTACTTCACCAAACTCGATCTGCGCAGCGACTACCATCAAGTGCGTATGTTCGAGGATGACATCGAGAAGACGGCGTTCAGGACCCACCACGGCCACTTTGAGTTCGTGGTCATGGCGTTCGGGCTCAGCAACGCACCATCGACGTTCCAGGTGCTGATGAACGACGTGCTTCACCAGTTTCTCCGCCGCTTCGTCCTCGTCTTCTTCGACGATATCCTCATCTACAGCCCGACTTGGACGGAGCATTTGCAACATGTGCGTGCTGTGGTTCAGGTGTTGCAGGACAACAAGCTCGCCCTCAAGCAGAGCAAGTGCTCGTTCAGCGCTCAGGAGGTCGCCTACTTGGGCCATGTCATCCGCAACTCCGGCGTCACCATGGACCCGTCAAAGATCGAGGCCGTGCTGGCCTGGCCAACACCGTCGACAGTTCACGCCCTTCGCGGCTTCCTGGGACTGACCGGTTATTACCGGAAGTTCATCAGGGACTACGGCATGGTGGCGCGGCCCCTTACGCAGCTGCTCAAGCGCGAAGCATTCTCCTGGTCACTGGCGGCGGAGGAAGCTTTTCAAGCACTGAAGACAGCTCTCACCTCAGGGCCGACGCTGCAATTGTCGGACTTCGATGTGCCATTCATCGTCAACTGCGCCGCGTCCGGGAGCGCATTTGGGGCCGTGCTGCATCAAGATGGGGGGCCGATCGCCTTCTACAGCAGGCCGGTGGCTCCCCAGCACGCCAAACTGGCAGCGTACAAGCGCGAGCTGATCGGGCTCGTCAAGGCGGTGCGACACTGGCATCAATACCTGTGGGGGCAGCCGTTCGTGGTGCGCACGGACCATTACTCCCTGAAGTTCCTCCTCGACCAGCGCCTCTCCACAATTCCCCGGCATACGTGGGTAAGCAAGCTTTTTGGGTATGATTTCAGTGTTGAATTTAACCCTGGGAAGAACAATACGGCGGCCGATGCTCTCTCCCGGCGTGACGAGGAGGTGGGCGCAGCTCGTGCTCTGTCCTCGCCGTCCTTCGAGCTCTACGACGCGTTCCACCGCGAGGCGGAATCCCTGCCGGACATCATCAAGGCGAAGGAGATGATCGCCAATGGCACAGCGTCGGCGGCCTGGACGGTCGTCGACGGGCTCGTTCTGCACAAGGGCCGGGTGTTTGTGCCATCCTCGTCTGCGCTCTGGCCCCAGTTCCTCACCATGGCTCATGACGCTGGGCACGAGGGCGCCCAAAAGACGCTGCATCGCCTCCGCGCTTCATTCTTCAACCCCAAGGCGACGAGGCTGGTCCGGGACTACGTCAAGAGCTGCGCCGTCTGCCAGAGGAACAAGATGGAACATCTACACCCAGCGGGCTTGCTGCAGCCGCTGGAGATTCCTAGCTCGGTCTGGGCAGACATTGCTATGGACTTTGTGGAGGGCTTCCCGCGCGTCGGCGGCAAGACTATGATACTGAACGTCGTGGATAGCTTCTCCAAGTACACCCACTTCATCCCGCTGGGCCATCCCTACACCGCCATGTCCGTGGCCCAGGCGTTCTTCGATCACATTGTGCGGCTCCACGGCTTTCCATGTTCGATCGTCAGCGACCGTGACCCCGTATTCACCAGCACATTCTGGGGGGAGCTGTTCAACCTCGCCGGCGTCACCTTGCGCCTTAGCACGGCGTTCCACCCACAGACAGATGGTCAGTCAGAGGTGACCAATCGGATCCTAGGTGTCTACCTCTGATGTCTCGCTGGGGACTGACCCAAGGGCTGGTTACGCTGGTTGCCATGGGCGGAGTACTGCTACAACACATCTTACCAGTCCGCCCTCCGCACGACTCCATTACGGGTGGTCTATGGTCAGGATACCCCGCCACTACTGCCTTATCAACCAGGCGCAGCCAAGGTGCAAGCTCTGGACCGCCAGCTAAAGGACAGGGACGCATTCCTGCTGGAGATAAGGGACCGGCTCCTTCACGCTCAGGAGCTTATGAAGGTGCAGCACGACAGCAAGCACAGGCCTGCGGAGTATGCCGTCGGCGACTGGGTTTGGCTCCGTCTCCATCAGTGCATGGCCACAGCTATCTCCGATACATCGGCAAGGAAATTGGCGTCCCGCTTCTAAGGTCCCTTCCAGGTGCTCGCTCGTGTTGGGGATGTGGCCTATCGTCTTGCTCTACCACCCAAGGCTAAGATCCACAATGTGTTCCATGTGGTTTTCCTCAAGCCTTTTGTGGGTGATCCGCCGGGTGCCATTGTTCAGCTACCTGCACTCAAACACAGCCGGGTTATGCCTGTACCGGCCAAGATCATCAAGGCTCGGCTCAATCGTGGCAGCTGGGAAGTGTTGGTGTGCTGGGAGGGCCAGGCTGCTGGTGCTGCAACTTGGGAATTACTAGAGGAATTCAAACAAGACAACCCAGCATTTCAGCTCGAGGACGAGCTATTTGTTACAGAGGGGGGAAGTGTTATGGATGCATTCTATGGGAAGCTGTTCAGGCGCCGCAAGAAGAAGGAGCAACAGCAGGCGCCTGCAGCTCCTGATAATTAGGAGCAATCTGTTAGAAGGAGGTTAAGCAATAGGAATTGGTTGTTAGCAGATAAGATTGATTAGTTAGAGATTGGTTAGGGCTGGCATTATATAAGTCAGTTAGAGATATTGGATTTAGTTAAGCAAGAGTATAGGCCTAATACGATTCAGAGCCTCCCTAGGGGAGGGTGAATCCAGCCCCTGTAATCTTGCCTCTGGTTGATTAATAAAGCTTTCCTCCTTCCCCCATCAACATTAGTGTAGACAATGAATTTGTAGCAATAACACTAATTCATATCCTCAACCATCATGGCTATTACTTCTCCTTCAAGTGGAGCAGTTTCATGGTCTTAAACCATGGTGTGCTGCCTCTTGGTATTCTTCCTTAAGGAGGTCAATAATGTGCATTCTTAACACTCCCCCTTTGACCGAGTCAATCTTGAGATCAAATATGTTCTTGAATTCCTTTGAAAAACCCTGTGGGAAAAAATAGGAATAAATTGCTAGATGATTACTCTACCATAAACCTCCAAGGTTTAAGGAGTAACCCTATGCCTTAATTTATCCTCTAGAAAAACCCTGACGGGGAAAACATGAGATAAGGCATATGCTCATATCAAAACATTGTCTCGTTAAAAACTTTATATGAGAAAAACCTGATGGTAAAAACTCATAAAAGAAAAGAGTACAATGTGAAGCGTTTAACTAGGTCCATCATTCAGGAGGTCTCCCCCTGAAGCTTGCAAGTCTCTAAGTCGTCTCATGCCAATTCCCTTAACACATTTCTCGAATGAGGAAGCAGGTAGGGACTTGGTAAAGAGATCTGTCAGATTATCACAAGACTTTGTCGGTAAGATGTTTATTTCTCCACTTAGCTGAAGCTCATGTGGATAAAACAACTTAGGGGCAATATGTTTCGTGATATTGCTCTTGATGTAGCATGTTTGCATCTGTGAAATACAAGCAGCATTATCTTCATAGATAATGGTAGGTGATTCTGAGGAACCTATTCCACATGATTGCTCAATGTGATTTATCATTCTACGAAGCCATACGCATTCACGTGATGCTTCATATAGTGCTATAATTTCAGAATGATTTGTGGAGGTAGCCACTAAAGTCTGTTTAGATGACTTCCATGATATAGTTGTTCCTCCATGAAGGAATACAAAACCTGTTTGTGATCTGGCATTGTGGGGATCAGACATATAACCAGCATCAGCATATCCAACCAAGTTAGGATCATTAGTTTTTTGGAAAAATAATCCAAGAATTTGTTTTCCTCCGGTCCAATGGCGCCTTGTTGGAGCAACACTATGTCTTGCCAATGAATTCACTGCAAATGCAATGTCAGGCCAGGTACTATTTCCAAGGTACATAATTGCTCCAATGAGACTGAGATAGGGAATTCTGATCCCAATATCTCCTCTCCTTCCTATCGTGGTCGGAAAACATCCTTTTCTAGATCAAGAGATCGAACGACCATGGGAGTTTTGATTGGATGTGCTTTGTCCATATTGAATTTCTCCAATATTTTCTGGACATAAGCAGATTGGTGCACTAAAATTCCTGAGTGAAGGTGCTCGATTTGCAAACCTAAGCAAAATCTTGTTTTACCCAAATCCTTCATCTCAAATTCTGTCTTAAGATGATCACAAGCTTCATCAATATCTTGTGCATGACCAATGATATTCAAATCATCTACATACACTGATATAATACAAAATCCTGTAGAGGACCTTTTGATGAAGACGCATGGGCAATCATCATTATTTGAGTAACCCTTCTGTAGAAGGTACTCACTCAGTCGGTTGTACCACATTCTACCCGACTGTTTAAGACCATAGAGTGATCTTTTGAGTTTTACACAATACATGTTGCGATTTGCTCCTTTATTCGGTATAGGAATTCCATCGGGTACCTTCATATATATATCCGAATCTAGTGACCCATATAAGTATGCTGTCACAACATCCATCAACTGCATAGATAGATGATTTTGAATTGCCAGAGATATCAAATATCGGAACGTAATTCCACTCATTACTGGAGAATATGTTTCATTGAAATCAATGCCGGGTCTCTGCGTGAACCCTTGTGCTACAAGCCTCGCCTTATATCTCACCACCTCATTGTTCTCATTCCGCTTCCGGATGAAAACCCATTTGAACCTACAGGGAAGGTTCTTGGAGGTGTAGGTATTACTGATGAGAATACCTCTCTTTTCTTGAGGGAGGCTAACTCTGCTTCAATTGCTTCCTTCCATTTGTTCCAGTCCGAGCGCTTCTTGCACTCTACCATGGATTTTGGATCCGGATCATTTTGGATGGTTTCGGCAACTGATGAGGCAAAGTTTATGTTGACAATTGTAGTCTTATGATCGAATGATTCTCCAGAATCAACATAGTTTATGGAAATTTCATTTACCCAAAATGAATGCCCGGAAATAAATTGGGATGCCTTAGACACCCAAAAGGAGGATCCTCGTACTAAAGAATCCGAACGTCAAGTTCAAAGGATTATAAATTTGCAAAATGCTGCAAATAATTTGCCAGACTCATTTACTGTGAGTAAAAGTGTCACAATATCATACATTCCCGCAAGGAATGTGCCGTAAAGAATAGATGTACCAAACAAAACTATTCAACTCCTTTCGTCGAAAGAGAGTGGAAGAAGTACGGCAAATCCTCGCAAGTGCACGAGGAAACAAAGGGATGACCCTTTGGCCACAGTAAATGAAACTCAACCTCAAGTTGAGAGACACCGAGTGGATTTACACAATCCACCTCCCACATCAACAGTGCACTCAATTTTTGATGATGGGACATTGGAACGCCCCGGCGCTGTCGTATTGGAAATTGAATATTGAGCTATTTTAATCATGCGATAACTTTTTTAGATGCCCAATTTATTGAGATTATTTATTTCTTGTTCGAGTTCATTTTCCTTGAATTCACATAATATTGCATCAATATGCCATAATTTCTCAAAATTGTTGGCAATAATAATGTAGGTGAGATGGCACCCAAAGAGATTGCCAAAGAGTTTGAAATCCTCGCCCTTGACGGTTCCAATTTCCCTTCTTGGGTGATGGATGTCAAAGTAACTCTATCGACCCTCAGACTATACAGATGTATAGTTGAAATAGCCGAAGGGACGGTTACCCCCTCCAACATGTCAAATTTCTTTGCCTTAAAGGTGATGAGGAACCATATCCATCCGGATTTAAAAATTTAGTACATGTATGTGGAGGACCCACGTGCGTTGTGGACATCTCTAAAAAATCGTTATGAATAGCATAAAGCTATTGTCCTCCCCGAGGCAACGCATGAGTGGAACCATTTACGTCTACAGGATTTCAAAACTATGGATGAGTTCAACCATGCTGTTCATAAGATATGCTCTAAGCTCCAATTTTGTGAGAGAGAACCTAGTGAAGCGGACAAAATTGAGAAGACTTTGTCTACTATGCTCCCTTCAGAAAGGATTATCACTCAAAAATATCGTGAGAAGATTTTCACAGTCTATTCTTCGCTCATTCAGACATTGAAACAGGCAGAAAAGAATCATGAGCTCACATTGTGGAACTCAAATCAGCACCCACTGGGCACTGTACCACTGCCTGAAGTACATGCAAATGCGAAGAAAAATGGATCTCATGGGAACATACAGACTGGAAATTCCTCAGGCAAGGGCAAACGCAAGAGAGCCAAAAAGCCACGTGGGAACGACCCAAAGGGGAAAGGTATTTCTAAGCCTAAACATGATAGTAGCAACATAATCGCCAGCTTCAGGTGTGGTTGCAACAATCATATAGCTAAGAAATGCAGGACCCCTAAACATTTGGTTGAACTATATATGAAGTCCGTGGGTCATACACCGGAGACAAAGAAGTACGAAGCACACTTCGCCTCTCAAGCGCTGGAGACTGGAGCTATGGACCCCATCCCTCATGGAGCAGGACCAAGCAACACCAAGACTCCACCAAGTGGAGAGGAAGACTTCATGGATGTCGACAAGATGCTCGTGGAATACGCTTCCAACGACACATATGGAGATCTCATATAGGCTCCATAGTTTCATTTTTGCAAAAGAAGCTATTGTAATAAAGACATGATGTTGCTATTAGTTGTAATAATGCACTTATTATATCAATATATTCGTATGTACTTTCTATACATTATTTTTATAATTTAAATTTTGCATTGTATAGATTATTACGGGAGTCAATTCAATGGAAGAAGAAATCTGCCTAGTGGATAGTTGTACCACTAACACTATACTTAGGGAAGTCAAATTTTTCCAAACTCTCACAAAGAGAGAAGGACAAGTTTTGACCATCGCGGGACGCGATGCTACGATAGTTGGTTCTGGTAGAGCCACCATCGTACTTCCAATGGGTACACAAATTGATATTGAGGAGGCATTATTGTATCCCGATTCAACACGTACCCTACTAAGTTATAGAGATATCAGGAAAAATGGGATTCATGTGGAAACACATGAGGAAAACAATGAGGAGTTCCTCCTCTTGACCAAAGATACCGGATATGGCAAACAAACACTTGAAAAAGTGCCTTCTCTCCCGTCTGGATTGTACTAGACATACATCAAACCCATACCACATGTTGCTTACAAAGTCATTTTTTAGAATGTGGATGCATTCAAAACTTGACATGAACGCCTTGGCCATCCTGGCATCGGGATGATGAGAAAAATCATGAGCAATTCCAGTGGACATGGTATGAGCGACAGAAAATTTCCAGAATCCTCAGATTTTATGTGCACCTCATGTGCAACTGGGAAATTAATTTTGAGACCATCACATCTCAAAATACAGGCTGAATCATTAAAGTTTCTTGAACGTGGGTAGAGATGGCAATGGGTACCCGAAACCTGAAACCCGATGGGTTTTTGCTCTATTAGGGTGCGGGCGTGGGTCAATTTCTAAACCCATGGGTCTGTTAATGGGTTAAAAGCCAGACCCAGCGGGTTTGCGGGCGTGGGTCTGGGAACGCAGAACCCAAACCCGTAAACCCATGGGTTTTTAAAACCCGGTCCACCAAACAAATCAGCCCACACTATCAATATATCAGCCCAACTAGCATGGCCCAATTAACATAGTATATAAAGGCAGCAACCAGCCCAACCCTAATTTCATTCCCCACACACCCGGCGACCAGTAGCCGCAAGCGGCGGCGCAGCCAGCAGCGACATCACCGCGTCGCGCTCGGCGCTCGCTTCCACGTCCTCGCCGCGACCTCATCTCGAACAGCCTCTCGCCCCATCCTTGCTCCACAGTCCGCACACAGCAGCTCGCCTCCGCGTCTCACCGCTCAAAGCACCGATCGAGGCGAGGCTAGTCAGCCAGAAGATACCAAGAGGGTGACCCAGATCATCTCCACCGTGCCTGCAGGTCCACCGCGAGAGGGCGACTGGGCGTCCTCCTATTGAGGACATCAAGGCGTCAGGATTTGCATCTGCTTCCTAGTTCTTGTGTACTTCAACGTGTGTGAGCAGTGTGCTGTTGTAAATGATTGCCGATCTGTTGTTTAATATAAAAATATGGTTGTAGATGCATATGCTTCTTCACCTCTTCAATTCCTGATTGCCTTGTCTCTGCTTGTCTTTATGCATGGCTTGGTTCTCCCGACTCGTGCAGTGCTTCTTTGGTTAATCGATGGAGTTTTTGAACTACATATTCAGATATTCTTACATTCTTGAATGCTACTTTGTTCCCAGATTCATGAGCTGCACTCTGGTTTCTGTTGTCGGGTACGGGCGACCTGTGGGTAACCCGAGACCCGGCGGGCATGGGTTTGGGCAAAAAACTGTGCCCGTGACGGGTCGTGGGTTTTTTAACGGGCGGGTCTTATGTTAGCGGGCATGGGTTTGGGCAGGCTAAACGCAGCGGGTTTACGCCCGTTGCCATCTCTAGTCATGGGCGGCGAGCAGTAGTGGGGCGCGCCTTTTGAGGGGCGACACTTCGGTGGATGGAGGACGTAGCCCGAGGCGTCCTGGGCATTAACTGCGGGGGAAAAGTAATCATTTCCCCCCTTTATATACCGCGGCCGCTGGCCAAAATTTCCCCTTCCACTTCCTTGTGCTCTCTGCCGCCTTCGCGTCTTGCCTTCGCTTCCGCGCTCGCCGCGCGCAAGCCACCATGCTCATCTCACCTTCCCTTCGCAAGCTAGCTTCACCCACCGTTGCTTCCACGGCCGACGCCATGTCGAACTGGTCATCCTCAACGGTGACCTGGTCCAAGCTTGACCGCCTCGCCGCCGATGGAATGCTGCCGCCGCTGACCGAAGTAGTAGAGTGGAAGGTGCCTGGACCAGAGTGCAGCCCCCAGCCCCCAGCGGGGTATGTAGTTTCGTTCGTGCTATTCCACGAGCGAGGCTTCTCCGTCCCAGTGGGGCAGTTCATCCACGCCGTCCTCGAGGAGTACGGCTTGGAGCTCCACAACCTCAACCCGAATGGCGTCCAGCAGATGGCGGCGTTCGAGGCCTTGTGTGAAGGGTACCTAGAATAGGGAGCCCATTGGGACCTGTTCCAGTACTTCTACAAGTTTGTCTGTGTGAAGGACAACAACTCCGCGGTGGTCATCGGGTGCGCCGGTCTTCGCGGGAAGCAGGAAAGGATGGACGAGTACATCCCCACCTACCTGACCTCCTCCGACAGCGGGTGGCACCGAGATTGGTTCTACCTCAAGAACGATCTCGAGAATCCGCTGCCTGAGTTTACCAACCGCTGGTACGATTGGGCGCCGGCGAAGTGGAGCTACGGACCGGAGGAGAACTCCACGACGACGGGGTGAACTTCATCACCCTGATTGGTGGTTACCACGCCCGGGGGATTGTCCCGCTCTGTCATCGCGTGCTGCGCCTCTGGGAGATGACAGACGACCGGGCCCCTTTTGAGGGGATCGTGACTGCTCACCTCCTGCCTTCGCTGAACAAGGTTCAACGCCGAGTGACCCAGGCCACTGGGGTTGCTCCTCTGTTCTAGCTGCCGCCAGACATGTTGCCGATGCTTCCTTCCCCGATCACTGCGGGCCTGGTACACCTTCCCCCGACTTCTTTTTGATTTGTCTTTTGTGATTGTGGGTGGTGATTGTTTTGTGTTTGCGCAGATGAGGGACGTGCGCATCCTCGCCTCTCATCCTCCGCTGGAAGAGGACCGGACGCTCACCCGGGAGATTGCTACGCGGCAGCAGTAGCGAGGGGAGCGCAAGAGGGCCCATCAGCAGAAAGAGATCGAGAAGCGGTCGAGGAACGACAGCCGCACCTCGCACCGGCGCAAGCAATCACCAGGCAAGGCCTGCTATGAAGAGAAGAGTGCAAAGGTACTCCTAGTTCTAGGAATGCCCAGAGATTGCTTCTGTGTCAGCTTCTGCGCCAATGTCGGGGTTCTTATCACAACCGTTCTTTGTGGCAGAAGTTTTTTCTGGTTCCCAGGGGAGAAGGACGTCTCCAATGACGAGGATCCCTCGTCGGCGCCGCCGAACACGGACGAGGCCGAGTCTGAGTTTGAGTGGACCGACGATGAGACGGCGCCATCCTCGCGGCCATGCAGCGGATCGGTGCCCGCCTCGGCCGCAACTGGTGCCAGTTCGAGCCGGCAGGCGCCACCCTATTCTTCCCGGGCTGATCAGCCCGGAACGAGCAGCCGTGCTTCTCGACAGGACCACCGCGAGAGGGGTAGGAGCTCTCCGCGGTGCAGCGACCCCAGCCGCCATGAGTTGAGGGGCGACACCTCGCGTCGCCACTCTTCGCGTTGGAGGTCTCATTCGCCCTCAGCGCGTCCATCACGGGAGCCACGAAGCGTGCCGGCGACCTCCCCTCCACCTGCAGCCCAGAGCGGGGGGCTGGCCCCGACCCAGCAGCGTCTCGCGTCGGTCGTCGTTGCCAGGGGCGGGTCAACCCCTTCTCCGACATGTGCTCCGTCTGCAGGGAGCAAGAGGGCGGCGTCTGCGCTCAACCCCACGATTGGCTACAAGCGGCCCCGTCACGTCGCAGAGAGGTGAGCTCCAAGTTGTGACCTTTCGGTTTTTGCCTTGTGTTCATAGCGAGTATGCCTTTTTGCTTGTCGTCGTGACACTCTTCTCGTTTCAGGGTGCCCCACCGCCGTACCATGAGGCCGGCGCCTGTCAACGCCTTGCGCCGCCCTGCCCAGGTGGTCGGAGACACGCCGTCGTCGAGCGATCCACCGTCCTCCCTTCAGTCGGGGGCGGCGGTTGAAGAAACAGATGGGTCCAGGACCTAGGTGATGACAGTCCCCCCTCAGGGAACTGCGAGCCCGGCTCGCAGCGACCTGTCCATGGGGACGATGGGTTTGGGGAGCGAGGCCCTCACGGAAGAAGCACTCTCGACCCACGCGACCGAGTTAGCGAGGTGCCTGTCCGGGACCCAGGAGCAGGATCAGGAGAACCCTGCTCTCGAGGCGCGAGCAGGTGGAGATGAACAGCGGGCTCTCGAGTCATCGATGGGGGTGGGTGATGACGGACAGCCAGCCCTCGAGTTGTCGACGGGGGCGGGCGATGATGCAGACGCCGAGCGGCCCGCGCCCGCGTCGCTGGCGGGGACGGGCGCGGCTGCTGCCGCTGCAGGCTCCGAGACCCCAGCCCCCGAGCTACTGGGGGGAGCGGGGAGCACCGCGGCGAAGGTAGAGATGGAGACCCGAGCCCCCGAGTCGGTGAGGGGAACGGGGAATACTGTTGAGGTGGTGGAGCCGGCCGACCTCGACTCCGAGGATGCTTCTGTCGCGGCAGCGATCGTGGTGACCGAGGGGATCGTCCCTGTTTCGTCGGTCGCCACATCGGACAATGCTCCTGCAGAGGTGATCGTCATCCCGGCGTTGCCTTCTCCGGTCGTCTCTCCTGTCGCGACGGTGGACGAGCAGATGCCACCCCGATCGTGGAGGTCGGGGAGAGCTCGAGGGAGCAGAGGCCGACCACCTCGACGGCGGGGGACGAGGAGGAGATGGAAGTCCCGCCGCTCTGGCTGGTGTCCGTTTCGCCGGTCCAGGCCTCAGTAGGCTCGGATATCGACAGCGACGCGGAGCTGGCGGCCCGTCGCCACCTAGAGCGCGACCTGCACCTGAGCAAGCTGGCGCTGCGCCAGTCAGAGCGGGCGATCAGGGATCTGATCCCCGCCTCGAGGGTGAGTCCTTTTTCTTCCTCTTCGTTTCTCATGGTTATTTTTCTTTCCTTCTTAGCCGTACGACTCACATGTGGTTTAGGAGCTTGTCGGGCGCTGCGATGACAAGGCACGAGCCTTTGAGGCACTCCGCACGGAGAAGATCCAGCTGGAGGCGCAGTTGGCCGCGGCCCGTCTCGCGGCCGCGGATAGCGAGGTCGGCCGGTCGACTGAGCGCACGTCCTTTGAGGTGAGGACGAAGGCTGCCGAAGACCGCGCGGCCACGGTGCAGGCGGAGAAGGCCACCCTGGAGGAAAAACTAGCCGCGACGAAGCAGGTGGCGGCGGAGCTACGCTCTAATGCCGAGGCCGCTGCCCGCACTGCCCACCAAGAGAAGACGGAGCTCGAGACCAGGGCAGGCCGGGCCGAGTCCGACCTCCAGGCGGCTCGCGAGAGGGTGACGACGCTCGAGGCCCAAGTTGGCAGCATCACCGCCGAGAAGGGCCGTCTCGAGGAAATCGCCAAAAAGCGTGAGAATGAGATCATTAGTTTGTACTTCACGACCTGTTATCTCTGCTTTCTATTTCCATGTGGTTTTTTGATTTGTGATATCTTCTTCCTCTTGGGGTGGACAGCTCTTCGCGTGGCTCGCACCGACTTGGAGAAGCAGGTTGCGGATCACGAGAGTGTCGCACCCACCCGCCTCGTCGAGAACCAGAAGCTGGTGGAGCTGATCAAGGAGGCTAATGAGAACCTCAATAGTAAGAGCCGTGTTCCCTTCACCTTTTGCCCTCTTTGGATCAAGATGTCCTTCGCTGATATTGATCTTTTTATTTTCCTTCAGAGGTTGTGGCTGAGCTCGAGCAGGAGTGGAAGTCGCACGCGGAGGCCAAGACCGAAGTCAGACATCTGGAGACAATCCACAACAGGATGGGGGCGGCCATCATCAAGGCGATGGACGACCTTGGTGTTCCTTCCAGCCCCATGAAGGATCGCTTGGAACTGGCCGCTGCGACAGCCCGCCAGCAGTCGATGGATACGGCTCGCGACGTCGTCCGCAAGGTAGTGGCCATCTTCCTGTCGCATTACCCGGACCTGGACAGGGAGCTGCTGGGCCAAGGATGGTGTCCGGGCTACACCAACGACCAGTACGACGGCATTGAGGAAGGCGCCATCGACTTTGCCAAGGTTATGATGGGTCACGCCCTCCACGACCTGGGCCTATAAAGAAAAAACAGAGTCGCCTCACCGAGGCTTTTTAGTCATGCTTGTAACAAACTTATGGCCAAGTGTTTATGGCAAGCTCGCGAGCTAAGTACCCATTTTTATTTCAAGTTTAAGCATTTTGTTCGTTTGTTAACCTTTGCTCGAGTAGTTAGGGGACATGTGAGCCCGAGCGGTGCAACTTAAAACTTCACTGGCGGTGTCTTGCTCTGTAGCTACGGGGGCGTAGGAACCTGGCGACTCGACCGGGCTTAGTTTAGAAGCGTTAGTATTTGGGCGGGCAGCCCCCGAGTACTTTGGAGAAGGATAGGTGTGCGAATATGTTTTTGCAAACAAGAAAACTCTTTGGAGTTTACTGAAGCGATTACTCGGCATCCCTTCGAGGGTGCGAGTGATCGATAACTTGAGGTCACGAACTTTGCTTGTGGGTCTTAGTACCGTAGCCACGGGGGCGTAAGTACTCAGGGCCCGGACGAGTGCAGGTTCGTAACCGCTACAGTCATCGTTCATCTCCCTTTAAGGAGTGCGAGCGTACCGCGACGATCATACAAGAAACCGTAGACGGTTTTTGATCGAAAAAAGGTTTCGCAGCGCTCAGGGAGGGGGGACGTAGCCCCCGAGCCCATGGACAAGTTGGAGACTTGCCCATGGGATGAGACAAGCATAAAGACATTTTACTCGAGTAAAAACATAAGCTTGAGGAAGATATCGTCTCACGAAAAAGAAAGTAGCTCAGAGTTCTTGCATTATCATAAGACGAGAACGAAGTAAATACTTAAAGGTAAAAACGGCGTTGCTGCTCTATGTTCCAGGCGTTGGAGATGACCCTGTTGTCCTCGTACTTGAGCTTGAAGGTTCCCGGACGTAGCACTTGGTCGACGATGAACGGCCCCTCCCATGGAGGTGAGAGCTTGTGTCTCCCCTCGTTACTTTGAACTCGTCGGAGGACGAGGTCGCCGACTTGGAACTCGCGCTCCCGTATGTTGTGCTCGTGGTAGCGGCGTAGAGCTTGCTGATATTGTGCTGAGCGGAGGAGGGCGACGCTGCGCGCCTCATCCAACTAGTCGATGGCGTTCTCGAGGGCGAATTGGTTGCCTTCTTCAGTGTAGGCTTGAACCCGTGGGCTGCCGTAGTCGATGTCCTTGGGAGGATCGCCTCCGACCCGTGGACAAGGAAGAAAGGTGTGCAGCCAGTAGTCCGACTTGGTGTGGTGCGTAGGCTCCATAGGACGAACGGGAGCTCCGCGGCCCATGTAGCCCGAAACTTCTCGAGGTGCTTGAATATCCGCGGCTTCAGACCTTGTAATATCATGCCGTTGGCCCTCTCCACTTGCACATTGGTCCTTGGGTGGCTGACAGCGGCCCAGTCCACGTGGATGTGGTTGTCGTCGCAGAACTTGAGGAATTTCTTGCCGGTGAACTGGGTACCATTGTCGGTGATGATGGAGTTCGGGATCCCGAACCGGTAGATGATGTCGGTGAAGAACGCAATGGCCTCCTCGGAATGGACATTTCTTATGGGCTTGGCCTCAATCCACTTTGAGAACTTGTCAATGGCGACGAGCACGTGGGTGTAGCCCCCGGGTGCTTTTCTCAGTGGTCCAACCATATCCAGCCCCCAGACCGCGAAGGGCCAGGTGATAGGAATGGTTTGCAATGCCTGCACCGGGAGATGGGTTTGTCACGCATAGAACTGGCAGCCTTCGCAACTGCGCACGATCCGAGTTGCGTCGGCAACCGCGGTGGGCCAGTAGAAACCTTGTCGGAAAGCTTTTCCGACAATGGTCTTCGGACCGGTGTGATGTCCGCATGTGCCCGCATGGATTTCTTGCAACAGTTCCTTGCCCTGGTCGGCCAGGATGCACCGCATGAATATGCCTTCGGCGCCCTTTCGACGGAGCTCGCCGTCGATCAGTTTGTATGACTTGGCCATGCGAGCGATGCGTCGAGCCGTCGCCTTGTCGGGTGGCAATTTTCCCTCCACCATACATTCGAGGATCGGAATCCTCTAGTCAGGGTCTTCGAGGTTGGGCTCTTGCGCCCCGTCGATCTCCATGACCTCTTGTGTTGACGGCTCTGGCGCCTTGTCTTCCTCAGAGCGGACGGAAGGTTCATACTGGTCGCTGGCGAAGACCCCATGGGGCACAGGCTTTCGATTCGACGCCGCTTTCGCAAGGGTATCTGCTGCCTTGTTGTATTCGCGCAGTACATGATTGAGCTCGAGTCTGTGAAACTTGTCCTCCAACTCTCGCACCGCCCGGCAGTACGCGGCCATCTTTGGATTTAAGCAGTTTTTCTCCTTCATTACCTGCCCCACGACCAGGTCAGAATCTCCCCTGAAGTCAAGGCATCAGATTCCTAGCTCGAGGGCGATTCAGAGACCGTTGATGAGCGCCTCATACTCCGCGACGTTGTTGGAAGCCGCGAAATGTAGTCGGGCCATGTATTCCATTCGCACGCCCAGAGGTGATATGAACACGAGTCCGACCCCAGCTCCTTCCTTCATGTGGGATCCGTTGAAGTACATGAGCCACGTCTCGTGCTCGATGGGGGCAGGAGGCGTTTGGATCTCCGTCCATTCGGCGACAAAGTCAACCAATGCCTGTGACTTGATGGCGGTGCGGGGCGCATACTCGATATTCTGCCCCATCAACTCGAGGGCCCACTTAGCGATTCTTCCTCCCGCCTCCGGGCTCTGTATGATTTCGCCAAGCGGGTACTTAGACACCACCGTGATGCGGTGCGAGTCGAAATAATGCCGGAGCTTCCGCTTAGTGATGAGGACAGCATAGATCAGCTTCTGGATCTGTGGGTATCGTGTCTTCGAGTCGGAGAGGACTTCGCTCACGAAGTAGACGGGGCGCTGTACTTTCTGCGTCTTGCCAGGCTCGTCTCGCTCGACCACTAACGCTGCGCTCACGACTTGGGTCGTCGCAGCGATGTATAGGAGCATCGGCTCCCCCTCCGCTGGTGCGGTGAGCACCGGTGGACTCTCAAGTAGTTTCTTGAGCGAGTCGAGTGCTTCCTGCGCTTCTGGCGTCCACTGAAAGTGCTCCGACTTCTTCATGAGCTTGTATAGTGGCAGGCTACGCTCACCTAGTCGAGCGATGAACCTGCTGAGAGCAGCGAGGCATCCGGTGATGCGCTGCACTCCTTTCAGATTCTTGATGGGTCCCATGCTCGTGATCGCAGAGATCTTCTCGGGGTTGGCTTCGATACCGCGTTCCGACACAACGAAACTGAGTAGCATGCCCCTGGGGACTCCAAAGACACACTTTTCGGGATTTAGCTTCACGCCGTGCTCCCTCAGCTTTTCGAAGACCGCGGTAAGGTCAGGGATCAGGTCGCCCACCTTCTTCGACTTGACCACGATGTCATCTACATAGGCCTCGATTAGCCGTCCGATGAGATCTCCAAAGACGCGACGCATGCATCTCTGAAATGTGGCTCCTGCATTCTTCAGCCCGAAAGGCATGGAAACGTAGCAGTACGCGCCAAATGGGGTGATGAATGAGGTGGCGAGCTGGTCGATCAGATCCATCGCGATCTGATGATATCCCGAGTAAGCGTTAAGAAAACAGAGGGTTTCGCATCCAGCCGTTGAATCGACAATTTGATCTATGCGCGGTAAAGGAAATGGATCTTTTGGTCATGCCTTGTTCAGGCTCGTGTAATCAACGCACATCCTCCATTTTCCATTCTTCTTCTTAACGAGTACAGGGTTTGCTAACCACTCGAGGTGGTAGACTTCACGAATGAACCCTGCACTAATGAGCTTCTTGATCTCCTCACTGATAGCCTTGCACTTGTCGGAATTGAAGCGGCGCAGACACTGCTTGATCGGCTTCGAGCCAGGCTCAATGTTAAGCTTGTGCTCGGCGACCTCCCTTGGAATCCCTGGCATGTCAGAGGGTTTCCATGCGAACACGTCGAGATTCGCGCAGAAGAAGTCGACGAGCGCGCTTTCCTAGTCGGAACCGAGCGCCATCCCGATACGGAGCGTGCAGCCGTCGTCGGAGATGGGCACCTCCTTGGCAGGCTCGAAAGAGCAGGCCGCACGCTTGGACGACTCGGGGATTTCTTGGTCCTCGGAGGGGGGCTCGGCGGCGAGCTTCTCAGACCAAATCAGTGCTTCAGCAAACTGGAAGCACTAAGCATCGCATTCGTATGCGTACTGGAAAGTTGTACCAGCGGTGATGATGCCTTTCGGGCCAGGCATCTTCAGCTTGAGGTACGTGTAGTTGGGGACGGCCATGAACTTAGCGTAAGCTGGCCTTCCGAATATCGCGTGATACGTCCCCGGGAACCCTACCACCTCGAAGGTGAGGGTTTCCTTTCGGAAGTTGTTCGGAGTTCCGAACGTGACGGCCAGGTCGATCTGCCCGAGTGGGACTGCCTCCATCCCGGGTACGACCCCGTGGAAAGGCGCCATAGACGGCCGCAGTCGGGACCGCGGGATCCCCATGTCATTCAGGGTCGACATGTAGATGACGTTGAGGCCGCTGCCTCCGTCCATTAGTACCTTGAGCACACGCTTGGTGCTGAACAAGGGTGACACAACCAGCGGGTAGCTACCCGGTCGTGGTATGTGGTCGGGAAGATCTTGCCGATCAAATGTGACCGGCATCTCTAACCACTTTAGGTACGTTGGAGTTGCACGCTCGACTTGGTAAACTTTTCGCCGGATCAACTTCTCCTGGCATTTGGGCGGCCGCACCTCCGAGCCCTCGAAGATCATCATCACGGCTCCGTCTTCCCGAGGATAAGCGCCTTCGTCGTTGCCCTTGTCCTTTCCTCCGTCACCGGTCGGAGCGTTGCTTCGCTTTTTCATCATGCCGGCGAGGTAGGACTTCATCAGGTTGCAGTCCTTGAAGGCGTATTTGATCGGGCCCTCGTGGTTGGGGCACGAGGCATCCAACAGCTTCTCGAAGTGATCCGATGGCGGGTTGCCTCTAGGTCTCGCTGTCTTTCGGTCGACAGCAGCCACCAAGGTGTCCTCACGGTACCTCTTATCTTTACTTTTCTTCTTCTTGGTTGGTGCGGACGGACCGTCTCCAGCTTCGACCGGCTGCATCCCCTTGCTGGCACCGGGGCTAAGCGTTGCGGCTACGGCTTCCTCCCCGTTGGCGTGCTCGGTCGCGATGTCAAGCAGCTCCCGAGTAGATCGCGGCTTCCGTCGCCCGATCTGGTGGATCAAGGTGGCGCACGTGGTGCCGTTCTGCAAGGCCGAGATGATGTCCGTGTCGGTGGTGCTGGGCAACTCGGTGCATCGCTTGGAGAAGCGCCGGATGTAGTCGCGTAAGCTTTCGCCCTTCATCTGCTTGCAGTTGCGCAGGTCCCAGGGGTTCCCTGGTCGGGCGTACGTGCCCTGGAAGTTGCCGATGAAGGCGTCACATAGTTGCGACCAGCTGTCAATCTTACCTCGTGGCAAGTGCTCGAGCCACGTGCGGGCCGAGTCCGCGAGATGTAGTGGCAGATTCTTGATGATGAACAGGTCGTCCCGCGCTCCGTCGGTGTTGCATGCCAGTCGGTAGTCTTCCAACCAAACGCTGGGGTTGGTTTCACCGTCGTACTTAGGTACGGAGGTCGGAGCCCTAAAGCGCGAAGGGAAACAGGTGCTGCGCACATTCTGCCCCAAAGCACGAGGCCCTTAGGTATCAGGCGAGCTGCTCCTGCTCCGGTCTTCGTCGCTGTCGTACCGGCCTCCGCGTCGCCGGTTGTACTCCTTACGAGGCTGCTGCTCGTAGTCATCGTACTGACCCACGTCAGCCCTCCGTCGCGCCTTGATTGTGTCGCGCACATCGCCGTTGGGACCCAAGCGGCTCTTGACTGGTACATTGACCTCCTCGGACCGTCGCGGCTGCTGTGATGGTGCCGCGGGTTGTCGCGGCTCGGAGGGCCCGCGACCCTGCGAGCCCCGCTGTCGAGAAGCGGAGCTCTCCGCCTGCTGCACGGCGGCGGTCTCGAGGAGTGTCTTGATCTGCTTGTGCATCTCTTTTTCTTGAGGCTTGGCGGGCTCAGGTATCTTCCGGAGAAGGACTGCAGCTGCCGCCAGGTTCTGCGACGCCCTTTTGAAGACGGGAGTGCTGTCGATGACATCTCGGTCGTCATTGATGATGCGCTGCTGGACGTCCCTCGCTCGTGCGCGAGCGGGAGTCGGGTTCGGATCCTGCCCGAGTTGTTGGTGGAGCTGGGCCCGCTCGTCGTTGAGCTGGCGCTGCGCGTCCTCCAACTCGTCTAGTCGGGCGCGCTGTGCAGCGTCATTGGGAGGAACTTGGGCCTCAGCCGCACTGTCCGCCGTCGAGCTGTGGGCGGAGTGAAGTGCCCCATCCGGGGTGTGCGTCGGGGCTGGCGCTGCCGGGGCGTTGCCAACGACAAAACACTCACGTGAGGGGTCATAACCCCCGTCGTCGGAGTCGTCAGAGTAGCCGAAGCAGTAGTCTGCCGCCGTTTGGAAACGACGGAGGCCGCCAGCATCCCGAAGCCCCACGTAGTCCCACTCTGAGCCCAGAGTGTCGTCTGAGCTATCGGAGTCGAGGTACTGCTCGTCAGGCGAGGTCGCCGGGAGCCCTATGTTGCACCAGAGGCGATGGCTGGGGTAGTTCTCATACACGGCCAGATCCGTGCTTGACGAAGAGGAGTACGCTGCCGCGTAGCATGTCCCTTGAGAGGGAGATGGCTTCGGTGCGCTTTCCCTAGCGATGCGCTCCGTCGAGTCCGACGGCAGGGAGTCCTCCATCGTGTCAGTGGCCGGTGGTGCGCCAGCCTCGACTCATGGAGGGGAGCTGGCACGCGCCGCCCTGTGTCGGTCCGCCTTAGCCTACTTCGAGCGCTTGCCCGAGCGCCTCTTGCGCCGAGGCGAGCGTGTCGCGACAGCCGGAGTAGGTGCTGACATGGGTGCGTCAGTGGTCTCGCTGACGAGGCGCATGAGGTAGCTGTCTCCAGACGCCTAGAAGTTCAGGCTCCCGAAGCGGATCTCGAGCCCGGCCTGGAGCGAGCCCGGTGATCCCACAGGGGAGTCCATCAGCAGCGGCTTGGTGAAGGCTTTCGTCGAAGCGAATGATGGGAGGGCCGTGCGGACCCTAAAAAGAACGTCGAAAACACGCGAAGGCCCCTACCTGGCGCGCCAACTGTCGGGGTTTGTTTCCGCCGGCAGGTAAATTTATAAGAACGTGTGTGTTGATCCGCACAGTAGCACAAGAGACACTCGAGATTATACTGGTTCGGGCCTCCGGAGAGTAATACCCTACGTCCAGTCTCAGAAGAGGTGTTCTTTATGCTTGGGAGTTTGCAGTAGGGGATACAAACAAGGCGGGAGAGGGTGCCGAGCCCAAGTCCCTGGTGTGCGAGTGGTTCTTGTAGCAGGAGTCTACGTACGTGAGTGTGGGATTGTATGAGATGAGATATCGATACTAAGTGCGTGTGGGGGTGGAAACGAACGTGTCTTGTAAGTGCCTTTGTCCATCCCTTTTATAGTCGCAAGGGGGAGGCTCAGGGTGGTTACATCGAGTGTGTGAGCTGGTCTACAGTCCAAGGTGTCCTTCTCTGCGTTGGGCTGTCAGGCAGCAGCAGCGGCGAAGAACTGTTTCGGTGCTCCAGGTGATGGTGTAGATTTCTCCTGAGTCGTGCGTCCCAAGCAGCCGTCCCGGGGCCTCCCGCACCCTTCTCTGAGTAGTTAGTCGGGTACGGGAGGCAGGGTCCGTATCCTGATCCCGTCAGTGGATCAGGGGCTTGTCTTTTCTGGGTACTGTGGAAACGGAGTAGCCTGCACCGCGACGATCGAGGGATAGGTGACGGCTAGCACTGTGCCATTCGTGGCACAACGTTTCTCGTGCCATCCGTAGTACGATACGTACTGCCCCTGCTGAGGAGCGGCAGGAGGATCCGTCCCCTGACATCGGATCGACTTGGTCAGAGTGGACCAACGCGGGGAGGTTGGCACGTGGCGAGTCACGTGCCTGGGTATCATGGGACACCAACAGGGCCCGTGTTCCTGCAGCCTTGATGGCCAAGTCTCGAACTGGTCGGAGGCGGAAAACTACTCATGCGAGTAGGTAATCTATGCCACGTCTTCCGATGCTTAGAGCGTAGCGCGTACTGTACCGTACGTTGCCCAGCGCTCCTTACGCCGTTTGCAGTACGATGGCCACTATGCCGTCCGTGGCAGGGTTTGACGAATCCATCCCCTGACACCGAATCGGTTGGGCCCGGGTGGACCGCCGTAGTGGTGCAGACATGTGGCGGCGCGCGGGGAGGTGTGCACGGAGATCCCGGGAATTAGTGTTATTGCTACAAATTCATTGTCTACACTAATGTAGAGACTCATTATCTTCCTTGTAATCTCCCTATAAAATGGGACTCTGAGATCAATGAGAATGACCCTAATTCACCTATTCACTTGTCTCCACAATTTACTTTACAAGTAATTAGGGGTGATTCTCATTGATCTCAGAGTCCTATTTTATAGGGAGATTACATGGAAAATGATGAGTCTCTACATAAGTGTAGACAATGAATTTGTAGCAATAACACTAATTCATATCCTCAACCATCATGGCTATTACTTCTCCTTCTAGTGGAGAAGTTTCATGGTCTTAAACCATGGTGTGCTGCCTCTTGGTATTCTTCCTTAAGGAGGTCAATAATGTGCATTCTTAACACTCCCCCTTTGACCGAGTCAATCTTGAGATCAAATATGTTCTTGAATTCCTTTGAAAAACCCTGTGGGAAAAAATAGGAATAAATTGCTAGATGATTACTCTACCATAAACCTCCAAGGTTTAAGGAGTAACCATATGCCTTAATTTATCTCTAGAAAAACCCTGGTGGGGAAAACATGAGATAAGGCATATGCTCGTATCAAAACATTGTCTCGTTAAAAACTTTATATGAGAAAAACCTGATGGTTTTGCTCGATTTGCAAACCTAAGCAAAATCTTGTTTTACCCAAATCCTTCATCTCAAATTCCGTCTTAAGATGATCACAAGCTTCATCAATATCTTGTGCATGACCAATGATATTCAAATCATCTACATACACTGATATAATACAAAATCCTGTAAAGGACCTTTTGATGAAGACGTGTGGGCAATCATCATTATTTGAGTAACCCTTCTATAGAAGGTACTCACTCAGTCGGTTATACCACATTCTACCCAACTGTTTAAGACCATAGAGTGATCTTTTGAGTTTTACACAATACATGTTGTGATTTGCTCCTTTATTCGGTATAGGAATTCCATCGGGGACCTTCATATATATATCCGAATCTAGTGACTCATATAAGTATGTTGTCACGACATCCATCAACTGCATAGATAGATGATTTTGAATTGCCAGAGATATCAAATATCGGAACGTAATTCCACTCATTACTGGAGAATATGTTTCATTGAAATCAATGCCGGGTCTCTGCGTGAACCCTTGTGCTACAAGCCTCGCCTTATATCTCACCACCTCATTGTTCTCATTCCGCTTCCGAATGAAAACCTATTTGAACCTACAGGGAAGGTTCTCGGAGGTGTAGGTATTACTGACGAGAATACCTCTCTTTTCTTGAGGGAGGCTAACTCTGCTTCAATTTCTTCCTTCCATTTGTTCCAGTCCGAGCACTTCTTGCACTTTACCATGGATTTTGGATCTGGATCATTTTGGATGGTTTCGGCAACTGATGAGGCAAAGTATATGTCAACAATTGTTGTCTTACGATCGAATGATTCTCCAGAATCAACATAGTTTATGGAAATTTCATTTACCCCAAATGACGGCTCAGTATTTCCCAATACGACAACGCCAGGGTGTTCCAATATCCCATCATCAGAATTTGAGTGCACTGTTGATGTGGGAGGTGGATTGTGTAGATCCACTCGGTGTCTCTCAACTTGAGGTTGTGTTTCATTTACTGTGCCTAAAGGTTCGTCACTTTGTTTCCTCGTGCGCTTGTGAGAATTTGTCGTACTTCTCCCACTCTCTTTCGAGGAAGGGAGTTGAATAGTTTTATTTGGTACCTCTATTTGTTCCAACACATTCCTTGCAGGAATGTATGATTTTGTGACACTTTTACTCACAGTAAATGAGTCTGGCAAATTATTTGCAGCATTTTGCAAATTTATAATCCTTTGAACTTGAAGTTCGGATTCTTTAGTACGAGGATCCTCCTTTTGGGTGTCTTAAGGTATCCCAATTTATTTCTGGCAATCAGTGTGATACTTGAATTCTCCCCCTAATGCCGGGAAATATTCTTCATTGAAGATACAATCAGCGTATCGGGCTGTGAGCAAATCCCCTGTAAGGGGATCCAGGTATTTAATGATCGACGGAGATAAATACCCCACGTAGATCCCCATTTTCTTGTGAGGGCCAATTGATGTACACTTTGGTTGTGAGATCGGTACGTATACAGCGCAACTGAATATCCGCAGATGGGAAATACTAGGAGGATCACCGCGAACCAATTGCAGTGGGAAGTTGTATGGTATGCAGTTGGACGCAGTTGTATTAAGTCACCAGCGTGTAAGACTGCGTGACCCCAACATGAGGTTGGTAGGTTACAATTTTGCAATAGTGGTTTAGCAATGAGCTTTATTCTCTTGATGAGAGATTCAGCTAAACCATTTTGTGTGTGAACATATGGTACAGAATGTTGTACTTCAATTCCTAAGACCATACAATAATCATTGAAGGCTTTGGAAGAAAATTTTGCTCCATTGTCTAGTCTGATTGATTTTATTTGGTGTTCAGGGTGACTCGCTCTAAGTCTGATGACTTGTGCGATCAATTTTGCAAAAGCAAGGTACCGTGTCGATAAAAGACACATATGAGACCATCTCGTGGATGCGTCAATTAGAACCATGAAGTACCTAAACGGTCCAGACAAAGGTTGAATGGGGCCACAAATGTCACCTTGAATACGTTCAAGAAACTTTAATGGTTCAGCCTGTATTTTGAGATGTGGTGGTCTCAAAATTAATTTCCCAGTTGCACATGAGGTGCACATAAAATTTGAGGATTCTGGAAATTTTCTGTCGCTCATACCATGTCCACTGGAATTGCTAATGATTTTTCTCATCATCCCGATGCCAGGATGGCCAAGGCGTTCATGCCAAGTTTTGAATGCATCCACATTCTAAAAAATCACTTTGTAAGCAACATGTGGTACGGGTTTGATGTATGTGTAGTACAATCCAGACGGGAGAGAAGGCACTTTTTTAAGTGTTTGATTGCCATATCCGGTATCTTTGGTCAAGAGGAGGAACTCCTCATTGTTTTCCTCATGTGTTTCCACATGAATCCCATTTTTCCTGATGTCTCTATAACTTAGTAGGGTACATGTTGAATCGAGATACAATAATGCCTCCTCAATATCAATTTGTGTACCCATTGGAAGTACGATGGTGGCTCTACCAGAACCAACTATCGTAGCATCGCGTCCCGCGATGGTCAAAACTTGTCCTTCTCTCTTTGTGAGAGTTTGGAAAAATTTGACTTCCCTAAGTATAGTGTTAGTGGTACAACTATCCACTAGGCAGATTTCTTCTTCCATTGAATTGACTCCCGTAATAATCTATACAATGCAAAATTTAAATTATAAAAATAATGCAAAATATAGATAGTACATACGAATATATTGATATAATAAGTGCATTATTACAACTAATAGCAACATCATGTCTTTATTACAATAGCTTCTTTTGCAAAAATGAAACTATGGAGCCTATATGAGATCTCCATATGTGTCGTTGGAAGCATATTCCACGAGCATCTTGTCGACATCCATGAAGTCTTCCTCTCCACTTGGCGAAGTCTTGGTGTTGCTTGGTCCTGCTCCATGAGGGATGGGGTCCATAGCTCCAGTCTCCAGCGCTTGAGAGGCGAAGTGTGCTTCGTACTTCTTTGTCTCCGGTGTACGACCCAATGACTTCATATATAGTTCAACCAAATGTTTAGGGGTCCTGCATTTCTTAGCTATATGATTGTTGCAACCACACCTGAAGCAGGCGATTTTGTTGCTACTATCATGTTTAAGCTTAGAAATACCTTTCCCCTTTGGGACGTTCCCACGTGGGTTTTTGGCTCTCTTGCGTTTGCCCTTGCCTGAGGAATTTCCAATCTGTATGTTCCCATGGGGTCCATTTTTCTTCGCATTTACATGTACTTCAGGCAGTGGTACAGTGCCCAGTGGGCGCTGATTTGAGTTCCACACCGTGAGCTCATGATTCTTTTCTGCCTCTTTCAATATCTGAATGAGCGAAGAATAGACTGTGAAATTCTTCTCACGATATTGTTGAGTGATAATCCTTTCTGAAGGGGGCATAGTAGACAAAGTCTTCTCAATTTTGTCTGCTTCACTAGGTTCTCTCTCACAAAATCGGAGCTTAGAGCATATCTTATGAACAGCATGGTTGAACTCATCCACAGTTTTGAAATCCTGTAGACGTAAATGGTTCCACTCATGCGTTGCCTCGGGGAGGACAATAGCTTTATGCTATTCATAACGATTTTTTAGAGATGTCCACAACACACGTGGGTCCTCCACATACATGTACTCCATTTTTAAATCCGGATGGATATGGTTTCTCATCACCTTTAAAGCAGAAAAATTTGACATGTTAGAGGGGTAACCGTCCCTTCGGCTGTTTCATCTATACATTTGTATAGTCCGAGGGTCGATAGAGTTACTTTGACATCCATCGCCCCAAGAAGGGAAATTGGAACCGTCAAGGGCGAGGATTTAAAACTCTTTGGCAATCTCTTTGGGTGCCATCTCACCTACATTATTATTGCCAACAATTTTGAGAAATTATGGCATATTTATGCAATATTATGTGAATTCAAGAAAAATGAACTCGAACAAGAAATAAATAATCTCAATAAATTGGGCATCCAAAAAAGTTATCGCATGATTAAAATAGCTCAATATTCAATTTCCAAAGTATGCTAATTTTGAGAAAAGAATAGAGGAATTTTATAAGTGTGTACCCTTTTGATAATAATTTTGAGTTTTGAGGGATAGTCGCTATGCGGAGGCATGCGTAGATCCATATGATCTCAAAATTCTAATAATGTTTCCAATTTAGAGATAATATTGCATAAAAAATTAGCGAGGAATTAAATTTGCAAAGAACTTGTAAAAATAAAAGACATGGGAATGCATAAAGTGCCGAAACACACTCATATATAATATCTGAAATTACAAGAGGGTCTGAAGACAAATGTATTGTCTCAGATTATTTGAAGAAAGTAAATAGGCCAAAGACTTAAGGACTGGAATGTAAATTCTGCAAATTAAAATGCTGGAAAATAAATAGGATTTTATTGTTTAGTGGGCCAACACCACCGCTTGGAGCCCAGGAGGCCACGGTGAGGCAAAATAGCAGGCTGCGGGCTGGCCCAGGAGGCAGTTGCCTTCCTAGTTGGCAACACACGGAGGGAATCAAAGTGTGCAACCCTCGCGACCTCGCATGCGCCGCCGCCACACAGTCTGCCGCTGCCGCTCTGCTCGTCGCAATTGCCGATATGCTGCCGTCAGCTGCAGTTCAGCCACCACGCCGCCCAGATCCGCCTCCCCCGCACCTCCAGAACTCATTCTCGCGCTGCACTCAGGCCCCCCCTCACCGGAGGGTGAGGGACGGCAGCCACTATCACCAGCGTCGTTCCCGACCGGGACGTGCCCGGTCGAGATCCAGTTGGGGCACGGGCCCAGCCCAGGACGACGGTCTGCCACCGCTGCGGTGGTCTGGCGACCCGGTGCCCAAGAAGCCGGAGGCGACGGTGGAGGTGGAGATGCAGGCTTGAGGTCGATGATGTCCGGTGACGCCGCCACAGCTGTGCTGCTGGAGCCTCCCCCAGTACTGTTGTAGTAGGGAAGAGCTCCACTGCGCGCAGCCATGGTCCTTCTGATGGGGAATTCCGGCAGTTCAACCGGCGTCGGAGTGTGCTCCGGAGACACCGACGTGTACTCCGGCGAAGCCACTGGCGAGGTAGCGTGACGAGGTAAAGCCGTGATGACAGTGTTCTCTTGCTGCGGGCCAACAAGTGGCAACCGCACCCTCGCCTTCAATCCGTGGAGCCGCAGCGACGTGGCGACTCCACCAGAAAATGGTCTGGTGCTGTGCAAGAGTCCGGCATCACCGGAGGTCCGCAACGAGCCACGAGTGAGCTCGAGTTATTGCTGGACGCTCTGGGGGCAGCAGCACCGTCATTGCGGCGGTAGCCACGTCTGGCATAACCAGCACGGCCCCTGCCACGTCGAGGACGGCGTGCTAGAGCTCGGAGGAGCGCATCGACTTGTTGCTGCAGGAGCTGGCGTAGAACACGAGCACGGAGGTTCCTTGGAAGGGAAGAACCAACATCAAGGGGAAGACGCAGGTAAGAAGGCATCTTACCCTACGGTTTGGAGGAACTCCCTTCTCTTGCTCAGTAGAAGCTGCTGATAACGTATTGTAAAGTAAATTGTGGAGACAAGTGAATAGGTGAATTAGGGTAATTCTTATTGATCTCAGAGTCCCATTTTATAGGTGACGCTGGCGCTATGCTGGCAGGCTGCGCCGCCGGTGCCGTGCAGCCAGGCGGCGCCGCCGATTCGTCCCGCTTTGATGAGCTCGACGACGGTCTCGACGTGGGTTCACCTCCACCGGTCGAGGCTGTCCCCTCCCCCTCGCCCCATCTACTCTCGGTCACTACGCCAGTGGGTGAGGTGGACACTCTCGAAGCACTCGCCGCCGTCCCGGGCCTCTCCCCCGCCACGGCCGCCGCGCTCGCCGCCGCCGGGCCGGCCACGGTGGCCTCTGCCCTCCGTGTGCTGGAGGCGTGCGCGGGCCACGGCGGCGGCAAGGTGCCGCCCTCCACCACCACTCCCTCTGCCTGGCCGCGTCCTCTATGCGAGCTTGAGGCGTGCGTGGGGCTCGTCGGTGGCAAGGCGCCACCCTCTCCCTCCACCCCCGCTGCCTGGCTGCGCCCCCTGGAGGCGCTAGGCGCCGACTGCCTGCCACTCGTCTCTACTGCAGGTGCGGGGGCGCGTGCTGTTGGGCAGGGGGATGGCAGCCCCTCTGGTCCCCGTCTGTCCCCGATCGTACCGGTGGAGAGAGTGGAGCCCGGCTCGGCAGAGCCAGGCCCCTCCATTCCCTCCTCCAGGGAGCTCTGGGACCTCGAGGCCTCGGGCTCCTCCACCTCGGGCTCGTACTCCCCTGTGCTGCGTGGTCACTCCCCTTCCCCCACATTCTCGACGCAGGTGCGGGCAGGCGGCATCCCGGTGCCCGGGCGCACCCCCTCACTGCCGCCGCACCCGTATCGGTCGCTACTCCGTGCTCCCCCCGCTCTCGTTGCCTCCGCCGCTGCCGAGCTTTCGTCGACGACTGCGCCGTGGCCCGTGGCCGCTTCCGCCAAGGGGATCCTGGGCAAGCGGCCGCTGTCGCCGCCGCGGCCGCCTCCGCCCCCTCCTCGGCGGTGTGCCAAGGCAGGAGGCGGCCGCCCTGCTGCTCCGCCCACGGCCGAGCCTCGCCGTGCTGGGGGGTGGCCGTGGGACCGCCGCCGCCTCCTGGCGGGCACGCCCGGGGGCCGCGGGTGGACGCCGACGGCTTCGTCGAGGTGCGGTCGCGCAAACAGCTGCGTGCGGAGCGGTCACCGCCACCGCCGCCACCACCTCCTCCGTCCTCCGCCCCCCCGGATCTGGTGGGGAAATGCTTCAACTGCTTCGTGGAGGACCACATCGCCGCCTCCTGCCCTCACGCGCCGCGCTGCTTTCGGTGCCACCAGCTCGGACACCACGAGAGCTTGTGCGGGCGCCCGAAGGTCTGCCTGGTGATGGTGGAGGGCGCCCGTCCTCGTCCGGGAGGTCGCACCCCCTCTCCACCCCTGGTCGTTCCGCGCCCAGCCGGCCGCTCCCCGCCACCGCCTCACGCACCCGTCCACCTCCGCCTCCACCTCTTCGGCAGAGGCAGGAGGTGCGGCCGCCCCCGCCCCCGGAGCCTCGTCGTCGCCCTGCTCCAGCGGCCCGTGACCCGCCGCCTCATCCGCCGGAGGGGCGTCGTCGCCCGCCTTCGGCAGCCTGTGACACCCCGCCGCCTCTGTCGCAGGTGACCCGCGGGCGTGCCCCCCTCCGCGGCGCGCCACGGCATAGCGCCTCGCGACGCGGCGCCTCGGGACGCCGCTCCTCTGCCGCCTCGTCGTGCCACGGCCAGGGCGGGCGAGGTGGCCTGGGGGGCACCGCCCCCTCCTCCCCTTCCCGCGGGGCCCCTGCTGCGGTCCCCACCGGCACCCCTGGGGCACCCCTCACGCCGCCCGCAGCTGGAGACGTGTATTGTCGCACGCACTCCTGAGGTCGAGGCAACGAGGTCGCTCTGGAGTGCGCTCTGGTCGCCATGGTCGCGGGCACTCGTCCGTCCGCCACTACGACGGATGTGGTAACCTACCTCACCGGTCGCTTGGGCGTACAGCCGGGGACATTCATGGCCTATCCTTTCCACCCAGAGGACTTTCTCATCGTCTTCCAGGACGGCCCTGAGATGCTGCGGGTGCTCAATGCACCCACCCCGGACGGCCCCTTTCGCCTCACCTTCCGTCGGTGGCGGCGGGAGAACTGGGCGGTCGACGCGGCGCTACGCTACCAGGTGCGGGTGGGCATCAAGGGCGTGCCTCCAGACCTATTGCTGCGTTCCACGGCACACGACGTCCTCGGCTCCTCCTGCGCGGTCATCAACCTGGCTCCTAAGTCAGAGTCGAAGGCCAACCTCAAGGAGCTCGTCGTCCTGGCCGGCTGCGTCGACCCGGACTTGATCCCGGTGCAGATGGACATGCTGGCACCGATTGAGTTCCCCGGGTTGGGTGCCGGTCAGCCCTGCCTGCGCTACCAGACGACGGTCGACATCGCCCAGATCATCGACACTATGGCTCCTCCGGCTGACGGGGCTTCCCAGTTAGGGGGTCGGAGGGTGGCCCTTCTGGCTCTTCGGGTCGCTCTTTTGCCCCTCTACTGCCGGGGCCCTCGGCTGTCGGGGGCGCTGCTACCACGCCGTCACGGGCCCCGAGGGGAGGGCCTCCACCCGCTTCCGGCGGGCGGTCTGGTCGTGCCGCAGGGGGTGGGTAGGGAGCCGCCTGCTGTGGTGCCCCCACTTCTGCACCTCTGTCGGTCCTTCCGGCTCCCTCCTACCCCTACTGGGCGCTGCAGGGCATCCACCGCCCACCTGCCGTCCCGCCACGGTCGTCTCGTCTCTCCACCGCTGCTACGCCGTTTCGCGCCCCGGCTGCCCCCTCCTCTACGCGGCCAGCCGAGGTACGTGCGTCGCCGGTGGTGGCCCCACTCGCCTGGGCTTCCTCTGCTACCTCTTCGCCTCCGGTCACGCGGCACTTCTGTTGTGATGAGTACGCGTCGCCGGAGCACCTCCCTCCTCTTCGTGAGTCGACACCACCCAGGAGCCTCACCGACGACCCGATGCTTCTTGAGGCGGAGCTTCTGGTCGCCTCTTCTGCCTCGCCTGCTCACGCCGACCTGGCCGTCGCCTGCCGGGCTCCGCCTCCTGCCAGCCCCGGGCCAGCCAGCCAGGACCCGACCGCCGCCTGCCCGCGGCCGGCCGTCGTCCTGCCGTGGCTGGCCGCCGCCTCACTGCTGCCGGCAGCAGCCTGACCGCTGCCAGCCTCAGCCTGGCCGCGGCGCGCCGCAGCTTGGGTGTGGCTGGCCGCAGCCCGGTCGCCGCGGGACGTCGCCCAGCCGCTGCTGGTCGTTGCCTGGCTGCGGCTGGCCGCAGCCTGGCCACTGCCAGCCACTGCCTGGCCGCTGCTCGGGGCAGCTTGGTCTCTGCCGGCCGCGGCCGGCCTTGGTGGCCCGCCGGCCTCTGGGCTCCACGCGCCGACAGCTGCTCTCGTCCCGGCCGTGCCTGACGCTACCTCCGCGCGTGGGGGGAGAGCTCTGCCCCCCCTCGCGTGGTGCCGGTGGCGGACGTCTTCCGCAGGTTGCTCTCCCCCCGGCGGCCCGTGGCCCCCTCGCCCGGCTCTTCCCTCGTGGTCGCCCCGCCTCCGTTCCGGTCGCCTTCTGCCTCCCCGGCCCCCGCCGAGTCGTGTCCCTCTACCCCTCGGCCCTCGCCGGACGTCCCTCCGTTGGCCGCGGAGCTGTCTACCCCCTCCCAGGCTCTCAGGTCGCACTCCCCACCTTCTGCTGCGACTGAGGGGCCTTCTCAGGGCGACCTCGAGTCGCTGGTGGCGGACTTCTGCGCCTCTCTGCAGCAGCCACCCCTCCCCCGGTTCTGGGGGCGCCGCGCCATCGCCGGTCGAAGGCTTGCCCGCCAGTCTCCATACTTCGCCGCAGCAGCTGTCTCACCACGGTTTCCAGGGCCCGGGGTCCGAACCCGGTCACCGCGGGCCAGAACCTGCTGATGCGAAAGCTGGGAGTCGTGGGACCGCGCGAGGCACCCGACGCCGTCGCGTTCCAGCGCTACACAAGGCTCTTCGCTGTTGGCCTGTCCGAGGAGCACTGCAGAGCTATCCGAGAGCTCTTCGGTGCCCAGGTCGACGGGTCCTTCCAGTGCTCCGTGCTGGAAGATGACGAGTTCCAGGCGGCGGTTCGTGAGCTCTTCCCCGAGGAGCAGCTGGTCGTCGACACGCAGGCCTGAGCCCGTGCTAGTCGAGAGGTCGTCTTTTTTGTGTTTAAATGGATGTAAACATAGCTGTTTGGAATGTCCGTGGACTTAACCAGCGTGCTAGACGCTCGGCAGTCCGCGAGTTGGTTGCTTCCGAGTGTGTCTCTCTTCTCTGTCTGCAAGAGACTAAGCTCGCGGTTGTACCCCCCTCCTTCATGCTAAATATGTTAGGGCTCGATTTTGATTACGTTGTGTTGCCGGCTGCGGGCTCCCGCGGTGGCATTCTGGTCGCTTGGCGCAAAGACACCTGGCTCGTCTCCTCCCCCTCCTTTGGCACTCACCATGTTACGGTGAAGGTCGCGCTGCTCTCCGCACCCTCTCAGTCCTGGTGGCTTTCCTCCGTTTATGGTCCGCAGTCCGATACGGATAAAGTATCATTTCTTGCTGAGATCCGTACCCTCCGTCTGATGCTCTCTGGACCTTGGGTTGTTTGCGGGGACTTCAACCTCATCTACCAGGCGGCTGACAAGAATAATGGCCGCCTCTCGTGCAGAATGATGGGTCGCTTCTGTCGTTTCCTTAACGACCTTGAGCTTCTCGAGCTACATCTCCAGGGCCGTCTCTTCACTTGGAGCAACGAGAGGTCGTATCCCACCTTGGAGCGTATCGACAGAGTTTTTGTCTCCCAGGACTGGGAGTTTCTTTTCCCCTCTTCCGCTCTACATGCGGTCTCATCGAGGTGTTCCGATCATGCTCCCCTCCTCCTCCTTCTCGACTGTGGGGTGCACTCTAAGAAACGCTTCACCTTTCAGGCCTTTTGGCCTAAGGTCGAAGGCTTCTTGGACACAGTCAAGGCGGTTTGGTCGGGGCCGCGCCCTGATGCTGACCCGCTCCGTATGATCGACCACCTCCTTCGTGAGACAGCGAAGGCCCTGGTAAAGTGGAGTTCCAAGGCGGTCGGCAGCATTCGCCTGCAGATCCAGATTGCCAAGGAGGTCATCTTCCGCCTTGAGGTCGCGCAGGACTCACGGTCGCTCTCCCCCGAGGAGATCTCTTTGCTGTGGTTCCTCAAACTACGCTACCTAGGCCTGACCTCGCTGCAGCGAACGATCGCTCGGCAACAGTCCAGCCTCAGGTGGCTGTGTGAGGGGGACGCCAACACTAAACTTTTCTACCTACATGCCAACCACCGTAGGAGGAAAATTTTCATCCCCTCCCTTCTGGTCGGTGGTCGTTCAGTTTTTCGGGAAGAGGACAAGGCTTCGGCAGCCTTTGACTACTTCGACCGAATTCTGGGTGCCCATCATGAGCGTTCCTACGCCCTCGATTTTGAGGAGTTGGGACTCCCGCGGTTGGACCTGGAGGACCTCGCTCTTCCCTTCTCGGAGGCCGAGGTCTGGGAGGTGATCAAGGACCTCCCACTGGACAAGGCACCCGGCCCGGATGGTTTCACGGGTCGCTTCTACCGATCTTGCTGGTCGATCATCAGGGGTGATGTGTTGCGGACGTTCAATGCCCTCTCTGACATGGACTTTCGTAGCTTTCTGCTATGTCCTTGGCACGGCCCACCAGACCCGGTCGCTCTTTCTGATTACCGGCCCATCAGTCTAATCCATAGCTTTGGGAAACTTTTCTCCAAAACGGCCGCCAATCGCTTCGCCCCGCACCTCTCTTCTCTAATCTCGCCCAATCAAAGTGCCTTCATCAAAGGTCGCCTCATCCACGACAACTTCCGCTACATCCTTGGCACGGCGAGAGCGCTTTCTAGTCGAAAGCTTCCTAGGATCATGTTCAAAATTGATCTAGCGAAAGCTTTCAACTCGGTCGGCTAGGTTTTTCTCCTTGAGCTCCTCTCGGCGGTCGGCTGCCCTCGCAGATGGACCGACTGGATCTCAGTCATTCTGTCCACCGCCAGCACCAGGGTTTTGCTTAACGGTGCCCCTGGCAGCGGATCTGCCATGGGCGAGGCCTGTGTCAGGGCGATCCCCTTTCCCCCGTGCTCTTTGTGCTGGTCATGGAATGCTTCCATGCCCTCTTCCGCAAGGCGGAATCCCGTGGTCTCCTTCTAGATCTAGGGAGGAGTATCCGTTTTTGCGCCTCTCTCTACGCTGACGATGTGGTCGCTTTCTTCTGTCCGGTCGAGCTAGATCTGCGGGTTGTCAAGGCGGTCTTGTCGCTTTTCGAAAGCGCGGCTGGCTTGGCGGTAAACTACACCAAAATCCAGGTCTACCCCATCAACTGCTCTGAGGGGCATCTATCTCTAGTCCGATCCATTCTCTTCTGCACAATCGCCGACTTCCCTTGCACCTACCTCGGGGTACCCCTTTCTATCAAGAGGCTACCCAAAGCGGCAATGCAGCCATTGGTAGATAAGGTCGCTAGGCACCTGCCCCCTTGGCAGGGCAGACTGTTGAGCCGCAGTGGCCGCCTCGTGCTTGCCAAATCCACGCTCTCGGCCATCCCGGTTCACATTTCGATGGCGATTTCCATCTCCCCCTGGGCTCTGCGCGCGGTCGAAACCCTCATCCGTGGCTTCCTCTGGTCCGGCACAGAGGTGGCCTCGGGCGGTCGCTGTCTGGTCGCTTGGGTGAACGTCACCTGCCCCACTCGCTGCGGTGGACTCGGCCTGCCCAACCTTCGTGTCTTTGGCACCGCACTGCGCCTACGTTGGTTGTGGCTGGCGAGGACTGATACGGACAGGACTTGGGTGGCGTTCCGCTTCCCCGTGGACAAGGCCACCCAGGCTTTCTTCAACGCCTCCATTTCCGTGGAGGTGGGGGACGGTACCCGTGCGCTTTTCTGGGAAGACAGCTGGCTCTCCGGGTGCTCCATCAAATCCCTTGCACCTAACCTCTGGGCCGCGGTCTCACCTAGGGTGCATCGGGCCCGCACTGTCGCCGAGGCTTTGCAGACCGGGGCGGCCGGGATCCGTTGGGTCGCTGACGTAACCCACGCCCGGACTGTGCAGGTGGTCTTGCAGTACCTTGTCATCCGGTACCTACTGCAGGAGGTCAGCCTCACGTCCGAGCCTGACCGGTTCATCTGGAAATGGTCGCCTAGCGGAGTCTACTCCTCGACTTCGGCCTACTCCGCCCTATTTCTTGGTCGCGTCGACATCCTCGGGGCACGCCAGATCTGGAAGGTTCACATGCCGGGGAAGTGCAAGTTCTTTGCTTGGCTGGTCTTGCACGGCCGCTGCTGGACATCAGACCGGCTGCACCGTCACGGGCTTAGGGACTCGGACACTTGCGCGCTGTGCGCCCAGGAATCCGAAACGCTGGACCATCTGACGGTGGACTGCGTCTTCTCTAGAGAGACCTGGCATATGCCTCTCAGACATATTCTACTTCAAGACCTGGCCCCGGATCGCCCGGTGAAGTTCGCCGAGTGGTGGTGCTCCGCCAGGAAGCAGGTCGCTAAGGCACGGAGGAAAGGTTTCGACTCCTTCGTCTGGTTGGTCGCTTGGTCGTTGTGGAAGGAACGGAACCGGCGAGTTCACGACAAGGAAGCTCTCATGCCGGTGGCGCTCGTTCCGGTAATCCTGGAGGCTAGGACTTGGGCGCGTGCGGGCTTCCTCCCGCTCGCTAGGCAGTTAGGTGTTCGCCCGGTGCAGGCGGTGTAATGTTTTTCGTCCTCTCTTCTTTTCGTTAGGCCCCGTGCCTGTTGTATTCGTAAACGGATGTTTCTTCTCCTCTCTTAATGAAAAACGTGCTTTGCGCGACTTAAAAAAAAAGAAATAGCGAGGTTGAGGCAGAACAGAAACTTGTTAACTGTTTTATGAGAACTTATGTGACCCACCACTAAAAATGTAAGAAAACATTTTACGAAAAGAATCATACTGCTTCATATCGTATGGAATAGGATAAAACAAACTTTCTATCAAAATTATAGAGCTAGAGTGCTAGACAAGATCTATAACCTTGTAGTTGACCATTTTCCATATAAGATGGCTTAGCAACCAAATATTTGTTACCGTTTCTCATATCCAATTTTAACGATTTTTTCTTTTCAAATGATCTTGGATGAATATAAACTATATACTAAAGTTGTAACACTCAATGAGATCTAAAACTTTGTAGTTAGAAACTTTATATTTCAGATCATTTAGAGTTCAGAATATGCAATAAACATTCAGTAAAGTTTTTTTAAAATAAAACATTCAGCAAAGTGAAGTCAAAAGAATAGCATATATCCATTATATTGGCAAGATGTGCTTTAACGACTTGAGGAGATCTTTCATGTTAAAGAATATGTGAGGTTTTTTTTAGAATGAAAGAATATGTGAGTTGTGAGTTACAGTTAGTGCTTGTGTGTAAATGCCTCCTAAAACGTAAAAGAGATAATTTCACTGCGGGCCTATTAACTTTCAGCGAGTTCTCGTTCAGACCCGTGAACTAAAAAGTGGGTTATTTGGAGGAACTAATTGAGTGGTCTCATTTGGGTTCAGACGAAGCTGCCACGGAAGCACTCTGTCGAGCTTCTTGCCCGCGCCGACGCCGAGCAGGCACGCGGCACGCCAGCACATCGTTGGCGCCTGACAGGGAGGTGCTGCGCTCCCTGCACCGCCTGGCGCAGGACCTGTCGGCGGCGAAGGTGCCGGCGCCGTTCCTACGGCCGGTGTTCGCGGCGGTGGCCCGACGGAGGCGCCGGAGATGCAGAGCCGCTGCCGCGTCGTTCACGTCCTTCGCGGACGCCGCCGCCGCCAGCGACGTGCTGGACGACGTCCTGGCGGTGTTGGTGCCCGTCTTGCCCATCGTCGAACGCATGCTGCCCGCGGGCCGCCGGCCGGTGTCGTTCTCGGCCTTCCCCTGCATGGTCCGGCTCCGCCGCTCCGGAACTCGTCGAGCCCCACGACCACGAGGGCCGCCTCTGGAGATCCAGCAACCAGCTGCAGGCGGCGAGGCTTCTCCTTGCTGCGGCGGCGAGTAGGAAGTCTGGCACGTCGGGGAGGACTCCTGCGGCCTCACCATGCAATAGCTGTCGTGCTGGCCATGCTCCTCGAAGAAATCTGCGTCCATCATCGGCCGGAATATACAGAATAAGATCAGCCACAAGCCATGTTGGAGACTGTTGAGGAAATGACAATGAACTTGCGAGCACCTCGGCCGCCATTGCCTCGATCCCCTCTGTAGCTCGATCGCCGGCCGAATTCGAGCCGCACGAGCTCCCACTCCCCGATTCCTTGCGCCTGCACCACCTTCATCCAGCCCTCTACAGCTCCCGTCGCCGGCCGGGCACAGACTCCCACCAAGCCAACGAGCACCACAGGTAGATTCCCCACACCATGCTCATGCTCACGCGCTCCCCATCCTGCACTCTCGTAGCCCCAGACGCCTGCGTGCCTTCCGGCCGCCGTGCCGTTCGCGCAGCCGCGCTGCCAGGATGCCAGGGCCGCACGGTGAGGCGCCAGTGGCCGACGCCATTGCCGCCGAACGCTTCGCCACACAGTGACACAGGACCAGCAAGCGGCGGCGGCGGCGGCGTCCATGAATCACAAGGCAGCGAAGCGAGTGGCCGTCATCGGCCCCGGCACGACTGGCCGGACTTTCCCTGGCCGGACCAGGTCGTCGAGTACCTGCGTCCTATGCGCGCTGCTTCGGCGTCGACACCTGCGTGTGCGCTGTCGACGGGATCAGGTGCTGGGGCCGCTGTGCGTCGGATATGGGGAGAGAACGGGGCGGCGGGGTGTGCCGGCGCGGGAGAGTGGGGCGGCGAAGGTCATGGACGGACCGCGGCCTCGTGGAGGGGACTCTTGCCACGCTGGCCGAAAAGTGCTTCCGTGACGGCTTCCACTACTACAGCAAACGTTTTTAGAAGCGGGCGGATTTGCATTTGTAAGAGCGGGCGCAAAACCCGCTCTAGCTGTCACTTTTAGAAATGCAGATTTTCAGGAGCAGACGTCACACCCACACCTGAAAATTCATTTCCAAGTGCGGGTGACGGCGTCACCCGCTCCTATAAATGTTTTCCAGTGGAAATAACTATTTCCAGGTGTGGTTGACAACGGTACGTCCGTTCGTACAAATATTGTTGCCGCTAATTTTCTCGCGCCAAATTTCTAAAATGCAGTTCTCAGTTCTTCTAATGATCAACCCCTTCAAATTGAATACGACAATACTAATTAACTAGTGAATAGCATATATAATAATTTAAGTTCATACATCAACCACTCCAAATTATAGATAAGTTCATACATCAACTAATAGTACTTATTATAAATAAGTTCATACATCAACCACTAGCTAAGGCGTTGGTCATAAGACCTCTTTCATACCTTCATCAGCGTGCATGAAACTATTATACATTGCGTCCTGATTCAATTGGCAAGCAAAACTTAACGTGTTAGTATACAGTTGATAAAAAACAAATACCAAAAATAACAAGTTTGAGTTACATACGATGGGCGATTCATGATGGTTATATCCGTTTAGGCATTTCAGTGACCGACAGGTTGTTATGTTGTAAGGCTTTAATCTTGAAGTAACTATAGTCTGGGTATACATGTCTTGTTTGAGCTTCTATTTGGATTAGTGCCTTCCTCAAGGTATCAGCAGCGGCAACACGTAGTTGTACGGCAGCATGAGAATTGACATGAATAACAACGGTATCACTAAGTGTTTGCTCTCGCATGCTCGCAACATTAATGGCTAGAGAAACAACATAGCCTCCTCGCCTAGGAGTCGTTTGTTCATAACACACCATTGGAGCTTGTCCAGTCGCACCATATATAACTTGTTCTAACTATTGAATTGAACGAACTTCATAATAATGCAAACAATAAACATTATTATCATTATAAAAGCAATTACAAATTCAAAAATAGACTATATCTAAGTACATACCACATTCCGGCGTAACTCAGCCTGGGTAATGGGCATGAGTTCTTGACCGGCGGGGAAGAAAATGCCAACTGGCTGCGCTGGGGTGGTGGCGGGGGTCTGAGACTTGGGGACCTCTGCGGACATGACCACGACCACCCCCACGGCCGCCGTCACGCCAAAAAAATGTCGTTGTTATCTCTAAAATATACACGATATTTTCTTTAAAATTTCCTACACAATCTCTAGTAACTCAAAATTTAGTATTTAAAATCTCTACACAATCTATAGTCCAACAAAAATTCCTACAGGTTCAATTTATACACAATCTCTAATCTACACATAATATATATTTGCAATATAAGTAATAAAATAAAAAATCATACCAGATGCGCCGGCACAGGACACGGTCCGGCCGGTGAGGCGCGACAGCACCTGGCAGACCGGTGAAGCGCGGCACCGGCACCCAGCCGGGACGCGCGCCGGCGGCGGCGAGATGCGGGCGCGGCGCACAGGCCAGTTCGCGCGTGATGCGGCAGCGCGCGAGCGGAAGATGCGCGCAGGCGCGGGCAGGGGAGGCGGTCCAGGGCGGAGAGGTGCCGCGGGAGGAGGAGGAGGCGGGCCCGGGCGCGCTTGGACGAAGCGGTGGTGGCATTCGGGCAGCCTGCCGGCGTCTCTAACTCCCGGCTTCACTTTAATGACACGTCAATTACGTACATAATTGTTCGAATCATTTCCAAGAGCGGGTCAAAAGGTCAACAGCACCTGGAAAAGGCCTAACAGGTGCGGGTGACAACGTCGTCCGCACCCGGAAATGCACATTTCCAGTTGTCACCCGCACCTAAAAATGGTTCGCCATCTGCAGGAGCGGGTGACGTCGTTACCCGCACCTGTCCGCACCTGAAAACTGATTGACAGGTGCGGGTGCAGCTGCCACAGTGTCGCGTGTTTTTCTTAGAGCCTGTTTAGTTCCAAAAAAAAATTAGGGTCTCTTTGGAGGTCTATTATGAAGATTAAATATAGACTAATTACAAAACTAATTACATGAATGGACGGAAAATCGCGAGACGAATCCATTAAGCTTAATTAATCCATCATTAGAGATTGTTTACTGTAGCACGGTGTTGTCTAATCATAGCATAATTAGGCTCGTTAGATTCGTATCGAAAAATTAGGTAGGGGTTATGGAATGGGTTTTGTCATTAATCCACATTTAATACTCCTAATCAGTGTCCGAAGATTGATGTGACGGATAGTTGGGAAAAATTTGAGAACTAAACAAGCACTTAGATCGGGCGGCAAAAACGCCCCCTCCTGGAAAAAAACCGGCACGCTCTTACAAGTGTTTTTTTAGTAGTGTTCTGAACCCAAATGAGACCCCTCAATTAGTTCATCGACCCAAAATGACTCAATGTTTAGTTCACGAACCTGAATGAGAACTCGCTAATAGTTAATGAACCCACAGTGAAATTATCTCAACGTAAAATATTTGTAGAGTTTTTTTGGCAATTAAAATTGCAAAATGACGGATATTTGAGCTGGCAGTACAAATTGTTTTTAAACCGGCAGCAAAACTGTGTTTTTGTTGTAGCGAAGCCGTGTTGTTTGAAAGGTACAAGAGTGTCCCAATAACACTTCCTCATTAACACTTTCAGGACCTAATAACACTTCCTCATTATCTTACCTATGTCTGAGTCGATACATTATTGAAGTGGCGTTAACTGTTGATAGACACTGGTTGTCCTCAACTCCTCATTGCCCTGATTGGTTCTTTCCTGCATGGAATAGTTTAGCTAAAAAGGCTCAGGTAGAGTGTCATCACATTTGCGTCGCGTTTAAAGATTCCACTGAAATTTCTGATATTCAAATATACCAGAAACAAGAGGATGCTAACACAGCGCAGTGGCTTAGTTAAGTTTCTCTGAAAGATTTTTCGAGGCCAGCATGTGGACAAAAATAGACCATGATCTGGTCATGTATGCAGTATTTCAGATATAGCTTCTATCTATGAGCAGAGAGATGTAATCAATTAGTCAGTCAACAAGATCCGGTCATGTGCGCAGTATTATTGACATATATAGTGCTTCACTCATCGGGTTGGTAGTTTGTCTTGCTGATATATGATCCGGCTAACACGATTATGGTGGTGTTAACAAGATCTGCCGCGAATTCGACATGAAGAGAGATATGCAACCTCAATACACCATCAATCGAGCACGAGCAGTAGCCAGACTGACTCCGGAGAACCCACACCACGCTCACCACCACAGCCTCAAAACTTCATCTTTGTCATCGTTGATAGCCTTTGCCATTTCATAACAATACCTTCGTAACGCACAACTTTCCTGCTGTTTTTTTTATCAAGGGCAACATACCAAAAATATACATTGGTACCAGAAAAAATCGCGAGCATCAACTGCAGCCACAACACAACAACGCTAATGTGATACAGGATTAAGATGCAGCGGCACCACAAAAATCACGACCAACAACAACCATAAACCACAGTGGTAATGTCTGGCGTGAAGATCAGTCAACATAAGGAAACGACAAGGGTTACAAGCATCCAGTGCAAAGCATCGTGACATGCTCTTTCCACTCAGTACACTCAAAAGGTCAGACTACATAATCATGTCAGATCATATCAGCTAGGACGCAACCGACCCCGACAGACAGACCGAACATAGCTGAATACTGACAGCGCCAAACGAAATCATCTCGAGACTTGCTTTTCGCCATCCCACATCTGGTCAGCAACCTGATAAGCACACATATACATATACGACATGTGAGTACACAACTTGAATTAACAACCCACAATTCGAGAAGATCGATAAAGTACCTCTCAAAAGAACTATGATCGACAGTCTGGTATGCTTTGTACCGCTCCACTAGTTCAGCCACATCCCGTTCCACTAGCTGATCCAGTTCTTCGATGATCCTGAACATCTGATCAACCTTGCAAACCAAACAATTAAAGACAGTGAAAATTTTGGGCATTAACTTGATTCTGTAATCATTTTTTTACAATAAAAGTAAAAAAAATCAATTTAATTTGTGGAAGTTGATGACAACATCCCTGGTGAAGTGATTTATCTTGTGACAAAAGCATTACTGTTCTAGTGGACCAATAATCTGAATTCATTGTCATTGCTAGATATCAAAATTTTATTTAAAGAAAAACACAGCAAGATGTAAGTACTCAAATCTGTCTAAAAAATCAAAAGTAAAATACATATTCAAATTTAACAAGGGACTACTGAAATGACCAGACTCTAGTTCCAACCACCTTGACATGAACCTTGAGCATGGGTGTGCAGACAATGAGACAAGTAGTGCTAAATATGTTCTTTAGAACAAAGGTCGCTGAAAATTATAACCACTAGTTTTTTTAAAAAAAGAATAACCACTAGTTCTCGCATTGATTTACTCGTAGTTAAGAGATTTGATGGTTCAGTCAAAATGGGACAAGCATAGATTATATCCTTATCTATGTCTTTCTACATACACCACCACACTGAACCACAATTTACTGTTACATCAGTGACATAAATACCAATTCCTCATTCAAAAACCATCTGGACTGGAATAGCCGTACAGGCCAGAACTAGTATGTTTCCAACACACCAAGTGTTGACTATGTCAAAAGACTGTACCAGTCACGTTTCAGACCTACTCAACCATACCTCCATAACCTTGGGTCACCCCCGAGTGTACTAGACTCCATTCTAGACAGGGTGGTTTGTTAAAAAAACCGCATAATATTACGGTAAGAACTCAAAAAACTGCATTTGGCAGCGTGAGAACAGGGGTGGTATGGCACAGCAGTGTTATCTGTGCATCTAAGTGCAGAACTGCAGATGCACTATCATAAATTTTCAAAATCCTATTGCATCTACAATACCTACACAAGTGAGGACCACTAACTGCAAACTACTCCCACTAACTGCAACCACCTGCAATGCAGTGGCTGCGCAGCCTGGGTGGCACACTAAGAGCCTGTTTGGTTTCTGCACGTGCAAACCTTGCCAATGGGTTGGCCGGCAAAAATTTGACAGTGCTTTTGGCCACCCACATTAGGCTAATGGGCACGGCAATGATTGTTGTCCATCCAAATACACCCAGAAATTGGCTTGGCCAGCGTTGGCTTCAATCTAAAAACGCTATAGGCTCCACCCTCAGATCCCCATCCCAGCCATGGTGTTGGAAGATTACAGGAAGCGGCACATCCGTTCACCCCCACTTAACCTCCCGCAGCACCTTGGTGTAACCTGAGCTGGATTTCATGGCCCAGTCCAATTCTACTCTGGCCAACTATCGCCTGCAGGTACCCAAGCTCCACTACTGCAAATGCTGCCTGATCCACTCTCCTCTAAGGCTTCGGGTCCACCAAAGCTACATTCAGGCTGCTATCTGAAGGCAGATGAGCAGCATCATGTGTAGCTAGATCATATCAGTGCATTGCTGACTACCTTAAGACACATGATGACACCCTGGTAAAATCATTTTCTCCATTCTATTCAACTAGGTTATTACAAGTAGGTCTCAAGGTTCAGTAGCTTTATTACAAGTATGAGCTTTGCAATGTGCAGAGCAACATGACCCCAATAATTATCATGCAATTTCAACATTCTGCATGGATTCTTATTCAGCCTTTAAGGTGCTGGTAAGCTATTGCAAATGTTTGTAAAAAAATGCTCAAATTGCTTGATCGGGGCATATGCGCATGACTCGCTAAATCCCAGGGAGCAAGATTGACAGGTGCATTCACGGGATTCAAAATTTGTGAAGGGACAAGAAACAAGGTGCAAAATTTACTTTCTCGTCTGGGCTCGGACCCTCGGGAAGCTGATCGCCTGGAGTGCTAGAGTTCGAGAGACGGCGAAGCGGATAGCGCCGGAGCGAGACGGGGCGCGCGGCCAGCGCATCCCCACCTGGACGCGCAGCCGAGACAAAACGGCCGACCGTCCTTCCTCCGCGGACCGACGTGCGCAGCAGAACCGAGGCCATCTCTCCCTCTCCTCCCTTCCTCGCGCAGTCGCTTCCCCAAATCCCCCGCTGGGTTAAAGGTGGCGGTAGGGTTTGCCTGCGGCCGACTCGATGGTGTTCCCTGGGCTGGGCGGCTGGCTTGACCCCCTCCCGTGTTACCAGACGATCCTGGCCGTTCAAGTGGAAAATAACGGACACGATGCCAACACTTCAATCCTTTGTCCACTGATGAGAAGATCGCCGTTGACCACTGTGGTGCCTGTGGTAGGTGTCCGATATGTGGCCCTGTTTGGTTGGAAAAAAAAATTTGGATCTTTTTGAAGGCCTATTAGGAAGATTAAATATAGACTAATTACAAAAATAATTACATGAATGGACGGGAAATCACGTGACGAATTCATTAAGCCTAATTAATCCGTCATTTGAGATTGTTTACTGTAGCACGGCGTTGTCTAATCATGGCATAATTAGGCTCGTTAGATTGGTATCGAAAAATTAGGTAGGGGTTATGGAATGGGTTTTGTCATTAATTCACATTTAATACTCCTAATCAGTGTCAGAATATTGTTGTTTCTTACCACTTGATGAGACAGTTACTTGTTCTGTTGTTCGTGTCTTTATTTAATTGTGACTGAACCCAAAACGTGAAAATGTTTTTACTGAGCCTAAAATGTCCCTATGAAGATATGTTTACCTTCTCTATTTTGTTTAACTCCATGGCTTGTGGTTTCTCGTTCATGATCTCCCAAATTACACTTTGATTATTCATTTACATCATATTACCATATATTATTTATGGTTATCATTAGAGTAAATTTGATTACGAATCTAACCATGTCAAGCTATTATATTGTAAAACTAAAATATTATTTACTAAATAATTGATCAAATATCGCAAAAAGTGTATGCGTGTGCGCCTTATAAACAAGAACGGAGTGTGTATGCACTAGAAGTAACTTTATGAAGTCGTCTTGGATCCTGATGCTTATATCTTGGTCAGCAGAACTTGTGACTTGTTAATGCCTAGGGATTGGTTATTTAAGTGTGAAAGGTGGTTACCTACTAGCTCTGCTAATTTCATGCCTCTGAATATTCTTGCATTGGTAGCACAACTTAGGATCTGCTAATATAATGCCTAGAGCTTGCATTATAGTATAATTGTCTCGATTCTCGAATACATGTATCTGTTGGGGATTCGTGAACTTCAGTTGGCTAGCTTGCTTTGCTAATTATTTATGCATCGAGATTCGGTAATGCCGTTGTTTATTAGGCCGGCCGGAAGGTCACCTACTGTCACTGCAGTCCGTTGTTGCGACTTTCATGTAGCCGCCGTTGTCAATGTAGTGTTCCTGAACAACACGGTCTTTGTTGGACATCTGCGTGACCATTTGCGGAATAGGAAGAGTACGTTTCAGACAGGATTGCATGTGTATGTATGTGGTCATGTGGATGACGTGGTTTCGTTTCTTGCTTAATCTCCTCCTAGTTCCGTACATATTACCTGTCGTTTGACATACTCTGAACCTCGTGAACACAATACAGTGTCACAGTTCAATCTTGCTGTGTATCGTAGGCAGCTCCTGCCCCCAACTTGATCATAAATTCATAATATCGATCTGTACTGCTCTTGCACCGTCAGATATATACCCAGAAGAACATAACTAGCAATGCTATGATTTGCAGCAGAGTCATATTTATTCTGTTAAGTGTAGGTATCATGCAGCATTGAAAGACAAACCTTTTTGTTTTGCAAATTGAAAAATTAGTTGAACTGAAAGTGAAACAATGAGTGCAAGTTGAGTTCAGACATGCAGAACAAAGCATTTGGCAAGTGCACTTTGCCTTTAGAGTTCCCAGCATACTAGCAATTCTTGCATTTACATCTAAAAATTCCTTCAGTCACTTTACCGGCCATAGATGAAACTTAAACATGATTTCACAATGAAGCCCTGGTTGGTGTTTTACTCCTCGCATTTCCTCAAGCAACTGGGCATTGCTGTTTAGAGGGGGTGACACATCAGCATCATTGAGGGTGGTGCTAGAGCTGTTGATGGCTGGTGGTTGATGGCTGGTGCTGGTTTGTTCTGAGAGAAAAGTACTGCTGGCTGGTTGCTGGTGGTTGGTTTGTTCTGAGAGAAAAGTACTGCTGGCTGGTGGCTGATAAGCCAAGCGAACAGGGCGGATGGTGAGGGGTGGACTCGTGGTGCCAATCTGAGGATTTCGCAAGGAGGGGGGTTGGTAGTTGAGTAGGCTGGTCACTGTGTTGGCGAAGTATTGGACAATCAAAATATTGGCGCCTATCAATGATGTATCGAGCACATCAGTGTCGGTCTGTACCATCACGCGCATGGATATTTTGAGCAAGAAGATGGTGTACATGTCAGGTTTTTACCCCATTAATTAGTTCTTTTTTATAGGTGGATAAAGAGTTCATGCCGTATTTGTTTACCCCTTTTTACCTTCTGGACTGATGATGTAATAAGGCTGAGTCTAACAAGAACTTGCATTTTGGAGAGGCAAACCTGTATTTGCCTTCTGTGAACAGTATTTTTCATTCCTCTCAAATCTCACCGTCTCCAACAATAGAGCATAGGCAATCGGATTTGCAACCGCCAGCCTGCGCCTCGCCTCCTCCGTCGGCCTGCCCCTCCGCCACCCTCCTCCTCGCCGGCCTGCTCCTCCGCCACCCTGCTCCTCGCCGGCCTCCGTGTCAGGTACTACATCCCCGAGGGGTTCGGCCTGATCCCCGCGGGCGCCTCCCAGGCCGCGTGCGACCCGCCGCCGCAGTCCCGGGGCCGGGGCGAGGCGGCCACGTCCGTGGTGCCGATCTGCGTGCACGCACAGGCGTTCGCGATGGGGATGCACCTGCCGCTGCACCCCTTCGTCGCCGGCACGCTCACACACTACGGCATCACGCCGTCGCAGCTGGTGGCCGGGGGTGCTCGATCCGGGGGCGCAGGGGCTCCTCGCGCGGCTGAAGAGGAAGGCGGCGGCCAGCCAATCCCCGACCTCGATGCGGAGGTGAGGGAGGCCGCGCTCGCTGGCAGGAGGTGGTCGTGCCTGGGGAAGAAGGTCGACGACGGCGCTATCGATTGGATCTCCGGCGGCGCGGAGCAGCACACGCTCTTTCGCGACCTCCATCTTCCTCTGGAAGCAGAGCAGGGTGGCGCGGCGACGCGAAGGCCATGGCGGGCCCGCTTCCTCCACCGCGTCGGCCTCTCCTTCTCCGCCGGCCGACGTGCTCTCTCTCTCTGATTCCCTCCCTTGCGGCGCTGGTGTTCCTCCGCCGCGCCTCGCCGCCCTCGCCCCGCGCCGCCGCCCCCGCGCTCGCCTCCCTCCTTCTCCCCGCGCGCGGCTGGCCCTCTCCTCCCCTGCGCGCGGATGCCTTCGAGGAGAGAGGAGATGCAAATTTGCATCTCCTCTCTCCTCCAAAGGCAATTTGCCTCGCCGTTTGCCTCCTCTGTTGGAGGGCTTTGCGGACATGCACAGTGGCAGACGCTAGGCAAAAATGCTTTTGCATAGGATTGTTGGACTCAGTCTAAGTTGTTCACTTGTTCCTGCCGTGTTACTAACTTGATGCTTTTGAGATAGTTAACCTTTCCTGTTCTAGCATGGGTTTGTGATGGCCATTTGGAACCATAACCTCTTGTTACTTATGCTAGGGATTTCAACATTTAGCGGTACACATCAACCTTTCTAGAATTCTAGTGTCTGTGAACGCCCTGTGCTCAAAGTTATGTCAAGTATGGGATAACTAGTTTGGTCACTGCAAAAGTGCCTTGGTTAAATTTGGACGTTTAAGAATTTTTATGCTCCTGACATCTTTGAGCACCAACATCTTATCATATTGTATTTGCATACAGACTCTATGCAATCTTTTTCAGTAAATTTGTTTTCAAATAAAAGTGTAGACTAAGTTAACAATAAATTCAAATTATTGACACACTCAAAGAAACCAGACCATTGTAGATCCTTCGTTGCTTTTTTTTTCGAACAATTCCTTCATTGCTTATGATCTCTTACCTTTGATGTCCATATAGTGGCATTAACTCTTACAAACACCATCTACCCAACTTTCTACGAATATTTAGGTTTCTTCTCCTTCAATTATTCTTATAATCCCAACTGTCTATATCAATCGTATGTTAAGGCTTTCCACTGAATCACTATGTTTGTTGGATGACTACACTTGCCACATTTTTATTTCTTTTTAAAAAACATCGAGCACTGCATTTGATTACTGATTTTTAGAGGAAATCCATGTTGTACTAGTAATCAATCACTTGCTCTTTGTTGTATAGTTAGATGCACTGCTTGAGGAAATTCGGGCAAGAAGGGCTACCATATTGCCAAATGATGTTGCGACAGGCATTTTTGTAAGGTATACAGTCAAATTCTTTGTCACTCGATCACAAATATACTGACTGTGATTTCTCCTAGTTCCTTGCATGCTCGTGAGGACTGTTATGTGAAGCAACTTTAGAGGTCCTGGATGACTGGCTCTGTCCTAGTAAGTGGTGGTTTCATCAGTTTTTACTACATGTGTATAAAAATGGAAGAGATGGAGCTCAGGAAGGTAACTGATAAGTCTGCTCTGTGCTATGTGCTACTTTATGTTACCCTTGAACCTTCTTTTTTTTTGGGTGGTGAATGTTATGCTTGAACCTGGGGCTTTATAATGTAAACCCCTGCACTCTGTACAAATCCATTTGGCATTTTGGTATGTTTGGGGTTTTCTAATTGAAGTAAAGCTTGGCCTAAGCATATTCCAACATGGCTGGCAAACCTTGTTGGCAAATTCTTTGTTTTTATCCGTTCGGTGCGCAGGGCAGAAATGCCAACTGCAATGGGCAGGTTGAAGTTTGCTAATTTGAAGAAAATGTACTTCTGAAGTTCTATTGATGGCTTGTTTGATAGGGCATTGGTGGGTATTTTATGGAAAAGAATAACCTGAGAATCCTGGATGAGGTAAGAGTAAGTTATAGAAAGCCTAGGATTCAGTGGCTACAGTTCCAGTAAACCCAGTAACGATCATTTGTGGGATATCTGGTAGTATCATTGGCAAAGGAAAACGAATGCCACGAGTGGGCTGTTCTGGTTATTTAATGCTAGGTAAAATTTTCAAAGGGCACGTGCACGAGAAAAGACAACGGATATGATACTGCCTATTTTATTTTATATTTTATATTTTTGAAAGAAGAGAGTTTCCAGCTTTCGCGTACCAGTGATTCTGGTTGATAATTGGGAATTTCGTGGCTGGACTAATTTCTCCCCACAGCCCTTCTCTTCTATATATCTTAGTCATTTTACACAATACTCCTCACACATTTACAATATTACACCAACACTCCCCCTTCAAGATGGGCTAAAGATATTCAACATGCCCATCTTGTTACATGACGACTCATTATCCTTAGGACCTAAACCTTTTGTAAGACAATCAGCTAGCTGATCACGAGACTTGACGTACTCCAACCTTAAAGCCCCATTGTCCAGCTTCTCCTTGATGAAGAACCTGTCAATCTCCACATGCTTCATTCGATCAAAATGAACTGGGTTATTTGCTATGTTAATTGCTGCTACATTATCGCAGTGAAGCAGCATGGTCTCATTCCTCAACACCCGAAGCTCCTTCAACAGACTCTTTAGCCACATCATCTCGCACACGGCCAAGGCCATTGCTCTATGCTCGGCCTCTGCAGTGGATCGTGACACCACAGCTTGCTTCTTGCTTCTCCATGAGACAAGATTGCCACCCACAAAGACACAATATCTAGATGTGGATCTTCGATCATCCTTACAACTTGCCCAGTCAGCATCACAATAACCCTCCAGATTCAGGTGTTGATTTGCTCTAAACCACAATCCCTTACCAGGAGTTCCCTTTAGGTATCTCAGGATTTGGTACACCACCTCCATATGCCTAGTTCTAAGATCATGCATATACCTGCTCACCACACTCACTGCATAAGCAATATCAGGTCTTGTATGGCAGAGGTAAATCAATCGACCAACCAGCCTTTGGTATCTTTCCCGATCCACCGGGTCACCCATCTCACTACATGTTTGGTGATTCCTATCAATGGGTGATCCACACGGACGACACCCAAGCATTCCTGTTTCAGCCAACAAATCAAGGACATACTTTCTTTGGGAAAGAATGATTCCCTTTGGTGACCTAATAATCTCAATCCTAAGAAAATATCGAAGTGGTCCAAGATCCTTTACCTCAAAGGCTCTACCTAGCCTTTCCTTCAATTTCTCGATCTCCTTTACATCATCCCCAGTGATTACTATATCATCAACATAAACCGCCAAGATAGTGATACAAGAGCCCTGATGTTTGTAGAAAACTGTGTGATCTCCATTGCATTGAGAATACCCCATATCACACAATGCTCGCCTGAATCTATCAAACCATGCACGTGGTGACTGCTTTAGGCCATAGAGTGACTTCTTGAGTTTACACACCTTCCCAAGAGTCTGTTCATTTAAGAACCCAGGTGGAATTTTCATATATACTTCTTCTTGTAGATCACCATGAAGAAATGCATTCTTCACATCCAGCTGATGAAGTGGCCAACCAAAGTTGGCTGCACAAGAGATCAAGGTCCTCACCGTGCCTATTTTTGCCACAGGTGCAAAGGTTTCATCATAGTCAATTCCATATGTTTGACTGTACCCCTTTGCAACCAATCTTGCTTTGTACCTATCCACTTTTCCTTCAGGAGTTTGTTTTACCGTGAATACCCACTTGCAACCAACCGTCTTCTTTCCTTTTGGAAGATGAACAAGTTCCCATGTCTTGTTCTTTTGAAGGGCAAGTAGCTCTTCTTGCATTGCATCTTTCCACTTTGGATCCTGTTTAGCACACCTCCAATCCTTCGGAATAGGCACTGCTTGCAATGATGCAATAAATGTTCTATATGCAGGAGAGACATTAGAGTATGAAACATACTTAGCAATGTCGTGTTCATGGCCATAACGAGAAGGAGGTTTTCCAGCATTGACTCTAGGATCTCTACGTTGTGCAAGGGGTAACTCTACATGTTCAGTGGCGGGAGAGATGTTACCAGCTGGGATTGGTGAGCTTGATGAAGAGGAGTCTGAGGAGGGATATGAGACTAGAGTTTCAACTTGTTCTGGTTGTGGTTGCTCCCCCTGCTTCTTAGTCCGCTTGCGAAAATACACTATTGGTCGCTCCACCTGCTTCTCATTCACCTTCTCCCCCTGCTTCTCACTCACCTCCTTCACCTGCTTCTCATTCACCTTCTCCCTCTCCTGCTTCTCACTCACCTCCTTCACCTTCTCTCTAGTGGGACATGGGATTGTCCCAACAACCACAGCTTCATCATCCTCTATCTCCTCCTGAATATCAATACTTGGATCATCATGATCCCCACTCACTCCTTCGGAAGCCTCGCTAGTCAAATCTCCTGAACCAACATTCTCATTTATATCCCCACTCACTCCTCCGGAAGCCTCGCTGGCCAAATCTCCTGAACCAACATTCTCATTTATAGGACACGGGATTGTCCCAACAATCACCTTTTCATGAGTCACACCGTCATTTTGCACATCACCATTCTCATTCTCCCCCTCTCTACTGTCACTCTCAGTGACTGAAGAGAACTCTCTCAAGAATGGATCAAGATCACCCTTCTCTGTGTAGTATGGTACTTCCTCACGGAATGTTACATCCATACTCACAAACAATCTTTTTCCAATAGGATCCCAACACTTGTATCCCTTTTGTGTAGATGAATAACCAACAAAAATACACTTCACCGCATGTGGATCCAATTTTCCCACTGAAGGCCTATGATCTCTGACAAAGCAAACACAACCAAACACCTTGGGTGGTACCTTGAACTCTCGTCGTCCCAATAGGAGCTCAGCAGGTGACTTCATGCCAAGTACCCTAGATGGCATGCGATTGATGAGATATGCCGCTGTCATCACAGCCTCACTCCAAAGGTATTTAGGCACATTCATCTGAAACATCAGGGACCTTGCAACCTCCAACAAATGTTGATTATTCCTCTCAGCTACACCATTCTGTGGTGGAGTACTAGGACAAGTGGTTTGATGTATAATACCATGATCTGAAGTATATGTCCCAAAATCATTGTTCACATACTCCTTTCCATTGTCACTGCGGATAATCCTGACCTTTGCATTAAATTGATTGGTGACCAGCTTATGAAAGTCTTGGAAGCACCGAAGGACTTCATTCTTATCCTTAAGCATGTAGACCCATGTCATACAGGTATAGCAATCAATGAAGGTGACAAATCCCTTGTATCCACTCACAGATGTAACTGAACAGGGACCCCAAACATCAGAGTGTATCAGCATAAAGGGTTCACAGCTGCGAAGACCGATACTAGGATAAATTGATCTTGTATGCTTGCCAAGTTCACATGCATCACACAAGAGTTTACTTCTGTCTACCTACTTAAAAACATCAGGGTACAACTTTCTCAGGCTCTCAAAAGGCATATGTCCTAACCGACGATGGAGCAGTGAGGCCTCCCTCTCATGTCCTCCAGAACTTGTTGTCAACGCTGGCTCCTTATGATTGACAAACCACAACCCATTATTCCTGACTCTAGTCCCAATCACCCTCCCCGTACTCTTCTCTTGAAAGATACAAGAATTTTCGTCAAAAGTAACAGTGCACTTGAATTGATTAACAATGGAGCTAACAGATAGGAGATTAACTGGGAAGGATGGAGCATGCAACACAGACGATAAATAAAGAGATGGAGTGCACTCTAAAGACCCTACTCCATGGATAGGTTGGGAAGTGCCATCAGCAGTTTGTGACATGCTTGGATGCCCCTGAGTCTATGATCCATTCTACATTATGCCTATAAGTTGAGGCAAGAGCTTGTGCCTGAGTACCTTCGCCCATGTGGGCGTAGTTGGCACAGTTACCGAAGTTACCGATGACAGGAGGTGTGGTGGTAGAGATCTCAGATGCTTTGCTCTCCCATTGCATGACTTGCTCAGCATCACTTGGATCAACAGCAACCTCCTCCTTTACCAAATTAGACTCCCTTTTCATCAACAACACCTCAGCCTCCAATTCTCTTTTCTCCGCCACTGCAGCCACCAACTTCGCTTCCAATGACTCTACTCTAGCTTCAATCTCCGCCTTTTTAGCACTCAACACTTTCAATTTCTCCATTTTCGCTTTCACATTTCCCTTCATTTCCATCTGATAAGCCATCAGTGAACAATCACCACTACTCTCCTCAAATTCCTTCAGTCCAATACATAGGTTCTCGAATTCCTCTCCATTCCCAAGCTTCAAGTCCATTTTCCTCACAGCTTCACGCTCACCACACTAGCACTCCTGGCAAACGCACCACAACCAGCACACTCCAGCAGCGCCCACACACTAGAAGCGGCCTCCTGCACTACCAGCAGCTCCACAGCACCTCCACAACCTGCAGCAACTTGGCCCTCCAGTCCTCCACGACCTGCAGGCTGCAGCACGGCAGCAGCACCTCCAGCACCGGCCGCCTCAGCAACTCAAATCACGCCACGCACACTTGCTCCAGCCGCTAGCACAGCAGCAGCCCAGCAATTTTCTTGCTTCTTCCGCACACGCTTGCAGCTAGCACCAGTGGCCGTCCCTTGCGAGAGCACTCGCGTGCCGTGCTGCTCCCGCGGGCTCGCAGTAGGGACGCCGCGCACGCGCCGCCGCGCGCGCCCCCTGCGAGCCGGCGTCCTCGCGCACCCGTGCGCGCCTCCGCGAACACCTCCCGCGGCTCCACACGCCGCCACAGCACCCGCCTACGGGCTCCGGCGGGTCAACATCACCGGAATCGCCCTAACCCTAGCTCTGTATACCATGTTGATAATTGGGAATTTTGTGGCTGGGCTAATTTCTCCCCACAACCCTTCTCTTCTCTATATCTTAGTCATTTTACACAATACTCCTCACACATTTACAATATTACACCAACAATTCTCCTGAAGAATCAAAGTCATGGTGGATGGGGAACTGTCCAGTCCTTTTGATGAGTGGATGATGTAGGGTTCCTTTGGAAAACCAAAATGCAGCTTCGGTACAAGTGACAAAAGCAGAAAGCCAGCCAAAACCACACAGCAAAATCACGCCAAGTAATAGTTTTCATGTGTTCTGCTCCTGGATCGATACATTCAAGGGCAGCATAGTCTTTAGCACTATATTTGAAACAAAAACTGAGGAGCTTGTATTATTTAGTCAGCCTATCAAGCGCACTATTCCTCACTACTGCACAGAACGATATCATCTCCTACTAGCTGAAATTGTCAAATAAGACCATCACGCCGCAAATTTGAAAACCTAGCATAGCACTAGCTCCAACTCTTATAACTGAACTTCAAGGAGAACCATGTGTTGACAATCTATCCAAAAGATCTGCACCCACTGTTATCTTCACTTTTTCATCTTTAAATCACTCTTGCAAGTTGCAACCTCTGAACCACTGGATGTGGTTCCTCTTGCTGGAAACAAAAACTTCACCATCGATCTGTCCAACAGTTTTGCCACCTCCAGCACCTCTTGGCCGCTGATTTTTCTGCAAAAGCCAATGACATATATGAAATATCATTTACTGGATCATTCAGCATCTTACAACCAAAACCTGCTGCATAAATAATTTTCCATGATGTTAACAGAACTGCAGCAACGCCTATCATTACAGCTCTTAATACCCCTCACGGTAAATCTAAAAGCCACTTTTACTCAAAAACAGGCAACAGTTCCCAGCCTCCTGAACAGGTGAGGAATTGTTGTGGAGAATGAACAAAAGAGGGACCATCAATGGCGAACACATCAAGTTAAAGGAACTAACTTTTGAACAATTTAGCACAGCATTCGAACATGAAAGCAACATCTATTGCTGTGTATATTTTTTCCCTTGGTGAAATCTAAAAGCCACTTTTACTCAAAAAGGAATTCGGTGGGATTGGAATCTTACTCCAGACTCAGATCATAGGCAACTCCAACAAACACTTTTCATCCGAGCTTTCCATGACAATGGCCTATTGGCCTGAACCTTGTGGCTACTGAAAACAAAATTGTCACCAAGCAAACCATCTTGTACATACCCATAAAGCGCACAATAGTCAAACTCCACAAAATATCCCACTGGCGTAGAAATACTGGGCTGCTTTAATCTGGAGATATTCCAAGAAACACTCTTGGTAGCCAGGAGCTATGGATACATTGAGAAAACAAGATCTGTACCGATTTTGGTACCTTCAATATTTAGGAAAGTTGCAATTTGCATAAACCATTCAGATGCTGATCTCAGAGAGTGGTGTGTGGGACTAGGAATTCCATCCTCTCTGTGGACTGAAACGATTCATGATTTGAAGAGAAACATTGGCTTCCTACAATCTCAACTAAAGTAAGTTGGGAAAAGGAGCCTGCAGCACTCAACATGAAAAGGGAAATAAATTTTTGGATGAAAACAGCATTAGAATAAACTCCATCCAAATGTAAGGGGTTTTAGTATTGTTCTAAGTCAAACTTCTCTAACTTTGGTGTTTACCAAGTTTATAGAAAAATATATTAACATCTATAATACCAAATAATTCACTATGAAGACATATTTCATGAAATTTAATGAAATTAATTTCATGTTGTAGGCGTTGGTGCATTTTTCATTTTTCTATAAATATGGTCAAAGTTTGAGAAGTTTAACTTTCAAAACTTAAACCTCCTACATTTTTGGAATGTATGATGTCAATTAACCTGATCGACTACACTTCAGCTATTAGGCTCATTAGGGTTCTGATATACATGTTGACTTATTAAGAGCTTTTCCTAAATTTAATAACAAACTATATATGCTCAGAAAAAGTAGTTTGTATGATTGTGATCACACTAGGACACTTGGCAGCCAGGAAAATGGAAGATCACCTCTGTAAACTCAGGCAGTGAACTCTTTGCCCCGAACATGTCAGAATTCAAAAAAAAAATTATGCAGTTATAAGATTGTTAGAGGTCTTGAACCGACTTAATTCGGGAACTCTTTCAAATATCATTACAAGAGAGTCTCACTACCAATCAATAGGGAACTCCAAGAGTGCACAGGACCTCATTTACTTTAGAGACTACAAAAGGACAAATACCTCATAAATACAAAAGAATGTAGCATGGAAGAATAAAAAGCACTTATATGTTTATGGATTATTATTTTGCAATGTGCCTTCACAATAACAAAGTTTTTGGGTTTCACGATAAAGTTCTGTATCTACAGTTTTGTGCTAGATTTGTGCTGCGTACGGGAAAAATTAAGCCTGGTTATCTACAATCAATCCATGAAACTGTGTTGCAAAAATAATTGTAAGCTCCCAAGTTCATCTATTTCCATATTGGCTGCTGAAGTCTTTGGCATGATTAGAGGTGCTCTTAGGGCTGCATGCACAGCACTTCCACCTTTTCAGAACTAACACTACAATGAGTACTAACACTGTACAGGTGGCAGTAGCTATTGTAGCAGCTGTCACTTAAGAGTGTCACTTCCTATGGTGGCTATTATTTGCAGAGAAGAATTACCAAAACAAGACGTTTCGATATTTTGGCTTGTGCTTCAAATTCTGCTTGCCTGCTGCTGGAGATGGTCCAGGCGAAGGTGAGTGCGCCCTTGTAGTGAATGAGGACTGTGCATGTTTGGTAGGAATACAGTATAAATTATTTCATTAGTTTGATAAGAAGCCAAGAGAGACATACTCCTATGGAGATATGAGTGGTAATAAAGCCCCCTTTTCTGGCTTCACGCGGGCAAAGAAGAACAAAATCTAATCCCTCAACTCAAGAATGTCACTTAAGCGATTGATTTTTAATTCATCATCCAATCTGATATATAAAAATATAGAATTTCCTTCTAGTTCAATGTTGCAGTACAAGAAAATTCATGATCGTTAGAATTAAGACATAAGATGGATAAAATGCAGGCAACAATCCACCAGATTTCTTACAAGGATGAAAATTGAACACCTGCGAACTCATGATAACTGCAAATGCAGAAACAGGGGAACTTATATTTAAACAAATCCTACTTCCATATGCATGAAATATCTCAAAAGGCCCTTGACAAGCACACAGACAAGCATGATAGTAGGCAGGAACCGAACAAGATGGGATGATCCATTCAGGATGGAAACCAAAACCAGCCTAAAGAGTGCATAACTTAACATACAAGTAGTAGCGTGGTTCACAAAATTTCCATACAGGTCAACGGGTTGAGGGCAGCATTCAGGGATCAATCACAGAACATTGGTTTTCACCATCCCCATAACCATGTCGAACCACATCCAGAGTTACCACCCACCGTGGTCTTCTACTTCTACTTCTCTCCACCACCACAGTGACATCCCTCCCTTGGGCCTTGAGAGACGCCCCCACAGGTGCCAGTCTTGGATGTGGCAGAAGGGCCGAGGGTCTTAGCAGGATACATGAGAGGCACTTCGAGCAGGCTCAGCAATCCTTGATCTTGGGGGCGCTGCAATGTTCCACAACTCTTGCATGCCTCTGTGCTTTTCTTGATGGAAACAGAGCCCGCCAAATAGCAACCCTCCCAGAATGGACAGCCGGATGACAACGCAATATCATCCACACAGGTGTTTGCTCCTCTGCAATATGTTCAGTAGTTAGTAAAGAGTCACATCATAACTGCAGCCAGCAAGTAACAGAAAAACTACATGATGAAAGTAAGACATAGTACTTACATAGTTTGCAGCTTAACATAAATCATCATGACTCCGAAAGGCCAGAATGTCTGCACCATCTTCACAGCAGTTGTGGTAAGGGATGACTTCTTTTCGAGAAACTTTCCCAGTGCAATCCTCGACTCCATCTGTGGTACTTTTCCTGCAAGGTAATTGGCTGCAGCATAACTGACTTCCTGAATGCTTCCTTCTGTGACCAGATTCAGGGCAACGCTGACATACACCAACAGATCCTTGTCGATGGGGAGCGGGAGTTTCTTCAACCTCTGCAACTGATCCACAACAACCCGTGCCGTGTTCGCGCCTTTACCCACAAAAGTCAGTCTCTCTCTGAAGGTCATCTCCCTCTCAACTGTGATACCATCTTCACTGCCTTTCACTTGCGCCTTGAAACCATTCTCCTCTGTGGAAGTCTTTTGAAGGTGCTGTGGCATGCCCTTGCAGCCCTTCATCTCATGCCTGAGAGCCTCGATACTCTCGTAAGTCTTGATGGTTGTAGTGTTGATTTCGTTCAACACGTTAACTGCTTCGTCAAGCTTGCTCTTTACTTCAGCAAATCCCTTCTTGAGACAAGACAGCACTGAGATAACATGATTGAATCCTCTCCTCCTACCGCTCATCCTGAAATACATATGAAGTCTGTTAGTGAGAACCGAATCATCTCTCCCCGGCCCGCACCAAAATCCAACCCCACAAACATGCAGTCGAAACACCACATTTCTCGATCAAACGGGGAAATCGAAGCACGCGCGGCCCTCCCTCTCCGATTTCCGCGGCCCAGTAAAAGAGGACTGCTCAACAAGTCACACAAAAAAAAGGGGATTTTCCTCCCGCGCGTCAAAGGCGAGATTTTCCTCCCGAGAAATCACCCCAAAACCCCCATTGGAAAATCGCCCCAGTTAATCGAAGGCGCGCTTGGATGCGGCCGCGAGCCGCACCCGTGCTTACGAGCTAAACTACTCGAGCTAGCCGAAATGGCGAAATCACCCAAAACCCCAGCAAAACCCCACCCCAAGAACAAGAAGCGCAGCGTGGATTCGTGTAAGAGACCCGATCAATCGCAATTTGGGGAGTGGGGAGGGGAAATCGTATGCAGCCCTCACCTTGCTGTCGGATTCCTGTCCAGGAAGGAAGGGGGCGGAGCAGTTGGAGCGCCTTGGAGTGCCTTGAGCGACAGGGGATTGGCGAGGCGGAGGGAGGAGCGAGAAGGGGGCGGCGCTCTCGCAACAAGGCCTCTCCCTGGCCTTCTCTTTCAGTGCTAGACTGCTGGTACACTGAGATGCTAATCACAGCGAGTCAAATCGTTTTGCGTCGAATTCATTTTTTTATTTTCTTATTTTTTGTGTGAAGTGTGACTTGAGTGGAGTCAAAGTTGAGTTATGCTACCGTTGTCTTAATCCAACCGGTTCGAAGTTTATTGTACTAGACGTTCTTTTTTTTAAGTTGGGAGGAGGATTTCTTCTCGGTTGGTTGGCGGTGTAGTCGGGTACGTCAAGGGTTCGAACTCTCTCGAACTCATGTTTATGTCACTGGGATTTATCCTCGAAAAAAAATCATCTCACCGATGAAGTCGGGGGCTTTCTTCTCTTAATGAAAATCATAGTACTAGACGTTTTTTTAATATAATTGACTTGCTTGATTCATTAAAAAAAGAGTTGGGGCTTTTCTAAGTTGGGAGGATACTTTCTTCTTTTAATGAATAGTACTAGACTTTTTTTTTTTAATATTGACTTGCATTCATTTTTTAAAAAAATATCTATGTGACAATATGGTGACGTGGATTGGTAAGGTTGAAAGAAGCATGGAGTTTTCTACAGCAAGTCAACAACACCGCCAGATAGGTTGAAAGAAGCATGGAGTTTTCTACATTTTTGTGGTATTTTGTTTAGAACTGGTTTATTTGTATTCCATTTCCTTCGTTTTGGAATAAAGATTAGCTCAACTATTAAGCGAATGTTGGATTGACCTAGTGACCAGAGAAAAGTAACATGTTTTTTTTTTTTTGGTTTTGACAACAAAAGTAACATGTTCGTATGAAAGAAAAAGGAAGAGAAAGCGAAACACGAATCCCTATTTTCTACAACAACCTGAGGTACAATACCACAAAAATTGAATTACTACATTCTAAAGGCTTCAGTAAACTTTTAAGAGAGAGAGGCTCGGGTAACTTTTAATTAAAAAGGAGAGCGATAGAGAGATTCCAATTTAAGAATGGCTCAGCCACCTTAATTAAATCATAAAAAACAACTCATGCTCCCTAGTGCATATCTATGCTATAAGGAGCGAAGATAATTGAAAACTTTTCTCACCCAAATCGGGTTCACCGTACCCCTCACGCCGGACCCACCCGTCATATGTTTTTAGGAGTGGATAGGGTGGAAGTACTATGAAATGACCAAAAAATCACAATTTGGATAACGTTTCTACCAAAAACTAATTGTTTTTCTCACCGAAGTAGTTTCTACCCACCCGCTATACCCACCGTGACCGCACCTGCCGTTCACCGATTGAGATCCCTTTTCTTTCCTTGCCATACCCGTTGGGCTTTTTTTAGTAGATACCCGCTCGGCTTTTAACTCCGTTCGTGATGATCACGCCTCCCAAATTCCCAAGTTCCCATCAACTCGACCGTCACGGACACGCTGGCGGGGGGTCGGACTCCGTTGCTGTGCGCTTGTCGCTGCCGAAGAATGCCGAGAAGAGGATGTATCCGGCGAGGTGCACGGGACCGAGCGCGATCTGCTCGGAGGCGATCTGGACGACGACGTGGTGGGCCAGGTTGGCGCCTGCTGACACGCCGGACACGAACATCCGAGAGAGGTCGGCCGATTCGGCGAGCCAAGGCTCGGCGTCAGAGCGAAGCCAGGAGAAGAACGTCGCGGCATCGTCGACGACCGCGGGGAGGCGGTGCTCCGGGGCGAGGCGGTACTGAACTGAGAGCACCACGGCAGGGATCTCGACGGCGAAGCGCTCGCAGAAAGAGTGGAACATGGGATGGACGGATGGTCATAGGTGCCGAGGCAGTAGTAATAATAAATTGTTAAGATAAATTAGTGGTGGTATCATAATATTTTCATGCTTGTAATTAACTAGACTTCATCCTAAAAACACGACCATGTGAATCAGAATGGTATATATTTAATTTTTCAATCTTTCAATGGTCCAGATAATTTTAGCATGAAAATAAAATCTGACAGCCTAATTAGGTATGTGTTCGGTTCAAGATCTTGGCTGGGGTAATGAGAAACTTTTTTTTCAAACACCTTGGATTATACTTCCCCGTGATACGAGAGGTTGGAAATATGTTGTTCTTACATGTCGCACTACTGTCGCTTAATTTGCTAAAATAGCTATGTCATAAATAGCATGCTCCATTGATCATTGGACTTTTAATCCATTGATCATTGGACTTTTAAAATGGTAAGTAGATCCAACTCACACAATACTATTTCATCTACCAACCGAACACTGTTCAACAGATCAGTTGAAGAGGCTACTAAGCGAATATTATTCAACAGATCATATCTGCTGCGACAACATGTAGGGAGTTTAGCAAACTTGGGAAGCATCAACATTGCCGTGACTGCTCGTGGATGTCGACACGTACTGCACTGTTGGTCTATTGCGGTACTGCCTGACAAAACAACCTGTGACAATTACGAATACCATGATGAGCATGACCGATTTCCGCACAAACTTGCAATATCTTTCAAACAAATGTGTTGGATCATGATTGATGATAAATATGAATAAGATAATTCTACACATTGTAAATATCTTAGGCTCAAAGACGTCATTATTATCAGATGCAGTAGGTTATGTTACATATGGGGATCAAAACAAAAATTAAATACAACAGGAAATACAACATGTTCACTGCTTAGAAATATCTAATCCTATATAGACCCATATCATTATATTTGTTTATAAAAACAAAAAAGATACTACATGTCAGGCATTGGCAAATTGCAACATTCAACATGGTAATCCTTTGAGAAATTTTGGAGTGCTAGTTTTTTTATAAGCCGTTGATCTGACGAAATCTAACGGTGGAAGTATCAGGAAATTTCCAGAAAATTTCTATAGAGAAGGATCAGGAAATTCCAATTTTGTGGGACCCACAATAAATTTAATTATTTTTTTAATTTAGAAAGGGTATTTGAGTAATTTTCCATATTAATCTGCTGTGTTATGGCACAAATCCATCGACTCTAGATGTCCCGAGCATGGGAGAGTGGAGGAAAAGGAGGGAGAGAGCCATTCTAAGCAGAAGGCGTGTGGCGTTTGGCGGGCCGGGGCGAAGCGGCGGCGACAGGCGCAGTGGCACCAGGGATGGTGATCGCCTGATTGGAGAATAAGAACTGGGCTTCTATATATGTATCTGATCTGATGTATGAAAGATTGAGACTGCTGTTAGTGAGATTAATGTAAATACTAAAGTTTGCCTTCGGGGTGCTCAAATGCTTCATGTCTTGTTTAGCTCTTGGTTTCCCCTCGTCTTTCCTGCTGAACTAGTTGGAGATTTGAAGTTCTATTTAGCTGAGAACTGAGAAAATTTCAGAAAGACATTTTCATCTCTGAAATCTGAATACTATAGATGGGCTCTACATGTGTGCAACTCAAAACAACTGTGACTGGAATTGATCCAACTACTAGTATATTTTTAGACAAAGGATTGACCCAACTGTACTAACTTAAGGCTCCTTTCCTTTTTGTTTTGCAGTAACTAATATAAAGCTCTTTAACTGTGATCATGTTGTCCTTCAACTCCTTTATTTATTACTGCTAGTTCATCTCCAGAATCCAGAGACAATGGTGGTCTGGCATAGAAGGAGTATCAAACAGAGAACAAAACGAGCTACATCATTTACATGTCACGAGTCACCATCAAGATCCGCCATGGTCAACTCTAGACTGCAGAGAGGCTCAAAGCAAAGAGAGGCTTGCCTTTGGTTCTACATCAGCTCCACAAGTTAACCATCCACCACGGGCTGGGGCTCTTCAAGATGTTCAAGCTCCTGCCCATGCTCACCACGGGCTGCAAGATGGCGGCCATGCTGGGGCGGCACAAGCACAGTCGGGCCCTCCTGGCTGACCACGCGCCGACGCTGACGCTGTTCGGGCACCGGCGCGGGCGGCTGAGCCTGGCCGTCCACGAGCACACGCGGTCCCCGCCGGCGTTCCTCATCGAGCTTCCCTTGCTGGCCGCCGCGCTGCACCGGGAGATGGCCACGGGCACCGTCAGGATGGCGTTCGAGAGCGACACCACGCGCCGCAGGCGGCCGCTGCTGGAGGAGTACGTCTGGCCCGTGTACTGCAACGGGCCGAGGCCGGGTACACCATCCGACGCAAGGACGCGTCCGACGACGATCGACACGTCCTCCGCCTGCTCCGCGGCGTGTCCATGGGCGCCGGGGTGCTGCCGCCGCCGCCCGACGGCAGGGCGGCCGCGGGCGTCACCACGCCGACCGCTGGCCCCGACGGCGAGCTCACCTACATGCGCGCCCGCGTGGCCGCGTGGAGCGCGTCGTTGGGTCCAAGGACGAGGGCAACCGCGCGGCCATCGGCGTCGTACCGCCGCTCCTTGCCGTCCTCGCGTGCCACGACGGCGACCTCGCCCCGCGCGCGCCGCAACGCGCCAACGCCGGAATGGCGCTGTACCACCTCTCCCTCGCCGCCGTGAACCAGTCGAAGCTCGGGCGCGGCCAGGAGCCTGCTCTCCGTCGAGTCCGACGCCGACGAGCCGGGGGGCCATCCCCATGCTGGCGCTCATGGTGGCCTGCAATGTGGCCGCCTGCACGGAGGGACGCGCCGGCGCGTCCGCCATCCTCTCCGTCGACGTGAGGGAGAGGGCAGGCGACGTGAGAGAGTGAGGAGAGGGTGGATTATATTATCATAATGCTTTTTTCTTAATTAATTTATTTTTTTAATTAATCAGGTGACGGAAAATCAAAACACTTAATAGTACTTTCTTGTACTACTTCACAAGCTTGCTATTCAAGTCTAATATACTCCCTCCGTCTCTAAATGTAAGTAATGTAAGTATTTGTTGACTTTTTCTGTCTATGTTTGACCGTTCGTCTTATTAAAAAAATTATGAAAATATTATTTATTTTGTTATGACATGTTTTATCATTGTTTATATTTTAAGTATATCATAATTATTTTTATATTTTTATAAACTTTTTGAATAAGACGAACAGTCAAACGTGATGCACAGAAATCGAAGAATACTTATATTTAGGGACGGAGAGAGTATACTCCAGTGGCAAAGTAATCGTTTCCTCAAAGCCAATGCAAGAAATGCATAGTTAACAGTATTCAAGTGGTGCAGTGTTACGCCAATCTCGGTGGAAGTTTTATATATAAAAAAGTATATGCATGCATGGCACTTCGTAACTTCATTAGAATGAGTGGATGATTAGTAGATAGGGATTTTGATTGCTTTTTATCGTGATGAGATTGAGAACTATGTGGCACCTGAAGCATCGGCCCATCATCCACATCGTCGATCAAGCGTCTAAGGAAACTTCAATGATGAATGTCTTTTCGTGATTCCATTGCCCTCGGTTTGTTAAATCGATCCTGACACTTGTGTATGATGGTTCATCAGTCCCTGATAAACTGTAACGTTTTCGATTAGTGTGTATGGTTGAGAACTTGTGTAGTTGTGTATTTGAACTCTTGACGAATGTTTGTGCAATAAAATTCATTTGTGATTGTTTGTAAACCATGGTCCATGGCAGCCGCACCGCGAGCAGCTCCGGCGAGTGCCTGCTACAGGAGGTCCCGGCCTCATGGACGCTGCATGCGGTGCAGGTAGACTTTGCATGGATGTGCATGCAGGTTGCCCATCTGTACATTTAATGAAGCAAATCAGTTATAAATGAACTGAATAGGTTGCCCAACTGCACATTTAATAATGAAGTTAGTATAAATGAATTTGGTGCATCTAAACACTTCCTCCAAACGTCAGAAAATCTGCATTTGGTGGTAAAGAAAATTTGCAATCTAAGCACAACCTAATTAATTTCATAACATATCACGAATTTCATCACATATGAGAGAGTTTCAAAGTTTCATTACCTAGTTTCTGATCTTTATAACTAAAATACTTGTCTTAGCGCAATGCCATGTTTCGTTTCCGCAAAGCTAACATTCTGGTTCAAAGTGGGAAAAGTCCAATTCGCAAAAAAAAAAAAAAACTGGGAAAAGTCCAGTCTCTGCGTGCAAGGGCTCTTCTTCTGCCATCCAGCAGAAGAATTTAAAAAAGGCACAGGTGGGTCACGGGCCTTCACGGGCCTCTGGGCCGGCCCAGCATCTCCAGCCCAGCCGCACTCTGCAAGCGCACACTGCATCCCCCAATGCGAATTCCCTGCAAGTAGCTAGCCATGTGCGTCTCTCAACTTCAATTTCACGTACGCAAGTGTACCAAGTATACAGTGACAATCCATCCAAACAACAAACACCATAAATATGCTTTGCAGAAGGCACAATCCATTCAAAGCGCTGTAACATGCTTAATTTTCCACCCGTTCCGCACAAAATGTTCCAGTTACATAATCTCATTTCTTAGTTCTTCCGCCCTCTACATTAGCTAGCAGGTAACTAACGTCACCAGATAGAACAAACAGAATTGAAATCTGGCCTCGCCAAATCAAGTCAACTCGGAATCCACATCTGGTTAGAAACCTGCAAACAGAATTCATAAGTATGATAGGGGCTACATCTTCAATGAACATTCGTCAAGACTGAGCAAAACACCTCTCCAAATAACCATGGTCAGATCTCTTGTAATCTCCTCCACAAGTTCAACGATATCCCGTTCAATGCAACTAGCTGAGTTAGCTCCTGCACCTCCCTTTGTAGCTGATCAACCTTGCAAACCTGTAAAATAAGTAAAGGTACAATTTTAGGCACCATCTCAGAAACTAAAATTGATCTGATTTTTCATTTCTCTGAGTTGATGCCACTCTTGTGTGTTTCGCAACAAAATATTACTATCCAATAAGCATTTTTCTTTTTTGTCCCTCAAAATATAAATCCTTCAGCAGAAGTTTCCATGTTGGCAAAGGGTAATAAAAGAATCAAGTACATACAAGATACTAATTCAAACAGACTTAACTAATTGATCAAAAATTTAAGCTCCAAGTACCATCTCCGGAAAAGATAGTGCAAACTTGCACAGATTATATTAAACACACCACATTGCCAGAAAGCCTCAACTGAAACCCAAATTCTATGAAGCTTCATCTATGGTTATACAAAGCTGAAAACTCAAATGAGAAACCTTGACAAAAGGAAAATTGTATATGAATAAAATCTGATTTATGGTCACACAAAAAAGACATCTATTATAGGCTATGCGAGAAGGCAACTGAACCATCTGTTGGCAAATGGAAATTTCAGACAAAAAAAAATGAAGCTGACACCAAGAGAATGAGAAAAGAAACCAAATAGGCCCTAGTTGATCTTGACTAAGTTAATAGAAGGTTCATGGGGCCATAAGCATCAATGAGATTGAATTATCCAACTCCACCATTTATTTAAGAACAAACGCCACTTGGTAAGTCTCTTCGTATGTAGTTTAAAAAGAAACATTGCAAACTAGTTAGTATCCCAAGAAAGAAAAATAACTCTAAATATAAAGATAAGAGTGACTTTCTAGATCAAAGATAATCCTACATATGGACAGACTCTTAAATATAAAGACATAGTGACTTTCTTCGTTAAAGTTAATGTTATGTATAACAACTATATAGGTGAGACTCACTACAAGTCATGGATAGACTTCTCTCAACATGCAAGAGGTCCACGTCACCATCCACCAGATCTTGTCTCAACATGCAAACTGTCCACATCATCATCTACTAGAATCATGAATTTATGTCGTCTACTGATTTTCTGCGGCTATGCATTGTGTTAGTATTTGCGAGTATCATACTACAAATTTCTAAGTAGTTCTCTCTTAATAAAATGAATGAGTTTTCATTTACATTGTTGCGATGCAATCATTTTAGTGTTTCTACTTTCAAATTGCATCTTTAAATTTTGTTGAAATTCCCGCAGCAACGCGCGGGGTATCACCTAGTCATATAGGCAGATCGTGCATAGCTATCAATAGCAAAAAAATAGTAAAACAAGGAAGCTTGCCCCATGGGTTTGCAGTTCAATATCTTCCTTTTATTGTGATAAAATAGCCCAAGATTAGGGGTGGAAACAATAGACACACCAAGCCAGTAATTAGCAGCTAGCACTCAGGCATGTTGGCACGGCAACAACAAGGATCCTCCACAAGCAATAGTGACCGAATTATATTAGTAGATTATGCAACAGACAATTCTAGTTTCCGCCTTCCATTCCAGCTGATCTATTGTACTTATTTATATGAGGGAAGTTGACTAGTGTGAGTGTGAGGGCGTATGCACACCAACAAGTCCTTTCTAGCAAATAAGCTGCGATGGAGACTGCAACTGCCACAGAGGATCAAAACTAGCTGAGATGCATGCCCGCCGCTAATTTTCACATAATCATTTTTTTTAATATAATGGTAGTGATAAGTTTGAGATACAACGGTTCCAAGATACACTGAAGTCTAGTCTAGGTGTTAGAAAACAAACTACTCGAGACATACATATGCACGGCTTGATCTGAACATCCATCAAGGTGATGGTAAAAGTATGATGCATGATGGGATAACATAGTAAACAACATTATCTTTAGATAAACCGAACACAGGAAAATACATCAGTATTAGGAAACTAACATAGCAGTGGACATTAGGATCCGCTCTGGTTGTGAAACGAGAGAGCAATGCCCGCATTGCTTGGTTGATGGATCAAGATCAACTGCACAGAGCTAGGCACCGAGAACAGATCGAATTAGTGGCGCGGCAGGCAAGCAAGAAAAGGGCTCCTCGAGGAAGATCACAAGTCGAGGCATTCCGCGGCCTCGTGTTTGCCAGCGCCAACGTGAAGCTGAGCAACAAGCGCGGCGAGACGGCCATCGGCTTGGCGCAGCAGAGCAAGAAGAGGGACAGGTCATGCTCGAGTTCGCACTGCAGAAGGGCATGCCGGGGAGCTTCTACGCGCTGCACACTGCGCGTCCCGGCGTGGAGACGCCGCGGCAGTACGTGCGGCACCTGGTAACGAGCACGGGCTGCGACGTCAACGTCCCCGACGGCGACCGGTACAGCCCGCTGATGCTCGCAGCCAGGGAAGGCCATGCGAGCCTGTGTGCGCTCCTAATCTCCTGCGACGCCCGCTGCGACCCGCGGCGAGACGGCGCTCTCCCTGGCGTGTGCCACCGCCGCGGCGTTCAACAAGGCCGAGGACGTGATCATGGACGAGCTGGGCCGTCAGGCGGTCCTCCAGAGCACGCGCGTCTGGAAGCACACCAAGGGCGGGCGCGGGAGGCGGGAGGCCCCATGGCAAGCCGCTGCAGATGGTGGCCGCGGCGGGCATGCTCCGGTGGGGCGGGTCGAGCTGGCGCAACGTGATCTGCCGGGAGGCCGAGGTCGGCCGCAGGTCGACGTTCCAGCGGCATCGGCCCCTCCCCCTTCTCCGGCTATCCCCGACCGACCCCGGCGGCCACCTCGCAGAAATTGCACCGCCCGCGCCGCCGACGGAGGAGCTGCTGCTCTGCCGGGGCATGGCGTCAGCGCCGTCCCTACCCGCGGTGGCACCGCACGTAAGACGACCGCCCACCGCTGTGGCTCGGCCCCGTTACGCGGCTCCGCTCGGCACCAGAGGACCGGGAATCAAGGCAGATGCCGGAGTTCGTCAAGTTGTCGACGTGTACGTGAAACACGCGAGAGAGTTCCACCCGCCGTAACATTGTTGTAGATTGCTCGTTAGAGGAAAACATTGGGAGGAGAAGAGAAAGAGCGCGAGCATAGACTAATTTACATTAAGGACCGTTTGTCACCAGAGTTTTAGTCGTTCGACGTCGAACTTGCTCGGTGTCATGCAGAATCAGAGGTGGAGGTGAGTTTGTACCTATCGAGCGATGGTCACGGCGTCTTGGTGGTCGGCGTTGAAGACCATGGCGTTTCGGGCCTTCCTGATGACCCAAACACTGGTAGAGAAAGAGCTTTTGGCACACTCTTTTAGTCCCAGTTCAACTTTGAAGTCGGGACTAAAAGATTTTCATCGACGTGGCCGAAAATAGCTGCAGGAGTCGCCCTCTTTAGTCCCGGTTGGTAATACCAAAGGTGTCGAACAGTTATTTTACGGCAATGATTGGCGCCAGCCTTTTAGTCCCGGGTGCTATCACCACCCGAGACTAAAGAGTACTCTTTTAGTCTCGGGTGGAAACACCACCCGGGACTAAATCTCCATCACCCGAGACTAAATCTTTAGCCCCAGGTGGTGTTTTCACCTGAGACTAAAGCCGCCCACCGTCGGCGCCCCTTACCCCTCTCTCTCTTATCTTTTATTCTCTCCCACTGCACGCTCAGTCAACTCCTCATCTCATTCTCTCTTTCTCTCATCTTCTCTACTAATCTCTCTGCTCCCTCTTGCGCAGGTGGAGGAGGAGGGCGTGGGCTGCCGCTGGGGTGGCGTGGGCCACCGGCGCGCGGCCAGGCGGCGCAGGGCACCAACACGGGGCCAGGCGGCACGAGCACCAGCGCGCGGCTAGGTGGCGCAGCGCCGTCGGCGCAGGCCACCGGCGCGCGGCCAGGCGGGGCCGCCGCACCGGCCGACGGCACAGCCGGCCCCCGGCGGGTGCGGCGACTCCGGGGCAGTGGCGCGGTGCATGCAATATTTTTTTTTCGTTTGTGTTTGGTGAGTGTTGTGTTTGTCAATGGAATGTTTTGTGATGTGCAAACAAATGTTGTGAATTGTGAGATGAATTCCTTGATGAATTTGTGAGGTGAATTTATTGATGAATTGATGAGATGAATTTGTTGATGACTTGTGATGAACTTTAGATGAACTTGTGTGTGGTGGAGTGTGCGGTGGAGTCGAGCTATAGGGCGATGGTGGAGCTGCAGAGCAGCGGCAGAGCCCGTGGGGACAGTAGCTCATGGATTTTTTTTATTTACTGCAAAATCATTTAGTCTCAGTTGGTATTACCAACCAAGACTAAAGGGGGACACATGTGCTGGCGTGCCTAGTCCAGGTTCATTCACTCGGTACTAAAGAGGGGCTTTTGTCTCTCATCATTAGTCCCGGTTGGACTGGAGAGACGTAAAGCCTCTACCAACCGGGACTAAAGCCCCTCTCTCTACCAGTGAAAGGACGGCGATGCTCGCGATGCAGGCAGCCATTCTGGGGAGAGCAGGGAACAATGCTCCGAGTGCCTCGGCGGTGTGTCTCGCAGTGGTGGGTGGTGCATGTCCTGGCAACAAGCGAGCCTAGAGCTTCCCCAAGCGGAGGCACGCCGCGAACATGTGGTCTTAGTCTTCAGGTGTGCCCGGGCAGAAGGGATAGTCCGGGGTGTCGAGGACACCGCGGTGATGGAGCGAGGCTCGGGTGCATGTTCGGCCGTGCCGAAGGATCCAGAAGAACATCTTGACCTTCTTTGACGCAAAGCAATCCCAATTCATCTTTGAGAGTGGCGGAGCCATGACGGGCGACCGAAGGACGGCGTAGAGATTGTTGGCCCGGACCTTGGTGGAGCGGTGCCCTTGTAGCCAACGTTCATCAGGGTGTGGTTGCAGGGTCACAGCTGTAAGAGCGTCGTCGAGGAGGGCAAGGTCGACGATGGTTGCTGTCGTGAGTCAGGGCTGAAGCTCCCCGGTGGTGATGCCACCCGCGGCCAACACCTCCGCCACCATGACGTCGATGTCGAGACAATGTGAGTATAGAGCCGGGAGGGCGTGCTGCAGAACCCCAACCTCCGACCAAGTATCATGCCAGAAGGAGGTGGTTTCCCCATCCCAGAGAGCGATGACTGTCAGCCGTCGGTACTCCAGAATAAGCTTCTTAATGTCACGCCAATAAGGTGTGTCATCGTCGGCTCGACCTTCATTGTACCAAAAGCGGATCCAGTCCGTCCAAAAATTACTTTGGCCGGTGAATAGTTTGTGAACATACTTCATCATGAGGCTTTTATTAAGGGTGGCGAGGTCCTTCAAGCCGAGACCAACATCTTCCTTGGAGTGACAGACGAGTTCGCCGCCGCTACATTTGGGGGGCGCCGGCCCAGAACAATCCATACTGACCTCGATCAATCCATTTGCAGCTTCCAGCTCTTCGATGCCATTCGATCAGAGGTTGGGAGGAAGTATGAACCGTCTGAGGAAGACGACGAGAGGTGTATAGTTGGGGAGCAACGCGCGCGGTGCGGGATTTCTGTCGTTAGGTACCAGATGATGCATCTGGTTTCGTGGACTCGGCTTTCGAACGGCGCAGGGGTGAGGAACGAGCCGAACCAATTTTGAGCGTGCAACTGACTCACGTATACAGATTGCATGGCGTCAAACCTTTTTTTATTTGGTCAAACGTCTGCTAGTTCCAAGTCTTGTGAGGATAGATATACCATATATACCATACCATTATTGAAGGAAAAAATAATAAAGTCCTACTAGAACTCTGATCCGGACACAATCCCGATCCAATCTTGCCATACATACCAATATAGAATTCTCCAATAATATAATCCAATGCATATTCCCACGTCACCTCAAATTATCTGATGACCCCTCTCAGTCCGTTCCATATATATTGAACTCTGACTGACGTGTCTACGGTCCCTCTCTCCTTCAATCTCCGTGCACCTAGGCCGCCGCCGAGCCGCCCGAGATGCAGATAAATCCTAACAACTAGCATGAGCGGCTACTCGTAACATACTAACATGCGCGAACTCAGGTTTCCCTACGACTTCCCTGATGTCGCCGACTGCAATGGCTCGTGTGGCGACGGCGGCGGCCCACAGTGCGTCCTCCACTCCGGGCTGTGCTGCCCCGACGACCCGTTGGAGTCCATCATGGACAACCCTGACATCTTCAGCGACGACCTGCTGGAGGATCTTTTCATAGCCGCCGCGCTACCGCCGCCGCACCGAGGCTGGCTGCCCGTCACCACCGACAGTGGCGGCGGTGAGCGGGTCGTCGACGTGGACGACGCCGTCGTAGGTTGCCGCGATCGGGGCGGCGCTTCCTCTGATGATGGCGCGCTACGACTGCCGGCGGCGCACGCCGCAGTGTCGGCGCACGATAGCTCATGGACTGCGTCCAGTTTGGAGACCGAGTCGCCGCCGTCGCCACGGTTGCACTTGCACGCCGCGATGTCGGACAGCTCATGGACTCCGTCCAGTTTGGAGACCGAGTCGCCGCCATGGCCGCCGCCGTCGCCACTGTTGCCGGTGCACGACGTTATGTCGGACAGCTCATGGGCTCCGTCCAGTTTGGAGATCGAGTCGCCGCCGTCTGTCTCGCGGGTCGTTGTGCCGCGGAAGAAACGGGACAGCTCCGTCAAGCGCGGCAAGCGGTTGTGGTCGCTGGATATCCCAAACGTCCCCGCATCTGGCGACAACGACCCCATCGGCCGTGACCGGGATCAGGACGTCCGCCGCAACGTCGTCAACGGCGGCGGCGCCGTCGTCGGCCAGCGCCTCCTTGTCCCTCGGCCGCCGAGGAACAGCCGAACTCAGAGGGCGTGCAGCCATTGTGCCAGCACGGAGACGCCGCAATGGCGTGCGGGGCCCGACGGTCCGGGCACGCTGTGCAACGCGTGCGGCATCCGCTACAAGATGGGCAAGCTACTGCCTGAGTACCGGCCGTCGACGAGCCCTAGCTTCCGGAGTGACGAGCACTCCAACCGCCACAGGAAGGTGGTCAAGCTAAGCGAGAAGAAGGTAAAAGTAGAGAAGATTGTCAATATGCTGCCACTGGCACCTGCAGATCGTGGTGGTGATGATTTCATGGATTGTGGTGATTTCATGGATGATTGTAAATATATATCGACAGGTCAATGACATCCAAACAATTTAATTTTATTTAATTAATTGTAGGCTGGTATTTAGTCTGGTGATGGTTATTAAGATTCATGGATGTTTAATTGTAATTTGTAAATATATATCATGTCAGCTGATGGCATGGCCAATGGCATCCAGTTGATTTTATTTAGGCAAATTATATACTTTGGTTAAGCTTTTGGTATTTAACCACTTATGTAAATATATATCAAACTAGATTTGGTGACATTGCATCCTATGTGCTATCAAAATATTTTGAACATTGATGGAGATGAATTCTTTGCAATTAATGTTGGGTGGTTCGGGTTTAGATTCATTATGTGCATTTGTTTTTTTTTTGTGATTGTAATTATAAATTTGTAATGTGTAAACATGTGTGCCCTGTTGTATGGATAGTGTGTATGTATAAAGATTTGTAGTGTACTTCCACTTGTGAATTGTGATAGGTATAATTCCCAAATTGTTGCTGGACTGGCCCATCAACAGGCCTATCATTTTCTAAGAAAATATGTGATCCCTGGTCCAATAATAAGAATGATTGTTCTTGTTGTTTATAACGGTTTGGAAATGATGGGTACCGTATCATATTTACATTGGTTCCTATACCATGCCTTGCATATTCAAATTTGTATCATGAGCTACAATGATTTAACTCAATACGAGATAATAGGGTGTGTGGGACGGTTGAGAATTAGCAAACCTGCTTTCATGATGATTTTATGCTGAAAAACTGATTTGAAACACTTTATAGCCTCATCTATTCAGTTATAATGTACAAAAACAACACCATGCATATTACATATAGAGCATATATAATCAAGAAAATGCATCGATTTAATCAAGTTAATTAAACTCTGATAGCAATTTGCCATCCAATTCATATTTTGAAGTGCTCTCCACAATCAAAGGAACCTCTACAAGCTGATTAATCTCAAACAACAATATACAACTAAACTTCATACAGATTATTCAGGACATATCCACGAATTCCGGATGCAGGATAAAAGGAAAAAATAGAAATTACAACACCAGTGTACTTCTCAGGCACCTATCTCCTGTTGTGGCACTTCATGCGCACCATGCACCTTTGCTCCATAGGAATAGCTTCTACCGTAATAATATACATAACGTGCGTGTTTGCTATATAGGAATAGGAACGCTCCCCTCACCTTTTTCTCCAAACATGCTGCATAAGATCAAATAAATTTAGCAAGAATTTATAAGAGTCAGAGACATATATATACCATGGTCTGTGGGAAAAAAAAGTTGAAAACATAGTATGGAACATGATTTTGGAGAACTTGAAGCTGGTATGCATGGTGCATTATTACTATATCAGAAAAGTCAGGAAACCATAAAAAAATATTTTCATTAGCTCTGAACATTCGGGGAAAAATCAAGTATGCATACAAAAGGGCCTAGTTATGATTATGATCAACTTCCTTTTTGCTTATAAAAGTTAAGCTCTTAGTGCATACAAAATCTAACTCTATACGATTGTGCAATGTTACTCGTTTATCCCTTCTTGTACTTGAGTCTTCAGTAAGCGTGGAATTTATAATTAGTAGATACTGCAGCATCCTATCTAATTAAGAACATTTATGTATCCCATGTTTGAAACAAGTTATAGAACAAAAAATGTTTAAGCAACTTCAAATAACCTCGTGAAGTTGGAATAAGAGATTCACCCATCCATTGTCTATTGTGACAATGTGATGTCTGAAAGTGATTCACTTGTCCACCTTTACAATGGGACAAAACAGTTTTACGTATCTGAGGAAGTACATAGCATATCATAAAATGTAAAGTAAAGCATGAAGAAAACTAGGATAAGTAAATACCGGAAATTCACAAGATGATTATATTTAGTCTCACCTTTGTGCAATTATCTAGCTTTTGCTTTTCTCACTTTCAAAGTATTTAATGACACCATATCCAACCGTACCCGCCAAAAACAGAACAACTGTTGGAGTGAACGATGGATAAAGGTACTTGACAAAAAAGCTGTCATACTCCTCTGGCAGAAAACCTGCAAGACATATAATTTTAAAGAATGACAAACTTGGCTCAACAGTTCTGCAGATTGCTAGTAGTTAGGTGGCCTGAATGTAACTAAATTATCACTTCTGTTGCTTGACACTTCCTCATTTAGATGAGCAAAAAGCTAAATGCTTTCTTCAGTAGTTTTGTGCATCATGCTACAGTCCTCAGATTATGGTATGGATCTATGGGAAATCACATCAAAGCAATTTCGGAGTTACGATGATTCCTGCACCAACATCTTCCATTTGAAAATTCTCAAGGCATGAGTATTAGAAATTTAGAATGTGATTTCATTTAGGTGTTTCCGCGTTTGTATGTGTGTGATCTACTCTAGCTAGGATGTTCTAGGATGATATGGTCTGAAAAGCAACCAAAATGCCACCACCATGCCAATTTTCTTCAATCCATCGACAATTGCCACAATGGACGCTTGCAATCATCTACAAATGTAGTTATGTATTCACAGAGTTCAACGTTATAGTTCCTCATTTGTGGATGTCCAATACTATTTGCCTACAAGCTACAATTCTGCTCCAGCACACTACAACTAACACTGCGTTTCACCACACAGGGACACGCCCTGGTAGTTGCAAGCAGAGTATGCTGCCAAACTGAATTTTCACCATCACCATTTACCAATGCAAAGCAAATGCAGCATTGTAAGTTTGAGACCAAATTGCTACTGTAAAAATTACCAGAGGCGGCGAGCGCGATGCCCTCGACGAGGATGATGATGCCGAGCCCCAGCCAGGCGAGGAGGAAGGCGTTCTCGTTGGCCTGCCGCTGCCGCATCTCCTCCTCCGTGGGCCCCTTCCCACCGGCGCCCCCGGCCTTGGCCGCCGCCTCCTGCTGCTGCTGGAAGATGGACGCGCTGCCGGCCGGGGCGCGGCGGACCACGGGGGGCGGAGGCTCCAGCGCCTTGCTATCCTTGTCCTGGCCAGCTCTCTTGCTGCCGCTCTTGGGCTTCTTGCCCTTCCTCTTGCTCCCCGAGCCCGAGGAAGAGGCGATGACGCGGAGTAGGGGTGTTGCGCGGAGAAGGGGAAGGCCGGCGCGGGGGACGAACGCGGTGGAGGGGAACGCCATGGCGCGACGGCGACGGCGACGGCGTTCTGTTTCTGCGGCGACGGCGCGGCCGCGCGCGGCTTATCCGAGACACTTCGGGGCCTGGGCCGGAGAGAAAAGTCAGACTGGGCCAATTAGGTGGAGGCCTGGGCCTTTGAAATTGAGCCCACCTATGCATTGTCATCCCAAAAATAGAGAGACCATTATGCATTAGCTGTCCGGAACACTAGCAAGAGTGTATATGAAATTTAAAATTATGATTTGGACTCATGTGGGTACGGTGGCCATACAGGATAAGATCAACCGGTGTACGCATGCCTTTCAGATCTGCAGTACTACTAGACGACACCTCCAATGTACGCATGCGTATACTTAATCACAAGTGGTTATGATTGAAAGGTACGTGCGCACTATAGTTAATTGTTTGTTTGTGGTTTTCTTTTGAAAAATAAAGTACATGTGCTAGCTGCCACCACTGATCCAACTCTTATGCTAGGATTAGCTTCACTTGTTTGTTTTAAAGGCCTTGTCTCCCAACAAACCATGTTGTTCCCCTCAAGGAGAGAAAAGCATAAAAGGGGGAAAAAAGAAAGGGCCTCAATAGTGTTTGTGTACTCGCAACAATGCCAAATGTATTCTTATGTTTATAAACTTTAAAACCATAAATGAATATTTTGCTTTGTTAGGATTAGGCTTTTATAGATAGTTATTTCACTAATAATATACATATATAATATCTATGACACGCAATTTTTTTTGCTATTATTGGATTCATAATAGAAATAAATAATTAGATTACGATATCATATCATATAAATGACATATTAATATAGTAATGATTATACCTGAGCATTTTTAGCCCGGCCCGAGCCCAGTCCGCCCACGGACCTTACTGGATGGTCCTGAACACAGATCTTGCAGCCCGAAAAAAAATTCTTAGCCCGACTCGAAATGTTGTTTTTAGCTATTTTACACTATAAATGCACGGGCGGTCCGCCCAAGCCCGGACCCGACCCGAAAATTGAGACCCGACGTGTCCAGTGGGACGGTCATGAGCAAGATTTTCTCGACCCGAAAAATGCTCAGGTGCAGTAATGATCCGTCAATCTTATCCTAATGAAACGAAATAAGCTTCATAATTTATTTCATACGGAGGGAGTATATCATGACGTACGGTTCCGTAGAAAGATGTTTAGATGTATTTATACACGCATGATCAACTACGGTTTGCTAAAAAAACTAACGGTGTAAATCAGAACTAATTAAAAAGAAGAGGGTAGGCAAAGGCAAAAGCTACACACGTTATCATGTAGGAAATGATCGACGATGTTAAAAGTAACGCTAGTGCGAGATAAACCAGCACATGTTTTTTTTTTTTGAGCGGGAGAGACGGAGAGAAGCACATGGTCATCGCTTTGGTACGGTTGACTACTACTCTCTTCGTTTCAAAATATTTGTCATTCTGAATTTTCTAAATACATTCTCTTTTGTTATGATAGATAGTATGTCCACATACATAATAAAGGAAATGTATCTAGAAAACTCAGAATGATAAGTATTTTGAAATGGATGGAGTAGTAGCTAAGATCATCGGAGGTGCAAATCATATTTATGCATATCATAACGAGCATGGTTTTTCTTTCACCATTTTCTTAAGGAAAACAAAATATAATTGCACTTATACACACACATTGTCATTGCATTGATGCTGATGATGGAAAATCCTTGCAAAGATAGATTCGATATAAACAATCTTCTTCATTGCATTATCACATTATTATGAACTATACTAGTATAAATTAATTAAGCTTGCAAATCTGAATTCCCTAGCAGCAAGGATGTGCGTGAACTATTCTTTTTCTCTAACGACCATGCTTGTTGAATGCATCCAACTTATGCATAGCAATTGATATTTGATAATGGGTACGGTGGCCATACAGGATAAGATCGACCGACCGGTGTACGCATGCCTTTCAGATCTGCAGGACTACTAGTTGATCTTCTCGTTGTGTTTTTTCTGGGAAGCAGAAGACAACGCCTCCCATGTACACATGTGTATACTTAATCACAAGTGGTTATGATTGAAAGGTACGTGCACATTATAGTTATTTGTTTGTGCTTTTCTTTGGAGAAAGAAAGTACATGTGTTAGTTGCCACCACCACTGATCGAACTCCTATGCATCGGATTAGCTTCACTTGTTTGTTTAAAGGCCCTGTCTCCCAACAGATCATGGTGTTCCCCTCAAGGAAAGAAAAGCATAAAGGAGATTAAAAAAAAGAAAGGGAGGTTGTGTTCTCGCAACAATGTAAAATGTATTCTTGTGTTTAAACTTTAAAATTACAATTAATTATTTTGTCTTATTAGGACGAGACTTTCACAGATACTTATTTCATTAAGGAGAAAGTTCAAATTACTCCCCTTTCAAGTATAATGAAAATCTAAATAACTTCTAAAATATATTTTCAATTTACCCCCTAAACTGTTATACTTAGTTCAACTTACCCCTAATGCAATTTGTCTTTTTTTTCTTGTTTCTCCATGCACAAACTGAATTTTAATTCGAGACTTTGCAGGGTAGCAGTAGACATCATAATTTATTATTTTTATCATTTTTAATATAATTTAATATCTCAATGATAGATTTTAGTAAACCGAAACAAAAAAAATATTTTAAGAGGTTATATCCATACTTTATTTATACTTGAGAAGAGTAATTTGTACTTCTCCCTTTCATTAATACACGTAATTGGTACGAGACGCAAAAATTTTATTAGAATCAGATAAAAAATTACATCATTAGATTATAAATAATATATTGATAGAGTAATGTCCAGTCAAAAAGAAGGGGTAGGCAAAGCCAAAGCTACACAACGTATGTAATCAGATAGGAAATGGCGATGTTATGCTAAAGTAACGTTTAGTGCGAGATAAACCAGCACATGATTTTTATTTTATTTTATTTTTTTAAGCGGGAGAGACGGAGAGAAGCACATGCATGGTCATCCCTTTGGTACGGTTGACTGCTGACTATAAGATCATCGGACCGGAGATGCAAATCTCATATAATTATTCATATATCATATGGTTTCGGTGAAAAGCCAGCAAAAGCATTATTATTGTTAAATTAGTGGACGGTGGTTGGTCGTCCTAGCTTAGCATTAGACCATTATTAGTACGTGGCAGTCGGTTTCGTGTCAAGGCAACAACGTTTAACACACTGGCTGAGGACGGAGCAAGTGCAAGTGCAAGAGGACGGGACCGGGCTCACGGCCAAGCTCAGCGTCTGTCCCTTGACCTGAAACATGCACCCATCTAGATGCGCGTCCGGCGTCTCACCAACTTTGATCACAACAATTTTGCTTTTTTTTTGTTTATTAAGCATGCAACGACTTGACAGTAGCTTTTTAGAAAGACATGTTAAATTAAATCCAGTGAATGGAGTATGACTGCTTGTCGGCCGCTTTCCAAGTTCCTTTCCTTCTTGGGGATTGGTAAAAAAACGTGTGTAAAAATGATGCAGTCAGTAGTTACTTGCCATATACAGCATCTGAGAATTAAAGAAAAATAGTAACTTAATAAAAATACTAAGGGCCAGAAAGCTGCTCGTCCTTTGGCAGATGCAGAGGCTGCGAGCCTGCGACCATCCAATGTGTGTTGGGGCATGGTCATCGTCCTCCGTTCGATTGGAGAGGGCAAGCAAAGCTTAGCGCTACAGAATATCCCAAGCACCAAATTAAAGCTGCGGTCGAGATGTAATATTCCCATATCCTCAGCATGGTGGAGCACCTAAGTAAATATATAACAAATAATTCGATAAACAAAAATTTCCCAAAATTGCTAACCATAGGTTGATAAGTGTGTTTAAAGTGATGGGTTAACTGTTACTGACAGTTACAGCAAACATAATGTGTCCAAAAGCTCCAGCCTGTTTGACACCACAGGTGACCCATGGCCATTGGCCGAGCAAGATTGTGGTAGGATTAACTCCGGCCAAGTGTCAACTCGTGCAGCAGAGAGCTTATCTTATCCCATCAAGCATTTTTTTTTCTTTTCTGAAAATTGACATCAATGAAATTTAAAATTTTGCATTTGCATGTCGGAGCATGCATCATCAACAGGGCCAACAACACGCCAAGACAGAAAAAGGATCTTGCTGATAGAGAAGCTCTCGAGACCTACAAATTAAAGAGCCCCCAGAAATATGCAAGAGCCATGGGCCATGGCTGCTGTGACTGTACGGCTGTACCATTCCGGCGAGCTGACCATGACACCGACCTGACGAACAAGCGGTGGTTGTGGTGGCGGTGAACTGGCGATGCGACGCCGCCGGCGAGGAGGGGGCCAGCCGAGAGAACCAATCGGGGCCGGTGGTTTGGGCCGGCCGACGTGGCGGGCGGCGGTTGGACGGGGAGGAGATTTGGGCCCCCACCGGAATCGACACGCGCCACCAGCAGCCTCAGCCCCCAAATCCCCTTATCGTTTGGGACGCAGAGCCAGCCATCCACCACGTCGCTGCACCCGGTCCATCACAGGCAGCATCAAGGCATGCATGAACAAAGTGTGTGTGTTTTTTTTGTTGCTCCCACCAATATTTATAAATAAATATACTATGGGTGAGAGAAGGGAAATGAGAAACCCCCCTACTTTCACCATCTGAAAAGAGTTTATCATAAGTGATTAGTCAATTAGCAGCGGTACCGGCGCAAAAAGGTTTACCAAGTTGACCGGTCAATGGAATGATCTAGCATGCTTCATGCTTGTATTATTGTATAAAACTTTTTCACTCGCAACGAGTTTCACGCATTGATTGCTTTAACGTGAAGATTTGGTAGAGTTCGATGTAAACCTTGCATGATAATTTTTCTTACTAATAAGAAACGAGCTTATTGTTAATTTATAGATAGCGAACTGTGTAGTTAGGCAAGCCTAGAGTACAATATTTAGCTCAGTGCATGTTTATTAGATTCATTTAGAGCACCTTTTTATACCTTTATAAGGAACACGATGAGAACATGAAACTCTTGAGAAAACGACTTCCAACCAACAACTGATCAGATGATGTGATGGGTATTTTTTAGATTAAAATAAAATGTGATGAGCACATAGCAATAGCACTACAGAACCTAAGTTTAGAACACCAAAGGAGGTACCAACACCTTTACATTAGTGCTATCACTCCTAACCAATAAATAAGCTGTGCACCCAACCCCTTGCTTATGTTACTTGTTACCACATCACCTCACTTTCTCATAAACAAAAACACACCCCCAAAACTCTCCCAAAGTCAAAATAACTTTAGAGAGATAGGACTGTTCAGCTTTCAAGACTCTCTCCAAAGTAAAATACCAACTCGAATCCCCAAAGTCTCCAAAGTCCAAAAAAAAGGACTTTAAAAACAAATAAAAATAGTCAGAGAGTGAGATAGTCCATGCACCATGTCCAGCACACACCAGTGACCCCAATACACCATCTCTACTCGTGCACCACACCTTTTTCCCTCTCCCCAAAGAGAGAAAAAAAATCCAAAAAAATCGCGTCTTTAATCCTCTCCGTAGGCCGCAAAGCCCCATTCCTTCCTTCCTTCCCCCTCTTCTCCTCCCCCCCCACTCCCCACCCGCACCGCCGCGTCCGTCCCCCCACGCCGTCGCCGCCCGCCCGGTCGGCTCCGATGGGGTACGTGCTGTCGGCGGTGGCGAGGGTGCTGCAGCAGCCCACGGCGTGGGGGGTCGTCTGCGAGATGGCGGTCCTCGCGGGGCCCCTCTGGGCGGCGGCCCTCATCGGCCTCCTACTCGGCTGGGCCTGGCGCCCGCGCTGGGCCGCCGGTCTCGTCGCCACCGCCGACGGCAACGCCGCTGCACCGGAGCCGGCGCAAGCGTCCTACGCCACGCTCGACTTCTGGAAGGCCCAGCTCCCCGCCCGCCTCCGGGCGCCGCTCGGCTACGCCGGCACCGCCGTGCAGCAGCGGGAGGAGGATGAGGTCGCCGCCCAAGGGTATGTAGGTCTCGCCAACTGTTTGGAGAAATGCGATATGGTTATTGGTCCGGGTTGTGGTCAAAGCCGTGTTCTTTGGTGGATTTTGCCATTTCGGCATGTGAAAAGGGAGCCCGCCGTTGACGGAATGGTAGTGGTACTTGGCAGGTCGACGGAGATGGCGAACGAGGAGCTGGCGGTGGGGAAGGAAGACCTGGTGAACCTTTGGAGGCTGGTGGAAGGCAGGGACGGCGGCCCGGCCTGGATCAAGATGATGGAGAAGTCGCTGCCCACCATGACCTACCAGGCGTGGAGGAGGGATACCCAGGTGAACAATTCTTCATGAGCTGTTCTTTTGCAAAATTGAAGTGTAGTGTGCTTCTTTGCTTACTTAATTTCGTGTTCCGATACTGATTGAGTTTTGTTTGGATGAAATTAGACTGGACCTCCCCAATATCAGAGTAGTACTATCTTTGAGAATGCAACTCCAGAGGAAGTGAGGGACTTCTTTGGGGATGATGAGTTCCGGATGTCCAACAAGTGGGATGATATGCTTATCTATCATAAGACGCTGGAGGAGTGCCAGACAACCGGAACGATGAGAGTGCATTGGGTCCGAAAGGTAAGCTGATCTTCTGATGGCATATTTGCTATAAATTTTCCTGGTATTATGATCATCAGCTAATACTTTGAACTTGTGTTGTTTCAGTTCCCTTTCTTCTGCAGTGACAGAGAGTACATAATTGGTCGTCGGATATGGAAATTGGGTGGCGCCTACTATTGTGTCACAAAGGTAAAAATACTTGAAACACTATTACTTTTTGTTCTTTAATAATACTTCCTTAGTTTGGGGCTCATTCCAGGAGGTATGGGAACTTGCGCTTGATCCCTAGTCCAAAAATATAAGCCTGGATGAATTTGGTCCATATAGCTTTCGCTACATAAGTACATATAGACTGTAACGTTGACAGAATTTATGTTGTGGCTCTTCAACTCTGTTAGGAATAGGCACAGATATGGGTTTATTGGTTGGCTAGGCAATCACAATTTTGCGTGCTAGCTGGTGGTCACTTATAGGAAGTTCAGCGGTTATTTCTCAGCCCTGATATTTCTTGATGGCTACATTTATCTAATGATACTGACCTGAGGCCACCTGTCCACCTTTGGAGTACAGTTACTTAGACAATCTTTTTAACATCATTGAAGTTTTGATGTTAAGGTTGAGTTGTTGACAGGGAAGTCTACAATTCTTCCCTTTCATCATTATTACTTTGAAAGAAAACTATAGAAAGAACCTCCATTTAATAGTAACTGCCTTTTATAGCAAGCAGAGGTTAGGAAGTAGCAGATATGTCAATGTCAAACTTAGAGATATGTCAATTCTGTTTATAGTTCCTTACATGTTGTGTTCTCCCATTCATTGTAAACTCAGTAAAGAAGCCACAAACATTGGTAATAAAGCCACACACAATAACATGTCTTTAAATCAATGCCTTGACTGTATTTCATGTTTCCACCCATGTTTTTAGTTTGGTCCCAAGGTTTCTCTTTCTTTTCTAGTTTACTTTTTTTTTTTGCACTTCTAGAGAATGTACTTTGTAAATTGCATCGCTCCTTTCCCTCTGCTTCTATGTTCATGATAACTTTATTTTCATTTCTATACTATCACATCTTTATGTAATCTTCCTTTTTCTCCCTATTTTTTCTCTACTACAAGGTCCTCTTTATGTTGCATTCTAGAATCTCCATTCTTATGTCTTCACTTAATAAATGTTATCCCAATACTGTTTTTCTTGACTGCCCGTATTCTTCTCTGGTGCCTTGTTTACTCCTTTCTTACCTATAATTCTTCACACGGTTAATATAAATGTTTTCACTATTTTTCTTCATCAAATTTCAGTTAGTTGATATGAACTAGGAACTAGTCACTATTGTTTTCTTCTATCAGTTAATATGGGTGATGATTGTCCCTCAGGGTCCTTGTTTGATCCTATCTATGGGTGCATTCCCAAGATAGAAAATCGTTTAGGTTTACATTGTAGTGGAAGCTTAGTAAGATGTATCAGCATTGTTGATTTGAGCAGTTACACTGTACACAGTAGAGTGGTTAATACGATGTTTCTATAAAAAATAAGTTTTTTATGTCGATACCAGGTAAAAGAACTCGTTTATAATCTTATTATTAGTCATTAGTAGTCTTGAGGCTAGTTCCTCTTGCATTGATTGGGTCACTAAAATGTGTGTGTGGCCATGGAAATGTGTAGATTAATACTCACATTTTTTTGCTCGTGTCCAGCTATTGATGTATTGGTAACATGATGCAGGGTATACCATGCTCATCCATCCCACGGCGTAACAAACCTCGAAGAGTTGACGTGTATTACTCAAGCTGGTGCATCCGTGCAGGTAATCATTTTCCTTACTTATTTTGCTTGAAACTAGGAAACAGTATTAGTTGCATAACAGAAAATTAGAACTGAATGCAAGGAGATCCTTTGTTTTTCTGTTTCTGTGGGCAGTTTTCTAATTCATAATTTTCTCTTGACTGATATTGGTGCAGTGGAATCGAAGAGAGGGAATGGAGGGTTGACAGCCTGTGAGATTCTCCTGTTTCACCACGAGGACATGGGTATCCCGTACGAGATTGCAAAGCTTGGGATTCGGCAGGGAATGTGGGGATGTGTAAAGAAAATTGAGCCTGGACTGCGGGCCTATCAGGAGGCCAGGGCTGCCGGGGAGCCACCATCAAAGAGTGCCTTGATGGCCCGGATCAATACTAAGGTTGGCGACAACTTCGTTCGGTCCCTGGAGTCCAACAGCGAGGAATCAGAAATCGTGGAAGCAGAAGAGAAACCGGCAAGAAACAATGTGGCGAGGTTCCTTGTACTTGGTGGCGCGGTGGCTCTGGCTTGCACCCTTGATCAAGGGCTCCTGACGAAGGCTCTCATCTTTGGTGTGGCGCGGAAATTCGTGGGGCAGAGGAAGACATTGTAGCATCTCTGGTCTCTCCGCTTGGCTATTGCTTGGCTATTGCGCTTATTGGACTCGCCCTGATTCACCATCCTGGAGCGGATGGAAGAGGCGATTAGATCGCAGGTTGGGACAGATGCCTTTGGGACTGAAGAGAGCAGATGAAGAGCATTTTGATGTGTATATGCTGCAGCGGCTGTGAGATAATGTGGAAGAGAGGGAATAGGGTAAAACATTGTACTTTTTCATTTGGAAAATGAATTACAACTATATATGTATAAGTTCACCTTATGTAACCTTCATCTCGAGACAAAACTAGAGAGGACTATGCAGACCAAATCAAAAGCATTTGCCTCGTTATTCTGTATATATGCTTACCGCGTCGACGGTTACGGGCGGCGCCGGCCATTAACTGGATACTGTATCTATTCTGTGAACCGAGGTTTAACTGGATACTGTATCTTAACGCACGCACGACGTGTAGCTTTCCAACACTTGATGCGATCTTTTTTTTAAAAATTACACAGTACAACACAGACGTTCACAACACGTATCAACACGTATGTACACTCACTTCTATAAACACACGTACACAAACTGTACCTTTATGAGCACCTCCGAAGGACTGAGCACCGGCAGATCTGGAGATTCTCGAAGTTACCACTGCCTCGTCGTCGACGGGAATGTCACTTACCACTTGATGCATAACGCCGGAAGATCCCGGAATAAATCCAGAAAAAGATGTGATTTTGTTCCTACCTGATACTGCACATGTTTGATCAATCTTGTACTGCAGAAAAAAAAAGAAACAAAACCACAATTTGAAGCCTGGAAGGATACGAGGGCATCGCCCTACCAAGAAATCCGTACCTATCAATTTGAAAATAGGAAGATAAAGCGAATGAGTTTGTAGTCCAATGGTAGGACGGTCTAGTGGGACACTTGCGTATCTTTTTCTGGATTTATTTCAGGATTTTTCAGCATTATGCATTAAGTGGTAAGTGACGTTCCCGTCGACGACGAGACGCCAGTGGTGACTTCGGGAATCTCCAGATCTGCCGGTGCTCAGTCCTTCAGAGGTGCTCATAGGGGTAGGATTTGCGTACGTGTGTTCGTAGAGGTGAGTGTGCGTGTGTGTTGTGAACGTCTGCGTTGTTTGTAATTCTTAAAAAAAATCATAGGAGTACGTGTGCATACGTGTTGTGAGCATCTACGTTATACTCTGCAATTCTTTTAAAAAAATCAGTCGATCGAGATGGCCAATACCCCTCCCCTCTCGGTGAGCTCTCTCGCGTTCACGTACACATGTCGCAGATGGTGATGACGCGTCCACACGTTCATCGGTTCATGATGTTATTGTGCTCGGCCCATTATATTCCAGCGTCCCTAGCCCGACATCCCCTCGTCGCCGGCGACGGCAAACCTCATATGCCGCTGACCATCTGCTTGCTTGTACAATGGGGCGGAGGTTGAGGATCGGAGGACCTGCTTGTACACCGAGCCTTCTTGAAGATCGGGGCACGAGCGGGATCGCATCGGCTCAGCTCTGCCAGACCACAGTACCCGACTTCCCACGTCAGAGATGTGATTGCATGGCGTCAGACGGTTTTTGACTTGCTCAAAACTACATTCATTGGGCTAAATTGATCCGGTTTTAATAGGACGAGGCACTAAATTAAGCTAATATATTTTGATGAGAGGGTAAGATGGACAAAGTAAATAGATGACGGAAGTATAAATTAAGACAATTTTGCCAACTGGATTCCTTTGTGATCGTGTCCTTTGCCAATTTTGTTCGACTTATGTGACAAATGTGATGAAAATTTCAAATATGGAATAAAAGATAGAACTTAGTGTCATATTAGGGACGAAAAAAATTCAATGTAAAAATAATCATTTTATAATTTCTAACGAACTTTCTCTTAATATTTTGAATATGAACACTGAAGGTGAAGCATATATGTTGAGCCCTTGAGATTAGCATATAAAAAGGTTTGGGTCCAAATTTGTCATGAGTCTATTTTTTGAAATAATCAACAATGAGTCTATTAGTGCTTCTGCAGGACGACAACAAATGATAGTATTTTTTTTATATTGATACATTTTTCCTATATGCATTTGTTCACTGGTTTTATGGTGTTCTATTCTAACAAGTTATCAAGATTTGAAATCTATACTATAAAGATTTAAAATAATCAAAACTTTTGTTATTCAAATTGGGACCACCATACCCCTCACAGTAGATCTGCCTATCATGTATTTGAGGAAGATGATATTGTGCAACCCATAAAAACTAAAAGTTCTGCAATGTTTCCACAAAAATGATTTTTCCTCACCCGACGCTTGCCTTACACGTGTGGGTACCCGCATCGCACGATCCGTTTGTCTACCCACCACCCCTCCCTACCGTATCCGGAATTCCCAATCAAGAGTATTGTCGGACAAATATGCCACATGGATAGGACATGCGGCTCCTAGTCTGCGGTGGTGCTGGAGGGAGAGAGATGAGTCGTTGCTGCCACTGTTTCGAGCGCACCCATGGTGATGTGTGGAATACTCTAGAAGCATGATATTTAATTTTAGCATGGTACAAATATCAACAAACTAGATAATGATGAGGGTAATTCTAGATTTAGGTGTTTGTATAGGAAAAATGTGTAATGTGCCACATGGCAACGTTCTCTTGGTCATGTACTCCTATAAATAAGGGTGCACTAAACCACATGTATGGGTGTTTGGTTCTCATAAACTTATAATAAGTTCATTCACAACGAATAAAATGGAGCTATCCATGAGGAGTACTAAACATAATTTAATTATAAAACTTGTTTATGAAAATCTTGTTTATGGGTATTATAAGGGTTCAGTGATGTGCATTGCATGTCAGCATGTGAATAAGTATTTCAATCTTGTTTATGAAAAAATTAGGAATTTCAAGACAGGAGTATATGAACTTACCAAAACTGTAGCTAAAGTGAACATCAATCTTGAGGGGATTCTATGAGAGTTGAAGTTGTCAAACCAAATTGCTAAAGACAACCAACTGCAGCTGCAGGCTGAAAGAGAAGAAAGGGAGAAGGTCCTGTCAGAAATGAGCAAGACCCTTGGACTGATACTTGCTCAGATGAAAGAGTATAACAAGGCCATGATCCAATGCTAGACTGGAAAGTAAGATCATATCAGCAGTTCGTGGGGGAGTTGGTCTCACAGCTGTAGTGCTAGATGAGGTCGATAAGGTCAAGAAGCTACCAACTGATGAAAACTTTCTACTGATCTAGGCAGCATTGAATATTGTCAGCAATCCCAACTTTCAGGATCTCCTCTCAGACCTTGGTAGCTTTATTCAGGGTAGAGTAAGCATTGAACAGGTTAAGAATGCTGCAAAGAGTTTCTGGACTAAAGAGAACATGTATGGCATGGTGTAACACCCTGAAATTTTTCGATTTCAGGATGTTAATAGAAATAATAATTAAGCAACAATTTTCTCATAATTTTAAAATTTGTCTAAATTTTATTTTCTTTACAGGAAATTTTGTATAGGAAAAAGCAATTGATTGTTTTATTTATTAAATAAAATGAATATGTGTGAGTGTTGCATTCATATTTTGTTGCATGGTTTTTGGTTGATGGTTGTATAGTTTTCAAAATCAAGGAAAAGTTCAAGTCTATAAAACACCCTCTAGCTCTCCCCTCCCAATCTCTCTCTCCCTCTTTTTTTGGCCCAAGCACAGCCGCAGGCCGCCGGCCCCTTCTCTTTCCGCCGGCCCAGCAGCCATCTCCCGCTCGGCCCGTTTCTCTTTGCAGCCCAGCCCGGCCCAGCTCCCTCCTCCCCTCTCTCTCTTTTTGTCTTTTCTCGCTCGGCCTGTTTAACACCGCCGGCCCATCTTCTCGTGGCCCAGCCTAGCAGCGTGGCCCGCTCCACCTCCCTCCTCTCTCTTGTCTCACTGCCAACTGGGGCCCGCCTGTCAGGCGCTTCTCCTACCTCCCGCCGGCCATCTTCCTTGGCCATGGCCGCACCGCCCGCCACCCCGGCGCCCCTTTCGCTCCCGCGCCGCCTCCTCTTCCTCCACTGAGCACGCATAAATGTGCAGTGGCGCACTCCCGCACCTCCTCGCCTCCTCTCCCACCCGTAACGCCCTCCACTCAAGCTCCACCGCCTCCGAGCCATTCATGGCCGTCCTCCACCACGTACCGCCGGAGCCGCCCCCTTCTCCTCCCCCTCCGCCCTATAAAAGGTGCCCTGAGCCCAGCCTCTCCTGGCACCTCTCCTCCGCTCCTCCCCGCTCGCGCAGCACCGTCGCCCCAAGCCCAGAGCACCGCCAGAGCTCCACCGCCGTCGTCTTCAACCTCCGACCGCCGTCGTCGATCTCCTTCCCCTCTGCCTCTCCGTCACCAAGGAGTCTCCCCGGAGCTTCACAGCAAGGTGAGGAATCTCTCCACCCACATCCTGTTTGCTTCCATGCCTCCTTTCTCTTGCCATAGCTCGCCGGAGTTGGCTAAGCCTTGCCGCCCGCCCCGCCGGCCGTGGTGCCCGCCTGCCGCTTTAGCCTCTGCCTCAACCCCCCTATACATGTTCGCAAGCTCCCCAGGAACCTCTAGGGACAAATCTAGAGTCTTTTGGTGCCCGGAAGCTCGAATCCGAGCATCGCCGGCGAGCCTGCCGCCGTCTGCCACCGCGCGCTGTCCGCCTGCCACCGCTGGCCGTTGCCTGTCGTTGCCAGCCGCCCGATCGCGAGCCAATGGCTCAGATCGAGCCTTATCCAAACCGCATACCGGTCAACAGGGTCAACCCAGCCGCACCGCCACTCTTTTTCTAAAGAGCCCTCCAGTTTTCTCCGTTTCACAACCATGCCCTTCCACCTATAAGAACTCTTTCAGTTAAGTCCTTTTTCTTCCGTTTAAGCCCCTGAGCTTTCTAGTTTCTCCCACCCGCCGTCCTTAGCCTGCTCTTTTACATGTTGGACCTTCAGGTTATATGTGTAATTAGGTTTAGGCCCTCGGTTCTTACGGTTTAGCCCTGGAAGTCTAGTTTTCTTCGTAGTTTAGCCCTTGCAACCTTGTTTAGCCCCTAGTTTCCACGTTTTAGCTCTGTTTCGATCGTTTCAAGTTGCGTTAGGTTCATATCAACTCAAAGTACGTGTTAGGAGCAATGTTGATCATGTTCTTTGTTTTATAGTTTATTTAAATATTTAAATATGATTAAATCCTTATATACATGTTTTTCTAATTAAAATTTAATTAGAGTTCATCACGTGTTTTCATAAGAAACTTAATATGGTTAATACTTATTTAAATAATTCTTTCAATTAAAAGTTAATTAGAGATATACCTCGGCTTTCATAATTAAATTTAAATTGATTAATATTTATTCAATTTGCTTTATAAATAAAAGCAACATAGGCTATCCCGAGTTTTCCTAATGAAATGTTAATTTGACTAATATGAATATAAATGTGTTTTTGAATTATAATTTGATTAGTTTAACTCGCAATATAAAGTTATGAGTTTAGATGTTTACACCTATGCTCTTTTCCTAATTAAATGTTTAAGTGGCATAATTTATACATAAATATTTACAAATAAAATTGATCTAAGTTTACATCATCTTTTTAATATAAATATATAACTTTCTTAATTCTAAATAGGGTATTTCTCTGAAATAACCTATGCACACCATTTTATTCAATTAAAATATATCAAGCACATAGCCTTGTGTGATATAATCCAAATCTCTTGATAGTTCCGAGTGTTTCTTGCGTTCGCGGTCCTAGAACCAAACCCTATCCCTGTCCGCTCTTTTAACCCTTTCTTGTTTGGTGTATTGTTCTTAGTTGTGATCGTTTGCTTTTGCATGTTTGTGCCTCATGTTTACTTCGAGTAGAAGATCGAACTGCTGATCGGAAGAGTAAGAGTAGCTTTTCGTTGGAGAAAGGCAAGTGGTCTTCTCCCCCTGCATATCTATCTTTGTCCTATTAACATTCAAAATCATACTTTACAATTATGTTTTATTGCATAAAAATAACGGGATAACCTTTTTAAGGACATGACTAGATTTTATCCCTATTACCTTGAACAACCCAATTTTAAATAAATGTTTTGGGATAGATAATGCTTAGTTGCTTAACTTGGGATGGTTGAAATGGATCTTTATAAAATGTTGATCATGGTAACCTTGGTGAAGATGTGGATAATAACAAGTTCATATGAATTAATTGGAACATGGAGAACCACCCAGGAAAACAGTGCAACCACATTCCATATGGCTTTGGCTTAGCCAATTAATTAGGTGTGTGGAATTATCTGATAGCCTTATCTGAAAGGAGCAGAGGGGGTCAGAGTTGAAGGGGTATAGCCCGGTCCTCTTGGTCGCAGCCTTTTCTAAGGTGCTGTCCACTAGGGAGGGTTATGGTCTGCTCTGCTACTGTAACTATGCAGGTTGTTGGTCTTCTACATACCTTTGTAAAGGCTTCGTAGTGGACCCCTAGCCACTCACCTCAGAAGTGTTTAAGGGTTTGGCCAACCCGGACAACATGGGGAACACGAACTGTGGGTAAAGTGTACGACCTCTGCAGAGTGAAAACTGATCGATCAGCCGTGCTCACGGTCAAGAGCGGCCTGGACCCTCACATGATAAGGGAACTTGAAGATGGGATTAAATCATGGTTTTATATGGTTTTGAGATAATGTTTTCTAAATGCTTAATTTTGGGTTGGTATAAACATACACCTAGTAAATAGGCGCTTGCTAATAAAATTTGACTAACATTAAAATGCTAACCGCTGCAAAACCTTAGCCTATCCTTGATAGCCTTGCATCTTTCCCCACTTGCTGAGCTCCAACCATAAGTGTGCTCACCCTTGCTTACCGCTGTTCAGAAGAAGAAGGTGTACGAAGTCCAGAAGATGGTGCTAGGCGTACGCAACCCCCAGTCGATTGCCTGTGAAGTTTGGAGCCTTTGTTTCCCAGGATTCTGCTGTAAATCTATGATAATCTCTCTTTTTCTTACGTGATACTATTTCTGTTATTCACTTATATGTCACTATATGTATGAAATAGATCCTGGCATACATATAGTTATCACTTGGTTTTCTTCGGAAAAACAGGTGTGACACATGGTTTAATCTGTCATGATTACCACATGGCCATTGAGGTTGAATCTAGCATGGCAATATGGTAATTGCTCTTACTCCTCTTGATAATTGGTAGAATAGTAGATTGTAGCTGTACATACATCATATAAATAGGTGAAGAATGCACTACAAGAAAATCGACGACTAGTGACGCAACGTAGTTTTGGCGTCATTGATTTATGATGTTCCTGGCTGGTCTCGTCATTAAATTTCACTTCCGAGCAAATTTATTAACAAAAAAACTTTTGTCATAATGATTGCTACTATAGCTAGGCGTTCACTATTACATGCCCATTTTATGACGCCATAAGCTCAGCAAAATCGTCATAAACCAACTTTGATCCCATATGTAAGTTCAAGCGTTCAACATTGGTCCCACATGTAAGTTCAAACAGCAGTATCCCAACCATTAGCGGCCTGTCGAAATGTTGCAAAATTTTTTTGACATCATGAGGGTTCGAACCCAATACCTATAGGAAACAACACAACACTATTTACAACTACACCACTTCTTTTTTGTGTGATTTATTGTGAAACTTAATGCTTATGTTCAAATATTGGTCCCACATGTAAGTTCAAGCAGCACTATTCCAACCGCTTCGAAATGTTGCAAAAATTAATTTGACATCATGAGGCTTCAAACCCAAGACCTACAAGAACTGTCGGTACAATGGTGCTGGTAGTCCACCACGGGGTAGGCTATGGTGGTAGATTGTATGGAGGGGATCGTCGAAACTGAAGCTAGATGGTGAATGAAGGACACAAGGGTTTATGCAGGTTCGGGCCGCGAGATGCGTAATACCCTACGTCCTGCGTTGGTGATTGTATTGATGGTTCCGTGAATGGGAATCAGATTGGACCTATTTCTGAGGGGGGTCCTTGCCGCCCTTATATAGGCATGGGGGGCGGGGTTACATATCATGTGGGATCTATCCTAGTCGGTTATACAAGATCTCCCTTTGATCACAAGTAATATCTTTCCTAACCAACTAGTCTTTATCTATGGGTGTATATCTCTTCGGGCGCTAGCTTGTCGCCGATCCGTGCGCCCGCATCAAGTGCCATCCTTGTGGCCCCATGTTGTCCCCGAAGATACACCGTGGGGTCCTTCCGTGTGGCACCCCGGGGGTATATCCCCCACAAGAACAACATAACAATATTTACCACTGTACTACTTCTTGGTTGTGTGATTTGTTGGAACACTTTAGTTATTATTTTGAAACACTATATCGGCTGCTCACCATCACCCACCCGCGCCAAGTCACCTGGCCACGAACACCACGTGGCTGGCTGCCCGCGCCAAGTCACTAGACACGCCAGGTCGCGAAATGTTGCAAAAAGAATTTGCCATCGCAAGGCTTCGAACCAGAGATCTACAGGAACAAGATTGCGCTATTTACCACTGCACCACTTCTTGGTTGTGTGAATTTTATGGAAACATTTTACTTATGCCTGAAAATTTTAGGAGAATTCTTTATAGTGACCAGGTCCCACATGTAAGTTTCAGGTGATTCTTTATATGATTACCGATTGAATGGCTGGCAAGATGCTTCACTACCTTCGCAAAGATTATCAAGTTTCACAACGCAGCTCTTCAATGGCTCCTGGTAGGAATAACGGATCCTAGCAGCGACGAGGAGATGATTGCGCCGCCAGCCCCGCTACAACCTAGCAACAAGAGGATGAGACAGCACGACGAGGTCAGTCCTCTGGTTTGAGCCGCTATATTTTCCCCTATCTTCCTAGGGTTGGGGATATCTAGATTTGGGGATATTTTCCCTATCTTCCTAGGATATCTATTTTCAGTGGATAATTTGATCTGTTTAATTATGATTCATTCCTTATATACTAGGATTTTGATGATTGATAGAATAGTACGCGACTTTACACGTTAGAGATGTGATTGCATGGCATCAGGCGGTTTTTGACTTTGTTGACGGCTGAAAAGTGCCATTTTTATGGCCGTCAACTCCTGCAAATTGAAGCATGAATTGCACATCCACACTAGAACAGGAGCTTAAACTCACACTTTCCACCAGTGTCGATGTCTATTCGAATGCAGGTATTTAGCATAAGAAATGAGAGGAATCCATGCACTTTCATTCCATTCCAATCCAAGGCACTCAAATGCTGGCCAATCAGGGGCTGCCACATGGATTCTCCTGGATCCATGATGTCACCAATCCATGTGAAGAACTTTCGACGAATCATACGCTACCACGTTAGCATCACATGGATCCATGGGCCCACTTTGCTAACTGAACCGCCAGGAAACATGCCATGCACGGAGGAGAGGCACTAGGGCCCACATGGAAGCGAGCCAGAGGAAGCACAAGCCAGGAGGCTGGCCAAGAGCTTCAGCCGACCCTAGGATCGGTCGAACCGACCTAGGGTCGGTTGATCTCCTCCCTCCACGTGTTGCTCGCTCATTGGTCTTTGGCTGCATCCCGAGGTGTTTTGGAGCACTTGGAGCCTCAGAGCAAGCCACCCCCTTGTCTATAAATAGGAGGGGAGGGGCTCCATTTCACACACACCACCAAGCTCTCAAGTTCCACTTCTCTCTTGTGTAGTTCTCTCTCCCTCTCTCTAATTCTGCCCATGTGAGGTGATTCTCACCTCTATGTGGTAGAATGGTGATGAGAAGAGATCTAGATTAGGATTAGTTGAGAGGTAGAGTAGGGGTGAGGAGTGAGTTGATGTCCTCGTGGATGCTTGTTCTTCATTTAGATCAAAGTGAGTATTTCAGCATTTCTTATTTAGACTATAGTGGACATCATGCATGCTTGATTTGTTCTTATGTTCTTAGCTCGTTCATAAGTTAGAGGCTTGTGTTCTTCGTGACACAAGGCTTCGATCCTTTAGAGCTAGCTCAGTAGTCCATATATACCTGTTTGCATGCTCTGATCCTGTTTAGCTAAGTGAGTCTGTTGTATCTCGTTTGTTTGCATCCATAGCTTCATTTCTGCTCCGTAGCTCGATGAATAGTAAGATGATTTGACTTCGTTCTTTCTCTAGTTCGTGGGTCCGTATTTATACGGTTGCTATAGTGTAGTTAGCGGGTCGACAAATGTAACCGCGCTATAGTATTTATCTGGGGTACAGACGTGGTGTTTGGGCCCTGGTTTTCCTGCGAAGACTGCGTACGCCCGCGTAGTGTAGAGGTAGGTCGCAGTGGTGACAGCCTGTTGGACTCTTTGCAACCCTCTGCGCCAGCGTATCGAGTTGGGCTCGATGTCAGTACATTGGCCTCTCCCTAAAAAGTTAGGATGTGCTGTCGCCCCACGGGGATGACTGAGACCGGACAGATGCATCTTGAGAGCTAAGTCCCTTAAGGAAGTGCTTCTCATATCTCTACCTACCCCAGCGGAAGCTGGTGTCCTTGGTTAGACCCTCTCTGGTTACTCTCCGTCCTAGGAACGAAACCCAACGGGAATACTCATTCTCCTTGGGAGAAGTGCTACAATGGTGTATCCGTGTGCTTGCGGATTTGTTCGCACTCGTCAGTGTACCCGAGAGTTTCTTACACGCTCACGCTAGTGCGCCAGTGGTGGTGACATTAAGAAACGCCAACAAGCATTTCTAGCGTTGTTGTCGGGGACGGCTGTTGTTGACCTTCGAGCCCATCAATCCTCGTATTTATCTTTTTTCCTTTTTCTTCTACCTTCACCCCCGTTACCCTTTTCGAGATATCCTCTTTTGTTTTCTTTACTTCTACCTCTACCCCCGCTACCCATGGAAGGTTATCCTTGTAAACACCTTCCACCTTCGAGGAGTGAACCCTCAGAGCCATCTTCGTCAAGACCCATTCTTACATCTGGCTGCTGGCTTCACCCCTCTCTCATGAAGCTAATTCAGGACCTATCCTTCTCGGGGTTAAGTCATGAGAACCCCTTTGATCATGTGAGAGACTACGAGCGTCTGATTGAAACTCGGGGTAAAACCGGAGAATCACCGGATGCTCGGAAAAGAGAGTTCTTCCCGCTATCCCTCTCCGGGAAAGCACGGGATTGGCACCGTTGTTTTGGTAGAGATTACCTTACTTGGGAAAGGTTGAGAGCGGCTTTCTGCTCCCAATTCTTCCCAATACGACGTGTCATCTCGCTAAGGACCAAGATTATCTGTTTCAAGCAATGTGAGGAGGAATCACTAGGGATGGCATGGAATCGTTTCGCCTCCGCGGTGGAAGATTGCCCAGTCCTCTACATTCCCGATTGGATGTTGCTCCAGCACTTCTGGTTTGGATTGCGGAAGGATGATGCCATGAGGCTTAATGCTCTCTCCGGAGGATCCTTTGTGCACCTAGATGCTGTCGAGGGAAAAGAGATCGTGGAGAATCTCTGAGATTTCAGCTCCCCTTGCACCTCGGTCAACGAGGCACCCACCAGAGGATATTGAGCCTCCTAGATCCATCATCAGCCGAGTCCGAGATTTCATATCCACTCTTTCTGAGCTCTAGCTGAGGATGTCATTCCTGAATAGCAGGAGTCTAAGGGAAAGATTTCGTGGTGTGAGATCTACCCTTGGGTTCCCCTCTCATGCATCTTCTTAGACCTTCTCCCCGAGACTTTGTCTCGTGGGAGGATGGAGAGAGTAGTTCGGAAAGAATGATCATTCCCGGCCAGAATGATTTGTTCAATCCTCACTACTATCTCCTAAGGAGGGTATGAGAGGCTTATCGTGTTTCTACATCGAGGTTTGAGCTGAAGTGCCTTGCACTGAAGTTTCGTATAAACCAAGACATCGGTCTCTGCTTTATAATCCATTTGGATTCATCCATCAGACCGAAGGAGCACGATCATTTACCGATCGACTGGAGTACATTCACTCTTTATCTCAAGCACATCGATCAATGCCGATCAGTCAGGAGAAACTTGAACTTTGTATCTTATGCCTGACTTGATCGATGCCCAATGGGAGTTGCACTTTCCAGCTTATCCATAACCTCCTATTGGAAGCTTAGGCCAGACTTCGGAATGTTTCCATCGCTCCGATGAGAACATCGAACCCTCTGCCTAAGGTAAGAGCGAGTTAAATCTCATTCTTCATCCGAACTCTGGTTCCTGATCGTACACCGGCCTTTTGAAAACCATGCTCTACCCTCATTAAAGGCCGAGTGTCTTTCTGAGCCTGAGTTCACTCGGAGATCGGTACCTGTTGTTGGAGCACTAGCCTCAGTGCTTGATCCTTTCATCTCTGAGTTCCACGACCCTAGTGCTATAGTTCTCGAGTCCCGTGACCACCTCAGGGATGCCTCGGCCTTTCTGGGATGATCATGCTTGCCTTCAATTTCGATATACCCTTTTGGGCTCGAGTTCGTATAAGCACTACCCTTGCAGATCAGAGCTTATCGTCACACCAACATTATCTGCAAGGAGATGGTCATGAGCTGAGATGGGAGATCGCAAGACACCCGTATCCTGAGTATTCTTGGGACTCATCTTGGTTCCCCAGGAAGAATTATCCTTTGGGTATCTTGTGGACAGTGATTATCCAGGAGAAAGAAATTGCCAAAATAAAGAGGAAGGACCACAGGAAGGCAACACCATCGAGGTGACACAGTGAATACTTCATGATCCCCATCAGAAGTTCCTACACTTTTGATGGATCAGGTATGTTGCCAAGGTGAGCTCCCCCAGATTTTCCATGGTTATATTATGGTTTGGCCAAGGTTGTTATATAGTAGAGGATGATTATTCAACCTCAACCTTATCCTAGCCTTAAGCCTAAACCAACCTTTCCATCTCGGGGAATCCACCTGGGCCTTTGATCCTGAGACTCGCTGGAGCCCACACGAGAAGGGGGAAGGCCAGAGGGGCCCACCTAGGGTCGGTCGAACCCAGGTTCGGCCGAAACCCTGGTGACGCCACCTCCCTTCTTCTTTCGCGTGTGCGTCTCATTCTCCTCTAGAAACCTTCTCTCTGCCGCCCGACGAGTTTTCGCGTCGCGAATCCATGTCCTCCACCTCACCATCCTCAGCTCATCACCGCATCCATGGCCGGACGGAGTGTCGTCCCCTTCGACAGTTCCACCTCGTCCACCGGTCCTGGGGCAGGAGGAAACCCGTCCATCGTTGCTGCCCCCGCTGCGGACCTCGTGATGGTGGCCGAAACCATCGATGTTCCTCCACTCGCCACCATCCCGCCGGGCGGGAGGATTCCAGGCACGCCGCCGTCTAGACGCTCTGCCTCGCCTGGGAAGAGGCACATGAGACGGGCGGCCAGCCCCTATGGCAGGTCAACCACAGCTCAGCTTCGTCCCAAGGGTTTGTCGTTTGCTCCACCTAGCGCACCTGCATCGTCGCTAGCTGGAGGGCAGACGAGCTCAGCGCAGTCCGCTCCTTCACCGCAACTGCCGATGACCATAAAGCCGGTGCTGCCTAAGGAGAAGGCTCTTGAGGCACGCCTAGCTCCAGTCCTGCCAGAGGAGGATGAAGACCTTGGCCTGGACAACGGATTGCCACCGCCGCCCTACACTAGCAGGTCCAGGGAGAGGACTCGGGCAACCGAGCGGCTCCCTAAGCTCTCCTCAGTGGCCAAGCTGACCCCGCTGATGAAGGAACTGGAGGCCAGCAACGAGAAGCTCAGGGCTGCTTACTCAGAGCAGAAGTTGGACCTGGCCAAGCTGAGATATGACGTGCGTGACCTTCGCCGTGGCCTTTGTGCGAAGATGAGGAGGCTGTTCTCGGCTACGGGGCATGCGGCCCTCTATGATGCCGAGTAGTGGGGATTAGCCCCAACCTTAGTTCATTAGGCGCTAGTCTAGGTCTAGGTTTGTTTCCCTTTATTTCATTTATTTCTTTGCATGTGTGTAAGCGCCTAATCATTTTGTTTCGAAAACATTTGGATTTGAATAAAGTGGCTCACCGGTCATGTAACCCGGTTTAGCCACGCTTGTGTCATTACTTTGGTCTTTTGATTTAGAGGACATCTAGGTTCGAGACAGTGTGGGGGAAGAGCTACAACTCTCCCAATGCAGGCACGACGTTTTCATACGTACCCACTGTGAGCACTCCGCGCTAGCCCATCGATCACCTACAGAGAACCTGAACGGGACCCACACGAGTTCACTCCTATGGAGAGCCTCTCATGGTTCAACTCCCATGCATAGCACCGGTTTGCATCCCGACAACTCACTCTCTTTCATTCCTGAGTTTTATAAGCTATATCTGTCTATCTCTAAACTAAAACTCGAATGATGATGCTAAAAGATCACCCAGCTTGCTTGATACCTGAGTAGACTCACATATGTTTTATTCCTTGTTATCTACCTGATGCTTGTGAACCATAACCTTCTTAAGGACAAGCATGTTCACCTAAGTAATTGACGAGCATGATATGGCTGGATGATATGATCTGTTGCTCTGATGACTAACTCTCTTGGGTTATTTATTTTGAAAACTCAAAACCTCTTGGAAAGGCTCCTCTTTGATATGCCACCGTCCTACTAGAGCCATATGATCTTCGTAGGAAAACCCTTAGATTCATATGCTGCTTGTTATTGCATTGAGCCTTGTCAAATTCTGTGACCCTTGTGAGAATTCTTTTCATTACTTTCATGATCAAGACTTATGTGCACCCCACCTATTTCCCCTTATGCACCCCACCTATTTCCCCTTGCTATGCTTCTACACTAGAAGTTAGCATTGTATCATTCATCCATTCCACAAAAGTAAAAGCTCCAAATATGATGTGACCTCTCTCTCTATGAGTATCCTTCAAAAAAAAGAGACATGGGCTATGAAAAAAAATATATATATACACATGCCCAAAGCATGTTTGAAAAAAAAGAGAGAAAAGATAGCCCATGTCCAAAATAAATAAGGAAAAAGAGAGGGATGGTCATGCAAAAAGGAGTTCCATAATTTTGATGGTAATAACTAGTGTCCATTCCGGGGCTAGTGTCCACCTTACCATCAACCCATAGTTCTCATCATATATGTATGGTAATATCTAGCACCCATTCCGGGCCTAGTATCCACCTTACCATACCACCATAGCCATACCGGTGCACATCTTGATCTGTTGGTATGATTTGATTTTCTCTGTGGATCCAGTTTTTGACTTTGCAATATATGTGATGCAAGTATGCTTTCTCTTTATCCTACCCTGAGCTCCACATATAGCCATCATTAGAAGTAGGATGAAGAAAGGCAAATGCCTTGGTGAGGACATATACACTTTGAGTGATCTGAGAGAATCAAATGAGGAAGCCACCAAGAGTTTTGTTTATGAAAAACTTGCAAAACCCCAAGGTGTTTGTCTTCAGGTGCATAAGTGACTTGATTCATAGGTGTTCTACTTTTCAATCACCCAAGGGGACATGATAGCCACTCCACAGAGGTTCACAGGAGCAAGATATGACTTGAAATATCTCTTATGTTTGCCTTACTCTTTGGTATTCATGACACACTTGGCTTTGTTTCCCCTTCACTCGGGATGAGCAAAGGTCAAGTGTGGGGGTATTGTTGACGGTTGAAAAGTGCCATTTTTATGGCTGTCAACTCCTGCAAATTGGAGCATGAATTGCACATCCACACTAGAACAGGAGCTTAAACTCACACTTTCCACCAGTGTCGATGTCAATTCGAATGCAGGTATTTAGTATAAGAAATGAGAGAAATCCATGCACTTTCATTCCACTCCAATCCAAGGCACTCAAATGCTGGCCAATCAGGGGCTGCCACATGGATTCTCCTGGATCCATGATGTCACCAATCCATGTGAAGAACTTTCGATGAATCATACGCTGCCACGTCCGCATCACATGGATCCATGGGCCCACTTTGCTAACTGAACCGCCAGGAAACGTGCCATGCATGGAGGAGAGGCACTAGGGCCCACATGGAAGCGAGCCAGAGGAAGAACAAGCCAGGACGATGGCCGGGAGCTTCGGCCGACCCTAGGATCGGCCGAACCGACCTAGGGTCGGTTGATCTCCCCCCTCCATGTGTTGCTCGCTCATTGGTCCTTGGCTGCATCCCGGGGTGTTTTGGAGCACTTGGAGCCTCGGAGCAAGCCACCCCCTTGTCTATAAATAGGAGGGGAGGGGCTCCATTACACACACCACCAAGCTCTCAAGTTCCACTTCTCTCTTGTGTAGCTCTCTCTCTCTCTCTAATTCTGCCCATGTGAGGTGATTCTCACCTCTATGTGGTAGAATGGTGATGAGAAGAGATCTAGATTAGGATTAGTTGAGAGGTAGAGTAGGGGTGAGGAGTGAGTTGATGTCCTCGTAGATGCTTGTTCTTCATTTAGATCAAAGCGAGTATTTCAGCATTTCTTATTTAGACTATAGTGGACATCATGCATGCTTGATTTGTTCTTGTGTTCTTAGCTCGTTCACAAGTTAGAGGCTTGTGTTCTTCGTGACACAAGACTTCGATCCTTTAGAGCTAGCTCAGTAGTCCATATACCTGTTTGCATGCTCTGATCCTGTTTAGCTAAGTGAGTCTGCTGTATCTCGTTTGTTTGCATCCATAACTTCCTTTCTGCTCCGTAGCTCGATAAATAGTAAGATGGTTTGACTCCGTTCTTTCTCTAGTTCGTGGGTCCACATTTATATGGTTGCTATAGTGTAGTTAGCGAGTCAGCAGACGTAACCGCGCTATAGTATTTATCTGGGGTACAGACGTGGTGTCTGGGCCCTAGTTTTCCTGCGAAGACCGCGTACGCCTGTAAGTGCAATCAAGCCCTAAGTGGGTTTTGGTGATGTTGATCACCCAATTAAAGGTCTAATGAGCTTCTAAGTGTGTATTTCAGGCTAATGGTTTGTGTAAGGTGCAAAGGAACAAAAGGAGACCCCTAATTCAAAAAGAAAGGTTTGCCCTTGTCCAAGGATGATAGTTTAAATTTATTTTCATTTTGAAATTGAGTATAGGACAAGCCATACTATCAAGAGGGATACTAATAGTGGTTTTGGGATAGATCCAAGTGCATTAAGTTCTTTACAAACCTACAGAACATCCCAGCCACAAATGACCTATCAGCAGCAGCTCTGTTTCTCTATCTCCGGAACCTCCGAGTTTTTCCCGAAAGTTCCGGACTGTCTTGTGACTGCTAGCTGAAGACACTCAGACCTCGGAAGTTCCGGGATTTTTCCGGAGGTTCTGGGATTTCAAAAAGAGCCGTTACAATTTCAGATTTGAGGGTATTTATACCCCTTTGACCCCCAACAGTTCTCTGTTTTCCTCCCTGCGTCAAAACAGTAACATTTGCCCCTTTCTCACTCCTAGCATTCACTCCCACCTACTTGAATCCAAATTCCATCCTTAGCATTCAAGTGTTGGGTGATTCCTTGTGAGAAGAAGAAAATCCATTCACTCTCTTGAAGATTTAGTGCACTTGGTGAAACCCTAGCCTACTTGGTGGATCTATTACTCTTGGAATTCTACTCCTAGATGGCTAGAGGTTACTTGGGAGCTTCCTAGCTTTGTGTGGCTGCCCCAAGTGGTTTGTATTACCCTTTGTGACTAGTGGAGCACTCCATCTATCACCTTGGCGATAGGTGTGAGAGAGGAGTGGATCTAGAGAGATCCCAAAGCCTTTGTGGCTTACCTCAACAACGTGGATGTAGGCTAACCTTTATGGTGAGCTGAACCACAGGTTAAATATGTGTCCCTTGTGCTTTACTCTCTTTACATTCTTTGCTTGCTTGTTCTTATATGCTCTCAACTAGATCTTTTAGGGTTTGCTCTAGATCTACAAGTTCTTGTTGCCCTAAAGCGTTTGGTAGCTTATGCATCAAATTCATTAGTTCAAATATCTGCATCTAGCTTGTGTTTTCAGTCCTTAGCTCTCTAACCTGTGCAGGCTTGAAAAATCAGAAACTCCATGAAAATTCACTGTCTGTGAATTTTCCCGGAGGTTCCGGATTTTTCCCAGAGGTTCCGGGTATTGACAGAATTTGGCAGAAAACTTTGAATTTGTTTTGCAGGCCTATTCACCCCCCCTCTAGGCCACTTTCATTGATCCTTTTAATTGGTATCAGAGCTAGGATCCTCAGTTTGCACTTAACCGTGTGAGGAAATGACAAGTGGAAATGAGAAGCCCGAAGGGGACAAGGAAAAAGAAGTTGGTGAACCCACCAACAAGGAAGGAGTCGTAGCAGCTGAGGCTTCGGGAGTAGATGGTGACTCATCATCTGCTCATGAGAAGCTTGAGAAGCTCAAGAAGGCTATGAAGGAAGACAGCAAGGGAGAAAAAGAAAAGAAGAAGAAAAAGGAAGAGAAGAAGGAGGAAAAGAAGAAGAAGAAAAAGAAGAAAGATCCTTCACCTCCACCTTCCTCATCATCCTCTTCAGCACCCTCATCCTCATCAAGTGAGAATGGAGATGATGATGATGAATACTATGGTGCAAGGATGCCCAAGAGAACACTCAAGCCGAAGACCAAGCCCAAGAAGAGCTATGGAAGCGTATCCTTTAACTATGATTGCTTGACTACCTCTAAAGATAACATGTCTATTCCCGTTAGCAAATTGTCTCAATTTGATGGCACTAACTTTGCCAAATGAAAGCATCTAATGAAAGCCTACCTTACGGGCTTGCACTTGGATTTGTGGAATATTGTGTGTGTAGGTTTTGAAGATCCCGAAGATGAAGAGAAGCTTACACAACAAGATTGTCGCAACATAAGAAGAAATGCCCAAGCCACCTCTATTCTCCTTAGTGCTTTGGATAGACAAGGGTACAATAGGGTGAATGGCTTGGAGATTGCCAAAGAAATATGGGACACTCTCCATATTACACATGAAGGGGTTGACAAGGTTAAGAAATCCAAGATAAACATCTTGATGTCCGAGCTCAATAGATTCTCTGTATTGGAGGGTGAAGGACCCCAATATATGTTTGATAGGTTGATGGTCATAGTTCGCAAGATTAGAGGCTTGGGTGGTGATGAATTGGATGACCACTATGTTGTGAAGGTGATGTTGGAGGCCTTTGCTCCTAGAAACCCCACTCTAGTCACCTTGATTAGAGAGAAGAAAAGATTTGAAGAGTTCTCTCCAAATGATGTTCTTAGAAGAATTCTCACACATGAGCTCATGGACATAGAGATACAACATAGAAAGAAGATTGGAGAGCTAGAGTCCAAGATGAACAACATGAAGGTCAAAGATGTGGCTCTCCAAGCTAGCAAGTCAAGCAAGCCCTCTACTTCATCAAAGCCATCCAAGTCAAAGTCAAAGAAAGTTGAAGTAGAGAGCTCATCAAGTGAGTCAAGTGAAGATGAAGATGAGAGTCCTCAAGTTGAGATTGGTGATATAGCCTTATTCATGAGAAGATACAAGAAGGGCTTAAAGAAGCAATGCTACAAGTTCTCCAAGAGAAAGTATCCCAATCACAAGAAAAGGACTTGCTACAATTGTGAGAGTACGGAGCATTTCATTGCGGATTGTCCCAATGAGAAGAAGGATGGCAAGCATGACAAGAGCAAGGACAAGTACAAGAAAGATCACAAGCCATATCACAAGAAGAAGAGCTATGGTGGAGAAGCCCACATTGGACATGAATGGAACTCCGGTGATGAGAGCTCTAGTGATGAAGAGGAGAAGAAGAAGGTTGCAACCGTGGCTATCAAGAACCCCTCCTCTACATCAAATCTCTTCAACAACCTAAGTGATGATGAAGAAAGCACCACGATTCATTGTCTAATGGCTAAAGGAGAAAAGATAGAATCCTCTTCTAAGCCCTCTCCTCCATCTAGTGGTAACTCAGACATAGAATCTAGTGATGAGGAAATAGAACAACTAGTTGGCAAAATTGACAAACAATCTAAAGAGTTCATGGCTAAGCTAGTTGTTGAACTAGAAAAGCACCAAGGTCTTCTTGCTTCGGAGAGGAGTGAGGTTGAGGCTCTAAGATTGGAAGTTGATTATAACTTAGCCATCATCACTACTCTTAGGGAAGAACTTGCTACCTCTCAAGCTCAAAATAATTCTCTTAAAACTAGGAATGAAGAGCTTGAGGAGCAATATAGTCTCCTTTGGAGTAGTACCTCACACCCCTCCAAAGCAAAAGGTGAATCTAGTTCTTCAACTAGTAAGGGTTGTAATAAATGTCATAATATTGATATTGAATCTTATGCTACTAACCTTGCTAATATGGATGCTATGAAGAAAGAAATTGCTAGGCTCAACTCAATCATAGCTAATGGGTGCATGAAGGATGAAAGCAAGAAAAAGATTGATGTTAAATATAAAAAGATGCTGTACAAGAACTCAAGACATGGCTTTGGGTATACTGAGAACAGCAAGACATCTAAAAGGAAGATCATCAATGGGAAGGAATGCCTCAACTTCAACAGCAAGGGCTTCCTGTTCTCCCAGAGTCCGGAGGTTCCGGTGACCATGCCCGGAGGTTCCGGAGTCTGGAAGGCCAAAGCTGCACAGAATGAAGTTCCCGAAGGTTCCGAGAAAAATCTCGGAGGTTCCAGGGTCTGCAAGGACAGAAGTAAGAACAAGGCCAAGTCTCAGCCCAAGCATGTTCCCAAAGCATCTAACACTCCCCTGCAGGTCAAGAACAATCCCATCTTGCCTATAAGGAACAAGTTTGCACACAAGAATAAGGCTCATGCATCCATTAAAACTCAACCAAGCTATGTATTGAGACGCAACAACCTTGGTAAAGTTGTTGCCACGTATGTTGGAAATGAGTCCAACATATATGTGAAAAGGTCGCTGTGGGTTCCTAAAATTTTGGTTGCTAACGTGGAAGGCCCCAAGTCAAATTGGGGACCTAAAAGAAGGAACTAAATTGTTTTGTAGGCATACTCCTCTGGTGGATCAAGTTGGGTGCTTGATAGCGGATGTACACATCATATGACCGGAGAAAGGAGTACGTTCTCCACCTATGTCCACCTAGAAGGACCAAGAGAAAGAATTGCTTATGGTGGTGATGCTAGTGGAGAAGTCATTGGAGTTGGTGACATTCCTATCTCTTCTAAATATTCAATTACTAATGTACTTCATGTTGATCCGTTGGCTTACAATCTTCTATCCGTTTCACAACTTAGTGAGATTGGATTTGATTGTCACTTTTCGAGGATTCCTCTATTGTCCTTACGGGTCGCTTGAAGGGAAGGCTTTACTTAGTTGATCTCAACAAAAGTAAAGTTGCCCCTAAGACTTGTTTGGTGGCAAAGTCTAGCATGGGTTGGTTATGGCATCGCCGACTAGCTCATGTTGGCATGAGGAACTTGGCCAAACTCTTGAAAGATGAACACATCCTTGGACTAACTAATGTTCATTTTGATAAAGATAGGATATATCAAGCATGCCAAGGTGGGAAACAAGTAGGTGCACCTCACCCACCAAATAGCATCCTCACTACTACAAGCCCGTTGGAGCTCATTCATATGGATCTATTTGGACCGGTGGCCTACATAAGCATTGGTGGTAATAAATATGGCTTGGTTATTGTCGATGATTATTCTCGCTTCACATGGGTGTTCTTTGTGTTTGAAAAGAGTGAAGTTCAAGGAAAGGTGAAGACCTTCATAAGAAGAGCACAAAGGGATTTCGGATTGCCCGTCAAGAAAGTGAGAAGTGATAATGGCTCCGAATTTCGCAACACCAACATAGAAGAATTTCTCGATGAAGAGGGCATCAAGCATGAATTTTCAGCTCCTTATACCCCTCAACAAAATGGGGTGTTTGAGAGGAAGAATCGCACACTTATTGAGATGGTAAGAACCATATTGGATGAGTACAAGACACAAGATATATTTTGGGCCAAAGCAATCAACACGGCTTGCCATGCCATCAACCGCCTCTATCTTCACAAGTTTCACAAGAAGACTTCCTATGAGCTTATCACCAGTAAAAATCCCAAGATGTCCTACTTTAGAGTGTTTGGGTGCAAATGTTTCATTCTAAACAAGAAGCCTCGAAGCTCTAAGTTTGCACCAAAGGTTGAAGAAGGTTTTCTTCTTGGTTATGGTCCTAATGAACACGCCTACCATGTCTTCAATCTCTCCTCCGGAAGGATTGATGTCACGGTGGACGTCACCTTTGATGAATCTAATGGCTCTCAAGTAGAGCAAGTTGATATGAATGTTGTAGGAAAAGAGAAGCCGCCTTGTGAAGCAATCAAGCAATTGGCCGCAGGTGATGTTAGACCAGTTGAAGCACAAGATGAAGATGAAGAAATTGTGCAAGCTTCAACATCATTCGAAGGGCCAGATGTTCCTGGTTCTGCAGAGGTGCAGACCTCGGAGGTTCCGGGGAATCACCCGGAGGTTCTGGGAACTGGCACTGGAACTCAACCTCCGGGAACTACTCCGGAGGTTCCGGAGTCTGGGAACTCAGCACCCCAGAACCTTGAGAACCAGGCCACCATTCAGCAAGGAGATGGTCATGAAGCTAATTCAGAGACTCAAGCTGATGGTGATGATGAAGACCAACCTCTACACCAACCTCTTGGACCATCACATCCTCGTGTACATCAAGTTGTGCAACGGGACCATCCCGTTGACAATATCCTTAGGAGCATAAAGAGAGGGGTAACAACACGATCTCGTCTTAAAATTTTTTGTGCATTTTACTCGTTTGTTTCCTCTCTTGAACCTATCAAGGTAGAGCAAGCTCTTGAGGATCCGGATTGGGTGATGGCTATGCAAGAGGAGTTGAACAACTTTGAAAGAAATCAAGTGTGGGAGTTGGTGGAAAGACCCAAGACAAACATCATAGGCACTAAATGGGTCTTCCGAAACAAGCAAGATGAGTTTGGTATTGTGATTAGGAACAAAGCAAGGTTGGTTGCTCAAGGGTACACTCAAGTTGAAGGACTTGACTTTGGAGAAACATATGCACCGGTAGCAAGACTTGAAGCAATTCAGTTTCTTCTTGCTTTTGCTGCCCATCATGACTTCAAGTTGTATCAAATGGATGTCAAGAGTGCATTTCTCAATGGTCCACTCTCCGAAGAAGTCTATGTGGAGCAACCACCCGGTTTTGAAGATCCCAAGCGTCCTAATCATGTCTACAAACTCCATAAGGCGCTCTATGGGCTTAAGCAAGCACCAAGAGCATGGTATGAATGCCTTAAGGATTTCTTGCTCAAGCAAGGCTTTGAGATAGGCAAGGCCGATGCTACCCTCTTCACTAGAAAAGTTGATGGTCATATCTTTGTTTGCCAAATATATGTCGATGACATATGATTTGGTAGTACTAATGAAACTTTTTGTGAAGAATTTAGTAGAGTTATGACAAAGAGGTTTGAGATGTCCATGATGGGTGAGCTCAAGTACTTCCTTGGATTTCAAATCAAACAAGCAAAGGAAGGGACATTCATATGTCAAACAAAGTACACAAAAGATATGCTCAAGAAGTTTGATATGGACAAGGCTAAGCCCATCAAGACCCCAATGCCTACCAATGGACACTTAGATTTTGATGAAGGGAAATATGTGGATCAAAAGGTATATCGCTCTATGATCGGCTCTCTTCTTTACTTATGTGCATCTAGGCTGGATATTATGCTTAGTGTGTGCATGTGTGCTAGATATCAAGCTAACCCGAAAGAGTGTCATCTTATGGCCGTAAAGAGAATCTTGAGATATCTAGTTCATACCCCTAACCTTGGCTTGTGGTATCCTAAGGGCTCCACTTTCGATCTACTTGGCTATTCGGATTCCGATTATGCCGGTTCTAAAGTAGATAGAAAGAGTACATCGGGGACATGCCAATTCCTTGGTAGGTCTCTAGTGTCTTGGAGTTCTAAAAAGCAAAACTCAGTAGCCCTTTCCACCGCCGAGGCCGAGTATGTTGCAGCCGGCGCTTGTTGTGCTCAACTACTTTGGATGAAGCAAACCTTAAAAGATTACGGATGTCACTTTACCCATATCCCACTTTTGTGTGACAATGAAAGTGCCATAAAGCTTGCAAACAACCCTGTAAGCCACTCTCGCACAAAACATATAGACATCCGTCATCACTTCTTGAGAGATCATTAAACGAAAGGAGATATCGCTCTAAGTCATGTGAGCACTGAAAAACAACTAGCTGATATCTTCACTAAACCTCTCGATGAGTCAAGGTTTTGCAATTTGAGGAATGAGCTAAGTATTTTTGATTCTCGTTGCGTGGTTTGATATATAGCACATCTTGATTGATATATTGCTTTGCTGAAAATCTTTTGAAAAATACTTAATATATGTGTTTCAAAAGCTATTCTATATCCCAGCTTGTTCCAAAAGGCTATAGCTGTGTGTTGATTGATTGTTTTCTAGCTTGTTGGGACAAGGAGTCCATGATCTAAGAGAAAGTTGAATCAAAAGTGCTAAATCTCCTCAAAACAGCAAGCTCACTGTCTCTGGTTCAATCTCCGGAGGTTCCGGGAAATACTCAGAAGTTCCGGATCCAAATCTGGTTCAGTCAAGGTTTCAGTCAGTAGTCTATTCTAAGTCCGGAGGTTCCGGAAAATTTCCGGAGGTTCTGCATTTGAGTAGTTGGCGGTCAACACAAGTCAGAAAGGAATCTAAGAGGGAATATTCTTTGGACCTTATCTCTTACCCCCCTGGGGTAACTCCCTTTCTACCCTAACTCATTTCACCGCAGTAGATCTGAGTTTCATCACGTCCCCTCTCGCCTCTCTCTCCCTCGCACGCTCGTGCCCGCATCTCCACTGTGCGCCGCCGCCGCTGTCGCCATTGTCGCCGGCGAGGCCTCTCGTCAAGCTCCGGTGGTGGTGCACCTCATCTGTCCATGCTGAAGACCGAAGAAGAGGGGGGCCGCTCATGCAGATCCAATACGATGGTTGCCGCTGCCCGTGACCAAGAAGACGTCCAGAAGGTGTTCGCGCGCCTCATCCTCAACATCTCGACCACCTCCTCTCTGTCCTAAAGGGTTTCTGCCTTATGAAGTAGGAGATCTAGCCATTGCACACTAGATCCTCTCTGGTAGGCTAACTCCAGCACCACTAGGTCACATTGTGACCTAGAGAGGGCCTCTAGGCTACGTCCTCGGTGTAAAAAAACTTCGCAGGCATCTACTCCCTCTCCCTGATTCAGAGATGGCTGGGGACTCATCAAGGAGAAGAGACAAAAGGCCTTTGCCATATGAAGATTCAGAAGGTGAGGAAGCCTTCAACATTGCAGTTAGGACAGTAGCACCTAGGAAAGCTACACCAAAGAGGGGCAGAGGTTCAGGCAGCATGACAGGAGGTAGAGGGTCTGGGTCTGCTGCCCATGTGGCAGACAATGGGGGACAGAAGGGAAGACCATCCCCATTGAAGTGACAGAGGCTGTTAAGCCTGGTGAGCTGGATACATCCTATCTAGTTCAAGAAGAGGCCACCAACCAAGTATGACACCACAATGACCTTGGAGTACCAGAATTATGAAGGGGCAACTCATCCGGTTAGGAAGGCAAGGCTGGTGAATCCATATCTGTTGCCAAAGGTTGCTGCCATAGACAAGAGGTTTTGGTCTGTGTTCCACTTCAACTATTATGGATCAGTTTTGTTCAGCAAGCCAAAAATCAGAAAAATGTAGTGGGTTGATTGGCAACACTTTGAGGAAATTGATAACCCAAAGGTGCAAGAGGTTCTTGAAATAGTGGACAAGTACAACATCAAAGAGCTGATGGGATTCAAGTATGACTGGAATGCAGAGATTATAGCTCAGTTCCATGCCACCTTCTTTCATGATGACATCAAAGACACCATACATTGGATGACCCAAGGGGTGCACTACAAGCTGGACTTTGTGACCTTTGCAAGGCTGCTGGGGTTCAACAAGGAGGACAGGGACAGGGACATGATCAACTTTGAGAGCCATCTGAAGCCAAATCAGATTGCAGATGCCTACTATGTACATGAGCTGGCAACTGGCTCCACTGTTGGCCTCAAACCAGTTTATTATGTGCTCAATAACATGCTCAGACAGACTATCTACCCCAAGGCTGGGAGTGACTCCACATCCTTAAGGAGTCTGGCAACAAATCTGATTTTTAGGATGTTGCCTCAGGCCATTCCCTTCTCAGTGAGCAAGTTTATATGGCTGGATCTGATCTTGAGTATGGAGAATGGGGTGGACAACTTCCCATATGCCCCCTACATTATGTACATCATTGAGGTTGTCACAGGCAAAATATTTAAGAAGGATTGTGAGCACTGTTCTTATCAAGGCAAGCAATGGAAGCACCAGAAGACAGATGCTGCAGTCAGACAGGTCCTTGGGACTGATGGAGGCTCCCCTTTCACTCCAGGAGCCACACCTACAGCTACACCTGGAGCCACACCAGCAGCTCATGATCAAGAGGCTGGACCTAGCAGCACTAAGGAAAAGGGGTCTGAGCTTGAGAAGATGAAGAAAATCCTCAAATATAGCCTCATGCTCAGCACCTACTCAGCCAACCAAGTTTTTGAAGCTAGGAAGGACATCAACAGGCTGCTGGTTCATAATGGCTTGGCTGCTGTACCACCTGCTCCTCCTCCAGATTTTTTTGTGGACATCTCTAGTGATGAGGATGACTTATATGCTCAGCCTAGGACCCCTAGGACCTATTCTCAAGCCAATCCAAATCAGCCTAGTGATGCCCAATCTGAGGGAGATAAGTCTGACAGTGAAGATGACCAAGAAACACTGGCTGCCAAGATGAAGAAGATGAAGCCCCAACTGAAGAAGAAGATCAACTCCAAGATCCCTGCCAAGAAGAACTACAAGGCTGCAGCTAGAAGAGGTAAGAAGCCTCCATCTGATGAAGAGCCTGAGTCTTCTGAGGGTACTTGGGATGCTGCAGAGTGAATTCCTCTCCTTCTTCTTCTCTTTTTTTTGTTAAAAAGTTGACAAAGGGGGAGAAGAGGAAAGATTGAGATGACTGGGGACTGACTTTTGTGTGGTTGAGAGATGCTGCTGCTGCTGCTTTTGCTTATATTTTGATCAGCTGAACTCATTTGGTTTGTAATATTGGTACTTATGTGCTTGCCTCTATTGGCAAGTTGTGGATTTGATCATGGACAACATTTGTGGGATGTGAAAACTTTTAAAAATTGATGATATGATGTAATAGGCTAGAAGTACTTTGTGTTGCTTAATCTTAATCTAGTCCTATTCTGTTGGTTTATTTTGATGCCTGTGTTGATTGGTGATTGATAGAACTGCTGTGGAACCAGACCTCGGAGGTTCCAGGATTTTTTCGGAGGTTCTGGGCTCTGGTACCAGAACTCGGAGGTTCCGGATTTTTCCCGGAAGTTCCGAGGACTGGTCACAGCCAGTTCCCTGGTTGAATATAAACTGTCATATGCATCTCTTATATCTGTTACACTGTTCTTTGCACCCCACGATGACCAGAATACAATGCAGTTGCTTCACATGCTCATAATGTATGCCTACATGTCTTGAAAGACATTTCCACTCTATTCAAGTTGAGAAAGGCATACTGTCGGGGTTTGTTACCGCCGGCAAGTAAATTTATAAGACTGCGTGTCGGGCGTTGGATGGTGTGCGAAATAGACACAAGGATTTATACTGGTTCGGGCCTCCGGAGAGTAACACCCTACGTCCAGTTCGAGCTGCTCGTGTTATTTGCACTGATTTGTAGTAGGGGGATACAAATGAGCGAGAGAGGGTGTAGAGCCCAAGTCTCTGTGATGTGTGTACGTGGTTCATGTAGCAGGAGTCTGCGTACGTGTGTGAGAGCCAAGTCTGGCTGGAGGAAGAAGAAGAACAGAGAGAGAAGTGCTCCGGAGAGGAGAAGGAAGAAGTAAAAAAGGAGTCCCCTCTGCTCCCTCCGTGCCTTCTCTTTTATAAGTCAAGAGAAGGCTTACAGGTGAAGGCAGTAAAGAGGAAGAGAGAAAGAGGTGGAGTACAAGCCAAGCAAACTCAGAGAGAGAGAGGGAGAGTACAAGCCAAGCAAACTCAGAGAGAGAGAGAGAGACCGGGAGGGGGGAGGAAAAGTCTCACCCCTTGCCTGCCTGCATGCATGCATGCGCACTCAAGTGTGAGAGGTGGCCTCCTTGTTGCATGTCGTGGGCCCCACCTTAGGCATGCAAGTGTCCTGTTTGATGTGGACTTGAAGCCATTTCGCAGTGCTGCGTTGTGGGTCTCGTTGTCCTGCCTTCCGATGCTTAGGGCATAGCGTGCACTATGCTGTTCGTGGCTCAGCACATCTTATGCCGTTCGTGGTACGACGGACACTGTGCCGTTCGTGGCAGGGTGGACGGATCCGCCCCCTGACACTGAATCAGCCAGGCCTGGGTGGACCGCTGTGGTGGAGCGGGCACGTGGCGGTGCGTGGGAGAATGCGTGCGGAGTTCCTGAGATCTCAACGGGAGGGGGCCCGCACCTCCTTTGCCTTCCACGCGATGCCTGCGCTGGTCGATGACGGAAACTACTCATGCGAACGAGTAGTCGGAGGAGGAGGTGGTAACTACTCGTACGAGCGAGTAGTCGGAGATGGAGGTGAAGACCCGTCGTGCGGACCACCATGTACTCGGAGAAAGGGCCCCGGCGACCGCGGGCCGTCTGTCTTTCGGCCCATGACGGAAACAAGTCGTACGGACCTTCAGGTACTCGGGGGCTTAATACTCGCCGCATCAGCCACTGAGTACGTTGTTTGTTGGTCCGTACTGCATTTTTTAGAGGTCCTGGTGGGCCCTGGTCCATGACCTCGTCAGTAGCCCCGAGCCTGGTGAGGGAGTCAAGGACTCACTCCCAGGTTCAGTTGTCGTAGTGGAGAGGTAGATTGTGCTTTTTCGGCGGGGACGCGCAAGCGGACCCGCGGGTAGTAGCCCCCGAGCCTACGGACAAGTCGGAGACTTGTGCGTGGGGTTGAATGTTGAAGTCTTAAATTTGGGGAAGTTATCGTGTTGTTGCTCGTTGTGTGCCTTCACCTTGGTTTGCGAAGGGAAGGTGAATTTTGGTGGCCCCACATGGCGCAGGGCACTAGTCGGGGAGTCGGTTTCCCTTTTCGTTGTGTCTCCCTCGCGCATCCTTTTCATTAGGAAGGAGGGGTCGGGTGACATCAAGACTTGCCTCGCTGGCCGAGCCCCGGCACCCGGTGAGCTGCGTGCGGGTGAGCTTGAGTGAAGTCTCGGAATCCCGTTCGCCGGGTTCCGAACAGATCAGCTGGTGATCGACCTCAGACTCCTAATGGTGAAATCATCTAGTTACCAAGCCCGTTCGGTTGGACTCGGCGGCTCGTTGCCTTTCCGTTGGGGAAAAACCATGACCTCATTTTCCATCAAGACTCAAACGCAGTTCGGGATGCCCAGAGCGCTCGTGCGCTTGAGTTCTGGCCGCTGGGGCCCATCCTTCGCCGCCCCTCGCTTGGGTGTCCAGGAGCGGCTGTCGAACCCTGCGATAGGCCAGCCTTCGAACTCCTGATCGTCAGTGTGTGGCACCATCCCCCGAGCGTAGAACCGCGGGGGTCGTTGGGGCCATTGGAAACATGCTACGTGGTCGTTGTGACGGCCGAGTAGTTGTCGTCCAGCCCCCGAGTGTGAGGGCCGAGCGGTTGTCGTCTCCCAGCCCCCGAGCGTGAGGGTCAGGCTGTCGTTGCTGTTCCGGGGGAGCAAAGCACCAGTCCGAGTACAGAAAAGTACCCGGTCGGTGATCTTTGTGGAGCGTCGTGCCAGTCCGAGTACTGGAAAGTACTCGGCCGGTGGCGAGGGCAACCTCTGAGCGTAGGCGGTAAGCTCAGGGATCCAAGACCCGTTCCTGAAAAAGGAAAACCGGAAGATAGTAGTATGTGGTGCCACAGATGCTAACTCTGAAGAAAAAGCATTTGACAACGTGTGATAGATATTCTAATTCCAACTCTCTTAAGTCTATTAATTTCCTCAGGTAGTTATCCTGTTACGTTTATGCACCTGACCCCTGACAGCCGCATCCGTAGCGTAGGGAGCTGGCCGCGTGCACGCGTAGGAAGTGTAGGCGTAGGGTTGCAGTTTCACTGTTTAAGGCGTGTGCTACCCGAGTACTTTAGTGACTTGTGCAAGAGAGGAACAAGAAAGTAAATGGCGAAGGAAGGATGCGCGTGGCACACCCGTTGGCCATTGTCCGGCTGTTCGTGTAGCGCTCGGGCTATATTAGCATCCAGGGACAGGCCTTCGGCGGTGATCCGGAGATGCATGCCGAGATATGCAGTAATCAGAAAATGGTAGTATTAAAATAATACTTAGCTCCATTCGTGTTCACGTTGGAGAAGTCGAGGTGTTGCCCTCGGGTCTGAGCTGATAAGCCCCCGAGCTTTGTGCTGCCCGTCGTGGCCAAGCGGCGGTTGCCGACAAGATCAGCAAACGGTTGAGATCGTCATTGCGTCGATGGGCCGGAGTGGGCGTCGAGGCTGAGCTGGGCGTCACCGGGCCGTCGTGCGTCGAGGAGGCCGAGCTGGGTGATGCGGGGCCACCATGCGTCGAGGAAGCGGAGCTGGGCACCGCGGGGCCGCCGCGCGTCGAGGAAGCGGAGCTGGGCGCCACCGGGCCGCCCCACGTCGAGGAAGCGGAGCTGGGCGCCGCCGGGCCGCCCCGCGTCGAGGAAGCGGAGCTGGGCGCTGCCGGGCCGCCCCGCATCGAGGAAGCGAAGCTGGGCGCCGCCGGGCCGCCATGCGTCGAGGAAGCGGAGCTGGGCGCCGCGGGGCCGCCGCGCGTCGAGGAAGCGGAGCTGGGCGCCGCCAGGCCGCCGCGCGTCGAGGAAGCGGAGCCGGACGCCGCCGGGCTGCCGTGTGTCGAGAAAGCGGAGCTGGGCACCGACGGGCCACCCCGCGTCAAGGAAGCGGAGCTGGGTGCCGCCAGGCTGCCGCGCGTCGAGGAAGCGGAGCCGGGCGCCGCCGGTTGCGGCGGACGGAGCTGTAGCCTGATTCGCACGACTTGCTTCCATCTCCGAGAAACCTTCCCGAGAGGGTTCTCCGAGTAGCTCCTCGTCCGTCTAGCTTCCGAGTCATACGAGTAGTTTTCCATGCCCGAGTAGTTCTTCCATGTCGCGTTTGAGCACTAGCCCTACAGAAAATTCCGAGTAGTTTTTTGCAATTGGCAAGTACGTTCGATTGGCTCTTTGCCTGAGCAGTTGTTTGCTCGGATAGTTTTTCGTCTGAGTAGTTGTCCGATTCGCTCGAGTAGCTGTCCTCTTCGATTGTGGTTGTTGTCGTCGCGGCCGCTGCCGTCGGCGTCGCTGCCGCCGTCGTTGTTGCCGGCAGTGCCGCGGTTGCCGTTGGCGTCGTCGTTGCCGGCGGAGCCGCGGCCGCCGTTGGCGTTGGTGCGGCTGTCGTCGTCGCAGCCGCCGCCATTGGCGTCGCTGCGGCCGTCGGCGTCGCGGCCGCCGTCGTCGTTGAGGTTGGCCATCCGAGACCTGCAAAAACGTCGAGACACGCAAAAGGCCCCTACCTGGCATGTCAACTGTCGAGGTTTGTTACCGCCGGCAAGTAAATTTATAAGACTGCGTGTCGGGCCTCGGATGGTGTGCGAAATAGACACAAGGATTTATACTGGTTCGGGCCTCCGGAGAGTAACACCCTACGTCCAGTTCGAGCTGCTCGTGTTATTTGCACTGATTTGTAGTAGGGGGATACAAATGAGCGAGAGAGGGTGTAGAGCCCAAGTCTCTGTGATGTGTGTACGTGGTTCATGTAGCAGGAGTCTGCGTACGTGTGTGAGAGCCAAGTCTGGCTGGAGGAAGAAGAAGAACAGAGAGAGAAGTGCTCCGGAGAGGAGAAGGAAGAAGTAAAAAAGGAGTCCCCTCTGCTCCCTCCGTGCCTTCTCTTTTATAAGTCAAGAGAAGGCTTACAGGTGAAGGCAGTCAAGAGGGAGAGAGAAAGAGGTGGAGTACAAGCCAAGCAAACTCAGAGAGAGAGAGAGGGAGAGTACAAGCCAAGCAAACTCTGAGAGAGAGAGAGAGTCCGGGAGGGGGGAGAAAAAGTCTCACCCCTTGCCTGCCTGCATGCATGCATGCGCACTCAAGTGGTGAGAGGTGGCCTCCTTGTTGCATGTCGTGGGCCCCACCTTTGGCATGCAAGTGTCCTGTTTGATGTGGACTTGAAGCCATTTCGCTGTGCTGCGTCATGGGTCTCGTTGTCCTGCCTTCCGATGCTTAGGGCATAGCGTGCACTATGTCGTTCGTGGCTCAGCACATCTTATGCCGTTCGTGGTACGACTGACACTATGCCGTTCGTGGCAGGGTGGACGGATCCGTCCCCTGCCATCGAATCAGCCAGGCCCGGGCGGACCGCTGTGGTGGAGCGGGCGCGTGGCGGTGCGTGAGAGAATGCGCGCGGAGTTCTCGGGATCTCAACGTGAGGGGGCCCGGGCCTCCTTTGCCTTCCACACGACGCCTGCGCTGGTCGATGACGGAAACTACTCGTGCGAACGAGTAGTCGGAGGAGGAGGTGGTAACTACTCGTACGAGCGAGTAGTCGGAGACGGAGGTGAAGACCCGTCGTGCGGACCGCCATGTACTCAGAGAAAGGGCCCCGGCGACCGCGGGCCGTCTGTCTTTCGGCCCATGACGGAAACAAGTCGTACGGACCTTCAGGTACTCGGGGGCTTAATACTCACCGCATCAGCCACTGAGTACGTTGTTTGTTGGTCCGTACTGCATTTTTTAGAGGTCCTGGTGGACCCTGGTCTATGACCTCGTCACATACATTAAGAGGGAGCTTTGTATTCATGTCATCAAAAGCTCAATCTTTTAATTAAATGTATGCTTTAATTATGTTGTCAACATTTACCAAAAAGGGGGAGATTGTAAGTGCAATCAAGCCCTAAGTGGGTTTTGCTGATGTTGATCACCCAATTAAAGGTCTAATGAGCTTCTAAGTGTGTATTTCAGGCTAATGGTTTGTGTAAGTTGCAAAGGAACAAAAGGAGACCCCTAATTCAAAAAGAAAGGTTTGCCCTTGTCCAAGGATGATAGTTTAAATTTATTTTCATTTTGAAATTGAGTATAAGCCAAGCCATATTATCAAGAGGGATACTAATAGTGGTTTTGGGATGGATCCAAGTGCATTAAGTTCTTTACAAACCTACAAAACATCCCAGCCACAAATGACCTATCAGCAGCAGCTCTGTTTCTCTGTCTCCGGAACCTCTGAGTTTTTCCCGGAAGTTCCGGACTGTCTTGTGACTACTAGCTGAAGACACTCAGACCTCGGAAGTTCTGGGATTTTTCCGGAGGTTCCGGGATTTCAAAAAGAGCCGTTACAGTTTCAGATCTGAGGGTATTTATACCCCTTTGACCCCCAACGGTTCTCTGTTTTCCTCCCTATGCCAAAACAGTAACATTTGCCTCTTTCTCACTCATAGCATTCACTCCCACCTACTTGAATCCAAATTCCATCCTTAGCATTCAAGTGTTGGGTGATTCCTTGTGAGAAGAAGAAAATCCATTCACTCTCTTGAAGATTTAGTGCACTTGGTGAAACCCTAGCCTACTTGGTGGATCTATTACTCTTGGAATTCTACTCCTAGATGGCTAGAGGTTACTTGGGAGCTTCCTAGCTTTGTGTGGCTGCCCCAAGTGGTTTGTATTACCCTTTGTGACTAGTGGAGCACTCCATCTATCACCTTGGCGATAGGTGTGAGAGAGGAGTGGATCTAGAGAGATCCCAAAGCCTTTGTGGCTTACCTCAACAACGTGGATGTAGGCTAACCTTTGTGGTGAGCTGAACCACGGGTTAAATCTGTGTCCCTTGTGCTTTACTCTCTTTACATTCTTTGCTTGCTTGTTCTTATGTGCTCTCAACTAGATCTTTTAGGGTTTGCTCTAGATCTACAAGTTCTTGTTGCCCTAAAGCATTTGGTAGTTTATACTTCAAATTCATAAGTTCCAATATCTGCATCTAGCCTGTGTTTTCAGTCCTTAGCTCTCTAACCCGTGCAGGCTTGAAAAATCAGAAGCTCCAGGAAAATTCACTGTCTGTGAATTTTCCCGGAGGTTCCAGATTTTTCCCGGAGGTTCCGGGTATTGACAGAATTTGGCTGAAAACTTTGAATTTGTTTTGCAGGCCTATTCACCCCCCTCTAAGCCACTTGCATTGATCCTTTCAATGCTCGTGTAGCGTAGAGGTAGGCCGCAGTGGTGACAGCCTGTTGGACCCTTTGCAACCCTCTGCGCCAGCGTACCGAGTTGGGCTCGATGTCAGTACATTGGCCTCTCCCTAAAAATTTAGGATGTGCTGTCGCCCCACGGGGATGACTGAGACCGAACAGATGCATCTTAAGAGCTAAGTCCCTTAAGGAAGTGCTTGTCATATCCCTACCTACCCCAGCGGAAGCTGGTGTCCTTGGTTAGACCCTCTCTGGTTACTCTCCGTCCTAGGAACGAAACCCGACCGGAATACTCATTCTCCTAGGGAGAAGTGCTACAACGGTGTATCCGTGCGCTTGCGGATTCGTTCGCACTCGTCAGTGTACCCGAGAGTTTCTTACACGCACACGCTAGTGCGCCAGTGGTGGTGACGTTAAGAAACGCCAACAGACTTGCTCAAAACTACATCCATTGGGCTAAATTGATCCGGTTTCAATAGGACGAGGCAGTAAATTAAACTAATATTTTGATGAGGGGGTAGGATGGACAAAGTAAATAGATGAGGGAAGTAAATTAAGACAATGTTTCCAACTGGATTCCTTTGTGGTTGTGTGCTTTTTCACCTCGCTCGAGTACTATCTCCCCGGCGCGTCCTAGATCATTTTCTGGTTGATGAGAGGAAGAAGTGAAGCTAACTCAACTGGTTAATTGTTTTTTCATAATTTTGGAAAGTATTTTGATACCATACAATTCAAATATGCTTCAAAAGTAGTTAGATTTGGTTAGATTTAATTTGAATATGACAAAGGTACATGTGTGTTTTAAGCAAAATGGATTCATCTTCATTTATTCTATCATAAAAAAGTTTAGTGATTTTTCAAGTGATTTGATGGTTGTTTTGTTCGACTTATGTGACAAATGTAACAAAAATTTCAAATATGGAATAAAAGATAGAAATTAGTGTCATATTAGGGATGGAAAAAATTCATTATAAAAAATAATCATCTTCTAATGTCTAAGGAATTTACTCTTAACATTTTGAATATGAACACTGAAGGTGAAGCATATATGTTGAGCCCCTGAGATTAGCATATATAAAGGTTTGGGTACAAATTTGTCATGAGTCTATTTAAAAAAAAATCAACAATGAGTCTATTAGTGCTTCTACAGGATATTGATAACAAATGATAGTATTTTTGTATTGATATGTTTTTCCTATCTGCATTTCAATGGTTTTACAGTGTTCTATTCTAACAAGTTATCAAAATCTCAAATCTATACTATAAAGATTGAAAATAATCAAAAACTTCTATTACTCAAATTGGGGCCACCATACCTCTCACACTGGATTTACCTATCATGTATTTGAGGAAGATAATTGTGCAAACCCATAAGAACTAAAAGTTCCACAAAGTTTCCGCGAAGGCGATTTTTCCTCACCCGCCGCTTGCCTTACATGTGTCGGTACCTGCATTGCATGATCTATCTGTCTGCCCACCACCCTCCCTACTGTATCTGGAATTCCAAATCAAGAGTATTGTCGAACAAATGTGCGACATGAGGAGGACATGCGAGCTCCTAGTCTGTAGTGGTGTCGATGTTCTGAGCGCACCCATGGTGATGTGTGGAATACTCTAGAAGCATGATATTTGATTTTAGCGTGGTTATCAACAAACTAGATAACGATGGGGAGAATTCTAGAGTTAGGTATTTATATAGGAAAAATTTGTAATGTGCCACATGGAAACGTTCTCTTGTTCATGTACTCCTATAAATAAGGGTGCTCTCCACCACATGTATGCCAAATAGAGTAAGTGGGTGTTTGTTTCTCAGGAACTTATAATAGGTTCAATAACATCGAATAAAATGAAGCTATTTAGAAGGACTACTTTAATTATAAAACTAATTGCATATGTACTAAGCTTTTTCATGATACAAATTTAATGAGCTTAATTACTACACTGTGTAATTGTGAACTCCAATTACTTGACTAGCTAAGATTCACAAATTCTGATCTTCATTTCTCAAGTGTTTTGGTTCATGCATTTTTCAGTACAATTTCTTGAGGTGTAGTACTAGTCCACAGTTCGCTGCAACGATGATGCTGAATGTACTCGAGGCTTGAGCAGTAGAGCATGTACAAGTTTCCAAAAAAGTCATTCTTTTGTTTCTCTAAAATTGGCATGCCATTGTCTCATTAAACAAATATTAAAATCTTATAGTTTCCTATTGTCTTTTAGCAATTTATTTTCACTCTTAGTTATGTTGGGTACCACTTAGTTCAGATTTTTTCCTTGTCAGGAATTAGGATGAGCATTTTAAAGCAGTCGTTATGTCGATTTCGACATGCAGCAGTAGTCGGGCCCCATGGAGGCTACGTTCACTGGTTCAAAGCTTTTGTGTGTGTGTGTGCTCGAATTGGTAGCTAATGTTGAAGTAATGCTACAGTTGAGTTGGTTCCAAAGGATGTTGCTGTGTTGATGATCCCAAGAAAATCAGTGTCACAACAGTGGTGCGTAAGGGGGTTGGCTTCACCACTACACTAATGGATGAGATTGAGAAAGTATACAACAACCTACCAAATGATGAATACTTTCTACTGTTCAGATTTGTGATGAACCTCGCGAACAACCCCAACTTCCAAGATTTTGCTTCAGCCTTTGGTGGATATGTCTAAGGGAGAGTGAATGCAATCAAGGCACGCTGGACACAGAGACATTGTATGAGATCGTTTAGTTTATCTACTCGAGTGCATGGTCGATGGCTTGTATTTTAGCATGGAGGTACTTGCTCCACTAGGCATAGGCATCATCTTGGTGATGAAATGTTTAGAATGATGTTACTATATGCGGACCTGAATCTGCTAGCATTATAGCCATTTTGTGTCATTAACTTGTTATGAGAATCAAGTTAGTAGATGTAGGTCCGGTTGTCGGGATGCAGAACGGACGCCATGAGCTGCGCGGCGATGAGGAACGCCGTACTCGGAGGTGGACGGTATTTGGTTTCCCGTCCGGGGGTGGATGATAAATGAAATACCATCCACCCCTTGACCCATCCTCATCGTCGGTTCCGCCTCGTGCGGCCGAGATCGATCGTCTTGCTAGATCAGTCATTGCTGGCACCGGTCAACGATATGTTTCCTCGCGCGCTGGCCGCCCCCAGCACGATGAGCCCCCGACGCCGACCAGGAAGCAGAGGCATGGACACCGCACTGCTGCGGTGAGATGCCGGAACAAGGAGAGCTCTATTGGAGTTCACCGGGCGTTCCGACGCCGGCGAACCTTGGAATGTGCACAAAAAAACAGGGGATCGACTCAGATGTTTTGGTGCTGCTAAAGTGGCAGCGTTTTCAATTACATTATCACAAACTTATAGAGAAAACTAAGCAACTAACCGGTCGCTACTCCGCCATGATGTGCGGCACGCATGCCACCACCGGCTGCACCATCCCACAGCCCACGAACTTGCCGCACAGACTCCCTAGAATCTAGGACGCGCTCTGGACATGGCTAGAGCTCACACACGTTCTAGCAACATGTTGTAACAGAAGTGCAAAAACCAAACTAGAGTATGTACAGGACTCGATTAAAGGGTTAAGCTCAACAGTTCTCCCCCCTAAGCCTTGGACGAGTCAATGTTGTTGACGCCGATCAACGTACGCAGCTCCTGGATGCGCACACGCCTGAGCGCCTTGGTGAGCATGTCACCCAGCTGCTTCTCCATCGAGACGTGCTTGATGATGATGTGGTTCCCCTCCACGCACTCCCTGATGTAATGGTACTTTGTGTCGATATGCTTGGAGCGGTCGTGGAACACCAAGTTCTTGCTCAGTGCAATGGCTGACATGTTGTCAACCTTTAGTTCTGGAGCTTCAACTCCAGCACCGATGAAGTCGCCTAGAAGACGGGCAAGCCACACACCTTGGCAGGCACCAGCTGCAGCAACAATATACTCCGCTTCACAAGAAGAAAGGGCTACTACCTTTTGCTTGGATGAGTGCTAGGTGACAGGGTTGTTGCCAAGGAAAAGATGATGACACTGGTACTCCTACGCTGATCCACATCGCTGGCAAGGTCAGCATCACTGTATCCAGATAGTTTCAAAGCTTCTCCCTCGGTGTAGTGGAGGCCAAGGCCGCGCGTTCCAGCAACGTACCGGAGTACTCGCTTCAGTGCGGCAAGGTGATCTTCATGAGGGGCCTCCATGAACCTGCTGAGGAACCCCATTGAGTAGGCACGGTCCGGCCTTGTGTGGATCAAGTACCTGAGCCCTCCGATGATCTTCCTGCACTCAGTGGCATTCACAGCAGGGGTGCTGGTCTCTTTGCTCAGCTTCAGCCTGGGCTCCATGGGTGCTACGGCGGAGTTGTAGTCTTGTGAAACGAACCGGGTTTCCGAAGACGGGAACCCGATCCCTGCACCTCTGTGATAGTCCCAGGAGACTATCACGTGCAAATCCCTGTCTCAGAAAGTAAAGCAAAGTACCGTACAACAAGAATAAATACTTGAAGGTCCACATAATATTATAATAATTAAGCATCTGAGTACATCATTTTGGCACATGCCGGGTACAAGTCCAACAGGACTGAATCAAGCAGAGTAAACATCTACGCAGCGGCTCTCATGTAGTGAAGTAGACTCCATATCCGCAGGCAACTCGAGTGTAGGGCAAGCCTCAATCCTCCCATCCATCGTGCTCGAAGTCGTAGTCCGGCTCCTGCTCTGAAAACCCGTCATCTACTCGATAAGCGAGTAGGTCATGTCAGCTTCCCAACAAAGAGCATAAGCAAGAGAGAATAATTCTACTATGCATGAGTAATCCTATTTATGGCTGTAGAAGGTTAAGCAAGCAGCGGTAGCAACATCAAGGTAAGCAGATTAGCCGAGAGGTCTCCATCTCCGAAGAGATTCACACCTCCGAGGACAACACCTCTGGGGTTAACGCCCCAACAAGGAAAGAAACACCAAATACTGGATCTCAACCAAGATACAGCATCCCACACTCATCTGCGACGTGGGGTCTCCAACTCCTATCCCCACGTCTCAACGGCACGAAGCCGGGCTCACAACACACAGGGGAGAGAAAGCAGCACAAGAAGAGACTAGCCAGAGTAACAGACCCGTGGGCTGTCCATACCAGTGGACACGGACTATAGCTATAGGTTTAACACTCTGCAGAGGTTGTACAACTGGACCCGCCGGATAGGGCAGAATCGGATGCCTCCGATCCACATCCCTACCTAACGACCGGAGACCTAGCAGTGGACGGCACTCTCCTGCCTCTCCAAGCCTGACTCATCCTGACTGGGGCGCGAAACTTGCCAGCAGGGCCTCGAAGCTGTGAAACCATCCCCGGAGGAGCCGGGGCGACGTCTACTCGGGGGGTATAACCCGTCCCCCTCACACGACCACACCGGTCTGCCTACAGGCTGGATGCCATCCACCGACTAGTTCTCGGACCAAACCCCGCCCATAACAAGGCGAGCGGTTTGTACGAAAATAGCCCAAAGATCACGGTTAAACTGTCGATCGGTCCTTAATTGCAGGAGCAAGCACTCACCAACTCCAACCGTTCGACACGCCGCTAGGGTGAGAGGCCAGGTCGCATCTCCCCTAGACAGGAGTTCACAAGTAACCAAAGTGGCTCGCTCCCGCGGTAACACGTCAAGGATACACACTCACCCAAAACACACGCAAGAGTTCCGAAGTATCCCAACCTCGGTCCAAACCTGAGATCCATCCATAACTAAGGGTAAAATATATGGATAGAGTAGTACCGGGAACTAGCTAAGGGTCTGTAGCTAGTTCCAAAAGTAGGTATTCCAAGGACAGGATGAACAATTCCAAGGCAAGGCTAATCAATTGTCTATGCAATTCAAAATCATGCATCAAAAGTAATTAAGCACTAGCAACTAAAGCAAGCATAGGATCTATATGGTTGGGAGTGACATGACACCTAGCTGGCATCTGAAGTCCTGGTCTGGGTAGTAGTCGGGGTCGTAGGCCTCCTCCTGGTTGTAGCTCGGGTCTGTGCATCACGAGATACGAGACACTAAGATACCGACAAACAACTATGCAATAAATCCAAAGAAATCCAATTTTAGAAGATCCAAACAGAACCATACTACCTACAAACAGCACCGTCTCATTTTTAGAAAAATATAGAAACTGGTTTCATATTTTTTGGAGTTGTAAATAATTAGTTATGATTTTTCAAAGGTTATAGGTTTTATAAATTAATTTCCAAAATCATTTTTAAAACAGAAAAGGATTTTTATATTTTGAAAATAGGGATGACGTCAGCATGACGTCATCGTGACGTCAGCGTCACAGTTGATGGGCCGTTAGTGGGCCAAAAGTGGCAGTGGGCCGAAATCGGCCCATTGGACTTAGCCCGTTGGGCCACAACGACCAAGTCCAGCAGATCACCTTGAACAAAAACCCAGAATTCACTGGATAAAGGAAAAAGGGCCAAAGTGGGCCTTGTTGGGTTAGCCGGCCCACGCTTCGATCAGGTCCCCACCGGAGAAGTCTGGTGGCGCCCCTCGAAGTTTTCTGGAGCGCAGGGCATGGCCTTGCCCCGCGTGCGTGCTTCGGCGCGCTCCCGCCGCAAACCTAGCGGCGACGGCGGTGGCGCTTTGGCGGTTGCGAAGCTCCCGAAACGCGAGCGAGCAAAGATCGAGGATCCCTAGGAGCATGCGGTTATCTCCGCGCCGCCTCGGCTCTGGGGAGTGCCTGGGGGCGTAACACAGAGCGCGACACGGCAGCGCTCTCGGCGTGAGCCAGAGACGACGGCGTTCGCGAGGGTAAGCAGCGGCGGCGACACAGCGAAATAGCAAGCGGGCGGATGTTAGCAGATGCAGCGCGGGTGCTTCGGCGTTCACATGGGCGTGTTCACCAAAGCCCCTTGCGCGGGCTCAGGCCTAACCTGGCCGTGACGTGGTCGGCCGAGGTGCGAATCCTCGGCGATCCGCGTCCATGGCACAGCGCGCGTTATGGCGGTGGAATGATCGAGCGGCGTGGCACCTGAACTCATGGGGGTGAGCTCCTTGGCGCACACACCGACAAGCACACATGCAAACCAAAGCGGCGTCAGAGCTGGTTCACGCACACGAGCAGGCACTCAGCGCGGCGGTGCCCTGGCATGTCGCGGCGGAACGGGTTCAGGTGAGTTAGTGGCCTACGGCCTGCCTGCGCGCGCTGGGGTGTACGGCGGCGACAAGGGTAAGGGAACCTGCAGAGAAATAGCGGCGCGAAGGCCGGACAGAGGCTTGACTCAACTAGAAGGAGCTCGGCGCACGGCGCAACGGCCGGCGCGACGTGGCGCAGGGGCACGCTCCCAAACATCACAGGAAGGACCAAGGGAGAAGGGAAGAGACAGGCCGGCGTGGTGCTCACGATGGGGCAAAGGTGAAGACGTAGCAGTGAAGACCGCGGCGGTGAAGAGGTGGCGGTGATGTCCTCGGCGGCGGTCCTTGCTCTGCTCCGGCGATGGCTCGACGCGGACGGCCTCCTCTCTTGCTCGTCCGGCTCCGGCTTCGACTGCTCCGGCTCCGGCAGGACGGCGCGGTGACGATGCGCCTCCAACTTCTCCTCCTCCTTTTCCCTTTCTCCTCTCTCGATGGCGGAACAGAGGAAAGGGGTGATCCCCAAATGCGAGTTGCCTTGCTCTCGGGGTCTCGCCTGGGGTTTTAGCTGGCCGAGCACGCCAGGGTGAAGGGCAAAAGCGTCACGGCTAGGCCCCCATTGGCTCGCGGAGGCGCGGTGGTGACGTGGTTGAGCAGGATAGGCTGGCAAGCGCGCGGACACGTCGCTGGGCAGGGGCAAAAAGGGAAAAAGGCCCGGGGAAAAGCGGGCGTGGGCGCCTGGCTCGGCGTCCGTGCCAGCTGCCCGGTCGGGGCCTTGTTTCCCCTGGTCCGGTGCGGTGCGGCGCGTGAGCGACGGTGGGGAAAGGTAGTCGCAGCGCGGCATTGACCGGGAGAAGAAGAACAGGGCGCGCGGTGCGGCTGGGTCCACCCGTCAGCGAGACATAACCGGCGGGGTGTTATGCGGGCTTAAGTGGGCCGCATTGGGCTGGCTTCGGCTGCGAGGAAAGAAGGCTGGGGGCATTAGGCGTGCATGGGCTGAGAGATGGATGTGGTCCGATAGACTTAGAGGTTAGCTGGCTGGCCCAAGATAGTTAGATAAGGATTTTTGAAATTAGATTTGAAATAAGGGTTTAAACCATAGCTGAATTTGAATACTTTCAAATTCAAACACACTCAAATAAAATCCAAATAAAATCCATAAATTCCAAATCACATACTTTACCATAATTTGAAAATATATTTTTATATTTTTGGTTTTATTTATTTAGGAATTTAAGAAGAGAGGCTAGAGAGGGTTTAAATGTGGTGACACATCATCAATAAAAGAAAAGTTCAAATTTTCTCACATTTTCATAACTTAGATTTCCGGGTTGTTACATCTTGCATCCGCAGCACTCGAGCAACTTGTTGGCGTAGGCGGCTTGACTGAGTGTGATCCCGGCAGGCCCCTGACTGACCTCAATACCGAGGTAGTAAGACAGGAGTCCGAGATCGCTCATCTTGAAGACATTCTGCATCTCCTGCTTGAACTCTAGGATGTCGTCGTTGTTGTAGCCGGTGATCACCAGGTCGTCGACATACACGCTGACGATGAGACGCGATGACTTCCTGGAGCATGTGTACACACCATGCTCTGATCTGCTCCTCTGGAAACCAAGTTCCACCATGGCAGCGTCGAACTTGGCATTCCAGGCCCTGGGGGCTTGCTTTAGGCCGTACAACACCTTCTTGAGGCGCAGTACCTTGTTCTCAGCTCCAGCGACGATGAACCCTACAGGCTGTGAAACATAGACCTCCTCCTGCAGTTCTCCATTGAGGAAAGCACTTTTCACATCCATGTGATGAACCTCCCAGCTGTGGTGAGCTGCCAGCGCGATCAGAAGTCACACTGACTCCAGCCGGGCTACAGGGACGAAGACCTCGTCGTAGTCGATCCTGGCGCGCTGCACGTAGCCTTTCGCCATGAGGTGCGCCTTGTGTCGCACGATGTCGCCGTTCTCGTCGTGTTTCACCTTGAAGACCCATTTGAGCCCGATGGCTCGGTGTCCTGGCGATAGCTCCACCAGCTCCCAGGTAGAGTTGTCGGTGATGGTGTTCATCTCTTCAAACATGGCGTTCCTCCAGCACGCCTGTTGTTCAGCTTCACAAAAGGATGCAGGTTCATCTGCTGAAGAGAAGTGGAGCTCGTTGTCAATTGTCCTGTCCGCCAGCCCCAGCGGAGATTCCGGCCTAAGGATGCTGTCGAGGGCGCGGAATCGCAGAGGTGCGTCGTCGTCATGATCAACATCGAGGTCCTCCGAGTGATCTGGTGGTGGAGAGACATGGACAATGGTGGTGCTCGGCGGGGTCGGTGTCGAGGGAGAGTGCGGCATCGCGGTCTCCTCCTCGTTCTCCTTTGCTTCAGGATTAGGGCCACCGAGCACTATGGAGTACTCAATGGTGAAGGGCTCGGTGTCGTCGTGCGCAGCAGCATCCTCCTCGTTCCATGCCCATTGTCCTGCTTCGTCAAACATGATGTCACGGGAGACAATGACACGACTGGCATTGGGGTCGTAGAAGCGCCAGGCCTTGGAGCCGCTCTCGTATCCGACAAAAATCATCGGAGTGGAGCGATCATCGAGCTTCTTCAAATGGGGGTGAGTGTTTTTTTGAAACGAACAGCAGGGGAGGTCCCTACTAGAACTTTTCATTTTTGAAATATAATATGTACAAATTACAAAGGCCTCAGACCCAAATTAAAAGTCTAAAAAGCTAATGAAAATTACATAACCAATCTTGCAACTCCAACCCAAGGGTCGGTTTGGCCCTGTGAAACAGGAGCTGAAACTCATGCTTGAAGATATGCTTCCATCTAGCCAAGGATACATGCACACCATCAAAAATAACTTCATTACGGTGAGACCAAATAGCCCAGCAGCAAATGAGAAATATTTCCCTATATATGCGTCTGCCAAATTGTTGGCGTTTCTTAACGTCACCACTAGTTGTACACCTAGAGGGAATGTATAAGAGCAACTAGGTATACTGCAAGCGCACGGAAATATCGTTGTAGCACTTCCCCAAGGAACGAGAGTATTCCAAGGGTATCGAATCCAAGGAACGATGTGCACTATCTCCTACTCTAGTATAGATGGTCCAAGGACACCAAGCTCAGCTATGGTAGGGAGAGAAGGTGAAGGGCTTCCTAAGTGTATCGATCAAGGTCGTATCATTTCACGGTATAGAACTCACCATGGGGCGCCAACCCACCCTAGCTATTTAAGGCTAGGCAATATGTTCTGGCAACGGGGCCCAACTCGGTACACAGGCGCGGAGGGTTCCAAAGGGTCTAACAGGCTGTCACCACTGCGGCCTACCTCTATTGTTACGCGAGTGCACGTGGTCTTCGTAGGATAACCAGAGTACAGATACCACGTCTACACTCTCGATAACTACTATAGCACTGCGATGTCTGCCCGGCCCATCTACAGCACTATGGCAATCCGTATAAATACGGAACCACAAACGTAAGCAAGTGTGTACTAGATCGTACCTTATCAGATCAGGATAGGTTAGGAAGAACAACTACTGACATATTTATGAGCCTCAACTAGATTAAAAGAGTGATTCACAGACAAACAGATAAATGCACTTGCATAAGTATTCAGCTAGATCGAAGGGTTGTGTTCATGAAGAACACAAGCCTCTAATTCAAGAACACATGAAGAACACAAGAACATATCAATCATGCAAGAACACACTTTAGTCTAAATGAGATATGTCGCAATACTTACTTTGGTCTAAATGAAGAACAAAGAAGAACTCCTTCATCATCACCTTCACTTCCCTCTCTACCTAGCACTCACACACACACCCTACATGGGGAATGAGAGGAGAGGAGAGGTTAGATGTGTCTTAAATGGGAGCCCCTCCCCTCCTATTTATAGAGGAGGGGGTGGCTTGCCTTTGTGCTCCAAGTGCTCCACTTTGTGCAGCCTTCCCGGGCGCCTCCAATAGTGTGCTGACACGTGGCATCGAGAATCGGGCGAAAACCGGATATTCTGTGGGAGAACCGGACATTCCTTTGCTTCTGCGCTGAAGAACTGGTCCTAAAATTGGGAAACCGGCGGTCCGGGGCGAACCAACTGAGCGGACCGGCCCCCAGCCGCGGTTCCCACGTCCCTGCATGCACCGCCTCCCCCCCCGCTCCAACCAGCGTTCACCACGTGCCCCGGCCTTCCACTCCTTCCCGCGCAAGCAGCTGCGGCGCGCGCACGGTCCGCTGCATCGGCGAGGCTCCACCCAGCACCCGACGTGTGTCAGCGGATGGTCTGCGTGTGCTGCATGGGCGCCACGGCTCCGATCCGGGAGACACCGCCCCGGCCAATGGCCTGCCGCCACGTGGACCCTGTGGGATCCCCTGCCGTCCAGCAGGCCGATCCGGTGCGGAGGCCGGCATCCAATCCGAGTCCGCCATGTGTCTGGACTTCTGCCACACGTGCACACTTGCCTGCGTCAGCGTTGACTTCGGTGGATAGTGGGCCCACGATGACGTAAGCATTGCATCATCTTTTGTCTTTTATATATCTTCTGCATACGAACTCCGATGTAGGCATATAATATGTCCATTTCGATCATCTTGACGAGCCCGTCGCAATGGTGCAGTCCAAATTGGCATTTGAGGTTGTTTATCATGACTTCCTTTAATAGCCATTGGACTACTTGCTCTCAACTATATCATTTGGCACGTATTTCGGTGCATCCTGCAACAAAAGCTAGAAACACCAACACTTGTGGAAATCATTAGTATCAAGCCCTATTCTAGTGTTGACGATCACTTTATAATTATTTTATGCAGGTATTGACGGTGTAAAAGTAGCACTTAACAACTGTCAACACAAATCTTCGACGTCCAACCATAATTCTGTCGAGAAAGCTATCCATATGTGACCAAGAGATGTGTAGGAGGCGCCAGCACCATTGACTGAAGGAACAATTAAAAAATAAATGTTCCACCGTCTCCTCCTGATTCTGTGAGCAAAGAACACAACTGTACTCATCTAATACCCTCGTTTTCCTTCGAAGAATATCCCTAGTATTGAGCCTGTCACAAGAAAGGAGCCACCCAAAAAATTTGTGCCTTCCTATGCCACATGATTTCCACAACCGCTTAAATAAGGAATGAGCAGGACAGGAACCTTGGAGCTGTTTGTATGCTAACCTTGCTGTGAAAATTGTTGATCCCCAAATATATGACCAAGAATCATCATCGGTGCCCAATATCTGAAAGTTTTGCAGTAAAAGAGACAGCTCATTCCATTGGATTGCAGCCTCTTCAGAAAGAGGAGTGAAGAAGTTATCATAAACATCCTGGGAGAGGAATTTATTCATTGAAATATTTTATCTCTTTGCAAAAGAGAAAAGCTGAGGATATTTCCATTTGAGCACTCCTAAGTTCCAAGAATCAGTCCAGAAGCAAAATGTGTTCTTGACATACCCGATGCACCCGAACGTGCAGAAGTAATGCACCAGTGGTCACTCGCCGTGCCAGGCCTCGTACGGAGTCTTGCCTTCGAGTGCGTGCGTCGGGGATCGGTTCAGGACATGGATAGCCGTCGTGACCGCCTCGCCCCAGAAGTACCCGGGAAGAGCATTCGCCTTGAGCATGCAGCGCGCCATGGCGACCACGATCTGGTTGCGTCGCTCCACTACCCCATTCTGTTGAGGTGAATATGGGGCGGTGAGTTGCCGCTAGACTCCTGTCGTCGCGCAGTGCCGCCCGAACTCGACGAAGGTGAACTCCCCCCCGGTCAGTGCAGAGGGCCTTGAGCTTGAGGCCAGTCTCCACCTCGACCGCCGCCTGGAAGTTCCTGATGGCTGCCGGCGCGCGATCCTTGCTGGGCAACAACACGAGCCACATGTAGCGGCTCATGTCGTCGACCAACAGGAGGAAGTAGGCGTTGCTGCTATGCGTTGTGGGTGCGATTGGACCACAGATGTCACCGTGGACGAGCTCGATGGCGTTCCGGGCACGACGTCGAGCTTGCTCGAGGAAGGATGCGTGCCGCTGCTTCCCCACCAGACAGGCATCACAGATTTGGTCCACCTGCTCCAGCGGTGGTAGACCGCGCACCATGTCGTGGTGAACGAGTTGGCGGAGCAGCTTGAAGCTGTGGTGACTGAAGCGCACATGCCAACGCCAAGCCGCCTCTTCACTCCTTGCTGCGAGGCAGACGGGATGCCCAATGTTGAGGTCGAGGAGGTACAAACGCGTCGGCGAGCGCTTGACCCGGGCTAGGAGCTTGCGCCCGGGCTCGAAGATCTTCAGGATGCCGCGCTCGATGTCGATCTTGCAGCCAGCTTCGTCGAGCTGGCCGAGACTGATGATGCTGGCCATCAGTCGGGGTATATAGTATACTCCAGTCAACGCACGATGCTCCCCATTGCGGCAGGTGAAGACGATGGTGCCGCTCCCCTCGATCTCCACCTGAGAACCATCCCCGAAGCGGACGGTCCCACGGATGCCGGTGTTCAGCTCGGAGAAGATGCTCCTTGCGCCGGTCATGTGATTCGTGGCACCTGTGTCGAGGACCTAGCGCTGGGGATCTTGGCCGCCGCGGGGACCTAGCTGTGCGAAGACTTTCGCCTCCTCGACGTGGATGCGGTGCTGGGGCGGCGGCGGCGGCGCTGGGGCGGATCTTGCCGGTGTTGACGAGAAGGAGGAAGGGGATGAGAGTGAGACGACCGCATGGGCCATCAGTAGTGTAGGCTCGTCCTCCTCCCCTTGGGCCATATGGGCCTTCTCCTTCTTGGGCTTGTTGCGGCAATCCCTGGCCCAATGGCCGGTTTTGCCACACTTAGGGCACGACGTAGAAGGCGGCCTGCTCTGGCCCGAGTGCGACGTGAAGCCGTAGCTGCTGTCGTTGCCGCCACTGCGTCCACGGCGCGCCTTGCCGGACTTGTGGCCGCCACTGCTTGATCCGTCGTCGAAGTCGTCGCAGATGTTGAGGCGAGCCAACCACTCCTCGTGAGCGAGGAGCAGGCAGCCCTGTTTGTCGACGACGTGTTCAGACGAGGCTTGAACAGGCGGCTGGATCGAGCTCTTCTTCTTCTTCAGCTCGCGCTCCTCAACCTGCCGCAGGCGACCCACGACCTCCTCCACGGCTATGGTGTTGAGGTCGAGGAAGGTCTCAATGGCAACAGCAATCTGCGACAAATGGTCAGGGGCAACCTGCAACATCTTCTTGATGATGTCAACGTCAGTAATCTCCTCCCCAAGGATGCAGATGTTGTTGGCGAGGGCGACGATGCGGAGCTGAAATTCGTCGACGAGCTTGCCGTCGTTGAATGTGATGTCCGCGAACTCCTTCAGGAGCTCCTTGGCCTTGGATTCTCGCACGCGCTGGACACCGACGCGCACGGTCTTGACGGCCTCCCAGGTGGAGCGCGTCGTGCGCTTGCGCGCCAGTGACCCCAGCATCTCGGAGGGGACGTCGCGGAGAATGGCTGCCATTGCGAGGCGATCCTCGCGGTACTCCATGATCTCATCCTCCTCCGGCTCGACAGCGCTCCAGAGTCCGAGGGCCTCCAGGTTCACGCGCATCAGCAACGCACACTCCTGGTAGTTGGTGCGCGTGAGGTTCGGCCACTGGACGGCGCCGCTGCCTTCCTTGATCACGCGCTCGACGACAACTTCACCATGGTGACGACCGCGGTGAGGTGCTGGAGATGCCGAGATGCGACGGCGCCGCGGCGGCGAGGACGAGCGCGCTCCGTGCAGCGGACCGGAGGCGACGGACATGGCGCAGGAACGGATAACCGCTCTGATACCAAATGTTGGAGTTCACCGGGCGTTCCGACGCCGGTGAACCTTGGAATGCACACACAAGAACAGAGGTTCAACTCCGATGTTTTGGTGCTGCTAAAGCGGCAGCGTTTTCAATTGCATTATCACAAACTTACAGAGAAAACTAAGCAACTAACCGGTGGCTACTCCACCGTGATGTGCGGCACGCACGCCACGACCGGCTGCGCCATCCCACAGCCCACGAACTTGCCGCACGGACTCCCTGGAATCTAGGACGCGCTCTGCGCATGGCTAGAGCTCACACACATTCTAGCAACGTGTTGTAACAGAAGTGCAAAAACCAAACTAGAGTATGTACAGGACTCGATTAAAGGGTTAAGCTCAACAAGCTCGCCGTCCGAGGCCGCCATCGGAGTAGAGAACTTCGTCGCGAGCCGGCGCGGTTCAGAAGTAGTTGACGCCGGTGCGGAGGATCCCCGTGCCGCGCCTGCCTCTCCTTGGCGCCCATGGTGACGGCGGCGTGCATGGCGTCGTCCAGGGCATCCGGGCTCGACGGGTTCACCATCACACGGACACGGCGACGGCACCGGTCCTCCGCGCGCCCTCCTCCCGGATCCGGTTCACCTTCTCGTTGCTGCATCCAGGAAGAATTACAGATCAGTGCTAGTGGACTGCCAGGAGATCGCTGCCATAGACTGCGGCGGCCAGCCCATTCAGTGAAGAACTCGTCATCAGCGCTCTATGAGTAGATTGACCTGCAACATGCTTAAGGAAATTGCAAGACCATGAAAAGCGACAAAACAGTTTCAGGTTCACAAAGACACGCTCGAGCAATGTGTCTGTGTTGTCTTTTGTTTTGTTTTCTGAAATCTGCACATGCTCCGCACTCTCAAGGTGAAGAAATTGTGAGAAGAAATGCCGAACTGAATTCTGAGCGTTCTCATGGAACGGGCCTACAAAGAGGACGGGTCTGCTCGTTGCTTTGTCAGCGTCGGACGGTCGGAGCTGGCCGTCGAACGAACCGCCATGGGCACGCGCACATTGGCCGCCGCGCGCGAGCAGCGCCACCGAGCACGGTCTGCCCGTGGCGCGGTGCCGCGGTCGGCGCTGGAGCCGACCGTCGAACGAACAACGCGGCCGCGACGGCGTCGACCTGAAACACGCGGCGCGACATCCTGCCAGGCCCCTCCCTAGCCGAGGATTGTGGCAGCCGTGATACAACAACTGGAATCAGAAATGCAATGCGTGGACGTACCGGCCGACGCCATGTCAATTGCTTTCTTATGCCGGTCCCGACTCTGCCGAAGCGGGAGCCCTCGGGAACGAGACAGTCGGTCCTGAAGCCATTGACGCGTCCGCTGGTGATCCAGGCATCCAGCCAGCATCGCCTCCGTGCACGCCTGGACACACGAGCGGCTTCGTGCCGCGCGCCCGTTCATAGCGCACGCCGCCGCCGAGCGCGTCCAGAATTACGCCGAGCTGAGCACGCCGCCGCCGCCGCCGGAGGCCCGGAAGTGCCGCGGACACGCACAAGTAGCAGGCCAGCAGCTCCCAGTCCCAGGGGTGGACGGTAAATGAAATACCGTCCACCCCTTGGCCCCTCCTGGCCGTCGGATCCCTTTCATGCGGTCAAGATCGAGCTGACCAGTTGCTGACCGCGACAAGTCTTCACGGTCCTCGCGCTGGGCCGCCGCGCAAGCCAATCGTGCAATCTCATCTCCTGCTTTGAATCCGTGATACTCCCGTGCACGTTGACCTTCATCCAGTGAGGTGTGGGCGTGTGGCGCCGGCGCCGCCTGTGAACTAGAAGGCAGCGCCGCCGGCTGCATGCAGACCTTCTCTTAGGCAACACCGGGGCTCCTCCGCGGTTGGTCGCCATGAACGTCCATATGCGCGAGCAAACGGCGCCGCGACGGAGCACGAGCTGCCCCTAGCGTGGTTGGCGGCGGCGCCGGTGCCGACCGTGGCGAGCCGGAACACACACCACGCGCCATCCTTCCGCTGGCCCCTGTCGACATCCGAGCAGCAGGCTCGCGCTCGCCGCTCCCAGCCGCTCCCACATCACCGGCAGCAGGTCCTCGTGTGCCACCGCCGCGACGCCGTCCAGCCTCATGGCGCCGTGCACGCCAGGAACACGAGCAGCCTATGCCGCGCGCCCGTCGCTTGGAATTCCGATGGAGCCAGCATCCGTCGATCATAGGTGCGCGCTGCGCCGAGCTCCGTCCACTAAGGAGTGACGCCTCACGCCCTCACGGGAACACAAAGGCAGCGGCAGATGAGCAGCCATGGCCGCTGGCCAGCTCAATCAATTGTCCTTGTCTGGGACTGGCCGGTCCAAGCTCGAAAGGCAATTGAACAATGTTCTCCGCTGTCAAGAAGCAGAAGAAGATACTCGCCGTCGCCAATGTCCTGCGAGCCCGAGGCGGCTACCATCATCAACACAAAATCCGCTAAATGTTACTGTCAGCGTCTCCAGTCTCCATCATCTCTGGCACGCATTCCTCGCCGACCGCCCGGCGGCGACACCGTGCACGGACGACCGCGGCGCGCCCGTCACTCCGGCGGCTTCGTCGAAGAGCGCCGCCCATCCATACACCCAAGCGCCGTCGCCGTCGTCGCCGAGATCGAGCGTCCCCGTCACGGTCACGCACACGCATGGCCGGTGGCGCACCACGCCTGGCGGTATGCGGCCCCGTTAAGGCCCCGGTATGCGGCGACGCCACCGGCACGACATACTGGCCGGGCGAGTGCAGGAACGTGAAGCGGCAGGCGACGCCGCGGGCTGCGCGCGATGAGGAACACTGGACTCGGGGTGGACGGTAAATGAAATACCGTCCATCCCTTGGCCCATCCTGGTCGTCGGTTTCGCCTCCTGCGGCCAAGATCGATCGTTCAGGATAGTTGTAGGCACCAGTCAACGGCAAGTTTCGAGTTTCCACAAACAGACCTCGCGCGCTGCCCGCCGGGATGCCGTCATGGATGAGTGCGCGGCCGTCCTGGACTCCTGGTGGAGCAGATGTCCGCGGCGGCTGACTTGGCCGACGCCAGGAGCCGCGCGTCGTCGATCCTGAAGCTCATCGAGGTCGCCATCACCAAGCGCGCGTTGGCGGCGTCAGCCGTCAGCGGAGGCCGAGGCACAGGTGGCGGCGCTGCGGGAGGAGAACGCGGCGCTGAAGGCGAGGGCGGCGGCGCTGGAGCGCGACAACGGCGTGCTGGTGCGCGGCATGGCGGCGCAGCACAAGAGGCAGGAGGAGCTGGAGCGCGACAACGGGGTGCTAAAGCACGGCGTGGCGGTGCTTCACCGGCGGCAGGAGGAGGTGGAGCGCGCGGCGGAGGAGATGAAGAAGAAGGTGGCCGAGCTGGTGGCGGCCAACCACGCGCTCGGCGTCCAGGCAAGCGGCGCCGACAGCTGCTGCTTCCAGGTGTTCCGCGGGCCCGACGTGTTCTGAAATTCTGACGATGAGGGCCGACTGCTCGACGAGATCGCTCATCTTCTGGTCACCATCGACGGCTTAGGGGTTGTAATTGTGATTAGCAGCATCTTGCTGGCTAATCTGACGGATGCGATGTGATGTAATGTAATGTAAACCTTAATGCAGTATAAGACCAAAGGCTTTTGTTCCCTTTTGGTTCATTCCGAATTCGAAGTTAGAACCAAGAATTTGGTTTCAGAGTCAGTTCAGACAGTCTAGTATTTGATTGTTCGCACCTGAAGATGTGTAATCACAAGATTCAGTAGTGCAAATGTATCTTCACTGTCTGAAACCATACACTGATGAAGATTTTTTCTCTGACAAGGATCTTTTTTCTTCATTGCATCGTGCTCCATACTTTGCAGCTGCACATGTGGATTCAGCCTGTCTCTGCTCTACCTGCTCCATCATCTGAATATAGCAGAAGCTTATTAGAACCTGAAGAAACATGCAGGTTGCATCTCTGAAGGATGTTTCTTAAAGTAACTTACTGTTTGAAGTTTCAGGCTTTCCAAGGGATGCTGGCCTACTGTGATACTGTCTGGCAACATCTACCTTTTGTTAGATGATAGGCAATATTTTGATATATTTTAATTTTATTATTAAATAGACATTTCAATATTGCTGTGAGTGAGACAATCCATGTGCAAATGTTCATGTTTAAACAACAATTAAATATAAACTTATTCATGATTATACAACTAATAAGCATGAATACTAGTTTGAGAATGTACCCCGTGGAAGGTCGGGTGACGGCGTCACCCGAAGTTCCGCTATCACTCGGATTAGTCATACTAATCGTATAGTGACCTCAGTCGATGTAGCCGTACGAATTCGATGCAGGAAGATGATCGCAGTGAAGACCCGGCTGTAGAGGAAGTAGTCGTTCGGAGTTGACGTAGAGGAAGTAGTCGTACGGAGTCGACGTAGAGGAAGTAGTCGTACGGGAGCGAGCAGTCGCGTGAAGACGCTCCCCAAAAACCTTATCGCCCGCCTATCCCGAGCAGGATCTCAGTAGCAGGACGAGGTTCCGGAGGCTCTGCTCTCGCCGGTACCGTGCGCGCGGTGCAAGCGATGGGAATGCAAAAGCAAAGCAGCAAACAGAGGGAGAAGGGAGAGGTCTCCTAAGCAGGAGTACATAAGTTGTGACTTAGTGAGGTGAGGAGGAGGAGGAGGGCCTCCTTATATAGTCGAGCAGACATGGAGGGGGGAATGAACCTGGACGTACTGAGTAGTAACGGTCGCGGTTAACTCCTCTGGTAATTGTCGCGGTTAAGGCTCCCCTGGTAAAGGCTCAGTAACGATCACAATTAAGGAGTCATTATCCCTTTCCAACAGCCACCAGCAACAGTCAACAGCAAAAAGACACCGCATCGCTCGCTCGGCCTCGGCCTCGGCCCGGCGAGGCGAGGCGAGGCGAGCGAGCGCGCGCGCGCGCGTGTGGCACGCCTATCTCCTTTATTCAACTTCACAAGAGGTGTACCGAAAGGCTACCTCATAAGTTGGATGGGAGACTCCTCTAATACCCATTTGGTATTTATCACTTTTCCCTAGCATTAAGTAAATGGGCTTTTAATTCTTTCATTATTGAAATAAATGGCTCTAAGCCCATTTACTCTAATAATCCCCACCAAGAATTATAAGCCACATTGGAAATGCTCTCATCTTCCCTTTTGTTTTCAATATACCAGCACTGCGATGGAGACTGTTAAGTTGAACATCCACCAGGAACTCAAGTTACACTTATTTGCAACTGAACAATGGACTATGCCTTGAATTGCTAGTTTTGTGCATCTAAGCTTGGCTAGAGCCCTTTACTGGTACTTGGCTGCACATAGCATCCCCGCGGGTTGGAGCTTATGGGTCACACTCCGTGCCTCTTCATGAGTTTTCTAGAGATTACCCAAATCTCATAGACTATGACTAGTAGTCGATACACATATAGGTGTGTTCCTTCTAGACATACTGTAGAACTATGTCTTTGCTTCAGAGAAACAACTACCTTGTTTCATGAAAGCCACTTGGAGCACATTAAGGTATATATACCAGCCTGCCATACAGTTTTGAAGAGAAATGCATCTTTCCATGGACCGAGCCTTCTCAAAGGTTCTCTTCTCTCAGTCAGACCATAGCTTGTTTCACCATCTTAATTCACGGGATCTCCGATCACATAAGACAGGTTTCCACTATGGAAAAACTCACGTGGGTCTCAAGCCCAGTTCCATAGATGCATTATCTATCACAATACGTGATAGACCCTTTGTAAATTGATCTGCCAGGTTCTTAGACGTATGGATGTAATCCAAAGCTATAACACCGGTGTTTCTCAATTTCCTGACAGACTTCAACCGCCTCTTGACATGCCTGGATGACTTCACGTTGTCCTTTGAACTGTTCACTTTGACAATCACAGTTTGATTATCACAGTTCATTAGAATTGCCGGTATTGGTTTTTCAACTATCGGCAAGTCCATTAGGAGTTCACGAAGCCACTCGGCCTCGACAGTAGCAGTATCTAATGCTGTGAGTTCTGCTTCCATTGTTGACCTGGTTAGAATGGTCTGCTTGCAAGACTTCCAGGAAACAGCGCCACCTCCAAGTGTGAACACATATCCACTTGTGGCCTTTAACTCATCAGCATCAGAAATCCAGTTTGCATCACTATATCCCTCTAAGACTTTTGGGTCTCCGGAATAGTGAATGCCATAGTTCATTGTGCCCACTAGATAGCGCATTACCCTCTCGAGAGCACGCCAGTGTTCACTGCCCGGGTTTGAAACAAACCGGCTCAGTTTACTAACTGCATATGCAATGTCAGGTCTCGTGGCGCTAGCCAGATACATCAACGAACCAATGATCTGGGAGTATCTCAGCTGATCCACCATTATCCTTAGGTTCTTCCTTAGAACCAAGCTGGCGTCGTAAGGAGTTGGTGCGGGTTTAGAGTTGCTGTAGCCAAACCGACTAAGCATCTTCTCAACATAGTGAGTCTGTGATAGAGTCACCCCACCATTTTCTTCCTTTATCAGCTTTATGTTAAGGATAACATCAGCCTCTCCCAAATCCTTCATCTCAAACTTTTGAGACAGAAAGTCTTTGACCTCCTTGATCACTTCAAGGCTCGTGCCAAAGATAAGTATGTCATCTACATACAGACACAAAATCACTCCTTTGCCCCCACCATAGCGATAGTACACACATTTGTCAGCTTCGTTTGTAACAAAGCCAACAGACGTCAAAGTTCTGTCGAACTTATCATGCCATTGCTTAGGTGCTTGCTTGAGGCCATAGAGAGACTTCACCAGCTTACACACCATTCTTTCTTGACCCTTTACTACAAATCCTTCCGGCTGATCCATATAGATCTCCTCTTCCAACTCTCCATTTAGGAAAGTTGTCTTAACGTCCATCTGATGAACGAGAAGACCATGAGAGGCTGTCAGAGAAAGTAGTACTCTTATGGTAGTCAATCGAGCAACTGGTAAGTAAGTATCAAAGAAGTCTTCTCCTTCCTTTTGGGTGTAACCCTTGGCCACAAGTCTAGCCTTGTACTTATCAATAGTACCATCAGGCCTAAGCTTCTTTTTGAGCACCCATTTGCATCCCACGGGTTTGCACCTGTAAGGACGCTCAACAACCTCCCAAGTTCCATTTGTCATGATAGAGTCCATTTCACTCCTCACTGCTTCCTTCCAATAGTCAGCATCAGGTGAAGAGTAGGCCTCTGCAATGGTCTTGGGAGTGTCATCCACGAGGTATACGATGATATCATCTCCAAAGGATTTCTCTGTCCTTTGTCTCTTGCTCCTCCTAGGAGCCTCATCATTATCCTCCTCAGGATGCTCAATAAGTGTAGGCTCATTGAGTTCCATCGGCTCGGTGGAGTCGTCCTTCTCGACAGACTCTTGCCTAGATGAACTTGTTTCATCTCTCATTGGAAAAATATTCTCAAAGAATGTAGCGTCTCTGGACTCCATAATTGTCCCGACAAGCAAGTCAGGCACTCCAGATCTTACTACCAAGAATCTATAACCGACGCTGTGAAAAATATACCCCAGAAAGACACAGTCCACCGTCTTTGGTCCAAGTTTACGTTTCTTGGTGATTGGCACACTGACTTTGGCCAAGCTACCCCAAGTGCGTAAATATGAAAGAGTTAGCCTCTTCTTCTCCCATTCCTCGAATGGTGTTACTTCCTTATTCTTCATAGTCACACGGTTCAGGACATGACAGGCAGTCAGTATCGCCTCACCCCACCATTCCTTAGATAGTCCCGCGGTTTCTAACATGGCATTCACCAAGTCAGTCAGCGTGCGGTTCTTTCTTTCGGCAATCCCATTGCATTGGGGTGAATAAGGCGGTGTCCTCTCATGAACGATACCGTGTTCCTCACAGAATGAATCAAAAGTATTAGAGAAGTATTCGCCACCTCGATCAGACCTTAATTGTTTAATCTTTCTCTCAAGTTGATTTTCTACTTCAGCTTTATAGATCTTAAAGTAATGTAACGCTTCATCTTTTGATTTTAACAAGTAGATGTAACAAAATCTAGTGCTATCGTCTATCAAAGTCATGAAATATCTTTTACCACCCTTTGTCAACACACTGTTCATTTCGCTTAGATCGGAATGAACTAATTCTAGAGGTGCCAAGTTTCTCGCCACAGCTGCCTTATGTGGCTTGCGAGTTTGTTTTGATTCAACACATACGTGGCACTTAGAATTTTTGACAGAGGTAAACTTTGGAATTAAACTCAAACTAGCTAAGCGCATCATACAACCAAAATTAACATGACAAAGCCTCGAATGCCAAACATCTGATTCATCATTCATCACATGGTTCACAACATTATTATCAAACGATAAAGAAAAGCGGAACAAGCCTCCGCTATCATAGCCTTTTCCAACAAAGGTACCAAACTTAGAAATGATACATTTATTTGACTCAAAGACTAATTTAAACCCGTCTCTACACAGTAGAGACCCGCTGACTAGATTCTTCTTGATGGTAGGTACATGCTGCACATTCTTCAATTGTATGGTCTTCCCCGAAGTGAACTTCAGAGTGACCGTACCATCACCAAGAACACGCGCATGGGCACCGTTCCCCATCAACAAGGATGTAGTCCCCCCGACCTGGTAAGAAGAAAACATAGAAATGTCAGCACATACATGAATATTAGCGCCGGTGTCTATCCACCACTCTGGTGAAGAACATACTGAAAGAATTGTAGGTAAGAAATTACCGTACCCCGATGTTCCTCCACCCTCGCTAACAACCATGTTCGCTGTCTCAGGGGCCTTGCGATCTTTGCGATCCGGGCACTTTGCAGCAAAGTGATCCGGACTGCCACATGTGTAGCAAGCACCCCCCGGCTTTCTCTTCTTCTTATCAGGCCCGTCGGCTTGCTTAGCCTTGGGCGGGTTTTGTGAAGGCTTCTTCCTCTTGTTCTGTTTGTTCTGGAACTTGGTATTGCCCCTCTGCACAAAGTTTGCGCTTGAGGAGCCGGCTATTACCTTTTCACGTGTGTCCTTTGCTCTCGCCTTCTCTTCAACATCAAGAGTCGCAACAAGGTCATCAAAAGTGAATTCCTTTCTCTTGTGTTTTAGAGAGGTAGCAAAGTCCCTCCAAGAATGTGGCAACTTAGCGATAATAGCTCCAGCCACAAACTTTTTGGACAACACACATGGGACCTCTCTGCTGTAGTTCTCAAGCTCCTTAGCCAGCGTCTGTAATTCATGGGCCTGTTCCAACACAGGACGGTCTTCAACCATCCTGTACTCTAGGAACAGTTCCATTACGTACAGCTCACCGCCGGCGTCAGAAGCTCCGTACTGAGCCTCAAGAGCCTCCCAAATGTCCTTCCCCGTTTTGTAACGGAGATAGGTATCCACCAGATTATCAATCAGAACGCTGATCACGGCACCCCGGAACAGATTATCATCTGAATTGAACTTTTCCCCCGAGACACCCTCAGGAGCTTTTCCGGTGATGACGTACATCACGTTCATGGCAGTGAGCCACAGGGTGGCCAACTCACGCCACCTCTTAAAGTTGGAACCATCAAAAGGCTTTGGTTTAATTGCATTTGCAAAGCTAGTGACACCAAACATATTCCTATCAACATGATAAGGTTTTTGGATTGTTAGATGATATGCAATATTCTGGTATATTTTAATTCCATTATTAAATAGACATTTCAATATTGATGTGAGTGAGACAATCCATGTGCAAATGTTCATGTTTAAACAACAATTAAACATAAACCTATTCATGATTATACAACTAATAAGCATGAATACTAGTTTGAGAATGTACCCCGTGGATGGTCGGGTGACGGCGTCACCCGAAGTTCCACTATCACTCGGATTAGTCATACTAATCGTATAGTGACCTCAGTCGATGTAGCCGTACGAATTCGATGCAGGAAGATGATCGCAGTGAAGACCCGGCTGTAGAGGAAGTAGTCGTTCGGAGTTGACGTAGAGGAAGTAGTCGTACGGAGTCGATGTAGAGGAAGTAGTCGTACGGGAGCGAGCAGTCGCGTGAAGACGCTCCCCAAAAACCTTATCGCCCGCCTATCCCGAGCAGGATCTCAGTAGCAGGACGAGGTTCCGGAGGCTCTGCTCTCGCCGGTACCGTGCGCGCGGTGCAAGCGATGGGAATGCAAAAGCAAAGCAGCAAACAGAGGGAGAAGGGAGAGGTCTCCTAAGTAGGAGTACCTAAGTTGTGACTTGGTGAGGTGAGGAGGAGGAGGAGGGCCTCCTTATATAGGCGAGCAGACACGGAGGGGGGAATGAACCTGGACGTACTGAGTAGTAACGGTCGCGGTTAACTCCTCTGGTAACTGTCGCGGTTAAGACTCCCCTGGTAAAGGCTCAGTAACGGTCACAATTAAGGAGCCATTATCCCTTTCCAACATGCACCAGCAACAGTCAACAGCAAAAAGATGCTCCCGCCCCAACTCATCACGTCCGCACCGCACCGCACCGCCCGCTCGGCTCGGCCACGGCGAGGCGAGCGAGCACGCGTGTGGCACGCCTATCTCCTTTATTCAACTTCACAAGATGTGTACCGAAATGCTACTTCATAAGTTAGATGGGAGACTCCTCTAATACCTATTTGGTATTTATCACTTTTCCCTAGCATTAAGTAAATGAGTTTTTAATTCTTTCATTATTAGAATAAATGGCTCTAGGCCCATTTACTCTATCACCTTTTTGGTACCAAATGTATTTGGTGTGACTACCAATTAGTATGGTGATCTTTCTTCAGGTACCAGGTTCAAAGATACTTTTAAATGAAAAAACAAATTGAGTTCTCCTAGCTTGTTGCCCTGATTACAAGCTGATGTGAATGTTGGTGTGCAGTGTTCCTGCTGTCTGCCACTTCAATTTGCCTAGGTCGATATCAGTTCAGAGCTACCTGTATGTGCACTTCCATCACATGGCGTGTCAGCACTCAGCAGTAATAGTAAGATGACAGCTCACCATTAAGGATTACTACATGCTCGTCAGGCTCAATACATAGCAAGAGAAAATCAAATCATCCTGACAGCATAGCAAGAGAAGCTGTAGGAGGTTCTACCAATCAAACAACTGATATCATTTTCCTTCGATTTTTTCTTATCATCCAGGCAAACGTTAAGTCCAAACAGATTACTTCACTGATGATAAGTTATGTTTAAGAGACACCATATGTTCTGCACAGTTTGCAAGATTACTGATGCCTATATTGATCAGCTGCAGCAAGTATAGAACAAGGAGAGGCGGCCGAGGCAAGAGAGATTCGGCAGCAGGTCCTCTTACGCCACCGCCGCGTTGTCGTCCAGGGATCCAGGCTCATGGTCGCCGTGCACACCAGGAACACGAGCAGCCTCTCCCCGCGCGCACCCGTCGCCTGGAACTCCGTTGGAGCCGGCATCCGCGGATCGTAGATGCGCTGCGCCGACCTCCGTCCACCGGTGTGGCACCGCCGCCGGCTGCCGAGCTTCCTTGGCATTTTGGAAACACCGGCTCGGCGGCTCCTACGCTGTTCGTCGCCATGAGCACGCGTACATTGCCCGCCGGCGAGGCCGTTAATCCCGTCCATACACGCCAGCGGGGAAGTAAGCGCCACTGAGCTCCGGCACGCAGTCGGCGCACGATCCTGCTGGCCAGGCGAGGCCAACCATGTTGTACTGAAAGCAACGGCGCCCCAGTACGCAGACAATGGACGCCATGCGCTGACATGAATGTATGGATGGGTCATGTCTGGAACTAAAGGACGCCAAGAGATGGGGATTGCTTGAGGAGGAGGAGACGTTACTCGTCGCCGCCGATCGCCCTGCGAGCCCGAGCCGGCTACCATCATGTACAGAAAACCTGAACGTTTGAGTGCCTCCATGGCTCCATCATCTCCAGCACGCACTCCTCGGCGCACGCCCCGTCGGCGACACCCTGCAGCAGATGACCGCGGAGAGTTCGGCGAGTCCGTCACTCCGGCGGCATCGTCTAAGAGCGCCGACCACCCATACACCCAAGCTCCGTTGTCGTCGTCGCCAAGATCGAGCGTCCCCGCCATGCGCACACATGCGCCGGTGGCGCTCCATGCATGGCGGCATGTGTCCCAGTTAAGCCGGCAGGAACTTCCCCCTTCCCGGCGACGCTACCAGCATGACGTACCGGCCCGCCCAGAGCGGCGGGCACGTGGAGAACGTCAACCCCGCTCCCGGGCGACGCCGCGAGCTGCGCGTTGGTTCCGCCGGCCGGACTCGGGGTCGGGGCCTCGGGGGTGGACGGTAAATGAAATACCGTCCACCCCTTGGCCCATCCTGGTCGTCGGTTTCGCCTCCTGCGGCAAAGATCGATCATCCAGACTAGTTGTAGGCACCAGCCAGCAACAAGTTTCCACAGTCCTCGCCGCGCGCTGCCCGCCGGGATGCCGCTCCCCTGCACGATCTTCATTCCCGGTGAGAGCCAGCGCCGCCCAGGAAGCTCTGGCGGCAGCTCGTGGTAGCCAGCGGCGATCGGCAGCATGGCGCCGGCGCCGTGGAACACTTGGGCGGGCACGACATCCAGCTAGTCCTCGTCGCCGTCCAGCGCGCAGCCTCATGCTCGCGGCCGTCGGGCCGTGCACGCCTGGAGCACGAGCTGCTTCTGCCGGTGCCGGACGTCCTCCGTCGAGCGCCGACACGGCGCCCATCCCATGGACAGCACAGCACGCCGAGGGCGCCATGAGTTGGCGATTGGAGGTGCTGAATGCGCGCACGTTGTATCATGCAGCTGCGGCGGAGTTCAGGTTTGGGCGCTTCTCTTCCACGATGCCGGCGGCGTCTGACTGACGCGGCCCAACTCGTGGTGCCCGACTATGCAGCCAAGGACAAAAGCCGGGATGGGAGGGATTGCTTCAGGAGGAGAAGAAACAAGCGAGGCTTTCCATAGATGCTGCTGGTCCTGGTCTGACGCATTTTCAGCAAGTTCAGACACGCAGGCTGATTTCCCAGTTCGATCATGACAGGTTGTTCTTGTGAGGAGGACGACGAACGGAGCACAGCACCAGTTTTGTCGCAGCAATTCAAATGTTTGATAATTAATTCCACTCTCATTGTTTCTGACAGGAGAAACGAGTGAGAAACTAGTTTGAATTGTTGCGAGCTTCCTTGGGGTGAAACGATTCGAAGTTTATGCAGCAGCCAGCAACAACAGCTTGCAGACTCCAAAATGTGTAAGCTTAAGTGTACAAATTTCCTTTGGTGCCTGTAGCTTTCCTACATCATATCTTACTTAACCTCTTATGCTGTACAGTGTTGCTCCGAACCTCATGCAGCTCTGATTAATAAATTCATTAAATACAACCACTAACTTAGAAAAGGAGTTTAATTAACTTCTACAGAGAGAGGCCTAACTGAACCATGATTTGTTTCTTAGGTGCAGCATCTCTGTGTAACTGAACCTTTGGAGTTCAGTGCTGGAATAAGCTTTTGGTATTACTGAATTTTGTGAACTTGACACCGGAATGTTTTTTTGAACGGATGGCGAAAGCTTGAGCTTTCTCGAATTTTTATTAGAAGAAAAATAGAATTGATCCTGTTTATAAGAAAAACCGGGTCCGAAAACCATACAACTCCGGTCAAAAACCGTACAACTCAGGGGAGGTAGCATGACCATCACGCACAACTTCGGTCTATCGACCCCACAACTAAGGAACAAATCCCCGACAACTCCGGTCATTAGACCATACACAACTAGGCAGATACTTGGTGGGTAGGATTGGGTCATCAACGCGCACCGCTCAACTCAACTGCAACAACTCAACTCAACTCTAGCGCCTGCGACACCGAGCTCATGACACCGGAATGTGACACCGAGCTCTAGCGCTTGACGTTTGCAGAGAAGATGGTCTTGGCTGTGTTTGGGGTAAGTTCCATTTCTTTGCCAACACACATGTTCTGCTAAATTTCTCTGATCAAGTTGTTCATATGATGGCCTGACACTGTGTTAATTGTACTCAAAATCCCCTGTCGACCGTTCGGATGAACCGACGGTACATAGGAAGAGGCGTCGGTGCAAGCGTCGGAGTACTTGGTACACTGCGTGAAGAAGGCTCAGATTACACAGACCGTCGGATGAACCGACGGGATGTTTTCTAGTTGCACCGGATGAATTCCTGGAGGAGAAACAGCACGGTCAGCAGCGCCGGATGAACCGACGGTCCATTGGCGGGCACCGTCGGTCTATCCGATGGATCATGAAATCAAGACAGAGAGGAGCTAGCGCAGGAGGCAGTAGCACCGGATGAACCGGCGGACCAAGCAGCGGTTCATCCGGCGGCCGTGAGTTTGCTAACAGAAAGGTTTTGACGCGGAACTCTTCAGCACCGGATGAACCGACTGTGCATCGGTTGAAGCATCAGATGATTTGTGTCAACGGTCATGTGCGGTGCAAGGCAACGGCTAGTAGCACCGGATGAACCGACACTCGGGAAAAGCATAGCGTCGGATCATCCGATGGTACTACTTTCTGCAGCTTTGGCCCAACAGCTAGTTTGATGCCTTGGCCTATTTATACCCCTTCCACCCCGCCATTTGTAGAAGCTGGAGTGTGTGGAAGTGCAGAGGAGTCCAAGACACATTGAAGATCATATTCAAGCCATCCAAGTGCTAAATTGCTCATCTATAGACTTGCACATGCTTTGTGTGTGTCCTTAGTGCTAGGCTTAGCTTAGAGCTGAGTGAGTGCAAGGTGTGCCTACCTTGTGAGGTGATTCTTGAATGGATCAAGCTGTACAAGGTGCACCGGAAGCCTTGGAGCCTAGGTGGCTCTCCGGTGAACGTCTTCGACCCTCCGGCTTGGTGTGGAGCGGCGATGATACTTTGTGCGGGGACGTGGAGACCCCCTTCCCTTAGTGGAGGCGGCATCAAGGTGGCCAAGGGAGCTTGGCGAGTACCTTTGTGGCGAGCCTTTATGGCAAGTCAAGTAGTGCTCTTGGGAGAGACTTGGTGACCGGGAAGCGATACTCTTGTGTAGAGTGCTTCAACAACGTGGACTAGGGGTGGCTTAGTGCCTACCGATACCACGGGATAAATCGTCTGTCAAGAGTTTGCTTCCTCTTATCCCCTTTACGTTTCCGCATTACTCTCTTGCATCCTTGCTTGTCTTTACTTTCCTAGAGTAGTATCTTGTTAGGATTGGCTATAGGTTGCAAAACTTGTTTTAAGATGGGAGTTTCACACTAGAACAACCGTAGTTGCATATCTAGGTAGTATGTTCTAATTTATGTTTTGAGCAAATAGTGATAACCCTAGGTTCAAGGTTTTAAGTTGTCTAATTCACTCCCTCCCACTCTTAGACTACGAGCATCCGATTCCTTACAAACGTTGGAGACGGAACAGTCACCGTAAGTGTGCAAAGAAATCAAATTTATCCAGCTATGCATCACCTTGCTATCTCACAGTCTGCTTGCAATTCAGAACATGATGGCCACACTGCTCTTCATAATCCCAAGCGGAAAGGGCAAGGGCAAGTAGCAGATGAATTGGAACAAGTGCAGGAAGGTCCAGGGGGACATACTCCTACTTGATGCAGGCTTCGCCATTCCTGACGGCTTCAGCTCAGGTTCCTGAAAGAGGCGCAGTCATCTATACAACAGTCAGGTACCCTTGTTTCTATTCTCTTGATTAGCTTGATAAAAGTTTCAGTTAACTGCTGCTGAAGACCTTCAGTATAAGAAGGATGAAAGCCCGGCCCTGTAGTACTAGCATCCGGGGCAGCCGCCCAGGGCCCCCAAATTGCAAGGGTCCCCACCCATGTATTCATTGGTATATACTATGCTACACATGAAGTCCATCAGGCAAGTGCTAACGTCAAACAACAAAAACACATTGACGTGGAGATTGGAGATTGGAGAAGGACGAAGCTAGGAAGGATGAACCCCCCAGCTAATAGCTTTTAAGGCCATATGTTATTTTTGCTTAAGTACTTCACTTCTTTTGGGTATACATGAAATCCCAAACAATTTTGTAATATTGCTTGTTCTTTCATGTACCCTCTAAAATCATCTTTGCAAATGGTTCAGCAGGGCCCCTAATTTTAGTTTTGCCCTGGGCCCTCGAAAACTCAGGACCGCATGAAAGAACAACTGCCTTTGGCGACGATGATGGCGGCAAGTGTTCACACGGTTCCTAGTCTCAGCACAACCAGTTGATCTCTCGAGGGCCTTGCTCCTCTGTGCCTGAATGGCAGCGCCAAACCACGGCCGTTCGGGGCGCCGCGACGGCGCCACCCGTCCCCAGACGATGCATGGTGGCAAACTGGCAACGGCGGGGGCAGGCAGACGAGGCAAGATGGATTCTGCCGGAAAGTGGGGAGGGAGATCCGTAGGAGGAAGAGCAGATCTCCTCACGCGCCGGCGTCGCGGCGTGGCAGTCGCCAGAGCCGCCCGGGGAGGGAAGAAGGTCGGCGGTCATGGCGGAGGGACTGTTCTGCAAATATGTAGGGGTATTCGTGTAAATAATAAGATCGCGACTATTGACCGCGAACCAAATTAGGGAGTTGTTTGTAAATATTTGGATCGTGATTATTGATCGCGATCCACATCAGGGGTGTTTTTGCAAAAACGCGGAACACAGGCGACGACCATCGTTCGAGTCCCCCGCGTGCTCGACGCCACGCCATCCAGGGCTCCAGGATCCACCCTCAAACCGTCCGCGCACTCGAACCAGAAGACGTCGGCCACGGAACCATGGACTTCCACCCCGGGAGCTCCGGCCCAAGCCGCGCCGCTCGGCTCCGGCAGCACGCGCCGGCCATCCCGGCGAGCGTGAGCGCGAGGTGCGGCGGCAGTGTTGACGTCTGCCACGACACGGAGCACGCCCTCGAGTCGGATTGCCGGGGCGACTCGACCACCTGGTGGTTCCGATTCCAACTCGGACACGAACTGCAACTGGATTCTTGCATTGGTTCCAAACCCATAAATATTGGATTGCACAACCCTTGCGGCAACCAAGCCATACCGATCGCTTCGCGATGGCTGCCGCCGTGTGTTACCGGAAGCGCCCCGCCTCCCCGTTCCTCGTCGACGAGGTGGTGCCGGCACCGCCGCACCTCGCCAAGCGCGGCCGCTTCTCGCCGTGCCCGGCCGTCGTCGCGGCGCAGCTCGCGTTCGATCCCTTGGAGGAGTGCCGAGCCAGGCAGAGGCAGGCGAGGGAGAGGGAAGCGGCGGCGGTGGCAGCCCGGGTCGCGAGCGCGTCCTCCATCGACGAGTGCGCGGGCGTCCTGGTGGAGCAGATGTCCGCGGCGGCCGACTTGGCGGACGCCAGGAGCCGCGCGTCGTCGATCCTGAAGCTCATCGAGGGCGCCATCATCAAGCGCGCGGCGGCGGAGGCCGAGGCACAGGCGGCGGCGCTGCGGGAGGAGAACGCGGCGCTGAAGGCACGGGCGGAGGCGCTGGAGCGCGACAACGGCGTGCTGGTGCGCGGCATGGCGGCGCAGCACAAGAGGCAGGAGGAGCTGGAGCGCGACAACGGGGTGCTGAAGCGCGGCGTGGCGGTGCTTCACCGGCGGCAGGAGGAGGCGGAGCGCGCGGTGGATGAGATGAAGAAGAAGGTGGCCGAGCTGGTCGCGGCTAATCACGCGCTCGGCGTCCGGGCGAGCGGCGCCGGCAGCTGCCGCTTCCAGGTTTTCCGCGGGCCTGACGTGTTCTGAAATTCTGATGAGGGCCAACAGCTCGACGAGATCGCTCATCTTCTTGTCACCGTCGACGTCTTAGGGCTTGTGATTGTGATTAGCAGCTTCTTGCTGGCTAACCTGACCAATGTGAGTAAACCCTAATGCAGTAACACCAAAGCCTTTTGTTCCCTTTCGGTTCATGCCAAATTCCAAGTTTGTAACCAGCATCTTGAGTTTTTGGGCAAGAATATGGAGTCTGATGACCTGTTTCAAAGTCCGTTCAGACAGTCACGCATGAAGATTGCGAATCAGTTCTGTATCTCACATTCTCACTGAAAGAAAGAAAAAAAGGCGAATCAGTTTTATGCTCATTGATATCAAAATCGACAGTATAGCAGATTAGACAGACTGTACGAACCTTTGCTCTGCAAAAGAACTCAGCATGCCGTGAAATCTCATCACAAACTGCTGTGCTTCATTTTTGATAAAAAAAATTACTCTAAATTAATTTTGCACTGATAAGTGATAAGCAGCTCGCAAATTAATAGTCGCTGAAGAATGATCGCATTGCAGATCAGCTGTCAGGTTTTTGGAAGGCTGACTTAACGAACAGAGCATAGACTTGTGATAGTCAAATGTGTCATGGCTTTATATCATTATATGGCGAACTGTCTTGCTATTGCCATGGATCTTTTTACATAGGTCATCAAATAAATTGATAAAAACCTTAAAAGTGTACAATACAAGAAGCCTTAATTGATACTCTCTCCATCCATAAATATCAAATTAGATCGTTGTCTAATCAGTTTGTCTTAAACGTCATATATTTATAGATGAAGGGAGTACATAATTGACCAACTCGCAATGTGCTTTTAACGGTTGTTGCACTCTTGATACCTTAACTAAGGTATAGGAGGTTGGGTACGTTCAACTCTAGCACAATACGCCGGATCACCATTGGTGCTTCTAAAATTGGGCTCTTTTACGGTGGACTATACCACCCTATACCACTGTTGGAAAATGACCAGTATGAAAGGATCTGACGGCTGAGATTAATTGTATATCACCACAACTTGCACCTGTGGTATATGGTGGTATACATAGGTGGTATAGGGGTATTATTAGAAGTTTTATCTCGGTGGCATAAACGAAGTATATGATTTCTTCATTTCAAATTTGTTCATTTCCCTCTGGTGGTATGGCCAATTTTTTTTTCAAATTTCAAATTTCAAAAATGAAAATTTTCAAATTTTCCTTGGTGACATAAACGAAATATTTCAATTTTTTTATTTTCCTTTGGTGGTATGGACAATTTTTTTCAAATTTCAAAAATGAAAATTTTCAATTCAAATTTCAAAATTGAATTTTTTTCATTTTCCTCTGGTGGTATAATTCAAAAACAAAAATTTTCAATTCAAAGTTCAAAAATGATATTTTTTCAAAATTTTTTATTTCAAATTTTCCTTGTGGCATAAATGAAATTTTTTTCTCAGTCCGAGATTGCCAAATTTATTAAAAGATTGCAAAATAACCTATTTACCCTTAAAAAAATAGATATACTGCATACCCTCACCTGATGGTATGGTCTACCGTAAAAAAAACTCCTAAAATTATGGACAATACTTAACTAAGGGCCGTTTGAATTCACAAACTAAATTTAGCTAAGATTAATCCAAACAGGCTAGCTAAAGGAGAAGGTATGGTTCCCGCCAATTATTTTTAAAAAAGCTAAAGAGAAGGTAAACCTCTCCTAACTAATTGGAAGACAACTATTATCTTGAACCTATTTGGGACTGTTCCGCTCTAACTTTTTCAGCTTTGCTCCCAAATCATCATGCTAAACACGTCCGAGTCCAACAATCCCAACTTCACAAAAAAAAGTTGGATCTAGCAGGCAACTTAAATATTTTTCTGCAGCACCTCAAAGGGTGTTTCAAAAACGTACACATGTTTCGTGCTTTCTTTTGGAGTTGGGTAGAAATTACCCACCAATGCCACTGGATACTCATAATGGTTCGCAAAACAAGTCAAAATAGTGCTTCTCCCATGGAATATTTAACTATTTAGAGATGCCAGTTTTAGAATGGCTTCAACATTTTTACCACGGCATCGCGTTTAAGTCAACACATTTGCCACTTTTGATGACATGGCACGCCACCTCCTCCCTCCAGCGTGGATTGACCATGAGAAATGACTGTCGTGCCTCTCCTTTGTCCCCCTGTGCTCTTATGCAGTGGCAGAGCTTCATTTGGGCCGGGGGGCCATGGCCCCCTGCATTTGGGTAATCCCCACTAGATGCTACATTGTTTAGATATAATTTGCTAATAAAACTTGGTTAAATGACCTCTCCTGGACCGTATGACTCCCTCTAAAATTTCATCCATGGTGCCGTGTACTCTCTTCTGGTGGCGAGTGTAGTGATCGTGGTGGAGATCCAGCCCGATGTGGGAGAACGAATCGCGTCACAGTTCCGGATCGAATTCAGGAATCGAATTGCCCACGACGAATCGTGCTCACCAAATTCAACCCGACGAACTCAATCCCAGAACCACTTGACTCAACTCAACAGATCCGCACCAGGAACGGTGTCTCTAATACCAGCTGTTAGCAGAGGAGCAGGGGGCGAGATGGAATCGGAAGAACAACAAGAATTCAGAGGAGGTAGCAAAGGAGAGGAAGGTTGCTTGCAGAGAAATACAGAGTAAGTTGTTACAATTTTGTTCAATGCCTTCTCTCATCTCTTCCTTTCCTTATCGCACGCCAGTGAGACGCACACACACGCTATTGCTACAGCTAGCAATCACTTCTACTCAGGCCCATTGTACCTTGTGTTGGGCCTCCGAGCCCGAGCTCCCTTTCTTGGCCCACTCGGCCCAGCATCAGCAGAAGTAGCGGTAATGCTAACAAGCAGATGTCCGCAGTGGCCAACTTGGCCGACGCCAGGAGCCGAGCGTCGTCGATTGTCACACCCGGTCCAATTTGGATTGCCCATAAGTGGCCCATGAGCGCATGTGCGCATGTTTAGTGCCACATTGCTAGTTGAGCAAGGGTGGAGCCAACTTATAAGCCTTTGTTCACCAGCCATAGCACCTTCGGGTTAACCCTTTTACACGAAACGAGGACGAAAGTGTAAGCATGGTGCTATGTGTACGTGTGCTCGTCCCTACGGAAGGGCTGGGCGGTGCGGCTTTGGTGGACAGGGTGTTACAAATGGTATCAGAGCCGACCCTCGCGGTTGCGCGTACGGGTCAGTGTGCGGACATAGGGCGCATGACGCGTGCGCGTGCGCTAAGGGGGAAGGTTCCTGGACATTTGCTCGGGCCAGTGTGCAGACATATGCATGTGCGTATGGGCTTGGGATGGGACACACAGCATGGCGTATGGGTCGGCACTGGACGAGTGAGTTGGACTGACGAGGACGTCGGGTTCTTTGAGGGGGGATGTATTTCACACCCGGCCCAATTTGGATGGCCCACGAGTGGCCCATGAGCGCATGTGTGCGTGTTTAGTGCCACATTGCTAGTTGAGCAAGGGTGAAGCTAACTTATAAGCCTTTGTCCACCAGCCATAGCACCTTCGAGTTAACCCTTTTTACACGAAGCGAAGACGAAAGTGTAAGCAGAGTGCTATGTGTACGTGTGCTTACCCCTACGGAAAGGTTGGGTGGTGCGACTTTGGTAGGCAGGGTGTTACATCGATCCTCAAACTCATCGAGGGCGCCGTCGCCAAGCGCGCGGCGGCGGTGCTGCGGGAGGAGAACGCGGCGTTGAGGGCGCGCGCGGAGGAGCTGGAGCGCGACAACAGTGTGGCGGCCCAGCACAAGAGGCATGAGGAGCCGGAGCGGTGCTTCACCGGCGGGGAGCGCGACAACAGCGTGGCGGCGCAACACAAGAGGCATGAGGAGCTGGAGCGTGACGACGTGGTGCTCAAGCACGACGTGGTGGTGCTTCACCGGCGGCAGGAGGAGACGGAGCGCGCGGCGGCGGAGATGAAGAAGAAGGTGGCGGAGCTGGTGGCGGCCAACTACGCGCTCGTGTTCTCAAATTCTGATTGGGGCCGACTGCTCGACGAGATCGCTCATCACTCATCTTCTTGTCACCAATTCACCATCGACGGCTTAGGGCCTGGGAGGCTGGGACTGTGGACTAATGTGATGTGATGTAATGTAATCCCTAAGCATTTCGGTTCATGCCGAATTGAAAGTTTGTAATTTTGTATCTAGCATCTTGAGTTTTGGGGCAAGAATATGTAGTATGATGCCTTTTTAAAAAAATTACAACGCAGACGCGGTAGTCGGATGACTTGTTTCAGAGTCAATTCACAGTCTGGTATCATATTGCTCAAACGGTCACATCTGAAGATTCAGTAGCGAATCAGCTCTGTATCTCACTGTAAGAAAGACAAAGGCAATTATGCACAGTTTATGCGCATTGATATCAAAATCGACAGTACTCCGTACAGCAGATTAGCAACTCAGCCAGTAAGAGCTCACGTAGGCGTATTAGACGTAGTTTACTCTCGTAGTCTCGTGCTTACATGCCAGCGCGCCTGCCACCAAGCCTGTGCTCTGCACAAGAATTCATCTTGGAAACCTCATGGCAAACTGATGCTGTGCTTCATCTTGGAAAAAAATTACACTAAATTAATTATGCACTGATAAATAACTCTCAAATTAATAGTTGTTGAAGAATTCTCAAAAAAAAAATGTTGTTGAAGAGTCGATTGTGGTGGCCTGTGGCATGCAGCCGATCATATATTTTGATCTCATTGCAGATCTGTAGTTTAGCACAATACTCCGGCTCACCGTTGGCACTTCTAATCTAAAATTATGGACAATACTAACTAAGGTCCCGTTTGAATTCACAAACTAATTTTAGCTAAGATTAATCCAAACAGAACCACCTAAAGGAGAAGGTAGGGCTAAAGGGCTCCCTGCCGATGATTTCAAAAAAAAAAAAAAGAAGAAAGAAACTAAAGGAGAAGGTAAACCTCTCCTCACTAATTAGAAGACAACTATTATTCTATTAGCAAATATGCTCGTGCGTTGTACGGGAGTGAAAAAAACACCAAACATCTACGTACATGTGGCGAAAAAGTGGCTAACAATTTGTTGTTGTTTGTTAAGTTTTTATTGTTCGTTTGCCAAATTTTAATTATTCATATTTATTGTATGTTTATTTAATAAATGAAGTTAAATTACAGTCTACAATTTTTTACTTGTATTACTTATAATATTTTTTTAGCACAATATTACTTATAAAATCTACCTAACTCTGCAAATGGATGTCGCTGGCCCAAATCAGACCCAACTCGTCGGATGTCATGTCCATCCTCCCCAAAACGGTCGCACATCTACGGACGCCCTCTGCTTGGATCGCCGCCTACCGGGCTCTGAAGGCCGACATTTTCAGCCTCTGTGCCGCCGCTCTCTCCTCCTCTCGCCTACCTAACGTCGTCCACGCCTCCCCCCCTCGCCGCCCGTCTCTGCACGCCCCTCGTCCTCCGCATCTACTCCCAGTCGGTTCTTGTGCTTGTTCTTCCTCCGCCAGATCGAAACTCGGGGGACCGAGATCAGCAGCATAGGTGTAGCATGAGCGCGTGGAGGAAGACCACATACTTGTGGAATTGCAGGTGTGGGCACCGGGGCGTGGTCTTGCCTTGCCGCTCGCGATTTGTGCTCCCTGGTGAGCAGATGCATGCTGCCCATTTGGCCTCTCGAAGCTCACCGTGAGAAAGCAACACAGGTCGACGTCAATCAACATGCCCCGCTTAGTAGCGTGGTGACAACAACCAATTTTCTTCGTCGGCTCGGTGCCATGAGGCCGTCGCGGCGGGAGGAGGTGGTGTACAGGGCTGGTCGGTGGGGTCCGCCTGCTCACGCGGCCTCCAGATTCAGGGCCTCCACACCTGCACAGACATCGAGGAGCTGACCTTGTGCCGCTACGACGCGCACCTCGAGGCTTGACGCCACATGAGGGTGCCGTGGCGGGAGGCGGTGGCAGCGTACAAAGCCAGGTCGGTGGGACCCGCACAACGAGCGCGCACACTTTGTGATGGCCTCTATGGGTCGGCACGCGTAGAAGAGCGGGAGGCAAGCGTGGCAGACGACAAGGCCAACAGAGAATAGGCTTGAAGGAATTTTTTTTTGCAAATAGTTAAAACTGCGACTATGTAACTCCTAATACTGCGGGTTGATTAATAACAAAGTGAGGAACTTTTTTTGAAAAAAGCCACGATGGATTGACAGAAACTACCACACTTTAATATTATTAGGTATAGATATAGCTGGCTGAACTGGCTAAAAAATACTAAAATCTCCAAACAGTTTGGGTAGATTTAGTATGGTCACGGCTCACAAAGAAGTAGCAAATAGTTAGTGCATCCAAACACAGAGCATCTCCAAGAGTTTGCCAAATTTTACTTGGCGAATTTTGTGTTCTGCCAACTTCAAAAAAAATATGCTAAGTAAAAAAAGCTCATCTCCAACAGTTTGCCATAATTCACTTGCCAAACCTAGATCTAACTTACATCAGGAATCTTGAGAGAGAAACCTAATTATATTTATTCTATTCCACCTCTTGAAAACTTACATCAGTAACTCTGAGATAGAAACAAAATTATTTTTATGCCCTTCCACCTCTTTTGATACGGACGGATGCTCCGCGGATACTAGCGCGTATATATCCGCGCACGAAGACTCTTTTTCTTAACTTGGGATAAATGGCAACCTGGATGGGGAACTGTTGGAGAAGGTTTTTTCTGCACAAAAATAAGAATGACAATCTAAGATGAAGAACTGTTGGAGATGCAAGTTTGTCTAGCTAAAATTTTAGTTGGGGATCTAAACAAGACCTAAGTTTGTCTACAGCTCTACAACTATTGCTTGTTTATGTTCATTCTTTCAGCCATTGTCCTTTGTGTGGCAGCATAATTTTTAGGGTTAAAAACGGACTTGACGGATCCCGTACCGTTCCGTCTTGTTTCCCACATCTGACCGTCCACTTTCGTATTTATGGACAAATGTGGTAACGTGACGGGAAGCAGATGAGGGTCTATCCCGCCTGTTTTTTGGGATCCCGTTTTAGCCAGGATGAACCCGTTTTCATCTCGTATTAGATAAATACGAGATGAACTTAATATGTATTAGTATGTACCTATAACTTTTCTATGGACTAAAGATCATTGTACACATGTGTTTCATAAAAGATCACTAGTCTAAGAGTCTTTAAAGGTTCCAAAATGTAGTTGGGAACTAGAAAAAAAATCAATAATGTCACGTGCATATGTATCAAAGTATAAGGTCCTGCTTAAGTAACCGATCCAGCCCATTTTCGTAATACCGCTCATCCCGCTCCCGCTCCCGCTCCCGCTCCCGCTCCCGTTTCTTACTATTCCGGAACCGCTCCCGTTTTCAGTGATAAAATGTGGTAATTGAAACGGGAGAGGGAGTTTCCCGCCCTTCCCGTTCGTTTTCACCCCTAATAATTTTCAAGATCAATGTGGTCCCTGTTCTTTCGTCGTTAGGGTCTACATATTTCTTATTACTAGGTAATACCCCGCGCGTTGCTATAGGAAATTCAACGAAATTTGAATATGCAATTTGAAAGTAGAAACACTAAAATGATTACATCGTAACATTTGTGTGCAAACAACAATGTAAATAAAAGAGTACACATTCATTTTATTGAGAGAACTACTTATAAATTTGTAGCATGGTACTCGCAAATACTAACACAATGCATAGCCGTAGAAAATCGGTAGACGACATAAATTCATGATTCTAGTGGATGGTGATGTGGATAGTTTGCATGTTGAGAGAAGATCTAGTGGATGATGACGTGGACCTCTTGCATGTTGAGAGAAGTCTATCCATGACTTATATAGTTGTTATAAATTATCTGATGATAGGTATTTTTGTGAGTGTTGGTTGCAGATAAATGATTTGCCCCTAGATCTTAGGCATGATTTAAACTAGGTGATACCTCGCACGTTGCTGCGAGAATTTTTTAAACAAAATTTTAAGGTGTAATGTGAAAGTAGGAACACCAAAGTGATTACATGATAACATTCTTTTGTAAACAACATTATACATGGAAGCATGATAATTTTGTTAAGAGAGGACCATTCAAAATTATTGATCCTGCATTTTTCTCTACTACATAAATTTTGTGGCATGCTACTCACAAAGACATGATATTAGCCACAAAAAATCAGTTGAAGACATAAATATATGATCTAATGGATGGTGACATGATGTATAATGTATGGTGACGTGAAATGCTTGCATGTTGAGAGAAATCTATCCATGACTTGTAGTGGGTTCCATCTATATAGCTCCAGAAATTTCTTAAACAAAATTTTAAGGTGCAATGAGAAAGTAGGAACACCAAAGTGATTTCATGACAACATTCTTTTGTAATCAATATTATGCATGGAAGCATGATAATTGTTGATAGACAATCATTCTAAATTATTGATCCTACATTTTTTTCTCTACTACAAGAATTTTGTAGCATGCTAATCACAAAGGCATGATATTAATCACAGAAAATCGATTTTGAAGACATAAATATATGATCTAGTGGATGGTGACATGGCGTATAGTGGATGATGACGTGAAATGCTTACATGTTTTGAGAAATCTATTCATGACTTGTAGTGGATCTCACCTATATAGTTGTTATAGATAGATATGATTCACTAATGACTTGGCGCTTGATATTAGACCTTCTCCTATGGTTAAGCTAGTAGCTTTAAGCGTATCCACCTCATAAAAGAGATAGCAAAGATGTTAGTTCTCCAATGATTTATCTTATAGTACTTCTCCAATGATCTAGTTGGAGAGAGAATTTACCGAAGGGAGAAGGAAAAATATTTAATAGTTTTTTGTGTTCTTACGATGCATCGTAAGCTTAAGGATGGCTTTTACTATGGCCAAGCTTAAAGTCATCCCTACAGTAGTTCATATGAACATAAAATCTTATTTTCACCTCTATGTTCTCCATTGTGGCTGCCTTTAATAATATAAACTCCATTTCTCTCTACGAGCTAAAGAAAAAATGGTATACTCTCTCTCCTCACATTTCGTTTTCCATGTAAGAAAATGATGAGATGGATTCGAGTACTCATCCAAGTGGAGATGACAGCGGAGAATAGGAGCTCCTATCTATCATGTGAAAAATAGATAGGAGTTGAAAGTTCCGACCTATCAAGACCCATCTCAATTTTATTTATTTTTCTTCCCGAACCATTCCTACCCCGCCTCCTACTCCACCACATCTAGATGAGAGAGGAGTGGAAGTTTCAAAACATATTCACCTTCCGCAAGATGGGTAGGATTTTCGGTCGGGTGTTTGGATTTCAAGAGTTTATAATAAACTATGTCACATCGAATGTTTTGATACCAATACGAAATACTAAACATAATTTAGTTACAAAACTAATTGTATAAACTCTAGGTTTTTTGCTAGACGAATCTATTAAACCTAATTAATTCATTATTAACACATGTTTAGTGTAGTATTACATGAATTAATCATGAATTAATTAAGTTTAATAGATTCCTCTCAGAAAAAAAATAGATTATGGAATTTGTTACGTCGTTATCTAAATTTGATACTCCTCATTACCATAAAAAATTCGATAAGCCAACCAAACACGCGGGGTTGGGCCCGGCGTTTAGTTGGGCTAGAAGGCCCAAGTCCACAGAATATCAAGTTTCTCGTTCTCGTGATCAGACCTCCCTTCTTTGCCCCTTTTTGGTCGGCGGCGGCGGCGGCGGTGGCGGCCGGCGGTGGTTCGTTGCCATGGCGGATGGGGATGGTAGCGCTAGCGTATCCGTTTCTTGCGGGCGCCGCGACTTCACCCAGCGGGACTCCAGCCTGCGCACCTCCTCGGTATCGTCTTCCGTCGTGGTCTTACGAAGAGGCGACAGGCTCTCCTCCGCGGTGAAGGATTTCAAGGAGGTCACAGGCTTGGAACCTTTCATCGATGAGGCCGAGCAATTGGCCACGAAGGAGGAGCGGATGCGGTATGAGCGGGAGAGGGCACCGTACAAGGCGCAAGCTCTTCGGAGGCGGGCTGCTGAAGATAGCATCCGCGACTCCGATCCCAAGCAAGGGGGCGAATACTTCAACAGATACCCCTTCAGGGACCTCACAAGATTCAATCTCGACGAGGAGTGTAAGTCAGTTATTCCTGTCGTTTCATTTTTACATTCTTGTCTGCTATTCATGAGGGGAAAAGAAAATGCAGTCTTATGGTGGTTCTAATAGATTGTTGCCTGCTCGATCAAACTAGCCTGTACTTTATATATGCTGTGTGTTCAATGTGTGCCTTCAAATGTTGCTTGTTTTGTCTATTAGTTCCAAGGATTAGTTTGTACCATATGCAGATCATCTCTATCATAGTTTACACCTCTTGCACTCCACAATTTAGTTGATACTATCTTGAAGTTTAGCATGAGTCTAATAATTTGTAGGGAACCGGTCTGAATCTTTTTTTTTCACACTGCAGCACCCCTTGGTCCGATGAGATTTACTGATGCTGTCTACAAAACTGCGGCTGACTATGAACTATGTGAGGCAATAAACTTCTTCTCTGTGAGGATTACCACCTCAGATGTTGGCTTCCCTATTAATGTGTATGGCACTGTCATTGCCAGAGAGTCTGGACCAAAAATGTGTTTATCTCTTCCGCCGTGATAGAGAACACTGCCAACTCATCAACTCTGAGGTATGTACGTTGGGCACCTGTGCACCGGTCGTTTAAGAAAAAAAAGAACTTTTTGTACGCATTACATCGTTTCAGTTATAACTGCAAAGTGACATGCGGCAATTGATTTCTATTGATGGACAAAGAAGCTGATCAATTGATCAATCCCCTGGGTGATATTCATCATTGTTTCTAGTTCTGAATTTAGATGGTGCTTAAAATTAGAAATTTGCACACTACTGATCAATAATCATCAGATGATCAGAATGTTAGCATCCTAATGTTACTAAATTGCAGATATTCAGAATTTAGCATATACTTGTGATGTGTTTTTAGTGCTTGTTCGAAGGCACAATTAGCATCCCAAGGTGCATGGTCAACTGGTAGACAGAACTATTTGATGCAGTTTAGTAGTTTACTGAGCAGTTTTTGTACAATTATGTGAACCTAAGTTTTTAGTAGTATATTGATGAACTATACTTGGATTTTTCTGTTATAACTTAAACTCGGAAAGTTACTGAACACATTTTGGTATATTATTATCATCTGCACATGTCACCATCATCAATTTAACTGGTACTAGCATTTTAACCTACAGCATAATGGTACCACATGTAAACAAACCATTTACTATCTCATATATGCTTAAAGTTTTTATTTGCTGTTTGGCTGTAATGTTTTCTGTTTTGATTAGAACAATGTTATTCAGGGACACATAACAATAACATGTATGCAAACTTTCTTTTCCGCAGGATAAATCTTTGATCTTGACAGGACCAAAACGAGGGCTTGCATTGATAAGCGATGATTATGTTGAGATTGATCTGAAGATTAAGGATCATCAAGGGCAGGACAAAGAACTCAGTAAAGGATACTTAACGATCGATTGGCATCGAGTGTTGGACGGATGTGAGCTTGAAAGTGGCTCTCTTTCCACCAGGCTTAGCACCGTAGATGTGATGTATGCAGTTGTGAAAGATGCAGTGGAGGGTACAATTGCAGTTGAAGTTCTACAAGGGGGCTTTGACGGGAAAATCACTGCCCGTACAAGCAGCATCCCGAACAACCTTGTGCTTTATGATAGTCATGTGGTTGGTGCCATGACTGATGATGATACTGGAGCTATGAAGCTTATGCGACCCGTCGTATCTGTCTATGTGAAGGAGATGCTGATAATTGATGCACAAACTAGTGATGGTTCTGAACGAACCATTGTGTTTACTCCTAAGATCAACGGTGGACAAGAAGAAGAGATAACTGTTGGCGTCACAAAGATGCGCGTGAAGGTTGCTTGGTCGGTAATGGACTTCTGAGTGAGCTCTTGCTGGACGGGCTCGTTGTTGAGGTTTATTAGCAGGATCTCTGTATGCCTCGATCGGTGTGTGAATGTATCAGATTAGTGATTTAGTGGTGTTGGGGCCTGTCAGCAGGTCGAAGTCCATGCTGCCCAGTTGGGCCGTCGATGTCTACGCCGCAGACTGCGCCGGGGTCCCTGTGTCGTCGCAGGATGCTTGATCAAGCCGTAGTTGCCGGCGGAGAGGAGCGGCCGGAGTTCCTCGCTGCGCCATTCTCTTCATAAATAATGGCGGCGTGGGGCGGAACGAAGCCGATGAAGTAGTAGACTGTAGGTGTGAAGCCGATGAAGTAGTAGACGCCGTTGCTGTAGGTGTTGACGACGGGCACGCGGTTGTCGGCGGGGTACACGGCATTGCCGTACGTGGCCGGGGTACCAAAGAATGTCGGCGAATTAACTCGTGTTCGCCGGCGAACACCACGACATGGTCCGACTCCGCCAGGTCATCGTCGCCGCGCGTCTCGCACCGCACCGTCCGCCAGGGTGACCTGTGAGACGACCCCTGTCACCACCGTACCCCGAGCTACACACCCTGACCGCCTCCAGCTCCGGGTCGCCGGCGGCGAGCGCCCGCACCCTGGCGTTCTCCTCGGCAGCCGGCGCCGGCGTGACGAGCCTCATCCCGACTACGTGGCCCGCCGCGCATTGCTGGCATGTCACCCAACTCTCCGTTTCGAAACCGACGCGCGTCAATTCTCCGTAATTGAATCGGACTCAGCTACCGATTCTCTCTCAAGTCGGTGAGACCGCGACGATAGATAGGCACCCTGAGCGCTCGCGGGCAGGGCAGGAACCAAACCGTGCACGAGCCCTGCCTGATCTCCGTCTCCCGGCCTCCTGCTTCCGCGTCCAACGATGGCCGCCACCGTCGCGTACCGGAAGCGCCCCGCCTCCCCGTTCCTCGTCGACGAGGTGGTGCCGACGCCGCCGCACCTCGCCAAGCGCGGCCGCTTCTTGCCGTGCCCGGCCGTCGTCGCGGCGCAGCTCGCGTTCGACCCCTTGGAGGCGTGCCGAGCCAGGCAGAGGCAGGCGAGGGAGAGGGAAGCGGCGGCGGTGGCAGCCCGGGTCGCGAGCGCGTCCTCCATCGACGAGTGCGCGGGCGTCCTGGTGGAGCAGATGTCCGCGGCGGCCGACTTGGCCGACGCCAGGAGCCGCGCGTCGTCGATCCTCAAGCTCATCGAAAGCGCCGTCGCCAAGCGCGCCGCGGCGGAGGCACAGTCAGCGGCGGCGGCGCTGCGGGAGGAGAACGCGGCGCTGAGGGCGCGTGCGGAGGAGCTGGAGCGCGACAACGGCGTGCTGAGGCGCGGTGTGGTGGCGCAGCACAAGAGGCAGGAGGAGCTGGAGCGCGACAACGTGGTGCTCAAGCACGGCGTGGCGGTGCTGCACCGGCACCAGGAGGAGGCGGAACGCGCGGCGGCGGAGATGAAGAAGAAGGTGGCGGAGCTGGTGGCGGCCAACTACGCGCTCGGCGTCCAGGCGAGCGGCGCCGGCAACTGCCGCTTCCAGTTTTTCCGTGGCCCCGACGTGTTCTGAAATTCTGATGAGGACCAACAGCTCGACGAGATACGGAGATAGCTCATTGCTCGCTGATCTCCTTGTCATCATCTATCTAGGGCTAGTGATTGTGATTAGCAGCATGTTGTTAGCTAATCAGACCGATGTAATGCAAACCTTAACACCAAAGGCGTTGTTCACTCTTGTGATTCCAAGTTTTCCAATGTAAGAATTCACTTTCGATTTTGATTTATACAAAACGCAAACTTTCAGGATCTTGAGTTGTTGCAATAAAATCAAGAATTCGATGGGCTGTTTGAGAGTCAGTTCAGACTTCAGACAGTTCTTCTAGTACCTTATCAGAGTGCTCGCGCATGTTTCTCAAAAAAAAAAAAAGTGCTCGCGCATGTAGATGTATAATTAATCGCAAGATGTAACAGAGATTTGTACTGTGTTTTTTTCCCATTGAAGAAAGAAGCAAAAGGCAAATGGAGTGCATTGATATCGAAACCCGCAGCAGCTCAGCTAAGACCATTCTCAGTGAAGATATCATAGACACGATTACCTAGAGTGACACATCATCTAAAAATATTTGAAATTATAATGAAACACCTCCCTCTCAATGCATAGTTTCATCTATTGTTGTTTTCTAGGTTACATGTAAGACACAAGTTGTCTAGGTAACTGTGTAGAGAGAGTGTCATTCTCATGAAACTCATTTCACCTCTCTCCTCATTAATACACTGCCACATCATCAAAAGTGTTGACATGGCAGACTATTTAATGTCCATAAAACCCCCATTGAGACTGGCCTAAGAGGTAGGAGTTTTAAGCCGTAGTCACTCTCGTGTTAATTATTCCTACTTTATACTCCCTCCGGTCTCTTTTATAAGGCGTATGGACGAGGAGTGCATAGACCAAGGTAGAAGTTGGCATCGTGGGCTGGCATTAAATCGTTGCATCGTTTCACGGTTAACTGGTGCATGCAGTGGGTGTAAGTGGAGCAAAAGAGAAAGGAGCATTAATTTGCATGCAGCTTTGTGTGGGTTGTTCATTTCCTATTGGCCTAATTGATTGCCTAAGTTAATTGCATCCTAGTAAGGACGTTGGGTAACGTAGCCAGTTTGAGTTCCCCAGGTGGCACGCTTTGTATATGCGAAAAAACAAAAATGGTGATACGCCTTATAAATGAGACCGGAGGGAGTACTGTATTTTACATCGTATACTCTGTACAAGTACGTACAAGTACTCAGCACGTTGCTACATGAATTTTCCTGTTACAAACTACTCTATAAGTTTGAGTTACATGGATCATGTACATGATTGTTTCGTGCCTACAAATTATGTTTCTATATGCTTTGCAAATGCTGCTTTTAATCACCGTTTACATGAGTATGTTTTGGTTTATGCTTGCATGTTTAAATTCAAAACTTGATTCATAGCAGTAGCATTGTTATTTGTAATTTGTATTTAAATATGGTAGAATTAATCGTATACTCCCTCCGTCCCGAAAAAGTGTCCACTTTGACTTTTTTAGTCAAACTATTTGAAGTTTGACTAAGTTTATAACGAAGAATATGAATATTTATAACACTAAATAGGTATGCTATGAAAATATATTTCGTAATGAATCTAATAAAACTTGTTAAACATCAAAAGTATTCATATATTTTTTATATAAACTTAGTTACACATAAGATGATTTGACTGAAAAAAGTCAAAGTGAACGCTCTTTGCGGGGACGGAGTGAGTATTTATTTCCAACAGGTGCGGCGCCCTGGAGAGACGGCGGTGAGCGCGAGGAGCATCGCGTGCGCGCGGCCGGCGGCAAGAAAGCAAGGGCATTATGGTAATTTGTTATGCTCAGTCCACGCTAGAGCGGCTTGCCACATCAGCGAGGGCCCCGCTCACCCTAAAACCCTACTGTATTCTCTCTCTCCTTCCGCCGCCGCCGCGTCACGGGTCTCCACGACCCCATTCCTTCCTTCGGTTGGTCCCTCCCCTCCTTCGTCTCAGGTCCACTTTATCTCTCCTTCAGCCGCCGCAACCTATCGCCGCCACCGCTCGCCGCTAAATGGAGCCCTGGGTCGCCCCGAGCGACGGCGCGGACCACATCACCGCGCTCCCGTTCGAGCTCCGCGCGCGCATCGCCGCCTACCTCCCGTTCCAGCAGGTCCCGCAGCTGGAGATCCTGTCCCGGCCCTGGCGCCACATCCACCGCCACGCACCCGTCGTCAACCTCGACCTCGACAATTTCAACTTCCAGAAGGACCGGATTGACCACCTCGAGATCGCGCTCGCCCGCCGCGGGCAGGATAGCTCCGCATCCAAGGTGGACATCCTCAGGATCACCTACAGCCTCGACCAACCCTTCGCCAGGCGCCACGCTGTACTCATCATCGCGCTCGCCAACGCGCGAGAGATCCATCTCACCCTGCCCCATGACGGCGCGTTGAGGGTGGACCTGTCCCCTTCGGCGCGCGACCTCGAGCTGGTGTCGCCGATGCCCTACAGCTACAACAAGGGCGAGTCCATCATCACCGGGCCTGGCACTTCAGCCCTGCAGACGCTGCGCCTCTCAAGAGTGGTGCTCCGCGAGTGGCCGTGCCTCCCGTCCCTGCGTTCCCTGACAATCGACGACGTCTCCATCGAGCCTTTTCAACCGGGAGCGTATTTCCCGCGGCTCGAGGAACTGTGCATCTTCGAGACCGAGCTCGAGCTAGAACACGACGACATCCACATCGACATCCGCCTGCCTCTCCTCAAGAGGCTCACCTTGTTCGAGTTTGACACTGATATAGTCAAAGCTACCGGCCACTTCACCATCGATACCCCGGAGCTCGAGGAGCTCAATGTGGGCGGCACGGTGGAGTGGAGACCTAACTACCTGACGTTCACCTTGCGGGCGCCGCGGCTGCGCTGCCTGACGTGGAGCGAGGTGTGCGTTGAGAGCATGAGAATCCACGTCAGCAGGTTGGGAAGTGTGACGTCGGGCCAGATCAGCCTCACGTGGAGCGATGATGATGATTATGATGGCCCGGAGATGAAGGTCTTACGGGCACAGATGATGCAGATGCTTGAGGGACTCCTCCCGGAGCTGCCACCGGAGTGCGTGGCTGATGCCGCAAGGTCAGGGGATACATCCATCGGTTTCTACTGACTTCCACTACGAACCATGTTAGTACTAACATGTGATCGTGTTGTGGTGTTGTGTTGAATGCAGGCCTTACATATCATTTGACAAGTATACCTTTAAGGATGGGGACTACGGGGAGGTGGAGGAGGAGAACCTCACCTGCAACCTCAGCAGCCTCATGTCATCACTAAAAGCCTGATCTGATGTGCTCAAGGTACTAAATAGCGTTTAGTGGTACTTAAACTGTTGCCTTTTTTAGATAAAACAATAAACTGTTGCTACATGTGTTGTTTGATATATCCCATTGTCATCCTTGTTGTTTGATGTTTAATTCCATCCCTCATGGTGAATTTTGTTCCTAGGGTTCATGTCTGTATGATTTCGATTTGTCAGATTCGGTAAATTAGCATGGGATTTGAGCTGTTCAATGGATCCCCGCTGGTGGATTGCTGATCTGGCTCCCATCCCTTCTACATTTCTCGCTCAATTTGGTAGTGGTAGTAACAAATTTACTTGCGCCTCTTAGGTTTCTGTTTGTATGATCCCTTTTGATTTCTCCTATTTTTTACAGGAATGATTTCTCCCATCTTTTCGTTGAATCGGTTTGATAGGTATGTAGTGAAATCAATTAGTTTCATGGTTTTCTTTTCAGTACCTTCTTGAGCTTGATCTTCTTCCAATGCTATCACATTTCCCCTTGGTCCACTGTGCATGGCTACTAATCAAATAACCTATCCTTATGACCTTATTCCAAGGTTTTAGATCATACCATCAGATCCAGTAAACCTTCTTGTGCACATCTGATTGCTTTTTTTTTCTATGCATATCTGTTTGTCCCCTTCCCCCCTATTTCAATAATCGAAATTCATATATTTTACAGCATTTTGACATCATGAACTTTTCAGCAATTTTGGTGCTAATCTCTATATATTTAGATGTATTAGTCTTGTAGATCTTGAAGTACACATTATTTGGTGCTTATCATTTAGGCTCCACCTTTTTGAAAGTTTGCTATGCTTAAACTACTATGTGCAGATAGGGCATTCTAGGATAGTTTTTTTTTTCTATTTCCTACCATCATGGTCAATTGGTCATGATGTGCAGTACTGCAGTCGAAAATTTGTGTTTCTTTTTTCAATTTTTAATATACCTATTGACTGCCAAACAATGTATTTAGATATGTCCATCAAGTCCAGGCAGTCCCCCATCTGTTTGAAGCGGAGAGTTCATTTCCTATCACTGACTACATATCTTGTAAAATTTAAGGATTCATTTCATAGTCTTTCAATAAAAGAATTTGTGAAAATCAGTACCTGTCTGCGGTTATGCACCTGCTTGACCTTGCATTTTTTTCGCTTACGATCTGATCCTTCTTTCCTTCCACGGATGCAACTAAAAAGAGTGTGAATTCTGAATTGCTCCCCGTAGTTCTTGTTCTATTATTTCTCCTTGCATCCTCAAATATGGTTCAAATATACATAAAAATTAACAAACACAATTCATTTACAGCTCTAGTGTACTGCATTTATAATTGTGACATTAGTGTCAATTCTTCTGTGGTTATCAGTCAGTTATGCTATTATTTGCTTACTTATGTTAATGGAGAAGCAGGAGTCAAATATTTTACCTGAGCAGCAGGATATGCATATGTCCCTCTTGCATGATCATTAAACAAATCTGTGGCCTTGATGTCCAGTTTAATTTGCAACTTCCGGGGTTTTCAGCTTTACCAAACCCATTTCTTGTATTTGACAGACCATAGAAAGTATCTGTTAATATATTCTCTTTTTGATATATTAGTCTTTTGCCTCTGAGGGGTTTCACTTATTCCATAAAATTTGTTAATTTGGCTAACTATAGAAATAATCTGAGTATTTTCTAGATTTACACCTGTTATTTGCATCTTCCGGGTTTCGATTTAAAACAAGATTATTTTATTTTGATCAATCATAGAAATAATTTTTATTCTGGGTTAGAGTTTTTACTCGAACAAAGTAGTATCTATTTTTCCTTTTCTCTATTTTCTGGTTTTGGTTGCACTTTCACTTTGGATGTGTTCCAATTTTAGATAAGTATAGGCAAATTTCAACTTAGCTTTCATTATCAGATATAATTTGTCCTATGCTATTTACAATGCTAACTTTATTCATTTATAGTGCTTTAGAAACTGGAAGTTGTATTATTTCAGTCCTGTAGATAAGATGACATTTTAAAGATTAAAGATAATTTGATTGCATTAGCTAACTTAATGTACAAAAGTAATCTGGAGGGTTTACTATCATGATGTAGGAAAGGTTGGGTGTTGCATTTCAGTGGTTGCTCACTGGAGCATGAAATTATTTAATCTGGCGTGTCAGCTTGTGTTTGCATCACGAGATAATTTCAACATTTGACATTTGCAATTTGGTATTTTCTCTCTTCGATTTTCATGTTTCTTTGCATACGACGGGTTCCTCACGAGGCCACGGAATTTGCAATTTGACTTACAATAGAAAATCTGCCAAATTTGGTTTGGTATCTTTCTATGTTTTCTTTTCATGATATGTTGGGGACTGTTAGGAGCCCACTGCCCACTCACTTTGCAATTTAATTAACCATAGAAAGCATCTGACCAATGTGTTACTTTTTTGCTTTGCACGTCCGTTCTCCGTTTGCATGAGAATATGATTATAACACATTGTCATCGTACTGTTAAATTTATTATCATACATTATACATATGTTAAAGGAATTTGACGTTATACAATGTAGCTACCAGATAGTTCACACTATACTGGCAGTAACGCAATATTGTTATGTATGCATCGTATAAGTTTGCAGTAGCAAAGCTTATTTTATAAATGCAAATATTTGAATCCTGGAAGAGGGACAGTTGTTTTGTTATCTCTGTTTTTGCTGCCACTTTTTTAAGCCTATTGGACATCTTGATGTCTCCAAACGTGATTACTTCATTTCCAACACCTTTGTATTACTTGTTCTGATCTTGTGTTTTGCTGATTTTTTTTATGCATGTCACTAACTATTGTATCCCTACCACCAGGTTCATTTCTAAGCTATGTCAGAAGGGAAATTAGCATGCAAGGGTTTTGAGGAGCATTTCTAAGCTATGTGTCAGAAGGGAAATTAACATGCCAGGGTTGAGGAGCTGCTAGATGAAGCTTTTTTGAAGCATGTTTTGTTCTACCGTTGTTGTCTGAATATAAATATATATGGACTGGAAAGTTGATGCTTCTATCTATTCATATAATACGCACCATGCTGCTATCTATGCAGTATCATTTGGTTTGAATCATATGGCTACCCTGATCATGTTCCATCAAATATGCATGTATGCTGTGTGCAATCTTGTAATAGCATTTTTTCAAGTGCAGTCTAAAATGTACATGCGCATTTTCCAGCCCGAGACACGCAGTACGTGAACCCCTGCATATTTGTCTACATGTGTATTTGCTGTTGCTGTGCTGTGATTAGCAGCATGCTGCTAGCTAATCAGACTGATGTAATGCAAACCCTAACACCAGAAGCTTTTGTTCACTCTGTGATTCTAAGTTTTCCAATGTAAGAATTCGATTTTGATTTATACAAAACCCAAACTTTGTATTCAGGATCTTGAGTTGTAGCAATAAAATCAAGAATTCGATGGGCTGTTGGAGAGTCAGTTCAGACTTCAATACAATCGCACATGCAGATGTATTAATCGCATGATGTAAGAGGTTCGTTCTGTATTTCCATATAAGACAGAAGTAAAAGGCAACTAGTATGTGCAATGATATCGCAACACACAGTATTTTGCATGTAAGAGGTAGGAGTTTAAGCCGTATAGTTACTCTCGTGCTATACATGACAGCACTCATGTGTTACTTTATACCGTACTTTACATACTGTATGATGATCGTGTATTGTCACCAGGCGTATACTCTACAAGAACTCAGCACGATGCTGCATGAATTTTCTTGTTACAAACTACACTACAAGTTACAGCCTCTCGGCCACCAGTGTTCAGGATCCCTCCCTAGTTCAAAGCACCAAACTCCGAATTCCACAAAACCTGGAATAACACGAAGACGAGGCACTTGTAAGCGACAAAGATAAAGAGTCCCAAACTGCAAGAATCAAAGTTGCTACCTTTGATCATGCTATAGGGAGGGAGACTCAGAATCAACAAGTCAGCATCTCCAAGACAAAAATTAGGTACTGATGATCCCCTTGCAAATTGTGGTGACAGCATGAAGCAAATTAACAATCAGTTGGAATCTGGTTTCTGCGCCAAACAAGAAGAAATGTTGGTAGACTTACCATTAGTGAGCAAGCACACCAGGGCATGCAAATAACCAGCAAAGGAGAAACATCATTCAATAGAGAATGCAAATAATAATTGGATGCACTATCCACCGATCAATCATTGAAAGTGAATTTCAGAAAAGGTTCTAAAGTGTATTCGAACACAATGCTTCCCTTTTCATGCTGCTAGCTTTTCTATTGATCATAAGCATATGCAAATCGGTCACACAAGGGATCAAAAGACACAAGTTCAACTAAAACAGTACTCCCTCTGTTGCAAAATATAAAGTGTATATGCATTTCAATATTCAAATTGTGATCTTTGACCGAAAATTAGCCCCACGTAATATAAAGTCCGTGCCAAAATAATATTATTGGAATAAGATTTCAAAGTACTTCCCTGTGGTTATGATATTGTTGCCACAAACATTGTAGTATAAGAGAAATCATAAGTCAAAAGGATAGTTTTGGAGAAGTGCCAAGTCAGGGGACACGGACATAGGGAATATCTAACTGTTGTGGCAACAGGTGGGAATATCTAACTGTTGTGGCAACAGGTGTGATGCTAAGATTCAAAAGGTGGAGGTTTGCTGTCACTTTTGAACTGATAAGTTCAGTTTCATCGTCCCTTGAATCATATTTATGCTGGAGGATTAATCTCCTATAGTAGTGATCTTAAGAACGTTCTTAGATGATGTCACAGATATAAATACAAGGGAAACACTATACAGGCAGGATTACTGAAGGTGTATAGTTTGAACTACATACCATACCAATAGTGCATCACTTGATTCTTATATTAACCTGCAGAGGATCAATGAAAGTAAGCAGGCAAACAAAATCATAAATGAATCAGCCCACTGAAATTGATGTTTATGATGTCAGTGACGGGAGTAACTCACGGAGCACACTTGACTTTTGCGGAAGACGATTCCCAGCCTGTTTTGATTTTCGCTCCTTCATTTGCCATATTTTCTGGGGCTTTTGACTTCTAACCGAATGTTTGCTAGGTTCTCCCACCAAAGTGGTCCTCTTCTGTATCTTCTCATGATATATAGCTGGTGGTGCAAGTTTCAATGGAGGTACAGTTTCTATATGGAAGGACTTCTGTTCTTTCTGAAGATTACTCAGTATTTCATACTGCAAAAAGAAATATTGATGAGAAGAAGCACAATAGAAGGCTATAACTAGGTACAGTTCCACTTGTCAGAAAGGCGTCCAGTTCTAAGTTGAGAGATTTATGATAAAACCTAAAAAAAGTGAGATCGTCTGACATAGTTATACCCGTGACATATTTTGAACCCCACGAGATCTCTCAGCATGATCAATTTCATGAGTCTGATGGACGCCATGCGACGCTTCAAGTTCAGCCCCAGAATACTTCGCTAGCCCATTATCAAACACAGGCAATTTATTTTGGCCTTGTGTATTACTAGTTGAGAGACAGACAGGACATCCATCTTTAGATTCCCGATTGGATGACCTGCTCTGCTCAGACTCACACTGAAGATGTGTTGCATGCCCACAACTGAACAACCGTATGGCTGATATAGCACCTTCTTTAGAAAGTGAGCAGTTGCATATGCAGCATGCAAAAGTCTGTGGAGCAAATCCATGACAAACTCCTCTCTTTAATAAACTCAAGGTATAAAACGAGTCATCCTCAATTACTGACTTAGCTGTTTCCTGCAGACAGGTGCATAATGTATCAGAGCAGAGATCTATGCCTTCTTTTCTAAGATAAATTATGGAAGATTAACAGAAACTAAAAGCAGTGATGTGTTGCATTAGGCCTCAAGTTGTTTGGTATTTCACATGTAATAAGTAGAGAACTAAACACTTAAGGAACAACATTAGATTTACTTTAGCAAATTTCTTCTTAATATATTGATACGCAGCTCTCCTGCGTATTCGAGAAAAAAAAATTACTTAGCCAAAAAAAAAAAGGTTCAAGATGTTCCCTCAAAAAAATTGGTTCAACATGTCAGTGTGGGAACATTAATCAGATCATGTGCAGATATACTACCTGTCTTTAGATATATACAACGTTTAGGACAAGCTAACCAGTTTAAAAATGAACTAATAGCTTGTCCTAAACATCACATTTAAGGACAGGGAGTTATTTCATGGGGTAGTAGCACTAAGAAATGACAAAATTCATCAAAGCCAGTTACTAACAAAGTAACAAGCATACATTTAGGATGAGAATAGAAGTAAACACAACCAGCTTGGCAATTTTTTCAAAGCTTGCTCTACTGCAATGAGTGTGTGAGCATGCCATTAAAAAATTGCCAATGATCTTCTACAATGTTCCAAAAAGCATTAAATGGAGCAAGTAATTGCAGCGTGCAAGTAAAAGACAAATGAGAGTCATACCAGTATTCTTTTTTCATAAAGATACATAGATAGCATTCTGTGTATCACAAGTTTGAAATCACCAAACTCTTGATTCCCATTATCAGATAAGAGTTTCGCCATTATTGCTGGTAGGGGTATATACCCAGCCATTGCCTCAATTATTTCTCCAACAAATTGTGAAAATATTTTCCGCAGAACATTTAGGCACCTTTGTTTGGCTGAAATCCTCATTTGTTGTGATAGTCCTTTTCCCTTCAGATGATCAATTGGTGCTTCCGTCCCCTTGGTCCTGACACTTTTTACATTTACATCCTGGCTTCCATACAATTTTTTCAGTGGCTCTGAGAAGCTGAATCAATAATACAACAATGTTGGAAGCAATTAATGGTATCTATGTGTACACAAGATAATGCCTTCAGCAAACCACGAGCATAACAAAGTGAGAACTATTTGGAAAAACTTACCCAAATTATCACACAACAATAGGTTCATATTGCCTTTCCAAATGTGCAATTGAATCTATTCCCTCCATTCCAAATTATAGGTCGTTTTGACTTTTCCAGGTACTTACTGTAGTTTTTTGTCATGCACTTATATAGTGTATGTCTAGATGCATAGCAAAATTAATGAATCTAGTAAAGCCAAAACGACCTACAATTTGAAACGGTGTAATAGATAATTTGCTGAAAAATAATTGTCATTTCTTGACTTCATCACAAGTTTCAACCATAAGTCCATAACTAAGTGTTAGTATATGTGTGTGTGGCCCATATGGCCTGTGTATAGCCCATATAGAGGCCCATGTATAGCTAACTATATACCCACCCTTCTAGGGTTGGAGGAATACAAGGGAAATCTATTCCTGTGTATAGCCCATATAGAGGCCCATGTATAGCTAACTATATACCCACCCTTCTAGGGTTGGAGGAATACAAGGGAAATCTATTCCTCCTACACTAAGGATTAACTATAGATACTATGTGTCAGCACTCTGCTCATTTTAAAGAACAGGACCATAAGCAACAAGACTAACTGTGACGAACCAGATGGGAAATTGGGAACAATATAATTCATCGCACAAAATACTTTTTTAACACCATAATGCTAACTTAAGAGACAAGCATTTATGTATTACTACATTAGCATAACTTACGAGTCAAGCAGTTGGAACCAAAGGGACTGAGATTCCTCTGGGTCCAAGCGTTGCGAATTTCTTTGGCACAACCCAATGGAGGCACGTAATGCATCAAGCACCAGATGAGCCTAAAACAAACAAGTTGAAAATGTTACTATCCATACAGCAGAGGTTACAAACATAGAGAATTCAAATGGGTATGAGAAATAGACCTCACTCATTTCTAGAACAATGTCTGGTTGCTTAGTCTCAGAGATACTTTTTGATGCAACACCAGAGAAAGTATTTTCCACAGAAGAGATAAATAAGCTGATTTTCTCATCAAGTCCAGCCAGGATAAGTGCAAGGGCACTCCCAACATCACCAACCCTCTCTTGCAAAAATGCAGCAGCATCTGTAACTCCATAATCTAGGCAAAGATGCAAGCACCGCTCTAATCTGTAACTATCAAAAGTCTCCAGAAACTTCAGAATCGATCTTCGCTCATACTGACACAAAAGCTGTGAAAGAAGATGTCTTGGATTAACAAAGAGGGGGAAGATCATTATAAATATGCTGTGATCAATTTTATTTTCCTATTTGTATATTGTCAGGTAAAAACAATTTTGCAACAGTTACAACAACACTTGTAGATAACGATGTGTAATTTTACACTATTTGCAAAGAGATATTGCTTTGCGATACCTTACTATTTCTGGCAATTCACTATTTAAGCTGCCTGATTTTCTTATAACATTCAACGTACAGTACATTAGCTACCACTTAAATGTACATTGAATGTCAAATGCTCCATACCATCTGAAAGGTATGTTGAAGAATCTATCACCACCCTTACCTCTAGATATAGTTCAACTAACTCGTCATCAATAGAAACAGGACTGTGGTCTAACTTGGAGGGATTTGATAACCTCTTCTGATAATCTTCAAGATCACTGGAAGAGTAATGAAGTTCAACGGTTTGATTGCTTCTTAGACTAAGTCCACTGAAGTCAAGTTTTCCTGACAAGTGTACTTCAATAGCAGTTTTCAAGAAAAGGAAGAGGCTGTGTCGATCAGACCGAAGCTCTGCTAATATTTGCTGGATATTATTACAGAAATGATCAATGACTAAGATAAATGCACATTCCCTGAGAAAGTTTAAAGAAAAACACAAAAATTATCAGCATCCAGGCATAAGAGATAATGATTCAGTTGAAAGATAACATAAGAGGAAGAACCAAAGAAAAGATAATGATTTACCTGCTCAGCTTGACCAACTCAGGAAAACGAGATATTACAGTGGTACGAAATGACAAAGCTTCATCATCAGCCAATTCACATAACCTTTTATCAATGAAGATAAAAGCATGGAAAGGTTCATCTCTATCCTTCATGTAACTATCTAAAGCAGATAAATTCTGATTCCTGGTTGTAAATATCAAACCACAGGCCTACACAGTGATAAGAATGTTACTCCATAAATTCCAGCTGGTACTTTCGAGCAGAAGTGCTACATAAATTTCACAGGAGTGAATCTAACGGAACAGTGGTAGCAAACCTGATGAAATTGAGCATCTGAACAGAGGTTCAAGACAAAATCAGAATTCCAATCATTTTGGGGAGCTGCATTCAAGAGTTGAAGCACTTCTTTTTCTTTCTGAGTCCTTGATCTTGTATCATCATTATATGAAGTGAGATAAGTCAGAATGTGCATAACAACTCTTTTAGATGCAATAGCCCTTTTGTGGGAAACAAAAAAGGACACGAACTCGATTAAATAGCCAAATTCCTTCTCTGAAGGCCAAAATTCTGAGTCATCTGTACCCGTAACAACAGACCGAATCACCTCATTTTCCAAGCCAACAATGTCAATGATGGCATCCAATACATTTTGTACCATATTATTTTGACTCCTTGGGTTTTCAGCGATAATGTCATCTTCATCCTCTGGGACAGATGCATTGACAGTAATAAAAGGTTCATCTCCAGGCTCAAAACTATCCTGTGCAAAAGCACATTTGAGAACTTCCAAGGTAGCTTCAGTATCCATCCATAGAAGATAGCATATGTTTGGGCACTTTCCACAAGAAGCATTGAAACCCTTAAATACTCCAGAAGTGAGTGACTTAGACTCTTCAAGCAGAAATTGCAGTAGTTCTTCCCTCACTGAATGAAGGCGGGATCGGGGAATTCTCCCATGCCCTGAAAAAGAAATCATGTCAGAACATCTCCAAGTTCTACTTACAATATAAGAGCATTGCTGTGTAGCAACTTAATATGTATTCTTGGTATAAGAGTGTCACCATATATCAACATTAATATAATAATATGTACTGTTTCTGGTTATACAAAAGAACCTGCCCATAGTTATATTGACTGACAAAGCATCACTCTTATGGTAGATTCGATGTCTCCAATTTAACAAAATCAAGTATGCCCCCAATTAATTTTTTTCTAACAAAGCCATACCATGGAAAACAAGATTTGTGGTCCAACTACATACTAAACTGCCATTGATTTAATGGAAAATGGCAAACAGTAAGTTGTATGCCACAAATGGTGAAAGCACTAACCTGGGGGAAATGCCAGGCCCTGAAAGCAATATTTCAGATAAACAAGCATCCTGTATCTGTTTCACAAAAAGCATTTGAGGGTAAATCTATGTGATGCTAGTATGGTACTAAAACCTAGCAAAAATATATTAAGTTTATGTATAATATCTAAGAACACTTAAGTCTAGCCACCTAACAATGCAGTACCTGCTTGTTATAGACTACGATTAGAAATTTTATACATAGTATCAGAGGATCCTCCATACATGTAGATCAAGAATGAGGGGGAAATCAGGATCCATTTGGTCTTATTTTCGAATAAAAATGATAGACAAGTAAGGAAATGATGGCATTTGGTAAGAATTAAAGTTTGTTTAATAGAAATTTACCAGAACACATACTTTTATCAGAAATTTCATAATAATAAAATCACAACTAATTTACAATCCATAACTTATGGACAACATGCCGTATCATCTTATATGTGGGGATGGTGTTTGCTAAATCAGATGATTCAGTTTAGTTTGCTTGCCAGAAGAAAATATTTTATCAGGAACTTTAAAATACTGAAACCATGATCTGGTTATATATAAACAGCTTATGAAGCAAAATAATTTGCAGTATTATCTTATACTTGAGACAGGTGTTTGGCTTCTCCAGGAAAGTTTCATAGAACTGTTATGAACCAAAATAGGGCATTACCCAGTAGAAGCAGCATCTTTTCTGTTTCTATTCTGAACGACTGATAGAAGTTCCTCTAGAGGTGTACGGAAATCATTCAGACCTTGGTTAAACAAATAAATTAGTGCACCATATAGCCCATGTTCACGACACAATCTGACCACCTGCACACAACACAAGCATATCAAAATGTGTTGGCAACCTTGATCAATACAGTAGTTCAAGCTACAAAAATGTGACTGAAGAAATTCAATAACAAAATGTTATGTTCTCAGTCAATCTAGGCAACAGAACATAACTGACAAGACAATACAGAAATATTCCTTACACTAGTTATAGGATCAAATATTGCTTATACCTGATTAAAATCCAATGAAGAAATATCCATGTGAAGAATGCATTGTTCAACTCGCTGCAACCATCCTTTGCCACTATAATGCTCCACTAGTGCTTGCATAATCTGCAAATAAAATATATCATATTCATCAATTCATGTATAGATTGGTGTGCTAACACTAGTAGACTCATGCTGCTCACCTCAGGGGGCAGAGAGCCAAGCATATCCTTCAATATATAGGGCTCTAATACCTCCAGAAACATGCCTGTAACAGTTTTCAAGTTAGCAAATAGCAACAGTTTAACAACATATACAGTGATACATGTACATGTAACATCCCATAATCGAGCATGACGTGCACAATCTGTATCTAAAATAGATTCCACAACCAGATATATAAGCCCATGGAGTTTCAACACACAAGCCTTATTACAAAGATAAAAAAAGGAAGACTAATGGACCACAAAAACATAAGAGCACAGGTCGAGGTATCAAAAAGCTTCTATCGATTAAATGTGGCAACAGGCTTTGCCCCTTCCTCCCCCTCCTCTATTCCCTTGCGCAGTTTCTTCTCCTAGCTTGAGTCAGGCTAGGCTGGTGTGAGCTGTGCATGTAATAGCTGTAGGGGGGTCCAGTTCTCTCCTGTTCTCTAGTCTGTAACCAAACAATGTGATTTCCGTTTCTTGGAATGGAAATGGGGGTTAACCCTCGGTTCGAAGAAAAAAAAGCTTCTATCGAGGATTAAAAACTAAAAAATGGATTCAACGGAATTGGACAGCTTAGATCAGAAGCATGAAGTATCTTTGCATGGCTCTCTATTTTCATTGACAAAACTAAAGGAAAAGATGTACTAAAGAATGATCTAGTAGGATCAAACCAATGAAGGATGGGGGGCTTGTATCAACCCATATAAAATTCACAATTAAACCAAAAAAAGCTCCTGTTTCTTATGAAAAAAATATAAGCCTACCTCCACTTTGTGCCGCAACAAACTTAGAGAAGACTGTGTCGAAAAGGATGTCGTCACGTCCAATATGGACACAATACTCGACTGCAACCCCTCCTACACGAGCATATTGTTCCTCTCTTTGTGTCAGCAGAGACCTATCAGCCTCTATAAGAACATCCGAGTCTCCCCCTTTTCCAGTATGATTTGACAATGCAATTGAAATATATTCGAAGACATAACTTATATATGATAGAAGCAACTCTACTAAGTATGGCATGATGGCCTCTCTAATAGAATCAACTGTTCTCGGGAGATCAACAACACCCTGTGTCTGACCATCATAAAGTCTCATTGCCATGTCCAGTGCACCCATCCAATCGCCAGCTCTCTTTAGTGCTTCAATTCGTTCTTTCCATGGGAGAAGTCGTGAAACTGTGAGAAAGGTTGGCCCAAGAATGTACACTGTAGCACCTCTTACTGCTACTGAACTATTAAAATGCCTCTCTGGGTTACCAAACCTGTTAGAAAAATGTGCATGGTGCAATATGGTGTCATCAAACAGAAGGCCATCCGGAACAAAGGTAGTTCTACGAAGCTCACTGCCATCTTTAGAGAACAAACAGAGCTGTCCTCTCAAATTAAGGACAACTAACATCTGAAGAGAAAAACAAGTAATTTAATTTGGTAAACAAGTAGAGGACAGATATTAAATGAACTACAGAAATGAAACCTATTGCATACCTGGTCATCTAACCAGGCAACACCAATAGCTGCACTATCAAGCTTCCATTCCTTGTGTTTAACTATCTTTGATTTGACAAATTTTGCCACTTGCACTTGGCGGTCCCATGCAAGTGCAAGCCATGATAGCCGTTCTTCATCTATAGTATCATCACGTTTAGTCCAAGAGAATTCAAAAGACGATATAAAGAAAGCACCAATCAGAGCTCACAAAAGAGGCCTAGTTTTTACCTAATGATGATGAATCATTGAAGGATGATGTATACTTCCATGCAGCATACGCGATGGAGCCTTCTCGTGCTCCATCTGGTCTAGAGAAGGTTTCAATATGGTCAACATGGTCAATATTGGTACGGAGCCTAACCTAACAGGCAAACAGTTGAACATTATGCTCAGTCCAAGGATTCATAACATATTTGATTGCTACCAAAATGGAAGAAATGTTTCCAGAATATAACTGGTTCATACCACAAGAGCATGCTGCTGCATAATAAACATGACCACAACACCATCCTCCACTGTGGAGGAGCTTTCATTGAAAAACTTCCATCCAGAATCTACTCCAACTACACCTCCAACTGCACCCATCATGCTGCCAAGACCACCACCACCGGAGGAAGTTATTTGGTTCCCTTGGGAAGATGAGTTACTAAAACCAAAGGATTCATCCAGTAGAAGAGGACAGGCTGAGAGCACAATTCCAGTATTTCCATCAAAAAGGCGCTGCCAAATTGTAGCTAGCTTTTGTCAGACCACATGCTTGACACAAAAGCTAGTGAGATAATACATGCAGCATAGAGGGGAAAATGGTGTTTCTCCATACCTGGGTTCCCTTGACAGTCAAACGATTAATTACTGGGATAATGGAAAATGTGTGCAACAGAACTACCCCTTTTGAATCCCCAGTGATGGCCTTAGATTGGCGGATAAAACAAACATGCACTACTGGTGCTGTATGCTCACCATATATGACTTTAGCTGCTGTAGCTTTTTGTACATCCCAAATTGTCATATGACCATCACCATATCCTACTAGCAGAAGATCCCCTTGCTGGTTAAAGCACATAGCAGTCACTGGTGATTGAGTCTTCTCACCTTGGTTCCAAAAGAACAGCATCTGGATTAAAAAAATGGTTAGAGCCTCAAAGACTAACACAATATTTTACAAAATTTCAAAACAACCAAACAAGAACAGCCACTTTTTGTCCAAGGTTCATCCAACAAAATTTTGCATATTAGTTCCCTGGATTTATATGTGCAGCTATTGCCTATTGGCCCAATTATGAAATAGCGGTTGAAGTATTGCAGGCTAATATCTCATGACTAAAAACATGAGAGGAGCAATATGTGTAGTGCTCTAACCAAGTGAAGATGTTATTTCAGAAAATAAAATGATAGCATTTCAATCAGCTAGAAAGAAAGAGAAAACAATAATCAGTTTTCCAATGACTCACTAAAGTATGGCATGAATTATCAATCCTATGATGTTAAAAAAGGTACATCAAACAAGGGAGTTTCCTAATCAGCTTCCTCATAAGAATTTTCTGCATTTTATACTCCAGACCTAGAACCTGAGGTACTTATTCAAAAATCTTCCTGAATGTTGTCTTTGTACTAGATTTTGGTGCAGTAATGAACACCACATCTTTTGCCAGCAAACTAAAATCAGGTTCAGCTACATTTCAAGTGCTATTCTGATCACAAAGAGCTCATTTGTAGAATGATGATGCACAAATATAACATATAGTAGTTATAGAAACATAAATCTACATACTTCTCAGTTCCTTCATGTTTTCTCCTTAAGACAAGAAAGCTGAAATTCCTGATAAATTAACATGAACTGATGTAGTGATGCCCGATGTTTTGAAAGAATTGTCTCAAAGTTCATTACAAATACCACATAATAATATACCATCTTGAAGTTAAAATATGCAACTATACCATAATATTGGTCAAACATGCCTTATTCTCACAAGCACAGTGACTAACCTTTGCGTCTGTATCATCAGCTTGATGAATGGAGTATTTGCTTGGAATGACAATGACAGCACCTTTAGACGTGCCCATCGCTATATAGCTCCTATGAACTGCCAGCACCTGGGGAGAGCCACGGTCCGGCCTAAATGACGGGGAGGACATGGCACGAGTTACTGGGTTGTCCATCTCGATTTGCATGTAACCAATAGCTGGTGGGCCCTTTCCAATCCCCTCTAATTGCATGGGTTGCGCAGCTGCTCCTTCCTCCCAGTGTTGACCAAACGAGGCCTGCCTCTTCTCAAGCTCCTCTGCTAACTCCAAAGGTTTCATTGGCACTTTCTGTTTCTTCTCTGCATTCTTCTCAGCCTTCCTGCTGATCTCCAACTGCTCCATTCTCTCCTCGATCACCTTATCAATTAAACTCTCAGATTCCACTTGGTATTCGATGGTGCTGCCAGATATGTCAGCCTCCTGATCATCATCAAAACTTTCCTCAGAAACAGGCCCAATTGGATCCATACCCTGAGCTGATTGCAAACAGCTATCATCTCTAGTTTGGTCATGTGCATTTTCCTCATAGACAACTGCAGTTTGGTTCTCACCCTGATCAGTTTCCACCATGTTGCCATTTTCAGCTGATTGCTCATGCCCACTGAAATCATCAGCAACAACAGAATCAAGGGTACTCGCCTCCACCAGCTTCGTAGACTCAGAACTCTCTTCAGTTTCAACTTCTGCATGTTTCTCCTCTTCAAATTCTTCAGTCCCACTCCCACTGGCAGTTTGCTCTGTCGGTTCAGGAACCACTTCCGAGTTCCCCTTTTCTTCTACCTCTGCTTCCAAGCTCACAGTGGAAGGGAGCTCCTCGGAGGCCTCGGAGCCAATGCCCTCCTCCAGGAGCTTCTCGACGGGCGCCGAGACTGATCGGCGGGATTTGATTGCAGCCGCGTGCGGGGTAAGGACGGCGCGGGATGCGGCGGCCGCGGCGGCCAGCGCGGCGCCGGGCTTGGGGCTGGGACGGACGCCGCGGAAGAGCGAGGGCAGCGGCTTCGAGTAGGAAGACGAGGCGCCGTTGCCGGAGAAGGTTCTCGCGACGAGGGAGGAGAGGGCCTCCGACGGCGCGGCGGATGTGGATCTCCTCGGGGACGGCGACGCGGGCGGGGAACTTAGCGGCGAGGGCTCGGCGGGCGGCGCCGGAGCTTGGACGCGGGGTAGGGCTCGGCTGCTGGTGCTGGGGACGGGGGCGGACTCCTCGGAGTCGGAGTCCGATGAGGAGAGGAGGAGCAGAAGGTCGTCGACGGCGCGGCGGTGGTCGGCGGCGTCGGCGTCGGAGGCCGCGGAGGAGGTTGGAGAGGAGGGGAGGAACGCGTCGAGGTCGAGCTCCTGACGTGGCGGTGGATGCTGCGACGCCATCGCCGGCGACGACGCCGACGGCATGGGAGCAGACAGTGGCGGAGCTGGCAAAAAATTTTAGCTGGGGCGGACTTTCGCGACGAACATAAGGGCAGTTAGGAAAAAAAATTACAAGCGACATTTATATTGAAACCACAATAGAAATATAAAAAACAGCACATATATGAAGGTTTCCAATGTTAACAGAATATTCAACACATATTTTATTATACAAGAACTAATCATGTCAAGGCTTTCTAGGTGGCCTAGGCAAATCTATAGCCCGATTCTTGATATCCTGAAATGTAGCCATGATCTGATGTGTATTAGTGCCTCTAAAAATTTCCTTCTCAATGTAGCACAACATCAAGCCATTAAGCCACTCATCACTCATTCTGTTCCGTAGATCTGTCTTGATTATATTCATAGCTGAAAAGGCTCTTTCAACAGATGCTGTTGCTACTGGTAGAATCAATGCTAACTTAATGAGTCGAAAGACAATTGGAAAAGCAACATCTCTTTCATGTTTAACCATTTTTGCAGCCAAACTAGCAAAATCATGACAATCTTTGAATAAATCAACTCTTCGCATATGTATAACAAAGGTCTCAAGTTGATCTCTTATATTAGAACGGTCGTTGTCACTAAAATCTTGATCATATATTTCAGTCAAGCGAGCAATCTTCTCTATATCAAACTTAGCAAAATAATTTCTTGGATCAAGACAAGCGAAGGAAACAAGCAACTCTGATGATACCTCATTGAAGCGACGGTCCATCTCTGTAATAATAGCATCAAGAACAGCCAGGAAAGTATCAACACGGTAATGATGTTCTTGAGTGATTAAGTTACCCTCTAGCCTTGACCGACCCCATCTAGGTATTGCCTCATCCATGTTTGGCATTGGAATCTTCTTATCTTTGCAAAATGACATGACATCATCAAGTAATGGTTGCCAGCCTTCATTTCTCAAATTGACCAGCCTTGTTCTCACATCAATAAGCAATGACATGGCCTGAACAATATTTTGATCCTTCCTTTGCAGCAAGAGAGACAACTCATTAGTAATGCGAAGCACTTTCAACATGATTTTCATATTCAAAACAAAGGAGAAGCTCTCCATTTTGCTCACCAAACCACCTGCTCGACTAGTATTGCGCTCATCTTGATGAACCATTGACAGCACCTTGACAACAGAATTCCACATTGACTCAATACGAATTAATGTTGTTAAATGAGAACCCCATCTTGTTTCCCCAGCTCTAACCAAATTTGTACTTTGATGCTTTCCCTTTCCTGAAAATATTTCACCACTGTCCAACCTTTCCAAAATTTCTTCACGATGCTTTGCAATTAGCTTATCTTTTCTTTTACATGATGAACTTGCACTAGTCACAATTAAGCTCACATAGTTGAAGAAATCATCAAAGGATGAACAGCTAGAAATAACAGAAACAATGACTAGTTGCAATTGGTGGGCAAAGCAGTGAACATAATAAGCATATGGGTTCTCATCACGAATTAGTTTCTGCAAACCATTGAATTCACCTCTCATATTTGATGCTCCGTCATATCCTTGTCCCCGTAGTCTACTAACAGACAATCCATACTTGGCAAGCATTTGAAGCAAAGACCTCTTTAGTGATTTTGATGTTGTGTCCTCAACATGGTGCAGACCCAAAAACCTTTCCACAACCATTCCTTTTTTGTTCACAAATCTTACAATAACAGCCATTTGCTCTGCTATTGAGACATCACGAGATTCATCAATGAGAACAGAATAAAAATTATCCCCAATTTCCTTCTTTATCACCTTGCTGATTTCTATTGCACAACTTTCTGTAATGCCCTTTTGAATTTCAGCGCTGGTTGTGCGAGCATTTTTTGGACAGAAATGGTCAAATGCAAACTTCACCTCAGAGTTCCTTTGCTTATACCAATCAAGCATCTCTAAGAAATTGCCTTTGTTCAAGGAAGTATCTGATTCATCGTGTCCACGGAATGAATGAGCTTGGCAAATGAGAAATCTAGTAATATCTACTGCAGTAGTCAAACGAACTTCATATCTCTGTTCGTTATCTACAGTATTGCTTTCAATCTTTCGTGACACACTTGCCCTTTGATTTTTAAAGTCATCAGCACAACTCCTAGCTTTGTTATGGCAACCATTAACAGCCCGGCAATGATCTGGGAGCCCTCTATTTGCTGCGTTTCTCCAATTGCTATACCCGGTCTTACTAAAAACTTCATGACCAAACTTTTCATGCTCTGCTTCTATTCTAAAGAGAGAGCAATAAAAGCAATATGCAGCATCCTTTGACACACTGTATTCTAACCAATCATGATCATCAAACCATGCTGCTCTAAAGCCCCTATATTTTTCACGAGGAAATGAATGACTTCTAGGTTGAGTCGGACCCTTCACCAAATAAGCTCTCTTAACATCATCTCTAATGTTAGGATGGAATCTATCAATTGGTATTCGTTGTCCTGGATCAGAAATAATATGGACATTTGGGTCAAATGCCATTATAAGAGCAGTACCTCCATTCACTTCTTCTTCAACATTTGCTTCTGGTTGTCCTGCCCCAACCTCAGGTAATACTTCCTCTGCATCAGCAACCACAGATTGAACCTGCGCCTGCTGTTGATCTTGAACCACATCCACACCGCCTCTGCCTTCAGATTCCAAATCAGCCACACTTTCCCTAGTACTTGGGCGCCGGGAGGAACCAAAACTAGAGCCAACACTCATATTCGAAAAGAAGCTCTTCAAATCTAAAAAATCAATTGAGCACATGAATAAATCATCTGCTAACTTGCTAAGAGTTCCAATTCAATTGAAATAGAGGGGCAATTTTACCTCTTGATACCAGTTTCTTCTTGCCAATCGAAAGCCTGGGGCGATTTTGGGCGCCTCTCCCTCGACCAATGCCAACGCCGACTGGGACGCTCTACTCCTCATCCTCAGCAGTTGCGGCGGCCGCTCCTCTTCCACGGCCGCGCCCGCGCCCAGCGGCGGCGGCGGCATCTTCGCTGCGCAGCCCGCGCCTGGGGCTGCAGCCGCTTCCCTCTTCTCTCGTTCCCGTCCCCTCCATCGTCTGCAGCTCTGTGCTCAGCAGCCCGGCGGCCGGCTCCAAGCAGGTGCGCCGCTGCGGAGGGACGGTGGCCGGTGGCCGGCGGGCGACGGCGGCGGCTAGGTTTTTGCCGGAGACGGAGCCATCGCGCAGCGAGCGAACCAGCGATTCGTGGTCGGGCAATGGGAAAATGGAAAAGGCAGCCAGGCAGGCTAGCCGGCCAGGTTGGGAGGGAAATGGGCCAAATTTTATTGGGCCGCTTTACTTCACAAGTTCACTTAGAGCCCAGTAGCCCACGATGGCCTAGTTTGACCCCCCTTCTTCATTCTCCGGCCAGGGAACACAGGATGCCGCCGCCACTCGCCGCCAGAGCTTCAAATCCTTGCTCCGGCCGGCTGAATACTCCATGGGGGTTGAAATTTTACTTCGGCGATAGATGGGGCAGCTGCCCCACCCTGCCGCATGGGGAGCTCCGCCTCTGGGAGCAGACCGCAACGCCTTCGCGGCGAAGGTTTTTTCTGTGCTAAAATTTAGCGACAAACTCTCGGGCAAAGGTGCCACTTAGACCATCTGCAGCGCGCTATGGTAACACCACCGGCATGCAGGTAGCGACAATTTGACGCAAAATGTGCTGCAGCGCATGACGCTAAAGCCAACGGCTGATTGTATCGCTATAAATTTTTTTATATATTTATTTTTCCTTGATTTTGTAAAAATAAATGTCGGGCCGAAAAATTTGCAAATCGATACTACTGCTGGTATGGCGGTTGTAGACGTGGCATGGCGAACGGCGACGTTTGGGCTAACCGCTGTATGCAGTGGCGGAGCTGCGGCCCAGGCCGCCCAGGCCTGGGCCCTAGTCGCCGGCCCATATTTTGTATACTGTAACAGCTACTGTAGCTGATACTGTAGCAGGAATTAGGCCCATTTCTACACTGTCGCTGGGCTGGGCCTTAGTCGCTGGGCTGGGCCAGCTCCGCCACTGGCTGTATGGTAGGGCAGTTGGAACGCTACCGCCGGGTGGTTGCAGAGTCTGCAAACACCGAAACGGGTCACTGGCGGTTGCAGACACCAACCGCCATATGACACACGGCGGTTGAAGCTTACCGCCGTGTCATACAGCGGTTGAGGTTTTTTTTTTAATTTGCCTAGTGTTGCAATATAATTTACTAACACATGATACTTAATGAAACAATCACACAAATCTGCAATGACACGTACGGCGCAACTACTACCCTAACAACTATGTGCCGCTGCTAGTGCTAACGTGCCTTAGGAAATTTAGAAAAACGCTTACTACATTTCTAATCTAGTTGTACGAGTACTGCCCAGAGAACATAGACCCGCGCGGAGTGCTGGGAGGGCATGTAGTACCCGTACCCTGGCAGGGGTAGAGGTGGAGGTGGAGGTGAAGGTGGTGAGGATGGAGTTGCTAGTGGAGTGTTGTTCTTCCTCTCGTGGCAGGGGCAAGTGCACCACTCGTCCTTACAACCGGTGTTTGTCTTCACCACCATTGGTCCGGTCACCGGTCCGTCGTCGTCGTTGGTAGATGTTGGATCTCGAGAAGCCAATGCGGACACGAGCTCTTGCTTCAGGTTGAAGATGACAACATCCTCGAGGTAGTCGGTGTACCCTTGATACGGGTGAAGAGCTGGAGGATCCACTAACAAGCGAGTTCGAGCGAGTTTGCGAGCCGAGCCACTAACAAGCGAGTTCGAGCGAGTTTGCGAGCCATGAGTTTTTTTGTCCAGTCCTAGATGGGACTAACTAGTGACGTGGCTCAATCTACTGCTCGAGCTTGGACTCAAATTTCGGTATATAGAGATAGAGATTTGTAGCGTGGCTTATCAAGGCACAACTCGGTGTATCTCTACACAACAGTTTGTTTCAATTACTACTACAACATTTAGTATAGCCGAAACAGTCTACAGATCGACTCTAAAGTTTGTTACCGTATGCAACAGATACAATCGCAACTAATTCTAACAACCACCATAACTGAATCTTCAAAGATGAAAGCACAGCAGTTTGTGATGAGATCGATTTCACAGCATGCTGAGATGTTGTGCAGATCGAGCACAGGCGTGGTGTTACTGAATCTTCAGGTGTGACCGTGTGAGCAATATGATACCATATTACCATACTTTGATTCTGAACTGACACTACGAGAGACAGGCTCATTGCCGTGCATCTCGAACGCACGGCAAAATCTTTGTTGTGCGTTTTCTACCGAGGTGCACGGCAAAAGGCGCACGACAGCATTTAGCACGGTAAAGGTCTTTTGCCGTGCGCTCTCCTCACGCACACACGCCTAAGAATCATTGTCGTGCGTCACGGGCGTCGCACGGCAAAAAAAAGGCAACAGACGGACGGTGCCAACAAACAGACGGACAGCGCCAACAAACGGCAGTTCGAGAATGTTTGCCGTGAGCCTCCCTCTGCGATGCACGGCAAACAAACAAAAAAAAAAAAGAAAAAAACGCAGGCTGGCCCCGCTGCATCGGGAGCCGGCCCACCACCGCCACCGTCGCCGCCACGCCTGGGAGCCGCACACCATCGCCGCTGCACTTGAGGAGGAGACCACCACACCGTCGTCGCCGTGCCTGGGGAGGAGACCACCACCGTCGCCGCCGCGCCGGAAATGAAGAGGAGGGGCCGGATCCGGCCGGAGGCGGAGAGAGGACGCCACCACCGTGGCGGCGGATCCGGGGACGCGGACAGGCCACCACCGCGCCGGGCCACCACCGCCAGCCGGTCGGAGTGGAGGGAGAGAGGGAGGCGGCGACGGCCTCCATGCGCCATGCCCGCCACCATGGACGAGGAGGTGGGGCGTAGGGCGAGAAGGCGACGGCGCCGGCCACCACGCGTCAGATCCGGTCTCACACGAGCCGGATCCGGCCTCCCACGCGTCGTCGGTGAGGGAGGAGCCCGCCGGCCGTCGTCGTCGCGTCGCCACCGGTGAGGGAGGAACCCGCCGGCCATCGTCGTCGCGTCGCGTCGCCGCCGGTGAGGGAGGGGAAGGGAGGACGGGCGCGCCACGCCCGTCGCTGTTCGCCATCGCCGTTCGCCGTCGCCGTCTGCCGTCGAGGGAGAGGGAGAGGGCGGCCGCGGCGTGATCTGGGAGAGGGAGAGGGCGGGGCCTCGACGGGAGAGTGTAGGGAGAGGGCTCCCGTCGCCGTCCGCTGTCCGTCGTCGAGCAAGAAGAGGGAGAGGCGAGTCGCGGCGGGATCTGGGGGAGGGCGGGGGCGCGGCGGGATCTGGGGGAGGGAGGCGGGATCTGGGGGGGAGAGGGCGGGGTCGCGGCAGGGAGAGGCGGGGAGGAGGGAGGGAGGCGGAGGAGACAGGGAGAGGCGGGGAGGAAGGGGGAGGCGGCGGAGACTGGGAGGAGGAAGGAGAGGGAGGCTGCGGCTGGGGGTTGGTGGTTGGAGGAGATATTTATGTGCTAGGGTTTCGCGAGGGAGGGGTCGCTGACTTAACGGGCCGGGGTGGGCTGAATCTGGTGTGCCTTTGCAGTGGGCTGAATTAATGGGTCATCCGGGCTCGGGTGGGCTGAAACTGGTGCGCCTTTGTAGTGGGCTTTGCCGTGCGCCAGTGGTATACGGCGCACGCAAAAACCTTTTGCATTTATGTCTATTTCAATCTCATAATTAGAGTTAATGTACTAAAATTATCAAATAGATCCGAAAATTTATCATGAATTAGGATGAGACAATACATGTTGTATATTGACTACATAAAAAACCTTGAATTCAAAATCAAATTTGAACTTTACTATGGCTACAAAACTAATCAAGTGGCTCTCAATACTCTGAAACGTTTAGTGAGATACTTCGGTTTCTAAACACCATACATGACGACTTGCTCAAAGCACCCTATATGATTTATCACAAGATTCACATAAGATATCATGAGCTCTTGACAAATCTCATGATTTTCAAACTTTATTTGCATTTTATACAATTAAAAAACATTGCAACCGCGTGTAGATTTTCATGATTCGCGAACAAAATATTCAAAATTTCATCCAATTTCATGAACAAGGTCTTAAAAATGATTCAATTACATGAATACTATTTTTCCACAAACTTTACTTCATTACTTTATGCACTTGCAGTTCAAATTTGACGTATACGGCAAAAATTCTTTAAGTGACACATAATTGTTAAAAATAGTAAATTTATCGAGACATGTATAAAAATGAAATATTGAGTACAAAATAATGTTTTTGTAGTGGAGAAATAAAAAGTACAAAAATCAATTTTTTAAAAAAATACTTTGCCGTGCGCCGTAGGAAAACGCACGGCAAACATAAATCTTTGTCGTGCGCTAGAGGAAAACACACGGCAAACACAAATCTTTGTTGTGCGCCAGAGGAAAACGCACGACAAACATATATGTTTGTCGTGCGCCATAGGAAAACGCACGGCAAAAGGACTGAAAAAAATTAGTTGGTAACGGTCGCGGATGGTGGTAACAACGGCAGATGGTGGTAACGGTCCCGATTAGTTTGCCATGCGCCAAAAAAAAACGACGCACAACAAAAGTTGTTTGCCATGCGTAAAAAAAAACGCACGGTAAGGGTTGTTTGCCGTGCGTTTTCTCTGACGCACGGCAAAAAGGAGAGTTTGCCGTGCACCCGAGATAAAACGCACAATAAACATCAAGATGCACGACAAACTTGAGTTTTTCCGGTAGTGTGAGTCTGAAACAAGTCATCAGAGACCATATTTATTCTTGCCCAAAAACTAAAGATGCCGGATACAAAATTCGAATTCGGCATGAACCGAAAGGGAACAAAAGGCTTGAGGTGTTACACTGTCACTGAATTAGGGTTTACATTACATCACATCGCATCGGTCAGATTAGCCAGCAAGATGCTGCTAATCACGATCACAAGCCTAAGCCGTCGCCGGTGACAAGAAGATGAGCGATCTCGTCGAGCTAGCTGTTGGCCCTCATCAGAATTTCACAACACGTCGGGCCCGCGGAAAACCTGGAAGAGGCAGCTACCGGCGCCGCTCGCCTGGACGCCGAGCGCGTAGTTGGCCGTCACCAGCTCCGCCACCTTCTTCTTCATCACCTCTGCCCCGCGCTCCGCCTCCTCTTGCCGCCAGTGCAGCACCGCCACACCGTGCTTGAGCACCACGCTGTCACGCTCCAGCTCCTCCTGCCTCCGGTGCTGCGCCGTGACGCCGCGCATCAGCACACCGTTGTCGCGCTCCAGCGCCTCCGCGCGCCCTCAGCGCCGCGTTCTCCTCCCGCAGCGCCGCCACCGCTGACTGTGCCCGCGCCGACGCCTCCGCCGCGGCGCGCTTGGCGACGGTGCCCTCGATGAGCTTGAGGACCGACGACGCCCGGCTCCTGGTGTCGGCCAAGTCGGCCGCCGCGGACATCTGCTCGACGAGGACGCCCGCGCACTCGTCCATGGAGGACGCGCTCGCGACCAAGGTTTTAAGTCACCGGCTAAAACGGTTTAGCAGCGAAGCTGTCCAAACGGTGTTTAGCAGGCTATATCCGGCATTTAGCGGGCTATATAGCCGGTTATAACGGGCTAAATACCATAGCAGCTATCCTGTCAAACAGCTATATCCGGCTATAGCTACCGCTATAGCCGGTTATTTAGATCCTTGCTCGCGACCCGGGCCGCCACCGCCACCCTCTCCCTCGCCTCCCGCTACCTGGCTCGGCACGCCTCCACGGGATCGAACGCGGCTACGGCCGGGCACGTCGAGGAGGAACGGGCTAGCCGGTTGCTTCCGGTAGCACACGGCGGCGGCCATCGCGTGGGCTTGTGCTGGATGGTCGTCTGCCGCGATGAAGGGTTCGTCTATATATATTTATAAGAGTGTGCGATGATCTCGTTCGGATTCGAACCCAGGTCGGTGTCCAACTGGAACTAGAACGTGTCTGAAATCGCGTCAGCACTTGCGTATCGCCGCCCAGGCACAGCCAGTCTCGAGTCCGACTCCGAATCGGACCATCGTCAGTGCTGCTCGTGTGGTGATGATCTCGTTCGGATTCGAACCCAGGTCGGTGTCCAACTGGAACTAGAACGTGTCTGAAATCGCGTCAGCACTTGCGTATCGCCGCCCAGGCACAGCCAGTCTCGAGTCCGACTCCGAATCGGACCATCGTCAGTGCTGCTCGTGTGGTAACGGCCCAACAAAAGCTCAATCGCTAACACGTGGATAGCAACATAGTTGGACTTGGACCAATGCCCCCAGTTCCCAATGCAGGGTTCACCAAACCGGTGTGAACCGGCCGGTATACCGCGGTTACCGGTAGTACCAACACTACACCACAACCTGACAACAGCAATTGACGGCAAGTTGTTATAAACAGCTATAACAATGGACAGTCCATCGGTATAACTTTATACCGATGGATACTTGCTGTCGGAGTAAGACCCGTCGGTAAAAGTTATACCAACGGACTAGGCTTATAACGACAGACCGTCCATCACCGCGTGGAGATATACCGACAGACCAACATATACCGATGGATGGTGCATAACTAGTTTTACCCATGGACAATCTGATGTTTTAGGTGCTTTTACCAACTGACCGTCCAACAATATCATTTAAATAGTAAAAAAATAAAAAAACCATTTGCTTAGAAATTAATATTGTTTCACAACTAATTTCAAGCACATTATCTGTACGATCCACATTCATTCATGACCAAACCCAAATAGTCAGTACATACAGCTTACCATACAAACATTGAGCATCCATGAGTACAAGTCCATTCTGTCACTCCACATGAAACTAACTAGTATTCTTCCTAGCTGCACATAGCTCATAGTCTCTACATTGGGTGGCTTCCTACCAACAAAATGGCTACTTCAAGCAAGTCAACTTATTCAACTAAGTGACTATACACTAGAAAACAAAATGTATGAACCCAGCAGCAGGTAGTACCATGATCCACCAATTAAGCTCGTGAGTAGCTTGTTGCACCATCACTTCCTAAAAAATAAAATAAAAATACCACAGTAAGCTGCAGACAGGGAACGCTGTGTCAAATTGAAGTACAAAAAAGCTTGTCCTCTCCTTAAGTCCTTTCATAGAAAGTAATAGTAAGCCATTTCATAGTACGTACACAATGAAACTAGCTTATATCTATCATGAATGATAGAAACCACATCAACTTATTCAAGGTGTTCTACAAATCATGTTAAACTTATCACCATTGTTCTAGCAACAAGAAGGAAGAATCTAAGTTTGCTACAAAATAGCAGTGTGGCCAATCTGAATCCATGTACCTACGTGACTACCACAAGCTTAAGATTTAATCATTTTCACATACATCAGTAACTCGTAGCTCAAATGAATGAATTATTACAGTAAGACATTTGTACTAGGCACGTCATACATACAGCAAACTTTAATAGAGCAAAACAGGCCTAGCACTACCTCGAGACTTATTGTTCTGAAGCACAATAAATTCTTAGCTACAGCTGCTATGAGCAGTAGCAAGCGAGGACCTCCTGTAAAGAGGCAATCCAGTATCAATGTCAGGCAAACATCTCAGCAGATTCAGAAAGAAACAACATTGAAAAATAAACTTGGAATAAACAAATCAGATTTAGAATAGAGTTCTCAGCCAGTTTCACCGGACAAGAAATTTGTACCATGGCAGGAAATGACATCAACTTTTTTTCTCCAACACGAAATGGCATCAACATATTATTGGTTGTACGGTAAAAAGGGAGAATTCCATGACATTGTTCAACATATTTGTACAAGACATGCAGCAAGGAGCATCGATTAACACACAGGTCACACATGCATCCTGTGGAACCACAATCTTCAGGCAACAGAGAGCATTGCCAACTCAAACACAAAGCATGCTGCAGAAATTTAAAGAGACAGCAAGCAGAGCTAAGGTATACCTCCAATTGTCAGGCATACAGCAGATTGATCTTTAGTGAAATTTCAATAACTATTATCACCAATGCCAGGCCACAGATTTGGATGCCTTGTCACTAACCTTCAGCTGCCACAAGAAGCACCAATTAGAAGCCACTTTAAATCAGCCTTGAACTCCTTCCATTATAGGATATTTACATTCTTGATCACGTGTTCAGATCTAGAATCTAACTCCAACTGCCCAGACATTAAATTTTAAGTTTGGAATATTTATAACTGAATTGGAAGCAAATTATTTGTTTGACATCTAAGGATCATTTGAGGTCCATATTTACATTTCAAATTAGTATGCAAAGCAAAGTGGATTAAATAGTATGCTGGAACCAAATTCAAGATTAATGTAGCTTAACTGATCTGCATACAAATTGACTTCAAGATTAAAACAGGTCAAACATGCACCTGGGGAACCACAATCTTCAAGCAACAGAGAGTATTGCCAGCTAAAACGCAAAGAATGCTCAGAAAATTAATGAGACAGAAAGCAGAGGTAAGGTGTATACCTCCAACTGTCAGCCATGCCGCCGTCACCCTATAGCCACACCGGTCTGCCTCGTCAGCCTACCCATGCGCTGCGGGGAAAGGCCAGCAACGGGAACGCAAGAAGGGGGTGAGCCAGCCGCCGGGATCACAGATCCGCCCACGGGGGCAGCGGATCCGCCCACGGGGGATGTGGATGCGGCCGCCGGAGCTCCATGGCAGCCTGCATCGGAGCTAAAGTGCTTCGCCGCCCGCACTGCACGCAAATCCCTCCCGGCCAAGACGTCCCGCCGCCGCCCTCCTTGCAGGGGCCGACCTTCCGGCCGCCCACTCCGTTGGCAGCGAGGAGTCGGGGAAGGGATGAGGACCGGCGTGGCGGTGCGACGATGTGTCCATGAAACGAGAGCCGGCGGCGGAAGAAAGTAGGAAGGCCGAAGGGTGGCGGCGGCTTGGGTCTGGGTAGCTAGGTTTGTTGCTTGCTGGGCCAGATGGATAAATTTCGCACACAATAGCAGGCCGTAGGTGCGGAAGGCTGGCTGGGCTACATTAGCGACGGACGGTTCGATCCCAATAGGAAAAAGTCCTTTCACCGTCCCTCAACTATCAACGAAGTTTGGTTTCAGTCCCTGATCCGGAAAACCAGGTATCCTACGTCCCTGAACTATCTAAACTGTCTATTTTTCGTCCCTCGCCGGTTTTGATGGTGGTTTTTGATGACGTGGCAGCGGGCCCCGCATGTCACGGGTGGGCCCACAGTCTTTCTTCTCCCACACATCACATTTAATAACCCCCTCTCCCTCACACCCAATGCCGTCGGCCTCCGGCTCCTCGGTCCATCCACCTCCCTCCCCGACCTCCCTCCCGCGGCTCGGCGGCCTCTCTCCGACGGCGGAGGCACGCCCGGAGGCTAGCGCGGCGGCGGCCACGCCTCCCCAGCTCCCTTCCCTCTCTCTCCCCGCGGAGGCCGGACGGGCAGCGGCTCCTCTGCACCACAGGAGGAGCTTCGGCCACGGCGACCTCGAGGGCGCGGCCGCGTGAGAGGAGTAGGGTCCTCGGCGGCGCGCGTGAGGGGATCCGACTTTGGCCGGCGGCAGGAGTGGCGGCGCTTCCTTCCTCCCGCGCCGCTCTGCGGCCCGCACCGGCCTCCTTCCTCCCGCGCGCCGACCTATCCCTCGCTTGCCGGCGCATGCGCCGCACATGCTTTCCACAGAGGAGAAGGGGAGAAGAAAGACTGTGGGGCCCACCCCTGACATGTGGGGCGCTCTGCCACGTCATCGAAAACCACCATCAAAACCAGCGAGGGACTAAAAATAGACGGTTTAGATAGTTCAGGGACGTAGGATACCCGGTTTTCCGGATCAGGGACTGAAACCAAACTTCGTTGATAGTTGAGGGATGGTGAAAGGACTTTTTCCATCCCAATATAATGAATACCGACGGAGCCGCGAATGGGAAAGCAAGACAGTTTTAACGACGGAGGGTAACTCGTTACATCTAGAAGTACCGACGAACTGTCCATGAACATCTTATACCGATGGATCGTTCGATGGTTTTAGTAAATTTTAACGACGGAGGTCAGTTGGTGATTTAGGGTTGTGGTGTAGTGCAAAAATTTTGAATTTGAATTCAAAAAATTGAAAAATGAAACAAAAATTTCTAAAAATACTTCAAGATTTATAGAATCTAATGGTGTCAAAAATTTTCAAATATTAATTCATTTAGTATTTTTTTGTGGGCATTAGAAGTTCAACCAAAAAAGAAACGGTTGAACTTCTAATGCCCGCAAAAAAATACTAAATACACTAATATTTCAAAAATTTTGACACCATTAGATTCTACGCACCTTGAAATATTTTTAGGAATTTTTCTTTTATTTTTCAATTCAAATTTGAAAACATGCTAAATTTTTCATTGAGTCGGTAATTTAGGCTAATTCACTGGTAAACCACTGAAACCGGCCGGCATACTGATCAAACCGCTCGGTATACCGATCCGTACCGAATGAACGGGGGTTCAAATTTGGTTTTTCAAATTTGTCCGGTTTGGAGCGGTTTCCGCGGCGGTTCGATACGATGAACCTTGGTCCCCATCTTCTTCACCCTTCACCAGCAAATACGCTCTACAAAATAAATGAGGGAAATACTTGTTTTCTGGACTAATTTGCATGCTTGACCGGGATTTTTGAATCTTAGACCCCTATTTTTCCTCAGCCACCAACAATAACTATCCTTTTTGTCAAAAAAAAAACAATAACTATCCTTCACATTACACAATAAGCCTTGAACACCTCTTTAAGCTTCTTATAACTGTCTTAGTTTTTTGAGATTACACAGTACAACGCAGACGCTCACAACACGTACGCACACTCACCCCTATGAATACACGTACGTAAACCCTACCCCTATGAGCACCTCCGAAGGACTGAGCACCGGCAGATCTGGAGATTCTCGAAGTCACCACTGGTGCCTCGTCGTCGACGGGAACGTCGCTTACCAATTAATGCATAACGCCGAAAAATTCTGGAATAAATCCAGGAAAAGGTACGAGCACCAGGATTTGAATTCTGGTGGGTAGCGTCCCACTGGACCGTCCTACCATTGAACTACAAGCCCATTCGCATAACTCGTACGAGCAGTCTAGCACTTCAAGACACAATGGAGTAATTATGTTTATCATCATGTTGGTATGGGATCTATACCACTATACCAGCGGATCATACCATAGGGGTAGATGAGGTCGTAGCTTCTTTTGGGTGGGTACCAGGAACGAGATGGTTTGGTATTTGTTTTGGTCTTTTGGATTATTATATTCCTCGGGTTTGATTTCTAAAAGGAAACCCCTGAATTATTTTTCTTGTTACCAAACACCCACCACTAACCTCGCGGGGCAGCAGTAGAGAGCGTGGGCGGCAAACACACGAAGGAACAGTGAAAATCGGCCCACAATACAAGAAAACAACCGTGAAACTTAACCCGCTGCAGTGACGACTGGACAGGCACGTCCAATTCTAGCTAGAATGTCATTTGAGATGAGATGCGTGGCTTGTAGCCGGCCGCTCCCTTGTTGAACAACGAACGCTAACTCATCGTCAGAACTTTTGCAATGCAAACAGTAATTCTTTAAAAAAAACTCATGGTGTCATTTAGTCAGGCGGCTGAAGTATGAACATGAACCTACTAATGAAGTTGCAGAGTTTGCCTTAATACAGTAGCGCAGAGGACTTGAATACGCGGATATATATCGTTCAGCCATTTAACTGTATCTATCACTTACTCGGCACCAGCCCACCTCAGTCAAATGAAAATTAAAGGACTTGAGCCAAAATCTAAAATGCATATGATAAAAGAAGAACCAAATTAAGCTCCAATTCGGCAGAGTAGCAAGTAGGCGCGATTCCAGTCTGATTCTGCTGGCATTGCGGCATGTTGAGACAACGGCCGGAAGACGGTAATGCCGTAGTGACTCACAGCTGGTTTGCCGGCGGCCGGCTCAACGCCGCGCCACGCCGTTTGTGCAGGGCCTGCAGTAGACTCTCGAAAGTAGGAAATAAGTTATCCCCGGGCACCACTGTTGGAACTAATCCTAGCTCACACACTCGGAAACAGCTCGTCAGAGTTGGAGACCACGCACAAAGATTGTCGGCGACGAACGCCGCGGAGCACAAGTTCTTTATCTTGGCTTCTATGAATAAAAACGGACTCGGCACTACAAACACACTCCAACGCACACCTAACTCGTCAACCCCGGCGGTCCTCCACGGCGACCTGCCAGCCAGCCACCAAGTCTCCCAATGACTACAGGCTTGTTTGGGAGGGCTCCGGCTCCACTTAAAACGGCTTCGGCTCCTCCGGTGGAGCGGCTCTTCTGGTGGAGCTGGAGTCGTTTTAAGAAAACGTTTGACAAAACGACTTCTCCTGACTGTGTAAGAGTGAAATGTCCAAAATACCCTTTTTTCTTTTTCTTTTTTTTTCTTTTTTATTTCTTCTTCATCTTTTTTTTCCCGGCGTCCCTCTCTTCTCTGGATTCTTCCACGGTCTTCTTCCACAAACCGGTGCCCTCCCTGACCCGGACCTTATCCGATCCCATCTCCACCTCCTCCCGTGCCCCCCACCAGAGATCCTCGCCGGTGGCCAGCGAAGGAGCCACGCACCAGAGATCCTCGCCGGCGGCCGGCGGAGGAGCCCTCCTCTCCGTCCCCACCGGCGGGTCGCGGAGGATCCCCGCGGCCGGGCGCGCGCCCTCCTCTCCGTCCCCGTGCCGGAGGCCGCATCTCGCCGTCCCCGCGCCGGTGGCCTCCTCCCTCCTCCTTCCCATGCCAGCGTCGCAGCCTCCTCCCTCTTCTTCCCTGCTCCGCCTCCGGCCCGCCTCCGCTCCGCCGTGCCTCCCTCCGACCCTGCCGCGCCGCTGGCCGCCTCCGGCCCCGCCGCGCCGCTGGGCGCCTCCGGCCCCGCCCTCCTCCTCCATGCGGTCGCCGTCCTCTCGCTCATGCTGCGCTCCCGACGGGCCCCACTCGGGGGCGAGGGTGGAAAAGGCAGGCGGAGCCGAGCGGAACCACTCTTTTGTGGCTCCGTCCGGGTGAAATGGCTCCAAAGAGCGCATTTCATGGGGCTCCGGCTCCGGAGCCGGGGTGGAAACGCCCGTTTGGGAGGGCTCCGCTCGGAGCCGCTCGTGGAGCCGGAGCTGGAGCCCTCCCAAAGAGGCCCTACATCTTCTTCCCTGTGCATCTCAGCTCATACGCGCACCTGAGCTTTATACAGACGGCAACACAGCACCCACAGCCCACGTCTGCAGACCTCCCGCACACGCGCGCATGTAGCCACGATCTCCACGGCGTCAGCCTTCGTGAGCCACTCGCTCAAGCACAGGACCCGCTCGTGCATGCACACATGCATGTAACAACCGTGGACTAACTACACTCACGCGACGCAAGCACACATCATGCAACACATGCAGTAATCTAGTCAAGATTAGTGCTAACAATTTCCCCTCTAATCTTGACTTACGTTGCCGGAGTTGCTGCAGCTGCCGTCATCTTCGTCACCAGTCACCACCGGCCGCCGCTACGGCCTCCTGACCTGACGAGGCCACTGCACGCCCCGTCTCCGTCGGCGACACACGCCGTCGTCCGGGCTGCCGTCGCCATTGCCCCAGTAGATGCTGCTGCTCCTATCATAGTCATTTGCGTCCCGGCCGCCGCTACGACCTCTATACGTGAACCACGCAGCGCACACGCATCACCTCCGCACGTACTCGGCAGCCTTCGTCCTCTCCGGCGACACACGTCGTCTTCCGCAGCACCCGCTCAGCGTCGCAAGCAGCCTCTTGCTCGCCTGAACGACACGGCCTCATGTGCGGATCGAGGCCGTCTTCCGCAGGACCCGCTCAACGTCGTCGTGAGCCATTAGCTCGCCTGAACGACGTGGCCTCACGTGCGGATCGACGCCACACACCTCCATCTTCTACCTCAGCGACACACGCCGAGCTTCTTCTCCACCGGCGATACACATTGGCTTCCTCGGCGACACACGCCGAGTTTCTCCATCGACGCCGGCGACACACGCCGACTTCTTCGGCTCCGGCGACACACGCCGTCGAGCACATCACGCCCGACAGGACCGACACACGATCCGCTGTCGAGCACCATCACTAGTGGAAAAACGACCTTTGTTCCTACACATTAGTCCCGGTTGAATTTTGGAGCCGAGACTAAAGATTTTGGGGCGACGTGGCCATGAGTGGTAGGAGAGCTCCGACCCTTTAGCCCCGGTTCGTAACACGAACCGAGACTAAAGGGGGGCCTTTAGTCTCGGTTCGTAACACCAACCGAGACTAAAGGACCCTTTAGTCTCGGTTGGTGTTACGAACCGAGACTAAAGGACCCCCCCTTTAGTCTCGGTTCGTAACACCAACTTATACTAAAGGCCCAAGACCCCCTTTAGCCTCGGTTCGTGTTACGAACCGAGACTAAAGGGTCTCCCACGAATTACTATAAGAGGATTGCATTCTCTACTCAATCACATGTGCTGTATAGGTGAGATGGTAAGGAAGCTACACGCGAGGCTACAGGTCACGAGTTCGAATCCCCGCACCGCGCACGCGTATATTTCGCGTGAAAAAATCGCGTGTGTGAGGGCCTCCCAGTGATTTTCAATTTTTTTTTCTGACGCTGGCGCGTGCTCCCCCTTTAGTCCCGGTTGGTAATACCAACCGGGACTAAATGCCTTCCTTTAGTTCGGGTTGGGCACCCGGTAAGAAAGGAGGGGGTCTTTTTGTCTCTACGTATTAGTCTCTAGAGGTCTTTAGAGAGCTATTATTCTTACCAACCGGGACCGAAGGCTCTTTTTCCACCAGTGCATGGGCGACCACGCACAGGCCGACACACGGCCCGGCGACCTCGCCTCACCTCGCTGCCAGCGCGCTCCTCGCCGCTGCGTTCCACAGCCCGCGGCTCCACCAGGCACGCGGCCTGGCCGCCGCGGCGCGTCCCTCTCCTGAACAAAGCTCTGATACCAATTGTTGGAACTAATCCTAGCTCACACACTCGGAAACAGCTCGCCAGAGTTGGAGACCACGCACAAAGATTGTCGGCGATGAATGCCACGGAGCACAAGCTCCTGTATCTTGGCTTCTATGAATAAAAACGGACTCGGCACTACAAACACACTCCAACGCACACCTAACTCGTCAGCCCCGGCGGTCCTCCACGGCGACCTGCCGGCCGGCCACCAAGTCTGCCAGGGACTACATCTTCTTCCCTGTGCATCTCAGCTCATACGCGCACCTGAGCTTTATACAGACGGCAACACAGCACCCACAGCCCACGTCTGCAGACCTCCCGCACACGCGCGCATGTAGCCACGATCTCCACGGCGTCAGCCTTCGTGAGCCACTCGCTCAAGCACAGGACCCGCTCGTGCATGCACACATGCATGTAACAACCGTGGACTAACTACACTCACGCGACGCAAGCACACATCATGCAACACATGCAGTAATCTAGTCAAGATTAGTGCTAACAACCACCGCAAACCTGGCAGCACCTCGACGAGCTCGCTTGCTTATGGTACTCCAATCCTGAAAAAGCTCCGAGAATTCACGATCATCGTTGTTGACAGTATCGGCTTCCATGTTCGCAAGCAGGTCCTGCACACGGCTCCTCCACTGTGAAAACCTGCAGGCTTCCGAGATGACCGTGATGATGCGGAATACAGCCGCCTGGATCTCCTGCCGCGGCCTGTTGACGTAGTGCACGAGGGTGCATGGGCGGACCCAGCTAAGGGACATGGGTGTACACATGTACACCCAATAATTTTGGAAAAAAATGTATATATATAGTATGCATGTACATATGTATACTCTCATATTTAGGTCAGAGTATATTTCAGCTCAAAACAAAAGAAATATCTTGCTCCAAAGTGTTCTAAGTTCCTCCTTAGTAGGATCTTACCCAACGTGTTAAGCTCAATTAGATGATTACTTGTTGCTGGCTTGAGAAATGTATGCATGCATAGATCGTTTGGTTCACAAATCACAACCGATGCTTACTTAACCAAATAATTGGTCATTGACCAGACATAGTGAGTTGTTTGGATGGGAGCTAATATTTGGCGTGCCAACAGAATGTTGCCCATGCTAATTTATTTCGGCGCTCACACAGACCCATCGTAGCGTCATTGGCCTTCCTAGCGTGTGTGTGAGAGAACCTGACACTCATCTCTAATTCAAGTGTTTTGTCCTCTCAAGTGTTTAATGATATCGTTTGTAATGAGTTTTTTTAAGAAGCTAAGGGATAGCATGGGAGATCAATACTTATGACTTGTCTCTACATTTATTGAGAGGATTTTTTTACATATTGTTGATGAATACATAATCTCTAATTTTCAAAAGCCTCCTCATCAAACCAATTGCAATTTTTCATGTAGCTACTTAAGAGTTGACATGTGTAGAAGTATGAATTAACTAAGTATATTCATACTCTACCATGTTTTTTCATGAACTTTTTTCTTAGTGACATGTGGCAATTCAGGGTTGTATATGAACCAGTGCAAGTGGGGCAGACCTACTAGGCCCCCATATTTTAGGAGCTCGCCCAAGTTGTTCATCACGAATAGCCATGTGTCCCGCCTGATGTCGCAAATGCAACACCGATGATCCTAAAAGACAGCAACGCACTAGCGCAAGACTGCAGGCGTACGGTCCAGGCGCCCGTACCAGCTGTGGTGGTTCCCCCTGCGTCCTCTTCAATGCCCTCGTCAGCTGTCACGCGCTCGGGTGCCTCGACAACAGCGGTCCCACCATCGACATCACCACCTCCTCCGGTGTCTCCGCGTTCGCCCTCGCTAGCCGCCCACATCACGACGCCGTCGTCCTCGCCAATGGTGGACACCGTGCCGCGCCTGTCGTCGATAGCTGTGCCCGCCTCGACACCGTCACCCCCAACGCCCACGACCGCGGTGCCCATCGTGCCCTCGACATCACCCTCACCGTCCAGCGGCTCGTCCTCGACATCTGCAACCTCTTCGCCACCTCCGGCGTCCGCTGCCGTGTCGCGCCCGGCTCCAGCTCCCCAGCACCCGATGGTGACCCGTGCTCATGTCGGTACTTTCAAACCGCACCCGCACTACGCCACCCTCGCTACCGTCGCCGCCCCGCCAGACGTTCCCACCTCGATTCGCATCGCGCTCCGGGATGACGGTTGGCGCCAGGCGATGCAAGCGGAGCACGATGCCCGCCTCCGCAACAAGACATGGCGCCTCATCCCCCGACCGTCCGACGTACGCGTCTTCTCAGGCAAATGGGTGCTCAAAAACAAGCTCAACCCCGACGGCTCTCTCGAACGGCGCAAAGCTCGGTGGGTGCTGCGCGGCGACATCCAACGCCCTGGGGTCGACTTCGATCAGACGTTTTCTCTGGTCGTCAAGCCGGCTACCATCCGTACGGTCCTCATCCTCGCCGCCTCCGATGCCTGGACGGTGCATCAACTGGACGTGAGCAACGCGTTCTTGCACGGCGAGCTCAAGGAAACTGTTTACTGCAGACAACCGACAGGGTTCGAAGACAGTGCACACCCGGACCATGTGTGCCTCCTCGACAAATCCCTTTATGGCCTTTGTCAGGCTCCCCGTGCCTGGTACCAACGGTTTGCAACGTATCTTCGGTCCCTCAGCTTCATCACCACCGGCTCAAACAACTCCTTGTTCGTGCTCCGCCATGGCTCTTCAACTTATTGGCTCCTCCTCTACGTCGACGATATTGTGCTCATGGCCTCATCCACTGCGTTGCTCCAGCGGATCATCCACGACCTGCGCGGCGCCTTTGCCATGAAGGATTTGGGTCCCCTCTATCGCTTCCTTGGCATCCAGGTCCGGCGCATGCAAGATGGTTTCTTTCTGCATCAACGCCAGTACACCGAGGACATCCTTGAGCGCGCCGGCACGTAGGTCAGGCTCCCCGCGCCTGGTACCAACACTTTGCAGCGTATCTTCGGTCCCTCAGCTTCATCGCCGCCGGCTCAGACACCTCCTTGTTCGTGCTCCGCCATGGCTCTTCAACTTCTTGGCTCCTCCTCTACGTCGACGATATTGTGCTCACGGCCTCATCCACTGCGTTGCTCCAGCAGATCATCCACGACCCGCGCGGCGCCTTTGCCATGAAGGATTTGGGCCCCCTCAATTGCTTCCTTGGCATCCAGGTCCGGCGCATGCAAGATGGTTTCTTTCTGCATCAACGCCAGTACACCGAGGACATCCTTGAGCGTGCCGGCATGCTGAACTGTAAGCCGGCATCCACGCCCGTCGATACCAAGGCCAAGGCTTCAACGGCTGACGGCGTTCCTCTGTCAGACAAAGACGTGACGTTCTACTAGAGTATAGCCGGAGCTCTTCAGTACCTCACACTTACAAGACCGGATCTGGCCTACGCTATGCAGCAAGCGTGTTTGCATATGCACAATCCACGTGACGTCCACTAGAACATCATCAAGCGCGCTCTGCGGTATGTTCGCGGCACCGCTGGCCATGGCGTTCTCCTTCGAGCTTCTCGGTCCACGGCTCTGACGGCGTACACGGATGCTGATTGGGCCGGCTGCCCAGATACTCGGCGGTCTACTTCAGGTTTTTGTGTCATCCTTGGGGACGCGCTGATTTCCTGGTCTTCCAAGCGGCAAGCTGTCATCTCGCGTTCTTCAGCTGAAGCAGAGTACCGCGGCGTGGCCAATGCTGCTGCTGAGTGCTGCTAGATGCGGAACCTTCTCTGCGTGCTCCATGTCCCCATTCACAAGGCCAGCATCATCTTTTGTGACAATGTCTCCGCCGTCTACCTCTCCGACAATTCGGTGCATCACAAGAGAACCAAGCATGTTGAACTGGATATTCATTTTGTTTGGGAACGTACTGCTCTTGGTCAGCTTCGCGTTCTACACGTTTCTACTCACCTTCAGTTCGCAGATATCACGACTAAAGGATTGCCTACTCCGCTCTTTGAGCAATTCAGGGACAGTCTTTGCATTCAGTCATGCGATGCTGCCACTCAGGGGGGTGTTAGCGAGTAGGCTTCAGCTAGGTCTGATTCTTCAGCTGACAGTTAGAGCTAGCAGCTTCTTCTCTTTTTCGGTTGCAACTGTGCGCGGTGATCCACTATTGTCGGACGCCCAACAGTGCACCTTGTTGTATAAATACCGGCTTGTTTGATCAATGAATGCATCGATGATTCCCAACCATTCTTTCAGATCCATCATGGAGAAGCTTTGGAGGATATGGTTGATGAAGATGCAAATATTCAGGATAATGCAATTTTGTAGGATGATGGGGTTGAGGAAATTGCAATTCTGCTAGATGCAGAGGGGGATGTTGATAATGCAGCTCCACGAGATGTTGGTGATCAGGAAATGGTCTAGGAAAACGAATACATATCAAATATGGAGGAGGATGAAGGCCATGGAGATGATGGAATTTCTGAATTAATTGCTGACTTGGGCAAGGGTGAGGTGCTCGGTGAGAAAATGTATGAATTTGTAAAGGAACATATGAATTGTAAGGTGTCACCGACATCTACATATGCACAATTTACATTTGTTGTGAAGTTACTTCATATAAAGTCTTACAGTCGGATGAGCAATGTCGCATTCAATGCGACCATGAAGTTGTTACAAAAAGGATTCCCAGAAGCGTGTCTTGCAAAATCTTTCGATGAGGCAATGAAGTACATACGTGCCATGGGACTCGGTTATGAAAAAATCCATGTTTGCAAAAATAATTGTGTATTGTTTCGCAAGGAGAAGTATGTCAAACTTGATGTGTGGCCAGTATGTTATGAAGCGGATTCAAGATGGAAGGATGCAGACACCAACAAGCGCATTCCTCAAAAGGTATTGAGGCATTTTCCGCTGATTTCTAGGCTAAAGAGGATGTTTCTTTCATCAAAACAGCAAAGGATGCATAATGGCACAAGGGTAAGCGAAAATCGGTGAAGAACGAGCTTAGCTATCAAGCTGATGGTGAGGCATGGAAACACTTCGATAAAACTTGGACAAAATTTGCAAAAGATGCTAGGAACCTTAGACTTGGTCTTGCAACCGATGGTTTCAATCCATTTGGCAACATGACCAACTCATATAGTATGTGGCCAGTATTTGTTGTGCCGTATAACATGCCACCATGGGTATGCATGGAAGAATCAAACTTCATGATGGCCTTATTGATCCCTGGGCTGAGTTCTCCATCGAAGGATTTTGATATCTTCATGGAACCTCTCGTCGAAGAGCTGAAGGAACTTTGGACGGGTGTCTGGGCAATCGATGTTGTTAGTGGTAGAAAATTTAAACTGCATGATGCGGTTCTTTGGTGCATACATGATTATCCAGCATTGATCGCATTGTGTGGGCGAGTCACGAGAGGCTATTTTGCCTGTGTGCGTTGTGACAAGGATCCTTGCTCAAGGAGATTGAAGAACAAGATATGTTACATTAGGCATCGTCATTTCCTTCCAACTGATCATCCATGGAGAAGAAAGAGATCAGATTTTGATGGTACTGTTGAAAACCGAGAAAAGCCAGGGCAGTTTACCCATGAGGAGCTGATGCAACAACTGGAGAAGGTTAAAGACATTAAACCAAGAAAGCACCCTCTACCTCAAGGTAAGAAAAGGAAGCGGGAATCCGGACAGTGCTGGAGCCGAAGGGTTGGTTTGTGGGACTTGCCGTATTGGTCATCTCTGAAGCTGGCACATAACCTTGATGTGATGCACATTGAGGAAAACATATGCGAAAATCTTATTAGAACGTTGCTTAAAATTGCTGGGAAGACAAAGGACACCATCAATGCTAGGGTTGATTTGGAAGAGATGGGTGTTAGATCAAATCTACACATGGTGGCAACTGAGGATGGTGAGTCATGCAAAATGCCAGAAGCTCCGTATGTATCGAACAGAAAGAAACATAAGTTGTTTTGTGATTTCATAAGTTCGGTGAAGTTCCCAGATGGATATGCTTCAAACTTATCAAGGTGTATTGTTACAGATAGATGCAAACTACAAAGACTGAAAACTCATGATTGTCATATCGTACTCCAAAGGGTTTTGCCGGCTTGTCTTCGCGGTTTAGTGGATAAAGAGATATACACAGCTATTGCGGAGTTAGGAAACTTCTTTCAGTAACTATGTTGCAAAACTCTAGAGTTGGATGTCTTGCAAAAACTGAAAACAGATGTCCTAATAATTTTGTGCAAGCTTGAGAAAATTTTCCCTCCTGCCTTCTTTGACGTTATGGTCCACTTGGTTGTCCATTTGCCTGAGGAAGTAATCCTGAGAGGTCCAGTACAATATGGATGGATGTATCCCATTGAAAGAAGGCTATGCACATTGAAGCGTTCAGTGAGAAATGATACTTAGAGTTTTATTTGTGGAAGAATGCATGAGCAAATGGAACAAATGATGAATGCTCACTTCCAGTGTAGAAGTTTGAGCATGACTGTGTACGTGATCTTGATCAGGGGAGTATGAGTTCTAACAAGGGTCACAATAATTTGACAAAGATCAATGAGAGAACAAGCTGCATATGTGGAGGCTAAGAGCTAGAATCTACATATGGCCTTGGATAGGAAATTCTCATCATTATGGAACTCATCATGTTTTGATTTTTGAAAAAGGAAAACTCCGGATGTCAAGCATCACTAAGCACAAGATCATAGTACTCTATTCTACTATATCATGTCTCACAACAACTTAGGCAAGGATCATGCTTTTTGCTACCCACAGTTTTCAGGCTAAGGTTTGAACATACAAGCCAACAAACTCAAAACTTAGGTAGGATAGACGTACGAGAAGAATAAATAGAGCAACTATTCATCATTTCAACCATAGAGGCAAAGCATTCTTACTATGCATATCAAAGCAAACTAAGCAAACGATGATGATGAAAGCAAATAAATGTTTTTGGTCTTTTTATTTTTGCAGATTTTTTGGATTTTCATTTATAAGATATTCTGAAAACAAAGGAAGATACAAGTTACCTCAGGATGGGGGTCCTCCCCCAAGCTAGCTTTAGGCTCACTGCGGAGGAGGGAAGAAGAATCCTTGACTCGCGTAGTAAGCCCTCTGCTCCTCCATGTATCGCTGCTGGTTCTGCTCCATGGCTTCGATCCTTTCACCAGCCTGACGTTGCCACGCTGAGGTAGACTCGACGTGGGTGTTCAGCGTTTCCTCCAGTCCCGTGACCTGGACGGTGAGCTCTCCCATCTGCTGCGCGAGCTGAGCATCGCGTGCAGAGGCTGAGGAGTGCCGTCGGAAGGACGAAGACGGAGGTGGACCACTAGAGCTGGAACTAGTGGGTTTAGGCCACTGAGCACTGCTCGCACTCGCCCAAGTTGCGCCACTCGCACTCGGCTGGTAGGTGGGCTGATCCCAACTAGGTGCATATCCAGGGGTAACCCCGAACATGTACCCTGCAGGGGTCCCTCCTGCCACCGGTGGTGTAGCAGGCTGTGGCTGTGGTGGTGGCTGTGACTGCTACTGCTGCATACGTGCTCTCTTCGCCGCGCTTCTGGCGAACCTGCCTGAAACACTAGCATGACGGCTTTCCTCTTGTGTAACAAGGGGAATGGTTAGTGACTTCGAGCTATACAATCGAAACCCTGGGTTATGTAACGGGATTTGATTTGCATAACCCAGGAAGAAGAAAGTCAAAGAATCATTTGGGCCTCTCTTGAGTATATGCCCTTGGATCAAGTATGCCTCATCAATGAGAACTCGGGACGTCCCGATGAAGGGTACGGGATTCCCGCTAAGAACCCCGAGTCTGAGAGCAATACGAGTCACCAAAGACGTACACTCAATAGGACCTATCATCTTGAAATTCATCATCCACTGCCGAATCATAGCTTTAATGGGAGAGACTTCATCTGGTTAATAGCGGCGTATAATAGCATCATCTCATCGCTGCGCACGGGCCGAACATGCTCTCATGGAAAGAGAGTAATGGTGAGCCACTTGTGCCACAAACAGAGAGTGGGGTGCACAATATCATTGCACCGAGGTACAAACTTGCCACTGTAAACAAGACTAGAGATGTCTGCCCAGAAAGAGTCTCGAACAAAACCCTCACAAGCCTTCTTCAAAGAAACATCACAACAAGGATTAAAACCAAGAAGACGACTAAGTTCCTTCCAAGAAACATGATAATCGGTCCCAAAAAGACGAAACTCAATGCCATCCAGAATCTCGGTAAGAGAGCAAAGAAACTGGATGGTAAGGGGCCGAGAGCCAGGCTCTGTAACCGGCGCAAACTCCTCCCAACCAAGAGCAGACCACCAAATGGAAGCGAACTCGAGATTCATACCTGTTTTCTCCATGAGAGCCGGGTCGAAGTCAAGGGTGTTGGCGAAGATTCGGTCCTTTAGGAGAGCATAGGCTTGCTCCTCCCGAGTGCCCCGCAAGCTGAGGTAGGGGGTGTCATCAACGACCTCCTCCGCGGCTTGTGGCTCGGCTTGCTCTTCTTGCTCTTCTTCATAATCCATCGTCGATGGGCTTGGCGTCAGCTCGGTGGGGACAGATGAACTCACGCTTGCCCGCGAACGGGAGCGTGTCACCCTCCGGGGAGTGTTCGCCACCCAATTCATGCTAACACAACAACAAGGGACACCAAGAGCAACTCGATGATAGATTAGTAAAATCGAATGAAATTCTTACCGAGCTTACTCCACCAATAGCAATACTTTCAGCAACACAATAGAGAGAATACTTGATGATCCAATCTTGAGCAAGAAATCCAAGAAAACCAAGAGAGCAAGGAGTAGAGAGAGAGGTGTGAGTGAATGGGTGAAGAACACCCCTTCTCGGGTCCAATTTATAGGGCAAAGGGCCAGCACACCGCGGACTAGCCATTGCACAACGGCTAGGAGCCGTTGGCCAAAGCTGGGCCCGCCTGACCGTTGCCAGGGTTCGGCCGAACCCTGGTTCGGCCGGTCTGGCTGTGGGCTCGGGGCTGGCCCCCTTTGGCAGGAGTGCCACCAACGGCTATATAAAGATATACCCAGGTGCACCGGCCAAAGTTTGCTCCAGAAATTGCCCAAATGATTTTTCTAAGGTTTTCAAACTCAGAAATTATTTTCAGAAATTTTATTTGGAAAAGGGAAAAGGGGCTAGATAAATCTAGCATGCAGATGCAAGGTTTTGGAAAATCAAATATGCAATTTTGGAAATAAAATTTTGGAAAGGGAAATATGAGATAAGTACCAGCTTTAACCTTTTTGGTAGAAAGGACCCATCATTTTTAGTCTGACGAGTTGGACTCTTCTCAGTGATCAATTCCACTCAGCACCCCACTCCTGAGAAGTAGAGGGTGGTGCCTTCTCAATCTTCCGCCATTCTTTGTGAATTTTCTTTTGCTTCTTTGACGGAGATTTCTTCTTTGGGGGTGAAGGCTCTGTCCTTCCCCCAAGCTGCTCAACACTATCCTGCACCAAACAGCATTGCTCTTCTTTGTCCTGAAACCTGAATTTCAAGTTCCTCTTCCTAATGCAGAAATGGATTACTCCGGCCCCCACATTGATTCTAGCTCGAACATCACTGAGAAATGGTCGCCCAAGGATGAGCGACATTCCTCCCTCGTCATCCATATCAAGGATCACGAAATCCGCGAAGACATAAGAGTTCTTAACCTTAACCAATAAGCTCTTAGCAATTCCTTCTGGATATCGTATCGTTGAATCAGCGAGTTGGATAGTTCATGCTGTTGGAGAGAGAGCTGGATATCCCAGTTGCCCGAACATGGCCTTGGACATGAGATTAACACTTGCACCAAGGTCACAAAGGGCATGCCTGATCGCCTTGTAATAGATTGTGCAAGTGATAGTTGGATAGCCTGGATCTTTCTTGTGCACAACTGCTGATTCCTCCCATGGATCTAGAATTTGTTGTATGGGCTTTCCTGCATAGTTAGAAGAACGTGTCTTCCTAGGTGGCTTACCCCACCTAGTTGACACTACACTAACATTTTCACAAGAGGATACGGGTTGCCCCGGGATCCTCCCGTTATCAACAGATGGAACCAAAGTAGCTAGCTGAGCCAACTGGGTTTCTAACATTTTGTTGAAACTCAGCTGGCTCTTCTGAGCAGAAGAAAAACTATCAAGCTTAACGTTGAGACTTTCTAAGGTTTTATCAAGGGCAGCTAGCTTTTTGTTAACACCTTCATTAATCTTAGCTTGCCCAAAAACGAGATCTCTCAAGGAAGGTTGGTTAGAATTGTAAGAATTACCTTGGTTACCTCCTTGATAATAAGGGTGTTGTTGATTCCACGATTGGCCTCCTTGTTGAGGTGGACAATAACCATTGTTGTTGCCATTTATGTACATCACTTCCTCCTGAGTCTCCGGACATTAATTGCCTGAGTGCCCAGTGTTGCCATAGACTTCACAAGTCATATGAGAATCCATAGGCAGAGTACTGGTGGCCATGGCAGCCTTCTCGCTGGTGTAGTCATCCAATCTCTTCATAAGAAGATCCAACTTGGCAGTAATCATGTCTGCTTCCTTGACAGTATGAGTACCCCTCGGTCGTGGTTGGAGTCGTTCATCACTCCACCCTTGGTTGGAAACCATCTTCTCAATGAGTAATTTAGCATTATCAATAGTGAGTGAGAAGAATGCTCCCTGAGCAGCAGCGTCAATATGGCCTTGGGCTGTCGGAGTCAACCCATTATAGAAGCTTTGAAGAATGAGCCAATCCTCCATCCCATGGTGAGGACAGGCCAGGACATACTCCTGAAGCCTTTCCCAAGCCTCTGGAATAGATTCACTTGCTGCTTGCTGAAAACCATAAATTCTTCCACGAAGAGCATTGGTTTTACCCAATGGGAAGAACTTCTTGAGGAATGCCTCTGAACTCTTATCCCAAGTGTTAATAGCGTCACGATTCACATAGAACCATTGTTTGGCCTTCCCCAGGAGAGAAAATGGAAACAGTCAGAGATGAACAACATCCATATTTGCACCCCTGATGATGAAAGTGCTGCATAGCTCTAGGAATTGCTGCAAATGGGCATTGGCATCCTCATTTGGCTTGCCACAGAATGGGCTAGCCTGTACCATCGTAATTAGACCCGTCTTGATCTCAAAATTTTCAGTCCCCATTGCCACCTCAGGGCCTTGCAGCACCTAGTCAGCAGAAGGAGATGAGTACTCACGAAGTGTCTTCTGGGCCATAGCGTTTGACATGGATGGTACAAAGGAAACTAGTTCGCCTTCCGGACGAGTACGACGAGGTGAGTCGAAATGGATTCGAGCTTTCCTCAGAAGTGACTCAGGATCTTCAGTGAAATTCTCCGGTAAGTCGAAACCAGTCATACACTACCTGTCTTCATCATCTAAAGATAAAAGAAGACAATCAAGGTTAGCCTGCATTGAGAGTCGTCCTAACCTACTCATAGTTTATAAACAGATGCAAAGCATAGTCATGACAATCTTGTGCCTTTCCCGGCAACGGTGCCAGAAATGCTTATTGGTATTTCTTAGCGCCGTCACTTTAAGAACAGATTCGGAATCCATCCTTAGTGACAATGCCAGAAATGCCTATTGGCACTTCTTAACGTCACTACTAACGATGTTGAGTTAGCGTGAACATCAAGACTTGCCAAAGGTAAATTTAAACGATCATGAACGAATCCGCAAGCGCACAGATAAACCATTGTAGCATTTCCCCAAGGAAGGAGAATATTCCAAGGGTATCATATCCGTGGAAGGCAATGGCGGATACCATAGACTTATGCTTTTGCACTGAATGTAAACCAAGAGATAGATATTGGAAACAACAAACTCAAAGGCAGGGGTAAGATAAAAGATATGATAGGGTAGTGTGACACACACTCAGATCTACCTCTACTCTAGCACACTACGTGAAAGGATCTTGATGTCGCCTAGAGGGAGGGTGAATAGGCGCAACCTGAAAATCACCACTTAAAACAATTTTATCAGTAAAACCCGGATACTCCAGAGTTTTGTCCCGATACTCTGGGAAGTCTGGAGTCTCTGGACAAGCGTCTCCGCAGCGGAATACGCACACTTGGCATCGGTTTTGCAAATCCGGTGCCACCGGGTTTGCCTGGCAGTAACGCCCCTCTTTCCTCCTTCATGTTTGCTTGCTTGAAATCAACTCAAATTGGATGAGTAGCACAGAGTGAAGTTCTTTATGAAATATTCAATGCCTGCACTTCACAAACACTAACACCCGAGTAGATCGACAAATAGCAAAGGCAAGCCAAGAAAGCAAGGAAAGGTAAATGCAGGGTAAACCAACAAGAGACATAGAGATTTGTTTTACCAAAGTTCGGATTCACCACTGTGTGAATCCTAGTCTCCGTTGGGTGCTTCTTCTACTGAAGTCGGGTTGCATTCAACCCTTTTCCCGATCCACTAAATTTCTTCTTCCCTTTCGGAGGTGAAGCGAGACCTTCACAAACTGTCCCACAGCTCACCACACCTTGGGAGCTTATAGGCGACGCCTAGCCGTCTAGGAGAGTTGACCTCCAAGAGTAACAAACACCACGAAGATCTCTTGCTATGAACTCAAGTGCTCAAGGATGGATTAACTCAACTTTCACTCAATCTTTCAATCCCTCACCCAAATCTCTTCTCTTCTCAAATCTCTTGCAAAACTAGAGATGGGAGGGCTTAAAAGGGCTGTGGAGATGTGTTTTTCAAGTGGGGAACTAGCAGCCACAAATGGGAGAGGGTGAGGGGTATTTATACCCACCATTCAAAAACTAGCCGTTGGCTGTTAAGACCCGGAGTCTCCGGAAAAACCCCCGGATACTCCGGAATCCCCAAAACTAGCCATTAGGTTCAAAAGTTCTGGATATTCCGGACATTTTTCCGGAGTCTCTGGAAAACCCGGAGTCTCCGGGAAATTTCCCGGAATGTCCGGAGCTTCACTGGACAGCATAGGTCACCTTGGAGAAAAAGCCATAACTTTTTACTCCGGACTCCGAATTCGATGATCTTGGACTCTATGGAAAGCTTATTCAGAGGAGCATCCATTCCAACTGAAAACAAGCTCCAAAACCACCAGGTGCATGTGTTGTGGTAAGTGTTTCTCTCATGATAGCACTTGGGAGGTTAGGTTTGAGCACCGAGACATAAGCAAAGCTATCCACGTTGCACCGAGACATAAGCAAAGCTATCCACGTTGCATACCTATACTCAAGATCAAATATAAATGCAATATTAGAACTCTCGAGATTTATCTTCATGAATAGCCATACTTGGTCAATATATCCACTTGAGAGATCCATCCAACAATGTCTCATTGAATTGAGCACTTCACCCTTGAGCTAGTGACTTGGATCAATATTCAACATATATGAATGAAATCCACTTCTAGTTGCCAAGTCACACTTTACATGATCCAAACAATGTTTGATGCATCCTCATCGCTTCACTTGATTAGGCTCGACTTGATACCTCGAAATTCACCAAGCTATAGCCACTTCACCCTAGCCAAGCACATGATCCAAGTCACTACTTGGCCAACCTTAGCTTAGTACCTCGTTGCTAATCCCTTGCTTGATTTCTTCATCCATTCGATGCTAATTTGAGTTTAGCTTTGATTCAACATTAAGAGTGAAATCCAATTGAGATCATGCCTTCTTTGATTCTATAGTCCCATTTGATCATAACAGGCCTTCTAATTTATTTAGAGACCATCCAATAGTCCAATATCACTATGTCTCTTTCTTCACCTCCATTGGCTTGTTTATATATCAAGTATACTCCATGGGATCACTCATAACACAAATCATGACCTTCAATCTTATATAAAGCTATTTCACAATGTGAGGCAATAACCTATTCCTCAACCTATCTTTTACAACAATGGCTTATCTTCACATATAGATGTTCAATGTCATACATCATGCTTTATAATTTATATGTGACAACCTGCTCACATGCTTAACAAAGTCATTAGATCTTTAATCTAGTTGTCAATCAATACACCAAAACCCACTTAGGGCCTAGATGTCTTTCACTACGGCTTAGGGGAAACATACGAGTTAGCTCTAGGTTCTAATGTACTAAACATACAAAGCTAGAAGATACAAGAGATAGGCATGAGCATTGCATGAGAGGGTAAGGTTCAGCACCCAGGTACAAATGGGGAGCTAGCCCGCGACGACCAGCACTCTGCGAAACTAGACTTTAGACTCCTACAGCAAGTACCCCAGCGCGGAGGGTTCCAAAGGGTCCAACAGCTATCACCACTGTGGCCTACCTCTACCGTTACGGGGGGTATGCTCATAACTAACGTAGCCACACAACCCAGGCACCATGCCTGCGTTGCTGCTAGACTTCACCCGGCCCGGGCTATTGTGACCCAGGGTGAGAGCCACCAGAAGACTGACTAACTTAGACCGAGTACCGTAGCTTGAACACAAACCTCATGCAACACTCTCATGCCATCTAACAAGATCAACTAAGGCTAGACATATGAACGGATACGAACTCTCTTATGTCTAGTCAACAAGATCAAAGGGTCGTGTTCGTGAAGAACACGAGCCTCTAACTTATGAACAAACACATAAGGAATGAGTTTATTATCCTTCAAGTGGATCAAAAGGTAGTGTTCATGAAGAACACAAGTCTCTAAATGATGAACAAAGGATGAACTCAAGAACATATCAAGCATATGATCTACCATGACTTTATATGAAATAGCTGAATAACTGAAGTAGATCAAAGTCATACAATGAAATAAAGATAAAAGAGAACTCATACCTAGACTCCAAAGAAGACTTGGAACCTGAAGAAGAGCTACTCTAGCCTACCCCCTAGCCTTGAAAACTAAAAGTGAGAGGAGAATGAGAGAGTGGTGTGTGAGAAATGGGAGCCCCTCCCCTTCTATTTATAGGCAAGGAGGAGGCTTGCTTCGGGGCTCAAACTCCACCAAAACACCCGGGAGTGAGGTAAGTGACCAATAGGGAGCAACCACGTGGAGGGTCAGGATCAGAGGCCCCTAGGTCGGTTCGGCCGATCCTAGGATCGGCCGGCCCCCTAGGATGCCCCCCTGGCCTGTGCTTTCTCTGGGTGGCTGCCCTGTGGGCCTTTTGATCCTCCCCTGGTGCATGGCTTGATTTGGTATCCGAGGTGGGCCCCTTGATCCATGTGAAGTCCATGTGGCGCTCTCTGATTCGTCGGTGAGTGCCTCCCTTGGATCATTGACGTGTGTTTCCTTGGTGGCAGCCACCTACTCAGCTGAGTTGGCATGGTTATTCCATAGAAGGTGGGTTACTCTTTTAATGGGTATTTCACCTACATACAAATAATCTCCAAGGACAAGTAGAACTACATTATTCAAACCAAAATGCCAGTAAATAATGCATATGCCTCCATTTTCGTGAGAATATTGAGGGTTGAAAGTTGTACTTAACAGCCGTCAACACCGCGCCCGCGTCGCTGGGAGGTTGTGCCCTCCGTGCGCTGCACACCGGCCACCACCACGTGCCGCACGCCGGCCGGGGCTTGTCCTCCCGCCGCTACGCCCGGCGCCAGTCTGGCCTCCGGTGCCCTGCAGGAGTGGAGAGAAAGTTGTGAGATCCAAATGAGAGGAGGGAGAAGTGATAAGAGAGAGAGGATGAGAGGAGGGAGAATGAGGGGATGAGAGAAGAGAGGTGACGGGGTGGATATTTTCTAAGTGACGTTGAGAGACGGTGTGCGGATGGGAGGACCATTAATACCAGGGTTGGATTCCACCCGGTACTAATGTGCCGACCTCACATTAGTACTATTGCGTCGGGATCCTTCCTTCCCACCCGGTGCAAAAATACCTGGTACTAATGAGATTTTTGGCTTGAGACAAATGGTTGATTCTCTAGTAGTGTGATCTTGGCTGTAATCAAGTTAGAAACTATCATAGTCCTTGAGGTCTTCTTGTCTCCTATGGGCTTCTTGCTATCTTTGCTGTGGAGGGCCTTATCACACAGCACACCAGGTGATGTTGCTGTTGATGCTTGAGGAAGAGGAGGGCATTCAAGCAGTGGCAGCCCGGATAAAAATATAGCTATAATAACGAACTAATCTCTATATACTACTAAAAAGAATGAAAATAAGACTAAAACTTCGTCATACTTTTTCTCTGCTCCCGCGGGTCAGCCTCTCCAGTCGTCAAACCCCACGACCCGTCACCATCAACCCGTGGCAAAAAAACCCTCGAGGAGTCATCCTCTCCGCTCGTCAAACCCGTCGCTCGTTAAACCCGCCGTCCCCCCAAAAAAAAACCACGATCCCCAGGCTTCCAGGACGCCTCCGTCGATACTGGGCGCCTCCGTACGTCGTCAATCCTGGGCGCCGCCGCCGCTGCCGTCGATTCTGGGCGCCGCTGTCGATGCTGCGCACCTCCGTACGTCATCGATCCTGAGCGCGGCCGCCGTCGCCGTCGATCCAGGACGTTGTCGTCGATCCTAGGCACCGCCATCGATACTGAGCGCCGCCGTACGTCGAGTCAATCCAGGGCGACCCGCCGTCGCTGCTGATTACAATCGAGAAGCACTGCCCAGACCCACCTTGTCTCTCAATCGTCCCGGAGACTCGAGGTAGGCCGTGATTTAGATTGCCCTGTTCCTGAACTCCTGAACTCGATTCTAAGATAAAGCATAACAAAATCTTGAATTACTGCCATAAGATGTCCGTCACTTTTTATCTTTCTTTGCTAGATTTTAATGCCAATAAATCCAATACGGATCGGACATCTACTTTTACAGAACCAATAGCCTTAGCAGTTAGCATCAATAGCTCACAAGTGATCGGGTTCTCTGAAATCTTTTTATTTACGTGCTGCTTCAGAGTTAGCTGATAAGCTGTCAAAGAATATGGATCCCCACATCCCACAGGCCATGTGTCTTGCATTGTACAGAAAGGCAAAACAGTTGCAGCTTGCAGGAACAATAGGACAGTCAATAAAGTATTTACTAGGACAAATGTCTTTTTCGGTATGACCTCAACATTGGTTGGAGTTGGATGCACAAAGTCATTAACATGAATCAAGGCAGCGGTTAATATGCATAGATGAATCTTTAGTGGACCGCATTTGACTTTACAGCCTCCAGATTCTTTTTTTTTCCTGAAAAATGAACAGAGGACAGCTTATTAGTTGCATTTGCAGATGGGTACAAATTTATATCTATAATCATAAAAACTAACTACTACATGGTGCTGGTACATTATGTTTAGGTCGAAACATTATATTTCTGCAGGAAGTGCAACTAGCTGCAAAGTGTGAATTGATCTGATAAATTTTTTTGAGTAACTCAAATGCAATGGAATTTATAATTCAGATGACTTTTTGCATCAGAGGAAAGGGACTGAGGTTTCACGAGCATATGAAAAATGCCAAAACGTTGCAATCAAGTAGGGCCATAATGGTCCAAATGGAGAGTTCCTGTGACCACAAAAATGAACACGTAGAAACTTTCTTCTTCCAGATGCAACACCCATTTAACCAATCAGAAAGCTCACATTAAAAAATATTAGACGGCAGGTAGTTAATCATCAACTGATAGAACAGTGGGACACAAGAAATTGAACCTGACATCGTAAAACTAATTGGGACAAAACATGCATCAGTAATTTGTGAGTAGCTACAGTTCAAAACAGGTTGTCAAACCAGGAGCTTACTATGTTCTATTCAAATTTCCAGATGCATGAATCGGAGTTATACATATCCAGCTATGCAAATCAGGGCTCATGGCAGTATGGCACTCTCTTTCTATGCTCGCCAAATCTGACCTTTTTTATTCTCACTCTACTTTTGTCTCTATTCTATAATTGCTTTAAAACAAAGGGAAAAAAGTGTGGGAATGGAAAGAACACCTGGCTCTTTACATGAAAAATATTAATTGTATATTAATTCTAGCATTGGAATAATTAATTTCCCCAATAGACAGGCAGAATTACAGAATTCGATACCTTTTGTCTGAACCTGGAATCTTCTGCTTCTAGACTCAAGGTATACATTAATGCATATAAGAACATCAATTGTGAAGTGTGGCAGTGATATTTTGATAATCTGTTTTGTTTGGATGATTGAATTATGAGTCTAGAAGCAGGGCAATTATTTCTCCATCCATGCATAGTGTTTTAGTAGTTGCAGAATGCAGATGATGCATTCCTCCTTTTGTATTCTTGTACTATTTTAGTTAACAATTTTGATTATCCTACAGGGCTGTTACATTTGGTATGATTAATTTACTTGAGCCAAACACTGAATGTTGCAATATTAGTTGCATTTTCTTAAATAGTTAAGATTCTGTGTAGATGCCATCGTCAAGGACTTTAAAGAATGGAAGGGAACTTTATAGGCTAGATGCAGACGTATGCTGCAGTTCTGTCCTGAAAATGTTGATGCTAAAATTGTTTGGGTTTTCATCCAAGGTCCGATTACTAGCCTTTCCTCTTGGTCCTCCAAAATTATTTCATATGTTGCGTCTTTGGAGGGTGATTGCGTAGGGCTGCAAAAGTAGCTGCAAGCTAACCATACCTCTGCTTAGTTGCTCCTGCAACGCACAGGGGCATTGATATACTCTTTGAGTTGGAGAAACAAACAAAACATATAGTTCTACTTTAAATATACACAAGGCATGCATTCTACTGAGCACATATAGTTCTACTTTGTAAGTTGTTGATCATTAACAAATTTCATTTCAATGTTTCCAGACTAAGAATTATGGCATGATGGAGCTAATCATTGTCGGAGGGATTCTGCTACATGTTGGTGGGATAGCAAAGTGCCTTCTAAATCCATCCCTATGGGGCATTGGATGACATTAAAATTTTAGATCAAAGGTAACAACTCCCTCTCTGAATACTTTGTTCCTAAATCCTGATAATTCTCTTTGAATTGAGTGATTTTATGTCTTATTAGTAGAACTTACGCTATTGAGAAACTGGACCATTACTCATCAATACGCTATTGTAGAATGCTGGTTTTCTTATCAGTTTTGCTGAGTTTCTGCAACTGTAAATAATGCATACTCCATATTGCCATATTGCAGCACTTAATTTTCAGGTTTCTACACTTTGTTTTTGTCTTCAATGCATGCCCCCCAAAAAAATCCTTCACTGTTATAGGCACCCATCTATGGTTTCAATTACATCTTCCCTATTTGAAAAATAAAGTGCACATATGTCGAATATACTTGCGGAATATCTGCATATTTATTTTTAGTGCAAGTCTAGCTTTATGCATTCGTGGACTGGCTGGATTCCAATTTTCAGATAGATCAAGGGTGCCAAGAAAATATGCTAAAAATCCAGGATATATATTTTTGAATCGAGGGGGTGCATCATATGATTGTACAGTTTTGTTGAGATGACGACCAAAATTAAGCCTCAATGTCAAGCATGCTTTCTATATTATTATTTTGACAAAGCTGAAGCCACTTAATATTCAGTGTTACTATTGTCAAGAGCATAAGGGGATGTCAATTCGGATTTAGGACACATAGTCAGAGTTAGTTGTAAAGGTCATGCCTTGATCTACAGGTAATTTACAACGTTGCTTTCAGAATTTAAGGATTTAAAAGTGACCTTTTACAAGGTTTGCTCTCTGATTTGGTGAAAAGTACAGTATGTAAGAATGTAAAAATGATTCTACGGTTTACATGGTTGAAAAGTACCGTATCATTTTTGTGACTTATAAAAATACTAATATGTGTACTAATTTTAAACGGATGGAGTTTTGTAATCTATACTATAAAAGCAGAAATAATTGAAAAACAATTTTCACTCAAAGGAAAACATACCCACCTCTCACAGAGGACCCACCTATCAGGCGAGGCCCACCAAAAAATGACGACGACGACGACGAACGACGAAAAATCTGATAGAAGCAAAATATTTCTGCCAAAAAACACTATTTTTTCTCACTCACCCCATTCTTACCCGCCCGCACGTACCCACCTGACTCGCCCTCCGTCAATCATGGTTGTTGTTTCCTTTCTTCATTCTTTTTTCAAACGTAGGAGGCAATCACGGTTGTTGTTTCCTTTCTTCATTCTATTTCAAGGAAAGAGAAATTGATTGACGTGATTGATGGCATGACTCAAAAGGAAATACTCAAAAACTCAAACAAAAAGAGATATTGATTTACAAAGTAAAGGAAAATTGATTGGTGTGATTGATGACACATCAAGAAAAGAAAAAAAAAGGAAAGATCAAGTAAGAAAGAATCATTGTGTGATTAGATGAACTACGAAAATAATTATTACGTCATTTTGTCAATGGTAACCGCGCCATTCATAAATAGTTAGCAAGGAAAGGGAAAATAAGGAAAGGTCAAGTAAGGAAAGAATCACCGCGTGATTAGATCGACGACATTCAAATGCAATTAGATGGCCGCCATTTATATGTAAATGCTGTTTTGAGTCCTTGACTATTTCCTTTTGCGTTCAACACCCTCAATCACGTCAATCAATACTCCTTCCTTTTTTACACCTCGTGTTCCCTATAAAACTCAATTCCTAGATGACGAAATATTATTTTGGAGGCACGACTTCTCAGATGCAGTACTCATGTAAGTTGATTTGTTCTTCGTTTCAATCTACTGCTTGCATCAATTTTGTTATTGTTATTTGACATGGTTCCATCGTATATTGTCATGATGAGTAGACAAATTTTGTTCCAGGATATTCCAAACACAACATCTCATCATGCACCTAGAAGGAAATGTGAAACCGACATGAACCAAGGTAATTTTTGTGCAATTGCTACCATTTTGAGCCTTTTGTTTTTTAATCTTGAAATTTTGTTAATACTTTCATTTGTGTATTTTCCTCTTACTCGCGTTTCGACATGTTCACACAGATGTTTTCTTGTAAAAATAGTTTCATAATGTATTACCGAAAGATCATCTGGAACACCGATATTTTTATTTTGTTTTGTTTCTTAGAAAAATAGTTTTTTCACATTTTATTTTATTTTTTAATCCGTGCGTGTCGCACGGGTGCATCTGCTAGTAGCATGTTACGATTGTAATCTTTGTCTTAATTTTCGTCTCACAGCGTGATAGCATTTAGATTTCTCCGCCTCATTGCATGTTGTCCGACTGTTGAAGCTTCAATGCACTTAGATTTTGTTAAGAGCGTTGTTTAATTGTTATCGAGATTCTGAATTTTATCGCCCGTAGCAACGCACGGGCACGATCCTAGTTACTACTAATTTGTAAAAAAACCCACAAATGTTATAAGAGCTTCAAATGCAATAACCATATATACTAGGAGGATTCCCCGCGCGTTGCTGTGGGCATGAAGGAGGCTATCTTTGCGGGAACTTTGTAGCATTGTACTGCATCATGGAGCAAGGATGATATGTAGTGAAAGATGATGAAATTTTGAAAAAAAACAAAACTGATCATTGAAAAGCATGTACGATTGTTTCAGAAACATAATATCTGATAGTACCTGCTAAGAAATTGACAATTAAAGTTCCATTATACGTATTACCCGTACTACTTCGCTAGCATGGCTTGCAGGCCCACCTCTCCCGCTTGAAGTTTCCCAGGCCCAGACCTCTTGCATTTTAGTTCGAGTGTTCGACACACATCGTAAGTTCGTAACTCGTCACTCTCGGAGACTCAGAGCATGGGTTGGAATGTGGGATAGAAGCTCTCGTACGTGGCCGGTCTGTTATATAGGGGACTCGAGAGCTCTAGTGCTGGTGTTGCGCCCATACGAAAAGCCATTAATTATGGAGAGGATGCTACTGATGAGTGATGACATGCTGCTGACAGCTCGATCGGTGGAGATCAGTTTCACATCAGAGCCCACTACCTCTTCCTTTCTTCAGGAATTAACGGTGGCATGCGAAGCGAAGAGACATTGTAATGGCGCATGTCATTTAGTGGACCACTTAACGGACGGCAGCAGGGGGAGTGCAGATGACGTCAGTTGCTGACGTGGCTCGCTAAGAATGGAGAGAACTTCTGTAGTGGGGATCACTCATATAGTTTTGTATGATAATATGTGTATGTATAAATAAGTTTACTAGAGACAAGCTGCAAGTCACAATTATTTGAAAATGCAAACATATATTAATTAATCGATTACTTAAACGAATTTTCTCAACTTCTCACCTTTCAATTTTTCCCCAACTCCACTAGCATCTGAATTAGACCGTCGTCGACGGTTTGCAGCATGGTCTTGGGGAGGAGGTTGGACGACGTTCGATCAGGCGGCAGCTCAGTTTCCACACCATCGGAGCCTCGGCTTTGGTCTTGCTGCTGGCCTTGATCTCCCTCTCCATCTACCGCCATCACAAACGATGCCAGTCACCAGAGGCGGGCAGGCGGCACCGCATCAGCCGTGTAGGCGCGATGTAGGGCGACGAATAGGAACAGACGCACAGGGGATCAATCGGTCATCCGTCTAGTCGTCTCGTTTTGTGTCTGTCGATCCATCTTCTTCAAGTGGGCTAGTCCATTTGAGAGGGACCAAAAGGCAAAGGTATAAAGAAAAAAAAAGCCCAACATTGTGCTTCTTCTTCTTCCTCCTGGAACGATTGGGATGCACGATGCATATGGCCGATGGCCGACGGCCAGCGCCATACCTCCATAGCACCGCCTAGGGGGGGGGGGTGGTTCTACCGGCGCCAGGGGTAGGGACCCCCAAGGCTCGCCATACTGGTGCCTCTGCCACTGCGTTAAAGGGACGAGCAACTCCGGCAGCTCCTCTCCGCTGGCAGCTATGACAGTTTCTACTCGTTTCGGTCCAAATTATAGATCATTTTGGTTTTATTAAATTCATATATGCTGTTACCCATTTAAATATACACTATATCTAGATGCATAGTAATATATATTAATCTAAAAAATTCAAAACGACCTATAATTTAAAACGGAGGGAGTAGTATTTTCTAACTTGATTGCAGGAATGGTGTACATTCAGGTAAGCATAACAGTAACGAAAATGTAAACTTTCTCTTCCGCATGATGAATATATCTATTCGCACCCAAAATTGGCACAAGACCGATCAGGTTGACGCCACCGGTCAGACCGGTGCACCCGGGCGGTCTGACCGGTCCGGTCCTGTAGTCGATCCGGCAACGGCCACACCGGTCTGACCGGTGGATCCCGAGTCCGAGTAGAATTTAGGAGTTCTGGTCATTTTCGAGTTGTAAAGGCCTTCCTTGCGGGGCAAGGCCTCCCCACCCTATAAATATAAAGGGCCACGGCTGGTTGAGGACCTATCACCCAATCGATCATATCTTTTTACCTAGCTTTTTCCAACCCCTTTGCTTTCCTTGTTTGTCTCGACAGCGATCAAGGACGTTCTAAGTGGCCTACCGATCTCAGAGCAACCCTAGGCGCGCCACCTCCGACAGGGTCCCTCCCGAGGCGGTGCTCGTAGGCTTTTCACCGGCGCCCCGACGCATACCGGTCAGACCGGTGGACTTGACCGGTCAGACTGGTCAAGACAGGAGCTCCGGCGAGTTCAGTTTTCTACTGCAGCGCGATCTAGCGCTCTCGTGTTGTTGGCCAAGAAAGCGTCGACAAATTGGCGACTCCACTGAGGAAGAAAGATCTAGTTTTCAAGGACCGTTCAATCTAACCTTGCCTGATGGGATCTCGTTGCGACCTCGACATGAACAACATCGTCACGACTTCATTAGAGGATCTCTCTCCGGAGGAGCAACAGAAGTTCAAGGCGCTGCAAGAGTACATGCAAGTCCAATTCCTTGCAGACGTCAAGAAGGATCGTCATGGCAAGGTGGCAAGATTGAAAGAATTTGAGCTACCGGCGATCAAGCTAAACGACTATACGGTTGAGGTAATAACCAATGTAAGCAAACCACCTCCGACTTCATCTCCTCAGAAGTTCACTACTGATAGTGATGGATTGCTTGCATCTTATATTGCTCGTTTAGAACGTTTAGAAGATCTTGAAAAAGATAGGAGCATTGCTGGTTTCAATAATAATGAAACTAATAGTAGTGGTCCTAAGATTAATTCTAGTAAGGGGATTCATACTAGCTTAGCACCTTTGCCTGTTACTAATAACATGAATTATCAGTATGACATGCCATTGGTCAAACCCTGCCGTTACAACCGTTCAGGCCAAATATGGCCGCACCGGTCGAACCGGTGCAGGGTACCGGTCTGACCGGTCTGACTAGTGCACTGGATCTTGTGCTTGAACAGCCTGAGCCAATTTCTATCGTGCCAAACTTTTCTAATCATTTGGTAATCCTGGACCATATTATAGTACGACTGTTAATCCAATGGCTCAGAAAAAATATAATTCCTGATGATGTTTATGAAAGTTATAGGCTTGCTCATGCTAAGATGTCTCCCTATTTAAATAAGATGAATATGGTGAATCCAGCTCCACAACAGCCAAATAATCCTAATTGGGTGGAATTTAGTAAATTTAAGGAAGATTTGGCTAATGTGATAAAAATTAAACTTAGTGTTGATATTGGTAATACAAATTTGTATAAAAAACCATATGATCTCGAGTTTGATAATTTCCCCCTCCCACGTGGTTGGCGTATGCCTGATTTAATTAAATTTAGTGGTGATGATGATCGGACCACGTGGGAACACATTAGTCAGTATACAGCTCAGCTAGGCGAAGCAGATGCTTTTAATGCTTTGAAAGTGCATTTATTTTCTTTATCTTTGACTGGCACCGCTTTTGCTTGGTTCTCATCGCTTGCTCCTGGTTCTATTATATCTTGGGATATGTTAGAACGTAAGTTTCATGATCACTTCTATAGTGGGAGCTTGCAATTAAAATTGACAGATTTGACATTGGTTAGGCAAGGAAGAGATGAAAACGTCTCTTCTTACATTAAAAGGTTTAAAGAAACTAAAAATCGTTGCTTTAATTTGTCAATTACTGATATGGATCTTGCTGACATTTGCTTAAAAGGTTTAAGATATGCTATTAGAGATAGAATAGAGGGTTCAGATTTTCTTTCGGTTGCACAAGTTCAAGTTAGAGCTTTAATTGTTGAAAACCGATTGAATAAAGAAAAAGATAATTTTAAATCACGTCGTTCAAATGTGCATCACATTGATTATGATTCTGATAGCTCGAGCGACGGTGATAAAGAATTTTATGCTGTCGAATTTATTTGGCCCTCTAAGGAAAAATTATATTCTTGTTCATCTCTTAAGCCGACTAGTAAAGGTCGGTAAGAAGAAGTAAAATTTACTTTTGATGTTTCTAAGTGCGATCGCATATTTGATGAATTTCTTAAATCTGGAAACATTAAATTGACTCATACTTTGCCTCCACTTGATGAGTTAAAAAGGCGTGCATATTACAAGTTTCATAATTATTCTCATGCTACTAATGATTGCAATGTGTTTCGTCGACAGGTTCAATCGGCCATAAATGAAGGTCGTTTGACGTTTCATGAGATGCAAGTGGATAAGACTCCTTTTCCTATCAACACCCTGGAATTACAGCAGCCCAAGGTACTGGTTCGGCCAAGTCAAGCTGAAGCAACTAAGGGCAAGAATGTGGTGATTGGGGAAGCTAAGCCCGATTTGAGAGGAAAAGAGCTAGTCTGAGAAGTTGCTTATGAGAAGACTTCTGATGGCAAGGAGACCTTCAAGGTTACTGTTAGAGCCTCTGGACATGGGGGGCAAGGGTCGTCCACACCCGCCGAGCAGCGACTGTCTGAGCCTGATCAGGCCAGACCGATCAGACCAGTGGTGGTGACCGGTCAGACCGGTGTGCCCCAGGGCCGTCCGAGGATGATCAAACCGAGCCGTCCGGAGATTGGTAACTGGAAGCTTAATGTAGCAAAGAATCAGGGGAGTGGTCCTAAGCCAAAGGTCACTTTCGACATGCTATTTGACAAGTATTCCAAGCAAAAGGTCGTTACAAGTGATCAGCCATTAAAAAAAAGAATGAGGTCACCTACACATCAAGGAGGATCGTCTTCACCTCCAAGAGCTGCTACAAGGTTCAAGGGTGAATCATCTCAGTAAAGGCAGCACTTTACTCCATCATGGGCGTCATCAAGTTCAAATCCACCTTGCCCAATTTATGATGATAATGGAGTCATGTGGGTGCCTTTCTAACAAGCTTTTCATCCTGGATGGGGAGGACCAAGATCTGTTATGGACAGGATTTCCAGGCCATTCCAAGACCGATTGGCACCTCTCCATTTTGGTCAAGGGTACCAGACCCCACCGGTCAGACCAGTGCAGCCCAACGGTCAGACCGGTGCCTCCAGGAAGTTTGTGCCATCTCCTATGAAGCAAGTTTAAAAGCCAAAGCAGAAGGAGGAGGTATAGAAGATGGATATCAACTCAGAAAGGACTAAAAGCAGAGATATCATTCAAATTGGGTCGATGGATGTTCCCATTGAAAACGGTAGCTAAAGACCGATTGTTCCAAACAATAAGGTTGTGACACCAATTTTGGGGGCATCTACTACTTCTAGTGACCATGAGGCCAGTGGGAGTGGTTCTTACTCCAAGTATTTCTTACCAAGGTGGTGTCCTCCCAGACTGACTCGCACACAAAGGAAGAAGCTTCAACACCTGAGGTTTAGAGAAAATAAGGAGAAAGAGCTAGAAAGACAGAGGGATGAGACATTCAACCAGTACAGACCCATGGTACCACAAGGCAAAGAGTGGAGGATCAAGACCAGCTCCCAGGCAGCACCGATCAGACAGGTGGAGGACACGGTCAGACCGATGACCCAGAGGTGCCGCTCGGTTTTTCTTCCTCGACTTCTATGGTTTGTGATGGCAAGCTTACATCGGCACCTGCACCAGAAGACAATGAGGAGCTTGTTGATTATGGCTCTTCGCCCGAGCCCATGAATTTGGATATTAATGTGATTCATATGTCTATGGATGGATTCTTGCTTTCGGAGGAGGACGTTGCGCATCTCGACTTTGGGACAAAGGAGGCTATCTTCCAGAAGCCTAAAGCTATTGAAAATCATCTAAAGGCTTTGTACATGAAGGGTCACATCAATGGGAAGCCTATATCTCGCATGTTGGTGGATGGAGGAGCGATTGTCAACTTGATGCCGTATCCTCTATTCAAGAAGCTGGGAGGTTCAGATGAGGAACTGATTAAGACCAACATGACCATCCGCGGTGTGGGAGGAGGCAAGCCTATGGGAGCTAAAGGCGTCGTCTCTATGGAGCTCACCGTTGGGAGCAAGACGTTGGCTACCGCTTTCTTTGTCGCAGAGGCACAAGATAATTTCAACTTAATCCTTGGTCATGATTGGATTCATGCAAATCAGTGTGTTCCATCTACCTTGCATCAATGCTTAATTCAATGGGTAGGCGGCGAAGCAGAAGTTGTGCATAGTGATACTACGGCTTATGTTGCAGTTGCTGATAGTGTTTCTTTCCATGATCATGAAAACCTTAAGTGCTTAACTGGTTTAGATTTATCTGGTTGTGAGATCATTGATAGCACTAAAGGTGGTTTTGCTGCTGCTGTATTAAAGCCGATGGATGATCAGGCTACACCATCTCTTAAGATTTGATGGATGTCAATCTAGAGTGGTTACAGCGGAGGCGTGAGCACTATCGGGCGCATAAGAACGATATGTGTGAAGCCATCGAAGATTTTGATGATTTGAGCAAGTTAGGACAAGGGTTTACGTCGGCTGATCCTTTAGAGGAGGTAGATATTGGTGATGGCACTGTACCTAGGCCAACATTTGTAAACAAGAATCTTGATCCTTTGTTTAAATCTGAGTTAATAAAGTTATTAAAGGAGTATGTCGATTGTTTTGCATGGAGTTACAATGAAATGCCTGGTTTAAGTCGAGATTTAGTAGAGCATCATTTACCTATTAAACCTGGTTTTAGGCCTTATAAATAACCTCGTAGAAACTTTAATCCTGACATTTATGACTGAGTGAAAGAGGAAGTCAATCGGTTGTTGGATGCTAAGTTAGGCCTTGTCGATATGCTGATTGGATCTCTAATATTGTGCCTGTTGAGGAAAAAGGGACAAAAAAGCTTCGTGTTTGCATTGACTTTAGAGATCTTAATAAAGCTACTCCTAAAGATGAACATCCTATGCCTATAGCTGATTTTCTTGTTAATACTGCATCCGGACATAGAATTCTTAGTTTTCTTGATGGTAATGCTGGTTACAATCAAATCTTTATGGCTAAAGAGGATATATCCAAAACGGCCTTCATATGTCCGGGTTTTGTTTGATTATTTGAGTGGGTGGTTATGACCTTTGGATTAAAAAATGTGGGTGCTACTTACCAAAGGGCTATGAATTTAATCTTTCATGATTGACTTGGCATCAAAGTAGAAGTTTATATCGATGATATTGTTGTCAAATCGGCTGGAGTAGATTCTCATTTAGCTGATTTAAGACCTGCATTTGAGAGAATGCGTCGATATAAATTGAAAATGAATCCACTCAAATGTGCTTTTGGTGTATCGGCTGGAAAATTCTTGGGTTTCGTTGTACATGAGAAAGGCATAGAGATAGATCCTAAGTGAGAGCCAGGTGTGGTTCGAGGACCGGTGGATGGTCGCTTCCTGGTGTGATGAGTGATTGACAACGTGGTGTGGACTGATTCTTGGCTAAGTATTGCAGGTGCAGGTTGCGGCTTGACTAGTGCAGGTGCAGGTGAAGAACAAGCGTGAAAGGTCGTTGCCGATGAGGCCTCCAGGTGTGGAGAAGACAAGTAGGCTTGGTTCGAGGGACCCGGTGGCCAGCGGGGTCAAGTGCGGGCCGCATGGTGGCAAGAACGGCAAGATGAAGTCATGGACGGTTTCTTGGTTGAGCCTCAAAACCAAAGTCGAGCCGGGACTACGTGGGAGCCGAGTCATGAGTGGTGATTGGCGGAGGCTACACCGAGTTCGCGGGGTTTCCGGTGGTTCACCAGAAAACCACTGGGTTCCTTGGTTGATCCACAAAGCCAAGACCGAAGAACCGAAGACGGAGGTGCAGCAGCTCCAGACCGGTCTGACCGGTGGGTCTGACCGGTGGGTCTGACCGGTCTGACCGGTGGGTACCGGTCTGACCGGTGAGGAGCACCGGTCTGACCGGTGTGCGACGACGTAGTCCGGAATCTTCGAAGCGGAGGACACGCGTCGGGATCGCAAGGCTTGCGTCGAGGCTAAGCAAGTTTGCGGTCGCTGGGCATCCGTCCGATGGTGCGAAGACAAAGACTTCCAATTTCGCCCTCGAGGGGCATGTATCCCTAGTTAGCTAGTAAGGGTATTTTAGTCTTTCGGTTGCCTCCATATAACCCAAGTGGTGAGAGGATGGCAGCCATCTCTTGGAACCCTAGCTCATTTGGTTTTCCTATTTTCCTTCCTATTTTCTTAGGATTTTCGTAGGACTAGCTTGAGAGCTTCATGGTGAGATCTTGTGAGAGGGAAGGATGATCGGGCGGCAAGCTAGACCTTGTATGAACCTCTTTGGTATGTATAGATGATTCGGCGTGGTTCCTCAAGGCTTGGATGTGTCTTTCCCGTTTCTCCTTTTTGGTGATTTTCGAAGCCCTTTCTTGGCGATTTTCTTGGAGCGATTTCGAGGCCTTTCTCTTTGGGATTTGGTGGGGGATGTATGCATGAACCCTTCATGGTTCTTTACCCTTTGATTCCCCTTCCAAATCCGTGAGCAAAGGGGCTCGATTTTGGGGTTTTCGTGGCTCTAGGGTTAGAGGTGTTCTTGGTGGGATTTCTTCGATTCCTCTTGATTTGACAAGTTTTGGTGGACCAAATCTTGGCTAAGGAGTACCCATGAGGTGTTCCTACTATCCCCAAAGTCTTGTGCAAAACCGTGGAGCGGATCGGGAGATCGGGAGTTGGATTTGGAAGAGTTGACTTGCGGGCGCTGTTCATCCCGAGCTACCCAGGCACGACCGGTCTGACCGGTGCTTTTGACCGGTCTGACCGGTGCTAGCCCTTGGTGGGTTTTTGTCTCGGGGAACAGCCTTGTCCGTGTGGTTTTGTCCCGTGGTCCTGCTGTTCAGTTCTTGGCGTGTTTGGAGTTGTTTTGCTAGGATTTGTGAGGGGTTCTTCTTCCTCACAGGTTGTGTTTCGTGGTGGTTTTTGTTCCAGGGCCTAGAGGATTCACTGAGGCTTCCTGGAACGTTTGCTGTGCGGCTGCTGTAGCCACCGGCCTGACCGGCTCTGTCCACCGGTATGACCGGTGTCACCGGTCTGACCGGCGCAGGCCATCGGTCTGACCGGTGTAGCACAGGCAGCAAGCCGTGCAAGTTTCCGCTGTGTGTTTTGGTGAGTTTTGGCTAGGAAGGTTGAGTGTTGGTTCCTAGGACCAGTAGCACTCCAGTGGCTGCGTGGTCTTGACCAACTTGGGTAGTTGGGTCGGAGACGTGAGTTGGAAGCCGTGTTCGTCTTGTTGGAGTTCTCATCTCCTTCGAGAAGAATTTTTATCGGCTCCCATTCACTCCCCCCCTCTCTGGTTCGCCTAATCGGTCCTTCAATTGGTATCAGAGCCGGTTCGGGTCTTTATTGACTCTTACCAGTCTAAGATCCAAAGATGGCGTACCAGGAACGGGGTTCGGGTCCTCCGCACTTCGATGGGAAGAACTACCAGATGTGGCAAAGGCGGATGGCGGCGTTCCTCCGCGGAAAGGGTCAGATCCTTTGGGATGTCACGGTGAACACAGCTTATGTTCATCCGATGAACTTCCTTGCTCCAGGATCGAGGGATATGTTCGAAGCCAACAACAAGGCTGTCGACTACTTGTTTCGTGCTCTGTGTCAGCCTGAATTCGATCGGGTTCAGACAGAGGACTTAGCTTGTAGGATTTGGGAGCAGTTGAAGGATGCTCATGCTGGGAATGCTCAGGTTCAGGCTCGGATGTACGCGACTTACCGGAGAGAGTACGAGAACTTCACTCATCTCCCCGGCGAGTCCGTCGATGCCCTTTTCCAGCGATTTACGGTCGTTGTGAACAACATGAGAGCCAATGTGGACGTCCTCCCATACAATGATCATGATAGAGCCGTGAAGCTCTTGCGCTCGTTGGATCGTACCGTATGGGACGGGAAGTTTGAGGCTATTGTTGAGTCCGAGAAGTATGACACCTTGACGGTGAACGAGCTGTTCTCGAAGCTCAAGTCGGCTGAGTTGGACCGTGGTATGACAGCCAAGATTGAGAGCCCGACTGATTCTCATAGTCTCGCTCTCGTTAGTGGCAAAGGAGCTAAGTCTAACGCTAACGCATCCTCCAGGATGTACTCTCTGTCTTCTTTGATGTCTTTGCCAGATGAGGAGTTCGACGTGCTTGGAGAGGACGAGCTGGCGTTGCTGACCAGGCGGTTCGAGAGGCTGCACGAGAACCGGGTGAACACGAGGAGGACAGCACGGACGTGCTTTCAGTGCGGCAAGCCAGGACACTTCGTTGCCGACTGCCCGGAGAAGACGGAGAACAAGGACGGCTACAAGGACGGCTACAGGCACCGATCGAGCAAGGATGGCAAGTACCGATCGAGGCGCGATCACAAGCACAAGAACAAGCACAAGGACGAGCGACGGTCGAGGAAGAAGGATGGCCGCGGCAGGAAGGCCCGAGCAATGGTCGGAGCGAGCGACGTCGACTCCAGCTCCGCCTACTCTTCCTCAAGCTCGAGTAGCAGTGAAGATGAAGGTGATCGGCGCAAGAACAAGAAGTCATCCAGGAACTTGAGCGGGTTGAGCTACTTCGCGAGAGATGGCTTCTGCGGCATGGCCCGTAGCTCCGGCAGCAAGAAGAGCCACCAGAGTGACTCGGACTCTGACTCCGAGGATGAGGTATGTGATGAGCTCTCTTCTTTGCGCAAGGAGAATGATGAGTTGGTTGACTTGCTTGATAACCGCGATCACATGCTTAGAGAGGCCAAGAAGATGAGGAAAGAGCTTAGGGCCTCACTAGAAGATGCTAGGAACCGTGTGGCTGAGCTAGAAACCCAGAACCTAGATGCTAAGCTTGAGATTGATTCGCTTAAGGCTTCTCCTGTGGTTTCTGATGAGATTGATTGCTGTGATTGCTCTGTGTACCTAGCTGATCTTACTGCTCTTAAGGATAAGCATGCTTCTACTTGTGATGAACTAGATATGCTTAGGGTTGAAGTGGCTGAGCTTAAGTCTAGACCTGCTTTGCTAGGTGCTTGCACTTCTTGCCCTGTTTTGCATGGAAAGATTGATGAGATGCATGCTTACACTGTTTCGCTTGAGGCTAAGTTGAAAGAGCCTATTCCCACTTCTTGCTCTACTTGTGAATTGCATGCGGTTAAGAATTTGGAGCTTGCACATTATGTTGATCGCCTGCAGGATGAAAATGATGAGCTGAGAAAATGTATGAGCTGGTTGTCGGGTCAGGAGCCTCAGCTCAGTATCATGATAGCGGCTTTCAAACGCTATGATGGTCAGGCACTTGGGGCTGACAAGCTTGGAGAGAACTGTGGTGAGGGAGTTGAGAGAGTTGGAGAGATTCCTATCCCACCACCAAACAGACACAAGAACAAGTTTGAGCCCAAGCCCAACCATCTCAGAAACAAACTTGACACTACTCCAGATCCACCCATATTCCCTCACCCAACAAATGATTTTCAGAAACCGGTGAAGTTTGTGAGCCCAAAGGGAGGTGAGGAAGGAGAGAAGAAGGGTGAGAAGCCGAGTGGGCAGCCCCAACCCAAGCCTAAGCCTAAGCCACAGCCCATAAAGTTCCATTGTGGGTATTGTGGGAGAGATGGTCACAAGGATGAGTTTTGCTTCAAGAGGAAGCGTGAGGAGAGAATGGCTAGAGAGTGGGCTAACAGGGACAGGTACCACCCCTCTAATGGTGTACCTGAGCCTCGTATGCAGATACCCAGGGCCAAGGCGATTGTGAGGACGGTTCCGGCTTGGGGAGACCGGAAGGCTGCAGGTGTTGCTGCTGGCCGAGCCACACCGGTCAGACCGGTGTACTACACCGGTCAGACCGGTGCAGGTCTGGGCAGACAGCGAGTCGGGTTTCGTGCTCGTGAGGATGCTCGGTTTGGTTCTGGAGGTCGTGGTTCTGGTGGTTGGTCTGGAAAGTTTGCAGGTGGTCAGTTTGCTAGGCGTTCTCCACCTCGTGCTCAATACGAGGGTGAGAAGAGTCGTAGCTTTGAGATGGAGCGGAGGAACGATCCACGGTTTCCCTTTCGTGGTTTTCGTCCTCCTCCAGCTAGAGAGGGTTGGTTCCCTCGTGGTGGTTACCGTGGTGGTAGCTTTGATAGGCGTGATGATTTGGTTTGTGCTAACCCCACTTTGGAGCAAATGGCTCGGCACTGGTTTTACTCTTTTGGTACTAACCCCAGTGCTGAGTCGTTTGTTCACTCACGTGGTCGCTTTTGAATTTCAGGTGGGAGACTTGAAGAACATTTGGTTGATTGACTCCGGTTGCTCGAGGCATATGACCGGAGACAAGGGGTGGTTCTCAAGTCTCGTCCCGGTGGTGACAAAGAAGTACATCACCTTTGGGGACAATGGGCGAGGGCGTGTGCTGTCAGAAGGTGAGATTAAGGTAAGTGACAAGATCACTCTCAGGCGTGTTGCTCTTGTTCAATCGCTTGGATACAATTTGCTTTCTGTGTCCCAGTTGTTGGATGAGGGTTTTGAGGTGTTGTTCTGGCCTGGTGGTTCTCGGATTTTAGATTCTCGGGGGGATCTTGTTTGCATGGTCGTTCCCGAGGGTCAGGTGTTCCGAGCTGATTTTTCTCAGTCTTCTGGTGTGGAGCGTTGCTTCTTGGCTGGTTCTTCGAGTGAGTTGTGGAAGTGGCATAGGAAGTTGGGTCACTTGAGCTTTGATCTTTTGTCTCGCTTGAGTAAACTCAATTTGGTCCGAGGATTGCCATGATTGAGGTTTGAGAAAGAGTTGGTTTGTGCGCCGTGTAGGCATGCCAAGATGGTAGCCTCTTCTCACCCGCCTCTCACCGATGTGATGACTGAGCGTCCATGCGAGCTGCTCCATATGGACCTTGTTGGCCCAGCTCGTGTGCGATCTGCGGGTGGAAAGTGGTATGTCCTTGTTGTGGTGGACGACTACTCTCGGTATGCGTGGGTGTTCTTTCTTGAGGAGAAGGGGGAGACGTTTGGTTTTGTTCGAGATCTTGTCTTGAGGTTAAGAAACGAGAGGCACGGAGATGCCATACGAGCGATCCGCAGTGACAATGGCTCGGAATTAAAAACTCTCGCTTTGAAACCTTTTGCCATGACTTGGGTCTTGAACATCAGTTTTCGAGTCCGTATACGCCTCCCCAGAATGGCGTGGTGGAAAGGAAAAACAGGACCTTGTGCGAGATGGCTCGGACGATGCTCGACGAGCATAGGACTCCGAGAAGGTTCTGGGCTGAGGCGGTCAATACCGCGTGCCATGTGTCGAACAGGATCTACCTCAGGGTTCACAAGAAGAAAACCTGTTACGAGTTGATGCACGGTCACACACCCAAGGTGAGTCACTTCCATGTCTTTGGTTGTAAATGCTTCATTCTGAAGAAAGGGAAGAAGTTGGACAAGTTCGAGGCTAGGTCTGTCGATGGCATTTTCTTTGGTTATGCATCTCATTCTAGAGCATTTCGTGTGCTCAATCTTGAAACTAACCAAATCGTGGAGACTTGCGAGGTAACCTTCGACGAGACACAGCCACGTAGTCAGCTTGTTTTTGAGTGTGCAGGTGACGACGAACTTGGCGAGGAGATCTTTCAGGAGGAGGAGCATGAACATGGAGATGATGAAGATGGCGGCGTGATGCCCGCGACTGAACATGTACCTACTACTTCGACGACGATCGAGAATGGACCCTCTCCCACACCTACAACGACAAACCCAGATCAAGGCGAAGCTCCTGTTGAGGGGGAGGTAGCATCAAGGCGAGAACCTCCCCGACGAGTGCAAGTGGATCACCCAGCTTCGAGAATCATCGGCGACATGAATGAACGTACTACACGGTCGAGGGTTCGGAACAATTCTCATTTCGCTCATGCTGCTTTTGTTGCCACCTTTGAGCCCAAAGACATTGGACATGCGTTATCTGATCATAATTGGGTTAACTCGATGCATGAGGAGTTGGAGAATTTTGAGAGGAACCAAGTTTGGGTGTTGGTTGACCCTCCCCCAGGGTGTAAGCCGATTGGGACAAAATGGGTGTGGAAAAATAAAGAGGGAGAGAAAGGAGAAGTGGTGAGGAACAAGTCGAGACTTGTTGCTCAGGGGTACAGTCAGAAAGAGGGGATCGACTACGAGGAGACTTTCGCTCCTGTAGCTCGTTTGGAGGCGATCAGGATCCTTCTAGCCTTTTCCGTGGCTAAAGGGTTCAAGTTGTACCAGATGGATGTGAAGAGTGCTTTTCTGAACGGTGTATTGGAGGAAGAGGTGTTTGTGAGGCAACCACCGGGGTTTGAGAGTGAGAAGTACCCTCACCGGGTATACAAGTTGAGGAAGGCGCTGTATGGGTTGAAGCAGGCGCCTAGAGCTTGGTATGGTAGGTTGAGGGGGTTCCTGTTTGAGAGAGGGTTTGAGATGGGGAAGGTCGACCAGACCTTGTTTCTCCTCAGGCAGGACAGAGATATCCTGATTGTGCAGGTATACGTGGATGATATTGTCTTTGGTGGCTCGTCTAACTCTCTTGTTGCAAGGTTTGCAGAAGACATGAGCAGGGAATTTGAGATGAGCATGATGGGCGAGTTGCAGTTCTTCCTCGGGCTACAAATCAAGCAATCAAAGGAAGGAACATTTGTGCACCAAGCTAAGTACACCAAGGACATTGTGAGGAAGTTCAAGATGGAGGACTCCAAGGCCATGGCGACGCCTATGAGTACGACTACAGTTCTTGATGCGGACGAGGAAGGTGAACACGTGGACCAGAAGGAGTACCGGAGCATGATCGGGTCACTCCTCTACTTGACGGCGACGAGGCCGGACATTCAATTCTCGGTGTGTCTGTGCGCTCGTTTTCAAGCTTCTCCGAGGACTTCGCATCGGCAAGCAGTCAAGCGCATTTTCAGGTATTTGCGACACACTCCCGACTTCGGCCTTTGGTACTCTGCGTCTTCTTTTTTGGCGCTTCATGGATTTTCAGACGCGGACTTTGCCGGGTGTCGGTTGGATAGGAAGTCCACTTCTGGGACTTGCCAGTTCTTGGGTTCTTCTTTGGTATCTTGGTCTTCCCGCAAACAGTCGAGTGTTGCTCAATCCACTACCGAGGCAGAGTATGTGGCCGCAGCTAGTTGTTGCTCTCAGCTCCTTTGGATCACATACACCATGAGTGACTTTGGTGAGGAGTATACCCATGTCCCACTTCAATGTGATAGCACCAGTGCCATAAGCGTTGCAAAGAACCCAGTGCTCCATTCCAAAACCAAGCACATAGAAGTGAGGTATCATTTTCTGAGAGACAACGTAGAGAAAGGGAAGATAGCTTTGATCCATGTACCCACACATGAACAACTAGCCGATATTTTCACCAAACCCCTAGATCAAGCAACTTTCACTCGTTTGCGGGGGGAGCTTGGTGTTTGTTTGATTTCTTGAGTTGGCGTGTGGGAGCTCCTATGTAGCATATGTATAGCTTTCCTTTGTGCATTTCTTGCATTTGGCATGGCATATGTAACATGATGTATAGGCATCTTTGTATCTTAGGTTGCATGCATTTTGTATCATATGCATTGTTTAGGAAAGGCTTCTCCTATATACATTGTTCACCATGGAATGACATATATGTCTTTGTGAGCTAATTTGGTAAGCTATGGTTAGTTTGGCTTAGCTCTTGATAATCTTGGTTTGTATCTATGGTTGATGGCTATGTTTTTGAAAATTTCATATGTATGCTCTCTTGTGAGTAAATGCCTTTCCATGATCTTGACATGTTTTTGTGGCTTGGCTATGCTTAATTTGTGGTTGGATAGCTTATTTTGATCATATGGGGCCAAAGGCTCATTTGCCGTCATGAATGTTTAGCCCCCATGCTTCATCTTGTGGAGGAGCATAAGTTCCTTTTTGTCGCAAAGACATTTCATGTACCAATTATAAATCTGAAAATGAAATGTAAATTGCTTGAAAAATGTGCTCCCATGTCATATGTGCTAATTCTAATTTGCTTTGGGTGCTAAATCGTTGCATGATGTCTACCAATGAGAAGTCTCATATATAGAAGTAGGCACATGGCTCGATGGCTTTGACATGACATGAGGTGCTTGTGGGTGTTTATGATGGTCTTATGCTTAGAATGGTTTTCCTAGCATGAAGTTTGTGTGGCTTTGCCATTTTGACATGTTTTGCTCATGTTTAGGACTTTGCTCATGAGAGGGTGATTTTTCGCAAAATTACTAAATTCTATCTTAGCTTCGCCCAATGGTTGTGAAACTTGGTGATCATGAAGTTTATGTCATTACGAAGCTATAGAGTATCTAACTTGCTCGTTTGGACATGTGTAGCATCCTATGTTGAATTTTGTCTATTTGAGAAGCTCTAGGTTGCATTTTTTGCATTTTTGGCTTGATTCATGCATTGTCAACAAGGGGGAGAAGTTTGAGCATGTTTTGGTCTACTGAATGCATTTGGAAGGTTTTCAGGTGGTTTCGAGCCATTTTTGGGCTCTGTTGTGCACCGGTCTGACCGGTTAAGGTCACCGGTCTGACCGGTCAGAGTGCTGGTCCTGTTCACATGTTGCCCACCGGTCTGACCGGTGCTGTCGACCGGTCTGATCGGTCAGAGCTGAGCTGTTGCAGCTGCTCTGTTTCGTGAAGTGGTTTGCATGTATTTGTCCAGGGGGAGTTGCATTGGTTCAGGGGGAGCTTGCATGTGTGCAGAGGGAGCTCTTTGTGGTTTTCGAGCTTTGGTTTGATGGTTTGTGCTCTTTGCTTGAGCATGTTTTGTCTAGGATGTGTCGAGCCATTGCCCTTGCCTAAGGGGTTCGAGACTTGTCTTCTTCAAGTGATCTTGCTCTTTGCCTTTTCTTTGGCTTTCGATCACTTGTTGGAGTTTCTTTTAGTCGTTTCTTTTCTTTTCCTTTTCTCTTGGTTACCAAAACGTGTGTGTTGTCAATGCACTCATCAAGGGGGAGATTGAGAGCCAGGTGTGGTTCGAGGACCGGTGGATGGTCGCTTCCTGGTGTGATGAGTGATTGACAACGTGGTGTGGACTGATTCTTGGCTAAGTATTGCAGGTGCAGGTTGCGGCTTGACTGGTGCAGGTGCAGGTGAAGAACAAGCGTGAAAGGTCGTTGCCGGTGAGGCCTCCAGGTGTGGAGAAGATAAGTAGGCTTGGTTCGAGGGACCCGGTGGCCAGCGGGGTCAAGTGCGGGCCGCATGGTGGCAAGAACGGCAAGATGAAGTCATGGACGGTTTCTTGGTTGAGCCTCAAAACCAAGGTCGAGCCGGGACTACGTGGGAGCCGAGTCATGAGTGGTGATTGGCGGAGGCTACACCGAGTTCGCGGGGTTTCCGGTGGTTCACCAGAAAACCACTGGGTTCCTTGGTTGATCCACAAAGCCAAGACCGAAGAACCGAAGACGGAGGTACAGCAGCTCCAGACCGGTGGGTCTGACCGGTGGGTCTGACCGGTCTGACCGGTGGGTACCGGTCTGACCGGTGAGGAGCACCGGTCTGACCGGTGTGCGATGACGCAGTCCGGAATCTTCGAAGCGGAGGACACGCGTCGGGATCGCAAGGCTTGCGTCGAGGCTAAGCAAGTTTGCGGTCGCTGGGCATCCGTCCGATGGTGCGAAGACAAAGACTTCCAATTTCGCCCTCGAGGGGCATGTATCCCTAGTTAGCTAGTAAGGGTATTTTAGTCTTTCGGTTGCCTCCATATAACCCAAGTGGTGAGAGGATGGCAGCCATCTCTTGGAACCCTAGCTCATTTGGTTTTCCTATTTTCCTTCCTATTTTCTTAGGATTTTCGTAGGACTAGCTTGAGAGCTTCATGGTGAGATCTTGTGAGAGGGAAGGATGATCGGGCGGCAAGCTAGACCTTGTATGAACCTCTTTGGTATGTATAGATGATTCGGCGTGGTTCCTCAAGGCTTGGATGTGTCTTTCCCGTTTCTCCTTTTTGGTGATTTTCGGAGCCCTTTCTTGGCGATTTTCTTGGAGCGATTTCGAGGCCTTTCTCTTTGGGATTTGGTGGGGGATGTATGCATGAACCCTTCGTGGTTCTTTACCCTTTGATTCCCCTTCCAAATCCGTGAGCAAAGGGGCTCGATTTTGGGGTTTTCGTGGCTCTAGGGTTAGAGGTGTTCTTGGTGGGATTTCTTCGATTCCTCTTGATTTGACAAGTTTTGGTGGACCAAATCTTGGCTAAGGAGTACCCATGAGGTGTTCCTACTATCCCCAAAGTCTTGTGCAAAACCGTGGAGCGGATCGGGAGATCGGGAGTTGGATTTGGAAGAGTTGACTCGCGGGCACTGTTCATCCCGAGCTACCCAGGCACGACCGGTCTGACCGGTGCTTTTGACCGGTCTGACCGGTGCTAGCCCTTGGTGGGTTTTTCTCTCGGGGAACAGCCTTGTCCGTGTGGTTTTGTCCCGTGGTCCTGCTGTTCAGTTCTTGGCGTGTTTGGAGTTGTTTTGCTAGGATTTGTGAGGGGTTCTTCTTCCTCACAGGTTGTGTTTCGTGGTGGTTTTTGTTCCAGGGCCTAGAGGATTCACTGAGGCTTCCTGGAACGTTTGCTGTGCGGCTGCTGTAGCCACCGGCCTGACCGGCTCTGTCCACCGGTCTGACCGGCGCAGGCCATCGGTCTGACCGGTGTAGCACAGGCAGCAAGCCGTGCAAGTTTCCGCTGTGTGTTTTGGTGAGTTTTGGCTAGGAAGGTTGAGTGTTGGTTCCTAGGACCAGTAGCACTCCAGTGGCTGCGTGGTCTTGACCAACTTGGGTAGTTGGGTCGGAGACGTGAGTTGGAAGCCGTGTTCGTCTTGTTGGAGTTCTCATCTCCTTCGAGAAGAATTTTTATCGGCTCCCATTCACTCCCCCCCTCTCTGGTTCGCCTAATCGGTCCTTCAATTGGTATCAGAGCCGGTTCGGGTCTTTATTGACTCTTACCAGTCTAAGATCCAAAGATGGCGTACCAGGAACGGGGTTCGGGTCCTCCGCACTTCGATGGGAAGAACTACCAGATGTGGCAAAGGCGGATGGCGGCGTTCCTCCGCGGAAAGGGTCAGATCCTTTGGGATGTCACGGTGAACACAGCTTATGTTCATCCGATGAACTTCCTTGCTCCAGGATCGAGGGATATGTTCGAAGCCAACAACAAGGCTGTCGACTACTTGTTTCGTGCTCTGTGTCAGCCTGAATTCGATCGGGTTCAGACAGAGGACTTAGCTTGTAGGATTTGGGAGCAGTTGAAGGATGCTCATGCTGGGAATGCTCAGGTTCAGGCTCGGATGTACGCGACTTACCGGAGAGAGTACGAGAACTTCACTCATCTCCCCGGCGAGTCCGTCGATGCCCTTTTCCAGCGATTTACGGTCGTTGTGAACAACATGAGAGCCAATGTGGACGTCCTCCCATACAATGATCATGATAGAGCCGTGAAGCTCTTGCGCTCGTTGGATCGTACCGTATGGGACGGGAAGTTTGAGGCTATTGTTGAGTCCGAGAAGTATGACACCTTGACGGTGAACGAGCTGTTCTCGAAGCTCAAGTCGGCTGAGTTGGACCGTGGTATGACAGCCAAGATCGAGAGCCCGACTGATTCTCATAGTCTCGCTCTCGTTAGTAGCAAAGGAGCTAAGTCTAACGCTAACGCATCCTCCAGGATGTACTCTCTGTCTTCTTTGATGTCTTTGCCAGATGAGGAGTTCGACGTGCTTGGAGAGGACGAGCTGGCGTTGCTGACCAGGCGGTTCGAGAGGCTGCACGAGAACCGGGTGAACACGAGGAGGACAGCACGGACGTGCTTTCAGTGCGGCAAGCCAGGACACTTCGTTGCCGACTGCCCGGAGAAGACGGAGAACAAGGACGGCTACAAGGACGGCTACAGGCACCGATCGAGCAAGGATGGCAAGTACCGATCGAGGCGCGATCACAAGCACAAGAACAAGCACAAGGACGAGCGACGGTCGAGGAAGAAGGATGGCCGCGGCAGGAAGGCCCGAGCAATGGTCGGAGCGAGCGACGTCGACTCCAGCTCCGCCTACTCTTCCTCAAGCTCGAGTAGCAGTGAAGATGAAGGTGATCGGCGCAAGAACAAGAAGTCATCCAGGAACTTGAGCGGGTTGAGCTACTTCGCGAGAGATGGCTTCTGCGGCATGGCCCGTAGCTCCGGCAGCAAGAAGAGCCACCAGAGTGACTCGGACTCTGACTCCGAGGATGAGGTATGTGATGAGCTCTCTTCTTTGCGCAAGGAGAATGATGAGTTGGTTGACTTGCTTGATAACCGCGATCACATGCTTAGAGAGGCCAAGAAGATGAGGAAAGAGCTTAGGGCCTCACTAGAAGATGCTAGGAACCGTGTGGCTGAGCTAGAAACCCAGAACCTAGATGCTAAGCTTGAGATTGATTCGCTTAAGGCTTCTCCTGTGGTTTCTGATGAGATTGATTGCTGTGATTGCTCTGTGTACCTAGCTGATCTTACTGCTCTTAAGGATAAGCATGCTTCTACTTGTGATGAACTAGATATGCTTAGGGTTGAAGTGGCTGAGCTTAAGTCTAGACCTGCTTTGCTAGGTGCTTGCACTTCTTGCCCTGTTTTGCATGGAAAGATTGATGAGATGCATGCTTACACTGTTTCGCTTGAGGCTAAGTTGAAAGAGCCTATTCCCACTTCTTGCTCTACTTGTGAATTGCATGCGGTTAAGAATTTGGAGCTTGCACATTATGTTGATCGCCTGCAGGATGAAAATGATGAGCTGAGAAAATGTATGAGCTGGTTGTCGGGTCAGGAGCCTCAGCTCAGTATCATGATAGCGGCTTTCAAACGCTATGATGGTCAGGCACTTGGGGCTGACAAGCTTGGAGAGAACTGTGGTGAGGGAGTTGAGAGAGTTGGAGAGATTCCTATCCCACCACCAAACAGACACAAGAACAAGTTTGAGCCCAAGCCCAACCATCTCAGAAACAAACTTGACACTACTCCAGATCCACCCATATTCCCTCACCCAACAAATGATTTTCAGAAACCGGTGAAGTTTGTGAGCCCAAAGGGAGGTGAGGAAGGAGAGAAGAAGGGTGAGAAGCCGAGTGGGCAGCCCCAACCCAAGCCTAAGCCTAAGCCACAGCCCATAAAGTTCCATTGTGGGTATTGTGGGAGAGATGGTCACAAGGATGAGTTTTGCTTCAAGAGGAAGCGTGAGGAGAGAATGGCTAGAGAGTGGGCTAACAGGGACAGGTACCACCCCTCTAATGGTGTACCTGAGCCTCGTATGCAGATACCCAGGGCCAAGGCGATTGTGAGGACGGTTCCGGCTTGGGGAGACCGGAAGGCTGCAGGTGTTGCTGCTGGCCGAGCCACACCGGTCAGACCGGTGTACTAGACCGGTCAGACCGGTGCAGGTCTGGGCAGACAGCGAGTCGGGTTTCGTGCTCGTGAGGATGCTCGGTTTGGTTCTGGAGGTCGTGGTTCTGGTGGTTGGTCTGGAAAGTTTGCAGGTGGTCAGTTTGCTAGGCGTTCTCCACCTCGTGCTCAATACGAGGGTGAGAAGAGTCGTAGCTTTGAGATGGAGCGGAGGAACAATCCACGGTTTCCCTTTCGTGGTTTTCGTCCTCCTCCAGCTAGAGAGGGTTGGTTCCCTCGTGGTGGTTACCGTGGTGGTAGCTTTGATAGGCGTGATGATTTGGTTTGTGCTAACCCCACTTTGGAGCAAATGGCTCGGCACTGGTTTTACTCTTTTGGTACTAACCCCAGTGCTGAGTCGTTTGTTCACTCACGTGGTCGCTTTTGAATTTCAGGTGGGAGACTTGAAGAACATTTGGTTGATTGACTCCGGTTGCTCGAGGCATATGACCGGAGACAAGGGGTGGTTCTCAAGTCTCGTCCTGGTGGTGACAAAGAAGTACATCACCTTTGGGGACAATGGGCGAGGGCGTGTGCTGTCAGAAGGTGAGATTAAGGTAAGTGACAAGATCACTCTCAGGCGTGTTGCTCTTGTTCAATCGCTTGGATACAATTTGCTTTCTGTGTCCCAGTTGTTGGATGAGGGTTTTGAGGTGTTGTTCTGGCCTGGTGGTTCTCGGATTTTAGATTCTCGGGGGGATCTTGTTTGCATGGTCGTTCCCGAGGGTCAGGTGTTCCGAGCTGATTTTTCTCAGTCTTCTGGTGTGGAGCGTTGCTTCTTGGCTGGTTCTTCGAGTGAGTTGTGGAAGTGGCATAGGAAGTTGGGTCACTTGAGCTTTGATCTTTTGTCTCGCTTGAGTAAACTCAATTTGGTCCGAGGATTGCCATGATTGAGGTTTGAGAAAGAGTTGGTTTGTGCGCCGTGTAGGCATGCCAAGATGGTAGCCTCTTCTCACCCGCCTCTCACCGATGTGATGACTGAGCGTCCATGCGAGCTGCTCCATATGGACCTTGTTGGCCCAGCTCGTGTGCGATCTGCGGGTGGAAAGTGGTATGTCCTTGTTGTGGTGGACGACTACTCTCGGTATGCGTGGGTGTTCTTTCTTGAGGAGAAGGGGGAGACGTTTGGTTTTGTTCGAGATCTTGTCTTGAGGTTAAGAAACGAGAGGCACGGAGATGCCATACGAGCGATCCGCAGTGACAATGGCTCGGAATTAAAAACTCTCGCTTTGAAACCTTTTGCCATGACTTGGGTCTTGAACATCAGTTTTCGAGTCCGTATACGCCTCCCCAGAATGGCGTGGTGGAAAGGAAAAACAGGACCTTGTGCGAGATGGCTCGGACGATGCTCGACGAGCATAGGACTCCGAGAAGGTTCTGGGCTGAGGCGGTCAATACCGCGTGCCATGTGTCGAACAGGATCTACCTCAGGGTTCACAAGAAGAAAACCTGTTACGAGTTGATGCACGGTCACACACCCAAGGTGAGTCACTTCCATGTCTTTGGTTGTAAATGCTTCATTCTGAAGAAAGGGAAGAAGTTGGACAAGTTCGAGGCTAGGTCTGTCGATGGCATTTTCTTTGGTTATGCATCTCATTCTAGAGCATTTCGTGTGCTCAATCTTGAAACTAACCAAATCGTGGAGACTTGCGAGGTAACCTTCGACGAGACACAGCCACGTAGTCAGCTTGTTTTTGAGTGTGCAGGTGACGACGAACTTGGCGAGGAGATCTTTCAGGAGGAGGAGCATGAACATGGAGATGATGAAGATGGCGGCGTGATGCCCGCGACTGAACATGTACCTACTACTTCGACGACGATCGAGAATGGACCCTCTCCCACACCTACAACGACAAACCCAGATCAAGGCGAAGCTCCTGTTGAGGGGGAGGTAGCATCAAGGCGAGAACCTCCCCGACGAGTGCAAGTGGATCACCCAGCTTCGAGAATCATCGGCGACATGAATGAACGTACTACACGGTCGAGGGTTCGGAACAATTCTCATTTCGCTCATGCTGCTTTTGTTGCCACCTTTGAGCCCAAAGACATTGGACATGCGTTATCTGATCATAATTGGGTTAACTCGATGCATGAGGAGTTGGAGAATTTTGAGAGGAACCAAGTTTGGGTGTTGGTTGACCCTCCCCCAGGGTGTAAGCCGATTGGGACAAAATGGGTGTGGAAAAATAAAGAGGGAGAGAAAGGAGAAGTGGTGAGGAACAAGTCGAGACTTGTTGCTCAGGGGTACAGTCAGAAAGAGGGGATCGACTACGAGGAGACTTTCGCTCCTGTAGCTCGTTTGGAGGCGATCAGGATCCTTCTAGCCTTTTCCGTGGCTAAAGGGTTCAAGTTGTACCAGATGGATGTGAAGAGTGCTTTTCTGAACGGTGTATTGGAGGAAGAGGTGTTTGTGAGGCAACCACCGGGGTTTGAGAGTGAGAAGTACCCTCACCGGGTATACAAGTTGAGGAAGGCGCTGTATGGGTTGAAGCAGGCGCCTAGAGCTTGGTATGGTAGGTTGAGGGGGTTCCTGTTTGAGAGAGGGTTTGAGATGGGGAAGGTCGACCAGACCTTGTTTCTCCTCAGGCAGGACAGAGATATCCTGATTGTGCAGGTATACGTGGATGATATTGTCTTTGGTGGCTCGTCTAACTCTCTTGTTGCAAGGTTTGCAGAAGACATGAGCAGGGAATTTGAGATGAGCATGATGGGCGAGTTGCAGTTCTTCCTCGGGCTACAAATCAAGCAATCAAAGGAAGGAACATTTGTGCACCAAGCTAAGTACACCAAGGACATTGTGAGGAAGTTCAAGATGGAGGACTCCAAGGCCATGGCGACGCCTATGAGTACGACTACAGTTCTTGATGCGGACGAGGAAGGTGAACACGTGGACCAGAAGGAGTACCGGAGCATGATCGGGTCACTCCTCTACTTGACGGCGACGAGGCCGGACATTCAATTCTCGGTGTGTCTGTGCGCTCGTTTTCAAGCTTCTCCGAGGACTTCGCATCGGCAAGCAGTCAAGCGCATTTTCAGGTATTTGCGACACACTCCCGACTTCGGCCTTTGGTACTCTGCGTCTTCTTTTTTGGCGCTTCATGGATTTTCAGACGCGGACTTTGCCGGGTGTCGGTTGGATAGGAAGTCCACTTCTGGGACTTGCCAGTTCTTGGGTTCTTCTTTGGTATCTTGGTCTTCCCGCAAACAGTCGAGTGTTGCTCAATCCACTACCGAGGCAGAGTATGTGGCCGCAGCTAGTTGTTGCTCTCAGCTCCTTTGGATCACATACACCATGAGTGACTTTGGTGAGGAGTATACCCATGTCCCACTTCAATGTGATAGCACCAGTGCCATAAGCGTTGCAAAGAACCCAGTGCTCCATTCCAAAACCAAGCACATAGAAGTGAGGTATCATTTTCTGAGAGACAACGTAGAGAAAGGGAAGATAGCTTTGATCCATGTACCCACACATGAACAACTAGCCGATATTTTCACCAAACCCCTAGATCAAGCAACTTTCACTCGTTTGCGGGGGGAGCTTGGTGTTTGTTTGATTTCTTGAGTTGGCGTGTGGGAGCTCCTATGTAGCATATGTATAGCTTTCCTTTGTGCATTTCTTGCATTTGGCATGGCATATGTAACATGATGTATAGGCATCTTTGTATCTTAGGTTGCATGCATTTTGTATCATATGCATTGTTTAGGAAAGGCTTCTCCTATATACATTGTTCACCATGGAATGACATATATGTCTTTGTGAGCTAATTTGGTAAGCTATGGTTAGTTTGGCTTAGCTCTTGATAATCTTGGTTTGTATCTATGGTTGATGGCTATGTTTTTGAAAATTTCATATGTATGCTCTCTTGTGAGTAAATGCCTTTCCATGATCTTGACATGTTTTTGTGGCTTGGCTATGCTTAATTTGTGGTTGGATAGCTTATTTTGATCATATGGGGCCAAAGGCTCATTTGCCATCATGAATGTTTAGCCCCCATGCTTCATCTTGTGGAGGAGCATAAGTTCCTTTTTGTCGCAAAGACATTTCATGTACCAATTATAAATCTGAAAATGAAATGTAAATTGCTTGAAAAATGTGCTCCCATGTCATATGTGCTAATTCTAATTTGCTTTGGGTGCTAAATCGTTGCATGATGTCTACCAATGAGAAGTCTCATATATAGAAGTAGGCACATGGCTCGATGGCTTTGACATGACATGAGGTGCTTGTGGGTGTTTATGATGGTCTTATGCTTAGAATGGTTTTCCTAGCATGAAGTTTGTGTGGCTTTGCCATTTTGACATGTTTTGCTCATGTTTAGGACTTTGCTCATGAGAGGGTGATTTTTCGCAAAATTACTAAATTCTATCTTAGCTTCGCCCAATGGTTGTGAAACTTGGTGATCATGAAGTTTATGTCATTACGAAGCTATAGAGTATCTAACTTGCTCGTTTGGACATGTGTAGCATCCTATGTTGAATTTTGTCTATTTGAGAAGCTCTAGGTTGCATTTTTTGCATTTTTGGCTTGATTCATGCATTGTCAACAAGGGGGAGAAGTTTGAGCATGTTTTGGTCTACTGAATGCATTTGGAAGGTTTTCAGGTGGTTTCGAGCCATTTTTGGGCTCTGTTGTGCACCGGTCTGACCGGTTAAGGTCACCGGTCTGACCGGTCAGAGTGCTGGTCCTGTTCACATGTTGCCCACCGGTCTGACCGGTGCTGTCGACCGGTCTGATCGGTCAGAGCTGAGCTGTTGCAGCTGCTCTGTTTCGTGAAGTGGTTTGCATGTATTTGTCCAGGGGGAGTTGCATTGGTTCAGGGGGAGCTTGCATGTGTGCAGAGGGAGCTCTTTGTGGTTTTCGAGCTTTGGTTTGATGGTTTGTGCTCTTTGCTTGAGCATGTTTTGTCTAGGATGTGTCGAGCCATTGCCCTTGCCTAAGGGGTTCGAGACTTGTCTTCTTCAAGTGATCTTGCTCTTTGCCTTTTCTTTGGCTTTCGATCACTTGTTGGAGTTTCTTTTAGTCGTTTCTTTTCTTTTCCTTTTCTCTTGGTTACCAAAACGTGTGTGTTGTCAATGCACTCATCAAGGGGGAGATTGAGAGCCAGGTGTGGTTCGAGGACCGGTGGATGGTCGCTTCCTGGTGTGATGAGTGATTGACAACGTGGTGTGGACTGATTCTTGGCTAAGTATTGCAGGTGCAGGTTGCGGCTTGACTGGTGCAGGTGCAGGTGAAGAACAAGCGTGAAAGGTCGTTGCCGGTGAGGCCTCCAGGTGTGGAGAAGATAAGTAGGCTTGGTTCGAGGGACCCGGTGGCCAGCGGGGTCAAGTGCGGGCCGCATGGTGGCAAGAACGGCAAGATGAAGTCATGGACGGTTTCTTGGTTGAGCCTCAAAACCAAGGTCGAGCCGGGACTACGTGGGAGCCGAGTCATGAGTGGTGATTGGCGGAGGCTACACCGAGTTCGCGGGGTTTCCGGTGGTTCACCAGAAAACCACTGGGTTCCTTGGTTGATCCACAAAGCCAAGACCGAAGAACCGAAGACGGAGGTACAGCAGCTCCAGACCGGTGGGTCTGACCGGTGGGTCTGACCGGTCTGACCGGTGAGGAGCACCGGTCTGACCGGTGTGCGACGACGCAGTCCGGAATCTTCGAAGCGGAGGACACGCGTCGGGATCGCAAGGCTTGCGTCGAGGCTAAGCAAGTTTGCGGTCGCTGGGCATCCGTCCGATGGTGCGAAGACAAAGACTTCCAATTTCGCCCTCGAGGGGCATGTATCCCTAGTTAGCTAGTAAGGGTATTTTAGTCTTTCGGTTGCCTCCATATAACCCAAGTGGTGAGAGGATGGCAGCCATCTCTTGGAACCCTAGCTCATTTGGTTTTCCTATTTTCCTTCCTATTTTCTTAGGATTTTCGTAGGACTAGCTTGAGAGCTTCATGGTGAGATCTTGTGAGAGGGAAGGATGATCGGGCGGCAAGCTAGACCTTGTATGAACCTCTTTGGTATGTATAGATGATTCGGCGTGGTTCCTCAAGGCTTGGATGTGTCTTTCCCGTTTCTCCTTTTTGGTGATTTTCGGAGCCCTTTCTTGGCGATTTTCTTGGAGCGATTTCGAGGCCTTTCTCTTTGGGATTTGGTGGGGGATGTATGCATGAACCCTTCGTGGTTCTTTACCCTTTGATTCCCCTTCCAAATCCGTGAGCAAAGGGGCTCGATTTTGGGGTTTTCGTGGCTCTAGGGTTAGAGGTGTTCTTGGTGGGATTTCTTCGATTCCTCTTGATTTGACAAGTTTTGGTGGACCAAATCTTGGCTAAGGAGTACCCATGAGGTGTTCCTACTATCCCCAAAGTCTTGTGCAAAACCGTGGAGCGGATCGGGAGATCGGGAGTTGGATTTGGAAGAGTTGACTCGCGGGCACTGTTCATCCCGAGCTACCCAGGCACGACCGGTCTGACCGGTGCTTTTGACCGGTCTGACCGGTGCTAGCCCTTGGTGGGTTTTTCTCTCGGGGAACAGCCTTGTCCGTGTGGTTTTGTCCCGTGGTCCTGCTGTTCAGTTCTTGGCGTGTTTGGAGTTGTTTTGCTAGGATTTGTGAGGGGTTCTTCTTCCTCACAGGTTGTGTTTCGTGGTGGTTTTTGTTCCAGGGCCTAGAGGATTCACTGAGGCTTCCTGGAACGTTTGCTGTGCGGCTGCTGTAGCCACCGGCCTGACCGGCTCTGTCCACCGGTCTGACCGGCGCAGGCCATCGGTCTGACCGGTGTAGCACAGGCAGCAAGCCGTGCAAGTTTCCGCTGTGTGTTTTGGTGAGTTTTGGCTAGGAAGGTTGAGTGTTGGTTCCTAGGACCAGTAGCACTCCAGTGGCTGCGTGGTCTTGACCAACTTGGGTAGTTGGGTCGGAGACGTGAGTTGGAAGCCGTGTTCGTCTTGTTGGAGTTCTCATCTCCTTCGAGAAGAATTTTTATCGGCTCCCATTCACTCCCCCCCTCTCTGGTTCGCCTAATCGGTCCTTCACTAAGAAGAATGAAGCTATTAAAAATGTAAAGGCTCCCGCTTGCAAGAAAGATTTGCAAAAGTTCTTGGGTAAGGTAAATTACTTGAGGAGGTTCATTTGTAACTTGTCTGGGAAGGTGAATGCTTTTACTCCTTTACTTCGGTTGAAAAGTGATGCTGATTTTACATGGGAGGCAAAACAACAAGAGGCATTTGATGAGATTAAGCGTTATTTATTTGCGCCGCCCGTTCTTCAAGCGTCCAAGAGTGGTATTCCTTTTAAATTATATGTGGCGGCTGAGAAGGATGTCATTGGAGGTGTTTTGACTCAAGAGACCGAAGGGAAGAAATATATTGTTGCATATGAAAGTAGAAGACTATTGGACGCCGAAACAAGGTACACTCCTATTGAAAAGTTATGTTTATCACTATATCATACTTGTACCAAGTTGAGGCATTATTTGTTACCTAGTACTTGCATAGTAGCATGTCAAACCGACATTATTAAATATATGTTGCATAAACTAATTTTGAGTGGTAGAGTCGGCAAATGGGCTTATGCTTTAGTTGAATATGATTTGCATTGTGAGCCATTAAATTCAATGAAAGGTCAAATTGTTGCCAACTTTATTGTTGGACATAGAGTAGATAAGCAACTTAATTTAAATGTCGGTTATGTTACTTTTACTCCATGAAAATTGCACTTTGATGGATCGGTTTGCAAAGATGGTTGTGGTGTTGGAGTTATCATTATTTCACCAAGTGGGGCTATTTTTGAAGCTCTTAACCGATTGGATCGTAAGTGTACTAATAACCAAACCGAATATGAGGCTCTTCTATTTGGGTTGGAGATTTTGCATAGCATGGGAGTAAAACATGTGGAAGCTTATGGTGATTCTTTACTAGTGGTGCAACAAGTTTCCAAGGTATGTCAATGTCTAAATGGCTTTTTAAATGCATATCTCGATAAATGCTTAGACATCATATCTTGTATGGATGAATTTGTTATGTATCATGTGCCACGAGAGGAAAATCCTAGGGCTAATGCTCTGGCTCAACAAGCATCAGATTATAATGTTCAGAAACGAAATTTCCAAGAACACAAACTGGTGTTTTTAGCCGAGTGTTTTGCTCTGGAAGCACCGGTCAGACCGACGCAGCCTACCGGTCTAACCGGTGACACCGGTCAGACCGTTGACACCGACCGATCTGACCGGTCTCCTGATAAAAGTTCTTCTTCAGCCATTATTGCTACAGACGAAGTAGATGATTGGAGAAAGCCTCTGGTAAATTATTTAAAGGATCCTAATAGTTCAGTTGATAAAAAAGTTTGACGTTGGGCTCTCAAGTTTATTCTTGATGATGGTGAATTATATCGTCGGACAGCGGATGATTTGCTTTTCAAATCCTTAGGTCCTGATCAAGCTAGGTTGGCTATGGCAGAGGTCCATGAAGGAATTTGTGGTACTCATCAATCGGCTCCTAAGATGAAATGGCTCCTTAAGCGAGCATGTTTTTATTGGCCTACTATGATAGCTGATTGTTTTAGATACTACAAGGGATGTGAAGAGTGTCAGAAACATGGAGATGTTCAGTTGGTACTAGCTGCATTAATGCATCCAATTATTAAGCATTGGCCTTTTAGAGGATGGGGTTTGGATTTTGTTGGTAAGATTCACCCTCCTTCGTCGAAGGGACATTGTTTTGTGATTGTGGCAACTGATTACTTTACCAAGTGGACTGAGGCAATTCCTTTGAAGAACATGACACATAGAGAGGTGATTGAGTTTATTACAGAGCATATTACACATAGATTTGTCATTCCAAAAACTCTGACTATAGATCAAGGGACTTTGTTTCTTTCAAAAGAGGTGTGAGTTTGTCAATTTCTATGGTATTAAATTACTCAATTCATCTCCATATTATGCGCAAGCAAATGGTCAAGCCAAGTCTAGCAACAAGATTTTGATAAAGCTCATTAAGAAGAAGATAGAGGACAATCCTAGAAGATGGCATGAGGTATTATCTGAAGCTTTATGGGCTCATCGTATTTCTAGACATGGTGCTACTAAAGTCACTCCTTATGAGCTTGTGTATGGTCAAGAGGCCGTTTTGCCCTCTGAGGTAAATCTAGGTGCATATAGACTTGCAAAGCAAAATAATCTTGATGTTGAAACATATAATGCTTTGATGATGGATAATATTGATGAGGTGACCGACAAGCGTTTGGAGGCTTTAGAGGAGATTGAAAAAGACAAAAGATGAGTTGCTAGAGCATATAACAAGAAGGTAAAGGCCAAATCTTTTCAGGTAGGTGATCTAGTTTGGAAGATAATTTTGCCTATTGGGACTAAGAGCAATAAGTTTGGTAAGTAGTCTCCAAGTTGGGAAGGTCCATATAAGATTGTGAAGGTGTGCTCCGGGAATTCTTACATGGTGGAGACTTTGCAAGGACAGCAACTTCCAAGGGTTCTCAACGGGAGGTACTTCAAGAAATTTTACCGAAGTGTTTGGCAAGATGCTTAATAGGACTATGGGCGATTTATGCAAAAATCACCCTTAGAACAAAAATGGCTAGTGAAATCTGTTACATTGATCTTAGAAATATTTTTTAGTACGCAAGCTTTACTAAAAAGCTGTAACATCCTTGATGTTTAGGTAACAGTGATCACCACCATTAACAAGGCTAACCATAGTACTTAACCTTGTTGACTTGGTCAAACCCCTAACACCAAGTCAAACCTCTCAAAACTAAGGTCAAAACCCTAGACTTCCATACCCATCCGTGATAATCTAGCGTGTTCTCCACTTTTCATATAATAACTTCAAAATCGGCCAATATAAAAGTTGCTTATTTTTACATGGGACACATTTCATTCAATTGGAGGCATTTGAAATTCGAAGTGGAAAAGCCCCTAAATCTTGGTCAAAGCTCAGGGACACTGTTTGACCTAGCCGAGAAAAACCTGAACTTCAAGCCATTTTTGTTCAAAATCCGTGAAGAATTTCATAGGTCGGCCTTTACAAAACTTGAAGAGGGTTAGGTCCTCTACATCTTTTGTATTGACGGATTTGTAAGTTGTATTCAACTTTATTTTGTTTGGGGCGGTCAAACAAGGCTCCAGCAAAACAAAATTTGGAGCCAGGCGCTGGCCGCGCGCGCGCCGAGCTGCACCGGTACCCCCCCACCCCGATGTTTGTGCCGCCGTCTGCGCACCGTACGTGGGTCCAGCGTGCGTCAGCACCCCCTCGACCAGGTGGACCTCCCCAGGTTGTCCCCCGCTCGGTTGAAGCACGCCAGGTGGCCGCGCACCGCGCGCCCGCGCGCGCGCGCGGTACCCCGCTTGTCCGCCGCTTGGGCGCGCCGCTCCTCCCGCCTGCACGCGTGCTGGAGTACCCTGCTCGCGCTGTGCCGGCTTCCCGCGTGCTGCCACCTATAAAAAGGGTAAAACCCCGCAGCGCCGCGCCGTCCCCACCCGGCTCTGCCGCCGCCATTGTCGCGCTGCCGTAGAGCTCCCTCCTCTACTCGACGCCGCCAGCTCCCAGGCACGTCACCGCCTTCACACCGCCCCACCAGAGATCCTCCGGCCGCACATTGCCCAGCTCCGCCCCCCCTTGCTCCGCCCGTGCTGCTCCGCCGCCGCCATTGGCACCCCGCCACGGAGCTCGCCTTTCCGCACTACCCCATGCTCGTCCGAGCCCCCTCGCACCACCATACCACCCCACTGGTGCTTCCCAAGCCGCGTGTTCATCACCACCGCCGCCCAGCTCGCCGGGATCAGTGCCGCCGCGGCCGCCGTGCCCCTGCGCCGTCGACCCACCTCATCGGAGCCCTTCCCTGCCAGACGCCGGCCACAGATAGCGCCGTGGTGAGCTTCTGGTCCTCCCCCGCCGCTCGCCCGAGCAATCCCGGCCCCACCTCGCCGCCGGCGAACTCGGCCGTGCCGCCAAGGACCCATTCGCACACCCCCAAATCTTCCCAGGGTTAAAAGCGTAAAAGCAGGGGCTTCTGTGTAAGACCGAGGGCATATCTGTGAAAACAAAAATCAGTCCAGGGACCTTGCGGCAAAATAGATTCTTCCCTTTTGTTTTAAATCATCTGAATCTTGTAAAATGGATATCAAATCACAGAAAAATCGTAAAAATACAAACTCAATTGTGTTGTGATCCTTGTGAATATTAGAAACTTTTCTACAAAGGGAGTTTCCAAATTTCTGTGTAGTGTTTAAATAACTTTGAATTTACCAGTTTGAGTAGATCTGAAATAATTCAAATTCTATGCATGATCTGAAGCTCAATTTTGGATATGTTGTTTGCCATGTCATGTTGGTCTTCTGGTTCAAATTTGGCACAAAGTTATTAAGTAGATCTTTAGTTATGAATTAAAGTTGAAATTCAGCTTTGTTCCTATTTATGATTTTTATAAATTAATTTGTTGATCTTTTAAACCCAATCTTTTTGCTATGATACTGTTTAATGGTTTTGCACCCATGATAAATAATAGAGATGCTTTTATCATGTTTTATAGGGTCAAGTAAGTTTTGCACAAATTTAACCTTCTTTCATAAATTTAAAGTAATTTAAATTTTCTTTGCTGAGTAAGTGCATATCTCTTCATGATTAGATGTTTTGAGCTTCTACATGAATTTCTAGCTCAATATGTGGTGTATTTATTTTTGTATCATTTATTCTTGTTTTTAATGAATGAATCTAGTTGTATTTTTCATGCTAGATCTATGGCTTGGATTGATCTAAATTTTTGGTAGTAGCTCATGTGTATTATGTTGTGCCTCTCTGCAAAGTTTCATGGTCATCTTGTTTATATTCCTTCCAGAATTAATTTTCGAAGTAAATCAAGCTTAATCTATGAATTAAAAGAAAAATAGAAATCACCTTTGTTTTCTTTTCGAATCTTTCGGATGAGCTTCACCAAATCACACCATGAACAGCACCCTATATTTTGGTGAAGGGAAATTATTTAATTAATATTAGATAGTCACACAATCACCATCAAATACGAAGTTAAACCACGCACACACACCTTTCTTTGATAGGAAGAGTATGCTGGATATATCCTTATCTAGGTGAATGTGGTCACCCATACACCCCCACATTTACCCTTCAATTCTAAGCTACGTTCTCACTCCTCAGTTTTAAATATATGAAGTTAACGCATATGCATGTCGTGTAGAACTTCCGAACGGGAACTACGAGTTGGTGCCGGAATCCGAGGGAGATCTTGCGGAAGGAGAAGTGAACGTGGTGGAAGTGCAGCAAGATCCGAACCAAGGTTCGGAGGATTTCTCCATTGACTTTGCTAGTGAAGGCAAGCCCCGGAGCATAACCTAGTGTTATAACTTTTATAATTATGATATGCGATGTTTGTGCATTTACGTTTCAGGAATTGAATTGAAACCCTAGATGCATGATCCTAGGTTCCTATGCTCGAATACTAGCATAATAGGTCGCTAGTTGCCATGCTCTAAGGACACGGTAAAAGTCGAGTGATGTTCGTCACTCGCGAGCTATAGGTCTCTTATGTTGGAATCATAAGATTTTGTAAAATGGATATGCTCATGTGGTAAGAGCATGGGACCGGCTCCAGCCAGTAGGTCTGTGGTTAAGCGTTTGAATGTACTAAACATTTGCCGGGAATGGGACCGGTAAGCCTAGTACCTTCTTGATCCGGTAAGGGATCTATGACCACTAATCTTGGGACGACTCCCCTCTGCTTGCAACAGAGTGGTGCATGTGTGGGGTTGGGGAGGCGAGGCCGAACCAACCACCATGTACCAAAGACTGTAGAAATGGATCCTGAGTCGAGGATGGTTGGGAACCGCTTGGTTGGTGCATACCCCGCCCCTTTTGGTTTTAGTTGTCATTCTTGGGGTATGCATTCTCCCGTGTGTTTAGGTTTCCCTTGCAAGGTTATTAATCGATCGATCGTCAGCCTCTCACCGTTACTCGAGATTGCTTAATCATACACTCTATGTCCCTTAATGATGGAATTGAGATTTAATTTGGATATATGCCTAATTGTTTGCACAACTTATGCTTGCAATAGTTGCTTACTTAGTAATGGATAATCAACTAGAATTTTGAGCTAAAACTTAAAAGTAAGGACATACTCTTTGTTGCTTTTCAGCAAAACAACCCACCAGCCAAAGAGCCCTGCATGTCTAGAGGGTTGGTGATTTTTCATCACCCGCCGGTTAAGTCTTGCTGAGTATTAGTATACTCAGAGTTGCTTTTGATGTTGTTTTCAGGTGATGTGAAGGATGATGGGTTCCCGTGGCCTGGTTCTCACCCACCCGGTTGGGAAGTTGAGTGGGAGGATGACAGTGCTTAGTGACGTCATGGATGGCCTCCTATGACGTTACTTATGACGTTTAGTATTTTATTTCCGCTGTGTTTCGAACTCTGAACTATTTACCTTATGCAAAGGACTTGGTTTGTAATATTAAAACCTTTTGGAGCTTGATGTAATAATTTGTGAAATGTTTATCTCTGGACTCGCCGTCGTGTGAGTTTTAATGTACAAGTCTTCGATCCTAGTTAAAGTGATTTACCGGGCTTGACCTGGCAGAGGCGACAAGTTACTTCTGTATTATTGCTTAATGACCAAATGGAGTGGTTTAGGCAATAATATGGAATTAATTTGGGTGGTTCTGTCACAAAAACAGAGGGTATATGTTCGCACCCAAAATTGGTATGAGGCCGATCAGGCTGACGCCACCGGTCAGACCGGTGCACCCGGGCGGTCTGACCGGTCCGGTCCTGTAGTCGATCCGGCAACGGCCACACCGGTCTGATCGGTGGGCCTGACCGGTCTGACCGGTGGACCCCGAGTCCGAGTAGAATTTAGGAGTTCTGGTCATTTTCGAGTTGTAAAGGACTTCCTTGCGGGGCAAGACCTCCCCACCCTATAAATATAAAGGGCCACGGCCGGTTGAGGACCTATCACCCAATCGATCATATCTTTTTACAACTTTTGTCTCTCAAACCCTAATTTTTTCCACCCCTTTGCTTTCCTTGTTTGTCTCGACGGCGATCAAGGACGTTCCGAGTGGCCTGCCGATCTCAGAGCAACTGTAGGCGCGCCACCTCCGACGGGGTCCCTCCCGAGGCGGTGCTCGTAGGCTTTTCACCGGCGCCCCGACGCACACCGGTCAGACCGGTGGACTTGACCGGTCACACCGGTCAAGACAAGAGCTCCGACGAGTTCAATTTCTGCTGCAACACGATCTAACGCTCTCGTGTTATTAGCCAAGAAAGCGGCAACAATATCTCTGATCTTTGACAGGATGCATCCTTGCCTATTATAGAAAGCATTATATTGTCCCGGCGGGCGCCATCATGTGGCCGAGCTACAACGACGCGTGCGCGTGTCTGTTCAACGCCGGCAACTCGCTCGGCCCCGTCATCGGCTACCGCCAGGCACGCCGCAGTACGTACGGTACGGTGTTGTCGTTTCAAGAGACCAAGGGCCTTACTGCTGCATTGTATTTTGTTCAGGAGCAATAAAAATCGTTCGATCGCTCCAAAGATTATTGTAACATCGATTCACGCAAAGGCATTGTACAGTACGTGTACATCACCTGTCCTCACTCCTGAGTCCGGACGTGTGATGAAAATTCTACTATATATTCCGCGTTCACCTCTGTTTATATATCTTCGACGACTCAATCTACAAGGATTGGATTCGTCATGCGGCTTCGTGTACGTATTTTCGATTGGCGCTGCTAGAACCTGAATGTTCATTTTTTTTTTGTTGGACGTTCCTTTACAATATCTATCCAATATAAATATCCACAACATCCAAAAATATGAAATTGCAATATTTATTTTAAAAAGAGTAAATTGTACCCACCATACAACAACTTGTCAAGTGGGTGCAGATTAGTCAAATATTGTAATATGCTCAATCTTATACAATAACTAGTAAAATGCATGTGCGGCACGCACGTGTCTAACAAAACACAATAAGTAAAACATATGTATGCCAATAAATTGATGAGTGTCGAAAAATGTTCATCAAACATAGACATCCATTGCGTTGCTAAAATAAAGAATTATTCGAGTAACCATATACAATGCAATATAACACAATTAATGATTCGTAGCCAACTCATCAAATCATGAAATGTGTTTAGAAAAAGAAATCAGTATAACAACAACGTCTGGTATAATTGTAACCATAAGTAATTACTGTACAAAGTTTTAGTTTTAAGCAAGGCTAAATAATTATCATCCAATTTCTATGGCACAATAATGCTTACATGCAGACCTTGATTACGTGAAGAATCCTTGATGAATTGAACGCAGATAAAACGTAGCTGAAGTCCCCTTCTACTCGCAGCTCAACTACCACGGCTAGAACTCAATTCACCGGTGTTGCACTGTCCATCAATGCACGACAGTCGTTGCCGTTCCGCTGGCCAATTCTGTAACCTGAAAAATTAAATCACCCTGTCCTAGATTGGTTAGAATGAGACATGCAATGAAGAAACGAATAGTTGTACCGTGCGACGACCATCTTGCGCAACATGGTTAACATGGTTACATGATTGAGCACTTGGCACTTTGGTAGGGTGTGCGATCAGTACGGCGATGGCGGGGGTGTAACGCTCGAGGTACGAGCCTGTCGTGGTGCTCGTCCGCTAGGTCCTCGCGTGCCGCGGCGCTTGTCCTCCACAGGCCTCTGCTGCCGGCGGAGAGCAAGATGCCCGCTATCTAGGTCCCTGCTGCCGGCAGCCATCAATTACAAAGATATCACTGCGTTGGTTGAAGAGGAGTGCAGAAGTTCCTATGCGTGCATAGGGAGATGGGCTTAAGGATGGAAATATGTAAATGGAACTCGAATTATCCGATATTCATATCTGCTAAAACATAAATATGGATATCCGTATCCGTATTCGAATTCAAATGTGGTAGTAAAGTGGATACATCCGAATTCGTTTTTGTCGATTTTCTCTATCCAATTTCACATCCGTATTCAGCTATATCCGGCACTATTCGTATTCGACTATATAAAACTATGAGTTATCTCTATAACTAATTGCAAATTATGTTTAATAGAATAATAATAATAATAGTGTATAATTGAAAACATTATATCCATAACTGATGATTATGACATTAATTTTAATATTAAAAATATTGCATCCATAAAACAATTTAAAAGTTATATTTAAATCTAATGACCAATATCATGATACGTTATATTTAAAAGAAAATTCCTGCTAAGGTAATGTGGTACTTTCTAGTGATACCACGGTTGAAGCGTTTATTTAGGTGTAAGACTAATGCAAAGTTGATACATTAGCACAAAGAAGAGCGTAAACAAGATGACAAGATCAGACATCCTGCTGATGGGTCGCAGTAAAGAATTTCCTGATTTTGCACAATACGCAAGGAACATTCAGTTTGGTTTAAGTACTGATGGATTCGATCCATTCGGTAAGTTCAGTAGCGGTCATAGCACTTGGTCTGTGACCTTATGCATATTCAACCTTCCTCCATGGATGTGCATGAAAAAAAAAGTTCATCATGATGCTAATAATCATCTAAGGCCCAAAGCAACCATGCAATGACATCGATGTTTATCTGAGACCGTTGGTTGAGGATCTTAAAACGTTATGGAAGAAAGAAGGAGTACATGTGTGGGATGAGGACAAAAAGGAGACCTTCAATCTACGAGCGTTGCAATTCGTCACCATCAATGATTGGCCGGCACTTGGTAATCTATCAGGACAAATAAACAAAGGATACCGAGCGGCACACACTATTTAGATGATACTTGCAGCGTGTATCTAAAACACAGTAAAAATATTGTGTATTCGGGCCATCATTGATTTCTACCTCCTAAGAACCCGTTAAGAGAAGAAGGAATAAAGCATTTTGAAGGTGTTGGAGAAAAACGTAAGAAGCTATTACACCGTGATGGTAAACTTGTATTTTCTATGGTGAAAGATTTGAAGATAGTGTTTGGAAAGGGTTCTGATGCCCAATCTGTTCCAAACGACAAGGATGGACGTGCACTCATGTGGAAGAAGAAGTCGATATTTTGGGAGCTTCCTTATTGGGAAATCCTTGAGGTTCGCAATGCAATTGATGTGATACATGTGAAGAAGAATTTTTGTGTGAACTTTCTTGGTCACCTAGTTGTACACGAAAAGACAAAAGATACAGTTGAAGCTCGTTAGGATCTTAAATTTATGAAACAACAAGATAGCCTGCATCCCGAAAAGAGAGATAAGGGAAATTGGTTGGCCTCTGCTAGTTACACCCTGAGCAAGGAAGAGAGGAAGATGATGTTTAATTGCTTGAACAGTATGAAGGTCCCGACGGGCTACTCCTCAAATACACAACGAATAATAAATTACAAAGAGAAAAAATTCACAAATCTGAAGGCTCATGACTATCGTGTGTTGATGATACAATTGCTGCCTATTTCACTAAGGGGTATTCTACCAGAGAATGTGAGATTGGCAGTTGTCAAGGTTTGTTCATTCCTCAACCAGATCTCTCAGAAGGCAATCCATCCAAACAATCTAGTGCAGTTGCAGAAAGATGTCGTGCAATGCCTCGTTAGCTTTGAGATGATCTTTCCATCCTCTTTCTTTATTATCATGACCCACCTTTTAGTGCATCTAGTTGAAGAGATATTTATCCTTGGGCCTGTGTATTTACACAACATCTCCCTTTTGAGTGGTTGATGTCTGGTTACAAGAAGTATGTCCGTAATCGTGCTCGTCCTGAAGGAAGCATCGCAAAGGGATATGCACATGCTGGCACGCTCAATCCCGAAGATGGATCATTAATACCGGGGGAGCAACTAAGACAGACAGCTGCAAGGCTTGTTGAGTTGATCAGGGCTACTGCTGAAGGAACTTTTGTACCTGATTGAGAGAAGGATGAGCTTTCTGGTGCAATAGGCACTGCAGAACATGGTGGACGTTGCCGAGGCAAATGTATGATTCCATGGAAAGTCACCTGGCATGAGCACAATGATTCATATAAGAAGCACAAAAGGACCAAGGACGAACAAGCTAGGCAAATAAGACAATTGCAAGAGTGCGTAGATATGGCTGAGACAAGAATGGAGGAAATCATTGACCAGTGTGTGGACCTTGCTCTTAACAAACAATCATCTCAGCAAGGGCCTGCAGATGAAATGAGCCCGCCATCTACTAAGGGGAAAAGTAGTGTCGCTTCAACGGATGCAGCACTAGCAAACACGGAAGCGGCTGCCCCAGCCAAGGAAGCACCCCTAGCCTCACCGGAAGCAGTGTTGGGTATTTTAGCGCCACACGAATAAATCCGCAAGCGCACGGATACCGTTGTAGCTTTCACCTCAGAGTATTCCAAGGGTATCGAATCCAAGGGAACATGTGTGTACTAACTTCGTACTAGTTAGTCCAAGGACACACCCAGATAAGAGGCAAGGATAGAGAGGATTCCTAAAGATAGCACTATAGATGAGATTAAAGGTCGATCTCTAGATAGAACTTGGCTTAGGGTACCAATAGCCCTGACTTAACAGGCGACTCCGGTACGCGGATCTATGTGGAACGGAGCTCTGACTATATCCAACTGCGGAGGATCAACAAGGGCCAGGCAGGCTATCACCATCACCTGGACTGCCTCTACCTAACCTTGGGAGAAGTCGAACGAATGATAACCGGTAGTGTGACACAACGTCTACACTGTGGTTACTACCGTAGCCAACGGACTACAGCACTCTGTACTTATAGAACTACGACCACGGAAGAGAACTGATCTCACTCACTATATGTACTACTAGCTTATACTAAACGCATACAGGAGAGAACTCGACCTCGTACTATGCTTCCAACGTATACGAACGACTTGCAGCAGACGAACGCATAAACTCAGGATCTACGCACTAGCAGAGGAAAAAGTCTATTCATGCAACCTAGCATAAACTATTAGAAAGGAATCATGAACACACTTTATTCTAATCAGAGCATGCAAGCATCCACTTTATTCTAATAGACAATTCATACAAATGGGATACAAACTTGTGCACCTAATCAACTAGATCGAGGGGGCATGTTCGTGAAGAACACGCACCTCTAAATGATGAACAGGCGAAGAACACAAGAACAAATCACTCAAGTATGAATAACACTTTAGTCTAAATAGAAAATGCAGAAATACTTACTTTACTCTAATTGAAGAACAAACATCCATGGAGATACAACTTTCTCTCTCTCACTCACTCCTATTCTCTAATCTACCAAGGAGAGGCCTCTCCTTTAAAGGGAAGCTCTCATCCTTGGGTGAAGTGGTGTGTCTCATTTCCTATCCCCTCCCCTTCTATTTATAGGCAAGGGGGTGGCTTGCTCGGAGTGCCAAATGACTCCAAAACACCCCGGGATGCCTTGAGGAACCAATGGAGAGCTTACACGCGTCGGCTGGGGACGAGGGGACCTCCGAAGGGTTCGGCCGAACTGGGGTTCGACCGACCCCCAGGTGGGTCTGTTTCCACCGCCTTTCGTCCAGGTGACTGCCAGGTGGGTCCTCAGGCGTGTATGGGTGTGTATGCGGTGTTTTTAGCTCGTTTCCATGGGGATGTGGGCCCTTGAATCCACGTACTGGCTCCTGATTGGTCGAGGGTGTGTTTCCTTGGATCGGTGATGTGTCATGGACACATGGCATCCAACGTGGAAACACGTCACCACGTGGTCTGGTGTGGGTCCCACCGGGCCCACATGATATCAAGATGGTGATCTTGTCTAGTGCATATCTCTTTCATCCGGACTCAGAAGCAGACAAATGATATATCCATTTCGATCGTCTCGACGAGACCGTCGCAGTGGTGCAGTCCAAATTGGCATTTGAGATTGTTATGGATGATGCCCTATTGGTGCCATTGACTCACTTACTCTCAAACATATCATTTCATGTGCATTTTGGTGCATCCTGCAACAAAAGCTAGAAACACCAACACTTGTGGAATTTGTCAGTAATAAGCCCTATCCTAGTGTTGATGCTCACTTTTAATGTATTTTACACAAGAGTTGACGGCCTAAAAGTAGCACTTAACAGCCGTCAACAAGCAGCCGCCCCGGTCAGCCAAGAACGGTACCCCATGGATGACATTACCGTGAGGTCAGCGTGTTAGCTTCTCAGTCAAATCAGAAACAAGATGATACCGGTGGCTTATGGTGTTGCTGAGAAACCGGCACCGAGGGAAACTTTCATGGGTGTGGATCTTTCGGTTGGATTTTACTCCAAAGTTTTTGTCAACTGAGTGGTCGACGGTTAGGATGACCTTGAACTGGAGTTACCGGGACCTGATGGGGAAGAGTTGCTTGGAGATACCGTGCACGGTGGATATTTTGCCCAAGGCTCACATAAAGATTATGGAACCAGCACCGGGTCCTGATGCCTCATCTACACCCGCCATGCCTGAAGGCGAAGATCATCAGCTGCCGTCTTCTCGAACTAGAAGGGCGGAACGCAGCATGAGTCCTCTAGTTGAGAGGGACCCAAGCGAGAGTCTGCCGTCTGTTAAGGGCAAGAGTACCAAACGACGAGCTACTCATCATCCTCCGCCCCTCCTCTAAAGAAGCAGACGAAGCCCAAGCAGAAGAAGCCTCAACCAAAATTATCTTAGGAGAAGACTCAGGAGGAACTAGATGCTTCAGTGCGGGATGAGCTTGATAGACAAATATTCAAAGTGAAGAAGCCATCAGTTGAGAAACCAATTGACCGGGTGAAATTTCATCGCTTCATGAGGCAAATCAAGGTGGAGAAATGACAAAAACCCGAGAAACCTCCTTTGACTGACTATGACCGACAGACAATCAAGATTCACAGACAGAAGAAGCAGGAGAGTAAAGCTAAATCTACAATTCCACAACTAGGCACCCAATCAAAACAATCTGTCTCTCCCATCAAGGTGCTTTCAAAGTTTGACCAGCAGATGCTCATATTCAATAAGGAAACAAGTCTGACTCCTGGTCAACTTCAAGGGGAGGAACCAATCCCAAAGCATAAAGGGGGCAAATAGACCGCGGTATGAGCTCGGTAAACTGCTTGTGTGGCCGCAGTTGCTGGCACATCTTCGAATGAGGATGTATGAACTGCACAAGTGGTACACGGATGCGTCATCCACCGGACAAGAGTATTTCGAAGTTGCCATAGATGACTGTCATTATTTGCGTGGTCGAGAATCTTTTGGTGTGAAATTTAACCAATTATGGTTCTTATTCAATCAAGATTCACTTGACATCGGACTCATATCTTGCTGGACTCTATAAGTCTTGATTCTACTATAAGCTGAAAATCAGTGCTCTAGCCATTCTACCTTATCTGAACTTGTGTTTAATTTGTATTTAATTTTAATCGTGCAGCTTTGAGATGCAACAGTGCAGGAGGAAAGGAATAAATGATGTCAGCTTCATGGATCCTCTAATGATAAATCAGGTCAATGTCAGAAAATGAGAGATAGACACATTAGACTATTTATATATGTTGCTTGACAAACACCATGACAAGGGTACCATAATTTTGCCATACAACTTCGGGTGAGCAACGTGTATCTCATCTATTTACTTTTTTCAAATGACATTGCATATATATTTCAAAAAAACTAAAACTTCTACACGTATGGACATCTACCGCTGGATTCTTTTTGCTTTCTGTCCGTCTCTAAGCAAGGTCTTCATCTTTGACTCTTTGAGGGCAACTTCAGATAAAAGTGCATACCAAGATATCGTAGATATGATAAAACTTGCATGGACTCGACTCTGTGTAGAGCACCCGGGAAAATTCAAAGAGAACCTTTATTTCCACTATGATTTCCTTGTATGTGTATTCTAGTCCGCAAATCTCATGTCTTACAATATAATTAAACATATTTCATAACTTTGTTTTCGCACATGTGCAGTACTTGCACAACCTTCAGGTACCGATCTATGCGGATACTATGTATGCGAGTTCCTGCATATCTTTTCAAACTACCATAATGGTAACGACCTTGAAAAAATGGTGCGTACACTAAACTGAATGACACATGCATGCAATTCTTATTTGTTCATGTTCTTTGTTGTACTAGTTCTTATTATTTGTTCATATTCTTTTGTAGATTGACTACATCAAGGAGGGGCTCCTCGAGTCGGAAAAAATTCGGTTAATTTAAGAACAACTATGCGGATTTCTTCTAGATGAGGTGCTTACACCAAGTGGAGAGCATTATGCAGGTTTATCGTCTATTATTGTAACGGGAAAGTCGACAGAAGAAGCAGGGGTGACTAAGCAGAGGAATAGAGGAAAAGGATCTGCAAAGGACCAATCGTCAAGGTGCAAAAATAACTAATATTAAACTCTGCTTAGCTTTGATGCAATGTATTATATACACTAATATATATTTTTTGTATTTCTGTATGCACAATATTATATATGTTCTTGGATCAACTACCGGATTTGAGATAATATATGCATATGCATATGTATATATGTATTTGTATACTATTAGAAATGATATTATACTAATACATCTATACGTATGCATATATAGTATTATCTCAAAATATTTTATATGCACACTACTTTATATTATAGCGTATTAGGTATTAGGATTAGTATATGTAAATCAAGCAAATACGATAGAATAAATAAACCAAAAAACAAAAAAATAAAAAAAATAAAAAACATTAGTACCGGCTGGGAATTGGAGCCGGTACTAATACCCCCTGCCACGTCGCGGGGGGTGGGGCACATTAGTATAGGCCCTCATCCCCAACCAGTACTAATGTGCATATTAGTACTGGTTTACCGGTACTAATATGACTTCACATTAGTACCGAAAGAACAATACCGATTTGGAAATTGGTACTAAAGGGGGGTTACCAACCGGTACATAAAGTTGTTTCCCTAGTAGTGATCGATCGCCGTGAGTCCTTTACATCATCCACCACAACAAATGCTTGCTATAATAGGCAAGGATAGGATGCCAACATGACAAGTAAAACTACAAGTAGTGCCTCACTGCTGCTGTTTACCGAGTGCGTGTGCTTCTCATCTGGATCGATGTGGTATATATATAGGGATGGACTGCGTTAACAATTAAACGTGCGAATGCATTGGTCATTTCGCCCTTGCTTGATGGATAGGAACTCATCAATGCAAGCTTTGGTCCTAACTCCTTGTGTAATTGTATACTGATCCAGTAATTCAATTCCATTTTTGTTGCGAGTCAGTACTTCCTTGTTTACTGACGAAGAACTAAGCAGTTGTATCAAGTATTGGATAAAAAAAATCACTATTGAAATATTAAGTCCTTGGATGTATCTGGGTGAATCTGAGATTTTGTCAGTTTATTCTGAAGTAGAATAGGTTGTAACTTCCAGCAAGTTTTCTGACTTAGTTTTTGAAGACATCTCTAGAAACGCCTCCATCAGTGGAAAATGCCGCCCCAAGAGACTTCAAAGGCACCTTCTCATTTTTGAAGGCGTCTTTAAAAATGCCACTATAGATCTTTTGCGTCCAGGTTTTCACAAGGGTTTTCAGAAACGCCTTGCAAGGTCTCTCTAGTCATTTTTGCAGGTTTTGAAGGCAATTTTAAATACCTTTTATATTTAGTCATGTTGTAGTGGATGTAGCAGGAGCTAGCCGATTCGAGTTAGAGGGGACTCGTACCTAGATGGCTGGATGGTTAGAGTGCACAATCACACCTACCACTCTAACCATTTGAGCTAGGCTCACTTCCTATACACAGGATACAGATATGAAAAAACATTATTTGCCTGTAAGTTTCTATATATATAGTCGAGACACTTGAAATTGGTGAAACTACATTAGGTGACCTTATGTTTGTTCGCACCCAAAATTGACAGATATGGGTGAAACCGATCAGACCGCCCCACCAACCCAGTTAGACCGCCCTTGTCAAAGTCCTCAAAAGGCAATTCGGACTTAACCATTGGATAGGTCTCGTCGAGTAGATCAAGATTCATATGTGGAACGTCCAAATCGGAGTCCGGATGAAAGAGATATGACTTATGAAAGATCTGCGCGTCGCCAGGGCGGTTAGACCGCGTGGTCTAAGCGGTTAGACCGGGTTTGTGTTGTGTAAACCGAGTTGAAGTTGTATTTTAGCATGAGATTTGTTAGGACTTTGACTCCAGCAGGGGCAAGACCTCCCCTCCCTATAAATATAAAGGGCCACGGCTAATTGAAATCATCACAATCGAATCTATCAAATTTATCTTTATCGTATTTACCTTGTTATTCCTTCTTTACCCTACTTTTCCAACCTCATGTTCTGTTCCTCTACTACCTCCATGGCATGAGAGGACGTCCTAGCTGGCCTGCCGAGCCTAGAACAACCCAAGGTGTGTCTGCCCCGACGGGGTCCCTCCCGGGCGGGTGTTCGTTGGTTTCTCGCCGGTGAACCCGACGACCCGATCTGACCGCCCCTCCGACGTGGTCTGACCGCCCTACGCAGAGGTGCGGTAAGGAGCTCCTCCGCGTGCTTGTTCGCTCCGGAAAGACGTCAACAAGTTGGTGACTCCGCTGGGGACGAAATCAAGTCCAAGCAATATGGCGTCGTGTGAAGATCTACACAAGTTGCACCAACCATGTACCCTCAACATAGTGATGGAGATGTACTCCTCAGGTAACTTATCTGGTGCTATATCCATCATTGAGATTTTTCGTCTCAAATCTTTGATTAATAAAAAAGATAGCGTAGATTCAATTCCTGTTGTTCAAAAGTCGGCTATTGAAAAGCCGGCTATTGATATTATTAATCCTTGCAAACCTTTGCCAACTTGTGATGTTGTTGGTCAACAAACAAGTCGGCCGTCTCTAGCCGAAATTGTTGACCCAAAATCCCCTAACAAGAGCATAAAGGCTACATCTAGTACTTCGACGCTCGGGGGGCAACAAAACAAAGGCAACGGTGCCAGTTGCGCTGTGACCGGTCTGATCGGTGCCTGAACCAGTCTGACCGGTGCCCAAACTGGTATAACTGCATCATCTAGGGTTTTGCAAAATAAATCTAAGCCAAAGATGGTTAAGCCTAAAAAAACCCAAGATTGGTGTTTGGAAAACAATTAAATCTAAAGGCCGTAAGCTTCAAAGAGAAAAGTCGAAGCTCAATGAAAAACTTCCGGCTAAGTCTCAAATACAAAATAATGTTAATGGTGCTAGTCGGTCTAAAAATTCTAAACGCCCCAAATCTTCTCCTAGGGAGAAGTTCCATAACCAGAATTGGCAACGAAGTAACTCTCAAAAATCAATGTTGTTTCCTCCATATGGATCGTCAATGCCTATACCATGAGAAGGTTATTTTAATATGCATTATTTTTGTCCTCCATGGTTTTATAATTCATATATGTCATCTGCTCCTAGTTACTTCCGATCTAATTGTATTAATTATAGAGAGCCAATAATCGATGAGGCATCACCTATGCGTAATGACCATTTTGATCAAAAGAATCGGTCAACACAGAAATATAAGCGCAAGGTGATCAAACAAGTCTATCATGTCAAAAAAGATGGTAGATTAAATAAAAATTCAGATTGACACTAGATATAGAAAAGCTGCATATTGAAAAATCATCAACTAGTTCTACTAATCAAATTGTTCCCGAGGATACACATGTTTCCAAAAACATTGCCGAGCATCAATCTAGCTCGACTAGGGGCAAGCAGCTGGTTCTGAAGGAACCGGTCTAACCTGTGCCCAACCCGGTCTGACCGGCTTTGCCAAAAATTCTGGTGTTGCTGCAAATTTCATGCCAAAGAGCAAGGTGATGAGAAAGAAGCCAAGCTTTGATGCGTTGCTGCATAAGTATCAAAAGATAGCCGAGCTAAAGCAAAACAATCGGCTATGAGATGATCAAACTAGGAATTCGTCATCACGAAAAGCAAAGAAGCATCAACGGTCATCACATTGGTCTTCATCATTTATCCCATCGATGCAAGTGTCATAGAATGCTTATTCAGGTATAAACAATTTCAATCCATGGTTTTGGTATCACCCTTGGTCTTCTTTTTGCAACTATCAATATTATGCTTGTGATGCACCAAGGAGCTACGTTGGCCGTCATGGCCACACCAAGACTTCAGTTGTTAGATATGTTGTTTAGAAGCCGAAATATCAGTTTTATACATGTTGCAATTGCTAGAATTTTATTTTGGTTAGCATAGCATTCATAAAGAGTCTAGAATCCATCATATGGGTGATATATTGTTCATTATCATCTTTAGATGATTATGACCATTGAGAATGTTTTCTAGCATGCAAGCTTTACCAGAAAGCAGGGGGCATATGTTCGCACCCAAAATTGGCAGGTCTGGGCGAAACCGATCAGACCGCCCCACCAACCCAGTTAGACTGCCCTTGTCAAAGTCCTCAAAAGGCAATTTGGACTTCACCATCGGATAGGTCTCGTCGAGTAGATCAAGATTCATATGTGGAACGTCCAAATCAGAGTCCGGATGAAAGAGATATGACTTATGGACGATCTGCACGTCGCCAGGGCGGTTAGACCGCGTGGTCTAGGCGGTTAGACTGGGTTTGCGTTGTGTAAACCAAGTTGATGTTGTATTTTAGCACAAGATTTGTTAGGACTTTGACTCCAGCAGGGGCAAGATCTCCCCTCCCTATAAATATAAAGGGCCACGGCTAATTGAAATCATCACAATCGAATCTATCAAATTTATCTTTATCGTATTTACCTTGTTGTTCCTTCTTTACCCTACTTTTCCAACCTCATGTTCTGTTCCTCTACTACCTCCACAGCATGAGAGAGCATCCTAGCTGGCCTGCCGAGCCTAGAACAACCCAAGGTGCGCCTGCCCCGACGGGGTCCCTCTCGGGCGGGTGTTCGTTGGTTTCTCGCCGGTGAACCCGACGACCCCGGTCTGACCGCCCCTCCGACGCGGTCTGACCGCCCTACACAGAGTTACGGCAAGGAGCTCCTCCGCGTGCTTGTTGGCTTTGGAAAGACGTTAACAAGTTGGTGACTCCGCTGGGGACGAAATCAAGTCCAAGCAATATTACGTCGTGTGAAGATCTACGCAAGTTGCACCAACCATGTACCTTCGACATAATGATGGAGATGTACTCCTCAGGTAACTTATCTAGTGCTATATTCGTCATTGAGAATTTTCATCTCAAATCTTTGATTAATAAAAAGGATAGTGTTGGTTCAATTCTTGTTGTTCAAAAGTCGGCTATTGAAAAGCCGGCTATTGATATTATTAATCCTTGCAAACCTTTGCCAACTTGTGATGTTGTTGGTCAAGAAACAAGTCGGCCGTCTCTAGCCGAAATTGTTGACCCAAAATCCCCTAACAAGAGCATAGAGGCTACATCTAGTACTTCGACGCTCGGGGGCAACAAAACAAAGGCAATGGTGACGGTTGCGCTGTGACCGGTCTGACCGGTGCCCGAACCAGTTGTTGACACCTTTTTTTGACACGTGTCAGAGAATAGCTGAAGAGACATTGGGAAGATCTCAAAGCTGATGAAGAAAAGGAGAGAAGCAACCAGCCGATCTGGGATCAGCCAATTAATGGAGAAGAAACATGGCAGAAGAAGAATAAGCCAAAAGGAAGGAAGACGGAGGCGGTTCAACAATCAAGTTGACATCGGGTCAAAATCAGTTTAGATAGTCTGATTCCTATAGGAATCGTTAAGTTTTTGGTAATTTTATTTCTTTAGATTCAAGTAAACATTGTCATCATCGACTAGGAGTCAAGTTGTCCTCAGGACATAAATAGCAACCCTGCGTGGTCAGAGAAAGTTTGTACACACCAATATACACAAAACCTTTACTTTTTCAAGTCGGCGACTTCGCCACCCTTTTTTTACTTCTTATTTTCTTATTTCTTCAAACACCGTTCTTCTAGCTCGTCAGGCTGCATCAATCGACCTCCGACAAGCTTGTAAGTACCTTTTTATCAAATAATAAATGGGCTTTAACCTCCGGGTGCATCGCTGTGGTTTCGTCTAAGTTTTATTCACAACTTATCGATATCAGCTAGGTTTGCAAGTTTTCTTGTTTATTTAGCTTTTATCACCAATATCCGGCTTGTGATCATATCGTATCGGCTAACCTCGCTCCTGCATCGTTTCACTACGATACAACCGATCTAGATTGGTTTCGAGGGTTGTTTCGTAGCGCTTATTTTGCTCTGCTTTTGCTTGCGCTTTGCCTACGTCATCAAATCGGCTGGTCTAGCCATTTTGGTTATACTTGCACTTCGGCTGCTCCAGCTAGCCAATTCGCTCCACAGTTGTATCGGCCGATCAGGCTGTTACTTGTTGAAGACCCACATCGGTTCTCTAACCCGCATCTAACGTTTCCTATCTTTTCGTGCCGATCAATAGGTCAGGTCGGCTGGCACGCCTTGTTACATCCCGGGGATCCATTATGTGTTGCTGTTGAAGAACTTTATTCCATTTTTTGTGTCAACACATCTTGGTACGCCCGGTGGGACACGAAGAACTACTTCACAATGTCAGGACCAAAACTTCCTAAAGAAGCTGGTGCAGACAAGACCCAAGCCATAACGTTAGATCAACTTTGTGAAGAAGACAAAGCTGAGTTCGATGAGCGCATGGCGGAATATGGTCAGCTATTGATGGGCAGTTTCAGCTTAACTAAGCAAGGGGCTATCAAGAAAATTCCTCTTCCAAGACCTCATGAGTTGATAATACAAGCCGATCCTGTGAAGTTGCAAGATATGATGACAAAAGTTATGCATGAATCTCTGATTGATCAATCATCTGTTTTCAACAGCATAATACATAATTCTGTGAGAGAAATGCTCAGAGATGAACTTGCAAGTGGATACAAAGGACCAGTATATTATCAACCTGGTACAACAATTCCAACTGTTGCTGCCATGAGATTGTCATGAAAAATCAGCTTTTCAGCCGGGACAGTCTACTTCAGATGGTGCTTCTCATATAGCGCCGATTCTATCAGCAACCATGACTGGAATTGTTGATCCTTCAGGTTCTCCGAGTCATGCACTTGTTATCCTGGATGCACCAACGACTCTTTCAGAGAAAGACACAAGTGGGAAGGATGTTGCGACTGAATCAACTCAAGAGAAAAGAAAGTCCTACTGGTCCATATGCAGCAAGGTTTGGAGATTTAATTGGAACCGCAGTGTAGCATGACAAAGGAATCACATTCGCTTTCATTGAATCAAAGACTCTCAAAGCGCAGCATTATGATATTCAGCCGTTACATATGCACATGGTCAAGCCTATTCAATCGGCTCAAGAGAATTCTAGCATGCAGAAAACTCCAACATAAGTAACTACTAGTGGGCCAGCGGCTGGTCAACCTATCGTAAGTCATCCATTGACACCAGAGCAGATAAGCCTAGCTGATCAAGCTTATGTAGTTAGAACCTATGTTGTGAATTTATAAGAGCAATACAACAATGCCATGTATCAGGCAGCGTTATGGGATCAAATGGCTCAACCTGGGAGTTCGCCATATCAGTTGCCAGAACAGCATATACAAGGTACTCCAAACAGGCAATATATACAGCCAGGAACTCAGCATAGAACACCTCATTCAAGTGGATTCCTCAATATACGGCTTTTCATACACCTTTGGCTTCGCATCCAATTATGTATGAACAGCCAGGAATGATTGGAATTATGCAGAATCAGCCAAAGTCCTTCGGCAGGTAATCAGCCGATTGATCAGAATAAAAAATTTATGGTTGAGATTACAGATTTGATACAAAATCAATTCGGGTTGAAGCCAAAGCAGCAAACCAACATGTATCGGACACCATACCCTTCTTATTTCGATCAAATTCCATTCCCTCAGAGATATAAAGTGCCCGACTTCACCAAGTTTACTGGTCAAGATGACACCTCCACCATCGAGCATATCAGCCGATTTATTATTCAATGTGGAGATGTAGGATCAAATGAAGCATTAAGGGTTTGATTATTCTCATCTTCTCTGTCAGGACCAGCCTTTGCCTGGTTTACATTGGTACCGGCTGATTCTATTCAAAGTTGGGAAGATCTTGAAAAGAAATTCCATGGTTATTTCTTCTCTGGGATACATGAAATGAAGATTACTGATCTGACCAGCTTGAAGCAGAGGAATGATGAATCAGTGGTAAATTTCATTCAGAGATTCAAAGAGATGAGGAACAAGTGCTTCAGCCTATCTTTGACTGATAAACAACTGGCAGAATTGGCTTTTCAAGGGCTCTTGCCTTCAATCAAAGAGAAGTATGCTTCGCAGGAGTTTGAGAGCATAAGCCAGTTGGTGCACCCATTAAGCCATGAAATTTCTTCTCGGTCTTATGAACCTCGAAGGAGTTATCAGAAGAAAATATCTTATGTGGAGAATTCTGATTCAGAAGAAGAGGCTGAAGTTAATCTAGCTGATTGGGTGGCAAACAGGAAGCTGATTGCATGTCCCTTCGGCAAGAAGGAACCTAAAAAATTCGGCTTTGATATAACTAAAGCCGATAAGATATTTGACCACCTTCTTCAGCAGGGTCAGATTAAACTCTCTCAGAATCACACTATTCCAAGTTGAGGACCAGGTGTGTCCGAAGACCAGTGGAGGGTCGCTCCTTAGTGATGAGTGATTGACAACGTTGTGTGGACTGATGCTTGGCTAAGTGTGCAGGTACAGGTTGCGGTTTGACTCATGTCGGTGCAGGTGAAGAACAAGCGCGAAATACCTGAGCCGTGGCGGCCTCCGGGTGATGGAGAGGCAAGTAGGCTTGGTTCGATGGACCCGGTGGCCGATGGGGTCAAGTGCGAGTCGTGCAGTGCAAGACTGGCAGGCTGAAGTCGAGGACATGGGCCGGTGTAAGGTAGCGGTTGAAGCTCGAAGCTTGCACACGGGGTTTGGTGGTTTGCCCACAAAACCATCAGGTGGACGGTTTCTTGGTTTGGGCCTCAAAACCAAGCCCGAAGACCCGAGGCGACGGAGACGGTGATCCGGGAGCTTCGGGAAGCTTCGAGGCAGAGGGCACGTGGCGTGATCGCGGGGTTTGCGTCGATGTGAAGCGAAGCCGCAGTGGAAGCGTGTTCGTCTGATGAAGACTTGACCAAAATGCTCTTGAGGGGTTGTATGTTCATTTATGCAGTAGGGGTAGCGTGGTCATTTACCTCCCTTCGAGAGACTTCGTATAAATAGCGAAGAGGTGGATGACATCTCTCTCTCTTGCTTCCTAGGGCTTTCTCCCCTGGTAGATTTTTCCTGGACTGCTTTGTTTTCCTCTGGATTCCTTAGGCTAGACTCTTGTACAGACTCTGTCCTCTGGATGTATGGAAGCATTCGGCGTCCCGGTGATCTCCTAGTCCCTTGTGATTTTTGTGTCATTTTCGGGTCTATTTTTGGGAGTTTTCGTTCTTCGCTCGATTCGTGATTTTGGGGGCGTTTCCTCATGGATTTCTTTGAGGGGATCATGGGTGGATGCCTTGCACATCTTTGTGTGTGATCTTGACCCCTCAAACGCCGTGGAGAGCCTTCGATTCATGCGTTTTTGGTTGGTGCCCGAGTTCATGGTGGTGGTTCGGTTGATCCGCGATTCCCGATGATTTAGTGGCTTAGGAGTCGAGATTTTTGGGGCATAGCATCCTTGTGTGATGCTTTTCATCTCCCCCAAATCTTGTCTCAAGAGCTTTAGCCGTTTGGGAGATCCGGTGATGGGAAGGTGGAGTTGACTCCTGAGCTCGAGCATTTTTCAGTTCTGTTCGTGCGTGGCGGACGGTCCGCGTGACCCTGGCGGACGGTCCGCGAGGTGCCAGCAGAGTTGGTGTTCTTCGTGTTCTTCGCGTGTTCTTGCGCGTCTTCGTTTCGATCTGTTTCGCCCCTAGGCTTTGGTTGCTGAGGGTTTGGCGGATGGTCCGCGAGAGCTTCACGTACAGTCCGCGAGAGCTTCACGGATAGTCCGCGTGGCCGGTTTTCTGGCGGACGGTCCGCGGTGCCTCCACGGATAGTCCGAATTTCGGGGGTGCGCTACTGGTGGTTCGAGGTGCTTTTTCAGACAGTCCGCCGAGCTAGTCCGGACGGTCCGCGCCCTCCTCGCGGACAGTCCGCCTGGTCTCCACGGACGGTCCGCCAGGTGCGTTCCAGAATTGATCAAGTTCTTTGATTCTTGCTTTGGTGCTTCCGCTCTTTGCTCCTAGGCTTCTCTAGTGATCTTCTTGGTTTGTGTGTGCCTTGTTTAGAGCTTTGCTTGTGCGCATGGATTTGTGGAGTGGCAATCGGGGCATAGGCCGAATTCGACCAAAGGGAAGAATTTTTATCGGCTCCCATTCACTCCCCCCCTCTCTGGTCGCCCGTTTTGGTCCTTCAATTGGTATTAGAGCAGGTTACGGATCTTTGTGATTCTAACCAGTCTAAGATCCAAAGATGGGCGATTACGGCAAGGGGTCGGGTCCTCCGCACTTTGATGGCAAGAATTACCCGATGTGGGAGAGGCGCATGGGCACATTTTTGCGAGGGAAGGGAACTCTTATTTGGGAGGTCACTCAGAATGATCAATATGTCTTCCCAGATAGTTTTCTACTTCCAGGATCGCGGGACATGTTTGAGGCCAACAGCAAGGCCGTTGATTACTTGTTCCGTGCTCTCTATGCCTCGGAGTTCGAGCGAGTGTACGGAGAGAATGTGGCCGGCAAGATATGGCTCAAGTTGAGAACTTCTCATGTTGGCAATGCCCAAGTGCAAGCCCGTTTGTTTTCCACTTACCGGAGAGAGTACGAGAACTTCACTCATCTCCCCGGTGAGTTGACCGATGCTATGTTTCAGCGCTTCACTTGCATAGTCAACAACATGAGGTCCAATGTGACAGTGCTTCCATACACGGACCATGATCAAGCTATTAAGTTTTTGCATGCCCTGGATAGGTCTGTGTGGGAAGCCAAGGTCGAGGCCATTGAGAAGTCGAGCGTGTATGATACGCTGACATTGGATGAGCTGTTTTCCAAGCTCAGGTCTTCTGAGGTTGATCGTGGCTTGAGAGCCAAGAGCGAGAGCCCCACTGATCCTCATAGTTTGGCTCTTGTCTCGGGATCACGGTCTAACGCTAACCCTGGTGGTTTCTCTTTGTCTTGTCTTGTGTCTTTACCAGATGAGGACTTTGAGGTGCTAAGCGAGGACGATCTCGCATTGTTGAGCAAGAGGTTTGGGCGGATGTATGAGAATCGCAAGAATGCAAGGCAGAGCTCGGGGATGTGCTATCGGTGCGGGAAGCACGGGCACTTCATCGCCGAATGCCCTGAAGCCATGGAGATCAAGAACCACTACAAGGGCAAGCCCAAGCACGACTACAACAAGCACCGCTCCCGGAACGACTACAAGGACAAGCACAAGGACAAGGGCGAGAGGAGGCACAAGAAGGGTGGCGGCTACAAGAAGAAGACCGCTCGAGCGATGGTGGCCGGAGCGAGCGACATCGACTCGACATCAAGTGATGCTTCTTCGGACTCGAGCAGCGATGAAGAGCAAGAGAAGCGCAAGGACAAGCGACACACGGGCAAGAACTTCACCGGCCTAAGCTTCGTCGCGCAAGGAGGCTTTTGCGGCATGGCGCACTCCAAGAAGGGTGGGAAGCACAGCTCGGATTCGAACTCCGACTCCGAGGATGAGGTACGACAAGATCCCAACTTCTTGCTAGAGGAGAATGCTAGGCTCAATGAGTTGCTTGATAACCGTGATGATGTGCTTAGAAAGACCAAAAAGGAGAAGAGGGAATTTTGGTCTTTGTTGGGTGATGCTAAGGATAAGGTAGCCGAGCTTGAATCCTTGCTTGTGAATGCTAGAAATGAGATTGTTGCTTTGAAGTCTGCTCCTGTGGTGTCGGATGAGATTGATTGTGGTGATTGCTCAGTTTTTCTTGCTGACTTGACTGCCCTCAAGGAGAAACATACCTCTGTCCTTGAGGAACTAGATGTGGTTAGGATTGAATGTGATGTGTTGAAGTCTAGGCCAGCTTTACTAGGTGCTTGTACCTCATGTCCTATTTTGCATGCTAGGCTAGATGAATCTCACACTAGGATTGTGTCTCTTGAGGCGGCATTGAAAGCTCCTCTTCCTACATCATGTTCAACCTGTGAAATGCATGCTTTGAAGAATATGGAACTTGCAAACTGTGTTGATCGTCTGCAGGATGAAAATGATGAATTGAGAAAATTGATGGGGTGGTTGTCTGGGCATGAGCCACAATTGAGTATGATGTTGGCTCAGTTCAAGAGGTTTGATGGTCAGGCGTTGGGTGCTGACAAGTGTGGTGAGAAGAGTGGTGAGGGAGAAGAGAAAGCCGGAGAGATCCCCATTCCACCACATACTACACCCATGAACAAATTTGCACCCAAGCCAAACCATCTCAGAAACAAGCTTGACACAACCCCAGATCCTCCAGTGTTCCCCCACAAATCTGAGAACTACCAGAAACCCATCAAGTTTGTGAGCACCCAGGGGAGTGTCTTTGATGGGAAGACAGGAGAGAAAGCTGGAGAGAAGCCTGTAGAGAAGTCACCGCCTAAGCCAGTGCCAATCCGCTTCCATTGTGAGTATTGTGGGAGGGATGGGCACAAGGATGAGTTCTGCTTTCGGAGGAAGAGGGATGAGAGGTTTGCTAGGGAGATGGCAAACAAGGACAGGTACCACCTTGCTCGTGGTGTACCTGAGCCTCGTAGAGGGCCTCTACCTAGGGGTGATGTGTTTGTGAGGACAGTTCCCACTCGTGGAGGTGGAGGTGGAGGTGTGTTCCCTCAGAGAGATAGGCTTGTTGGGTTTGGGCGTGGTGAGTTGGCTCGGCGTGCTCCTTCTCGTGACCGTTACGAGTTTGGGAGGCACGATTGGAGCTTTGGGTCTCAGATGGACTACGGGCCACGTTTTCCTCCTCGTGGTGCGCGTACTCCTCCAGTGAGACGTGACAGGTCCTTTGGTGGTAGGCGTGAGAGGGCTCCGCCTCGGGGTGTTGGTAGAATGGACTTTGCTAACCCTTCCTTTGAGCAAATGGCTCGACACTGGTTTGAATCATTTGGAACTAACCCCAGTGTTGAGTCGCTTGCTCATTCTCGTTCTCGTTTTTGATTGCAGGTGGGAGGCTTGGAGAACTTTTGGTTGATCGACTCCGGTTGCTCAAGACACATGACCGGAGATCGTGGGTGGTTCTCCAGCCTCACCCCGGTGAGTACGAGGGAGTACATCACTTTCGGGGATAATGGGAGAGGACGAGTGCTTGCGGAAGGTATGGTGAAGGTGAGTAGCAAGGTGACCTTAAGAAGTGTGGCCCTGGTCAAGTCACTTGGTTTTAACCTGTTGTCAGTGTCTCAATTACTTGACGAAGGTTTTGAGGTTCGTTTTAAGTCGGGTGCTTCTCGTGTGCTTGATTCTCGAGGCGATCTTGTCTGTACGATCGTCCCCGAGGGTCAAATCTTTCGTGCCGACTTTTCCCAGTCTGTTCGTACTTCTCGATGCTTTGTTGCTGGCGTTTCGGCTAAGCTTTGGAAATGGCATAGGAGGTTGGGACACTTAAGCTTTGAGTTGCTTTCCCGCTTGAGTGGTCTTGATCTTGTCCGAGGATTGCCCAAGTTGAAATTCGAGAAGGATTTGGTTTGTGCTTCTTGTCAGCATGAAAAGATGGTTGCCGCTTCTCACGCCCCTCTGACTTCTGTCATGACCGAGCAACCTTGTGAGCTGTTGCACATGGATTTGGTTGGGCCAGCTCGTGTTCGCACCGCTGGTGGGAAGTGGTATGTTCTTGTGGTTGTTGATGATTTTTCGAGGTACTCTTGGGTTTTCTTTTTGGAGGATAAGAGTGAGACATTTGGCTTTGTTCGGGACTTGATCTTGAGGTTGAAGAATGAGAGACATGGAGATGCCATTCGAGCTATACGCAGTGACAATGGCACGGAGTTTAAGAACTCTCATTTTGATGCCTTTTGCAGTGATCTTGGTCTTGATCATCAGTACTCTTCTCCATACGTCGCTTGCCAGAATGGCGTTGTGGAGAGGAAGAACCGGACCCTTTGTGAGATGGCCAGGACGATGCTTGATGAGCATAGCTAGGCGTTTCTGGGTCGAGGCAGTCAATACCGCTTGCTATGTCTCAAATCGCATCCTTCTTCGTGCTTTCAAGAAGAAGACCTCTTATGAGCTGATGCATGGCCGACAACCCAAGGTGAGTCATTTTAGAGCTTTTGGCTGCAAGTGTTTCATTCTGAAGAAGGGCAAGCTAGATAAGTTTGAGTCTCGTTGTTCGGATGGGATTTTCCTTGGTTATGCGATTCATTCTAGAGCATATCGTGTGCTCAACCTTGACACTAACCGAATCATGGAGACTTGCGAGGTTACCTTCGACGAGACACAGCCATGTAGCTCTTCTGCTTTTGAGTGTGCAGGTGACGAAGAGATTGGTGCTAGGATCTTTGAGGATGAGAAGGATGGAGATGGAGACGAGGATGATGATGAGGGTGGTGCTCCCGCGGCTGATCGTGTACATTCTACTTTCACTACTACGACGATGATCGAGGATGGACCATCCCCTACACCCATTACGACTGAGGCTGTTCGAGTGGAGGTTGCTGCTGAGGGGGAGGTTGTGTCCAGGCGTGAGGCTCCCAGACGAGTACAAGTTGATCACCCACCGTCGACCATCATTGGTGAACTTCATGAACGCACTACACGGTCGAGGTCAAGGAACACTTCTCATTTCGCCCATTCTGCCTTTGTTGCGTCGTTTGAGCCCAAAGATATTCGACACGCTTTGTCTGACGAGAATTGGGTGAATTCCATGCATGAGGAGTTGGAAAACTTTGAGAGAAACCAAGTCTGGGTGTTAGTCGATCCACCGCCAAATTGCCATCCCATGGGAACCAAGTGGGTGTGGAAGAACAAAGAGGGTGAAAATGGGATGGTCGTGAGAAACAAGTCGAGGTTGGTGGCGCAGGGTTACAACCAGAAGGAGGGGATAGACTATGAGGAGACATTTGCTCCTGTGGCCCGTTTGGAGGCAGTTAGGATCCTTCTAGCCTTTGCCGTGGCTAAAGGGTTCAAGTTGTACCAAATGGATGTCAAGAGTGCTTTCTTGAATGGGGTGATAGAGGAAGAAGTGTATGTGAGGCAACCCCCGGGGTTTGAGAGTGATAAATATCCACACCGTGTATACAAACTCCAGAGAGCGCTCTATGGGTTGAAACAGACACCTAGAGCTTGGTATGGTAGGTTGAGAGGCTTTTTGCTGAGTAAGGGGTTTGTGATGGGCACAGTTGATAAGACCCTGTTCCTCCTTAAGCATGGGAATGATCTTTTGATTGTTCAGATATACGTGGATGACATAATCTTTGGTGGCTCTTCTCATGATCTTGTTGCCAGATTCGCAGATGATATGAGCAGGGAATTTGAGATGTCCATGATGGGCGAGCTGCAGTTTTTCTTGGGTCTCCAGATCAAGCAGTGCAAGGACGGGACCTTTGTACATCAGGCGAAGTACACCAGGGACACAGTGAAGAAGTTTGGCATGAACGACTCCAAGCCGCTGAGCACACCGATGAGTACGACTACGGCTTTGGACGCGGACGAGGACGGCGAACCCGTGGACCAGTAGGAGTACCGGAGCATGATCGGCTCCCTCCTCTACTTGACGGCGACGAGGCCAGACATACAGTTCAGCGTGTGTCTGTGCGCTCGTTTTCAGGCTTCACCGAGGACTTCACATCGGCAGGCCGTCAAGCGGATCTTCAGGTACTTGAACTACACTCCTGAGTTTGGTCTGTGGTACTCTGCCTCCTCGACACTTAGGCTTCATGGTTTTTCTGATGCGGATTTTGCTGGGTGTCGATTGGATCGCAAGTCCACTTCTGGGTGTTGTCAGTTCCTTGGTTCTTCTTTGGTCTCTTGGTCGTCTCGCAAGCAATCCAGTGTAGCCCAATCCACCACCGAGGCTGAGTATGTAGCTGCTGCTAGTTGTTGTTCCCAGCTGCTTTGGATGACATATACCATGAGTGATTTTGGAGAGGAGTGCTCCCAGGTTCCACTTTTCTGTGATAGCACCAGTGCCATAAGCATAGCCAAAAATCCTGTCCTCCACTCCAAAACAAAACACATAGAAGTGAGGTACCACTTCCTGAGGGACAATGTTGAGAAGGGAAACATATCTTTGTCCTATGTCCCTACCCAAGACCAGCTAGCCGACATTTTCACCAAACCGCTTGACCAAGTCACTTTCACTCGCTTGCGGGGTGAGCTTGGGGTGTGTTTTCCTTTCTAGCTTGGGTCTTGGAGATTCTCATGTATATATGTGTCATATGTTCACTTTGCTGCATTTCATCCATGCATTTTACTTTCTGTACAAAACATGGTAGGATAGCCATCTTCGGATCTCTTGAGGTAGGAATGAGCTTCTCTTATATACATTGATCACCGATGTGCTATTTGCGAGATATGTGCATGTTGGGTAAATTGTGGATGTGAATGCTATGCTCTGGATGGTTTTGCCATATATTTGTGTTGAGATAGCTTTCTTTTGATGAAAATGCTAAAATTGTGTCTCTCATGAGTAGGTGATTGTCTATGCTCAATTTGTGCTTAAATGCTTATATCATGCTCAGTTTGTGCTTGAGGATCATATTCTCTTTGCTTGGGGTCAAAGATCTTTTATCATTGTAAATGTTTAGCCCTTTTGCTTGCTTGGGGAGGAGCATAAAGCTTGTTTTTGCCGCAAAGGCACTTCATGTACCATATTTAAAATTGAAAATGAAATTGGTGTATGAATTGCGTTATGCTTGAAAAATGAGCTCCTAATCATGTTTTATGGTTTGATATTCATATCTTGGGTGCTAAACCGTAGCATGCTTGTCTACCATGAGAAGTCTCATTTTAAGAAGTAGACACATAGCTCGGTGGCTTTAACATGACTTGAGTAGCTTGTGGGCGTTTATAATGATCTTGTGATGAGAATTTGTGATCTTGTATAAACTTTGGATGATCTAGTGAATTTATGTTCAAATTGGTGTAGAGAGAGTCTTGCTCATGAGATGACTATTTCCTTGTGAAAATTGCTTAAAATTGCTTTTGGCCATGTCACATGCTTATATGTCTCTACCTTCTTGATGGCAATATGCTAGATACACCTTGTCTACTTTGCTTGCTCTATGTCTCATTTGTAGCATTTTTGTTGTGCTCTTTGTATATTTGAGAAGCTTGGTAGATTGTATATGTGCTTTGACATGCATTTTTCATGAAAACAAGGGGAAGAGCATCATATACCCTGATTCATGCATTGTCAATAAGGGGGAGATGGTGTATGCATTTGGGGAGAATTTTCATGCGTTGGAAGTTTTTGTGAAAATTTGGTATGCATTTGTGAGATGTGGCATGTGAGGAGAAAAATTGAGAAGAAGAGGTTGCATTTGCTCAGGGGGAGTTTGCATATGTGCAGGGGGAGCTCTTTTGATTTTTTCCTGAGTTTTTGTGCCTTGTGATGTGCTCTTTGAGAGCTTTGTTTTGTCTCGGCTGTGTCGAGCCATTGCCCTTGTCTTAGGGGGCCGAGACTTGGATTGGCGAGTGATTGAGTTTTCGCTTGTTCTATGGCTTTGGATCACTTGCTTGAGAGGTTTGTGTTCATGGTTGTTTTCTTTTCTGTTTCTCTATGTGATTTCTATGGGTGTTGTCAATGCACTCATCAAGGGGGAGATTGAGGACCAGGTGTGTCCGAAGACCAGTGGAGGGTCGCTCCTTAGTGATGAGTGATTGACAACGTTGTGTGGACTGATGCTTCGCTAAGTGTACAGGTACAGGTTGCGGTTTGACTCGTGTCAGTGCAGGTGAAGAACAAGCGCGAAAGGCCTGAGCCGTGGCGGCCTCCGGGTGATGGAGAGGCAAGTAGACTTGGTTCGATGGACCCGATGGCCGATGGGGTCAAGTGCGAGCCGTGCGGTGCAAGACTGGCGGGCTGAAGTCGAGGACATGGGCCGGTGCAAGGTAGCGGTTGAAGCCCGAAGCTTGCACGTGGGGTTTGGTGGTTTGCCCACAAAACCATCAGGTGGACGGTTTCTTGGTTTGGGCCTCAAAACCAAGCCCGAAGACCCGAGGCGACGGAGACGGTGATCCGGGAGCTTCGGGAAGCTTCGAGGCGGAGGGCACGTGGCGTGATCGCGGGGTTTGCGTCGATGTGAAGCGAAGCTGCGGTGGAAGCGTGTTCGTCCGATGAAGACTTGACCAAAATGCCCCTGAGGGGTTGTATCTTCATTTATGCAGTAGGGGTAGCGTCGTTATTTACCTCCCTCCGAGAGACTTCGTATAAATAGCGGAGAGGTGGATGGCATCTCTCTCTCTTGCTTCCTAGGGCTTTCTCCCCCGGTAGATTTTTCCTGGACTGCTTTATTTTCCTCTGGATTCCTTAGGCTAGACTCTTGTACAGACTCTGTCCTCTGGATGTATGGAAGCATTCGGCGTTCCGGTGATCTCCTAGTCCCTTGTGATTTTTGTGTCATTTTCGGGTCTATTTTTGGGAGTTTTCGTTCTTCGCTCGATTCGTGATTTTGGGGGCGTTTCCTCACGGATTTCTTTGAGGGGATCATGGGTGGATGCCTTGCGCATCTTTGTGTGTGATCTTGACCCCTCAAACGCCGTGGAGAGCCTTCGATCCGTGCGTTTTTGGTTGGTGCCCGAGTTCATGGTGGTGGTTCGGTTGATCCGCGATTCCTGATGATTTAGTGGCTTAGGAGTCAAGATTTTTGGGGCATAGCATCCTTGTTTGACGCTTTTCATCTCCCCCAAATCTTGTCTCAAGAGCTTTAGCCGTTTGGGAGATCCGGTGATGGGAAGGTGGAGTTGACTCCCGAGCTCGAGCATTTTTCTGTTCTGTTCGTGCGTGGCGGACGGTCCGCGAGGTGCCAGCAGAGTTGGTGTTCTTCGTGTTCTTCGCGTGTTCTTGCGCGTCTTCGTTTCGATCTGTTTCGCCCCTAGGCTTTGGTTGCTGAGGGTTTGGTGGACGGTCCGCGAGAGCTTCACGGACAGTCCGCGTGGCCGGTTTTCTGGCGGACGGTCCGCGGTGCCTCCACGGACAGTCCGAATTTCGAGGGTGCGCTACTGGTGGTTCGAGGTGCTTTTTCGGACAGTCCGCCGAGCTAGTCCGGACGGTCCGCGCCCTCCTCGCGGACAGTCCGCCTGGTCTCCACGGATGGTCCGCCAAGTGCGTTCCAGAATTGATCAAGTTCTTTGATTCTTACTTTGGTGCTTCCGCTCTTTGCTCCTAGGCTTCTCTAGTGATCTTCTTGGCTTGTGTGTGCCTTGTTTGGAGCTTTGCTTGTGCGCACGGATTTGTGGAGTGGCAATCGGGGCATAGGCCGAATTCGACCAAAGGGAAGAATTTTTATCAGCTCCCATTCACTCCCCCCCTCTCTGGTCGCCCGTTTCGGTCCTTCACAAGTGTTGAAGAGCTTAAGAAGATCAAGTACTGCAAGTGGCACAATGCTACATCCCACAACACTGACGAATGCAAGGTGTTTCGTCAACAGGTCCAAAACGCAATAGATCAAGGGAAGCTTAAATTTGAGGCACCTTCCAAGTCAGGAAAGCTGATGAAGATTGACCAACATCATTTCCCTACTAATGTAGTGAAATCAACTTCACGAACAAAGATGTTGACATCTGAATCAGCTCAAAATAAAAAGGTCATCGATCCCAAGGCTCAGATAACAACAGAAGAAACAAAAGGCAAAGGACTACTTGAAGAGAATAATCCAAGAACACCAAGCAAAGTTACTCAATCCCAGTTTCTTCTGAGCAAGTATCAGCGCCATCAACAAAGGATCAGAGAAGGAGAAGAATGGGCAAGGTGTAATTCAAATCATTGGAGATGTTCGTTCTTCAGATATTGTTGGGAAGAAGGTGTAACATCCCGGAGTTTTCCGGAATATTAGTTTTTGTAAAAATGTGGATTTCAAATATTTTGCTTGAATTTGAGTGCATGCTTAAAATTTCAAGGATGTCTTCTTTGAATCCTTCCCTAAATTCCTAGATTTATTGTTGAGTTAATAATATATTTTCAGGATTATAAATGTTAGTGTGATCTTTTTGGAGTTTATTTGATTTTATTTGGATCTTATTTGTGTGTGGTTCAAAGTTGAATTTAGAATTCAAATTTGAATTGAAATAATTTAAGGAATAGGAGTTAAGGAAAAAAATGGGAAAAGACCAAACCCTCTGCTGGGCCTTTTCTCCGCCGTTGAAGTCCACCGGACCACCCCCTACTCCTAGCCCAGGATCGCTCGTTTTGCCGGCCCACCGAAAACCGCCGGCCCGCTTAACTCAGCCCAGCTCCCACCTACCCCCTCTCCACCGCAGTCACCGCCAAGTGGGCCCCTGCTGCCAGCCTCTCTCCTCGCCTTTCCCCTTCCTCCCGCTGACACACGCTGGGGAAAAATGATGGGCGCCGCGGGGAGCCGCCTCGCTCCGCCGGATGGGCGCCGCGGGGAGCCGCCTCGCACCGCCGGATGAGCGCCGCGTGGCCTTGGCACGGACGCCGAGGAATCACCGCCATCCGCGGCTTGCCCTAGGAGCCCTAGTTCCCCGCATAAAAGCCGCGCCGCATCCCCTTCCACCCGGCTCACCCCTGTTCCGCCGCCGCCTGGGGTTTTCCCCTTCCAATCCACCACCTTGGGTAGAGAAGAAGGAGCCGGAGCCGCCGCACCGGGGAGGAGCCGGAGCTGCTGCTTGAGGACGATGTCGAGCCGTGGGCGCCGCCGCCGTCCCGGAGCAGCTCGAGCTAGGGACCGCGACGTCGAGACCGGGAGGACGCCGTGGACCTGCTCCGCTTCCTCTGCTCTGCTCCGATCTGCTTCGCGTCTTCACCGCCATCCTTCCACCAACCCACAGCTCAGGTGAGCCCCTTCTCACCTCACTTGATGGTTGTGGTGGTGGCCTTAGAGCCGTTATGCTGGGACGCCGCCCGGGGCACGCCCCTGAACCTGCTCACCTGCTCTGCACCACGCCGCCGCGCATACCGCCGTCGCCATGTGAGCCAGCCTTCGAGATGAGCATTTTCGCTTGCAGGTGCCGCTACCAACGTTCCGCGCGCGCACCTTCGCCTGAACCCCCCTTGTCCTCCGTTTTACCTCCAAGCACGTCACCCAGACCAAGCCGCCGCGCCGACCTGCACCAGGAGCACCAGGGCACCGCGCATTGGCACGACTGTGCGGCGGCCGTGGCCCAACCTCTGGGTCACGCGCCTGTGCGTGCAAGCCAAGGCCTTGCTTTTGGCCAACCGTGCGCACCCATGCCGTGCCCCTAACCCGCTCATCAGGCGCGCACTTCTGTCGCCGTTTAGCGCGTCACCCTGCTTGCCACACCATCGCGGCCAAGCCGCCGGCGTCCGCACGAACACGCGCACACGCTGGAGGGTGAAGGCCCCGTTTTCTGGGGTTCTTTCTCCACAACCGTTCTGCACACCATCACATCGAAGCACGCCCCAGCGCACTCGCGCGCTCTCGTGCATGCGCCGGCGACCGAACCGCCGCTCTTGTCATCTCACCGTCCTGTCTTCGTGCGTCATGGTCAAGTTCCCGGCTTGCACACACGCACACCTACGCAGGAAGGCACCGCCTTTGCCTTGCACGGCTCTATCGAGCCCGAGGTGCGCAGCTCGCCCACCAGCGTTAGCGCCCGTCCAGCCACGCCACCGTCACGCCTTTCTTCGCCGCCGTACCCGGTCGAACGCCCGCGCCCGCGCAAAGCTGAAGCCCCCGCCTTTTTCTTACCCGGGACAAACCAGAGCGCCCAGTTTGCTCACCTGCGCGCACGCGCTGTTCGCGCGGCCGCCCTGCCTTGCCTCGCCGCGCGCCGCTCCTCCCTGCTCGCCGATTCGTGTCGAGGCCAAGGAGCGGTCTTGCGGCCGTGCACCGTATCCTCTCGCTACGGTCGGGGACCGAGCTTTGAAACCACGCACGCACGCGCTCTTGCACGCGAGCTAGCACGACGGTGCCCGCGCACGAACCAGCGCCGCCGCCCTGTTTCCCGCCGGCCGCCGAAGAAACTCGCCGCCGGCCTAGCTTTGCCACCGCGGAACGCCTCTCGGGCATTCTGTCAAGCACCTTTGGTGCATCCCAAACCGAGACCTTGGGGCCTTGTCGCACCCCTGCGCGCACAGCGACCGGCCGTAGCTGATCCGCTGGATCCCGTGCGCCACCTCCACTCCCTGCTAAGCCACACGATCGGCCACACCGCCGCGCGCTGCACTGGATCATTGGGATCCTTTGCACCCAGCCACTCTCTGCTAAGCCACAGGATCGCACACACCACCGCCTGCCGCACCGGATCCCTCCGGATCTTGTGCACCCTGCCACGCCTGCGGCCCTGTCAGCTGCCACGCGGACAGCAGCTGGCTTATAGCCTGCTGCGTGGCCGCCACTTCAGCAGCTAGAGCCACCCTGCTGCTAGCTTAGAGCCAGCCTAGATCTAGGAAGAGCTATCCTATAGCTGGCTTATAGATATATATATTGTGGATGCGCAATTTAATTTCAAAAAATGGTTTTAACCTTCGAAAATTCATAACTAATTCATACGAGCTCCGAAAAATATGAAACTACTTTCATAATCTTTCTAAAATCATGACGCACCCGTTAGTTAGGTGTTTGCTCTCTTTTGGCCCTTCATGCTTCTTCTTTTGGTGTTATTTGCAATTAGCTCCGGTATTTATTTATATTCGCGAATCTAGGAGCTACCGGAGCCGGAGAGTCGACCCAGGACTACGACGACGACTTCGCCTTCGACGACTACCCTCACACAGGTTCACGCCCGACCTACTTTGAATGCCCATTAGGCATTGCTTTAGAACTGCTAGCGCTTTACTTATGCATGATGATGGATATGATGAAACCTTGCACTGCCCTTTTTAAATACCTTGTCCTTGATTGACCTACTACTACTACTATATATATGCGTGTTTATACGCTGAGCTTCGCTGTGCATGTGTTGGGATATTGTGGTAGAATTCTTGGCGTGTGTGGGGAAAATCAGGCAGGAGAAGGTGTTTTTAGGTGACTTGGCGGCGGTGAGCTCAAGACAACCCGATCCGAGATTAGGGGCCAGGGTTCGTCTTCTCGGGCGATTCCCAGTTTGGTACCTATGGCGGGTGCACGATTTTAGGAGCACAGGTGTTGGGGTTTTTGTGATGACTTGGAGGATAGGAGCTCGCCCCGGTCTGAAACCGAGTGGACCGCTTTGTGTTCACAGGACTTTCGTACACACCACCTCGCCGAGAGTGGGGATAGGGCCGGGTCGACCCTGGCAAGTGCGATTCCATACCTGCTAGTAAGATAGAGGGTATCAGTGGAAGGGAAGTGGGTGAGGACCCTTTCCCTTTGCAGTCGCTTCCCGTGTGGCCACACGGGGGCATGTTCACAGTTCTGGGGTGGTCCTTTGCGAGGGACCGCATCGAGACCCGGATGCAGGGTGGAATCGTAACTCCTAGGTGTTCGTCCGGTAGGATGGGCTTGGTTGGCTGATCACCGCCAGGTGCCATTCCGAGTTGGGTACAGGTGTACACACTCTGCAGAGTTTAGATCTATACGTATAGCCACGTCCTCGGTTATGGACATGCCCGATGTTTACTCCGACTCTCATGTTTTGGGATTTCTACCTCCCCCTATAGGATTCGAGTGTGTTGTGAGCCGTGGTTGTACTCGGGGAGAGGGGAGTTGCTCCCTCTGCCTCGCGGATCCGGGTGCAATCATTGAGGTACGAGGAGTGGGAGTTCTCGCACCGCCCCTAGATGGAGATAGGATCTGGTGACGGTGATCTGGGTGTCCAGATGTAACCGGAGGTGGATGAGAGACTTGGGATTTGGTGGGATATGGAGATGTTACCCTTTATATGCTGCTACCGCTGCTTAGGAAAACACTAGCCTTTACCTTGATCCTTTTTATACCTCTAGAAGTAGGCCACTTAAAGCTTGCATATGGTTGGTGACGTGGACCTATCCCGATCCTTGGGGATAGCCCTTGAGCTTGCAGGGTACGAGTCAGACTTCGACAACAACACCGATGGATAGTACGATTGAAGGGCGCGACGCTACGCTCAAGGATGCCTGTGGGAGAGAAGAATAAAGCTGGAGACATCTTCTGGAAGCTAGCTACCGCTGCGTAGGCTCTTATTCATGTTATTCCGCCAAGATGTGTGTAATGATGTACTTCTTTAATGGATTTGTAATAAAATTAATACTTTTGGATGCGTATTTCCGCTGTATGGTTGTGTTATTTATCTGTGATGGAATTCTGTACGTGATAGCGTCTGATCCAGGGACTATCGCAAGGTACAGGGTGACGGGTTTTCCTCCCCGAAAACCCGGGTCGTTACAGAAGGGATTAAACTTCCAACGATGGATAATTGTCCATAGTGCAATGGTTTTTATTCTGAAGGACAATCTTCCAAAAGGGCTTGCTTCGATGACAGAGGAAATAGGCTAGCAATACACAACAGCAGAGAACTTCATGACCAACAGATCCCGGTGCATGATCGGCTGGGGGGCAGGATCAGCGTATATGATCGTCTAGGAGGCAAAATCGGAGAAAATCGGACAGACTCCAATTGGGTAGAAGAGATAGCTGACAACAGGGTTCCTGATGAAGACGTATTGGCAAGGAATCCAGAAAGGCGTAACACTACATACGAGGTCAGAAGCCAACACACAGTTCACCAACATAGATGGTGCCCAGAAGGTTTAACCAAATCTCAGAAGAGGAGGATCCAGCGCTTGCGACAATTGGAAGAGCAAGAAGAGATTGAGAAGCAAGCACTTGACAAGAAGAAGGTCCGATCCCAAATCTGGCGACCTAAACCCAAACTCGATAACAAGGGAAAGGGTCAACCAGTAGCAGATGTTAACATGGTCTTCATGCTACCCAAGGAGTTTATGACTTTTGAAGACAACTCGGATGAAGAAAATTCAGATGAGGAGTTAGGATCGGCTCAGTTAACCTTGGATCCAATGCTGGCCAGTTTTGAGAAACCAGGTGAGGAAAAGCGCCAACATATGAAAGCTTTGTTTCTCAAGGGACTTGTCAATGGGAAGCCAGTCACAAGGCTCCTGGTGGATGGTGGTGCATCGGTCAATCTCATGCCCTACTCAATGCTTCGAAGATTTGGGAAAAGTGAGCAAGACCTAACCAAGACTGACATCATGCTACTTGATTTCGAAGGAAACTCATCATCCGTAACGGGTGCCATATGCGTGGATCTGATAATCGGCAGCAAGACCCTTCCAACTACCTTTTTGGTTATCAAGGGGAAGGGATCATACAATTTACTGCTGCATTCCGTCTACCATGCATCAATGCGTGATTCAATGGATCGGAGATTCGGTGGAAGTGGTCAATGCCGATTCCTCTTTCCATATTGCAGCAGCCGATACGCACTGGAATTTTGATAAAGTGATCTGCATATTAGGGAAAGTGTGGAAGATAGATTTCCTCAAGATGTCTGACTTTGAGATTCAGCCGATTCAGACGATCGATTCTCAAATATAAAAGAAAGAATAAAGGGCTGCATCGGCCGATTGAGAAGGTTGGACTTCAACAGGACTAGGCTGATGCTCATCAAGACAAAATTTGAAGATCGAATTAGTTAATTGACTGATTACTACTTCTGGCTTCTTAGCCGATTTAGATTTCGGGTGATAGCCGATACTGAGTTATCGCCTTCAGTGAAAAAATTGTAAAAGATCAAAGGGTTTTCAAACATTTATAGCCGATCCATGATTCGGATAATGGTCGATGTAACAATCACCCTTAGAACGAAAAATATGAGCATATATATTTATTTATTTATTTCTCTCATATTTTAGTACATCGTGTTTACATCTTCATGGAAGAGCAATGGAGTACAAAATTTAGAAGATAATTATCCTATCATATGATAAGGATATTGAATCGATGAACACCAGAGAGAGATGGGGTACTGCGAAGAGGAAACGAAAGACTAAGATCTTCGCCAGATTCTGTGATCTTCCGCCGAAAGCTCCACGAGTTGAATGACCAAGGTGGTCATCCCCTTGGCGCGCTCTTCCTCTGATACAGGTGCAGCAGGACATTCTACCTTGCTCCTTCTCTTCAGCCGTTGAAACCAAGCTTTTCACAAGGATTCTTTTAGCTGTTGTACCTCCTAGCTTCGCAAGAAGAGTCGGAGAAGGTGACAGAATGCTACACTAATTCACAAGAATTCTTCTAGCCATGGTAAGAAAGGAGGAGAAAGGAACAATCAAACAGCAGAAGCTTGCACCCTACCAAATCTAGTATGTGCACCATGATGGAAAAATGTGAAGAGCCTATGAACATTCGATTGCTATTTATAGCCCAAACTAGAGGGAAAGGAAACTGAAGAAGATAAGAAGGAATCAAAAAGATGCCAGATCCGATCAAAGTGGAAATAGTCTTTCCATGAAAGACTCAATTTTCAGAGGCTAACATTGATTTCAGTGATACGTTTCCCCAAAAAAGGGAGGGGCGCTCAAGAGCTGTTGAAGGAAAAAACTCTATGCTCTAGAAGAGAAAAAAATAAAAAGGGGGTTTCCCAATGTTGCTGAAGACATCAACAAGCTTACTGGCAGCGACATGAAGCAAAACTATTTCAAGGAGACGCTTGTTGCAGCAAGTAAAGATCTAAGTCTTCCTGAAAGCACTCTAAGAGGAAGATGCCTCCCATCCCTAATATCAACAAGTCGATCTAGATATTCTCGGCTAAAAGAGGAACTTATGAAAAGGGAACCAGTGAAGAACCATTGGGTCATAGATTGAGTTTTATAGGAGGGATACATGGAAAAGATAGTTCAGAATCACATGCTAACATTAAAAGATTGGTGGCATTCAAGGATAAGTGGGAAGCATTCATCTGCCACGATTCAGAAAGGTCACGAGATGGACAGTAAATATTGTCAGAAGAGAGATGGTTATCCAGGCATTGGAACGCAATGAAGTAAAAGCTAATTACATCGGCTAAATAGGTCGATCACATTACATCAAAATTTCTTCGGATTTTTGACTTCGAACTTCGCTTCTGCCTCAGTGCTGGAGTTCATTGATAGTACCATAAGCGTTGATGATCGTCAGAATCCTTTCTACATCCTCACGATTGAAAGACTAGAGAAAAAAGAAAGTAATCAGAGGCAAAGGCTGATTCACAAGAAAGGAGAGATAGATGCCTGATTGATAATTTGGCTTCTGAAAAACCAACATTAACTCAGAGAAACGGCAAGCACCAACAAAGTTAGGTTGGGGGTTCTATACGTCGACAAACTGCAGAGCATATACCAAGGATGATTGCCCTTCAACAGCACTGAAAGCAACTGCAACCTTCATAGCATCATCCAGATATAGAGCTCTGATTAACAGAAGTTCATCAAAGGACAGTAACGGGTACTGCTTCCTGAAAATATTTGCAAAAAGAGATGCCTCCCATGACTAATGAGAATTAATATGTTCTTTGGATGCATTGAGGATGGCACTGAGAAAAACTCATGAGAAGTCTATGGACGAAAAGATGAGTTTATAAAGGAAGAAGCAAGACAGAATCACATGGTCAAATCAGGCATCAATAAGGCAAGATCCAAAATATTCAAAGCAGGAGCATAAAGACAGTAAAGAATTTCTGGTGATTCCCATGTGCAAGAAGGAAAAATTGAAGGAAAGAATTTCAGAGCAAAAGAAATTTACTCTGAAACTGGAGGCATGTGTTGACACCGTTTTTGACACGTGTCGGAGAATAGCCGAAGAGACATCGGGAAGACCTCAAAGCCGATGAAGAAAAGGAGAGAAGCGACCAGCCGATCTGGGATCAGCCGATTAATAGAGAAGAAACGTGGCAGAAGAAGAATACACCAAAAGGATGGAAGACGGAGGTGGGTCAACAATCAAGTTGACATCGGGTCAAAATCAGTTTAGAGAGTCTGATTCCTATAGGAATCGTTAAGTTTTTGGTAATTTTATTTCTTTAGATTCAAGTAAACATTGTCGTCATCGACTAGGAGTCAAGTTGTCCTCAGGACATAAATAGCGACCCTGCGTGGTTAGAGAAAGTTTGTACACACCAATATACACAAAACCTTTACTTTTTCAAGTCGGTGACTTCGCCACCCTTTTTTTACTTCTTATTTTCTTGTTTCTTCAAACGTCGTTCTTCTAGCTCGTCAGGCTACATCAATCGACCTCCGGCAAGCTTGTAAGTATCGTTTTATCGAATAATAACTGGGCTTTAACCTCCGGGCGCATCACTGTGGTTTCGTCTAAGTTTTATTCATAACTTATCGATATCAGCTAGGTTTGCAAGTTTTCTAGTTTATTTAGCTTTTATCACCAATTTATCTAGCTCGTGATCATATCGTATCGGCTAACCTCGCTCCTGCATCGTTTCACTACGATACAGCCGATCTAGATTGGTTTCGAGTGTTGTCTCGTTGCGCTTAGTTTGCTCTGCTTTTGCTTGCGCTTTGCCTACGTCATCAAATCGGCTGGTCTAGCCGTTTTGGTTATACTTGCACTTCGGCTGCTCCAGCTAGCCGATTCGCTCCACAGTTGTATCGGCCGATCGGGCTGTTACTTGTTGAAGACCCACATCGGTTCTCTAGCCGATCTAACCTGCATCTAACGTTTCCTATCTTTCCGTGCCGATCAACAGGTCAGGTCGGCTGGCACGCCTTGTTACATCCGGGGATCCGTTACGTGTTGTTGTTGAAGAACTTTAATCCGTTTTTTGCGTCAACACCAGTCTGACCGGTGCCCAAACCGGTCTAATTGCATCATCTAGGGTTTCGCAAAATAAATCTAAGCCAAAGATGGTTAAGCCTAAAAAACCCGAGATTGGTGTTTGGAAAACAATTAAATCTAAAGGCCGTAAGCATCAAAGAGAAAAGCCGAAGCTCAATGAAAAACTTCCGGCTAAGTCTCAAAGACAAAATAATGTCAATGGTGCTAGTCGGTCTAAAAATTCTAAACACCCAAAATCTTCTCCTAAAGAGAAGTTCCATAACCAGAATCGGCAACGAAGTAACTCTCAAAAATCAATGTTGTTTCCTCCATATGGATCATCAATGCCTATACCATGAGAAGATTATTTTAATATGCATTATTTTTGTCCTCCATGGTTTTATAATTCATATATGTCATCTGCTCCTTGTTACTTCCGATCTAATTGTATTAATTATAGAGAGCTGATAATCGATGAGGCATCACCTATGCGTAATGACTGTTTTGATCAAAAGAATCGGTCAACACAGAAAGATAAGCACAAGGTGATCAAACAAGTTTATCGTGTCAAAAAAGATGGTAGATTAAATAAAAATTCAGATTTGACACTAGATATAGAAAAGCCGCATATTGAAAAATCATCAACTAGTTCTACTAATCAAATTGTTCCCGAGGATACACATGTTTCCAAAAACATAGCCGAGCATCAATCTAGCTCGGCTGGGGAGCAAGCAGCTGGTTCTGAAGGAACCGGTCTAACCGGTGCCCAACCCGGTCTGACCGGCTTTGCCAAAAATTCTGGTGTTGCTGCAAATTTCATGCCAAAGAGCAAGGTGATGAGAAAGAAGCCAAGCTTTGATGGGTTGCTGCATAAGTATCAAAAGATAGCCGAGCTAAAGCAAAACAATCGTCTAGGAGATGATCAAAGTAGGAATTCTTCATCACCAAAAGCAAAGAAGCATCGACGGTCATCACATTGGTCTTCTTATCCCATCGATGCAAGTGCCATGGAATGCTTATTCAGGTATAAACAATTTCAATCCATGGTTTTGGTATAACCCTTGGTCTTCTTTTTGCAACTATCAATATTATGCTTGTGATGCACCAAGGAGCTACGGTTGGCCGTCATGGCCACACCAGGACTTCAGTTGGTAGATATGTTGTTTAGAAGCTAAAATATCAGTTTTATACATATTGCAATTGCTAGAATTTTGTTTCGGTTACCTAGCATTCATAAAGAGTCTAGAATCCATCATATGGGTGATATATTGTTCATTATCGTCTTTAGATGATTATGACCATTGAGAATGTTTTCCGGCACGCAAGCTTTTCCAGAAAACAGGGGGGCATATGTTTGCACCCAAAATTGGCAGGTCTGGGCGAAACCGATCAGACCGCCCCACCAACCCAGTTAGACCGCCCTGGTCAAAGTCCTCAAAAGGCAATTTGGACTTCACCATTGGATAGGTCTCATCGAGTAGATCAAGATTCATATGTGGAACGTCCAAATCGGAGTCCGGATGAAAGAGATATGACTTATGAAATATCTGCGTGTCGCCAGGGCGGTTAGACGACGTGGTCTAGGCGGTTAGACCGGGTTTGGGTTGTGTAAACCGAGTTGAAATTCTATTTTAGCACGAGATTTGTTAGGACTTTGACTCCAGCAGGGGAAAGACCTCCCCTCCCTATAAATATAAAGGGCCACGGCTGATTGAAATCATCACAATCGAATCTATCAAATTTATCTTTATCGTATTTACCTTGTTATTCCTTCTTTACCCTACTTTTCCAAGCTCATGTTCCGTTCCTCTACTACCTCCACAGCACGAGAGGACATCCTAGCTGGCTGCCGAGCCTAGGACAACCCAAGGTGTGCCTGCCCCGACGGGGTCCCTCCCGGGCGGGCGTTCGTTAGTTTCTTGCCGGTGAACCCGACGACCCCTGTCTGACCGCCCCTCCGACGCAGTCTGACCGTCCTACGCAGAGGTGCGGCAAGGAGCTCCTCCGCGTGTTTGTTGGCTCCGGAAAGGCGTCAACAATGTTCATAAGTGCAAACATGATCGCCCGTGAGATTACATGAGAAGGTTTGATTTTGTGGTGGGTGGCCTGGTGGGCAGCGTAGAAAGGCGGCAGTGGGTGTCTGAGTTAGAGTGCCAAGGAATGAGAGCTTCAAAACTAGAACTAGATGTTAAGGAAGAGTTCCTCTACAGTTGGGCCACTGGCAAGAGGGGCCCGGACCCACACGTTAGTGACTCAGCTGCAGATTCAACTACCATAGAGGAGTCTCGCCTGGTGTTTTCGCTTTGTTCCTGTTGTCCTTTTTCTCTTTGTGAACCCGTACCTGTAAGAGAACAAGCAAACTTTTTCTCTCATCTCTTAATAAAAAACGTGTTATGCACGTCTTAAAAAAACAGTGGCGGAGTTTGGACAAAGAAGTGGGTATGACATCAAATTTAAATATAGAGATGGGGTCAGATTATTAGTGCTTTTGTTTCCATTTTAGCAGTAAAATTCAGTGCTCCGTTATAGAAGTTTACCATGCATGCATGTATGAGCATGGATATAGCATACCTGAGTGCAAAAGCAACGGAATTGGTTCTTGCTCTGACTTCGGTTTCGCCATTCCTAATGGAGCTATATATGCAAGACGCAAAATATATATTTTAGTTTGCATGGGGGATGATGACAGCTTTAATTTGCTCGGTTGGTTGGTTGATTTGGCCGAATATATAACTACTCCATTCCCAACTGTAGGTCTTTTCTAGGTCATATAAATTATTATACATCTACATACATTGTCTAAGTGCATAATAATATCTATGAACATAAAAAAAACTAAAAAGACCTAAATTTGGAACAAAAGGAGTACATAAGAGTCAATTAGTGTTAAAGTTAATTGTATAACTTTCTCCATCAGTTTAAACTTCAATCTCAAATTGTAATACGTCAGCTTTGACATTTCTATATTCATTCATTCATCGTATTAGGCACAGTTTATTTTTAGATATGGGTACACTCCCAAATATTCACTCCATAACAAATTATGTAAGGTATGACATTAACCTTCTCGGTTGCACATTATTACGTCACATAATTATACTTCAAAATAAGTTTTGCTTTTTACAATTGTGCATAACTATTTGGGAAAAAGCTTTGTCGTCCTATACTTCCTTATAGGAGGCCGCACTCGGGTTCGATGGGGAGGAGGAAGGAGGCAGGAGAGGGAGGGAATAAAGCCGCAGGGGCCAGAGGGAGGACATAGTGTAAAGGTGGGCCTGAGTTGGTGGGTGGGTCTGTGAATAGTTTTCTTTGTCGTCTGCTGTGAAGAAGACGCATGGCAAAGAGTTTTTTGTTGTGCGCCAGCGTACAACAAAGTTTTTTTAAATAATTATATTTAATTCATAAAAATTAACACAAAATAAGTTATGGTGTCTATTGTTTATAGAAAAAGTTTTGAAGTCAAAACTTAATTTGAATGTCATGTCATCTACAAATCCAACCATATACTTCTTAACTCTATGAAACTTCATCGGAGATGTTTCGATTTGTAAGCATCGTACATGACAAAATGTTCAAAACGCATTCAAATTTTTACCACAGCCTTCGCACATGATATCATAAGATATAGACAAATCTCATGATTTTCAAACTTCATTTGCATTTTATATAATTTTGAAATCATTTGGACACACCATGATGGTCGTGTTTCTTTAAACACTTGTAGTTCAAATTTGACTTCTTTCAAAAAATTGCTTGATATGCAATTAATTAGTTAAATATATCAAATGACTATAAAAATCTTTCAAATTTTACCATGAAGTATTACATGTTGTATGTATAGAGTAAAAACAAGTTCAAGGTTAGGAGAATTTTTTTTAGGGGCAATTAGATTTAGGACTTAGGAGGATATATATATATATATATATATATATATATATATATATATATATATATATATATATATATATATATATATATATATATATATATATATATATATATATATATATATATATATATATATATATATATATATTACTTTGCCGTGCGTCGGCGCATGGCAAAGTTTTTCTTTGCTGTGCGTTGTTCACAAAACACATGGCAAAGGCCCCTCTTTGCTGTGCGCCGAAGCAAAAATGCACGGCAAAGGATTCTCTAATAAAATCCAAATCTTAATTAGAAAAATACCAAAATTATCAAATAGCTTCAAAAAACACCAAAATTTTACATAAAACAAATTATGTTGTCTATTGCCTATAGAAAAAATTTTGAATCCAAATTCAATTTTGATCGTTGCTTTTAATTCAAACCTAATTGCATCCTTCTCAACTCTATGAAACTTATACGGAGATGTTTCGATTTGTAAGCATTCAAATTTCATGAGATATAGACAAATCGCGAAGATGACAAATTGTTCAAAACGCATTCAAATTTTTACCACAACCTTCACACATTATATCATGAGATATAGACAAATCTCATGATTTTCAAACTTCATTTTCATTTTATAGAATTTTGAAATCATTTGGACACACGATGATGGTCGTGTTTCTTTAAACACTTGTAGTTCAAATTTGACTTCTTTCAAAAAATTGCTTGACATGCAATTAATTAGTTAAATATATCAAATGACTATAAAAATCTTTCAAATTTTACAATGAAGTATTACATGTTGTATGTATATAGTTGAAAAAAATTTCAAGGTGAGGAGAAATTTTTTTGATGAGCGATTAGATTTGGGACTTAGGAGGATATATATAGAAAAATTACTTTGCCGTCGGTGCATGGCAAATTTTTTCTTTGCCGTGCGTTGTTCACAAAACACATGGCAAAGGCCCCTCTTTGCTGTGCGCCGAAGAAAAATGCACGGCAAAAGATTTTTTAATAAAATCCAAATTTTAATTAGAAAAACACCAAAATTATCAAATAACTTAAAAAACACCAAAATTTTACATAAAACAACTTATGTTGTCTATTGCTTATAGAAAAAATTCTGAATCCAAATTCAAATTTGATCGTCGCTTTTAATTCAAACCTAACTACATCCTTCTCAACTCTATGAAACTTATACGGAGATGTTTCGATTTATAAGCATCGTACATGTCAAATTGTTCAAAACACATTCAAATTTTTACCACAGCCTTCACACATTATATCATGGGATATAGACAAATCTCATGATTTTTAAACTTCATTTGCATTTTATAGAATTTTTAAATCATTTGGACACATGATGATGGTCGTGTTTCTTGGTCAAGATGTTCGAAATTTCTTTTGATTTCAGAGGTAAGAACTCAAATTGGGCTAAATAACACGAATATCATTTTTATACTTATTTTGATCTATTATTTGAATCACTTGTAGTTCAAAATTATCTTCTTTCAAAAATTTGCTTGGCATGCAATTAATTAGTTAAATATAGAAAATGAATAAAAAATCTTACAAATTTTACCGTGAAGTATTGCATGTTGTATACATATAGTAGAAAAAATTTCAAGGTGATGAGAAATTGTTTTGAGGGGCAATTGAATTTGGAACTTAGGGGATATAAATAGAAAAATAATTTTGCCGTGCGCCAGGGGTTTCGGTGCACGGCAAAGGGGACCAAAAAAATCATTTTTTCCCTCGGTGTTAACGGATGGTAACGGACGTTGAAAAAATAGTTTGCCGTGCGTGAAAAAAAAACGCACGGCAAACAACGAGTTTGCCCTGCGTTTTTTCTTTGCCATGCGCCCTATAAAAAACACACAGTAAAGAAACTCTTTGTCGTGCGTCAAATATTTTAACGCACGGTAAACATCCATTTTCCTGTAGTGAAGCCCGCCAGGCACGGTCACGCTACCGTCTCCATCCGCCATGGCGATGAAAACACACCGCCGCGGTCGCCGCCCACGAAAAAGGGGAAAGGAGAGAGGTCTGATCCAGGGTTTGTGAATTCCGCTCTCAGGAGACAATAGGACGGGGAACTTTTGATGTTCTGTGAATCCGTCGATTTGGGCCTTGGCACTCTTCTTTGCGCCTGTCCGATCCACAGGTTGCATATGGTGGTGCGGTGCCGGCTGACAGGGAACACCTCTCGACGACGGCAAACGACGTCCGGCCGGCCGGCAGAGATCGAGGTTGACCTCCATCACCGCCGGCGTCACGGCCGGAGTGAGGATCGCTTCTACGAGTCCGAGCAGGATTTGCAGGAGAGAAAATTGCTGCACGTGAATTTCAATCGATGCGAGCGCTGGAGCAATGCATGATAGTATGACGCGTCGTGTTATATATTTATCGCACGTGAACAGAATACAGCAGTAATTATTCCTTCATCATGCATAGTACATGGAAGCTGTAGAATGTATATATTGTCCTCCCACATATAGTTTCGCGTCGCGGCGCGCCTTTGGTATGTGTAGCTCTGCCTGCTGCTAGCCGACGACGGGGGTGTCCACGACGGGGCCGACCGAGTTGCCGGCGTCGAAGAAGACGCGCACGCGCTTGGCGTTGAAACCCGGCCACAAGTTGGCGCCCTTCGGGACCACCTCGATCGCCACGTCGGGCCTGTCGCTGTTGATCTGTGTCACCGCCGCCGTCGCCGGCCACCCCACCACCTCCGGCCACGACGTCTTCAGGGTACTGCCCATTTTTCCTGTATATATGCCTGCACAAGTAGGATGGTGATCGCCGTGATTCCTTTACATCAATCCACAACAAATGCTTACTATAATACAAGGATATATAGGATGCCAACCTGACAAGTAAAACTACAAGCAAGTAGTGCCTCACTGCTGCTATTGGATAGAGTGGGTATGTGCTTCTCATCAAGCCATCGATGTGGTATATGTAGGGATGGATTGCGTTAACAATTAAGCGTGTGAATGCATTGGTCATTTCGCCCTTGGTGGATAGGAACTCATCAAGCTTTGGTCCTAACTCCTTGTAATTGTATAATGATCCAGTACTGCTTTTTTTTTTTTGCGAGTCAGTACTTCCTTGTTTACTGACGAAGCACCAAGCAGTTGTGTCAAGCATTGGATAAAAAAATTGATCAACGTAGAAGGAGCTAGCCGAGTAAGCTAGAGGAGACTCGAACCTGAGTGTTTTTTTTTTGACAAGAACCTGAGTGGTTAGAGTGCGCAAGCGCAACCATATATATCTTCCACTCTAGCCAATAATTGAGCAAGCTCACTTCCTATACACATGGATACAGATATAAAAAATCTTAGCCTTTAAATGTCCACGCCTATATATTGTTCAGACACTTGAAAATGGTTGAAACTTTATTATTAGGTGACCTTATGGTCAAAAGTGCAAACACAATAGCCGCCCGTGAGGTTACATGAGAAGATTTGACTTGTAGCCATATTCTGTCGTGGACGGCGTAAAAAGGCAGTAGTGGGTGTCTCACTTAGAGTGTCAAGGTATGAGAGCTTCACAACTAGATGTTACTCCCTCCGTCCCCAAAAGAGTGCCATTGTTAGTTTTCGTGTCACTAGTTTGACCGGATTTTTAGAAATTGCAACATTTGTATCTTCAAATAAATTTATTAAAAAAACTAGATTCAAATATCTATCTAACTATATTAAATTTATATCCTAAATATTAATATATTATATATATTTAGTCAAAGTTGTTTCTCGAGAAGCAAAAATGACACTCTTTTAAGGACGGAGAGAGTAAGTAAGAAGTTTCTCTGCAGTTGGGCCACTAGCTAGCATGCGGGGTCAGACCCACGCGTCAGTGGACTCAGGTTCGACTGCCACAGAGGAGCCCCTTATCTGATGTTAATGTTGTGGGGCTGCCAAAAATGATCTAATGAGCAGTGGCAGAATTTGGACACAGAGGATCGGAGGGGGTATGACTCAAATTTAAAGAGAGGGCTCAGATCAGTGCTTCTCTTTCCATTTTAACAGTGAAAATGTGAAATTCATCAGTTCTTCGTTAATAATTTCTATAGCATTTTACCGTGCACACGTGTATGCTGTGCATGGATATAGCAAGATGCAATATATATTTTTTAGTTTCCCTGTGTATGTGTGTGTGGGGGGGGGGTGATGAAATATTTAATTTGCTCGGTTGGTTGGTTGATTTACTCTTCCGTTTCAAATTAAGTAGTTTTGACTTTTCTAGATCTTAGATATTAATTATGATGCACCTAGATATACAATGTATCCAGATACATAATAATATCTATGAATTAAAAAAATTAAACGACCTACAATTTGGAATGAAGGGAGTACATGCATAAGAGTCAATTAATGTTCAAGTTAATTGTATAACTTTCTCCATCAGTTTAAACTTCAGTCTCAAATTGTAATACATCAATTTTGACGTTTCTATATACAATTTATTTTCAAATATGGGTACGGTACACTTCCAAATACTCACTCCGTACCAAATTATAAGGAGATTATCCTTCTCGGTTGCACAGTATGACGTCGCATGATTATACTTCCTTGGCGGAAAATAAGTTTTCCTTTTTAGATTTGTGCTTAACTATTTGGGAAAAAGCTTTGCCGGGCTCCTAGCATGCATCCTCTTGGGAAAAAAATGTAGCTAAAACTAAGCTGGTGGGGTTAAGATCGCCCCACGGTTTTCATTAAGAGAAGAAAACCTAATCCTAGGTGTGCATAAATATTTGGGAAAAAAGTTTTGTCAGGCTCCTAGTGTCGTCTTGGAAAAATGGAGCTAAAACTAGGGGGTGCTGAGAGATTTAATTTTCTTGGTTGGTTGGTCGATTTACTCTTCCGTTTCAAATTAAGTAGTTTTGACTTTTCTAGATCTTAGATATTAATTATGATGCACCTAGATATACAATGTATCCAGATACATAATAATATCTATGAATTGAAAAATTAAACGACTTACAATTTGGAATGAAGGGAGTACATGCATAAGAGTCAATTAATGTTCAAGTTAATTGTATAACTTTCTCCATCAGTTTAAACTTCAGTCTCAAATTGTAATACGTCAATTTTGACATTTCTATATACAATTTATTTTCAAATATAGGGTACGGTACACTTCCAAATACTCACTCTGTACCAAATTATTATCCTTCTCGGTTGCACAGTATGAATACTTCCTTATCGGAAAATAAGTTTTCCTTTTTAGAGTTGTGCTTAACTATTTGGGGAAAAGCTTTGCCGGGCTCCTAGCATGCATATCCTCTTGGGGAAATGAAGCTAAAACTAAGCTGGTGGGGTTAAGACTGCCTCACAGTTTTCATTAAGAGAAGAAAACGTAATCCTAGATGTGCATAAGTATTTGGGAAAAAGCTTTGTTGGGCTCCTAGCACGCATCCTTTTGGGGAAAATGGAGCTAAAACTAAGTTGGTGAGGTTAAGACCGCCTCACAGTTTTCATTAAGAGAAGAAAATCTAATCCTGGATGTGCATAACTATTTGGGAAAAAGTTTTGTCGGGCTCCTAGCGTCGTCTTGGGAAAAATGGAGCTAAAACTAAGCTGGTGGGGTCAAGACTGCCCTATGGTTTTCATTAAGGGAAGGGAACCTAATCCTGATTTAAAAAATCTCTGAACCCGGCTTACCGGCGAGAGTTTTTTTTAAATCAGTCCCATAAATTCACTCCAACAAGAAATCGAATTCAGATCTCCTGATTGCCACCATAACTGAACCCTCTCTAACCAACTAGACTAAAGGATCTTTGGTAGGAAAAATGGACCTCACAATCCTTACTAATGAGTGGACGGATGGCTCCATTTTGCCGACCCGGCCCGGACACCCTTATCACTGAAGCACATAGATATAGGCACGTGACTATCTCTTACAAATAAATAAATGTATCCATATATGTATAATGACAATATTGGAGAGCATACGATTTTCATTCTTATCATATTACAATAATAGTCGATATGGGAAAACCACAACCGTCGATCTTTACTCTAGCTCTACTTTTACCGTGTGATATATCTAGAAACTAGCGAGCAACCGAATAATGCGAGAGAGTGTGATATCGACCACCATGCATCCACCACCAGATTATGCGCATGCATACATGGTGGTCGGTATCACAACCTCTCGCACTGCTCGGTCAGTTGCTACCATCAGACATATCACTAAATAAAATCAAACAGAAGGCAGCTAGAAGGCAGGCATGCTAGCCGATGTTGTGTCGGTGTGGCCGCCGTCCCGCTCCACGTCCCGACCGACCTCCATCCCAGCTCCGGTCGGTCCTGCCGGATCCGAAGCATCGCCGACCATTCCACCCCCTCCGGGATACGGCGTTTCTAGGGGTCGTCCGCCATTGTCGTTATGTTTGTGGTTATGGCGCTGCTGTTATATACTTATATATACGTACATGGACCGTGATCATACACATACATGCGCGCTTACGTAGCGTATAGCTCGGTTGCCTTGATCGTGGCGATGAGAATAGAATAAATGCATCTTGCTTGCATGCAGTTTCTTCGTGATTGGCAGCCAAAGGCATCGCGCAAATCGCCCTAGCGTCTCGTTTGCTCTCATTCAAAATTGTCACTTGTGTGCTGCACAATGTCCACGACCTGTGGTGACGTGATGAGCGTGTCCTTTAGCTTCTCAGCTTCCACTTTTTTTTTCCATCTTGATCGTCATCAGATGTGTGCTAGCTTCAATTCATGGGGTGCTCCGGAGTCCGGACTCCGGACAGGCCAGTAAGAATAAAGCCATAAAGGGAAAAAGATAGCTGCATAGCTTGTCAGATGTTGTGTTCTGGTAATAGTTTCGGGAATCTTTTCTTCAAAGCAGCAGGCAACCGCTTCGCCCCTCACCTTCCTTCCCTAATCTCACCTAACCAAAGTGCTTTCATCAAAGGTCGCCTCATCCACGATAACTTCCGCTATGTTCTTGGCACGGCCAGAACGCTATATAGTCGGAAGCTTCAAGGAATCATGTTTAAAATTGATCTACCTAAACCTTTCGACTACTCGGTCAGGTGGGTCTTTTTTCTTGAGCTCCACTCGGCGGTCGGCTGCCCACGCACGTGGACTAACTGGATCTCGATCATTTTGTCGACTGCTAGCACCAAGATTCTGCTTAAGGGGGTCCCAGGGCAGCGGATCTGTCATGGTCAGGGGTTGCGCCAGGGAGACCCTCTTTCTCCCATGATTTTCGTCCTGATCATGGAATGCTTCCATGCACTTTTCCGCAAAGCGGATTCCTGCGGTCTCCTTCTAAACCTTGGTAGGAACATCTGCTTTCGTGCCTCTCTCTATGCGGACGATGTGGTCGCCTTCTTTTCTCCGGTCGAGCTGGATCTGAGGGTAGTCAGGGCGGTGCTTTCGCTCTTCGAGAACGCCTCTGGCTTGGCAGCCAATTACTTCAAGAGTCAGGTCTACCCCATCCACTGCTCCGAGGAACACCTGTTCTTGGTCCGCTCTATCCTATCCTGCACCATAGCCGATTTCCCGTGCACCTACCTTGGGGTACCTCTCTCTATTAGGAGGCTACCCAAGGCGGCTTTGCAGCCTCTTGTTGACAAGGTTGCCAGGCGCCTACCTCCTTGGCAAGGTAGACTGTTGAGCCGCAGTGGTCGTCTCGTCCTCACTAAATCAACCCTCTCTGCCATCCCGGTGCATATCTCGATGGCGATCACCATCGCGCCTTGGGCTCTGCATCCGAGGCTTCCTTTGGTCTGGCACAGAGGTCGCCTCGGGCGGTCGCTGTCTGGTCGTTTGGGTGAATGTCACCTGCCCTACATGCTGCGGAGGTCTTGGGCTTCCGGACCTCTGCGCCCTCGGTACGGCGCTGCGCTTGCGCTGGCTTTGGCTTGCGCAGACAGACCCTGACCGGACGTGGGCGGCTTTCCACTTCCCGGTTGACCGGACCTCTCAAGCATTCTTTGACGCCTCCGTCTCTGTGGAGGTGGGAGACGGTGCTCGTGTGTTGTTCTGGGAGGACAACTGGATCTTCGGGTGCTCCATCAAATCCCTGGCCCCCAACCTCTGGGCCGCGGTTTCGCCGAGGGTGCGGCGGTCCCGCACGGTCGTTGAGGGCCTGCAGATGGGGGCAGCTGGGGTACGTTGGGTCGCGGACATCACCCACGCCAGAACGGAGCAGGTGCTTCTGCAGTACCTTACCATCTGGGACATGGTTCAGCAGGTTAGGCTCACTTCGGAGCCTGACAGATTCGTCTGGAAGTGGTTGCCTAGCGGAGTTTTCTCTTCGGCTTCGGCATACTCCGCCCTCTTTCTTGGTCGCGTTGAGATCTCGGGGCACGACAGATCTGGAAGGTTCATATGCCAGGGAAGTGCAAATTCTTCGCCTGGCTGGTCTTGCACGGTTGTTGTTGGACGTCCGACAGGCTACACCGTCACGGGCTTAGGGATTCGGATGTCTGCGCGCTCTGCGCACAGGAGTCTGAAGCGCTGGACCACCTGCTGGTGGACTGTGTCTTCAGCCGAGAGACTTGGTTCTTGGCGCTCAGACACATTCTCCTACAGGACCTAGCCCCGGACTGCCCTGTGAAGTTTGCGGACTGGTGGTGCTCCGCTAGGAAAAAGGTCGCTAAGTGCGAAGGAAAGGCTTCGACGCCTTCATCTGGCTGGTCGCTTGGTCGTTGTGGAAAGAGCGGAACAGGCACGTCCACGACAGGGAGGCTCTCATGCCGGTCGCGCTTGTGCCGGCGGTTCTCGATGAGGCTAGGTCTTGGGCGCGAGCCGGTTTTCTTCCGCTCGCTAGGCTGTTAGGGGTTCGCCCGGTGAGGGCAGTGTAGCCTTTTGTTCTTTTGTTTTGGCTTCGTGCCTCTTGTACTAAAACCAATGACTTTTTCTCCTCTCTTAATAAAAAACGTGTTTTGCACGTCTTAAAAAAAGCAGTTTTGACTGGCAAAGACTTCTCGAGGATCGGAGCGTCGATTTCATCTGGCTGGTCGCTTGGTCGTTGTGGAAAGAGCGGAACGGGCACGTCCACGACAGGAAGGCTCTCATGCCGGTCGCGCTTGTGCCAGTGGTTCTCGATGAGGCTACGTCTTGGGCGCGAGCCGGTCTTCTTCCGCTCGCTAGGCTGTTAGGGGTTCGCCCGGTGAGGGCAATGTAGCCTTTTGTTCTTTTGTTTTGGCTTCGTGCCTCTTGTACTGAAACCAATGACTTTTTTCTCCTCTTTTAATGAAAAACGTATTTTGCACGTCTTAAAAAAAGCAGTTTTGACTGGCAAAGACTTGTCGAGGATCGGAGCGTCGATTTCACCTCGCTGTGAATCTTTGTTTCGTATTTATCAAGGTGAATCTTTTGTCTTGGAACATGTAGTTAATTTGCCTGTATCTGAGTGATCCACAGGGAAGATAATCGTCATCACCCAAATCCTATATATCTTGGTATAAGAAATATAATCGATCTGCACGTCCGGCCGGTCCTTGTGGATCATGTCGTGCGCGTAGTGTCCCGGCGAGCCCACCAATTCCGGCCACGATGTCTTCAGGTCTGCAGCCATTTCCCTGGCTCTTCCCTTCCAATTAACCATGCCTCTGTTAATAATGGCTTCTGCAGATGCGTTGCTGTGTGTCTCTGGGGTTAACACGAATAAGTTACCATTTCGTCTCTTGCATTGTTAACTCCCAACGCAAGAGCATAGTGTTCTCGACAAACTCCATCATCCCTGGCTCCCTGCGTCCACAATCTATATCTGGAATGGAACTAGTAGAAGAAACGACGTGCATTTTCTCTCGGTTAAGACCGCCAATCGTTATTGTCTTCATATCGAGTTTGTTGAATCCATATATACGATGCCTTCCCCCATCGGGCTGGTGTTCAACAAGGACGTCAATGTGGTGTGTGAGTCTCAACTCCACATTGATGTAAATCTTGTTCTATTCTTCTTATTAATATAATGATGCGTAATTCTTTTGCGCATTTGAGAAAAAATATGATGTCTTCATATCGTCAGCAATAAGACAGGCATTGCATTGCCTGCGTATTTTAGCAGCGCAGCACATCGCATGAATCGCTTTCTCTCGGATGTCGCTGTCTCTGGCTCTATAAAGTCTATTTCTTGTTTCCCAGTAAGAATATAGCGTACAATTGATAATTAGGTCCTCCATAGTGTTGCCTTAGAGTGAAGTTAGAGAAATGAAGAGGGGGATTAGTTTCATGGCACTCACAGAAGATGACTTCTAGGGAAAAAAAAGTTTGGCCTAGCCGCTGTGGCCCACGGCGGTTAGGGTCATCTAGTTTTTTTTACTTTATGAAAGTAAAAAAAAAAGAAATTGAGGAATATTGGTTCAATTATTAACAACACAATCACAATAAGATCCAGTTCAAATATTACAGTACCATGATTCAAATGAAATAGTAGTTCAAATATTACAGCACTGCAGGAAAGACTACAACATCATACAAAATGACAAACTTCAGCCATTCTTGCGATGTGACGACGAAGGTTTAGCTTTCTTGGTAGCTTTTATAGTTGGTGGATTAGCAACACACGGGTCTGCTGGTGGAGCATAAAGACCACCCCAAGGAGGTTCCTCTCCTCTTGCAATGGCATCTGCAGTTTTTTCTTGCAAATAATGATGCATGTCTGGTGGAGGAAAAAGAGCATCCCAAGGAGGTTCCTCTCCTCTTGCAATGGCATATGCAGTTTTTCCTTACAAATAACGAAGCATGCCTCTTCGACTAACTGCGCTACAGGCAGTAGTCCTACAGCGCGTAGCCTGAAACAAATAAGGTAAATTTATAAATTAAAACAAAAGTATAAATAAAAGTACATATAATAACATATAATCAGTTCACGTACTTGGGAACCCAATGGTCGCGGATCGGCAACAACATCCGCGTAGTGCGAGAACGTACGTGTCCAAGATCCTCTGCGAGGACGGCGGACAGGTACGAGTGGTGCTTGCGGTTGACCTGAGCCTCCAACAACTCGGGCGTCACGTACGCCGCAGCCCGAGCCTGAGCCTCAGCCCGAGCCTGATCCTGAACCTGCTCCATAGCTGCAGCTGCATACAAAAACTAAATGAACAATTAAAAAAACCAGATAAAGTAATTTCTACATTTTCTAAACAAGATAAAGTAATTTTCTACAATTTGTAGACAAGATAAAGTAATTTTCTACATATTTTATATTTTCTAGAACAGATAAAGTAATTTTCTAGAATTTCTAAACAAGATAATGTAATTTTTTACAATTTCTAAAACATGGAAACTATTTTTCTACATTTTCTAGAACATATAAAGTAATTTTCTATAATTTCTAAATCATAGAAACTATTTTTCTATATTTTCTACATTTTCTAGAACTGATAAAGTAATTTTCTAGAATTTCTAAACAAGATAAAGTAATTTTCTACATTTTCTAGAATAGATAAAGTAATTTTCTACCATTTCTGAACTACATAAAGTAATTTTCTATAATTTTTACAACAGGTAAACTATTTTTTTACATTTTCTACATTTCCTAAAACAGAGAAAATAATTTTCTACAGTTTCTAAACATGATAAAGTAATTTTCTATAATTTCTAGAACAGAAAAACTATTTTTCTACATTTTCTAAACCTGATAAAGTAATTTTTTAGAATTTCTAAACAAGATAAAGTAATTTCCAAATTTCTAAAATATTTTCTAAATTTCTAAATTTCCTAAACTAATTTCTAATTTTCTAAACTAAAATCTAAATTTTGTAAACTAAAAAATAATTTCCTACACTAATTACACTAATTAAACTAATTAAATAAAGAAAGAAATTTTACCTGAGAAAGAGAAGGCTGAGGGAGAGGAGGCTGCGACGGTAGGAGGTGGGGGCGGACGGCGGCCGCCGTCACCCTTTATATAGGTGCGCCTGCGGACGTCCGCCACGGCGGTTAGGTCCTACCGCCGTGGCGCACGGCGGTAAGTTGCCGCGGGCCCACAGCCAACATCTGACCGTTGGCGGTAGCCCTACCGCCGTGGGCCACGACGTTTGGACGACCTGCCGCCGTGGGCCACGACGGTTGGGCCTATCCGCCGTGGACCACGGCGTTGGTGGTATATTTTTGTTAAATTTCAAAACTGTGGTATAAATTTGCAAATTGGAATAAAAAAATCGCAATCCACTAGAATCCAGTTTCTAGAATTTACCACAAACTTTGCAATTTTCAGTAGCAGTTGAGAAAGTTGTTGAATCCTCAGCTCGTTCACAGAATTGGAGATGAGTCCAGTGATGCGCTCGACCAACTAGTTCTTGTCCATCTACTTGCAAATTACTCCACCCCGCATCATATGTTAGTTCACGCTTCGCCACTGTACGAGCATGTGGTAAGAGCAAGGCTAATGGTTTAGCCTGTTGCGGGCCGTAAAGAAAATGCCAGATCATCCAACTAGGCAGTAAAGAGGGTTGGTAATTGGCGTCCATGCTCATTTAATGCTCCTTATTGTCATGGGTCAACTAGAATCGCACAGAATGCAGCGCAGTGCTCATCCGCCCGCTTGAGCAGGCGTCTGGTGAGTCGCTCGTCTTCGTCTCTCTTCTATTCTCTTTCTGTCAGCAAGGATTTTTTGTGACGTGGACAGCTCCCGGCCTGATTATTTGGCATTACTATACTTGCTCTAATAATGCCTCCATTTTCATTAACTCGAGTGCTGAGGTGTGACCGTGCAACAAACAACTCACGTGATATCCAACATTTCACATATATAGTAGCCTTCCATAGAAAGCGGTGATGGATCTAGAAAAAAAGTGTTACGAGGATGTTCTTCTCTTTCATCTTTTACCTCTACCTTCTTTTAAGCTTCGATACATGTATAGAAGGGGTTCTATGACTCTAGCAATAATAGGAGAGGCTCGAGCCCCATCTACCAGTGTTGGACCCGCCCCTGATACAAAGTATTACTTGATGTTGGTTATTAGTTCAAAAAAGAACTACGTACGACTCGCCAGCATCAAAACTTATGGGCCGGAGTTAGTAATAACTAGTGGTAAGGATGGGAGTAATAACAATAATAAGTACTCCCTCCATATCGTAATACACATGTTATTTCCGACAACTTTCAAAAAAATTAAGGAAACAATGTTATTACTTATCTCTCCTGGCCGCACATCATTCTTCTCGCAACGACGGGAGCAATGTCACCTCTGCGCAATTGGCTGGGGGTGGATTTGCCATGAAGCCGCGCCCGCTACCCCACTCGAGCTCCTCTCCACCGAAGATTCCACCCCACAGCCGACATCACCATGGCCTAGCATCTGGATGCCACACACCCTCCCAGCCGATGCTCCTACCCCGCAAGAGCTTGAAGCGGCGACCCTCATGCAGCTATGGCCTCCACACAGCACCCACGAGGCAGGAATAGGCAACACGCGAGCAGTGAGAGGCACGAACGGCGGCGGCGGAGGCTAAGGAAAGAGCACGGACGGCAGCAGAGGAGGCCAAGGGGATCTAAACCAGGGGAAAAAAAAAGAAAAATGCCTCACCTGCATACTACGACGGCAAGTATTTCGAGTCTTTCTCGTTTGTACTAACTGCGACACGTAAATTGATAGGGAAGGAGTACTTAACAAAAAATGTTGTTCTCGGAAACGGACTTCATATATATAAGTAGTGGTAAAAATACATCACAATAAAATTGGTAAGGATGGTTATAATGGAAATTAAAAAAACCAGCATGCGTAAAAACAATGAAAATGTTCTCGGAATACAGACAAATCGTCGGAGCATAAGCAAAGCAAATTAAGCAGGTGACGACGAATCGGGCGGCTAGCCGATGACCGGGGTCCTGACGACAATGCTGAGGTCGTCGCCGACGAGAATGACGCGAGTGGGGTCGTAGTCGGTGGGCAGCGGGGTGGAAAGCATGTAGAAAGCCGGAAACACGTCAGGCCTGTCGATGTTGATCCTGTCCGCCGCCTTCAGCATCTCGAACCCCCACCAGCTCCGGCCACGATGACTTCAGGCCGTCATCCCCCTCCGTCGCCGCCGGCCGGCGTCACCCTGCCCATTATCTCGAGCTCTCTATCTAGCTAGCTAGTAGCCTGTGGCTTGTGTTGTGTGTGCTTGTATGTGCTTTTGCTTGTGGTGGCTTGTAAGAGCAAGTATAATGAGCCTAGTCAGACGGCGAGTAAGCCTCACCACATCAGCTTCCATCCGAGTTGGAGGAGGGAGAAAGCCGGGACGGGCGGCTCGCGACTCGCTCGCTCGCGGCCGCAGAACCGAGGCGCAGTCACTCGCTCCCAGCCCGTCCTCGGCGACTCCGCTGTGTAAGGAAACGGATGCTTGTAGCCTAAGAGGGGGAAGGGGTGAATTAGGCAACTTAAAAACTTAACCTATGGCTTTCACTACTTTGCATAAAACATAAACTAAAACATGCTATCTAGATGTGCAACTAAGGTTGTTCTAGTGTGAAACTCCCATCCCAAAACAAGTTTTGCAACATATAGCCAATCCTAGAAAGATTACTCTAGGAAAGTAAAGGCAAACAAGTATTGTAAGAGAGTAATACGGAAACGTAAAGGGGGATGAGAGGAAGCAAACTCTTGACACGTGATTTATCCCGTGGTATCGGTAGGCACTAAGCCACCCCTAGTCCACGTTGTTGAAGCACTCTACACAAGAGTATTGCTTCCCGGTCACCAAGTCTCTCCCAAGAGCACCACTTGACTTGCCACAAAAGGCTCGCCACAAAGGCACTCGCCAAGCTCCCTTGGTCACCTTGATGCCGCTTCCACTAAGGAGCTTCTCCACCAAGGAAAGGGGGTCTCCACGTCCCCCGCACAAAGTGTCTTCGTCGCACCACACCAAGCCAGAGGGTCGAAGACGATTGCCTGAGAGCCACTTAGGCCCCAAGGCTCCGGCACACCTTGTACACCTTCATTCACTCAAGAATCACCTCACAAGGCAAGAACACCTTGCATCTCACTCAGCTCTAAGCCTAAGCAAACACTACACACACTCTAAGCATGTGTAAAGCCTATGGATGAGCAATTTAGCACTTGGATGGCATGGATATGATCTTCTATGTGTCTTGGACTCCTTTGCACTTCCACACAATCCAACCCACTCAAATAGGAGAGTGGAAGGGGTATAAATAGCCCAGCACATCAATATAGTCGTTGCTCTAACGGCTACTTACGATATACCATCGGATGAACCGACGCTGTCATTTTATGTAGCGTCGGATCATCTTGTGCTGCAGCATGCCCTTCGGTATTTTGCTCATATCTCTTAGCTCCGAACTCCGTTTTCGATGAGCTTGTACTCGTTGGAAAGGTTATGAAATTCTACACAAGATTCTAAAAAAGTCCTGAGCATTTGAGCAATTTTTGAGCATCGGATGAACTGAATAACACTGACGGGTCTGGCAGTGTTAGCAGAGGTTCATCCGGTGCTAGTGTGCTGCGCCCCAAAACCTCTCTGTTAGTGAATCACAAACCACCGGATGAACTGACGCAATCATCCTATGGTACCATCATATCATCAGGTGCTTGTACACTTGTTTTATTCTTCTCGGGAGTTTATCCGACGCTCACAAATATTAGGGCGTCGGATCATCCTATGCTCCATTTTCAGCACACCTTATTTTGGGCATAACTTTTCACTCCGGATTCCGATTTTGATGATCTTGGACTCTATGGAAAGCTTGTGAAATAATATTTATGATTCTGTAGCATTCATTCCCACTTGATCAATCCAAAAATAATTATTCATGGAGAAAGTCCAATTCATTCCTCTCTTTGTCCCGGCTTCCTGTCTTTCTTTTGTGTTGCTTTGCATTGTGTGTGGTTGTATCCATGAGACCTAGAATGTCTACAAAGACATGCTCGACGATATTGTTAGTCCCATGATTGTGATGCACATGAATCACCAAAATCATACTCGAACAAATGGCAATGGTGGCCATGTTCGTTACAATCTCCCCTTTTTTGGTGATTTATGACAACACAATCAAAGCAAACATAAATTTGCAAAAATTGATAAAATTGAACCACTTACAACTTGCTTGGATGCTCACCATCACAGCTCCCCCTAGATGTGTTCTCCCTCTTTCATGATCTCCTCTCCCTATGTTAACACATAGCTTGCTTCTTCCCACTTAGGAAACACTAGCTTGCTTTGACTCCAAATTCTCCCCCTTTGGAATAAAATTTCCAAAAAGTGTCCAACATAAAAGGATCTCCAAAGGAAATTTAGCAAGCCCTAGCAATCATAGCTTGAAGAGAAATGTTAAATTCAAGGGAGAAAGCCGCATGAACCATGATCCATATGTATGATATCAATGAAGATACCACATGTGTGGATAACTAAGGTGGATCACAGCTCATGAGGCTAGCATGATACAAACAAAACTCCCCCTAAGTGTGTGCACAAAATGATAGTGTGAAAATTAAGTGCACAACTACAAACACTTGTAAGATAAGGAATATTAGATCAAATCATGCAAGAAGGTAGCTTAAATAACAATAGATAAGACAAGAGAGTTCTTGCAACATTACCACTTGTAGATTTTGAGCTTTGCATACCTCCGGGGGATTTTCCTCTCTTGGCACCACATTGAGATAAGCCACTTGAAAATGATATTACTTGGAGATGACACCACTTTGAAAGAAACTTGCAAAGAAGACACTTGGGGTACCACAAGGATTAGGAATGTATGAATTCATTGCCTTTGAACTTATATAGAGACATAAGCTCGCAAGGACATGACTCAAATAGCATGAAGCTCAAATTGCTATATTCACTCTCTTAGAGATGTTAGATCACATTTAGAGTGAAATAGCATTCTTTTAGAATGAAACACCGCACCGGAACGCGTCACCAAGGGACTACACAAGATAGGCTTAAAACAATGTTAGTCCCACAAACAAACCATAGGATGAGCTCCCCCTAAATGTGTGCATTTAGTGTTTGAATCACCAATCAAATGTATGCACATTGTTTATGACAACAAAAAGGGAAGCTAACCCTATAGCTTGCTCATGATGCAAAGAAATATATATGAAAATATGCATCATGAAACAAACAAGTGTAGATTTCCTACACACTAATCAAACCATGTAGGTTGCTCATGGGTTAGACCATGACACAAGCAACCTACCATATGTAAACAACTAGGCATAGCAACAAATGCAACCTAAACAAGGCAATGAAGCTACGAAGATACATGAGATGAGTTAGTTTCCATTACCTTAACCGGGGAGCTTGGGCAACACATGTACAATCTTGCAAGCTTGGCTTTTTAGACTTGAATCTTCACTTTTTCTTTGTGCCAAGCCTCCCAAGTCCCCGTACTCATGGCCTTCACGTGGCCTTAAGAACCCAAACCATTTGAGGCCCCTTCATGTTGGTGATGACTTCCTTGGGCACCCAAATGGGTTGGTGCCAACCCCACTCCTTCATCTTCCCAACCTTGTGCGCAACCACCTTCCCATTAGCCTTCTTCTTGATGACATAGGAGTTGCTCTTGGTCTTGTTCTTGCGGTTGGGCTTGGTGTAGATGAGAGAGCTCTTGATGGTGGTGTTTATCTTCTTTTTCTCACCCTTGTCCATATTCTTGACGAATTGAGGGCATTTGTAGAACTTGTGCCCTTCTTCATGACACTTGTAGCAAGTCACGGTTGATCCCTTCTCAAGCTTCTTCACCATGTCATCACGGTTATCTTGAGGAGGTTGGACGTTGCTCTTCATGTCTTAAGAGGCTTCTACTTTTTCTTCAATGTTCTTACCCTTGCCCATCAAACTAACCAACTTCTCTCGAAGCCATTTTACTTCTTACTTGAGCTCATCATTCTTCATGCTTATAATCTTAACATTCTCATTGCAAGATAGTGAGCAAGATTCATCAATTAAATCAATCCAAGAAGTTAAAGCATCTACCTTGGGTACAGGAATTGCACAAGGGATAGATGATTCATCAAGCTCAAAGGAATCACTAGTTTTAATCTTAATGCTCTCTAGCTTAGATTTTAGCTCTTCATTCTCCTTGCTAAGCAATTTGAATTTGCACAACAAATGTTCATAATTTGTAGCAAGGGTAGCACTAAGATCATTGAGAGCATTAAGTTCTTTAATTTCATTAGCTTGTTTTTCTAGCATCCGTTTTTGCTCATTTACTAGCTCAACAAGATCATCAATTGAGGTGGTGTCAGATTCATCATCACTCACATTACTTTCCATACCTTGGGCCATAAGGCACATGTGTGATGATGATAGGGGACCTTGCATGAAGCGGGTGGTGAAGTTCTTGCTTGATTCATCACTTGAGCTACAAGAACTTAATTCTCCACCACTTATCCACTCACGAATGGCGGTGAGAGCTTCTTGCTTTGGCTTCCTCTCCTTGACCACCTTCTTCTTGGGCTTGCGCTTGATCTTGGAAAACTTGATGTGTTGATGATGACGTCCTTCTCTCAAGTGGATGTTGTAGCCGTACATGTTGACTTTCTTCACATATTTGAAGATCTTCTTCACGTACGTGGTAACCATCGATTCGACCTCTTCATCACTCGAGGAGCCTTCATCTTCATCACCATCATCATCTTCACTTGAGCTTCCATGACTCGCCATTCTTCTCAACTCCTTCTCTTGTTGGCTTGAGAGAGCATGGCTTGCGGTTGGAGAAGATGGTTCTTGGGGCTTTTCTTAAGCTTTCTCTTGGGGCTTATCTTGGGGTGCCTTCTTGGACTTGGGCATGACTTGAAATTCATGTGCCATGATCTTGCTCAAGATTTGAGAAGGTTTCAACTCTTCAAGCTTCTTCTCGTAGATGATAGCTTTCACCAAGTTATAATCGGGCTTTCGGAGACTTTGAAGGATCTTGCGGTTCATGTTCATGTCTGTGATGTTCTTCACACCTAAAGTATTAATCTCATTGACAAGAACATTTAGGCGTGAGTACATAGATTCGACATTTTCATTCTCAAGTTGCTTAAAGCTATTGAATTCCTCAAGAAGACAACCGTAGCGTTCATTTGCTACTTCTTTTGAACCCTCATTTTGTTCCTTGATGGTATTCCATAGCACATGAGTATTTTCACTAGTAAAAACTCTATTGAAAACACCTACATCTAGAGAGGATAAAATGATACTCTTTGCAATAACATCAAATTACTTCTCCTTCCTAGTACCATTTCTAACACCCTCATCGGTGACCCTCCAAACATCAAGATCCTTAGCTTGTAAATAAGCTTCCATAAGGACCTTCCAACGAGAGTAGCCCGTGCCATCGAAATGTGGAGCCAAACCTACGGCGTGCAATCCAGACTGGGGATTTGGTTGGATTTTGAGAAGTAATAATCTGCTCGTGTTCCATCCTATACGGAGTCACCAGTGATGATTGTTACAGGACTGTTAGGTGTGCTTTATGGAACAAATCAGTATTATTGCTCAAACTTGATTTCCTTCCGATGGTACCCTTTCCCTGTAGCCTCCCCTCATGTCGTGATACTGGAAGCCCAATCGAGTCAATTGTGTCGACAAAATAAACACAAAACTCAATGACCTCCTCAGTTCCATATCCCTTAGCAATACTTCCTTCTGGACGGGCACGGTTAAGAACATATTTCTTGAGGATCGACATGAACCTCTCAAAAGGCCACATGTTGTGAAGGTATACTAGACCGAGAATAGTAATTTCTTTCACAAGGTGTACCAGGAGGTGCGTCATAACATCGAGGAAGGAAGGTGGAAATGCCAACTCAAAGCCGACAAGACATTGAACCGCATCATTCTGTAGCTTTCCTAGCTTGGCTGGATCGATTGCCTTCTGTGAAATTGCATTGAGAAATGCACAAAGCTTTACGACCAGTAATCGTACATTCTCTGATAGAACACCCCTCAACGCAACTGGAAGCAACTGTGTCATCAACATGTGACAGTCGTGGGCCTTTAGATTTGTGAACTTCTTCTCTTTCATATTTATGATCCCCTTTAAATTCGACGAGTAGCCAGACGGAACCTTAATACTGTTCAGGCAATCAAACACGCTTTCCTTCTCTTTCTTGGTGAGAGTGTAACTAGCAGGACCATAGTAATCAACATCATCATCATCCTCTTCCGGATCAGTTTCATCATCACCCTCCCGCGGAACTTTGGGAATCTTATGAAATTCTTTTAGGTCCTCTCGTGCTTCATTGGTATCCTTCGGGTTACCGTAACAACCCGTGAAGCCTAGCACATTCACGCAAAGATTCTTCGTAAGGTGCATCACGTCAATTGCGTGTCGGACCTCAAGGCTACGCCAATAAGGTAGCTCCCAAAATATAGATTTCTTCTTCCACATTGGTGCACGCCCGTTGGCGTCAGTTGGAACAGGTTCACTACCAGCACCCTTTCCAAAGACTACGCTTAGATCATTTACCATCTCAAATACGGCATCTCCATTAAAATGGGGTGGCTTCGTACGATGGTCAGCCGTCCCTTTCCAATGCATCACTTTCTTCCGTAAGGGGTGATTAGTTGGAAGAAAACAACGGTGACCATTATACATGACCTTCTTACAGTTTTTGAGATGAATACCTTGTGTTCTATGTAAACAGTGCGTGCATGCCCGATATCCCTTGTTTGTCTGCCCAGAAAGGTTACTTAGGGCAGGCCAATCGTTGATGGTTATGAACAACAATGCTCGTAGATCGAAGTTCTCTTGCCTATCCTCATCCCACACACGTACGCCCTCTTCCCGCCATAGCAGTAATAGTTCATCGACCAACGGTCTTAGGTACACATCAATGTCGTTGCCGGGTTGTTTTGGACCTTGGATGAGCACCGGCATCATAATGAACTTTCGCTTCATGCACATCCAACCAGGAAGGTTGAACATGCATAGGGTCACAGGCCAAGTGCTATGACCACTGCTAAACTCCCCGAATGGATTGAAACCATCCGTACTTAAACCAAACCTTATGTTCCTTTCCCCGTTCTCAGAAAATGTCTTGAATTCTCTATCAATCTTTCTCCACTGAGACACATCAGCCGGATGTCTCAGCAGGTTGTCTTGCTTACGTTCCTCGGCGTGCCATCTCATCAACTTAGCATGTGCTTTGTTCCGGAACAAACGCTTCAAACATGGTATTATAGGAAAATACCACATAACCTTCGCCGGAACTTTCTTCGTCTTGTCACGGTACCCCTGGAGATCACCAGCATCTTCATCTCGCCGAATCTTATAACGTAGTGCTTTGCACACAGGACAAGCATCCAAATTCTCGTAATCCTTACCCCGATATAGGATGCAATCATTAGGGCATGCATGGAACTTCTATACCTCCAACCCAAGAGGGCACACAGTCTGTTTTGCTTCATATGTGGTGGACGGTAATTCATTATTCTCCGGAAGCTTGTCCTTCACAATTTTTAGCATCCCTTCAAATGCCTTATCAGACACACCATGTTTTGCCTTCCATTGCAGCATTTCTAGTGTAGTACCAAGCTTTTTGTGACCTGTCTTGCAATCTAGGTATAACGGTTTTCTGTGATCTTCGATCATACGTTGGAACTTTGCCTTTTCTTTTTCGTTTTCACAGTCCCTTTGTGCATCCTGTAGAACCTGGCCGAGATCATCAGCAGGCCTGTCAGCATGTGCTGGTAACTCTTCTTCATCAGCATCTTCCATTAAAGTATCTGCAAAAGCTTGACCTGCGGCCCAGTCCGGAATACCCTCCTCCTCTTCTTCGTCGTCTTCCATCACAACCCCTCTTTCACCGTGCTTGGTCCAAACCACATAGTTCGGCATGAATCCGTATTTCAACAAGTGGAGGTGAAGTGTGCCCGGGTCATGGTAGTCTCTTTCGTTTCTGCAATCGGAGCATGGACAACACATGAACCCACTCGCATCCTTGTTTTTTTTTTGCCACTTCGAGAAAACCATGCATGCCGGTAATGTACTCCGCTGACCGTCTGTCGGTGTTGTACATCCATTGCCGGTTCATCTGCATCATATTAAGTGAAAAATATCCATGTTAATTCTAACAACACTAAAGTATAAAAAACAAAAAAAATCTTAGTACAAATGAATTTCTATGTTAGTACAAATGATAACTACTTATTACTAAATCTAAAGTATACTAAAAACCTCATCTCTTAGCTCTTAAATTAAAATTTCTATTTTCTCCTTCTCTAAACAATAACACGAAATTTAAACACAACAAATGAATGGAGGATGAAGAATAATACCTTAGCAACACCTTGGAGGTGAGAAAACTCCACAAATTGATGACGAAAAATTTGGGCAGCACCTCCCTAGGTTTGAAGCGCCATGAAGCTTAGAGGAGCATGCTTTTGAGCTCTCGGTGAAAAATGGTCGGGCAGGGGAAAAAGAAGGGAGCGTGCTGTCGAATTTGTATAGGGGAGGCCTTTTGTCCCGGTTGGTAAAACCAACCGGGACCTTTTGTCCCGGTTGGTTTTACCAACCGGGACAAAAGGCCTCTGAAGGCCGGCCCCGCCAACCCTTTAGTCCCGGGTTGGTTTACCACCCGGGACTAAAGGCCGGCCCCAATTATTACGGCCGTGGATGGCTGGCCTTTAGTCCCGGGTTGGATTACCAACCGGGACTAAAGGGTTGCCCCCCAATGACCAGGTTTTTTTAGTTTAATATATATTAAGGTCTCCAAAATTTGTGATAAAGACTAATATTAAGGCTTAATCAATACTTTGGAGGTGAGAACCCTAATATTAAGGTTTCCAATAAATTAGTCACTGGCCTAACATCAATACTTAAGGTCTTAACAAAAAATATAAAAAAGTTCGTACATCAATACTTAATTAAGGTCTTACAAACATAAAAAGTTCATCCATGAATACTTAAGGTACGGTCTTAACAAAGATAGACGGTGCATCAATGCACGACACATATTTCACACTTCATTCTTCTTCCTTAGATAGTCAATATAGTTGAAGTCTCCGATCTTAAAGTCGAGAACTTCAGCGAAATATACCAGAGAATGGATCAGTACACTCTCTATCGCTTCACAATTACGGTCACATGGACTTCCATAAATTTCAAATAGTGCCGGCGAGGCAAACTGATATGGCCTGTAAAACGAAAGATGAGCCTGATACTTCCAATTTCTTGTTTGTATAGCATTTGAATCTGTGTAAGAAAATCTCACAACATCCATCACTTGCTCTAGAATTGCATGAAAGCTCATTGCCGCAAAAGTTTGACCAAACATATCCTACAATTAAGAATAATGTTATTACAACGCATTAAAAATGCTGAATAAGAGTAAATGGTGCTCCATACCATGTCATGTTCATTTAGCCGACAAAGTCTCTCTGCGGTCCTGGTGACACTTTGTACTTCCTCGAGTGACTTTATTAGAAAATAAGAGTAATCTGGCACAAAATACCCATTAGCATTTAGTTGTTGTAAGCATGCCTACACGGCGGTCCTTTCATAAGTCCTCTTAACCAGTGTAGGGGCACCCCACCCAACAATCGATACCATTTGGATGGGTTCTGAAGACAGCGAGGAGTGATTTTGTCCACGAACAGGTATGTCAAACGAGATTTTTAATTGTATGCAATTGTTTGGACCGACAATGACGCATTGTGTAACAGGAGGGGTACCACCTAAATTTTCAACAACATGTGCGAGCCACTGCAAATGATTGAGAACCTGCGTTGTATGAAAATAATATTATGATCCGTGTGTAGTGCGTAAACATGAAATTTATACAACGAAAGAATATTACTATGTTGGGACGAGGTCCCTGGCTTCGATCACCAGTAGGTAACTCAATCACACCACAGGTGAAGCGTATGCCTGGACGACGAGCCAAAGGTGGCCGGTCATCAAAACTGATTCCACGACCGCCGCCATGACTTGCCATAGTTATTCTGTACTACTCTGTAATATATATAAAATAATGCTTAGATAAGAGAATACTTAAATTTATTCTATATAAAAACAACATATATAAGACCTATTTTCTCATTTTCTAATAACTAAACAGATAAGTGCAAGAGCTCGTTCAGGTGCAGTGAGCCCTGAGGCGACATAAGTCTGTACTATACCTTTTCTAATGACCCAGATCATCTACGAACTACAGCCTCACCTCACCATCATATACACGCACATTGCTCTCCTACTTACAGTTCCAAATCAACTAGCTACAGCCCAACATCTCCTATCTAGCTACAGTCCTACGCCGAGCCACGTATAGCCCCAGCTCACCGGTGACGTAGCTAGGTACGAGATGTTGGGATGTAACTTGGTGATGTAAGGCCACTGGTAGAGAACCAACCGACTGTATATGGAAAAAAGAAAAAAAATAAGAGAATGCCTAAATGTATTCTAAATAAAAACAAGAAATACTTAACAAAAATGAATTAAATAGGTAGGTAGTATATTTTTGTTTGGTAATGACTATTTTTTAATAAACTAACTTCTCATAAATTAAGCTAAATGTAAAATTAAATGCATCTCTCATCTAAAAGTTAAAATCAATTATCTCTATAGCAAAAACTATAAAATCAGAGGATAAATCCCTATGTGAAACTATGCTTAAAAAATATGTGAAACTAAATACAATGTTAGCTAAATCTAAAACATCTCTTAGCTCCTCCTACCACTAAAAATCTAAATCCATATTTTCTCCATTTCTAACCATAAAAACGAAATTTAATCATAACAAATGAAGGAAGGATGAAGAATTAAACCTTAGCAACACTTTGGAGTAGAGAAATCTTCACAAATGGATGACGAAAAAATTGGCTAGGAGAAGAACTAGCTAGCTCTCTTCACAAACTATCTCTTAAGTCTCGGGTGAATGTGAGCTCGGGCAGAGGAAGAAGGGAGGCAGGGATTTATAGGCGCAACCTTTAGTCCCGGGTGGTATTACCATCCTGGACTAAAGATGAGACTTTAGTCTCGGGTGGTGTTACGACCCGGGACTAAAGGCTCACCCTTTAGTCCCGGGTCGTAATACCACCCGGGACTAAAGTCTGGCGCCAATAATTGCGGCTCAGAGCCGTTGGACGCCAGGCCTTTAGTCCCGGGTGGTATTACCACCCGAGACTAAAGGGGGGGCGTCGCAAACAGCCTTTGGAGGCCACGTCGCCCCCAAAAGCATTTGTCCCGGTTCCAAAGTTGAACCGGGACAAATGCTTGGGAACAAAGGTCGTTTTTCCACCAGTGTAAGGTAGATCACAGCTCATGAGGCAAGCATGATACAAACTAAACTCCCCCTAAGTGTGTGCACAAAATGATAGTGTGAAAATCAAGTGCACAACTACAAACACTTGTAAGATAAGGAAGCTTAGATCAAATCATGCAAGAAGGTAGCTTAAATAACAATAGATAAGACAAGAGAGTTCTTGTAACATTACCACTTGTAGAGTTTGAGCATTGCATACCTCCAGGTGATTTTCCTCTCTTGGCACCACATTGAGATAAGCCACTTGAAAATGATATCACTTGGAGATGACACCACTTTGAAAGAAACTTGCAAAGAAGACACTTGGGGTACCACAAGGATTAGGAATGTATGAGTTCATTGCCTTTGAACTTATATAGAGACATAAGCTCGCAAGGACATGACTCAAATAGCATGAAGCTCAAATTGCTATATTCACTCTCTTAGAGATGTTAGATCACATTTAGAGTGAAATAACATTCTTTTAGAATGAAACACTGCACCGGAACGCGTCACCAAGGGACTACACAAGATAGGCTTAAAACAATGTTAGTCCCACAAACAAACCATAGGATGAGCTCCCCCTAAATGTGTGCATTTAGTGTTTGAATCACCAATCAAATGTATGCACATTGTTTATGACAACAAAAAGGGAAGCTAACCATATAGCTTGCTCATGATGCAAAGAAATATATATGAAAACATGCATCATGAAAGAAACAAGTGTAGCTTTCCTACACACTAATCAAACCATGTAGGTTGCTCATGGGTTAGACCATGACACAAGCAACCTACCATATGTAAACAACTAGGCATAGCAACAAATGCAACCTAAACAAGGCAATGAAGCTACAAAGATACATGAGATGAGTTAGTTTCCATTACCTTAACCGGGGAGCTTGGGCAACACATGTCCAATCTTGCAAGCTTGGCTTCTTAGACTTGATTCTCCACTTTTTCTTTGTGCCAAGCCTCCCAAGTCCCCGTACTCATGGCATTCACGTGGCCTTAGGAACCCAAACCATTTGAGGCCCCTTCATGTTGGTGATGACTTCCTTGGGCACCCAAATGGGTTGGTTCCAACCCCACTCCTTCATCTTCCCAACCTTGTGTGCAACCACCTTGCCATTAGCCTTCTTCTTGATGACATAGGAGTTGCTCTTGGTCTTGTTCTTGCGGTTGGGCTTGGTGTAGATGAGAGAACTCTTGATGGTGGTGTTTATCTTCTTCTTCACACCTTTGTCCATATTCTTGACGAATTGAGGGCATTTGTAGAACTTGTGCCCTTCTTCATGACACTTGTAGCAAGTCACAGTTGATCTCTTCTCAAGCTTCTTCACCATGTTATCATGGTTATCTTGAGGAGGTTGGACGTTGCTCTTCATGTCTTGAGAGGTTTCTACTTTTTCTTCATTATTCTTGCCCTTGCCCATCAGGCTAACCAACTTCTCTCGAAGCCATTTCACTTCTTGCTTGAGCTCATCATTCTTCATGCTTATAATCTTAACATTCTCATTGCAAGATGGTGAGCAAGATTCATCAATTAAATTAATGCAAGAAGTTGAAGCATCTACCATGGGTATAGGAATTGCAAAAGGGATATATGATTCATCAAGCTCAAAGGAATCACTAGTTTTAATCTTAATGCTCTCTAGCTTAGATTTTAGCTCTTCATTCTCCTTGCTAAGCAATTTGAATTTGCACAACAAATATTCATAATTTGTAGCAAGGGTAGCACTAAGATCATTGAGAGCATTAAGTTCTTTAATTTCATTAGCTTGTTTTTCTAGCATCCGTTTTTGCTCATTTACTAGCTCAACAAGATCATCAATTGAGGTGGTGTCGGATTCATCATCACTCACATTACTTTCCATACCTTGGGCCATAAGGCACATGTGTGATGATGATAGGGGACCTTGCATGAAGTGGGTGGTGAAGTTCTTGCTTGATTCATCACTTGAGCTACAAGAACTTGATTCTCCACCACTTATCCACTCACGAATGGCGGTGAGTGCTTCTTACTTTGGCTTCCTCTCCTTGACCACCTTCTTCTTGGGCTTGCGCTTCATCGTGGAAAACTTGATGTGTTGATGATGACGCCCGTCTCTCAAGTGGATGTTGTAGCCGTACATGTTGACTTTCTTCACATATTTGAAGATCTTCTTCACGTACGTGGTAACCATCGATTCGACCTCTTCATCACTCGAGGAGCCTTCATCTTCATCACCATCATCATCTTCACTTGAGCTTCCATGACTCGCCATTCTTCTCAACTCCTTCTCTTGTTGGCTTGAAAGAGCTTGACTTGCGGTTGGAGAAGATGGTTCTTGGGGCTTTTCTTGAGCTTTCTCTTGGGGCTTATCTTGGGGCGCATTCTTGGACTTGGGCATGACTTGAAATTCATGTGCCATTATCTTGCTCAAGATTTGAGAAGGCTTCAACTCTTCAAGCTTCTTCTCATAGATGATAGCTTTCACCAAGTCATAATCGGGCTTCCGAAGACTTTGAAGAATCTTACGGTTCATGTTCATGTCTGTGATGTTCTTCACACCTAAAGCATTAATTTCATTGACAAGAACATTTAGGCGTGAGTACATAGATTCGACATTTTCATTCTGAAGTTGCTTAAAGCTATTGAATTCCTCAAGGAGACAACCGTAGCGTTCATTTGCTACTTCTTTTGAACCCTCATTTTGTTCCTTGATGGTATTCCATAGCACATGAGCATTTTCACTAGTAAAAACTCTATTGAAAACACCTACATCTAGAGAGGATAAAATGATACTCTTTGCAATAACATCAAATTGCTTCTCCTTCCTAGTACCATTTCTAACACCCTCATCGGTGACCCTCCAAACATCAAGATCCTTAGCTTGTAAATAAGCTTCCATAAGGACCTTCCAACGAGAGTAGCCTGTGCCATCGAAATGTGGAGCCAAACCTACGGTATCCACCCCTTTCATCCTCTAAAGAGCAACTCACTAGGCGGTGAGGCCTAACCGATCCAATGAGCCGGTTTTCACAAATTGCCAATCGAATTGGCGTATCCTTGTGAAGGGAGTGAGTCCCGTCTCTGATACCACTTGTAAGGAATCGGATGCTCGTAACCTAAGAGGGGGAGGGGGTGAATTAGGCAACTTAAAAACTTAACCTATGGCTTTCACTACTTTGCATAAAACATAAACTAGAACATACTATCTAGATGTGCAACTAAGGTTGTTCTAGTGTGAAACTCCCATCCCAAAACAAGTTTTGCAACCTATAGCCAATCCTAGAAAGATTACTCTAGGAAAGTAAAGGCAAACAAGGATTGCAAGAGAGTAATGTGGAAACGTAAAGGGGGATGAGAGGAAGTAAACTCTTGACACGTGATTTATCCCGTGGTATCGGTAGGCACTAAGCCACCCCTAGTCCACGTTGTTGAAGCACTCTACACAAGAGTATTGCTTCCCGGTCACTAAGTCTCTCCCAAGAGCACCACTTGACTTGCCACATAAGGCTCGCCACAAAGGCACTCGCCAAGCTCCCTTGGTCACCTTGATGCCGCCTCCACTAAGGAGCTTCTCCACCAAGGGAAGGGGGTCTCCACGTCCCCCGCACAAAGTGTCTTCGCCGCAGCACACCAAGCCGGAGGGTCGAAAACGATTGTCGGAGAGCCACTTAGGCCCTAAGACTCCGGCACACCTTGTACACCTTGATTCACTCAAGAATCACCTCACAAGGCAAGAACACCTTGCATCTCACTCAGCTCTAAGCCTAAGCAAACACTACACACACTCTAAGCATGTGTAAAGCCTATGGATGAGCAATTTAGCACTTGGATGGCATGGATATGATCTTCTATGTGTCTTGGACTCCTTTGCACTTCCACACAATCCAAGCCACTCAAATGGGAGAGTGGAAGGGGTATAAATAGCCCAGCACATCAATATAGCCGTTGCTCTAACGGCTACTTACGATATACCATCGGATGAACCGACGGTGTCATTTTATGTAGCGTCGGATCATCCTGTGCTGCAGCATGCCCTTCGGTATTTTGCTCATATCTCTTAGCTCCGAACTCCGTTTTCGATGACCTTGTACTCGTTGGAAAAGTTATGAAATTCTACACAAGATTCTAAAAAAATCCGGTGCTAGTGTGCTCCGCCCCAAAACCTCTCTGTTAGTGAATCACAAACCACCGGATGAACTGACGCAATCATCCTATGGTACCATCATATCATCCGGTGCTTATACACTTGTTTTATTCTTCTCGGGAGTTTATCCGGCGCTCACAAATATTAGGACGTCGGATCATCCTATGCTCCATTTTCAGCACATCTTATTTTGGGCATAACTTTTCACTCCGGATTCCGATTTTGATGATCTTGGACTCTATGGAAAGCTTGTGAAATAATATTTATGATTCTGTAGCATTCATTCCCACTTGATCAATCCAAAAATAATTATTCATGGGGAAAGTCCAATTCATTCCTCTCTTTGTCCCGGCTTCATATCTTTCTTTTGCGTTGCTTTGCATTGTGTGTGGTTGTATCCATGAGACCTAGAATGTCTACAAAGACATGCTCGACGATATTGTTAGTCCCATGATTGTGATGCACATGAATTACCAAAATCATACTCGAACAAATGGCTATGGTGGCCATGTTCGCTACACGCTGGCGACTCTGTGCTCTGCTCGATCTGCTGCTCCGCCCGCCTCCCTCGCTCCAATCTCCCCGTCAAAACTTGCTCGCGCACGCTAAATCAATTCGCTTCGCGCCAAATCCGAATCGATGCATCTAAATCTCCCACTTCCGCCCAGTTCATCCTCGCTGTATCCAAACTCTAGATATCATACATGACCACAAAGATCCTGAGCATATCAGATTGTATCTACATGGATGCATTAACTACTTGCTATTAAATGCAATGACTTTCTTAGCCAACCTAGTAGCCAACTCTATTATACGGACTGGCTGTGTTGCCTAGCTGAATGTGACGTGGCTGTTGCATTCCGCCGGCCGCCGGCTAAACCATTAGCCATGCTCTAAGAGCTAGACGCCTGATCCGTCGTATTTATATTGCAGCATTAGTGAACTAATTAATTGGTCGTACTTAAGATGATCATCGCGTACACCGCCTGCCATTCGTTGCATGCAGGACTCAGCTGAACTCGACGGTGACGTCGGTTCTGGCCACGATCTTCTTGGTCATTGGCTCCGGCATTTTGCTGACGATGTCGAAGATGTTCTCCAGCTAGCTAGCTGGCTGCCGATTGAAGCTCACGACTAGTTTAGACTTCCGAGTTTTTAAAAAAAAAAGATCACTGCATCACTTCGATCAATTAAAACTTCTTTTATTGAAAGAAAATCTGGATTGGACCAGTGGCTACTAACTAGACAGCCGGCCTTATGGAGGATGCAACTAGTCGATTATATATTATTCCAAAGCAAAGCTTACGTGTACTTACTTAACATTTTAGTTAATTTCGATTGTAAGATTAATAAAGTTTCTCTTATCAAAAAAAAAGTTTGGATTAGTTTATATATAGCTACAATTAAGCAGCTTGGCCACTTGGCCAGGTGATAGGAGTAGTGTTATCACTGGACTTGAGGTTGTTTGGATGGAGGGGTAAATGAGGTAAATGGAGTAAATTTACTCCTAATTTACCCTTAAGATGTCAAACATGTGGGGCAAATGTGGTGGGGTAAATGTTTTGCCCCTCTAATTCCATTTACCTCTAAAAAGTAGCAAATTAGAGCAAACTTGTGGTGGACCCCATCCCTCTCTCTCACATCCACATCCACATTTACCCTTCAATCCAAACACCCCAAGGAGTAAATATTATTAGAGACAAATGGAAGGAGCAAAACATTTACTTTGAGGGTAAACATTTACCCCTTCATCCAAACATGCCCCTGGTCACAGCACAGTATATTAGCAAATGAGAATAAAAAAAACTTCTGGGACGGCAATTAAGATACATCATGGCGGTACAACCAATAGATGATAAGAATATACGGAGTAGTTCAGTTTTTTTTAAAAATACCGACAGAAGCCGGTTTAATTTCCTTTTCCATCCGCTTGTATGTGACTTTGTTTTCGCAGAGAAGGGTTTTTTTTGGGAGTGCTAGCGCCCGGACGTCCAGGCCGGGCACTAGCATCGGACGGGCGCATAACCGTTGGATGAAAAAGCAATCAGAGGACGTGGACGCATCTTTTTTCTTATAGGCACGACTAGTGATGGGCCCCACCCACGTTGATGAGGTCCTCCCACCTACCGCGGCTGAGTCCATGCGTGTGCGCTATCCCAGATTCACTTTTGCAGCACGAGATGACCCACCGCTTTGCAACGCACGCGGATCCCACGATGTTGTTGCAAAAAAGCAGATGACCCACCGCTTTGATCCCACGATGTTGTTGCAAAAAAAAAGCAGATGATCCACTTACAACACATATGAAAAACTTGCAAAATCTAAGATCGAACACTTGCAACATTAAGATTGAATACTTGCAACATTAAGATCGAACACTTCCAACATTAAGATTTAACGCAACATCAAGATTGAGCGCTTGCGCAACATCAAGATTGAGCGCTTGCAACATAAGATTGAACGCTTGCAACATCAAGATTGAGTGCTTGCAACATAAAGATTAAACTGTTGCATGGAACATTAGTGGTGAAACATCACGTAAAGTTATCAAGTAGATGCTGCAACATCACATATCATTGGTGAAACATCTCGAAACGATTGCTGAAACATAGAAAAGACCATGTTGCAACATCCCAAAAATCGATTGGAAATTTCAAATCTTGGCTGCAACACCGTGAAAACCATGACTGCAACATGGGGAAAAATGTTTGCAACATGGCAGAATCATAGATGCAACATCACAAATACCCATGGTCGTCGTGTGGAGCTCCTCAACGTCCGGCGTGGGGGAGCAGCGGCGCGCACCCGGTCGCGACACCGACGACCACGGGGAGCTCCGTCCCTGGCTGCGCCGGGGTCGCATGGAGCTCCACCCTGTATGTGGGGAGCGACAGCCTGCGCCCGGCAGCCGAACGAGGGTGGAGGGGGTGCGGGCTCACCGGTGCCTCCCCGGTCGGGAAGTAGATCGACTACGAGGACCCGCCGCCGCCAGAGCCGACGCGCGGCGCCGCCACCAGCGCGGCAGCGACTTCTCGTCCTCCATTTGCCGTCGAGCGGCGGAGATTTGCGCGTCCATGTACTGCGGCGAGGGCGAGGCCGACGAGCCGTCCATGAGCGCCGCTACCGAGCCCTCCACCAGCGGGTGCGCGACTGCGACTGCGCGCAGTGCGAGCTCACCGGCGCTGGAACCCCATCTCACTCGGGCGGAGGAACCGAAGGAGAGGGAAGAAGAGAGGTAGGCACGGCTGCAAGGGGAAAATGAATTGAGTGGAAGAAAAGACGCGTCGAACGAGTGGATAAGGAGTGGTTTGTGAGGCCCGCGTTTAGATATTTTCCTCCTGGACGCCGTGTGTGGAGGGGGACACGCCATGTCACCCGTCCGGAGCGGGGCGTGCGTCCGGACGTGCGACGTGAAGCATTACCCTTTTTTTTCCGGGTAACAGGCTATATGGTCCCAAATTCTATTGGTATTATGGAATTACGAGGTCTATCATGCCTATACAAGCTCATCAATGTAAACAGTTGCAGCTAACGGAGACAATGTTTGCTTATTTTTCACAAAATTATCCTGAATGCGCGTCAGCTCTCTAGGTAGCATGGTGCTTATTAATTTCCCGGTCCTGAGGGAAAAGAATGTAAAAACAGATATGGGATCGGTATCTGCGTGCGCTCGCAGAGGCCGAAACATTTTTTATTTTTAAAAAAAGGTTATTTGCATCTGTACCATTACAATTTTTCAAAGTTGGAGATATAACACTACAATTCACCTATTTTAAAACATACCATTGCAATTCGTCAGCTCTCACAAAAATACCTTGGAATACGTATGAAGATAGCTTGGGCCCAGTTGCAGGTGTATACAAATACGTAGACTTTGTTGCAGCTTCACTCACCTATCACTGACGTATGGGCCCCAGTTGTCATCTTCTTCTTCCTCCTCTTGTCGGCCCCGCTCTCCTCCTCCCTCCCGCAGCTCGGTCCGCCCGGCCAGCGCCGTCATCACCTCTGTCGAGCCTCTGCCGCTCGCTCGCTACGCTACGCCGTGGCCCATCCGCCGCATCTCCGCACCGAGGATCCACCGCCGCGGCTTCGCAGCTCCTTTCTTCTCCCCTTCGAATCGCGCAGGGGCAGCGGGGCTGTACGACGGCAGTTGGGAGTGAGCACGAGGAAGTCGTGGGCCTCCGTGTCTCTCTGCTCCTACCCTGCCGCCACCGGCGATGTTGGGGGCCGCCGGTGCGCGAAGGCGGCGGGCGCGGGCGCGGGTGCTGGCGCGCGCGGAGCTCGCGTGGCCGGAGGACGTGGCATCAACGATGGCAGATCGGAGGTGGCTGGCAGTCTGGCACTCTCGCCAAGGCGCCCAGGCTGCTGGTCGAGGTCAGCACCGTGCTCTCCGTCGTTGCGCGCGGGTGGTGGAGTGAAAGGGGTGAAGAGACCCGGCCGGCGGGGCAGGAGCAGAGAGGGGGAACAGAGAGAGGTAGGAGATGGAGGGGGGTTGAAGAAGAAGATGACGCCTGGGGCCCAGCGACTGGAGAGAGAATTAAGTAGGTGTGCGTATTTGTATACAGTCTGACAGTGGGTCCGGATGCTTGGAAGACGTAGAAAATGGTATGGATCAAGTAGATGAAGAGTTATAATGGTAATTTTCAAAATAAGTGAATTGTAGTGTTATATCTCCAACTTTGAAAAATTGTAACGATACATATCTAAATAAAAAAAAATGGGATCGGTAAGAGGAGTATTCATCAGTTTTTTTAGAGGAGTATCATCAGTCAGTTTCCGAGCACGAGTTGGATGGGCTGTGGTGCAACGAACGCATGGATGGTTCTGTGGACTGGGCAGTTCGTTTCTTGTCCAGGGCACGTGTTGGGCCAAACATGTTGGGTGATACTGGGCCGTAGTCACTCATGCTGGGCTTCCTCCAGAAGGTGGATAAGAAGAGTAGAAAACTTCCAACCTACCAAAACTCCATCTAAGATTGCTAACTATTAGTTTTCAGTCATCCCATCTCATAACTATTAAAAAATATTTTCTCAAGGTTCTAAAAAAAAGGTTCTCAAAAAAACTATTAAATGAAAAATGTTACAATATTTTTCAGAAATGTTGCAACATTTTTCGTTATTTTTCGTCAACATTTTTGAGACCAACATTTTGGAGCCTTTCTTCTCTGGCTCCGGCGGCGGCGGCATGGCGAGCTCCGCGCGAGGCCGCGGCGGGCTGCAGCCGCGCACGTCCGTGGCTGGCCGCGCGGCCATGGTGCACGGCAGCGACGGCGTGCAGGGGAGGTCGCGGAGGCGGCGGCGGAGCTGGCCGCCCCTGGCAGTGCGCATGGCAAGCCGGCTGCGGCACCAACGGTGGCACGCAGGCCGGCCGCTGGGGAGCCCCACAGCGGCGTCCTCCGGTGGGCAGGACGGCCGCTAGGAGCCCGCGCCAGCGCGCAGGATGGCCGCTGGGATCCCGCGCCGGCGCACTCCGGCGCGCGGGCCCGTCGGGGCGGCGGCAGCGTGACCGGGAGGCAGGCACGACAAGAGGTGGAAGAGGGTGGGTGAGTAGGGTTTCGCATTGTTGAGTTTTGTGGGCTGTTAAATGGGTTATAGGTTTATTACATACTATCTTCCAGAAGGTATATAGGATTCCGGGTTGCCTGGTCCAGTCCAACCAGCAAACCCGAAGCAGTCAACTGCCAAGTGCAGTGGAAAGGATTTGGGGGTCAAATATTTTGGCACTACTCAAAAGCTTGCAGAAAGGCTTAGCTAGCTAAGCTACACAAACCTAATCATTGGTCAGTAAATTGGTTAAAATCTCATCGGTTAACACCTAAATAAACAATCGACACCATAATCAACTAAGGTTGCAGAGTACCATTAAAGAGACCTGGCTTTAAGCATGCATCATCAAAGTTGACACTGCTAATAAAGGAAGCTCGATCGGGGCTCTAGACGTCTAGACAAGAGGGGACAGGGAGCGGAGCCAAAAAGAGCAACCAGAGCTCGGCGGTGCCGTGATGACCAACACCGGACACGAACGAACACGATGATCACAGCAATAATGTGCGCGTCGTGACAGTGGCACTGACACGGTGACACCATCATCGCCGACATCATGAGCAGGAGCAGCTAGGTAGCACACATCTCGCAATCATATGGGCACTTAGCAGCCGTGCCATGCACCAAAAATGCATGGAGCCATGGAGGCACCATGGTTATATCGATGGATCATGGAATAGAAGCATGTGGCGGCATATAAACAACATTGAATAATAAATGAAACGACACATAAATAATCAAGGTTATATATAGAGAGATAAAAAAGCAGCTAGAAATTATCATGTTAATCCAGAAAAAGAGAAGAATATCTAGCCTTAAATTTAATGAAGATATGAGTGTCTAAATTATTCCAAATAATCTATGTTGAAGAAAAGCCAAAGCTGAATTAAAGAAAAATTTTGGAATCTGGATTGAGTGCCCTAAGTAAAAAAAAATCTCTGACCCTCCCTACGTTGGAAGACAAATTAAGAGTGTCCTAAAAAAAGTCTATCTCACCCTTCCTATGTTGGAACAAAAAATTGAAATTTAAAATAGAAAAACTTATACAACTAAAATATAGTACATTGAGTCAAAAATTCCATATGAACCTGTCAACCTTGTGGAAGTTACCATAACTTCAATAATGAACCAACCAGATATGATAAGAATCAATGTCTAAAGTAATGCACATAACTATACTTAGGTGCACATATTGAAGGGTCTGGCGTTTAATTAGATTCAATATACCAAATCAGACATGGTATTCAAAAGGACTACAATTCCAATTCTATATTTGGAGGACCACTAACTTGACTTTGAGCCTATCGTTTTAGTTTAACTTAGCTTCACCGATCAGCACATTCTTGCTCTTAGTTGCTTCAGCTTGATGCGGCCGAACCAATACCTTGGGCTGCTGTAAATCTATGGTGTTGATAGGAAAATGTGTCTTATCCACTTGCATCTCATGAAATATCAAACCACCTTCATTTATGGGCGATTGAACCTGTCGACGAAATACATTGCAATCATTAGTGGCATGAGAATCAAAAAAGAATTATGGAACTTGCAATATGCACACATTTTCAACTCATCAAGTGGAGGCAAAGTATGAGTCAATTTAATGTTTCCAGATTTATGTAATTCATCAAAGATACGATCACATTTAGAAACATCAAAAGTAAATTTTACTTCTTTTTACCGATGTTTACTAGCCGGCTTAAGAGATGAGCAAGAACAAGTTTTTTTTTTCCTTAGAGGGTCAAATAAATTCAGCAGCATAAACTTCTTTATGACTATCGTTCGAAATCAATAAGAAATCAATAAGATGCACATTTGAATGACGTGATTTAAAGTTATCTTTTTCTTTATTCATCCAGTTTTCAACAATTAAAGTACTTACTTGAACTTGTGCAATCGAAAGAAAATCTAAACCCTCTATTTTATCTCTAATGGAGGATCTTAAACTCTTTAGGCAAATATCAGCAAGATCCATATCAGTACTTAACAAATTAAAGCAACGGTACTTAGTTTCTTTAAATCTTTTAATGTAAGAATAAACATTCTCATCTCTTCCTTGTCTAACCGATGTTAAATCAGTCAATTTTAATTGCAAGCCCCCATTATAAAAGTAATCATGAAATTTACGCTCTAACATATCCCAAGATATAATAGAACCGGGAACAAGTGATGAAAACCAAGCAAAAGCAGCACCAGTCAAAGATAAAGAAAACAAACACACTTTCAAAGCATTATAAGCACCTGCTTCGCCTAATTGACCTGTATATTGACTAATATGTTCCCATGTGGTTTGGTCATCATCACCACTAAATTTAATCAAATCAGGCATACGCCAACCACGTGGGAGAGGGAAATTATCAAACTCAGCATCGTACGATTTTTATATAAGTTTGTATTACCAATATCAACACCAAGTTTAGTTTTTACCACATTAGCCAAATCTTCCTTAAATTTATTAACTTCCGCCCAATTAGGATTATTTGGCTGTTGTGGAGTTGGTTTCACCAAATTCATCTTATTTAAGTAGGGAGCTATCTTAGCTTGAGCAAGCCTATAACTTTCATATACATCATCACGGATTATATTCTTTTGAGCTAATGTATTTACTATCGTACTATAATACAGTCCAGAATTATCAATTGTATTAGAAAAGTCGATACTACTAAACTTGACATGACAGAAAGTGGTACAGGTTGATCAGGCACCAAATCCAAGCACTGGTCTGACCGGTACCCTGCATCGGTCCGACTGGTGCGGCCATATTTGGCCTGAGCAGTTGGAACAGTAGGGTTTGACCAATGGGATCAGGGGGCATGCCATACTAATAATTTGTATTGTTAGTAACAGGCAAAGGTGCTAAGCTAGGATGGACTACCCCACTAACATCAATTTTAGGATCACTACTATTAGTTTCATTATTATTATTATTATTACCAGCAATGTTTCTATCTTTTTTTAGATCTTCTAAGCATTCTAAACAAGCAATAGAGAAAGCAAGCAATTCATCACTACCCACAATAGATTTCTGAGTAGATGAAGTAGGTGGGGGTTTGCTTACAGTGGTGATTACCTCAACCATGTTGTCATTTAGCTTGATCGCCGGCAACTCGAACTCTTTCAGTCTTGCAACCTTGCCGTGACGATCCTTCTTGACGCCAACCAGAAATTGTACCTTGATATACTCTTGAAGCGCCTGGTACATCTGTTGTTCCTCCGGAGAGATATCTTCCATTGAAGCGGTGACGACGTTGTTCATGTCGAGGTCACAACGAGATCCCATCTTAGCTAGGTTAGATTCAACGGTCTTGAAACTAGATCTATTTGTCCCCAGCGGAGTTGCCAAAATTATGTTGACGCTTTTCTGGTCAACACACACGAGCGCTAGTTCGCGCAGAAACTTAATTTAAATGTCGATTATGTTACTTTTACTCCATGGAAATTGCATTTTGACGGATCGGTTTGCAAAGATGGTTGTGGTGTTGGAGTTATCATTATCTCACCAAGAGGAGTTGTTTTTGAAGCTCTTAACTGATTAAATCGTAAATGTACTAACAACCAAACCGATGTCACCGACCGGTCTGACTGGTCCCCTAGTCAGAATTCCCATTCGGCTATTAATGATAAGACGAAGTGGATGATTGGAGAAAACCTCTGGTTAATTATTTGCAAAATCCTAGCAGTTCAGTTGATAGAAAAGTTCGACGTTAGGCTCTTAAGTTTGTTCTTGATAATGGTGAATTGTATCGTCGAACCGCAGATGATTTGCTTTTCAAATGCTTGAGTCCTAATCAAGCTAGGTTGGCTATAGCAGAGGTTCATGAAGGAATTTGTGGTACTCATCAATCGGCTCCTGAGATGAAGTGGCTCCTTAGGTGAGCATGCTTTTATTGGCCTACTATAATAGCTGATTGTTTTCGGTACTACAAAGGATGTGAAGAGTGTCAAAAACATGGAGATGTTCAGGTGGTTGCCTGCTGTACTGATGCATCTGATTATCAAGCCTTGTCCTTTTAGAGGATGAGGATTTTATTTTATTGGTAAGATTCACCCTCCTTCGTCGAAGGGGCATTGTTTTGTGATTGTGGCTACCAATTATTTCACCAAGTGGATTGAAGCAATTCCTTTGAATAATATGACACATAGAGAGGTGATTGAGTTTATTACGGAGCATATTATACATAGATTTGATATTCCACAAACTTTGACTACGAATCAAGGGACTTCATTTATATCAAAAGAGGTGCGGGAGTTTGTCAATTCTTATGGTGTTAAATTACTCAATTCATCTCCATATTATGCTCAAGCAAATGGTCAACCCGAGTCTAGCAACAAGATTTTGGTGAAGCTCATCAAAAAGAAGATAAAGGATAATCCTAGGAGATGACATGAGGTATTATCGGAAGCTTTATAGGCTCATTATATTTCTAGACATGGTGCTACTAAAGTTACTCCTTATGAGTTTGTGTATGGTCAAGAGGCCATTTTGCCCGTTGAGGTGAATCTAGGCGCGTATAGACTTACAAAGCAAAATAATCTTGATGTTGGGACATATAATACTTTGATGATGGACAATATTGACGAAGTGACTGACAAGCGTTTGGAGGTTTTAGAGGAAATTGAGAAAGTCAAATTTTTTCAGGTAAGTGATCTGTTTTGGAAAACAATTTTGCTTATTCGATAACAGGAGTATTCACCAATCAGTAGTTTCCAAGTACGAGTTGGATGGGCTGGGGTGCAACGTTTGGATGGATTGGTTCCGTGGATTGGGCTCTTCGTTTCTTGCACCACCCACACACATGCCCTGCCTGCCTGCCTGCCTGGTCCAGTCCAACCAACACAACAAGCGGAAAGGCTTTGGGGGTCAAAAGCTTAGAAAGGCTAGGTAGCTAAGCAACCCAAACCTAATCATAAGTCAGTATTTTGGTTAAAATCTCATCGGTTAACCCCTAAATAAACAATCGATGCCATAATTAACTAAGGTTGTAGAGTACCGACCTGGCTTTAAGCATGCATCATCAAGTGTTGACACTGCTAATGTTTTTTTTTCCGAGCCTTGACACTGCTAATGTTGAAAGGAAGCTCTCTCGGGGCACTAAGACAGTCTAGACAAGAGGGGATAGGAGTGGTCGAGTGGAGCCAAAAAGAGCAGCCAGCTCGGTGGTGCCGTGATGACCAACACCGGACACGAACGAACACGATGATCACATCAGTAATGTGCTTATGTGCACGTCGTGACACTGGCACGGTGACACCATCATCTACATATCGTGGACATCATAAGCAGCTAGGCTACCACACATCGCAATCGCAACACATATATGGAAGCACCAGTCACCATGGTTGTTGTATTGTATCCATGGATCATGGGAATGGAAGCATGTGGCAGCAGAAGTAGAGTGCGCAAAAATAATTGGGCCGCAGATTCATCATTCATGGCTGCTGCCGCCGCCTCGTGCCGCGATGCCGATGCCACCCTCCTCCGCATCGATTGGAGGATTGCAGCAACAGCAGCTGGTTGATTTGCTGTCCGAGCGAGCCGCCGCGCACGCCTCGGCCTTGAGCGATTTGAGGTCGTATGTACCTAGCTGGAACTCAGCTCCGCGGTCGGCGTGAAGAAGCTAGACGTCGTGACCGGAGGCCGCCGGAGCTAGCTCTCCACGTATTGGGCCAACATGTTGGGTGATGCTGGGCCGTACCCACCACCCATTGCTGCCCTGCCTGGTTCAGTCCTACACAACCGAAGCAGTCAACAACTGCCAAGTGCAGTGGAAAGGCTTTGGGGGTCAAATATTGTGGCACTACTCAAAATCTTGCAGAAAGGCTAGGTACCTAAGCTACACAAACCTAATCATTGGTCAGTAATTTGGTTAAAATCTCATCGGTTAATATATGTAACCTCTAAATAAACAATCGATACCAAGGTTGCAGGGTACTACCATTAGAGAGACCTGGCTGCTTTAACCATGCATCAACAAAGTTGACAATGCTAATAATTAAACGAAGCTCAAGAGGGGACGGGAGCGGAGCCAAAAAGAGCAGACAGCTCGATCGGTAGTGCCCTGCCCAACACCGGACACGAATGAACACGATGATGGCAGCAATAATGTACCCGTCGTGACACTGACATCATCATCGTCGACATCATGATCGAGCAGCTAGCACACACACATCGCAGTCATGTATATGGGCGCTTAGGCATGCCATGCATCAATACATGCATGGTTATGTCGATGGATCATGGAATGGAAGCATGGATGGCGGCAAAAGCAGAGTCCACAAAAGGAGTTTGCATTGGGCCACACAGATTCATGACCCGCCTCGGCCTCGATGCCATCCTCCACATCGATAGGCGAGAGCTGCTAGCTGTCGCAGACCGACGCAGCAACAGCAGCTGGTTGATTAGCTGTCCGAGCAGCCGCGCACGCCCAGCTTCCTCGTCGCCTCGACTTGAGCGATTTGGGGTCGTACCAGACGACGGCCTCGTACGTCCAGCACGGCCGGCGTGCCCATCTTACCGTTGCCGCCGCCGGGGACGACGCCCTTGAGCGCCTGCGCCATCTTCTTGATCCGCTCCTTCTTCTTCCTCGGCTTGCTGCCGGACGAGCATGTGGTGGAGGATCGGAGTCCGGGGAGCTGAGGAGCTCCCGTCGTTGTACCCCGTGCTCGCCACGCGTCGTACGTCGTCGTCCTCCGAGCTCGTGCTCAGCAGCGTGTCCATCTTCCCTCGATCAGAGTCCTCCTCCCTATTCTGCCGCACTGGCTGAGGAGCTAGCAGAGAGTAGCAGCCGCAGTTCCGATCGAGCGCCGTAGCAGGTGTCGTACTTGTGCCCCGGCGGCGACGATCCCCGGCCCGGGAGAGCTCGTGACTTCGTGAGCCAGGGAGGGGTAGAACGTGACCGAGCTGCTGGTGGCGCACGTCTGGTCGCAGACGATGTAGTTCTTGGAGCACGCGCCTCCGACGGCCGCAGCTCGAGCAGTTCTTGGTGACGCCGTGCGCGTGCCTCCGTTTATTTCGGAGGCCAAAATGGGATGGTAGTAGGGGACAATCCCGTTCTAATTTCGTGGATGAGACGATCGCATTTAGTGTTTGGTTGAAACGAGTCGGAACGGCGCAAAGTTAATTTGGCAACCGCGCGCTCGCGCTCGGTCCAGGCCCGCGCTTCCCACGTGGGCGTACGCCTCCACACGATTTTTTTTCTTTTTTTTTCATGTTTTTCTTCATTCAACAAATTTTTCTTCTGCATAATTTATGCGCATAACTCGATGTTACAGAAAAAGTTATGCGCACAACTCGTTGTTAGGAAAAAAAATATACGCACACGTTATTTTTCAAATAATTGTGCATACAAGTTGTACGCATAAGTTCTGCGTGCCATCAAACTTATGCTTAAAAATTATTAGACAAAATTATAGTTCGCAGTTATGCGTCGAAGTTGTGTGTATAAGTTCAAAAAATAAAAAGATAAAACTGATGTTTGAAAAAAATTACATGTATAAGTTATTTTTTAAGAAATTATGCATACAAGTTGTATGCATAAATTCTACACGTGGGTTAGTGTTAAAGTTGTGCGTAAAACTTATCTGATACAAATTTATAGCTCGAAGTTATGCGTCAAAGTTATGTGTATAAGTTATGATATTCCATAAATAGAAAGTTGCGGGAATTTAAACTTTCCCAAAAAGAAACACACGGGTTGTTTGGAGATCGATCGCTAGCGGCCTTCTGAGCGCGCGGGCACTGATTAGTCCCTCACGTCGGAACAGTCCGGTCTAATGTTTCGTTGAGATGGGTGGTATAGAGGGCATTTGACACCGTTATATACAATAATTTTTTGAGGTTCGTAGTCATTTAAAGTCCTCAGTATATTCTTTTTCTTTTTTTTCCATTTTTTTCTTCCCTAATCTTCTCCACACCACCATCCTTCGGTCCTCTCTCCATCAGCCCACCGCGGCTTGCTCGACGGAGCAGCGAGCAAGCTGCTTCCCCTACTGCCCAGCGGAGGAGCACCTGCAAACGCCTCCCAGAAGAGCTCTCACGCCCCTGACCAGATTCGTGCGGACATCGACCGAAGCAACTCCCACACTCGTCGGCGGGTCGGAGCGCGTCCTCCCCCTCCGCGTCCGAGGGAGAAGCTCGCGGGCCCAGCCAGAGCATCTCCCTTGCCTAGCCTTGGATGTGTCGCCGTCTCCGGAGCTCACCCTGCCCGGTCATGGTTGTGTCGCGATCAAGCTGGCTTGCTCAACCATGGACACGCCTCGCCTCGCTCGCTCACGCGTGTTGATGGAGCAGGGCGACATCCAAAGAGGACGAGTGCATCCGCTCGATTTGGGGGACGGGGTGTCCCGGATCTATGGTGAATATTCTGCTGGAGGGATGACTCCATCCTAGTTGTTCTCCAACCAATCACCTTCGGAAATGGGACGGTCACGTTCCACCTTCGGAAATGGGATGGTCACGTTTTCGTACTCGCATCCACACGCACCCTACCTACGCTAGCCCCCCCCCCCCAACAACGTGTCGCTTGCTCATCTTGTAAAAGGAGATAGAGCTGTGGGAGGTGGATGATGTGCATGAACACGGTTATCAATCACCGAAGGTGATAGATGTGCGCTTATCACCTTCTACCCGCGGAAATAGATCGAAAGACCATGTGGGGTAGAGTTTAGTTACATGCGTACCAAGGCATCTGAATTTTGCATAAAGAGCCATGATTGCTTGCATGTGGTCACATGATTCAAATGTTTGAAGCATATGCATGAACTAATAATGAAATATATATATTGTAATTACTAATACTGAATTAAAAAATAAAAACCATATGAAGAATGAAAACAGCCATGCCCATTGAATAAATTATACAAACTCACCAAACAGTAATGTATACTTCCCGAACAAACTATATGAACATGTGAAACAAATTAAGAGATCAGAGTTTGATTATTTTGTTTGATCTATAGTTTTATGATGATTAGATTTGAGCCAAGATATTAGGGTCTCATTTTTTTGTTATGTAGTTTTATGATAGATTGATAGTTAGATTTGAATCTTTTTTTTGAAGATAACGGTAGGGAGTACCCCACAGCGAAATGGTGTCGCACCCAGGATTTGAACTCTGGGTGGGAGCCCCCTAGCTGGTGACCTTTACCACTCCAACTGTGAGCCCCTTGACGTTAGATTTGAATCTTGTTATTAGGTTCTCTGCTAGATCCGGTTTTGCTGCCAAGACACTTTAGTTTGGTTGTTTTTGTTCAGATCTGTGTTCGATCCGATGATAGATCTGCATCTATTGATGCCAAGGGATCAATGTTTGATTGTTTTTATTCTGTCTGTAGTTTAACGATGTTTAGATTTGAAACTTCTTGTTAATTCTATGCTAGATTCTGTTTTGCTGCTAAGACACTTTGGTTCGGTTGTTTTTCTTTGGATATGTAGGGTTATAATGCTATTGTATAGATGTATCTTTAAAATTTGCGTCCCGTTCTGAATGTTGTGTGTGTTGGGTCATGAAAGTTTAGACGTCTAGGCTTAGTTTCATTTTATGAGTAGCTTTAGTATGACTTTGCAAATGTTTTTGCAGTGCTTGCTATACTCACCTTCATAGGTTGCCATGGCTCAAGTTCCACTTGAACATGTGTTCCAAAATTTTCTATTGTTTTTTTGTTAATTTATCATCTTCATCAATTACATGACAATCAATTTAATCTGGTTTTTATTTTTTTTAAGCCAATTCATACTTTGTGTATGATGAGTATATTCTAAACCCACCTAATGGGAACCGAACTAATGAATTTCTCAGTCAGTCAGATTAAGATTGCATTGAATTGGGGTCTGCTTTAGTATGTGGTCAGTCCAGCTACCTTGAGTGTCTGTCATATAGACACTAACAAGAAGTTATATTTCAAATCAATGACTAGCACTAGATAACTAGTCCATGCTCCAACCCCAACTGACACGAAAGTGATTTACCGCAAGCATTTTTAGAAGCAACAACATGATGCAAATCGACTTGAAAGAGTTCAAACACAAGAACACACAAATTGTTTACAACTTACAATACATTTTTTTAATCAGATCCAATTTGGAAGTTAGTTGTCTAATGGAACATGAACACACTAGATACATGTACTCAATCATGACTCAACACACATTTCGGCAAGGTAAATGAAAAAACATTTTGGCGGTTGGGCCGAGTGATCATTTAGACGGTAGGAAGCGGCTTGGAGGTAAAAAAAGTCATCACCGATGTAATTGAAGCTGCAACCGTCCTCGCCCGACCACATCAGAAGGTCACTGCGAATTGAAGACAACGTGTTTATCCATCGGGTAAGGTAAAGTTAAAAGGCATCCAGATTCTAACAAGATTTTAAAGATCTAGGTGATGCAGTTCTTGAGGCTCGTCTACGACTTAATTATCAATTTGTAGCGTCATTCATTTGGAGATTGTTTTCGATCAATGTGATTTTCTATCTACCATCATATACTAATCACCTTTTATGCTAAGGAATAATCACTTTGAGGAACGAAAACTTCTCCTAATACATGCTAGCTTTATTCCTACAATCTCTTACTCTGCCCTATTCAACGTGATGTGACTTGGTGTTGATGACTATAATATTCATATTTTGTTCTTAAATATATATCATTGTATATGTTTTCATATTTTCAATCAATTTGACATGAGATATACTTTGCTACTTGTGAAAGTTCGTGTGATACTGTAACTTCACACATGTCGTGACATGACACACCTCAACATATGTCAATGGCTAGCCTTCAACTGTGAGAAATTCACTAGTTTGATCAGTTCAGTTGTACATAATCAGTCACATTGTAGTCCTTACAAAATGTCAAAATTTACTAATGACATTGTCTTATCATATTAAACACACACCAGGACCACCAATTTTATACAGAAAATGTCTATTCCATTAAATCTTTTATCTAGACATTGAAAACAAAAAGATCTAAATATTTTTTTTATTATCATGTAAGAATAATAAATCTATTTTATTCAATTGCATTCTAGAAAATTTGTTAGATGGTAAAGGTTTTTAGAAGTGTCGATTGTCATGCATTGTTAAGATATCAAAATTGTAATTTGGTTTCACCTGTGAAAAATCTTAAAATTGTAGAATGCAAGTAATTCCACTTGCTTTTCTCTTTCGTATAATTTTATGAGTCATGACATTTACGCTTTTTTCTATACAATATGAGCTAATGAAGTTGCAGTAAGATACATGATTAAGAGAAGTATATTTCTACAAATGTGCCTGAATGTCCCACTTGATGTATATGAATTTAGTGTTAAAAATTGGTAATGGTACACTTGTAGCATCCTCCTCTCAGACGACTCTCTTTCGTATTGTTTTGACTCTATTTCATATGGTTTTGACTCTCTTTCGTATTGCTTTGACACCTAAACGGTACTTTCTAGGGGGAAATAGTATTAGAAATTGTTGTAGACTTGATGGAATAAAATTAAGGTATAGGGAAATAGATACTGATGGAGTAGATTAAAAAATAATTGTGACAAATTTTCCACATGTGATGGTTTGTAATGGGATCACCGACGTAGAATCATCGTTCCTCAACCATCTTTGTAGACTTGTAGTGTTGTTAGAATAATTTGAGTCTACGGATGATCCACACACATCTCTATCTCTACCTAATATTAAAGCAAGGACTGTTTCTACCAAAATTTTTCGTTCGTCTACAGTAAACCAGAACAAACTCAGAGAAAAACGGCGTTGTTCCACGTGAACCGGTGGAAAACCACCACACGCAATCAAAAAAAAGAAAAAACTGGAGTCCCACATGGAACCGGGTCTTCGAGAGAAAAAAACCACAGCCTTCCCACCCACGTGAACCACCAGGTGAAGGAAGAGACAGCCCAGCCCACCTAATCTCTTTCTTCCTATTCGACACCACCTTCCAGGGATGAAAGCCCACCATGATGCCACCACTTAGTTATGTTTTTCAATTTTTCTCAAAAAAAGTTATGTCTTTCAATGTTGTAAGAACACATTTTAGTTTTAGGTCCCTCTTGGCTCTTGGATCCACTCCAACTAAAGTTTAGTTTGTTAAAGTTTAGAATTTTGTTTTAGCAAAGTAAAATATATGTTGCTAAACTTCAGCAAGAGTTGTTTGGATTTTCTTGCTAAACCGTTCTAAATGAAGAAGCTACCATTCATTTATTACTGCCAAACTCCGTGTAGAGAGGGTGATGAGTTAATGTTGTGTGGTAGTGGATAATTTTAGAGAACCTGTGGAGGTATTTGGACTTTGTTCTTTTACTTTGGAATATTTTGGACTTTGTTCAGTTTTAGCAATTCTTGGATGGTAATGACTAAAGCGCTTTTTTGGCTCCAACTAAAGTTTAACAACATTTTAATTAGACCCGTTTGGATCCAAAGATGCTAAACTTTAGCAACTATAAACTTTACCAGAAGGATCCAAACATGACCTTATTAATCCGCTAGCATTAGGATCGAGAATGACTCCAACCACTGTAATCTTTTGCATGTGACAATACGTATAAACACATTCTTTTTATTACTCAGTAAAAAAGAAGTTCGGAGCTCCTACATATGCATCCACACATGATGTCGTTTTTCTTAAAGAAAATATTTACATGTTTAGTTTTTGAAGTTTAAGGATCATTTGTCGACTTGAAAAGAACTTTGGAGAATCTGACATACTGAAGTACAAATTTATACAAGATGATGAAAATATTACATGCTAAAGTCGTATTGTTGCAGATTGACCATACATTACTTATTTGCAATGAGAAATAGGTTCACACCTACTCCCTCCGCCTCAGGATATAAGCCGCGCACGTAATTCAAGATTCAAACTTTGAAATGTTTCACTGTACCTACTAATATTCTTTTATAATAAGATTTTTGTCTTACAAAAATAATATTATTGAACTTGTGTTAAAAAATACTTTCATATGGCTATAGTATTGTTGTTATAAGAATTATTTTCTATGAGATATTAAGAGTCAAATGTTAGTATTGGTGATCGTGCCAAGTTTAATCGTGTCTTATATCCTGAGACGGAGAGAGTACTAGCTAGCACATGTATAATACACTCAGCTACTATCATGTTAGTTGTGCTTGCTAAGCTTAGGATGAACCATATATAAAACATAATATGATCAACTCAATAATAGAGTACAATTAGAGACGTGGTCGTGTTGTATGATACAATATCGGTGTATCTTTTTTTTTATCCCTAACAATTCTCTTGCTAAAAAGAGAGTTAGAAATGAATGATTAATTATTTGAGTATAATAAATATGTTAAATGAAAATTTCATTGGTTTCTTGACAAATGTGAGATCACCTAGTGGAATAAAAATACAGCGAATAGAAATAGAAAAAATCAACAAGGTTTATTAATACAGTTAGCATCGCACAGTAGCAACGCACAGACATTTTGCTAGTATATAGAAATTGTAGTATTATTGGTGGTGTCGCTGATTTTTCGACTCATAAAAAGTGAGATGTCTCTTAGTAACTGCGAACAAGAATAGTGCTTGAGAACACATGATCCATCCGTGTTAGTTTTGACTTTTTCAGTCCATAGAAACAAGGTTTATGAATTGCATAGTACTCCATCCGTTTCTAAATTGTACGTCGTTTTGACTTTTTCAGTCCATAGAAATTAGTATATACTAGACATACATTATATCTAGATGTATAATATGAAAAAAAATAAAACGACCCCCGAAGACCTTACATAATACGGGCGTACTAGTGATAGTATATATATGGGTCATGGCTGTTTATTGATCACACGTGCAAATGCAAATACAAGTGTCAAGCATGCATGCAAATATGGAATGCTGGAGCCTTGCACTGTGGCGGCGAGCTGAGGAGGAGGAGGTTTATAAATGGGCCGGTGGTGGGGTGTCGTTCCTTTTTTTTAATCACGATTCACGCACGACGTCTGGTGGTTAAAAAGAAGTTTGACGGGCCTTATTTTCGCCGGCCTGCTTCACACACACACGAGTGCGCGACAGTACACACACCGGCGGGCGGCGGGAATCGAAAGGTGATCGATGAGCGAGAGAGCAGCGGGTGCACGCGTGCCGTGGGCACTCGATTCGATTGGTTGGCCTCGCTGTTGGTAGACGCGCGTGCCCAGCCTCTCGGCTCCGCAACCGCCCACGTGTCGCTCGCTCATCCATCCCTGCAGACGGAGGTGGAGGTGGATGTGGGTGGCCGGCGTCGGCGTGCGTGTGGGTGGCCGGCGTCGGCGTGCGCGCTGCCGTGCCCGTGCAGCAGCAGCGGCACCATCGCGGCGGCCGCAGCTGCGCCAGCCACTACTGGCACCAACGGCGAATAGGACAAGTGGGGAATCCGATACTCTGACGAGACTCGTTTTGACCATGGCCAAACCACCGCGCACCGCGACCTCAGTGGGCTGTCAGTCAGGCGGCTAGCCGCAGCCGATGCGCTCCGCCGGCGGCGCCGGGCCAGCGGAAAGGCGCCAGCCTACACCCGTCGTGTCTTGTGTGTTGATTCATCCAGGCTCCAGGCAGGCGGCAAAAGAGAGAGAGCGCGCCAAAGTGCGTGTTTAGTTATTTGAATTGGGATGCAAAATTTTGGATTTTGCACAGATTTTGGGTTGAAAAGTACTGTTCCGAACTAAAAACACTGTAGCACTTTTCGTTTGTTTGTGGTAAATATTGTCTTATCATGGCCTAACTAGGCTCAAAAGATTCGTCTCGCAAAGTACATCCAAACTGTGTAATTAGTTTTTGATTTCATCTACATTTAGTACTCCACGTATGTGTCGGTATTTTTGATGTGATGTTTGTTGTGATGAGGAATCTTCTTTTTGCATAGTAAATTTTGGGGAAGTTAGGCTTCTAAACACACCCGCAAACGGCAGGAGCAGGCTGCTGTCTCGAGTACTACTACTGTAGGCTGCACTGTTGTGTCCGGCAGGCACGGCGGCACGCGAGGCTCATGTACTCGAGTCAGCCTGCCTGCCAGGGCAGAGAAATCCCCGAGTGCGCGCGGCTGGTGCCTGCACAAGAGCCAAATCCTTAAAGCCTCGGCAGGTTCGCCCAAAGGCTGGCTGCGCCGTGCGTTCCGCCGGCCGCGGCGGCAGGCCGGCGGTAGCAGCCGTTCTAGCCCATAGCCTAGTCGGATAGGAGTACATGGACAGACAGGACATGGACAGCCTCGTCGCACAGCGAGCACAATCCACTCCATCACAGCCCTACTACTCCTAGGCGGCGGCTAGTGGGTGAGTGAGACCAACCTAGTAGCTATACGGGCGGCTCTCTAGACGATGATGAATGTTCCATCCCGTATCGAATTTTGAATGTAAAGTACTCCCTCCGTCTAAATATAAGCATTATTCGGTTTTCGTGGTGCACGTTTGACCATTCGTCTTATTCAAAAAATTTATGAAAATGTAAAAATAATTATGATATACTTGAAATATATACGATTATAAAACATATCATAACAAAATAAATAATATTTTTATAATTTTTTTAAATAAGACGAATGGTCAAACGTGATTAGTAAAAGTCAACAAATGCTTACATTCAGGGATGGAGGGAGTACGGAGTACGATGAGAATACTCCAAAGACCGACGACCCACAGCCATTGTACTGCAAATCCAAATTTTCTCGAGATATGGCTCGAGTAGTCAACAAAATACAAGAACATGACCACATGACACTGCTTAGTTGGTGAAATTTTTATTGAAAGTGATAAAATTTTTTGCATTGAAAAATATATTCTGTGGAAGAAATCACGGTCTGCAATGTGAAAATTTTAGAAACTTTTGAAGAACTAAACATGCCCCAGTAATCCATGCATGTTCCATCGGTGCCGGCAGGGGAACTTGCATGTAGGGCCTACATGCCCGGTCCTCGGGAGCATCATGGCCTCGTGTCGTGTCCTACCTTAGTGGGGTGCATGAGATTATGCATTGAGACAGCAGCCCGTGGAGGGACTTAATCTTTGTTAATTACGACCTCACCGTCTCTCTCCTTAGCTAGCTAATGGTACCATTAAAAAAGAACGCGTGTGATCATTCCATCCGAACTGTAATCTTTTAGTTGCTGATACGTGGTGGTAAAAGTTGTGAATTTAGAATTGTCAAAGAGCTCTTTTCCGGAGTCAAAACGACTATAATTTGTCTTAGTTGTTGAATAGTGTGATCAATCGAGTGCACGTTGGGGGTTTCGCCAACAGATTCATCATCTCTGATGACCGCCGGATCAATCTCTGCATTCTCCCCGCCAAAGGTGCACGCGCGGGAAACTGGCCCAATCCAGCAAGCCAAACGTTTCGCCCCGCTGCTGCGCACGCGAGGGAGGAGAGCTCCAGAGCGTGCACTGGCTTCATGATGATGTTCCATCCCAACCTCTCTTCATAATATCAATCCACATTCGTTCAAACTGACGAAACTTTAGCTGCAAATTTGAGGAACTTCTCTTCATAATATCCATCCCCATTCGTTCAAACTGACGAAACTTTAGCTGCAAATTTGAGGAAAGGAATCAACAAACTGGCCTACAGCACGCTCCATCTCGTGGGATGCTCACTGACAGTGGTGGGGCCCACGTAGTATGTGAAAGGGAAATGGGAACAGAGAAAGGGGCTCTAAAATGCCAACACTAGTCTACTAATGTTCAAAACATGTTTTCTCAAATCTTTTCAATTGTACAGGGGAATATGGTGTGTTGGCTGGTTGTTGCAATCTGTTTGTAGAGCAGTTTTCTTGTGACAAGATTGCCTGCATAAGTTTGCAGTTGCATTGGGAACATCGATCGCATTGGATATTCTGAACATTCCTCTTGTCCTATCTGAACTTCTGAATTCTCGTTGTCGCGTCTCAAGCATGGAAATGGATAGATACAGAACAGAACAGAAAGCCACCATGGGAACCAAAAGAATGTCTTGAGGATTGCCGGTCAGATTGACCGACCACATGTCAGCTGGCGGCTAAAGCTAACTGCTGGACCCGCGCGCGCCGAGCTTCTTCACCTCCACCTTGAGGGACTTGAGGTACCTGACGGCCTCGTCCAGCACCGCCGGCGTGTCCATCCGCTCGCCGCCGGGGATGATCCCCTTGAGCGTCCGAACCATCTTTTTCATCCGCTCCTTCTTCTTCTCGCCGCCGCCGCCGCTGCCCGTCTCCTGCTTCCTCCCTCCGCCGCCGTACCCGGACGAGCACGTGGAGTCCGGTGACCCACCGGCGCGGCACCCCGGGGTGCGCCCCGTGCTCAGCACGTCGTCCTCGTCCTCGCCGTCCTCCGTGCTCATCAGCGCGTCGATCTCCTCCGTGTCCTCCTTCTGCCGGACCGACGCGGCAGCACCGCCGCCACCACCGGCACCACCGTCGTCGTAGGCGGCCTTGCCGGCGTAGGCCTGATCGTAGCCGCCGTAGCAGCGGTGGTCGTAGTCGTACCCGCCGCCGCCGAAGTTGTTGGCCAGGGAGGGGTGGAACATGACCCGGCTCCGGTCGTACGTCTGGTCGAAGATGACGTAGTTCTTGGGGCAGTTGTCCGACGCCTGGAACTCCAGCCCCGTCAGCGGCGCCGGGAAGTCGTGCTGCCTCCCGCCGGCGAGCGGGTCCTCGTAGGCGGCCGGCGCAGCAGGATACCGGTCGTTCGCCGCGTAGTACGCGCCGTAGCCGGCCATGCCGTTGTCGTAGCCGCCGGCGCCGTAGCCGTAGCCGTAACCGTAGCCACCGTACCCGGGGTCTCCCTGCATGGTTTACGGTGGCGTCTGGGTGGGAAATCTAGCAAACTGAACAAGGAATTCGAGGGAATTTTGTTGACTGGACTATGGCCGGCGCCTGCAACAAGAAATCATTGGAAACAAATTAGAGTGATATTTGCATGTAAAAACAAATGAAATTTATCGAACAGAGTATTGATTTCAATTGTTTTCGGAAGAAACATCTTTTGATGCTGCAACTCGCTCTAAAGTGTGTTGCAAAGTTATAACAGCATTCAGTCTAAAAAAAAAGAGTTATAACAGCATTCAGCTAACAAGGTGAAGAGAGCACAAAGATAAGAGTGCTCTAGCAATTTGGCAAGTTGCTGCATGGTTAAGTGCGAGAAGACCTTGGAGTAGTGGAAGCTAAAAGGCAGCGACCATGAGTGCATTAGCAACCAGTAGTACGTGTATCTAGCACTTTGTGGACAGCAACAGGGCCTGCCAATTAAGGGTAGTGACAATGTATGATGCAGAATTTAGCAGGCTATATATGCTCTGTTCGTCTGGCTTATCATCCACCAACCAGCAGTACTTTTCTCTCAGAAAAAAACCAGCCACCAGCAACCAGCCAGCAGTACTTTTCTCTCAGAACAAAGCAGCACCAGCCACCAGCAACCAGCCAAGCGAACAGGCCGATATGCTGGCCGACACACAAATTAGCTTTTATCCTATAGGCAGTCCAGTCCACTCCATGAGAACAGAAAGTGCAAACAAGAATGTAGGAAAACAGAGCAAGAACAGAGCATATGGAAGAACAGAGCAGGTATGATGACAGCATTCAGGAATGTGATACAAGAGCACAAGGCTAAATTGGGCGAATCCAGTTGATTGGCTTGCTACTCTGCCACTACATTTTCAGAATGAAGAAATTTTTTATCTGTTTTATTTTTCCGTTTCAAAATGGTAGCAGGCTAGCAGAGTAGTAGCAGACTCTGCTTCCCAGGCCGAGGCAAAAGGCAGGCTACTGCAACCTTGTTGAGGTTTACATTCGCTGACCGCTGCGACTTTTGGCAAATAGTAACAAAAAGTTGACGAGAAAAAGTTGAGAAAGGCCGTCACTTTGACTGCCCGGCCAAAAGCAATTTTGTCAACACGGTGGGCAGCGTACGTAGTGGACACCCCTCGATCGATCGTGAACTCGTAGCAGACAGCACCAAGAGCACAAACAAGTTGGGTGGGCGGCTTAGCTTATCGTACACTAGACCACTACTAGTAGATACATACGAATCCGATGCTGGTATGGTGAATTGAGCACAATGTGAAGGGATACCTGAATTGCCGATGCGGTGTGTTGCAGACTCGATGGAGATCACTGCAGGTTGGCGCGGAAGAGCAGCAGCAGGGACGGCATCCTGGCTTGCTCCCTTCCCTTGGCGTCCGCCTGAGATTCTGAAAATCACAGCGGCAAGCGATCGATCAGCACGCCGGCGGATCAACAGAAAGAGCAGCAGCAGCAGCATGTGGTGATCAGGGCCATACTTGTTACTACGTACCAATCGAAGGCTGGGCTGGGTAGTAGATGATCTGAATGGAGACGAGAGCAGAGAGCGCCAATGGAAGGAGCGGAGAAGAGAGATCAGGGAAATTGGGAGGATGCGATGGGATGGATGGAACTGAGGAGGAGACTGGAGGGGGCACAGGGTTTGGTTTTATGCAGAGAGGGTGGTGTTGGTGGTGGTGGTGGATCGGAAGGAAGGATGGATGGTCGTGCAGTGGTGCTCCCTCCCCGATTGCCTGCCCGCTTTCCTGTCGCTGGGTGTGTTCCTTTTGCTTGGGGCAGGCACTTCTTTTGAGTGATGCTAGAGAGAGAGAGGGAAGGGGAAGAAGGTGGAGCGGCGTGCGGCAGCAGTGGCGAGCGCAGTGATGGAGCCGGAGGGGAGCCGAATGAATGAGGTGGCGTGCGCACTCGATCTCGATGGGTGCGCGTGCCGCACCCCCCTCACTCCGCTTGATCCCTTCCCTTCCTCCTCCAGTCCTCCTGCCTGCCTGCCTCGGTGGTGGAGGTGGGCATCGTGCCAGAGCAATCCAAGCACGCACGCACGCACGCAGCAGCTGCGGGAACCGAACCCAACCGCACCGGGGTAGTGTAGTGTACTGTATAGGCAATGAGGCATAGTATAGGCCTTCTGCTGCTGGCGGTGGACCACCGGACACGAGAGATTGCTTCGTCCGGATTGTACTCCACGTGCTGTCAGGGGGAGGGAGGGAGGATCATGGCGTCCGGTCGCGGTCGGGCCCGACGACGGACACGAGCCCCGACGCCGGCCGGACGGCTGGGCACTCGATCGCCCGCCATCGGGCGCCGCTCCCCCTCTCGGCGTCAGCGTGCTGCTGCCGCCGCACTCCATCACGACGCGCCATCACCTCGTCGGGCCGCCCTGGCGCGCGCGGGGGGAGACCGAGACCGGAGAACAATCCAAGATCCATCATGGCGAGCGACGGACCCCAACCTCCTTTTGTTTTTCGTCTCTTCTCTCCACACCACCACCTCGTCTTCTCTTCTCTTGCCTTCGCCTCTAGGACAACCAAAAGAAATCGGCTGCCATGCCATGAAAAGATCCGTCAACCACTCAACATCTTCTCTCCAGTCTTTCCATATACCCAGTCTTTCTACAGATTAAATTAAAGAAATCAGCACGAGCACCAAAGATAGTGAGTGTACCTCTCTCTGTTCCTGTGCTGCAAGTGCACAACCAATGTCACTTGTACCATGTACTACGCGTCGACTCACTTGGAATTGTACACATTTTTGAGTCAACTGGATGCTCAGCTTTGCCTCCTGAATCTACATAGTGAAACGGTGAGCATCAATGGTATACATGGCCAAACGGGCGGCCCGGCCTAATTGTCGTGCCATGTCGGGCCGCCCGGCAGGCCGACCTTTCGGCTTAGGTCTGACCTCTTTATTTCCTACGTAGGCCGGTCTGACCCATTAGCTTTCGAGGCTAAACAGGTTGGGCCGTCCATCAGCCCACCAAAGAAAAACATCTCATCTTTGCCCATCTCCTCCGACCGCGGGCGAACAGGCGGAGGTGCCGCCACCGTGCTAGTGACCTAGGACGACGAGGAGGGCGGGCAGGAAGCGCCGAGGCGACCAGGAGGGGATTGGGGGAGGCGAGCCGACGACCAGAGCCCGGTGGAGTGCGGCGGAGGCAAGCCGAGCCCAAAGGCCAGATCCACCGCCCGCCGACAAGTGGCGAGGCGGGGGAGGCGGTAGGGAGACCAGGAGACGGAACCGCCGACCGCGCAAGGCATCCAGAGAGATAAATGACGGGAAGGCCGGAGGTGGGGAGGCCGGACGGGCGGCTGGCGGTTACAGCGTCGGCTGCGCGAGGCAGAGCGGTCGGGTGAAGGGGAATGGGATGAGGGTTAGGCCGGAGGGAGCGGGCACGGGCTGTTGGGATGAGGTGGGTGTGTTTATACGAGCTGAATTCGTGCTGCCTGTTACACGGGTCGGGCCACGTGCCGCCCGACGTGCCACACCTTTGGCCCAGGTCTGGCCTGCAACCTCAAGCCGTGCCGGCCCGGGCCCGCGACACTTTTGTGCCGGGCTGTGCTTAGGTCAGGCCAAAACAGGTCGGGCCTCATGCCGCCCATTTAACCCAGCCCATTCGGCCATCTATAATCAATGGACGACGTATCGACAACTCCAAGTGTGCGTCACACCTGAAACTCCAGGGCCAGCTTCTTCAGCTGCCTACGTGGACCTAATCAACCGAAGCTTCTGAAGATTTGAACACTTGCAATTTCCCGTTCACTGATAGGAGAACCGCAAGATTCAGTGTTTGGGATCCTTGCTCTCGTTGTTCACTCTTTTAGGGGTTGTTTGGTTCAGCACTTCAGTTCGCCACGCCACGCTCGTGGCGACCACGGTTGTTGGCTGCTATTTGAATGGCGTGCAAGTTGAGGCTGGTTGCTCTTGTCTTTTGCTGCTACTTGTGTAATATTTGTTGCTGCAGTTGTCGTTTGGTGCTCTGTCGTTAGCTGCTGCTCCTGTCTGTGGCCGTGGCGAGTGTGGCAGTCGAATCGACCGCCACAGATGCAGCGTGGCGAGCTGACGTGCTGAACCAAACAGCCCCTTAGTCTTAGCCACCTGTTCAAACCAAATTCATATATACCTGGAACACGTGCAGCAATGTCTTCAAAGTAAGAGTCCCTTTGGCACAACTTCGTGAACAGCTTCGGGAGCTGTTTCGAGAGGAGTTGTGCCAAAGAGGTTCCAAAAACCGCTCCCTGAGAGAAGCTGCTGTGATTCATGCTCTCTGGAACGAAACACGGTAGACGGAGCGGGGAAAACACAGCCCCCCGCCCCGCCACGACCTTTGCCAGCCCTACACCCGGTGGCGTCCATCGGGGCACGACGTGCGAAAGAAGGTGGCCGGCGGCTGCAGCCTGCAAGGGTGCAGGCAGAAGGTGGTGTTGGCGTTTCTTAACATCACCACTATGGCGCCAGTTAGTGTGAGCGTGTAAGAAACTCCTGGGTACACTGACGAGTGCGAACGAATCCGCAAGCGCACAGATACACCGCTGTAGCACTTCCCCTCGGAGAATGAGTATTCCCAAAGGGTATCGTTCCACGGACGGAGGAGCTCTGGTTTCTCACCTAGCTGATGGTCTAAGGACACAACACTGGGTGATATGATAGGTAGAAAGGATCTGCTTGAGAGAGCGCAGAGTCTAGCACGGTCTCTCAGGTATAAACACTCGCTTTGGGCTCCAACCCACCCTAGCTGTTTAGGACTAGGAATATGTCCTGGCAACAGGACCCTACTCGGTACACAAGCGCAGAGGGTTTCGAAGGGTCCAACAGGCTGTCACCACTGCGGCCTACCTCTATCATTACGCGAATGCACTTGGTATTCGAAGGATAACCTATGGCCCAGACACCACGTCTACACCACTGACTACTACTATAGCCTGACACAATCTGACGTCCCGGTAGCCCTACTATAGCACTCCGTATAAATATGGAACTACAAATCCGCGAGGGAGATATTGGTACTAGCTCAAGGTATACTCTATCACTAATGCAAGATCATGAATGCACTTTGATCTAATTAGAGATATACAGAGCATCAACTTTATTCTAATAGACAAGCTAACATACAAACAGAATGCAAACTTATGATCCAGCTCTACTAGATCGAAAGAGTTATGTTCGAAGAACACAAGCCTCTAAATCAAGAACGAACGAAGAACACAAGAACAATTCACCTATGCATGCATACGACTTTAGTCTAAATAGAAAATGTTGAAATACTCACTTTAGTCTAAATGAAGAACAAAGGCACCGCTGAGGTTCGTTCTTGAGGAAGATGTCATGAACATGACATGGCCCCAAGCATTCCCCCTCACTTCCTAGCACTAATCCTATACAAAGAGCTCTCCTCTCCTAAAAAGATAGGCTCCAAGACCAAAATGAAGAGGAGGAGGAGAAGTGTGTGTCCCAAAAGTGAGCCCCTCCCCTTCTATTTATAGGCAAGAAGGTGGCTTGCTTCAGGGCTCAAAGTGCTCCAAAACGCACAGGGATGCAGCAATGGACCAATCAGAAGGTGACACGTGGAGGGCTAGGATCAGCCGAACCAAAGTCGGTTCGGCCGAAACCTAGGGACCACGTGGTACCTTGTGCTTCCTCCAGGTGGTTGACAAGTGGGTCCCATGATCTCTCCTCCGTGCATGCCAAGTTTCCTGACGGTTTGGGTAGCAAGTGGGCCCTTGAATCCATGTGAAGTTGACGTGGCAGCGCGTGATTCGTTGAGAGTGTATCACATGGATTGGTGATGTCATTGATCCAGGGGAATCCTATGTGGCAACCCCTCATTGGCAGAGCTTGAAGTACCTGGATCAAAGACATGTGCTTTTGCTCCTCTTTCTAGTGCTAATTGCTTGTATTTGCATAATCACCAACACTTGTGGAAATAATTAGTTTAAACCCTATTCTAGTGTTGGTGAACATTTCTCATGCCAAAATGTACATGTTGACGGGTATGAAATGAGTGGATAACAGCCATCAAAAGGTGGTTGGGTAGCTCGACGGTGGCGCGCGGAGGAGATGGTCACCGAGACGCCATGCGTGAGGACCATGAGGCAGAGCGCTATGTCCTCGTCCTCCTCGGTGAGGCATCCGCCGCCGCGGCCACCACTCGATGCGGCTTCGTCCGACCGAGACGTCCCGGTCTCCTCCTCCGCCGGAGCCGTGGCTGCCGATGCTGCGGACGATGATCACTCGGGCGTTGCCAACGTTGATGCGGACACTGCCCCTTGTTGCGCATCCCCTTGACGAGCACCAGCGGGAAAGAGATGGTCGGCGGTAGCCAAGAGGTGCAGTTCGGGTAGCAGATGACCAGCTTTCGGAGAGAAGCGCCTAGAGATGGAGGGCCGCAGGAAGATGGAGGCTGGGGGGAGCCGGAGGTGGAGGATGCATGTAGGCCTGGGCAAAGTACCCGATACCCATTACCCGAACCCGAATTACCCGAACCTGAACCCGAATTACCCGAACCTGAGGTACCCGATCCCAAGTTCGGATAGTGATTGTGATTACCCGAAATTAGTTTGGGTAATTCGGGTAATACACTTCGGTACCCGAACTACCCAAACTACCCAAAATTTGCCTCTGTCTTAGTATTTATCACGTAATGTTAGTTGAACACTTAAATTTATCACTTTATTATAATATAATTCTCTTCGTTTGAACAAGTGACTATAATATATTATTCTTTTCAACTTCTTGTTGAAATTCTACACAAATTACTAGTGATTTTTTCTATTAAAATTCTACTAACATTTTGTATAGTTTGTCATTTTCTATAAATTTGGGTAGATTGGGTATACCCGAACCCGAATTATCGGGTACCCGAAATTTCGGGTAGTGTTTTTTCGAGGCTAATATCGGGTAGCAGTTTTCATTACCCGAATTATGAATTACCCGACCCGAACTAATCGGGTAACCCGAACGCCCACGCCTAGATGCATGAGGTTGATGATAAAGATAAGGTAAGAGGAAAGAGAAGGAGAAAAAAAGAATACGGGAGGAAAAAAAGGAAAAAATAATAGGAAAGAAAAAGAAAATAGAAAAAAAAGAAAAGAGAAGGGTATTATGGATATTTCATCTTCTTATCCACCTTGCACAGCTAGGAGAAACTGTTTTGCCAAATGTTTTTCTGAAGTGATTTCAGATCTGCTCCGCCAACATAGCCACAGCCGAAGCTGCCACAACCACATAGCCACATATGTGCCAAACGCAGCCTAACATGTATTACTTTTGAACTAAAACACGACAACTACAGATGTTCAACACGGCATGTTTTGAAAGCTTGAAAAATAACAACACAACTATGAATTATGAACTCAAACAAGGTCAGATCCCTAATTGCAGATCTTCACACTTTAGCATTCACATCTTGTGATTTCAAACATGAACGACCACATTTCAGTAAAAATAGAACAAGTCAGCAACTTAAAAGACACAACTGAAATGATAGTATGCTGGAGCAAACAAGCTAGCCATCAGCTACATGTTCATATTTATGGACAGGGTAAGAAGTATTTTGGTTTCCCGTTGTCTAAACTTCTCTCATCCAATCTACTTACAGATCTTTCCCTTCCAATTGCCCGCCCCTGATACTGTTGAAGCCATGGCCACCTTCAACACAACAGCCAACCCGATGCGGACCACTATGGCACACAACTCTAGAACACATACAACATACACATTCCTATATTTGTATACGCTATTATTATGGGTATATTTTTTTGAAAAAAAAACCCCAAACCTGGACATTGCCATCTCTTTACTCAAGGAAGTTTTGCACAAGAAAAAATGCTTAAAAGTTCATAGCTACATGATAATATAACTAAAACAACGAGCATCAGTGCAAGACTAAAACAAGAAAAAAACAGAGACATGTATATATAGAAAATTAAGCATACATCAAGGGGGCACGTATGAGCAATCATGGTATGATATTTAGTTTCCAAATATTTCTTTTGTCCTACTGGCACTTCCTTACATTTGAGCTAACTATGCGAATTGAAAAATAGTTGCAACTAAGTTAATAAGATATTCCATAATCCATGACTACCGAACAAGCCAATCCAGCTTAGGATTGCAGTAAAATATCTACAGAGCACCTACAACCAGCACCACGTTTGTTAAAAAAAATACAACCAGCACCACCAATAACACTAAAATCGTGAATGCAACAAACAGGTAACCATACAAGGATAATAGAAGCTAATGCTTCCTATAACAAACAAGACCTTACTAAGTATTTATAACATATATTGTGATGCTGACATCTTCAATGCACCACCATTACGATTCACTATAAGAGTCCTATTTTTGGATAAGCTTTGTCTAACAACTAAGACTACAAATCAGTACATAAATAGACTAGTTTAGTTTGGTCTTTGGAATAGTACACAACGGCATATACCCTCACAGTTTCCATATAAACCCTAGCTTACATCAAGTTCAATTTTGCTTTAGATATATTTACATGATTTAATCTTTTTAACTAGATATTCACAAGTAAAGGTGTAGAAAGACAACTACTTTACATCAACTTTTCTATAATGTTGTCATGGAAGCGGCTAATTCTGACAACAACAAACTCAACCCATGACTCATTCATGAACATGCCTTCTTTGCTCTTCGTCTAATCCCAATTGACATATCAAATTAAATAAAGGCACTTGATATGACAGCAACTGGAACACAAGAAAATCAAGAATCTCTTAGGGATGTGTCCTCAGAACCAAGGAGCATTTTCTCCACATGAGACCAACTTATTAACAATGACATATATAAGCAGTACGATTTATGGCTAGTGAAGTAACCACAATATCACTTATAAAATGTTGCACTTAGGAGAATATGGTTGAATAAGCACTACTTATGATCTTGTTATGATGCACCTGATTGTTATACAAACTGATACACTAATTTCACAGTGCACTTAGCTTAACATATACTCCTATCAGCAACACCCAGGAAAAAGGAACAAATATCTGAACATATATGTTGTTGTATAAAGTAGAAAAGGAGTATATGTGAACACAGATTATGGATGAGATGACTGATTTCGATGGCATCCAAAAAATTACATTAAGAGAAATCACTGCTTTGTCGCACTACAAAATTTAACTTAAAACTCAAGTTATACATGAAGAAATAAAAAATACAGAAGTGATTATGGGTAGATTGGAGTATTTAACCAACTAAAATAGTAAACGAGCCCAAAATTTTGGTCATGGCGTGAAGTAGACAAAGTGGACTGTTTGGGTAGAAAGATATTCTTCCTTTACATTTCCTATATAGACGACAAAAAAGGCTTTCTGACATGCTACTATGATAGTGAATCCTGATGCAATATTTCAGTGTACGGGTTAGGTTAGCACTTGGCAAAATAAATAACAAAATTAATTAAATTCATATATTTGATTCTCACGTTCAGTCCTCTAGGGTCATCATCTTCTCCAATCAAATGATCTGGAATTAATGCGAGAAATTAGGGCAACAACATAATAGATTTGTATTTTAGATATATATCAAACTATGTCGGTTAAATGCCATGTAGCTTCAATTTTTTTTTTCTAAATGTGCCAATACACTAACATGTAGTATCTTGTAAAAAAACTTAAAACATATAAAAAGATATGATGTCCTACCAAGAACATTTCAGTATAAAAGGTGAGCTGATAATAAATCCATATTTTTTTGTTGCAAGCACTTTTGTCATAACAAGTAATAGATAATTTTATATTAGCTTCCTAATTTTTATGACAGTCCCACTTGATCATCTTTCATGATAACAACAAACTATGCAAGAACATGTATACTTTCTATGCAGTCAACAGAGTCCACTTAGTCTTCCTTCGAATGTTCTTATCCATGTGTATTGAAAGGGAGTGTAAGTGAAACTTCGGCATAATGATCCTAAAAGACCTTCCGAATACATAACAAGGACAGGGAGAGGGACATGGAGGTAGCACAAAATTATCGATTTATTAGCTTTTAAGCATGCATATGTATTAGTTTGTAAAAAAATGTTTGTTACTAGAATCATCGAAATGAACAATGCCGTAGAAAACAATCAATCAAATCAAAGAAGTCAATCAATTGAAAGCAAATCGAAGACAATTTAACTGAAGGCGTCATTTCCCTTTGGGAAAAGTCCATTTTTCACCCTTTGAACTAGCACACAAGTATGATTTTCAATCTTAAACTACAAAGCTAGACATAAAAGGTCAGCCAACTATCGAAACCAGGCAAGTTTGACCATTTTAGTAGTTTTGGAGGTGGTTTTTCATCTTGTGAAAATGTTAAAAAAATAGTTTCATCTAAAAAATCATAACTAATTCATTTTAAATCAGAAAAATATGAAACTTACACCTAAAGTTTTATAAAATGTCACCTCTCTATTGGTGTCTATTGGTGCACTATTTGGAGTTTTTTTTATATTATATGTTCATGTTTCTAGTTTTCATTGTTTTTTCTAAAATACTAGGAATATGAATAAATAAGATGCATATGACTCCAAATTGTTGGTCGTTGCTCGCTCCTATGTAGCTTGAGATTAAAAATTAAATTAGCAGGTGATCTTGCTTTGCTGTACGTACGTATAGATAGAGCTACTAATAACAGCAGCCGGAGGATATTCGTTCGACGATATTTACGCTGTCTCGGCATCTTTTTATCAGCTGACGCGGGTGACGCACTGAGCAGTGAGTTTGCCTTTCTCAAATCTTTAGTTTAATTTATCTCACCAATTAATGGTAATCTACACCAAAAGCCGGCGTACAATGCAGGAACTCTCGAGGACGGCGTAGTACGCGATGCCTCGCTCCGTTTTGACGGACTATGATTGTTGAATCCTATAAATACAGGATCGGAGGAGGAGCTGATCACTACTCTGAGAAGCTAAGCTAATCACTAGCTCTCTGCTTAATTTTGTCTTTTAAAAAAATCACACTCTGCTGCATTCTTCACTTACATGTATGATGGATGGGTCGTTATATTAGAAAGAGAAATTAAATAAGATTATTAAGGGTAAGATTGAGCTGACATTATTGTTACTGATCTGATCCATTCATGCAGCAGCAATAAGAAGAGATGGGAGAGCTGCCGCCGCGTGACCCGCACAGGACGTCGTGGCCGGAGGTGGTGGGCTCGGAGGAGCTCCCCGCGGGGCTCAGGATCTGGTACGACAGGCGGGACGTCAACATCTTCTTCCTCAAAGTCGGCGACTCGCCGCCGCCGGGATTCCACCCCAAGCGCGTCGTCGGCTACGTCGATGACAACCTGCGCGTCGCCTTCACCCCAAGGATCGGCTAGCTCCGTCGCCAGCCAAAGAAGCTAATAAAATGTATACCCAATATATGTCGCCGGCTCTCGACTGGAGCAGCTAATAAAATTAAATAAAATACTCATGCACGAAGCTACTGTAGACAATGGTGTCGTGCACACGAAGCTTGAGGGCTTGAGCTTGCGTGGAGTATTATGCATGCATGTCGTGTACACATCTGGACATGGTTGTGATTCTAAATGGTGATTGGTATGTTTGGAGTTTGATATAGAAATGACGCATGAGCCTCCTCTGCAGCACTGTAGAGGGTCTCCTACTGTCACGTGAGCTCGGTTGTGATGTGGCTCAGATGTCGTAGCTGAGTCTTTCTGATCTCTGGGTACTTCAAAGGAAACATTTCCAAAATGACATGTCCCGATTAATTGAGCCCACATTATTAGGTTCATCTCCTTCTCTTTTAATTAATATAAAGTCGGCAATCTTGCTGAGTTTACGTTTCACAAAAAACATTATTTGGTTCATGTGCTACATACATTCATCAGTTTATATTTCTAATAAGGAACAACTATAGTGCATGGTAAGGTCTTTTTTAATTTTAGAGAATAACTATATATCTAGGGATTCCAATCCCTACACATTACTCCCTCCATATCAAAATACTTAGCGTTATTGATTTTTTTTGTTACAACTTTGATCATTCGTCTTAATAAAAGTTTATTGAAAACATATAAAAAATCATGCTCAAAATACAAATAATAGTAAATCATGTCAGAAACAAACTACATGATAGTTACATAATTGTTATCATTATTTTTTTAATAAAACGAATGGACAAAATTTTAAAAAAATAGTGACAAATATTTCAATACGGGGAGTAAAATTAATACAGTATAAGATGTGTACATAGTTAAATCTACTAACCTCTCTGTTCCAAATTTTTTGAATAAGACAAAAAGGTCAAACTTGAGGAAAAAAAGTCAAACGAACTTTAATTTAAAACGAGAGCGGGCCTTAGAAAATTCTCGACCCCCTCTAACCAATTAGACTAGAGGACGATTGGTTGCTAATGTACTCTTGATTGATAATGTATATGCAATGTCTGATTTCATTTGTACGGTGTTTGATCGGTTACTCCGGAACGGTCGGGAATGGTATGTTCCAAACGGATTGATCTCGTCCGGTTATGAACCCGCCCCACACAAAAATATGGTCGTTCGTTTGAGACTTAGTTTCGGACGGATTGATCTCATCTTATTTGAGTCCGGCTCAGTTCTTATGTCCCAAGGCACGGATTTATTCCCAAGTTCTCAAAGATTAAGAACTTAAACAACAGAATCAAGTGAACCTTTTAGGTTTACTCATTCCCGAACCGGAAGATAGTGTCTGGACCTACTTCAATCCGCAACAAAAACAACGAGACATTAATTCCTTTAAAGCTTAAGGGATTGACCGGACAGGACCTGTAGAATTTGTAATCTGTTTAGGAATCGTTCGTTTGCTGGGGTTCCATTCCTACCCCTCAGCCGATCCTGGCCAGGATCCAGTTGATCCACCGGATCCACTCATTCCTGGTCAGATTGCATTCCACTCATGTATCCATTCCAACAAAAAACAAAAAAAACACTCTTCGTTTTGACTAGAATGTATACAACGATCCAACTAGTAAATCCATTATCTCAGCTAGCCGTAGCATATAATGGGCAGCAATAATGATAGCAATAGCATAATTTAAACCAGTAGGAAATTTGGTTTTAACTCCAAGTAATTTAGACATACAAGGTACACAGGTTCCTATTTCACAATTGCAGGCAGCAAAGCAGCTGGACAAGAACCTCATGTTCAGTCTGTAACGGTTGTTTCTTCAGTAAGCACAAACGACTTTCACCAAAAGACAGAAGTGGGTGAAAAGAAACATATGACTCATTTCAACACTATGTCATAATAATTCCTAGACATCTGATTATCCAAAAAGGTATAATGAGGGATCGTTATGCATTTTGCACAAAGCAGAAGCATCAACCATCGGTACTGCCAGAACACCCTAGAGGCCTTGGACGATCAGGGTAAGCTTCAGCTGATCATCTCCCTGTCACAATATCAAGCATGAAAGTTAACGCACCACTTTGATGTCTCCACCCTTTATAGTTAAGGCACAGACAGAAATACTAATCATGCTGATTCTGACAAGTCTGCAACTTGAACCTATACACATCACCTATGAAAATGCACTCCTATGAAAATAGTAGTGTTGCATGCTGCATGTCTTAGAATCACTAGGAACTGAAATTAGATATTGTTTGCTAGGATAGAATCTGATGAAAATCGATAAAAAAACTAAGAACAGACACACTGCAATACAGACCATTAGTGCTTATATTACTTTGGTTCAAAGCATATAGCTGTCTTATGTCCTCACTTCTAACTGCAGTAATTAAAACAAAGGTCCAGTAATGCTAATAATAAGAAAGGCTACAACAGGTTGAGGACCACTATATTACCAAATATGCAGAAACATTTGAAATGTTGGAGATAAGGACAACAGTACTGAATCAACATAACTACACTACATAAAAGAATGGTGGCTAACAATATCGACATGAACTCAGGAACATTTTAAATCAGGAGGCACAAATTCGGGAGCACAGATTCAATCAAACAGGCACCGATTCTGCCAAATTCAGGAGCAAAAACACTGAATAAAGGTGCAGAATTTAAACACCACAGACATTCACAATAGCTCTGAAAATCAACACGTTTCTTTGAACATCAGCAAGCTTCATCCAGAATAGGGAGTTACACCACATGAACATGCACTCTAAAAGAACTGAAACTAACACATGCAGCTGTAAACAAAAATCCAGACCCATCAAGTACAAATGCTAGGTGTGCAAGATCTAAAACAATATACTCCTCGTATTGAGGTCGATTTGGTCAACTACCTTCAGAACAAGAAAGAACGTCCACATCCCAAACTTATGATCAAGTTGATTCTACTGCTACTTCTGAAGATGGTTATGCTCTGACATTTAAGAAAAGCTTCCCTTTTGGACGATTTTCTGATAGTTTAGTTGACACTGAATCAGGAAAAAAGATGAATAGAGTGCAGGAATCAGCTAACATTCCCATAAGTCGAACTACCTCTGATGTCTACACTGATCATGCTAACCAATGTTTTGGGCGTGCCTCTGAAGCTGAAGTTCTCATGCAAAGTAGGGAACTAAATAACAATACCTGCACAATTGTAGAAGCTGTGCATTCATGGGCAGATTATCCTGAGAAATCAGATGCAACCATGGATGATGAAAATTCTACTTGTACTACTCGCTTGGGTTTGGGCCATACATAGTTCAGCTCTAGCAATTGCTGGGGAGCACACTCTAGAGGGAGATCCATTTGATGATCTAAGGACATGTACTGCTGTTACTAATAAAATGATAGCTTATATTCAGATAAGGCCATCCAATCTGCCCAAAGAAAAGTGCTGACAATATTTGCCCAGTGAGAACAAGATAGCCCTCTACTTATGTTCTTTTACAATTTGTATGTACTCGTCGCAGCACCATTCGACCATGACGGGATCATCATAAAATTATAATCATGAACAAAAAAAGTTTTCATAATCATTCGAGCCACATCTTCACGCAGACACAGGACCTACTCCGCATAGAAGAACAGATCTTGCGGCCGCGGCACGCACGCGACACCAGCAACTTGACGGGTTTCCCCAAGAACAGGCGGGCGACCCAGGAGACGAATCGGGGATCACATCTAGCAAGTCAAGAAGACGATTCGGCCCGTACCTGAGCGACCTGCGCGCCAGCGGCGGGCCAGCAGCCGCGCGCCGTAGTGCCAGCCGACGCCGGCCGACAGAGAGGGGGAAGAAGGAGAGGGCGGAGGGAGAGCGGAAGGAGCTCGTCGGCGAGGATTCGCACCTCCACGCCGTGACCTCGCGGCGCCAGGCCGCCACCTCGCGTCGCTGCTTGGCTGCTTCCCGCGCCGTGTCGCGTCTCGCCACCTCGCGTCGCTGCTTGGCTGCTTCCCGCGCCGTGTCGCGTCTCGCCACCTCGCGCCGCTGCTTGCCTGGCGTGTGGCGTCGCGGTAGCCGCCGGGTAGGGTTCGATCCGGAGGGGGCGACACGGGGGGATTCGATTTCTCCTTGCGGCCTGGGCTCAGGACTGAAGCCTCTTTTCCGGGCCAGGCCGAAACGAACGACACATTTTCTGTCGACCGGGATTGGAATCGGCCCACTAAAATCCCCCTGAAATTTGGCCATTCCGGAAAAACCGAACGAGGCCTTAGCCGGAACATTTGCCGTGTTGTAGTACGTATTGCTTCGGCTATATAGCTACGAGTGGTAAGTACACGTGCATAGCGTACATCGCCGCGCCGACCCTTCTCGTCGGCTTTTGCGACAATTTGGTTGATCGTTGCTTGAGATTAAATTTAAAAATTTGCAGGCCGGTGATCTTACTTGTTGCTACGCTGTCGTCGTCGATCGGATATTCGTTCCAGGATACACTGTTACGGCATCTTTAATTTCATCGATCATATATCAGCAAACTGAATAGATCGAACACGTGAGGCATTCGTGGGAATCGTATCATATCCTTGTTGGGTTAGCTGACGCGTGTGACGCACTGAGCAGTGAGTTTGCCTTTCTCAAATCTTTAGTTTTATCACCAATGCCAATCTACATACACCAAAAGCCGGCGTACGTTGCAGGACTCTCGATCGAGGACGACGTAGTATGCGATGCCTCCGTTTTTGACCACACCACCTATGCTTAATTTGCTCGATAGTCGATCGATCCTATTCCTATCCTATAAATAGGATGGGACGCCATTGGAGATCGATCGAGCTATACTACACACCTAGCAGTAGCGCTGTAGCAAAGGATGGGAGACTTTCCGTCGCCTAACCCGCACAGGACGTCGTGGCCGGAGGTGGTGGGCGCGGAGGAGATCCTCGCGGGGCTCAGAATCACGTACGACAGGCGGGACATCACCGTCATCTTTCTCAACGTCGGCGACTCGCCGCCGCCGGGATTCCACCCCAAGCGCGTCGTCGTATACGTTGACGCCAACCAGCTAGTCGCCTTCACCCCAAGGATCGGCTAGCTCGCCGACCAACGCCGGTCATCGGCTCTCCGCTGGAGCAGCTAATAAAGTTAAATAAAATACTCATGCACGAATTGAAACTACGTATATATATTGTACTGTAGACGATGGTATATCGTGCACACGTACGAAGCTTGAGGACTTGAGTTTTGCGTGGAGTATATATGCATGATGAGTTGATAATACAAAAACCTTCCCTCCGCGTCGCCTCTCTGGGCCACGGGAGGGGCGACTCCGCCTTCGCCTCACAAACCGGCAGCCCCCTCCGGCCACCGCCGCTGCAGCTTGTCGAGCTGCGGCGGAGTCGAAAATCGGGTCCTGTTTAAGAGAAATCAGAGAAGCAGAAGCTGTAGATGGGAACACCGTGCCTTGCTCTGGCCGGCAGCTTCGTGTTGATTATATTTGCAGGGAAGATCCCCCTGCGTGGATATAACTTGGCGCACAAGCACCTGATCAGCCGATGGTTTGTTGGGATTACACAACTACCTCCTAGATTATTACCATCTCTAGATTACAACAACAGATATTCCTAACCAACATTGACTCACGGCCGAGACCAGGGACTTGTGCGCATACATATTTTGTTTACATCAAACTACTTTATCTAACACCCCTCCTCAATCACACCTGTCTAAGGTTGAGATTGTACTTAAAATTTTCCAACTGTCGAACAGTAATTGGTTTGGTGAAACCATCTGCTATTTGATCACCAGTAGGTACAAAATCAATCTGTAATAAATTTCTCATGACTCGTTCTCTGACAAAATGATAATCAACTTCAATGTGCTTGGTCCTGGCATGAAACACCGGATTAGAAGATAAATATTTTACTCCCAAATTATCACACCATAATTTACCAGCCTTGGTTGCTTGTATGCCTATTTCTTTTAACAAAATCTGAATCCACATGATTTCTGCAGTTGCATTCGCAAGAGCCTTATATTCTGCCTCTGTACTCGATCTGGAAACAGTGGCCTGCTTTCTTGCACTCCAGGAAACCAAATTTGGTCCTAGAAAGATGGCAAAGCCTCCAGTAGACCTTCTATCATCAAGAGAGCCTGCCCAATCCGCATCTGAAAAACCACTAACTAGTAGTGACTTGCCACGACTTATTTTCAGCCCTACTTTTGTGTTTGACCTCACATACCTTAATATCCTCTTAACAGCTGACCAATGCACTTCAGTTGGAGCATGTAAAAATTGCCACACTTTATTGACAACAAATCATATGTCAGGACGTGTGAGAGTCAAATATTGAAGGGCACCAGCCACACTTCTATAGTTAGCTGCATCATTCGGACCAAGAGAGGTTCCCACAAAGGCAGACAATTTTTTGCTAGTTGAGATAGGAGTAGAAACAGGTTTGCAACTTGCCATATTGACCTTTTTTAATAAATCAGAGGCATATTTATCTTGTGACAAGATTATTTCGTCACGTACCTTAGTTACTTTCATGCCAAGAAAATAATGCAGCTCGCCCAAATCCTTGAGGGCAAAGTCCTTCTTCAACTCATGAATTAATCCTGAAGTAGCCTCTGGTGTTGAACTCACAACTATGATGTCATCAACATAAACCAACACAACACTGTCACTGACCCTTTATTAAAATAGAATAAAGAAGTGTCTGCCTTAGATGCATGAAAGCCAAGAGTAATCAATTTTGTGCTAAGCCTAGCATACCAAGCTCTTGGGGCTTGTTTTAATCCATACAAGGCTTTGTCAAGTTCGCACACAAAATTTGGTCTTGTTTTATCCACATATTCCGGAGGTTGTTTCATATACACCTCCTCATCTAGAACCCCATGAAGGAAGGCATTCTGTACGTCGAGTTGTCTCATGTTCCAACCCTTTGACACAGCAATGGACAAAATAATTCTTATTGTAGACATCTTCACCACCGGACTGAAAGTATCTTCATAATCTATTCCATACCTTTGCTTAAAACCTTTTGCTACTAGCCGACCTTTATATTTACCCAGGGTTCCATCTTCCTTATATTTGATTTTAAAAACCCATTTGCAATCTATGACATTGATACCCTTTCTAGGTGGAACCAGGTGCCATGTTTTATTCTTCATCAAGGCATCATATTCTATATCCATAGCTTCTTTCCAGTGCTTATTAGCTAGAGCCTCTTCTACAGTACGTGGTTCATCAGACGAAACAGAGAGACCATAATGCACAGTACCATCAGTGTATACCTTTGGCTTGCGAATACCATCCTGTAGACGAGTACGAGGACATGGAAGCTGTGGTGACGCAGGAGGCAATGCAGACGCAGCCGGTGCAGAAGATCCCGAAGGAGCCGGTGCAGAAGATCCCGAAGGTGTTGGCGGTCAAATATGGCACCCCTAAGGAACTTGTTACACTTTGGTTTCGGCTTTGATTCGGAACTAACTCGCCACTAGGCATACTAATGATGTAACAAGTTCGACACGAGCATGTGTTTTTGCAGTTGTATGTTTATGCAGGAAATAACAAGCTTAATGGATAAGTTCGCATCAAGTTCGGAAGGTGTTAAGCAAGAGGATCAAGGATCTCCGTTCGTGTGCGAATACAAGATGAACTTACTTCCAAAGGTGGCAAGGACCAAGATGCAACACAAGATATTCCCGAGGACCAAGACGAGAAGACCGGAGTTCATACGACAAGACCCCCTATCTATTCACAAGGATAAAGATACCAAAAGGCCATACAACCTAAAGGGCAAAAGATCAAAATTGCAAGAGAAGCTCACTCGCGAAAGACGGAGCCGAACTGGGCCAAAATGGGCCTAGGCCGGTCGGCCCATGCCAACCGGCCTAGGGCCTTTTTGTGGTGGTTCGGCCTCCCCTTTCTCGTGCGTGATGTTCATCGAACCCTAAGTCTATGCCTCTGCCGCCATTCACCAGAAAGACCGATAAAAGCCCCCGAGGTCGACCACATCAAGGCATTCAACTTTCAGATATTCAACCAAGGGAGAAAGCCACATAGAGGAGAGAGGAGGACGCCCGAAAACCCTAGCAAGGCCCCTCCGGTGCCGCCACAAGATCAAGAGCAAGGAGGAGATTGGATCTTCAAGGGAGAAAGCAAGGCGGAGAGCATCTTCTTCGTCGATCTTCATCTACTTCGGAGGATTCTACACCATGTCTCGCGTTACAATGTGTAACATTATGGGGTAAAATCCTTGTTTGTCCTTGGGGTTGAAGGGAGAGCTTGAGTTGTAATCACCGAACCTAAGTTTTGGATTTTTTTGCTATCATATTCATGTTGATGGTGCTTCAATCGTAATTGCCGGCTGACTAGCTTTCGGTATGCATCACTCGTAGCTTCACATATCGTGTTCCTTTTGTTCCCTATTTGATTACCATCATGTAGTGACATGTACGCGGGAGGGAAATCATACCGAACTTGGTTCACATCCCTTAGTTTTGCATACCTAGATCACATCAACGTCTTGTGCCCTCATTGTCCAATCATAGATTACCCTCGTGTAGTGGCTAGTACGCGAGAGGGAAAAGGTTGGACTTGGTGCACCTTTACCTTGATAGATTAGATCGGTTCGTTCTTGCTAGGTGGTTACATCTCTAAGCGATCCTAGATCCCTTGGGCAAGCTTTCTAGATTCTTGAACTCTCCATACCTTTACTCTCTTTGTTAATCTCTTTAACCTAGAGTAGATTAGTTCTTACATATACATCATCACTTGATAAAGAGCTTTCAATCAACAAGTTTAGTGCTTAGTTGAGCATAGCAATCCACTTGTTCCATGGATTGATAACCTTGGGGGATACTCTAAGGGAAAAGCTGCAACCGACCCTTGCGCTTGTGGATCAAAACTTGACGCGCTTTTGAGCCGTCAATAAGCTTTTCTGGCGCCGTTGCTGGGGAACAAGCTAGTTTGCTACGTTTAACTTGGTATTAATTTTGTTGATCACTAACACTAACTTTTCGTCTAGAAAAACCTTTGTTTTTGTTTTTGTTGTCTAGATGGCTCTTGTCAATCACGCCATGGAGGAAGAAGAAAAAACACTAACGGAGTATGCTACCCTGCGATTGGAGGATATCAAAGTGCAAAAATCAGATTCGACACCCAAGGCTATCGAGTACAAGATCAAGCCTCGAACGATCAAGATGGTAGCATCAAACCCATTTAGAGGGGCGGAGACGGACAATCCATATAGGCACATTGAGCGTTTCACGAGGCTATGCGACATGGTACAACAAAAAGGAGTTCCGAGCGATTGGTACAAATGAAATCTTTTTCCATACTCACTTGCGGATGAAGCGAAAAGATGGTACTCATTTGCATCCTTCTAGGTGGAAGGAAACTTTTCGTCTAGAAAAACACTAACTACGCCCTGGTCTGCACCTGCAAACACCAATCTCGAAGCAGATTGACACGGAATAAAATGCAGTTTTTCTCCGGGAGTTGTTCCAGCTCCGTTATTTAATGTTCCAGGGTCTAAATCTCCTGTTTCTTGATAAAAATCAATAGTGCAATTACCATTAAACACCTGGTCATCTACTAATTCATCCCCTGATGAAGAATTTTGCAAGGATGGAGGTAGAAGAAGACAGCTTTAAGCCTAGCACCAGCATTGTCATGTAGCTTAGAGAATGGAAAAACATTCTCATCAAAAATGACATCACGAGAAATATAGATCTGGCCAGTAGGCATATCTAGACACTTGAAACCTTTATGAAGGTTACTATATCCAAGGAAAGCACACTCTTTTGATTGAAATGCAAGTTTGTGTTTGTTATAAGGCCTTAAATTTGGCCAACAAGCACAACCAAAGACTCTTAGAGACAAGAAATCTGGTTTGGTGTTGTAGAGGTGCTCAAGAGGCGTGGCAAAGTCAATGACTTTGCTGGGTGTTCTATTTATGAGAAAGACTGCAGCAAGCAACGCTTCATCCCAAAATTTTAAAGGCATGTGTGCGTGGGCTAACAAGGGCAACCCTACCTCCACAATGTGCCTATGTTTGCGCTCAGCAGCCCCATTTTGTTGGTGTGCATGAGGGCAAGATACGAGATGGGAGACCCTATTTTGGTGAAGAAGGGGTTTAATTTTTCATACTCTCCACCCCAGTCTGTTTGAACCGAGATGATCTTGTGGTTAAAGGATCTCTCAACTAGATTTTGGAAATCTTTGAATTTTACAAAGACCTCAGATTTATATTTCAAAAGATACACCCATGCGAACTTGCTGTAATCATCTATAAAACTCACATAATACTTGAACCTTCCTGCCAACTCAGGTGCAAGCCCCCAAATGTCAGAAAAAATGAGCTCAAGAGGATGGGATGAAACACTAGTAGACGTGGGGTATGGGAGTTGATGGCTCTTGGCCCTTTGATAAGCATCACACATAACATCTTTATTCGAATCAAAAGAACAAGGAAGTTTATTATCTCTAAGAACTCTCTCAACAATACGAAACGAAGGGTGTCCTAAACGATGGTGCCATCTATCAAGTGGCATTTTATTGACTCCATAGACTTGCTTTGATGCTGGTGTATCAGGGAGAGGGTACATCCCTCTTTGACGTGGCCCCTTAAGTAGAGTGCTCCTCGTGTCCCGATCCTTAATGAGAAAGAAATTTGGGTAAATTCAAGATAAACATTGTTATCAGATGTGAGTCGATGAACAGAGATAAGATTTTTTTAGTGGATGGAACATGTAGAATATTTCGAAGATCAAGTGTTTTATCAGGGGCATGAATAGTAGAACGAGCTATGTGTTTAATATTCATACCTGCACCATTGGCGGTGTGCACTTGATCACCACCATTGTACTTCTCTCAAACGGCAAGCTTCTCAAGTTTGCCTGAATCCCTCTTAGTGGTGGGTATATCTAACTTAATTGAATGGATCTTTTTTAGCGTGGTATTAAGGTAGTTAATGAGTCACACTTGATATAGTGTTGCATGGTTTATATATGTTGGCTGAGTCGCACCGGTGTCGGTGTACCAATTGTTGTTGATGGTGTAGGAGTTCATGGCCGCTCCAGCATGCCTCTCCTCAGGCACGAAGTCTTTCTCAAACCTGTGCCAGCACCTGTCTGCGGTGTGACCGGTCTTCAAACAGACCTGACACACCGGCCTCCCTGAGTTGCCGCGGCCTTGATTGCCACGGCCAACACCGCCTCCATTGCTGTGGCCCTGGTTGAAGTTGTTGCGACCACGTCCTGCACCTTGGCCGTGGCCACGGCCAGAATTGCCGCACCCACGACCACCTCGGCCTCCACAATTGGCCATATTGGCCGAAGAACCAGAGTGACCATTGCTCATAATCTCCATATGAGTTTCAAAGGCAAGAAGTTGAGAATACACCTCACTTACAGTGACCATTTCCTTCCTCACGAGAAGATAGGTGACGACGGGGTTGAACTCCATGTCGAGGCCGGTGAGGATGTACGTCAGGAGTTCATCGTCTTCAATCTTCTTCCCTGCAGTCGCCATCTCATCACCAAGAGTACGCATCTTGTCAACGTACTCGGTGATGGTTTGGCTGCCCTTCTGAGTGGTGGTGAGCGCGAGTCGTGTGTTCACGACCCTCGCCCTGTTCTGCGACGCATACATTGCTTCGATCGTAGTCCACAACTTTGCTGCGGTGTCTTGAGCGGCGACTTGGGCAAGGACCTCGCGCCCTAGGTTTCCCAGGACAAAACTCAACACTTGCTGGTCTCGGTAGTACCATTCTTCAAACGTCGGGTTGGAGACGAGGATCTCCTTGATATCGTTGTCCTTGCCGGTGATCTATTCGTCAGGGGCAGGAGCGGCATCGGTGAGATGATCCACCATGCGTGCACCACGCACGGCGGTGAGGATCTGGGCCTTCCACATCACGTGGTTGGCCTTGCCTAGCTTTTTCGTGATGGTAATTCCCATCAGTGGGTTAAGCATGGCTGAGTTGATCACGGCGGCAGAGGATCCCATGGCGATGATGATTGATGGGGTGTTTTAGTTTGTCGCTCTGATTACCATAAGAGAAATTAGAGGAGCAGAAGCTGTAGATGGGAACGTCGTGCCTTGCTCTGGCCGGTGGCTTCGTGTTGATTATATTTGCAGGGAAGATCCCCCTGCGTGGATACAACTTGGCGCATAAGCACCTGATCAGCCGATGGTTTGTTGGGATTACACAACTACCTCCTAGATTACAATCTCTAGATTACAACAACAGATATTCCTAACCAACATTGACTCACGACTGAGACCAGGGACTTGTGAGCATACATATCTTGTTTACATCAAACTACTTTATCTAACACTGTTCACAGCTCATCTCCTCCCTCTCTCCTCCCCCCAATTTCGCCCTTCCTTCCTGTGTTCTCTGTGTTCACTTGGAGCTTCAGTAGCGGCCATGGCAGTCGGCTAAGGGCAGTAGATCCGGGGTCTACCGGCCTTGATATGGTCCCTACTCTACCAGATCTGGGTGCCAGAGACAGGATGGAGATGTGGCCGCCGGCGGTGGCGGGTCTGCCATTCCCCATTCGGGTGTATGGCACCCGAACTCGGTGCATCTCGGCGCTTGCCCTCGGCGTGAGGCTGTCGTGCTCATGCCCTTGGTCGGCGGCGGCGAGCCTTAAGCTCGCCTGGACGCGGCGGGTTTTGAGTTCGCTCAGACAGCGGAGACGCAGCTGCGCAACCTGTGTCATTCGGGCGGCATTGTGCGGCCGTGTTGCCCGCCTGCTAAGGGCTCGGCCAGCGGCCATGGTCTGGCGGGGGTGAGTCCGGTTACGACGGCCTCTGCCACTGGTGTCGTGCAGCTGGTGCCGCTCCGTTGCGGTCGTCATTGTGGGCCGGTAGCAAGTTCTGCATCGTCTTCCGCGTCTTTGCCGCCTCTGAAGTTTGTCGGTGAAGCTCACCTACAGGTACGACTCCCCTCTGCACCGGGGGAAACCCCATCCGGTTGAATGCATGCCAACAATGATGGCACTACAAAGCGTCATTGTCCTTCTTGAAGGCTTTGTCGAGATGCCATTGGTGGTGGTCAATTTCTCTAGCGTGCGGTGGGAGGCAACAAGTGGGGTGGGAAACCGCCATGGGAAACAATTGTCCAGCCAAGTGCCGGCATCAACAACGGCGCACCTTCAGGTGCCGCTCTCCTCCTTGGAGGCGTAGTTCAGTTTCCCTCCCACATTTTGCTCTTGTTGCTTGGTTCCCTGAAGTCTCCAACCTGTCGTGCATCTACTGTTGCTTGCTGCTGTCATGGGTGAGGCTGACATTGGTGGTTGGTTGCAGTTGTGGTTTGAGAAGTGTCTACCGTTGGCGTCTCCACTTCGTCAACACTCTTCTTGTTGGTGGTGATAGTAAATCAATTGTCAGGTGGTGATCCACCGCTTCCGTCATTCCCCTTCAAGGATTCCTCCCATTGAATGGCATTGGGTGATGTTACGTGGAATCTGAATGCGCTGGAGGTGTTGCCATTAGCTCCAAAGAAGGTTGTCATCTTCAGTGAATCTTGGCTTGCACTCCCTTTGTCGTCTTTAGTCCCCATTCCGCTTGTTGAGCCTCAGATGGAGGGTAGCGGCGGGGCGGTGTAGCTATGAGGAGCGGTGTAGGGTGCAAGGGCCATGAAGGAATTGACAAGTACATTGTTTTGATGGTGGCGCTAATCAACAATCAACAACGATCGATCAGTTGTGTCATGTTTTGTCCTTATTTTGTTTGTGAGTTGTGTCTGGTGTTGTACTCTCCTCTTTATCTTTTCATGTTTTATTGCTGAAACAATCACGACAAAAAAAGATTGATACGGTTGGAGCTTGATACAGAAATAATGATACGTCCTAATTAAATTGGGCCCATATTTTTATGTTCAAGTGCTACATACCTTTATCAGTTTATATTTCTAATAAGAAACAACTATAGTGGTAAGAGGTCTTTTGTTATTAGAGGAATAACTATCTAATGATTCCAATATAATCCCTACATAGTAAAATATAAGTTGTATGTCTAAATATATTACATAGTAAAATATACTCTGTACTCTCAAATAGTCAATACGGTCTCCTCTCTCTATCCCGTTTTGACCGTCGTTGGGAGTTTGTGCCCCCCCTCACATTTCACTGTTTCTGAGCGACAATGATTCCGGGACGGAGGGAATATAGCGTTTAGCTTGTCTTTTTTCAGTTTCTTGCGCATTACTTTTCTTTTAAAAAAACCAACCGTACAAATTAAGGTTCAGTGTCTTTCTCTCAAAACAAATCAACCCTACAAATCAGCACTACAAATCAGCAGAATATCTGCCGAACACACTCGGCCATCCTAAATCCGAGGAGGAGGAAAACATGACTGTTTTACTGTATCACTAGCAACGAGTAGATAAATGAGCGCTATGAAAACACGTGAACGAGATGCAAGCAAAAGCATCCAGGCCACAAAAGCACAAGCACGACGACGGCAGAGCAGAGGCCTATAGTTATACTAGGTGATACCCTGCGCGTTACCGTGGAAATTTTTAAACAAAATTTTAAGGTGAAATGTGAAAGTAGAAACACCAAAACGATTACATGGTGATATTAATCTGTAAACAATATTATATATGAAAGTATGTTAATTTTGTTGAGAGAGAACCATTTTTAAATGATTGATCCCACTAGGCCACAAACGATTTGTGCTGACACTTGCAAATTAGTGTGCTGGCGGGTGCAATTGGCAACCACCAGCACTGTGGTTTGCAGGGGTGCCGGTTCATCACCCGCCAGCGGTAGCATAACAGTGCTGGCGGGCAACATAAGGAACCGCCAGCAGAAATGGGGATGATTTCTGCTGGCGGTTGACATATGTTGCCCGCCAGCACTGTGGCCCTCAATAAAACTCGACAGCTTCTTCTTCCCCAGGTACCTTCCATTGGAGCTTTGCCCGAGAGGAGCTCGGGAAAAGCTCCAAAAACACCCAATCTATGGGGGGAAGGTTTTGCACTTGATTTCCTTGGAGGAGGTGGCTATATAAGGTGAGTTTGTGCTATTCCAACATTCTTTTTTACCTTTTATCCATCATTTCTAGCTTCATTATAGATTTAGCTCTCTAGATCTAGGGTTTGCTAGCTAGGGGAGAGAGAGGAGTGAAGAGTGACAAAATTAGTTGTAGATTATTTTTTTAAGTAGATTGTTATGCAGATTAATTGTAGATTCGCTATGCTTGTCATTAATATAATTAGGTTCATTAATTAAATAAAAAAGAGAGAAGTGAAAAGAGAGAAAATTTATTGTAGATTTTTTAAGTATAGTGTTATGTAGATTAATTATAGATTCGCTATGTTTGTCATTAATATAATTAGTTTCATTAAATAAAAGGTAGAATTGAGTTTTTAATTATTGTGACTCATTTATTAGTACTATATGATTAAATTAGTTTAAAAAATGTAGAATTTTTTCATAGGTTGTTTAACATGGATCACAGAGCATGGATGTATGGCGTACAGAGACATTCTTCTACATTCATGACAGAGTTATCAAAGTTTCTCGAGGTTGCGAAGAAGCACGCTCACATTTGCAAGTCAAAGCAAATACGTTGTCCGTGTAATGATTGTTGCAACAAACTTGTATGGGAGGATCCTAATGACATCAAGATGCATTTGATATAGCGAGGTTTTATGAAAGGATACACAACTTGGTCCCACCATGGTGAGGCAGTGTCTACTTTTAACAATGCAGACATTGGCACCGGGTATGATGAAGTGGGTGACGAAGATGAAAATGATCATGTCATGATGGATGATGCTTTTGACTGTGGAGATGAAAATGGTAATGAAACAGATGCACCACAAGTGGATGATGAATGTGATGTTGATATGGAGGAAATGTTGCGCCACATTGAACTGGAGGTGTTGGTAGGGACTGCTAAAGGGTTAGAAAATTTTGAGACACTTAAAAAGGCAGCAAAGGAACATATGTATGAGGGTTGTGGGAAGGAGTGGACAGTGTTGCATTTCATCCTCAATCTTCTGATTGTTAAGGCTAAATTCGGATGGTCTGACAATAGTTTTAACGAATTCCTTACTTTGTTGGCCAACCTGCTCCTGAAGCCTAACCTTGTGCCAAAAAACACATATGAAGCAAAGAAGATCATCAACCCATTGAAGATGCGGGTGCAAAGAATACACACATGCAGGAACCATTGCATATTGTACCGCGGTGACTATGTAGAAATGAAGAAGTGTCCTAATTGTGAGGCTAGTCGTTACAAAAGTAATGCTGATTTCGACGCAGAACGTGTCGCTAGCACAAAAGGCGGGAAGAGGAGGAAGGGTGGAAAGAAAAGTGCAGGTGCTCAAGTGGGGGATGAGTCTAGTATTGGTACCACTGACACGACTAGTCAACGTGAAGTCCCTGCCTTGGTGATGTGGTATTTGCCGGTGGAGGACCGTCTAAAGCGATTGTTCTCGAACCCAAAGACCGCCAAACTAATGACTTGGCATGCCGATCGCCCAGAGAAGTCCGATAGGAAGCTTAGACATCCTTCTGATGCTCGCCAGTGGAGGACCTTTGATTCCGAGCATAAAGACTTTAGAGATGAAAAAAGAAATATACGGTTCGCGTTAAGTACAGATGGCATGAATCCATTTGGTGAAAGAAGCAGCACGCACAACACATGGCTAGTGCTGATGACCATATACAACCTTCCCCCCTGGCTATGTCACAAGAGAAAGTTCTTTTTGCTAACCATTCTAATCTAAGGGCTGAAGCAACCTGGTATTGACATAGATGTTTTCCTGGAGCCATTGATGGAAGATATGGAGAAGTTTTGGAAATATGGGGTTGAGATGTGGGATGAGTACAGACAGGAGAAATTCACACTTTATGCAATTATCTTTGTTACCATTAATGATTACCCTGCCCTATTTTCTGTGTTGGGTCAGATAAAAGGAAAGGCAGCTTGTGTAGTTTGCGTTAATGGTACAATATCTGTGTACCTAAAAGGATCTACGAAGATAGTGTATATGGGGGCCAGACGCTGGCTACTGAGGAGTCACAAGTACCGGAAGATGGCAGACTATTTTGATGGAACGATTGAGGGAAATTCTGCCCCACAACCGACCACGGGTAAAACCGTATTTGAAATGTGTCAGAAGGTCAAGTTCAAACTCGGTAAGAAGTCAAAAGATAAAGATGGTGTTGGAAGGAAGGAGGCTGAAGCTACAGAGAATGCCAATGATGTGCCTTTCGAGAAGATGTCGATATTCTTTAAGTATTTGCCATACTAGAAAGACCTGGCGGTGCGCCATGCCATTGATGGGATGCATCTTCAGAAGAATGTGTTTAATAGCACAATCGGATTCTTAGGCTTAACGGGCAAGGTAAGGGACGGACTGAAGTCACATAAGGATCTTATTGACCTAAAAATCAGGCCAGAGCTCCACCCGCAAGAACGTCCTAATGGTAAGAAATATCTTCCCCCTGCTAGCTACAACTTAACACAAGATGAGAGGTTGGCTATCTGCAAGTGCTTGTGCGGGCTGAAAGTGCCTTCCGGATTCTCATCGAACATCCGTTCACTAGTCTCGTTGAAGGACATGACGCTTACTGATTATAACTCTCATGATTGCCATGTGATGATCACTGTTTTTCTTGCGATTGCGATCCGAGCTGTCAAACCAATATTCCTTAAGATGGTTATCACAAGGATGTGCTACTTTTTCAACTTCATTTCGCAGAAAGTCATCGATTCAGTAGAATTGGCAAGGCTTCAGCTTTTTATGTCGGAAACTCAAGCGCAGCTCGAGATGTGCTTCCCTCCGTCCTTTTTTGATATCATGGAACATCTAATGGTCCACATGGTCGAGCAAATTACTGAACTAGGACCTATGTACTTCCATGAGATGTGGACGTACGAACGGTTCATGTCACTTCTCAATGGATGGATGAAAAACAAGGCATTTCCGGAGGGCAGCATGATTGAGAGCTACCATACTGAAGAGAGTGTTGATTGTTGCATAGATTACATAAAAGATAAGAAAGCGGTCGGTTTACCGAAATCTCGACACGAAGGGAGATTGTCGGGGTAAGGTACCATTGGAAGGAAAAGATTCATTGACGAGGACAACCAACAATTGGAGAAAGCACATGCAAGTGCTCTACAACAACTTGCAATAGTGGAGCCATTCATTGAGCAACTGGAAAATGACATTCATGTGGAAAATAATGATCGGGACGAGGATTGGGTCATCAAACAGCAAAAGCGTCGTTTCCCATCATGGTTAAAAGAACATGGACATCTATTTGAAGGAAACTCCATACACGACGCAACATTGAGCAGGTTGGCTGCTGGTCCATCAAGCAATGTCACCTCATAGCAAGCATATGAAATTAATGGGTACACCTTCTATACCAAGGCAAAAGACAACAAGAGTGTCGCTTACCAAAATAGTGGTGTTCGCTATGATGCAATTGATGCTCACGGAAACAACAACACTTTCTACAGTTTCATAGAGGAAATATGGGAACTTGACTATGGAGCAAATATCCGGATCCCCTTGTTTCGGTGCCAATGGGTCAAACACCCGAAGGGCATTACAGATGACAACTATGGGCTGACACTTGTAGACCTTGCCAATGTAGCTTACAAAGATGACCCATGGGTACTTGCTGAGCGTGTTGCACAAGTTTTCTACATAGCTGATCCTATGAATTTAAAGAAGCACATTGTTGTCTCCGGAAAACAAAGAATTCTTGGAGTTGAAGGTGTAGATGATGTTGAGGATTACAATCAGTATGACGAATTAGTCTTGTTCAAAGATCATGAAAAAAGAATCAAAAAAATTGAAAGCAGCATTCCTAAATCGGAGAAGCCATGGTTACGTACAGACTGCGAAGGAAGAATTGTTAAAGGATAAATTAGCATCTCTTGTAAGACTTTATTAATCAATGTCGTTGTAAGACTTTAAATTAAGTCTCATTTTCCACTCATTATTATATTGCATTCGGTTCTATTTCACGTCATTAAAAACTCACAAGTAAAACCATACTAATACAACAACATATGATTAATACATCAGTACTTTAGTCTTAGCAAAGACTACAAGTTCAAATGCATAGAATTAAAAGGTTACATATTTCATACTTAATTAAAATCTAGGATTGTTCACATCATGACCGTGAATCATCGCGACGTACAAAGTATGATTAATATCGATGATGTTGATTCCTAAGAACCTATCAACATAATCCAGCGCATATATGTATGCACTATCTCTGGCCATGTAGGGTGTCATGAATATCTCTCGAAATATTTGCACCGAATTCGTAAATGATGATAGGGTAATGCCAGCTTGCCAACCGCCGCGTACTGGACTTGGGTGCGGTGTAGTGAATGTCCATCTAATGTTATGTAATACTTGATGTAAGACCTCATGCATACCTTGATCAGCGTGCATGAAACTGTTATACAATGCGTCCTGATTCAATTAGCAAGCAAAACATAACGTGTAAGTAGACAGTTCTTAAGAAAACAAATTCCGAAAATAACGAGTAAGTTTTAGTTACATACAATGGGCGATTCATACGATGGTGATATCCGTTTAGGCATTTCAGTGACGGCCATGTTGTTGTGTTCTAAGGCTTTAATCTTGAAGTAACTATAGTCTAGGATTACATGTCTTGTTTGAGCTTCTATTTCGATAAGTGCCTTCCTCACGGCATCAGAAGCGGCAACGTGTGGTTGTAGTGCAGCAAAAGAATTGACATGGATAATAACTGTATCACCAAGTGTTTGCTCTCGCATGCCCGCAGCGTTAATTGATAGAGAAACAATAAATCTTCCTCGTGATGAAGTCGTTTGTTCATGTCTCACCATTGGAGCTTGTCCAGTCACACAATATATAACTCGTTCTAACCATTGCATTGGTGAAACCAGCTTCATTATAATGCAAATAATACACATTATTATCATTGTAAAAATAATGACAAATTCAAAAAATAGAATATCTAAGTACATACCACATTTTGGCGTAACTCTTGTTGGGTAATGGGCATGGGTTCTTGACCGACGGGGAAGGAAGCACCAACAGGCTGCCCTGGTGTTGACGGCTATTAAGTGCTACTTTTACACCGTCAATAACTGCATAATATAATGGTAAAAGGATCATCAACACTAGAATAGGGCTTTATACTGACAATTTCCACAAGTGTTGGTGTTTCTAGCCTTTGTTGCAGGATGCACCTAAATGTGGGCCAAAAGGTACAGTTGGGAGCAAGAGAGCCAATGGCTATTAAAGGATGTCATCATAAACAACCTCAAATGCCAATTTGGACTACACCATTGCGATGGGCTCGTCGAGACGATCGAAATGGACATATTATATGCCTACATCGGAGTTCGTATGCGCAAGATATGGAAGAGACAAAACAACTGACGTCAGCGTTGCATCACTCAGTCGTCGTCTGCATGTGCGACACGTGGCAGCGTCTGGTTGGCAGGATGGCAGCGACACGGATCCCTGACGCGGCCGGCGCAGGCGCGTGCGGCTTGTCTACCCGGGCCGGGACGCGTGGCGGCTGGCGGGTTGCTCGCCCCACGTCGGTTGCATGTGCCCCCGGTTTTCTCCCTGTATCGACCGGTTCAGCGACCCAGAGGTCGGTTTAGCTCCGGTTCTCGACCCTAGATTCCGGTTCTCCTCCGGTTCTTACCTCCACCGACGTCAGGAGTCGTGGGACCCCCATTTCCACTGCAGGAGGCCTCCAGATGGCGCCCAAAGGAGGGTGTTTCCCCCCTCTAACTCCTACTCTCCTTAGCCTATAAAATATGAGGAGAGGGGGCTAGAATAGGAGCATCCCATTCTCCTCCTCCTCTTTAGAAACACTTGTTTCCTCCCTCATGTGATCTCTCATGGATCAAATGAGGTGATCCATGTAGGTGAGAGTAGGTGCTAGGTAGAGTGTGGTGTTGGAGAGGATGTCTTGTTCTTCAATTAGAGCAAAGTGAGTATTTCGACATTTCCTATTAGACTAAAGTGTCATTCATACGGTGTTCTTGAGTTCTTCGTTCGTTCATTATTTAGAGGCTCGTGTTCTTCACGAACACGCTTCCTCGATCTAGTTGACGAGCGAGTTTCTCATACTTTTGTGTTTGTTCATAAGTTAGAGGCTCGTGTTCTTCACGAACACGACCCTTGATCTTCTGTTATAAACACCTAAGGTTGTAACCTGTTTGTATGCCTGCTAGTCTAATCAGAATATCCTAACCTAGATCAAGTTCATCTGTGATCCTTTGCATAAGATAGCGTATACCTGAGTGAGTTCGGGTCTCTCCCTCGTGGGTTCGTCACTCCGTATTTATACGGAGTGCTATAGTGTTGTTACGGGCCGGCAGATGTAACCGTGCTATAGTAGTAATCGGTGGTGTAGACGTGGTGTCTAGACTACGAGTTATCCTTCGAATGCCCTATATCCCACGGTTTGTCTTGGGGTAGGCCGCGGTAGTGACAGCCGTTGGACCCTCTGAAATCCCCCACGTTCGGATACAACTATAGGAGTCTAAAATCTAACAACCGGAGTTATGCAGAAGCAACGCGGGAGGTTAGCTCCCGAAACGAGAGTTCCTAATCGAGAGACTGTGCTTAACTCTGTACGCTATCAGCAGGATCCTCCCCATCATCTCTCTACCATAGATGGGGCTTGGTGTCCTTGGACCGTTCATCTAGGATAGAAGGCAGTGCACATCGTTCCTTGGATTCGATACCTTTTGGAATACTCCTTTGCGGAAGTGCTACAGCGGTATTTTCGTGTGCTTGCGGTATACCCGGTTGCTCTTATACGCTCCCGCTAGGTGTACAACTAGTGGTGAGGTTAAGAAACGCCAACACCTGGGGGTGGTGGCGGAGGCTCTGGGACAGGGGGACCACTACGGACAGGACGACGACCACCTCCACGGCCGCCATCACGATTAAAAAATTCAAAGCGACTTGTCATCGTTATCCCTAAAATATGCACGATATTTTATTAAAATTTTCTACACATTCACAAGTCTAACAAAATTTTGCTTATAAAAGTTTTACACATTCTCTCTAATCTACACATAATCTAAACACGTTCAATTTTTACAAAATCTCTAATCTACACAAAAATCGAACATTATTGAATTGCAATATGAGATTAAATTAATTTATACCAAACCGAGAGGAGGCACGACGCCGGCGAAGTTCGGGCCTGTGAGGTGCTACGCGGCGATGCAGGGCAGGGGAGGAGGTAGCGACCGGAGGAGGAGGAGGCGGGCAGGGGAGGTTCGTTTGGCGTGCCGTCGGTAGGGCGCGGCCCGGGAGGCAGGGGCGTGCGCGGTCTGTGGAGGAGGCACCTAGCGCGGCCGGCGCGCTGGCGGGGCTCGATCAGGCAGGGTGGTGCGGCGGCGCTCAGCCTGGGGGTGGTGCGGCAGCGCTCGGCCTGGGGGTGGTGCGGCGGCGCTCGGGTAGCCCGCCGGCATCGATCCAAACCGTCTGCATTGACTGTTGCAACAACCACAGCACTGGCGGGCGCTTATGAAGCCCGCCAGCAGTAACTGTCAGCGCTGGCAGGCCCTTATGACGCCCGCCAGCAGTGATCGTCACCGCTGGCGGGCGCTTATGACGCCCACCAGCATACATTATTCAGATGGTTTTTAAAATTCCACTACTACAATTAGTTTTTAAAATTCCTCTACTGCAATAAAATAGTATCAAATTGAAGACATCACAACCGAATATATTATTGTATCAAATTGAAGACATCACAACCGAATATATCACAAGTAATAATCACTCAAGACATAAAAGGGTACATCGATAGTTCAAACAGGGTACATTACATAAGTTCACAAATATCACAAGTTCACAACCTTCAGAAGCGAAGTTCACAAAACGTAGTTTTCCACAGATACAAATACATTCATAACGGATTCGAAGTGAACAACTGAAGCTCAAATCTCGGTGCTAGGATCGTCCTCAAGTGCACCAATGCAGGCAGATACAATGTCGACAGATGTTGACATGTCCTCTCTAGTTGGAGTAGAACCATCGTGATCAATGGACGGACTATTGGTAGATGTTGACATGTCCTCTCTAGTTTGATCAGTTGAACCATCGTTTGATGAATCGACGGGTGCAGCTTCCAGAAATAGAACTACAACACAAGAAAGTTTCATCACTTCAAGTTGCAAATGCCAACTTACTTAATACATCACAACTTAGTGTTAGGCAATTTAAAAAACAACTCAGTCCAGAAGTATCAAATTAAGACATCACAACCGAATATATCACAGCTTCAAACATGGTCAGAAGTAATAAGGCTACAACACATAAAGTTTCATACTTAAATTTGCAAATGACATGTACGCCACAACTACCTAGATCATGTGACGTTGGTACTCCAAACATGTCTTAGGTAATTTAGAAAATAATTACAACATTCCTAATCTAATCGCTTGAGAACTGGCCGGAGAGCAGAGAGCCAAAAGAGCTTCTGGAGTCCTGCGACGACATGTAGTAGTACCCTCGTTGGGTTGAAGGTGCAGACGATGTATGGGCTGCTTGTATCATACCTGCATGCTGACGACCTCCACTAGCTTGACCTCCTTGTGCGGTGGAAGGCCCCGAACTGTCGCCACCTCTGGCTCGAGGATATAACATGAACCGACGATGTTGGTTGCGGTTATCTACAGTCAAAGTGATAATTGTTAGAGGGAACAATGTACAATTATCAGAGTAAGGTTTTGCTGCAGAATGAAATCAAATAGGTCACATGTTCAGAATGATATTACCGTTGCCCAAAGCACTTCTCTGTCCATCACCGGGTGGTGCAGCTGATTCTACTTCAATCCAAATACCCCACACGTTCAGAATGGTATCACTGTTTGTTGCTCTTCTGCGGATGCCTACACTTGCATCTTCAGGTATAGATGATGGGCTTGCATATGTGGTAAACAGCATAGCGAGATCGGACCTCCTCCTCTGCACAGCGTTAACCTGACATATGTTCTAGAAGACTCTTGCACAGAAATTAGGAATGTTCCAAAATATTGGTGGCACTCCAAGCATGGTGATCCTCAGTGGTTGTGCAGATTGTGGTGGGTGTGGGACTGAAGCTGGTGGCGTCGCGGTGATGGGTATTGTGGAATCAAGAGAACATTCAGCTGAGCTACAAAATGACGTCATTGGCCAGATCTGGAGCTTATATCCATCAACTCGAAGCAATCTATGGTCCAAGATTCATTCCAAGTCAGCCGCTGAAGTGGTCACAGCCACATAATCATTAAGGTAGTGCCAGATATTTTCTACCGGAACCGCCACACCCATCTGATAATGAATGGCTGTCTGTATCTTCATGCGACCGATGTTATCAAAGTTACGTCCGGTCCTAAAAAGTACCATGATGCCAAGGTAGCATGCATCATACGCATTGACCTCTTCCTCGTCAAAGAGAATGAGGTTTGGACGGTGGAAACTCCCCGCCATCGGCTCTGAGGGCCTCTACTCCTGTAAAATAATAGTCGAGTGTATTAGGGTACAGTAACAATCAAACTTGACATTTGTATTAGGGCAGAGTAACGATCATAGAACGATTGCACTGAGTTGCATGTGTTCGAACTCACCTTCTGTGAGGAGCTGGTGGCGGAAGCAAGACGGGGGCCTCCAAGGCAACGGCAACACCTACTCCTTCCCTGCCAAAATAAACCAATGCTTATTGTATATTCAAAATTTTTGAAACACCTCCCTTATACGATGAGATTTCCAGAAACCTGCAAGTAAAGACCACGACACGAAGGGCGGGCCACACAAAAATTTTCTAGTTCAACCAAGTTCATCACAAAGGTCAAAACAGAGTCGGTAATAAATTATATTGTTCTAGTTCAACAAACTCATTACAAATTTCATCTAGCATCACTAATTCATCAAAAACTAAACAAAATTTTGATCCAACATCACTAATTGATCACTACGTGTAACTAAAAAACTGAAATCTTGAGGAGGCTCTCAAACCACTCACCACGGGTGCGCCGGCCAGACCACACCCCTCCTATTCACCCTCGGCCATCTCCTACCCCTCGCTCTCGGCCTCCTCCATCTCCTTCTCCACGGGCCTCCTCCCTCTCCTCCTCGTTCACTTCCTCTCCCCTAGCCGGTGGCGGTGGCGTTGGCCGGCGGTGGACCGGATCTGGTGGTGGCGTGGGCCGGGGTGTTGGCGCAGCGGAGGGAGGGAGCTGCGGCGGCGCGGCGGAGGGAGGGGCGGCCGACGATGGAGGTGGCGGTGGCAACGGCGGGAGGGAGCGTTGGCGCGGCGGAGGGAGGGAGCTGCGGCGGCGCTACGGAGGGAGGGAGCTGCGGCGCGGCGGCAGGGGGAGGGAGCTGCGGCGCGGCGGCAGGGGGATCTGTGCTTGAAGATGGATGGATCTGCGCGGCGGAGGGATGGAGCTGCGGCGGTGCGGGAAGGAGCTGCGGGCGGCGGCAGGAGGGAGATGCGGTGGTGGCGGAGGGAGCTGCGGTGGCGGTAGAGGAAGCTGCGGCGCGCGGCGGAGGAGCTGCGGTGGGGAGAAATTTCGGCAGCCTGACGGCGTAGCTTCGAGGTCTCGCCAGCACTTAGAAATTTTTCAGGTGCTCGGCGAGCTATATAGAAGAATTAAACTACTGGCGGGCACTAAGGCCGACCGCCAGCACTAACGCTCACTGCTGGCGGGGACTAAGGCCGCCCGCCAGCGCTCTAAGTGTCTGCTGGCGGGCTCTAAGGCCGCCCGCCAACGCTCCCCTTCACTGCTTGCGGGCACTAAGGCCGCACGCCAGCGCTAAGGCCCTCGGAGGCACATATATGCCCCGTGCTACCTTATCCTCGGCCGCACCCTAGATCGAGCTGCTGCTCCCGCCGCCCGCACCTAGAGCCTCACCGAGCTGCTGCTCCTACCGCGCGCGCCTAGAGCCTCGCCGACCTTCCCCGCCCGGCCAGATGGCTCGAGGAAGGAGGCCAAGAGTACACCAAGGCATGGGATGGAGGGAAGAACTAGCCACGATGATGAATCGGATCACCGGCTTCCAGAGATGGGGGTGAGGCGTCCAATCAACCACAAATTTGGTGTTTGAATCAATATTGTTCTTGTTTGCGTCTTATGATGATAAATTCTTTGGTTAATGCCAGCTCGAGTGGTTGCTGGAACAACACTCAGAAGAAGGCATGGTGGTGAGGACGGGGCTTACATGCCGCCATGGACAGTACCCACGGTTGGCTTGCTGCTGGTCTGGAGTGGATGCAGGGAGAAGGTTCTTGCAATGCTCAAATGTAGATAATCCTTGTGATTTCAAGTACTGGCTTGACCCTGAATTTTCTGGGAGAGCAAATCAAGTGATTCAGGACCTGGTGTCTATGAATGGAAGTTTGTCAGAGCTTGTGCAACATTTTCATGGGCAATGGGACGTTTTGCTTGGTTCCAGACATGAGGCAAGACAAGAATGTCACAAATTGAAAGCCATTTGTAATGAACAACTTAGTTGCATATGTATCCTGCTGTGTATTTCTGTTGTAATGGCATGCTTTCTTTCAATGGTGTTGTAAGCATGTATGCAATGTTGGTAATGAAATTGAGTATGCTAAATTTGAATTAATGTCAAATTTCCTTCACTACAGTGTTTGAAATATCTACAAGTTTACTGAAATGTACTTTGAATCATTTTACAATAGTTCTAGAAATTTGGGACTAAATTGAACACATTTTGGGTTGTTTTAAATTTTTTTGAATTTTTTAGAAATGCACAGTGCTGGCGGTCGCTTAGGACGACCGCCAGCACTGTGCTTTTCCCCAAAAATAAAAAAAAATGAAAGTGTGCCTAAACTAATTCAAAATTGTCCGAAACTTCTACAAGTTTACTGAAATGTTAAATAGTAACTATGAAAATTATTAATTGACACATAACACTAAATATTTTTCAAAGTTAGTTCAAATGTGACTCTTGGGTGAAACAACCCAAGAGTTAGAGGGTGTTTCACCCAAGAGACTCATTTGAACTAAAATTTTGAAACTAAAACTTTTCTATGAGCAAAAAACCTTCCCTAATTTACTTTGAATCATTTTACAATACTTCTAAAAATTTGGGACTAAATTAAACACATTTTGGGCTGTTTTAAATTTTTCTGAATTTTTTAGAAATGCACAGTGCCGGCGGTCGCTTAAGACGACCGCTAGCACTGTGCTTTTCCCCAAAAATAAAAAATGAAAGTGTGCCTAAACTAATTCAAAATTGTTCGAAACTTCTACAAGTTTACTGAAATGTTAAATAGTAACTATGAAAATTACTACTTGACACATAACACTAAATATTTTTCAAAGTTAGTTCAAATGTGACTCTTGGGTGAAACAACCCAAGAGTTAGAGGGTGTTTCACCCAAGAGACTCATTTGAACTAAAATTTTGAAAGTAAAACTTTTCTATGAGCAAAAAATCTTCCCTAATTTACTTTGAATCATTTTACAATAGTTCTGGAAATTTGGGACTAAATTAAACACATTTTGGGCTGTTTTCAATTTTTCTGAATTTTTTGGAAATGCACAGTGCTGGCGGTCTCTTAAGACGACCGCCATCACTGTGCTTTTCCCCAAAAATAAAAAAAATTAAAGTGTGCCTAAACTAATTCAAAATTGTTCGAAACTTCTACAAGTTTACTGAAATGTTAAATAATAACTATGAAAATTATTAATTGACACATAACAGTAAATATTTTTCAAAGTTAGTTCAAATGTGACTCTTGGGTGAAACAACCCAAGAATTAGAGGGTGTTTCACCCAAGAGACTCATTTGAACTAAAATTTTGAAAGTAAAACTTTTCTATGAGCAAAAAACCTTCTCTAATTTACTTTGAATTATTTTACAATACTTCTAGAAATTTGGGACTAAATTAAACATATTTTGGGCTGTTTTAAATTTTTCTGAATTTTTTAAAATGCATTGTGCCGACGGTCGCTTAAGACGACCGCTAGCACTGTGCTTTTCCCCAAAAATAAAAAAATGAAAGTGTGCCTAAACTAATTCAAAATTGTTCGAAACTTCTACAAATTTACTGAAATGTTAAATAGTAACTATGAAAATTATTACTTGACACATAACACTAAATATTTTTCAAAGTTAGTTCAAATGTGACTCTTGGGTGAAACAACCCAAGAGTTAGAGGGTGTTTCACCCAAGAGACTCATTTGAACTAAAATTTTGAAAGTAAAACTTTTCTATGAGCAAAAAACCTTCCCTAATTTACTTTGAATCATTTTACAATAGTTCTGAAAATTTGGGACTAAATTGAACACATTTTGAGCTGTTTTCAATTTTTCTGAATTTTTTGGAAATGCAAGACGACCGCCAGCACTGTGCTTTTCCCCAAAAATAAAAAAAATGAAAGTGTGCCTAAACTAATTCAAAATTGTTCGAAACTTCTACAAGTTTACTGAAATGTTAAATAGTTACTATGAAAATTATTATTTGACACGTAACACTAAATATTTTTCAAAGTTAGTTCAAATGTGACTCTTTGGTGAAACAACCCAAGAGTTAGAGGGTGTTTCACACAAGAGACTCATTTGAACTAAAATTTTGAAACTAAAACTTTTCTATGAGCAAAAAATCTTCCCTAATTTACTTTGAATAATTTTACAATAGTTCTGGAAATTTGAGACTAAATTGAACACATTTTGGGTTATTTTCAATTTTTATGAATTTTTTGGAAATGCAAAGTGCTGGCGGTCGCTTAAGACGACCGCCAGCACTGTGCTTTTCCCCAAAAATAAAAAAATGAAAGTGTGTCTGAACTAATTCAAAATTGTTCGAAACTTCTATAAGTTTACTGAAATGTTAAATAGTAACTATGAAAATTAAAAAATTTCACGCATAACACTAAATATTTTTCAAAGTTAGTTCAAATGTGACTCTTGCGTGAAACAACCCAAGAGTTAGAGGGTGTTTCACCCAAGAGACTCATTTGAACTAAAATTTTGAAATTAAAAATTTTCTATGAGAAAAAACCTTGCCTAATTTACTTTGAATCATTTTATAATAGTTTTGAAAATTTGGGACTAAATTGAACACATTTTGTGCTGTTTTCAATTTTTATGAATTTTTTGAAAATGCATAGTGCTGGCGGTCGCTTAAGACGACCGCCAGCACTGTGCTTTTCCCCAAAAATAAAAAAAATGAAAGTGTGCCTGAACTAATTCAAAATTGTTCGAAACTTCTACAAGTTTACTGAAATGTTAAATAGTAATTATGAAAATTAAAAAATTTGACACATAACACTAAATATTTTTCAAAGTTAGTTCAAATGTGACTCTTGGGTGAAACAACCCAAGAGTTAGAGGGTGTTTCACCCAAGAGACTCATTTGAACTAAAATTTTGAAAGTAAAACTTTTCTATGAGCAAAAAACATTCTCTAATTTACTTTGAATCATTTTACAATACTTTTAGAAATTTGGGACTAAATTGAACACATTTTGGGCTGTTTTAAATTTTTCTGAATTTTTTAGAAATGCACAGTGCCGGCGGTCGCTTAAGACGACAGCTAGCACTGTGCTTTTCCCCAAAAATAAAAAAATGAAAGTGTGCCTAAACTAATTCAAAATTGTTCGAAACTTCTACAAGTTTACTGAAATGTTAAATAGTAACTATGAAAATTATTATTTGACACATAACACTAAACATTTTTCAAAGTTAGTTCAAATGTGACTCTTGGGTGAAACAACCCAAGAGTTAGAGGGTGTTTCACCCAAGAGACTCATTTGAACTAAAATTTGAGCAAAAAACCTTCCCTAATTTACTTTGAATCATTTTACAATAGTTCTAGAAATTTGAGACTAAATTGAACACATTTTGGGCTGTTTTCAATTTTTCTGAATATTTTGGAAATGCACAGTGCTGGCGGTATCTTAAGACGACCGCCAGCACTGTGCTTTTCCCCAAAAATAAAAAAAAATGAAAGTGTGCCTAAACTAATTCAAAATTGTTCGAAACTTCTACAAGTTTACTGAAATGTTAAATAGTAACTATGAAAATTATTATTTGATACATAACACTAAATATTTTTCAAAGTTAGTTCAAATGTGACTCTTGAGTGAAACAACCCAAGAGTTAGAGGGTGTTTCACCCAAGAGACTCATTTGAACTAAAATTTTGAAACTAAAACTTTTCTATGAGCAAAAAACCTTCCCTAATTCACTTTGAATCATTTTACAATATTTTTGGAAATTTGGGACTAAATTGAACACATTTTGTGCTGTTTTCAATTTTTATGAATTTTTTGGAAATGCACAGTGCTGGCGGTCGCTTAAGACGACTGCCAGCACTGTGCTTTTCCCCAAAAATAAAAAAATGAAAGTGTGCCTAAACTAATTCAAAATTGTTCGAAACTTCTACAAGTTTACTAAAATAGTAAATAATAACTATGAAAATTAAAAAATTTGACACATAACACTAAATATTTTTCAAAGTTAGTTCAAATGTGACTCTTGCGTGAAACAACCCAAGAGTTAGAGGGTGTTTCACCCAAGAGACTCATTTGAACTAAAATTTTGAAACTAAAACTTTTCTATGAGCAAAAAACCTTCCCTAATTTAGTTTGAATCATTTTACAATAGTTTTGGAAATTTGGGACTAAATTGAACACATTTTGTGCTGTTTTCAATTTTTATGAATTTTTTGGAAATGCACAGTGCTGGCGGTCGCTTAAGACGACCGCATGCACTGTGCTTTTCCCCAAAAATAAAAAAATGAAAGTGTGCCTAAACTAATTCAAAATTGTTCGAAACTTCTAAAAGTTTACTGAAATGTTAAATAGTAACTATGAAAATAAAAATTTTGACACATAACACTAAATATTTTTCAAAGTTAGTTCAAATGTGACTCTTGCATGAAACAACCCAAGAGTTAGAGGGTGTTTCACCCAAGAGACTCATTTGAACTAAAATTTTGAAACTAAAACTTTTCTATGAGAAAAAACCTTCCCTAATTCACTTTGAATCATTTTACAATATTTTTGGAAATTTGGGACTAAATTGAACACATTTTGTGCTGTTTTCAATTTTTATGAATTTTTTGGAAATGCACAGTGCTGGCGGTCGCTTAAGACGACTGCAAGCACTGTGCTTTTCCCCAAAAATAAAAAAATGAAAGTGTGCCTAAACTAATTCAAAATTATTCGAAACTTCTACAAATTTACTGAAATGGTAAATAATAACTATAAAAATTAAAAAATTTGACACATAACACTAAATATTTTTCAAAGTTAGTTCAAATGTGACTCTTGCGTGAAACAACCCAAGAGTTAGAGGGTGTTTCACCCAAGAGACTCATTTGAACTAAAATTTTGAAAGTAAAACTTTTCTATGAGCAAAAAACCTTACCTAATTTAGTTTGAATCATTTTACAATAATTTTGGAAATTTGGGACTAAATTGAACACATTTTGTGTTGTTTTCAATTTTTATGAATTTTTTGGAAATGCACAGTGCTAGCGGTCGCTTAAGACGACCGCCAGCACTGTGCTTTTCCCCAAAAAGAAAAAAATGAAAGTGTGCCTAAACTAATTCAAAATTGTTCGAAACTTCTAAAAGTTTACTGAAATGTTAAATAGTAACTATGAAAATTAAAAAATTTGACACATAACACTAAATATTTTTCAAGGTTAGTTCAAATGTGACTCTTGGGTGAAACAACCCAAAAGTTAGAGGGTGTTTCACCCAAGGGACTCATTTGAACTAAAATTTTGAAACTAAAACTTTTCTATGAGCAAAAAATCTTCCCTAATTTACTTTGAATCATTTTACAATAGTTGTAGAAATTTAGGACTAAATTGAACAAATTTTGGGCTGTTTTCAATTTTTTTTGAATTTTTTGGAAATGCACAGTGCTGGCGGTCGCTTAAGACGACCGCCAGCACAGAAGCTCAGTGCTGGCGGGCGCTTTATATCGCCCGCCAGCGGTGCTACAGACCATATAGAGGCCCGCGGGGCTGAAAATTTTCTAAGTCCCGGCACGAAAACGAAAAGACGTCGTGAGGCTGCCGAAATTTCGCGCCGGCCTCGCCGCCGTCCTCCCCGAGTGCCACCACATCACCATCCTCCTCCCCAGCGCCGCCGCGCCGACGCTCCTCGCCGCACGCCCTTGGAGCACCGCCGCCTCCCGCTGTCTTCCTCCCCGAGCCGCGCCGCCGCCTCCCGCCGTCTTCCTCCCCGAGCCGTGCCGCCGCCGAAGATGCCGACCGCCGCATCCATCCCAAGCGCCGCCGTCTCCTCCGCCCCCAAGACCCGCTGTTGTTTGCAGATGGAGAACCCGGCGCCGCTGACAACAACACCCCGCGAGCGCCGCCGTCCCCGCGCGCCGCCACCGACAATACCTCTCTGCCGGCCGGCCCCGCGCCGTCGTCCACGCTGCGCGACGCCGCCACCGGCGAGGGCCCGCCGCCGTCCTCCTCCCCGCACGCCGCCGCCGCTGGCGAGGGCCCGCCGCCGACGTCCTCCCTTCACCGGCCGGATCCGGATGGGTGGGTTTTTTTAATTTATTTTGCAGATGTATTATTAGAAATGCTTAATTTGTGGTTAAATGTGTTATTATAACTGTTTATAAATGCTTAATTTGTATTTACATGTCTCAATGAAGTGTGAAAAAAATTTTGTCTGGTGCAGATTTTGATATGCTTATCTATTAGGTGTGAAAATTTTTGAAACATATTGTATATGGTGTAGATTTCGATATGCTTATCTATTAAGTGTGAAAAAATTTGTGTGTATTTAAATATTAGTTATCTTTATTAATTGACAAAATTAGAAATGTTTATCTATTATGTGTGAAATTTTGATATGGTTTATGGTCTATTTTTTTGAAAAAAATGTATAAATAATAACATGTACACTGGAATTTGGAATAGATTTGAAGATTATTAGATAAAATAGTTATTGCTGGATATTATTTGGATTTTTTAAATTATAACTTGTACACCGGTCAGTCATGAATCCTCCGAGGACGAAGACGAAGAAGGATTTCAAGAAGACTATTTAACTCCAGATGAGTACGAACCCAGCGTACCACGGCCTCGTAGGTGTGTAGATGACGATGACATTGATTACAATCCTAGCCTAGATGAACAGGTCTGCATACACATTCATATGTTGTTGATGTGTTTGTTGTTCACATTCAGATATATTGAATATAATTTGTATGTGTGTAGAACGATGATCGATCCCCGCCACGTCGCCGTAGAGCATTGACTAATTCTGCACAGGAGATAGAAGGTTCAGGACCACTACCTTCGGCTACTACTACTTCTACTAGTAACCCCAAGAAGGGGCGTGGAAAACGCAAATGAAACCATATCCCTGAAAGAGGACAATATGTGATAGAACAACTTGGTGCCAAAGACGAGCCCGTCCTTCCTGAAGGGATAAATGCTCGATTTCGGAACATAGCAGGTGCAATTGTCAGGGATCAATTGGGGAACTGGATCACAACAACTAACTGGAAGAAAGTGCCGGTGGCAACAAAGGATATATTGTGGGCCAAACTGAAGGAAAGATTTGTTTTCCGGAAGGGACCGAGCGAGAGGCTAGACGTTTTGCTCAGAAGACAACAAAGGATGTATTGTGGGCAGGAAGATGTTTACGGACTTGGAGGTCTACACTTAATACAGAATTTGTTCAGAAAGGGAAGGATGCTAGGGCAGTGTATGGTAACATCCCGCTAGCGGTGTGGCAAAAATTCAAAGAACAGAAGACAACAGAGAAAGCAAAAGCTGAGAGTAAAGAATATATAGAGAAGGCTAAGAAAGCTGCTGAGAACCTCCATCGCCTGGGTTCGGGAGGATATGCTGCCAAGCTACAAAAATGGAGGCAAATGGAAGAACAGAGGAGGGTAGCTGGTTTGCCAGAATTGTTTGAAGGCATGGATGAGCGTAGCAAGAATTGGTGCCTTGCTCGAATTCTGACAATAACACCTGATGGCAAGGTTGTATTCGAGAAACCCACAACAGAACAGATTTATGAGAAGTTGGAAGAACTCACCGATTTACAAAAGGACGACCTTTTCAAGCCCGATAGGGAGAAAGATATGCTAACCACCGCGATCGGAACCCCTGAGCACACTGGCCGTGTTCGAGGGATGTCATCTACCTTACCTTGGGGTAAAGCATTTCCTGAAGATAGAGGAAGGTATAAGAAGCGCGACCGTTATAAGAAAGATCTTGAAAACAAGATGAGAGAAATCGCCAAACAAGAGCTGGTACAGTTCTTTGTATCCCAACAACAGGCCACCGGATCGGCTGCAACCGATGCTCAAGGACATGGAGTATTACCAAACCTGCTACTTGCCCAGAGTGGAACTGTCGTCGTTCCTCCAAGTAGTGCTGGGTCTATTGCCAATGTCAAGTATCCTGTTGATGACATAACAGAGGATACCCCATGCAAGTTGGTTATACCTTACGGAAGGAAACAAGATAAGTTTCGCGAGGTTGCAATAGCCATGGCACCCGTGGGTCATACGTTTCCGAATCCACCCCCGCCAGAGTATGCATGGGTGCAAGTTGTCTCAGTGTCTGATGAGGCGTGCGAGATTGATATCCCTACCGATGAGGGGATCGAGCTCCTTGGTGATGCGAGGAACCAATACATACTATGGCATCACCGAGATATCATTCTTAATGTATCGCCAAATCCCTCACAGCAGCCTGTAGTCGAGAACATAGAACCACGAACAACTATGAATGTTGGGCAGGGAGGTAACGATGAGACCGAGCAGACGACTATGGATGTTAGGCAGGGAGGTAACAATGAGACCGAGGAGCAGACGACTATGGATGTTGGGCAGGGAGGTAACAATAAGACCGAGCAGTCAGTGCTATCACCTATCCATGAAATTGTCCATGACGATGAAGAAAGGGATGCAGATGTGGATAATTTTGAAGTTAATTTACCAAATTCACCTTCCCTCCTCCCGCCAACTTCACCTAGCAATAGAGTACCCCGTATGATAACCTCATACAAACCAAAAAAGAAAACACCACAAGTTGACACCTTCTTACATGCACTGAAGGCGAAAAAAGGTGCAGCCATGAGTGATAAAATTGCAACTCGCTCCTCTGTTCGAAAGAAAAAGTAAGAACTCAATTTATTTGATTCGGAAGAGGTGCCCCAGGTTTTTGTGCATGGCAAACCATTCTGTTATACGTGATAACTGTTGGAGGGGCCGTCGGAACTGATTAAGCTGCATGGATGGATCATGTTGGCCATGAAGCAAGGCATTCATACTATTACCGCGAATGTCCCAACGTGGGTGTTCGGTAGCTCGATACCGCGAAAGTTGGTAATCGATCTCCAGGATTTGCACGCGATGTTCCGTTGTGAACGCCTTGACGTGAATTGCGTCACCGTTTGGTGCATGTAAGTCAACATGCATGTACCCCATACCAATTTTCAAATCCATATGTGTAGTTTTACTTTAGTATAATCATCCTAAGCGATCTATATATTTTGTAGGATACAAGCCTTGGATGAAAGGAAGACCGGCGGGAGGTGGAAGGTAGCATACCTTGACCCGCAACAAGTGAGCGAGCCGGCGCACACGTACATAATCAGGGAAGCATTTGAAAAATAAATCGAACAAGAAACAAAGACAGAAGAGGAGAAACAAGCTGTAATACAGAAATTACATGATGCTAGACAACATGAAGTGACTATATACATTGCAAAGATAATGAAGAAAAGGATGAAGCAGAAGAGCCACATCATGTGTGCTTACAATTTTAAGTAAGCTATTTCTAATTACTATAGATAAATATATTTAATATGTGGTTTATTTATATTAATTATTGGAACATAATTATTTTCAGAGATCATTTCATTGTCTTATGTATCTGTCCAAAGCTTGGAGAAGCAGGGATCTTCGACTCATTACACTACGAAGAGAACGTTTATGGGGATTTCATAAAAATTCTAAAAAAGTAAGGAAAACCATTGTAGTACTTTAATAATGCATGTAAACACTAGAAATTGTATAACTAACTTCTGTCTTTGTATCCTCAAAGCGCGTATCGGCTATACATACTAAATGGTGGGGAGCACCCTGCAAATAGGGAAAAGATGTTAATACGACATGCCAAATACGTAAGAACATAACAAATTGATATTATTCATAGTTGTGCAGTTCGTTAATAATTTCTCATCACTTTTTATTTTTTTGCAGTGCTACAAGCAACCTCCTGGCAGTTTCTTATGTGGATATTACACGTGTGAGATGTTGAGAAATAATGGAAGTTATCGGACGAATCCTGAAGACGTAAGCCTCTGGTACACAACCATGTGCTAATTTACTTTCTAATGATTATGCATAATAATCTTCAATTATTGTGCGTATGTGTAGCTCCCTACTATAGATACTTCGTGGGGGAACCTGAGAGACAAGGACATCGAGAATATTTGTGTGGATCTGACGAGGTTCCTCCAACGTGAGATTTGCCACGAGCTGGGAGAATTCTTCGATAATGAAGGAGTGTTGATTCTAGAAGAGCACGAAAAGTTACGTCGATGGGTGTAGTAGATGATTATCTATTTTAAATGTGGATTAATATGTGAGACTTATGTAGTATTATATGCTAGTTTGGATTATGTGGTTGATAGACACATTTGAATTTGTGGGACAAATACAAATAAATACAGGTAAATTTGGCCTACAAATACGAATACTATTGAATACGGGTGAAATTGGCGGATAAATACAAATAAAAAACAAATGCAGTAAAAACTAATGAGAAATGGAAAAACGTAGTTCCTGGCGGGCGGCTTAACCACCCGTCAGCACAGAAATGCTCTGTGCTGGCGGGTGGCATAACGTCACCGCTAGCAGAAAAAATCTCAGTGCTGGCGGTTCGTTTAAGGCGCCCGTCAGCACTGAGGTCCTCTGTGCTGGCGGTTGATGTAAGGCGCCCGCCAGCACTGAGGGCCATTTGTGCTGACTCTAAGTTGCTGGCGGGTGCTGCGCCTGCCAGCATAGAGGCGTTTTAGCCGTCAGCACAAATCGTTTGTGGCTTAGTGTCCTACATGTATTTCAACTGCGAAAATTTTATGACGTGCTACTCGCAAATGCAACATGCTATTAGTCACAGAAAATCGACGAATACATAAGGTGAAATGTGAAAGTTGAAACACCAAAACGATTACATGACGATATTCATCTGTAAACAATATTATATATGAAAGTATGTTAATTTTGTTGAGAGAGAACCATTTTTAAGTGATTGATCCTACATGTATTTCAATTGTGAGAATTTTATAGCGTGCTACTCACAAATACAACATGCTATTAGTCACAGAAAATCGACGAAGACATAAATATATGGTTTGGTGGATGTTGACATGGCTTATTGGATGTTGACATGGTTTATATTGGATAGTGACATGACGTGTAGTGGGTTATGACGTGACGCGTTGAGAGGCAAGAGAATTCATTAGTAGGTACCAATTATATAGTTCATATAGATAGATATAGATATAGATGTGATGGCTGCTAGCTAGCTATACTGGAACGTGCTCTAAAGTTTCGCTTGGTCTTATTCGATTATTTGAAAGGGATTATTGGATCGGAGAGGGGGCTTAATATTGGGAGGATTAAATCTTGATCTCGAACCGAATAGGACATGCACAATTTGTAATCTGTTTGGCCGGAACATTGCCTGCTTAACTTGTAGTACGTCGTCGATCGAAGATTGCTTCAGCTAGCTACATACGAGTGGTAAGTGCACGTGCATAGCGTACATCGTCGGCTAGCTTTCGCGCGCGATAATTTGGTTGATCCGTTGCTCGCTCCTATGTACTTGGCTTGAGATCTAAAATAAGCCTTTGCTGTACGTACGTGTAGATAGAGCTATATTTAGACTTCTAGTAGTCACAGCAGCCGGGGGATATTCGTTCGACGATACATACGCTGTCTCGGCATCTTGTTGCGTGACCAGTATCCTTCTCTATATAACATAACTCGACACAAACAAGATATTTTTGCAGAGGTACTAGGTGTCGCTCCACATAATCTTTCATGGTGTAGGGACCTAATAGGCTAAAAAATTAGTTGAGTAGAATAATCTTTTGCCGCGTCTTGCTAATGTTGTGTTGAGTCAAGATGAGGATAAATTTCGCTGGAATCTACATCCCAATGAACAGTTCTCAGTGAAATCTTATTATTTGGCCTTGATTCATAGTAACGTCTCCAATATAAACAAACAAATCTGAAAAATGAGAATTCTTCCTTTAAAGATCAAGATTGAGTAGAGGTTAACTCTCTAAACAATTCATCCCTTCCTTCTTTCTTTACATCGGTTAACTCTCTAAACAATTCATCCCGTTGGTTCAAAATTGAGTAGAGGTTAAAACCTTGACAAACTTGCCAAAACTCTATCTTAAAAAGAAATACTCCTTCAGAATCATTCTTTTGATTTTACTTTTCTCTAATTAACTTTTCCCTTTAATTTAATCTTCGAATTAAATTAAAAGGATCAATAATTTAAACTTTTGGGGAGGAAACATGAATAAAATTCATGAAATAACATATTACTCAGAAGCATCCTGTCACTTTTCTAATCTCTAAGCAATTTTCTCGTTGGTTCCAATTGGATAGAGATCAAAATTATACAAAATTCATTCAAAATGACTTCTGAAATTCATCGAAACAATTCATAATTGTCACCGTTCATTCGCCAGATGCAAAAACGGCCCATGGCCCCTTTTTCGCACTCGCGCGCGCATCCGCTTGGGCCAGGAGCCCAACAACGGACGACAGGACCGCAGTTTCAGCCCAAAGTGAAAACCCCTCGGGCTGTTTTTAGCCTGTAAGCCGCCGAATGCCGTGAGCCGTCCATCGTGATGGACGGCTGTCCGTCGATCTTGCTGGATCAAAACACCTGGCACCGACCTCCTGTAACCCTAACCCTATTTCATTTCTCTTTTCCCGATTGTCTCGCACACAGGCGACGACGGGTGGCCCGTGGCCGGCGTGCCCGCCGGTGACGGTGAGGTCGAGCGCAGCCCCGCCTGGGGCCGTCGGCCTTTTCTACCTCCTGTATTCTCCCTTCCTTCTTTCTATCTGCACACCCGCGGCAGGGTTGTGCGGCCCATGGCCAGCGGCGCCAACGACGGCGAGGAGTGTCGCCTGTCACGCTGCCGCGGCAGGCTCCCCTCTCCACTTCTCTGTCCTTTCTTTCCCCTCCCCCTTCTTCCCCAGCACCTCAACAAGCAAGATCCAGAGAGTTGCGCTGTCCATGGCGGTCCGGAGAGGGTGGTGGCCGGCGCCTGGCCCCCTCGCCGACGCGCGCGTTCACCCGAGGGTGAGCACGCCGCCATCAAGAGGCTCAGTGATGGCACCCTCGGACCTGTCTCTCGTGCCGACGATGCGGCGGAAGCCCGGCAAGCACACGACTCGCCATGTCTGTTCGCGCGGCGCCCGCGAAGAGCGACGCCAACGGCGGTGGTGGTGACGGCGAGGTAGGGCCCACAGGTAGGTCCCCTAACCTTCGTCCTTTGCATCTTTAGATCTAGGGTTTGGGTTACGATCTTTTAATTTCCTTGTCCTCTTCCGATTCGGTTCTGGGTATTTCTTTCCCTAACTCTGTCTACTCACTAGACCTTGCTCTTGATACCATTGATAGAACCTATGGATCGGCAAGGAGTAGATCAAGTGGGTAAAACTCTTTACATGACATACCTTGACATCTGCTGTTGCGTCCATCACGGGTTTGTCGGTGAAGATCTGCGCACGGGCAGCGACGGTCGGAGTAGAGGTCGAGTGTGTGGTGGCGCAGTGGAGCATCCCATCGCTTCAGCGCCTCCCTCTCAAATCAGACTAGGGTTGGAGTGGGGAATAGTAGCAGCGGCAAACCTTGTACCTTGTGCTGTGGTCCCCACCCCCTCTATATGGCGCTGCGCGACAGGGGTCCACCAGCCTGTCTTGGGCTGGACACCCCGATCAGGGTGTGGGTAAAGGGCTCATGGGCCCCAACGAGATTAGACGCGAGGCCGACAATGTTCGACAAGCGATGTGGCGAGCCGTCACGATTTGCGTCCGCAACAGCAAGGTTGCATACTTGAATTGCCATCGTTGGATGCTACTGGCGCTCTCCTGTCTGCCGGCTCGAAGCGAGGTGAACACATAGCTCGGTGCCGCCGCTCGAATTGACGCGCTGAGCCAACAAAGAGCTGCCGCCAAGCACTTGCTCAGAGTGAGCACAATGAAGCTGACTAGCTCAGAGTCTCACGAAGGATGGTTGGTTAGCTTTTTAATATATTTTTTGCGCATGAGGTTGTACTTATTTTTGTCTCCAGCAATTTTTTTTGATTGCCTACCTATTTTATAAGTTTTCTTAATCCCAATCTTGTTTAATTTGCTCTCACGGAAAGTAGAATCTGATATTTCTACTCAGGTGCTCTTTCACCTCAGCAACTTTCTAACTTAAATAAAAGATGAAATATAATGTAATGAGTATTTGAATAGAATTAAACATACTTGGTCAAAAACTATTTATTTCCTAGCAGTATAATATAGAGATGTATTGAGTGCAGTAAAAGACACTTGTTGAAATAACAAAAACTCCATATAAGTTATAAAAATATCACTAGTATTTTAACGTAGCAACGCACGAGTATTTTGCTAGTGTTAGTTAAAGAGTTGCTAAATGAAATACTTGGAAAAATTGTCACACTTTTACAATACTAGCAATTATGCCCGTGCATTGCAACCGGAGAAAACATTACTCATCTTGTCTGTCATCCGCCCCGACCACGCCATCACCCCACCTCCATCCCCGACTCCTCGACCTTGATGTCATCATCCACGTCTACCGAACCTCAACATCATTTTTCACAGCCTCATCGTTGTCTGCCCAACCTCGCCTTCTCCAACCACGTCGTCATTCCTACCATGCACCTGCCTTACCGACCTAGCTCGTCATCATTCATCCCGATCGCATCATCATCCTCGCCTCCCGACCTCACTGTGTCATCGTTGTCCGCTCCGATCGCGCTGTCACTGAAAAGGTAAAGGATTTTTTTACAAAATAACGATGATAGTTGGAAGAAATAATGACATTTTAATATTATATATATTATATATATATGATATAGATCAAAATATAGATTAAATTAATTTTGTACCATGATGGAAATAGAGGAAATAAAGAGATTTATGCGGAGTAATTAAAATAAACACACATGGTCTATGCAATCAGCACATGACGTAATAAACGAAATGTTGTGGATGTATATGCAATAAGACTACTCTCCTTTAAAAGAGAATATTCCTGTCTAGTTATCAAGATTTTTTTTATATCTCATTCTCCCGCACTCATCATCATTTATATCTCCCACTCTATCCCAACAATCCTATATTTTATTCCACCATCTCCAACTATCTTCCTCTCTCTCCTCTTTTTTTTTCTTTTCTCCTCCCTTCTCCCCAACCCACCCATCCCTTCTGTCGTCTCCACCCCTCTCTCCTTTCCTCCCCCACCTTGAGCGCGTCGGCGGCGCAAGCCGGAGGCAGGGGCGCAGTGACGCAGCCCTGACCCTCCTCCTCCGGCGAGCCGTGGGCTCCTCCTCCCGGCCACCTTCTTTTCCCTCCTCTCTCTCGGACCATCTCCCTTTTCTCTCTCCGGTGACGCAGGGGAGCCACCGTGCGGTGCGAGCCGGAGCCACCGCGTCAGCGCCCTCCCTCACTCTCGGCGCCCGCAAAGGCGGGACGGTCTCCCTCGGCTGCCGCGTTCTCTCCATCACGCGCGGGCGGATCTCGCACTGGAGCTCGGAGGCAGCGACGCCTCCTAGGCGGCGGAGGGCGAAGGGCGGCCTCCTCCTCTGCTCCGGTCTCCGGCGGAGATCGAGGACGACGCGACAGATCAAGTATTCCGCCGGCGCGCGACCAACTCGCCGGTGTCGTCCTCTCTCAGCTCTGCCCCGCCACCGGTGGTTGAGGAATGGAGCGCGGGCGGAGCTCCGTCGAGCTCGGCGGCCTCCTCTTGCAGCGGCCGGCAGCAGATCCAAGGCCAAGGGATGGAGCATGGGTGTCCGCGCGGTGGATCCATGGCTGCCGAGCTGCAGCGGCGTGTGTGCGGAGAAGCAGAGGCGGCGGGCGCCTGGCCGAGCTGCGGCGGCGTGTATGCGGAGAAGCAGAGACGCCCAAGCCCGCAATCGGTCCTCCCTTCCATTTGCTGCCCTCCCGAGCACGTCGGCCAGTGGCGGAGCTTGTCTGCGCGGCTGGCCGCGGCCCCGGCGGTGGAGCTCCGGCGGCTGCTGCGGTGATGGCGATGGAGCAGGATGCGGCGGTGGTGGCGGAGCTCCTGATCCGTGGGGATTGGGGGCGGCGGGGACGGTGGGGACCAGGCGGCTGGGCGCGATGACAGGCAGGGTCGGGCGCGCGGACCCCGCAACAGGTGCCAAGTCCGCCGATACCGGAGGTCCTTCCGTCCATTGCCTGCAGGATTTTTCCAATGCGGGCAGTCGCACACGGCCACACGAACTCCAGTTTCTCGCGCACGATTTTTTTAACCGCGCCTGACACACGGGCCCCACCTGTCAGGACGGACGAAAAAAAGGCAGAAGCAGTCCTTGCTTTAATATTAGGTAGAGATTTGAGAAATGAAAAATACACTTTTTATCAAAACCATTGTTGCAGTCCAATTTACCACTTCATGGTATGACCCGAACTATTTGTCAAATTTCCACGTGTGACGATTAGCCAGAGTGAATAAATCCAACAAGTTCAAAGGATCTGTTGCGCGGGTCTAGACTAAAAACTGAATAAGAGTGTGGTTTTTTTTAAAGAAAAGACTGAATCATTCAAAACGGTATCACGTGACATGGGGCCATGTAGGCTAAATCCTTCACTCGCGCTCGTGCACTCGCCAGCGACGACCATATCAAGTCAGTTCCTATGTACCACACAAGCAATGAGTCTTGATAAAACACACCGCTACTGGCAAAAAAAGAAGACCGTAACAAACTAACAACCTAAAATTAATGACAGTTTTACTGAAAACACACCACTACGGGAAAAAGAAAGAAACAAGACTCTAGAAAAAAGAACTCTCATTGTTGAATGACCATGCATATATGGCATAAGTCTCAACAACCACAAAGGCAGGCTGTCAAATGAAGGGTAGCCTCCTTCTCAACTTTATAATCCGCTAGGGTGTGTTTGCCCTGCAGCATCTGGCCGCCATATCTGAGGCGTTGTTGTATGGGGCGGATACCGTTCCTCTCGTAGATCCTCATCTTGACGTCATTGACGGTAAACGATCTCTCGACCTTAAAAGTGACGATCGCTCCGTCTAGCATATTTACAAAGATCTGCATCTGACCTCTCGGACTTGGGTGGAGGACGAGGAGAAGGGTGGACTCCTGGCTAATGTTGTGGTCCGCCAAGGTGTGCTCGCCCTCGAGCTGTTGGTCGCCGAAGATGAGGCACTGCTGATGCTTGGGAAACCCCTCGGTAAGCTCAATCTTTTCCTTTATGCTATCGATAGTATCTAAGCTATCGACCTCAAGAGTGATGGTCATGTTGCTTCCCTCTCTTACATAGATTTGCATCTTTTCTTGAAGTTCAAGCGTGAATTCATGATGGATGTTATAATCGGCCAACGTAAGGTTATCCTCCATCTGCACTCCACCGATAACAAGGTGGTGTTGTTCCAAAATCTTTTGCTTAATAGTATACATCGTATCTGATGGTTGGACTCTGAGGCGGATTGTCCTGCCGGTGGGGCTCTTCACAAATATATACATCTTGATTCCTGAATGAGAACAACAAACATCACCGGTTATTGTTATTGTAGAAAAAAAATCTTTAATGCAGATTTTAATTATTTTGGCTATACGACACACGTCCAGCATGAATATAATACGAGGGAGGCTGCTAGTAAATAAAAACAACCTAAACAGCTCGGGTACCTGAAGTCGACGAAGATGCTTGTTGCTTCGAATCTACGAAGGCGGCGTACGTTTTTCTTGAAAAAAGGATGAGACCTGCTGTGCTGGGATATCGGAAGCGTGCACGGACGGCTTGGGGTTGTGTAGGTCTTATTTTATAGTCGATCGTGACATCGTGTCATCTATATCGTAGGGCAGGCTGTTCGAGTCGGAAGAGGTGGAAAGTTTGGGTCCAAGCCCGGCGCCTGACTTCGACTCGTTGACCATCCAGTCCGGGCTGGACGGCGGCGAACGGGAGCAGGCCGGACTTGGAGGCCCATTATTGTCGGGAAGGAGGAGATACCAGGAGGCGCGCGTTCAGTTCGTCAAAATTTTAGCGTAAAATTTTTTGAGTCCTTTCCAAACCCGTCTAGTGAGACGCTACTTACAAGAGTTCAAATCCTGATGCTCGCACATTTTGCTGGAATTTTAGGGTTTATTTACTGACGTTATATGTTAAGTGGTAAGCGACGTTCCCATCGACAACGAGACGTTAATGGTGACTTCGGAAATCTTCAGATCTGTCGGGTGTTTAGTCCTTTGAAGGTGCTCATAGAGGTAGGGTTTGCGTACGTGTGTTCATAGGGGTGAGTGTGCATGCGTGTTGTGGGCATGTGCGTTCTAAAAAAACTTTATAGGAGTACAATAAAAACTCGCTACATCGTTTTTTTGCCTCCGCCCACGCGTCCGCCCTGCGCCCTGTTTTCCGCTCGGCAATCAATTTTGTGCGTCCGATCGCGGTCCCCTCCCTCCTTCGTTCGACTCCACGTCTTCTGCTCTGCCTACGCACTGCCAATCGCGGCCTCCCTCCCTCAAATATGCCTCCGCATCGCGGCGCGACCTCGCCTCTGCCTCCTTATCCGCATCGCAGCGCGTCCGCCTCTGCCTCAAATTTTGGAAATCTAAATGCATCCCCACTATTAAATTCTGCAGTTGGCTTCTTTTGAATGACAGGTTCAACACTAGAAATATTATGAGAAGAAGGAACAAAGTTTTGGCAGAAGGTTACAATTGTGCTCTTTGCCATGATGGTGTTGATAAGACTGCTGATCATCTCTTCTTTGATTGCCTTTCTGCTACCTGTCGATAGGATGAAAACTCAAACATCCATCACAAGTTGTTCATTATATTGCTCGGCAGAATTTTGACCATCCCTTTTTCATGAAAATTTTCGTGATCGGTGCATGATGCATCTGGAAAGAAAGGAATGATTTTATTTTCAATGGGAAACCCCCAAGTCTTGCCACTTGGAAGGCCTCTTTCAAAGCTCAAGTATTGACCCCCCTGTTCAGAATCAAGAATCAATTTCATCATTCTATCAAGACCTCATTAGACTCCATTTAGTTTTACTCCTTTCCAAGTCCTGCTGTTTCCTAAGCTTGTGTACATAGTTATTGCTTTCCTACCTCAGTTGCCCCGGCTTGTTGTTTCTGTTTTGCACCAGGGATAGTGCTCCTTTTTTCTGTTTTTTCTCTTGCCAATCCACTTGTTGGCGTCTTTTTGTAAGTCCTCCTTGTAACTCGTTGTTTTTTGTTTCTACATTAATAAAGTTTTGTGTTGCTGGGGGCCTTGCCTCACGGTTTTTGCTAAAAAAAACAAGGCGACAGATCAACAGAATATAGAATTGGTTACTGTTGAGGGAATGTTTTTATTAAATGCATGCTTTAACTTATATAGATGGAATCATCTAAGAAGTATTAACTATATTTCTCTCAACATGCAAGCCATCCACCTCACATGTCACGTCATCATCCACTAGATCATCAGTTTATGTCTTCCATCAATTTTCTGTGACTATAGCATCCATACATATTTGCGAGTACCATACTCCAAAATTCTAACAATAGAAATACGTGAAAGATCAATCATTTAACAACCGTTCTTTCTCAACAAAATGAACATATATTTTCCTATATAGTGTCGTTTATAAAAGAATGTTGCATAGCAATCACCTTAGTTTATACTTTCAAATTTTCATGTTTCATCTTTGTTTAAAAATTCTTCCTGCAACGCGCGGGGTATCACCTAGTACAACTATATAGATGGAACTCACTACAACTCTACAAGTCATAGATAGATTTTTCTCAACATGCAAGCATTTCACGTCATCATCCACTATACGCCATGTCACCATCCACTAGATCGTATATTTATGTCTTCAACCGATTTTCTGTGGCTAATATCATGTCTTTTGTGAGTAGCATGCCACAAAATTCCCATAGTAGAAAAAAATATAGGATCAATAATTTAGAATGGTTCACTTTCAACAAAATTATCATGCTTCCATGTATAATGTTGTTTACAAAAGAATGTTGTCACACTACGCCAAAAATGATTTGTACTGACACATGAAAATTAGCGTGCTGGTGGGTGCAATTGGCACCCACCAGCACAGTACTGCACAGGGGCGCCGGCTCTGCACCCACCAGCAGTGAAGGCATAGTGCTGGCGGGCAACATAAGCCACCCGCCAGCACAAATGTTCCCATTTGTGCTGGCGGGTGGCTTATGTCGCCCGCCAGCTGAGATGGACACAGTCACTTGAAAATTTGAATTTTTGAACGACCTCAAATGGAGAAACTCTCAACATGAAAGTTGTAGATCCTGAAAAGTTATGAAACTTTGTAGTTTACAACTTATTTATTTGAAACCATATTGTCAATGAAATTCAAATTTCGTAAACGACCTCAAATGGAGAAACTCCCAAAATGAAAGTTGTAGATCTTAGAAAGTCATGAAACTTTGTAGTTGACAAGTTTTTAATTTGAATCTGTTTAGAGTCTCAGAAAACCGATATACACTCGGTGTAGTATAATATGAGTAGAATCAAAACTGCATATGGACGCATATGAGTGTGTGTTGTCGTGGTAGAGGAGGCTTCGCGCGAGATAGGAGGTCACAGGTTTGAACCACGGCAACCGCGGAGCGTCACGAAAAATGCGCGACTTGGCAGCTGGTCGGTGGGGTTCCTCCCTAAAAAAGTTTTTTTGCTATTTATTTGGAGCTTTTTTTTGCGCTGGCTCGAAAATCTCAGTGCTGGCGGGTGGACACCCGCCAGCGCTGAGACGTTTTGTGTTGGCACAAGGTCGCTGGCAGGCACTCCACCCGCTAGCAAAGATCCGTTTTAGCCGACAGTACAAATCGTTTGTGACCTAGTGCTATGCAATCATTTTGGTGTTCCTACAGTACTGGCGGGCAGACACCCGCCAGCGCTGAGACGTTTTGTGCTGGCACAAGGTCGCTGACGGGTACTCCACCCGCTAGCAAAGATCCCTTTTAGCCGCCAGTACAAATCGTTTGTGACCTAGTGCCATGCAATCAATCATTTTGGTGTTCCTACTTTCACATTGCACTTTACAATTTTATTTAAAATATTCATGCAGCTACACACGATGTATCACTCTAATGTATACGTGTGTCGTCGGCTCTCGACTGGAGCAGCTAATAAAATTAAATAAAATACTCATGCACGAAGCTATAGTACGTATGTATAATGTACTGTAGACGATGGTGTCGTGCACACGAAGCTTGAGGGCTTGAGCTTGCGTGGAGTATGCGTTCATGTGTACACATATGGACATTGTGTGATTCTAAATGGGGATTGATACGTTTGTAGTTTGATATAGAAATGACGTTCCTCGCTATATATATATATATATATATATATATATATATATATATATATATATATATATATATATATATATATATATATATATATATATATATATATATATATATATATATATATATATATATATATATATAGAAACGACGCATGAACCTCCTCTGCAGCGATGTAGAGAGACTACTCCTACTAACACGTGAGCTCGGTTGTGACGTAGTCCACGTATCAGAGTTTCTCAGAGGAAAACATTTTCCAACAGCCCTGTCCTACAAATTTTATGAGTCCTTGGGCTAATAAGACACTAAGAGCCGACAATCTAATATTTTTAATATAATGATTACAATATTGATCTTGATCAGTACATTAGTACTAAACTGCGAGTCTGCAATCAAAATCATACCTTGCCGACAATCTAATATTTTTAATATAATGATTACAATATTGATCTTGATCTGTACACTAGTACTAAACTGCGAGTCTGCAATCAAATTCATACCTTTGCCGTGGAGAACTAGGAAGGTTGTCCTCGTCGTCCGTAGCGGAGTCAGGCTTCAGCAGAGTCGGCGAGTCTGTACCTGCCTGCAAGTAGTGATCGGCGTTCGGTGCTGCTGCTTGCCGCGTTGGGCGATCCAGAAAACAAAGACGAGAAGGCGTCCCTGCCTGGTCGCTTGGGAGGCTGGGACTCGTGATCGAGCAGATCGGCTACTGGTGAGGAGGTGAACGGGATGTGGCCGAGCGAGAGAGACCGACCGGTGTCGAGGATACTCTAGTCGTCATCGCCCTCCTCTTCTCTCTCTCGTGCGTACGAACTATCTACTCAGGCCATAAGTCTATACACTTGACACCCTTATGGGCCCACGAACATCGCACAGACTGCCGGCCCTCCTAGGGACGGGCCTGATTTCCAAAATGACACCTCCTGATTAAATTGGGCCCACATTATTAGGTTCTTGCGCTACATACCTTCATCGGTTTATATTTCTAATAAGGAATAATTATAGTGGTAAAGTCTTTTTTTTAATTTTAGAGAATAACTATATATCTAGGGATTCCAATCCCTACATAGTATTCCCCCTAATCAAAATATTTAGTGTCATTGATTTTTTGTTACAACTTTGATCATTGGTCTTACTCAAAAATTTATTGAAAACATATAAAAATAAATCATGCTCAAAATACCTATAATAGTAAATCATGTCACAAACAAAGTATATGATAATTACATAATTATTATCATTATTTTTAATAAGACCAATAAACAAATCTGTAAAGAGTAAATAGTGACAAATATTTCAATACGGGGAGTAAAATATAAGATATGTCTAAATATTACATACTTCCTCCGTCCTAAAAAGAATGACATTTTAAAATTGTCTTAAGTCAAAAAATTTCAACTTTAACCAAATTTATAGAGAAAACTATTAATGTTTATGACATCAAATATATAGAGTATAAAAATAGATCTCATGATCAATCTAATGATATGTATTTTCATACTATAATTATATGTAGTTTTTTCTATAATCTTGTCAAAGTTTAAAAATTTTTGACTTAGGATAATCATAAAACGTCATTCTTTTTGGGACAGAGTGAGTAGTAAAATCTAGTATGTAACTGAAACACCCAAAACGATCTGTATTTTGAAACAGAGAAACAGAAACTACTGCATGGTCATCCTAGCTAAATCCGAGGAGGAAAACATGACTGTTTTATTGCATCACTAGCAACGAGCAAAATAAACGAGCGCCATGAAAAATTGAAAACACGTGAACGAAATGCAGGCAAAACCGCAAAAGCATCCACGCAAGGCCACAAAAGCGCGAGCACGACGACAGCAGAGCAGAGGCTTATTGTTACATGTATGCCTGGCTGCTAGCTATACTAGCCGACAACGGGGACCTTGGCGACGAGGCCGGCGGAGTCGCGCGGGTCGTAGAAGACGCGGACGCGCTTGGGGTTGAACCCCTTGGCAAGCTTGATGCCGAGCGGTAGCACCTCCACCGCCAGCTCCGGCCGGTCGTGGACTCGTGGTTGATCCTCATCACCGCCGGCGTCGCCGGGATGCCCAGCAACTCCGGCCACGACGTCCTCTTCGGGTCGGCGCCCGCCATTATTTCTCAGAACCTCCTTGGAAAGTTGGAAACCAGCTGATCTGCTGATGTACTCGATCTTGATTGATACTGTATATATGCAATGGAGTGCGGTGTTTATATGGTTATCAGTGTTTCAGAATAACGTATGCTTTTTGTGCTGGCAGCAACCGGCATGCCGCCCCGTTGCCAGAATTGCATCTTTGGTTGTGTCACCAGTCACCACCCCCTGCTTTTGCCAGCTGCGTCGTTGCGTTCATGACAACTGCAGCTATTGGTGAGCATCCAGCAAGTGCCAATGTTGGCACAATTTACAAACATCCTGCAGGCTGGTGACGGCAGAGTACCAGACCCATTCAAACTGTAAATAAAAAACTATCTCAGCATTCTTGTTTTTTTACCGGTTCAACTCTACCCTCTACTCCCTGCGTTACGAAAGTTGCTATATATTTTGCCTTTTCTAGGGTACATATCTTTTGATATATACTTAGATCTACACTATGGGGGTGTTTGAATCCATGAGTTATTTTTTAGCTCTCCTCTTTTTAGTCCAAATAGCTCAAAAAGAAGCCAAACAAGTAGACTATTTTAGAGCTATTTACAACTAGTCCACTCAAAAAAATTATCCCACCAAGAGGTGCTACTTGGAGCTATTTTGCAGTGGGCCCCGGTCGCCTACCTCCTCCCCTCGCAACATGCGAAAAATTATCCCACCAAGAGGTACTTTAAAAATTATCTCAATATGTAGCAAAAGTTAAAAAGTCAAAAATGACTAGTATTTTAGGATGGAGGAGGTAAAATGTTGTGATATATCCAAAAGTGTGGGTTTTTAAGTGTTTAGAATAAGATAGCATGGCTTTGCCAACTGGATCAACCATATCGTACTCTCTCCTAGATCTTACCGGTTACATTTTACCAAAGCTTGTAACGATACTTTTAAAGTACTTGAAAGTATATGTTCTTATCCTTCTTACCAAAAAAATTTAATTAGATGTACACATAATTAAAAGGTATCATAGTAATTTATCATTATTTTGGTCTTAGTCTCCAAATCAGTACTTCTCTTTTGTTACTTTGTGGTACTTACTTTGTTTTCATCATTTTCTTTTTTTTCAAGCACACTTAAATTTCTCATAATTAAAGGGCTTTAGAAAAAAATGGCAGACATGCTCAGAGAAAATATTTACATAGTGCAATGAATTTATGGGATTATTGTCCCAAGTTTCTTAATTTGTGACACTGGTGGAAAAATGACCTTTCGTCCTGGGTAGGAAAGACGTTAAGTCCCTAAAGCTCACCCGGGACTAATACGTAGAGACAAAAGGCCCCCTCCCTTTCTTACCGGGTGCCCAACCGGGACTAAAGGGAGGGAGGGGCACGTCAACGTAAAAAAAAATTGGAAATTCCTGGGCGTGCGCGGAATATACGCGTGCGCGGTGCGGGGATTCGAACTCGTGACCTGTAGCCTCGCGTGTAGCTTCCTTACCATCTCACCTATACAACACATGTGATTGAGTAGAGAATGCAATCCTCTTATAGTAACTCGTAGGAGACCCTTTAGTCTCGGTTCGTAACACGAACCCAGACTAAAGGGGGTCCTTTAGTCTCGGTTCGTAACACCAACCTAGACTAAAGGGTCTCGGGCCTTTAGTCTCGGTTCGTGTTACGAACCGAGACTAAAGGGTCGGAGCTCTCCTACCACTCATGGCCACGTCGCCCCAAAACTTTTAGTCTCGGCTCCAAAATTCAACCGGGACTAATGTGTAGGAACAAAGGTCGTTTTTCCACCAGTGTGATTACATCAAAGAAATTTGTAAACATAAGTAGGTTTTTTTAATATGGATCTAATAACATCAATTTTGTATACATAAATGCCATATTAATGGAGTAATTGCAACCACAACATTATCCTTGCGTAAAGAGACACACCTTGTAATATATGCCAAATGAAGGGAGTATATTCCATGGGTTAGTTAGCACCTTATTTCTAGTTTTCTAAGCTGGCCAGCAGGAAAGACACCGGTTCAAAACGTCAATTACTTATTTATTGTTTTCAGACCATAGAATAGTTAAAAGGCATATGCCCCTGGAATTATTCCCATAGAACTCTGCTTATAACCTTATTGTGCGAGATCTAACTTTAGTTTCACACACACGATTATTCATCAGGATACCGAGGGGGGGGGGGGGGGGGGCTTGCATTGCCTTGTGTACTTGACACTCTTTTATGTTGACAGTTTTCGAACATTAGATGTTGCAAAAGGACACTAATCTCTCCGGCTGTGTTGTCACTTGTCAGTAAAAAGTTTTTATTTCAGGCAACTTGTCAGTAAAAGTTAAGCAAACGCCAACAGATCAGGGGGTGACAAAACCGAGGTTCTCTCGATCCTTGCCAAATCCATGCCATGCATGATGCATGTGTTTATCTTGGGCAACGACCCTATAAATATAGATGCATGCCTCTGCATCCAGTCCAGCAACAGCTTGCTTTTTTCCTCGTCAGTCACTCACACTTGTTCTGAATCAGCAGTAGAGTACAATTTTCGGTTAGCCTGATAATTCATTTCCACTACAAATCTCGTTGTATTTGTATTTATATATCTCCATATATACTAGAAAACGTTATGCAATGTACTGATGGATTTGTATTTGAACTCTCTCTGTTACGTTGCAGACTGATCATTTTAATTTGCAAATCCATCGCCTGATCGACGACGAAGGAAAATGAGCACTCCGAAGGCGTCATGGCCGGAGGTGGTGGGGTGGCCGGCGGCGGCGGCGGTGACACAGATCAACAGCGACAGGCCCGACGTGGCGATCGAGGTGGTCCCGGCCGGAACCAACGTGGCGCCGGGGTACAACGCCAGCCGCGTCCGCGTCTTCTTCGACGCCGGCAACGCCACCGGACCCGTCCTCTACACCCCCGTTGTCGGTTAATTAATCAGAGAGAATTTACCGTTATCCGAAGAAGCACAAGAGAAGAAATTACGGGAATAATCTAGCTATTATATGATTTTAACCTTGTGGTATTTGTACGACGTCGTGCTCATGCATGCAGTGACACGCATGTATGCTTAGTTGAATAATATATACTGTTGTTTGTTCCGGTCGCCATATATTGATTCTGTCTTTGCAAACAGCCCAAACCGTGTATTGCGGTAAGTTGCTGCTTGCTGATCCACAACTAAAGAGAAGGCTAGTCCTACTCATCCTAACAGTGTGAGTGTGTGACATGCATGAAACGGCATGAAATGCTGTCTGCCTCTACCTCGTGCAGAAGCAACTCCTCTACAAGACTACAAATAATACGCCTTGAGCCACAGGCTCTCTCGTGTCAGTGAGACTACAATACTACTTTTTTTAAAAGAATACAGTACTATACTACAATCCTAACAGTGAGCGAGACACATGCCTTTTGATGTACGTGTACACCTAAATATATACTCTATATATTTACTTATTTAGATACATATATAGTAAACACTATGTATCAAAAGCCAAAACAAATAGAATTTTGAGACCAAGGGAGTAATGGCTGTATATGAACTAATTAAATATTATTATCTGTTTGCAATAATGTGGCTGTATATGAACTAGTTAAATATTATTCTCTGTTTGCAACAGTGCGCTGTATATAGCATCCATTCGATCGACCATAGCCCAAAGTAGAGGTGGAACACTTGGTCACTTGGACCCTACCTAAACTTTCACAATTGCTACTTATTACCTAAACTTTCACAATTGCATTCTCATAAAAATAATTTTGATTAGGAACTTTAGATTTATCCGAAAGGTTTGTAGAGCGATGTTAGCCAAAGATGGAGGAGGTCGATAGCAAAGTGGTGAGGTTAATTTGGATTACCAGCCACCAGCCAACAATACTTTTTCTTACCGGCCACCACCAACTAGCAGTATTTTTCTTTCAGAGCCACCAACCAACAGCCAGCCGAGAATATGCCGTAAGTGGTGGATTGGAGCAAAAGGAACCAACTTTGCATGGGGAGTCCTACTTGATTCAATGCTGGAAGTTGCTGGAGAAGGAAGAGAGTTACCATGATTTATTTCATTCACCAACCAGCGCGCTAGCATCTCTATTGTGTGGTGGCATTCAACTCTTTACTTTATAGATTATAGAAATAAAATAACAGAAATGAGCCACCATGAAGACAAGCAGCTTCCTGATTTAATCTAATTTTGTAATATATATCTTGGTGCAACATCCTATATCTAAAAAGGAAATTCTCGGACAAGCACATTCCTTGAATCTACCTAAAATGAGTATGGATGTGATACATTTGAGGCCCATAATCACAAACTGTAGCAATTTGTCAATGAAATAAGAGATAAATTTACGGCAAACAGAGCAACATTTTTGGTGCTTAAACAACAAAATGAGATTTAAGCAGGAGTACTACAAAATGGAAGGTGAGTCACATTTACTATAGCACCAGTACTAAATTCACTTCCTTCTCCAATGCCAACCCAAAATAGACAAACAATAATTGTAATTGTTTTTGCAGTTTCTCAGGAACAATGTATGTTAAGAAAGTACCTTCTCTTTGTGGCTATCTGTCGCACCTGATTTCTGAAGAGAAACCAAATACATCTCATATGTGCGCTAAGGTCAAAGTTACACACATATGATAGACAAATCGAGTGTATTATTATGACAGTATTCAAAACGTAACAAGAGGTTTAACAACTTTATTACAATATCATTATTACACTCAGACGATAGACTCGAAGGTCTTTTAACTCGATCAGATGATAACTAGTCGAAGCAACTCCGTCTTTAGCTTCCACAAGCACTTGATTGGGGACCAACAACCCGCAAGAGTTACAGTAGCAGAGCAGACCATAATCCTCCCTAATGGTCAGCACCTTAGCAAAGACTGCTACCCCAAGAGGACTGAGCTATACCCCTTCAACTCCGACCCCCTCTGCTCCTTTCGGATAAGGCTATCAGATAAACCACACACCTAATTAATTGGCTAAGGTCAGAGACATGTGACGCTGTGGTTGCATTATTGCCTTGGGTGGTTCTCCATGTTCTGATTAAATAAAGTATTCTTGTATTAACCAAAAGCATCATCTTTGTGCATAAAAGCCTTTGTCTAGAAAAACCACTTTTATCCAACCCGAGTTAAGCAACTAGCATAATCTACCCAAAAGATTTATTTAAACTAGGTTGTTCCAAGGGATATGGGTAAAAGTCTAGGTATGTCCTTAAAAAGGTATTCCCATCAAATTTAAGCAATACAACAGCAAAATTTAAACTTAATTATCATGCAATTATATAGGGAAAAGTAGAACATGCAGGGGGAGAAGACCACTTGCCTTCCTCACCTAAAAACTTATCTTCTTCTTCTTCAAAAGGTTGTTCTTGATCAACTCTAATAGGCTGCTCAACCGAAACAAGCACGATATCTACGAGCACACAAGAAAGCATACAATAAACAACACAATACATCAAACAGATCTGAAAGCTATAAACACACTACTAAAACAAACGGGCTAGCTGAGACGATTGCATAGAAATCTAAAACGCTTAAAACGAATCTAAAACTGCAAAGGTATGCTTAAAACAAGGTTCAGGGGCTCAACTATGAAGAAACTAAGCTTCCAGGGACCTAACAGAAAGAAACATGGGCTAAAACCTAATTACATGTATGAATAGAAGGTCTAATGCGCAAAAGAGCAAGGCTTGGATGGCGGTCAGGATTAACGAAAAGATCAGGGGCCTAAACGAAGAAAACATGACCTAGATGTAAGGATCTTTCTAAGTGGAAGGACCGGCTTGCGAAACAAAAGAAGCTGGGGGTCTCTTTAGCAAAACGGCCTGGGTTGACTGGTACGAGGCCGGATTAACTCAGGGCGCGGGCGGATCTGGGCCACAGATCGCATGGTGGCGCATGGCAGAGGCGGCAGCGGAGTTTGCCAGAGAAGCTCGAAAACAAGTTCCCAGCCACACTTTCGAGCGCTGTTTGAACCTACACAAAGCTTAGGAGATGTCGAACCTAATCAAGGTGCTAGGGAGGTGGTTTAGGCAACAGCCGGTGCATCACGTCCGGCGAGGCGATCAATGCGGCAGGGCGCACGGCCGACGTGCTTATGTGTGCGGGAAAAAGAAACAAAGCGTAAGGGGGCATCCTCACCTTGATGCGAAGCTGCAGGTAAAGAAAATGGTGGTGGAGAGGTGATGGTAAAGGAGATCGAGGACAATGGTCGGAGCTTGAAGACAACGGGCGGCGACGCTCCAGGTACGGCTCTATCTGGTGAACGAAGGTGCGGCCCTGATACAGAGAGAGCTCGTGTGAGCGACGAGCACAAAGAAGAAGAAAGGAGGGAGGGAGAAGGACTCTTCACCAATGGCGGAGTGCTCCGGGCGGCCGACAATGTCGCGACTACGGAAACTTCAATGGTGACGTTGCGTTTGCGAGGATTGAGGTGGGGAGCTCGGTCGAGTGTGGAAAGGGGGTGAAGCAGGAGCTCTAGCTCGGCTTATATAGAGCCAGGGAGGGAGAGGGAGCGTCGGCCAGGTTACAATGGCCAGCCTTGATTGCAATCAAGGGGGCGCCTTGATTGGGTGAAACGGAAGGGGACTGAAGAGGGGAAAGTGGCGTCGGGTCTTCATCACGTGTTGATGAGAGGTTTGAAGGAGGGGGAGCACGGGAGACGCGGGGGTAACGGCCGACATGCGTGGCGGACGCGGCTCTGCTACGACGGGAGGAAGGAGGCGGGGCTGACACGCGGGCCCCATCGGTCAGCGACTGGGAGAGGGGAAGGTGGAGCTGAACCGCGTTGGGCTGGTGCTGGGCTGCGAGAAGCTAGGCCGCGTGGTGGGAAGATAGGTCGGGACGAGCAGGTCGGGCCAACGGGAAAAAACAAGGTCGGCGACCTGATCTGCGCGAACGGGCCGGCTGCCTGCAAGCCGAGCTGGGCCAAGGGAAAGAAAGAGAAGGAGAGAGCCGGGCTGGGCTGGAAAAGGAGAGAAAGAGAGAGGGGTTTTGGTTTAAACTTTTACGATTTTGAAAACCTCACATTCAAACAAAAACCATGCAAACCAAAGTATGATGCACAAGCACTTGTTGCTTCTAAAATTATTCAAATGGTATTTAAATGCAGCCCTCCCCTCATGCAGTCGTGCTCCGCCAGCCGCGGGCTCGTTGCGTCCGACCGCCCACATCCTCGCCGGCGAGCGCGCCCCCATAGAGCTCCGCCCGCCGCACCTTGCGTGTGCTCCGCCGGCCATGGGCTCCTTGCGCCCGACCGCCCCCACCCTACAGTGAGCTCCGGCACTGCGGCCGCCCAGGGCAGGTTGACCCTGCCGTCCTGGTCCCCGGCCAGACCGCCGGAGGAGCTTGCTGCTCACCCGCCGGGGGAGCTCCATCCTCCTTTACCTGCTTGGGGGTCAGCAAGCGGAAGACGAAGCTCCGTCCTCTTCCTTTGCCTGCTTGTAGGATTCGATTGGATGAATTTGGATGCCAGACTAATTGGTAGGATTGGATTGGATGAGGTGTGTTTGTAGTTGGACTTTTGTTGGATTTCCTTCAATTGGATTTGGATCTTAATCCATTCCCAGGTCTACCTGACAACCCACGCGTCCGTGCCGCTGACGCCATTTGGCCTTCCACGGCTGCTCCAGCCCTCTATCCGAGCGTTGTTGGTACCGTTCGGTCTCCCACGACCGCTCCAACCCTCCGTCCCCTATACACGGTTATGCCGGCCGTCGAGCTCCCACATCCCCTGCACTGGGCGCCCTACACAACACGGTTGCGCTTGCCCTGTGCCCGCTGCCTCTCCTACCTCCACTCGTCGGCCCCCTTCACTCCGCACCGCCATCCTTCTCCATGCCCTTGCACTAGCCACCGATCCTCCATCGCGTGCCCTCATGCTGCCACCAACCGGAGACGCGAGAGTCAGCGAGGAGCCAATTTATCGAGCTTCCCCTCCACCGAAGAGCTCCAGTCATTTAAGTGTTGCCCGTTTGCCAAGGCTTCGTCTTCTACCGGTGTAGAAGCCGGAGCCCGGAGCAAAAGCCCTGCCAAGGGGTCATAGATGGGGCCGACTCGTGGACCCGATGTAATCTTGTTCATATCATAGTTCAATCAGCTTGGCATGCAAGTGATGGTTTAATATGCATGGGTAACGATGATTTGGATACCGTGATGTGAAATAATTAGCAATTTTAATTAAAAAAACTTAGATGTGCGAGTTTTTGAGGATCTTGATGCATGTTACTCGCTGCCAAGTTGAGCAGTAGCACGCTCCTACCAAGGTATTTTATTCCATTAATTAGGACGCCACACACATAACCTTTATTTGGACAGTGGCCGCCCCACCTAGCCTAGGACGGGGATGTCGTCGACAATGCCGTTGCTATCGACCAAGAGACGGACGCGCTTGGGGTTGTAGTCCTGGGGGATTGCCGAACCCGGCCGGAGCACCACCACCGACACGTCGGGCCTGTCGCGGGTGATCGCCGCCGTCGCCACCGCTGTCGTCTCGCCCAGCAGCTCCGGCCACGACGACTTCCCGTAAACCGCCTTGCTGCTCACCATCTTGCCCGCCGGCCAGCCGGTCCGACGACGCGTTCCCAGTAGCTAGCTACCAGCTGAAGCTGATCTCTAATGTCCACTAGCTAGCTATGGGCCGGTGATGAGATCGACCTGATCGATGGCATCCCATGTGTAGTGCCGCATCGATATGCAGTTATATATATACGATATACCCGACTTGCAGTTATATGCATGCGTCAGCAAGCTGCCCTGACAGCACTACCGATGCCATGTTTTGCTAGAAATTAACGTTGGAATGGTTACTTAATTGGTTATTAGTGTATATATGGATATATCTACCAGTATGCTTTGTTTGGTCAGGTAATCTTTTGTCTGCTTCCAATATGGACAGGAAAAATATTTATTGTGTTCATCATGAATAGTAGCATCATAGGCCAAGGCAAGTGTTGGCCAAGGTGGATCATGCCCAGCCATATGACCCCACTTGCTCAGTGCAGATCTTTCATTATTCAGTAGCATTTCACTGTTGTAGATCAAGCATATATTGATTATTTGTGCCAGACTTCCTGACAACAAATTAAAAAATCATTAGTTTATTATCACATTCTTAAAAAAACTTTTTAAAAAAAGGTTGCTAGTTGTTCCCTCATATTTTTTCTCAAAAGTGTTAGAAAACATTTCTATGTGATATAATTCCAAAGGATGCAGATAGAAATGGTTACCCATCCTAACGGACATGTCCCTTTATGGCGTCTCTTCACCATGTATATATATGTCCTCACTTCATATGATCAATACAGCAGAATCATTTTCACTCTTGTCTTGTGTTTCATTTGCCTTCGATTCTGAATACGTTATCAGCACTTTGTCTCTCCACTGAGGACAGACGCGTGGATGCCGGCGACAACCTCCGGAGTGATGATGGCCGCGGTGTGGATGGTTTGCCCACCATCTGCATCGGCAAGAGCATCAGAAAATTTGAGAAGATGGAGAATGGAATGCTACGGTCACGTCCATCTCTGTTACTCTGTACGATTTTCGATGTGTTCTTCATGAACATGCAACCGCCATCCTCCGATGTGGCCTTCTGGCACAACGACGGTAGCGCCTCCGAGTGCGCTTCCCTGCCGGTGACGAGCGGTTGCCAGAATTCATCTTGGGGGGTTTTCTGCCGGGCTGCATGATCGTGTCCACGCTGGTGGAAGTTCGACAAACCGTGGCGCAGACTGCTTCCTCGCTGCATCGTCGTCATCAACGACGGCAACGGCAAGAGCACCGAAGGTAAACCTGTTCCTCGGTGAATTTAATTTTGTAGCGATGTGATGGCGCTTGTCTGCTCGAAATCATACACTATCGCATGCTAACATCAGACTAAGGAAAGAATAATCAAATCAAGAACAGTTGCAAATATGTCACATCGACATTTACAATGGTAAGCATTGATAGATGGCATACCTTTCAATAATCCTTGCTGACCTTTGGGATGGAGAAAACTTAAGATGCACTTTTAGGAGGTGTGCTGATGAAGCCATGCTTAGAGCCTGGGATGAGATTCTCCAACTGGCTTCAACTATAACCTTTAGCAATACCCCAGATGAGATGATCTGGACTTTCAACTCTAATGGTGTTTACTCTTCCCAATCCCTCTACAAAATTATCAACTTTAGAGGCATAAAACCAGTTCATACCCCTGCTGTGTGGAGTATAAAAATCCCACCTAGAGTTCATTTTTTTCTCTGGCTGCTTACCCAGAACAAGGTTCTAACTAGAGACAATGTGAAGAAAAGAAAACACCTAGAGGATCAGAGATGCCTTTTTTGTTGTGAAAATGAATCTGTACACCACCTTTTCTTTGATTGTGTAGTGGCAAAGCAAATGTGGCTTAATATCTCAGAATGTCTGGATATCAACCACATCAGAAGCTTTGAGAATGTTGGCCAGCTGTGGCTAAGCAAAAAACGATGTGCAGTTACTAATACTTTCACATCTGCTGCCCTGTGGGGGCTCTGGAAATTGAAAAACTCCATTTGTTTTCAGGGGGGGCAATGGAGAGATGTGAAAACGCTGATGCTCATGATAGCAAAACTCATCCAGAACTGGAAGATTTTCTGTCCTTCGGAGAGGATGCCAGAATTCGAGCAAAAGCTAAACAGGATGAAATCCTCAGCATCTCAACCGGACAGGTTGGGAGCCTGAATGAAGATATGAAAGAAAAGCTGTTCAAGTTCCTGGCGAAACAAGAGGCGAGCTGGGAGAAGATCAAGTTGCCGCAACAACTGGAGAAGCTAATCATCGAGGGTCGCGTGGTGTAACTCCCCGGTGGATGTGTCAGCTCCAGCTAATGGAGTTTCGTTCCAACTTCTGTAATAGGGATAGTCCTGTCCTCCCGTTTCTCGCTGTCTTGTAATCGTCGTACGTTAACCGGCACTGACACTCTGTTAATGTGGTCCTTTCGTTAAGAAAAGACTCGGGTTTTCTGCCCTATTATTCAAAAAATAATAATCCTTGCTGACACTACTAAAAATCAGACTGTCTCAGGCCGATTTTCACATTTCTACCGGGTATTTTTGCACCATGTACAAATGTAGACAAAGGCCCAGTACAAATGTGGAGGGCCCCCAACACACCCTCGTGAGCTCACATTTGTAACGGGTGGTGGTCCCGCCCGGTGGATCGGCCCGGTACAATGTGAGGCCGACACATTTGTACCGGGTGATGGCTCTGCCCGGTACAAATGTGGCGTCATTTGCACCGGGCGGGGATGCGCCCCGATACAAATGTGCAACGACTATAACTCGCCTTCTTCTTCCCTGCCCGAGGTCCCCGCCCCCCTCCCTACTCTTCTTCTTCCTCTCTAACTCGAGCCACCCTCCCCATGGCGCCTTAGGAGAGTTTTTGCCCGATTTACGATTATTTCTCCACGATTTAACGCATTGAAGTGGTGTAGAGATTAGTTTTCACACCTGTTTTTCCAAAGAAAACCAAGTGCAAACCTATATGCATGCCAGGATCAAGTTTCATGCATATAGTTGACATAAGTGAATAACATAAACAATATCACGTAAAAGAACAAAGATTATCAGAGATTTATGCTTTATCCTGGAAACGAAGGCACCAAACTTCACAGGCACTCGACTGGAGGCTGCGTAGGCCTAGCATCATCTTCAACACTTCACAAATCTTCTCCTTCTGAGCAGCAATTTAGCAAGGATGAGTACACTTATGGTTGGTACTCAGCAAGGCCACAAGAAATAACCAGAAACGATTTAAAGTCCATCTTTAAGTTTATTAATCATGCGAGGCCGCTCCATGACCGAGAGCACGGCTAATCGATTAGATTTACACTCTGCAGAGGTTGTACACTTTACCCACAAGTCGTGTCCCCCATATATGCCCGGGTTTGCAAAGCCCTTAAACACTTCCGAGGTGAGTGGCATGGGTTTCACTACGAGGCCTTTACAAAGATTCTCTAGTGTGGGCTGCTCGCTAGGTTTCTTGACAGCGCAATGCATAACCCTCTCTCGAGGCTGTGAAGCTACCACATAGTAGATCAGCCTGAGGGCCGGGCTATACACCAACTACCAGCACCCCCTAACCCTTATCAGGTAAAGCATACCACACACTAAAGTTTCTAATTAATTAGCCAAGACAGAGCCATATGTCTTGTGGTTGCACCTGGTTCCTGGGTGGTCACTCCATGTTCCAATTATAACATAGTATTCTTGTAAATAAAGCATAGGTAGAAGGTGGTTAGGGACACTTGCCTTTCTCCAACGAAAAGCTACTCTTACTGCTCTTCAGCTCTTATTTTCTTGGAACTCTTTATCTTCAAGCAAACGAACAACGATCCTTCTTCTACTCGAAGAAAACATCGGGCACAAACATACAAGGGAAACAAACAAGTACAACTAAGAACAAGGCACCAACCAAAAGAAAAGCTTTAAAAGAACGCACTAAAGGATAGGCTTGAATCTATAGTTACGCAAACGTAAGGAACGCTGAAAACGGGACTACGGTCGAAAAGACAAAGCTATTGAGAGATTATTATCAAACAACAAGAGACTAGATGCTGGATTTATTTTAATGAGAAATCATGTGAAAGAATATTTCAGAGAAATACTCTATGTTAGAATTAAGTAAAGTTATATTTAAGTATAGAAAACACGATAAACCTAATCATATTTTATTTGCAAATATTTAAGTACAAGTTATATCAAATTAACAATTAACATTAGAAAGACAAAGCATATGCAAGATATCTAACCGAATAACTTTATATCTCGTGTTCAACTAAACATATTAACATTAAAAAGGCATTTATAATAACATTAAGTATATTAACTTTATTATGAAAACCGTTGTATCTAACATTTTTATTTAACAAAAACTAGTTATAAATAAGAATTAACCCATTTACATCATGATTAAAGAAAACCGGAATAGAACCTAATCACTTTTATTTAAAAAAATAATGGAATAATAATTAATCAAGATTAACCTGCAACTTTAGTGTTAAAAACATGTAACCAGTGATACACATGCTAACGTACAAGTTAAGGTGAAACGAACGAGAACGGCAGAAACGAACTATAACGCACATGCAAACCTTAGGCTAGGGTCTAGGAGAACTAGTCTACAAAGAGAGCTATGCTGAACGACTAACACACTAACCAAAGGTAAACTGATATGGCAGGAGAAACAGTTAACAGGGTAAGCTCTAAAGAAAGGTAGCTATGGAAGATTAGGCACAAGAACATAGCTGATTCATAAAGAGACAATCTAACTGAGATAGGATAGACATGAACTAGATATTGATAAACGGGATTCTAAGATAAACATGAAACCATTATGATAGGATTACTTGATAGAGAAAAGCAGAACAGAAGCTCTAAGATATCTATTCGGATCACCAAAGCACAGAAATTGTGCTTAAAAGGGAAATGCTCGGCTAGATGTAGAAAAAAAACTTGATTTGAGCTAGAGCTGGATTTGGAAAGATCCAAAGCTTACACAAGGCTAGAAACACAAAAGAAAGATACTGAGATAAAGCTGGCAGAATGTCTAACGGACACTTTGCATTTATGAACATGGAAGACTATAAGCTTAGGTTCATTTTAATCAACAAAACATATGAACATACCTAAGTTGGAATTAATGCAAGTTAAGCTTTATTTACAAAACCGACGTAAAGAACTAGTCAAGTTTTATTTATAAATATTTATGTATAAATTATACCAATTAAGCATTTAACTTAGAAAGGTTAAAACAACTACTCGAATTAAAACATATGTCGTGTTGAGCTAGACAAACTATTTAGAAAACACATGCACGTTGACATTAGTCATTTTAGCAAATATTTATGAAAACCGAGTTATAGCTTAACCATATTTTAATTAGAAAGATTAAAGTATAAATTATACCCTTTTTAAGCATTTAGATTTGAAAAGGCTAAACTATGTGATACATCTAAACGCAACTTTATGATTCAAGTGGATCATATTATTATTACTGTATTGATATTAATCAAATTAATATTTTTTATGAAAGCCGGTGTAAAAGCCTATGCAACTTTTAATTATGAAAGGTTAATTAAATATTAATCAAATTAACATTTGATTTATGAAAAACTGAAGTAAAGATCTAATTATATTTTATTTATGAAAGCATGTGAAATAATCATTAATCAAATTAATATAACTTATGAAAAACGGTGTACATCACTATATTGCTTTTATTTATAAAAGGCATGTATAACTAAGCATTAATCAAAATTAATATTATATTTATTTTTCAGAAGACAAACATGATGAAAACTCACCACTAACGTGTACTTTACATTATTATGAACCTAACGCAACTTGAACGGATGAAAACGGAGCTAAAACGTGAAAGATATGAGCTATTAAAGGTCTAGGGACTAAACTGCGAGAAAACTTAACCTACAGGGGCCTAACAGCAAGAAACCAGGGGCTAAAACAAGATTACTATTATAAACTCGGGGTCTAGGGTGTAAAACTAAAGGGCTTGGACCTTGGGTGCTAAAACAGGAAAGTTCAGGGTCTAAACCGTAAAAGACAGGACTAAACCGTAAGGATCTTATAAGGTGGAAGGACCGGCTTGTGATATTAGAAAGGCCAGGGGTGTTTTTGCAAAAACCCGCATGACTCGGCGGTTGACTAGGTTTGACCGGTACGCTGGCTCTGGTCAGATCTGATCGTGGCCGTTCGTTTGTGATCCGACGGCTCCGGATGCGTGCGAGCGCGGGACACCGGTGACTACGGCGGCGAGCAGCGGCGCACGGCGGAGACCTCACCGGCGTGGCTCGATCTCGGTCAATATGGCATGAATTGAAGCACGGGTTGCGCGGTAACGAAGCTGATGGTGCGGCGAGCTCACCTAGGGTCTCTGGATGGCAGCTCGGACAGCGACGGCGACGCGAGGCTCGGCGGGGCGGAACGGCACGGCGGAGCAACTCCGGCGAGCGCGTGCGGGTGGAGACAAGCACGAGGACTCCCACAAGCGGCGCCGGCAGACTCCACACCTCCTTGCGGTGCTCCGGGGCAGCTCCTCGTCGACGGGAAGGCGACGGAGCGGCGGATCGACGGCGGCGGCCAAGAGCTCTAGGGTTTGGAGGGTGGCGGTGCTGCAGAGCTCGGTACTAGGGTTTGCCGGGGCGCGGGCGGCGGCGGTGTCTTAAATAGGCTGGGTGCACTAATCTTGGCATGCGGGCCAAGCCGGGACGGGGATGCGCGCAGGACACGGAGGCGGCCGGGACATGGACTCGCGCTTGAGTCCTGCCTGGGCACGGCTGAACGAAGGGGATGACTAGGGGGCCCGGCCTGTCGGCGGCTATGAGCAGCGGGAGTGCGAGTGGGCCAAAGTTGGGCCGGATTGCTGACTGGGCTGCTGAGCGAAGGACGACGAGCGCGCAGTGCAAAGGAGTGTAGGGAGCACTTCCGGACTTCACAGCTGACGGCCGCGAGTTGCAGCTGGGCCGCGTGCTCCTCCGGTGGGCTGCTGATGCTGAGCTGGGCTGATAAACGGCTATGGGCCAAAAGAAGGAAGGAAGGGGAAAAGGGAAAAGAAAAGGGTTTGCATTTTTCAAAAGCTTCAAACAATTTTGAATTCAAATTTAGAATTTGAATTCAAACAAAACAAAGCAAATGCAGCAGTATGAGTGCAACAACATCAAGTCACATTTAATTTTAGAAAATTTAAAATAATGTTTTCTTTTCTTTTCTATACTATATTGCCTGTAAAGAAATAAAAGGTTGAAATTTTTTAAAATTGAGAAAAATCGTTAGTTAATTTACTTTCCTATTCACATCGTGGAATTGGAAATTTCAGGGTGTGACATTAGTTACTTCATCCTCCTTTGATATATGCTTACCGTTTTAAGTTTAATGCCTTCTACTTAGAGTATTTCGTGAAATTTAAAATGAGCAATGAATGGTGATTTTTTTATTTAGATGCATATTTGTCTATGTTCTAATAGAAAGAAGGTGTCATGTTAGTTGGATGAGATGTTGTATGTGATGATAGATTTTTTTTGATTGATTTATTTATTTATTCTTAAGAAAAAATAATATTTACATTTTTGTATTATATATTAATTTATTCTTAAGAGTATTTTTGTGAAATTTAGAATGAGCAAAGAATGGTGAATTTGTTTATTTAGATACATATTTGTCTATGTTCTAATAGAAAGAAAGTGTCATGTTAGTTGGATGAGATATTGTTTGTGATGATATATTTTTTGATTTAATATATGTTTGTTCGTATTATACATTTATTCATAAGAAAATTAATTTTCTCATTAGAAAATTAGTATTAGAAAATTAGTTTCTTCATTGAAAATTAGTTTATTCATTAGAAAAATTAATGTATTCATTAGAAAATTAGTTTATTCATTTTTTTGATAAAGGGTTTACCTAGCTTTTATAGAAAGGCAATAAGGATTTTTGGTACAGTGACAAACTGACAACGATGCTGGGGATACCAGCTTAGACAAAAGAACAACGCAAAGCATCGAATAGGAGGCCTAGGCACATACGACTAAAGCAACCCCTCTAACTAAACCAAGCTAGAAAGAGAAACAAAGCGCCTAGGAAAATTAGAACAGGTCTTCCTCCAGGGGCCGGTCTCTTAGTTTCTCACTGAAGCTTTCCCCCCACGCCCACACCTCGGACGCCCACTTCTCTTGTTGCTCTTGGTTAGTACACCGCAGCCTCGACCGCCACTTTTGTAGACAATCAAGAATTTTGTAGAAGAGGTCAGAAGGCTTTTTTTGTAAACTCCCCCTCCATAACTATTTTGTTCCTGGTGGTCCAGAGGGACCACAACACAGCTGCGAGAGAAAAAAATTTTAAGTCGTAGTTTTTACTCCCCATTGGCAGCCAGAAGTTCAAGAAGTCATGTAGACTTCTTGGCTGCCTAACCCACTCAAGAGCCTCTTTCAGGCTAGCCCACACTAATTTGGCTATGGGGCATTCAAACAGGATATGGTCTACTGTTTCCAACACCCCACACACAACACATTTTGTCTCCCCTTTCCACTTCATCCCCCCTAGAACCTCACCAGTTTGAATCTTTTTCTGACTAACCAGCCACATGAATACTTTTATCTTCATTGGTAGCTTGCATTTCCATATCCTCTCCATTCGTTTATTCACCACCCCACGGTGCATGAGGAATCTGTACATTGACCTGGTAGAATACACTCCTGACTTTTCTAGGTTCCACATTACCTTGTCTAGCAACTCATTTAACTGGATGTGTTGGACGCTGTCCAACAACTCCTCCCATTGTCCAGCCTCATCCTAAGATAAAGGTCTCATGAACTCAACCACCCACTCATCCCCCCTCCAACAGTCTTGAACTGTGCAACATTTCCTTATGCTATGATCATATAGCTTTGGGAAGGTTAGTTTTAGCGGCGTTTCACCAATCCATACATCCTTTCAGAATAAAACATTTTCCCGATTGTTTACCTTGAAGGTCACCCCCCATTTAAATTTGTGCTTCACTTTATTAAGCCCATGCCAAAACTGAGATCCCCCCTTAGTTTTGCAGTTCGCAAGAGGTTTGTCATTGAGGTATTTCCTGCGCAGCAGGTTGCAGCACAGATCCTCACCCTCCTGATTGTAAATTCTCCATACCCACTTCAGGAGCAGCGCATCATTCAGAGTTCGTGTGTTGATTATTCCAGCCCCCCCCCCAAGTCCCTTGGTAAACAAATGTTCCCCATTTGACCATGTGATATCCGAATTTATCCCCATCACTCCCCCAGAAGAATTTCGACCTTATTGTGTCCATATGCTGGTGCACCCCCTCATGCAATTGGAAAAGCCCCATCATGTTAACAGGCAAACTGCTAAGTGAAGTGTTGGTTAGAATCAGTCGCCCCCCAGAGGATAAATGTCTTCCTTTCCATGGTTGCAGCCTACGCCTCATCTTTCCACAATACTTCTAAAGGCATTTATCCCTAGTTTCTTATCACTATCGGGAAACCCAGGTATTTTATCGGCAACACCCCCACTTCACAATTTAGTTTGTTAGAAATCCCGGCTTCCTCCTCTTGACTTAAGCCGAAGGAAACCATCTCGCTTTTGTGGTAGTTGATTTTAAGTCCCGACATCCACTCAAAGCAATATAGCAAGAATTTCATGTTCTGTACAGATTGTTCACTGCCTTCACATAGCAGGATCGTGTTGTCAGCGTATTGTAAATGCGTCAAACCCCGGCCCCCTGGATCAAGTGTGGCACCACCCCCTTGATCATCCCCTGCGCCTTTGCTTTATCCATTATATGGGCCAAGGCGTCTGTAGCCAGGTTGAACAGGAGGGGTGAGAGCGGGTCTCCCTATCGCAACCCTCTATGAGTCTTGAAATACGGACCGTTCTCTCCATTTATGTTAATACACACTCTACCTCCCTGACTGTTCTCATAATCCACCCCCTTAGTTCGCTCCCAAAGTCTTTCTTTGTCAGCACCTCCTCTAAGAAGTCCCATCTGATGCTATCGTACGCTTTTTCAAAGTCTATTTTAAAGATCACCCCCTTCTTTTTTTGCTCTTCAATTCACGCATGACCTCATGTAGAATAACTGCTCCATCAATTATATGTCGCCCCCTAATAAAAGCAGATTGACTATGGCTAATCAGATTATTTGCGTAGCTGGTAAGCCTGTCCGTCAGCAGTTTGGTGAAAATCTTAAAATTGACGTTAAGGAGACAAATTGGCATGTATTGTTTTACGTTGTTGGCATCTTGGACCTTTGGTATTAGGGTTACCACTCCATAGTTAAGCCTAGCTATGTCTAGATTGCCCAGATAGAAGTCATTCACCATCCCCATAAGCTCCGCCTTGATTGTGCCCTAACAGTTTTTTTTGTAGAAAGACACACTGAAGCCATCCGGCCCCGGCACTGTGTTTCCCTTCGTGTCAAACACCACTTTTTTCACTTCCTCCTCCGTGAAAGGTCTCATAAGCCAATCATTGTATTTTGGTGTTAATCGCCCTCCTTATTGCGCCCCCCTCCCCCCCCCCCCCCCCGCCCTCCTAATGTAGTAATCATAAATAGTTTTTTGTATTTTCTCCGGGTCTATTACATTCACACCCTCTTGTTCAATGGCCAGGATTAGTTTTTCCCTCCTCCCATTCGCTACGAGGCGGAAGAAAGCTGTATTGTAATCCCCCTCCAATATCCATCCCCCTCCCCTTTGTTGCCAGTAAATTTCCTCCATTTCCATAAGTTTTTCCAATTTAATTTCAAGCTCAGCCCTAATTTTTGCCTGCTCTTTGGTCACACCCCCGGGGTTTGACCCCTCTCCCGCGTCTATTTATTGTATTTGCCTCATCAACTCAGCCCTAATTAGTTTATTCATTAGAAAATCAGTTTCCTCATTAGAAAATTAGTTTCTTCATTAGAAGATCAGTTTCCTCATTAGAAGATCAGTTTCCTCATGAATAAATTAGTTTATTTATTAGGAAATTAGTTTCCTCATTAGAAAAAAGTGTCACATAAATAGGTAAAGGTTATAATTTTAAATTTCATAGTTTAGTTCTTCACAAATATTGCGTAGTTTTTAATTATGTGTACAAAGTAGAGATGTCTACCACTGCTGGTGGGAGTGGGGATGGTGGTGGTGGTTCCTCACACGGCAATGGGAAAACCCCAATTGCACCTCCTGATAAGCTGAAGAAAATGAGCATCTGAGAGAGAGCAATGCTGGTGGGAGTGTTTCAGATTAAAATGAGATTTGAAGTATAGGCTTGATATCGGTAAAGAGGTGAAACATTTTTGAATTAGAAAAGAGTTGTTTGCTCAAAAACATGCATACGCATTTTATGAAATGTATTTAATGCATAGCTTTTGAAATGTATGGCGCTGAGTTTTTCAGTTTGCTCAATAACTCTTTTTTAAAAAACATTGGAGTCGTTATTGATATATCCCTCTCGCCCTCACGGCATGGCATGGGTTGCTAGTTACTCCTTTGTGTTGTATAATACAAGAGACTTTAATTTGTCCAAGCCAATCTAATCTAAGTTTGACCAAATTTATAGAGAAAAATATTTACATTCAACATACCAAATAAACAAGTATAAATTACGCTCATTTGACACCTTACTACTACTCTAGCTTTTCTATACATTTGATCAACCTAGAGCATCAGTTTGAATTAGGATAAAGTAAAATGTCTTGTATTTCAGCCTTTACTGACAGAGTAGTAGACTAGTAGTACCGCTCCAGGTCCTCGTTGAAACAGGAGATACTTAGTTGGGACTTGGGAGAGAAAGAGTCGGGTACTTTACGAAAGAGGAGGCCTTGCTATATGTTGTGTTTGCCTCGATCTCGACGGTCTCTAGGCTAGCTTTTGGCGTGTGCCGTGCTGCCATAGTGCGACCATCTCAAGGTTATGCTTCCTGTCCCACAACCAAAACAATTTCCTGATCATTTACCGGGAGATTCTTGACAACTATAGCATTATCATTGCTCTCCACGTCAGCTTTGCTAGCTGTATATATACGGAGTACATGTCTGTGCTACAACAATACATACAAGAAGGTAATATAAGCTGGCCACCTGCTGCGTGTAATATAAGCATGGCGAGAGTTAATTTCTCGTGGCACTGCAAACGCGCTGTCGCCATAGTAGAAACCCTGCTGCTGCTTCTAGTCCTCCTCCAAACAGCCATGGCTGCTGGAGGAGAGAATGGAGCCTACTATGACATCGCTCCCGTGCAGATTCGCCAGAAGGAGCTGCGCATGACGCTGTACATGAACCAGATCACCAGCGGGTCGGGGCAGAACCAGCTGGTCGTGGTGCCAAGGGATAGCAACTACTTTGGCACCGTCGTCGCCACCGACTGGACCGTGTTCGACGGGGCGACGAGCACTGCGAACCTCGTCGGCAACGCGCAGGGCTTCCATATGAATGGCTCCATGGACAACGACAGCTGGTCTTTCTATTTCGACCTCGTCTTCAAGAACGGGAGGTGAGTAGATTCATGCAGGTATCTTCTTCGTTCGGTTTAACCTTTACTATATGCATGATTCATGTGTGTGATTCATTCTGTGTTAATTAAACGACCGCAGGTTCATGGGATCCACGCTCAAGCTATTGGGAAGTTTTGGTCCAGCAGCGGATGGCGAGTGGGCGGTTGTCGGCGGAACGGGAGAGTTCACTCTTGCACAGGGAGTCGTCTCCCACGAGAAGGTGCTAGAAACTAGTGACAGGAACACCAGGGAGCTTAAGTTCCGTGTATTCTATACCTCCATAGAAGTCTAGATGCATGCATGCCGACGAGCTTAAGATCCGGATGGACCATGTTCGGATCAGTTAATTTAAACTTTGCAATGCCAGAAATTAATAATACTAAGAGCGACAGATCGATGTTACGCTCTCTATCTCGCAGAATTGTACCACTACTCCCCAGTAATATTTCTCACCAGACAGTAATCGTGGCGAAACCTTAGACATTCTTCAGGATTATAATTCTTCCTGCAATTCTGGCGTGCCAAAAACAACCATCACATTCACCTCATCAACCACTCTGCCCCCCTCGCTGTCAAAAAAGATGTCTCCAGCGGTTACAATATCCATAGTTGCAGGAGCTCCATCATCGTCAACTCTGGTGCTCAGCACAGTGATCACCTCAGTGTAGTGCGCATTCGGTGGCGGCAGTGGCGGAGCTAGGCATGTTTATTGATGTCACCTGACATCGATGACTTCGAACAAAATCAGTATAAAATCACACATATACACTGTTCCTCTAAAGAGCTGACAGCAGCGTCCAGTACACCTGACATCGGTGAATTCCGTTGCTGGCTCCGCCCCTGGGTGGCGGATCGACCTGTGCTTGCAATGCTAGGGTGACGATGCGCTTCGTGGTTGGACAGCAGATCAATGACAGATGCTCATAGGTTCGTTCACGAGTATATACTAGCGGGGACGCTGAACTAGTTAGAGAAGAGCAGATTAATTTTATTGCTCTCTCTGAAACTGGTCGTGAGTCCTTTCCTGATCATGTTCTCAAAAATTTATGTGCTGGACGTGATTTTCTTTGGCACGCTATGGCTCCCCATGGTAGATCAGGTGGGATCTTGCTTGGGGTGGACCTTAGTGTGTTTGATATTAGTGACATCGATGAGGGGGATTTCTATGTGAATTTTACCCTTAGATACAAGTCAACTGACTTCAAGTTTGTCCTTTATTCTATTTATGGACCGGCCCAATTACAAAACAAAGGTGCTTTTCTTGCCGAACTCGCTAATACCTGCTCAAAGGAGACCCTTCCTTTTCTCATTGGCGGGGATTTTAATATTATGCGAAAACCCGAGGACAAAAGCAGTGGAGACTTTGATAATAAATGGCCATTCCTTTTTAATACTGTCATTGAGTCCCTTGATCTTAGGGAAATTGTCATGACAGGTCGCCAATATACTTGGGCGGGTTCGGGGGATAATCCGACTTATGAAAAACTTGATAGAGTTTTAGTTAGTACGGAATGGGAAATTAATTTCCCCTTAGCCAAGGTCGAAGCTAGAGACCGGAACATATCAGATCATACTCCACTAGTCGTGTCCACAGGCGCATCCACTCACCAGTCCGGAACCAGACCTTTTAGATTTGAAAGGGGATGGCTCCTAAAGGAGGGTTTTTATGATATGGTTGCAAATATTTGGCGATCAGAAAACTCTGGATCTTCTCCACTACAGCGGTGGCAATCCAAGATCCGTAGACTGAGGCAACATCTTAGAGGCTGGGCGTCTAATATGGCGGGCTCCTATAAAAAGGAGAAAAAAACTCTTCTGGCCCTTCTGCATAATCTTGATAAAAAAGCAGAAAATGATAGGCTAACTGATCATGAGATCAATTTAAAGCACTATCTTAAAGAGCGGTTAGTTTCGCTTTTGAGGGAGGAAGAGCTTAAGTGGTATGAAAGGGCTAAGGTCAAAACTCTCTTGGAAGGGGATGCTAATACAAGGTTCTTTCACCTTGTTGCCAATGGCAAACACCGTAAGCAGCAGATTTATAGACTTGAAGATGACAATGGTGTTGTTGTTAGTTTTGACCGTCTTAAAAGCCACATTACGAATTATTACAAAAATCTGTTCGGGACCCCAGAACAGACGGAAATCGCCTTGCTGGAGGATCAGATTCATGATATTCCACAAGTATCCGATGAGGAAAATGAGATCCTCATTGCCGAATTCACTGAAAATGAGGTGAGAGAGGCTATCTTCCAAATGGAGCATAATAAGGCTCCTGGACCAGATGGCTTCCCAGCTGAATTCTATCAAGTTTTCTGGGGGGTGATCAAAGATGACCTTTTGGCTATGTTCCATGAATTCCACAAGGACACTCTTGATCTCTTTAGCCTCAATTTTGGGATCATTACTTTAATTCCAAAAATTGAGAATGCCACTAAGATTCAGCAATATAGACCTATTTGTGTCCTCAACGTTAGTTTCAAGATTTTTACAAAAGTTGGAACTAACAGGCTGAATAAAGTAGCAAAGACGGTGGTGAGCCCAACACAAACTGCCTTCATGCCTGGTAGGAATATTATGAAAGGTGTTGTTATTCTACACGAGACCATCCATGAACTCCACACCAAAAAAGCTAATGGAGTTATTTTTAAGATTGACTTTGAAAAGACCTATGATAAAGTTAAATAGTCCTTTCTCCAACAAACTTTACGCATGAAAGGTTTCTCACCTAAGTGGTGCAGATGGATTCAAAACATGGTTTCGGGAGGGAGTGTGGGAATCAAAGTTAATGATGACATTGGACCCTACTTCCAAACGAAACGGAGGCTCAGACAAGGGGATCCTATGTCCCCTATCTTATTTAACATTGTCGCTGACATGTTAGCCCTGCTTATTAATCAAGCGAAAACAGATGGGCAAATAAGAGGGGTGATACCCCATCTAGTTGATGATGGTTTGTCTATTTTACAATACGCAGACGACACCATTATCTTCCTAGACCATGACCTTGAGCAAGCAAAAAATCTTAAGCTCCTTTTATGTGCTTTTGAGCAGCTATCGGGGCTGAAGATTAATTTCCACAAGAGTGAAGTCTTCTGTTATGGTGCGGCCAGAGAGATGGAGTCTTTCTATACTTCTCTCTTTGGTTGTAATTCGGGGAATTACCCTTTCAGATATTTAGGTATCCCGATGCACCATAGACAACTCCTAAATTCCGAATGGAGTAAAGTCGAAGAACGCTTCCAGCAAAAGCTCTCGTGTTGGAAAGCAAAATATCTATCCTATGGGGGGAGGTTGGTTCTGCTAAACTCGGTGTTAAGTAGCCTTCCTATGTTCATGATGTCCTTTTTTGAGGTCCCTAAGGGAGTTCTTAAAAACCTTGATCATTTCAGATCTAGATTTTTCTGGCAAGGCTCTGCTAATAAGCACAAATACAGGCTTGCTAGATGGGACATCTTGTGTCACCCCAAAGATCAGGGTGGCCTTGGGATTTTGAATTTACAGCTCCAAAACAAATACCTGTTGGCTAAGTGGATAGTAAACCTTTTGAACACTGATGGGACCTGGCAATCTTTGCTAAGGAACAAATATTTGAGAACCAAAACCCTGACGCAAGTATCATCAAAACCAAATGACTCTCACTTTTGGAGAGGACTCATGCGTATTAAAGATGAGGTTCTGTCTAAAGGTTCTTTCGTTATTAAAGATGGAACCAACACGAGATTTTGGGATGATACGTGGATAGGTGATAAGCCGCTCAAGGATACCTACCCGTCCTTATACCATATAGCGCGGGATAGGCATGTTACGGTTTCTAAGGTTATGTCCTCTAGACCCCTTAATATTTCATTCAGGCGGTCACTGGTGGATAATAACCTAAGTCTATGGCTTTTCCTAGTAGCTAGGGTCTCTAATGTTGTACTGGTGGATGGTAAAGATTATTTTAAATGGCTGCTGACAAAAAGTGGTTTCTTCACTGTTCGGTCAATGTATCTAGATGGCATAGATACTCATCCACCTTTTCAGCATAGGAAGATCTGGAAGTGGAAAGTACCTCTAAAGATCAAGATTTTTCTTTGGTTTCTTCAGAAGGGGGTCGTTTTGACAAAAGATAACCTTGCGAAGAAAAACTGGAAAGGGAGCCAGCAATGTGTCTGCTGCAATATGAATGAAACCATACAGCACCTGTTTATAGATTGCCCTTCCGCAAAAATGATTTGGAGGTTTATTTTCTATGCTACTAATTTGACCCAGCCAAGATCTATTAGCCATATGTTTGGTACGTGGCTTAATAATCAACATAAGGACTTTAAGCCTCTGATTTGGGTTGGTGTCGCTGCCATTTGCTAGGCTATTTGGAAATGCCGGAATGATATAGTTTTCAAAAAGACGAAGTTTAACTCGATTTTGCAGGTTATTTTCAGGGGAGCTTACTGGTTACGCTTCTGGGCCCAGTTGCAGCGTAAGGAGCAGGCTAAGGATACCCTCATCGCTATGAGCAGGAAATTAGAAGTCGTTGCTCTACAGATTGCCAATGGAGGATGGAACAATTTTTATCGTTTACCTTAGTCGGGGGCATGTTGCCCGTTGCTGCTTGTTTTACCCTTTCGTGGACTGTTCTTTTCAACTCTGTAATAATTGGCTGTGTACATCTTCGGATGTAGAGGCCGGATTTAATTATCCATTATCTAAAAAAAACTAGCGGGGACGAATCTTGGAATCTCCGACATCACATTTGTAATTAGTCTCCACTTTAACTGGATTGCGTTGCGTGTTTTGGACAGAACCAAGTGCTACTGCTACGGAACATATCAAGAACATGATTATTAGCTCCAACGTCATATCTGAGAATGATTATCAGAACGAACCTGAATCCTCCATTTCAGGAGATGATGCACACTTGCACAGGACAAAGACTGTAGCAAATATGACCTCTTATGTCATTTGTTCAAAGCTTAATTTTAGTGATTAAATGACAACATGATCAATGAGACTAACCATATTGTCTAGCATGTCTTTGTAGACACTTCTAGGTCCCAAGGATGCAAAAATACCATATGCCAAAACGAGAAGATAGTGTATTTTTCAAGGGTCAAAACCGTGGAAGAAAAAGAAAGAAAAGAGTAGCGCCGGATGAACCGACGGTACACTAGAAGACAGCGTCGGTGCAACCGCCGGATGAAGTGGTACACTGCGGGAAGACTCAAGTCAACATGAAGATCACCAGATCATCCGACGCCCCCTTTTCTAGTTGCGCCGGATGAATCAAAAGACCAAGCCTGCAGAAATCAGTAGCACCGGATGAACCGATGGGTGAGCAGCGGTTCATCCAACGGCGTCAAATTAGCTAACAGAGAGGTCCGGGAGTGAAGCTCTTCAACACCGAATGAACCGATGGACATAAGGGTTTCAGCAGCGGTTCATCCGATGGCCGCGTGTTTGCTAACAGAGAGGTTTTGGCCACGAGTCTATCAGCACCGGATGAACCGACGACTAGGCAAGATGACCGTCGGTGCAAGCATCGGATGAATATCGTCAGCAGATTTGCAACAGCTAAGTGACGTGGAGGGCACCGGATGAACCGACACCTATGGAAAAGGACCATCGGTTCATCCGGCGGTACAGATTTCTGTAGCCGTTAGCCAACGGCTCTTTGGACGCCTTGGGCTATTTATACCCCCTCCACTCACCCATTTGGAGTTGCTGGAGTATGTGGAAGTGCAGAGGAGTTCAAGACTCATAGAAGATCATATACAAGCCATCCAAGTGCTAAATTGCTCATCTATAGACTTGCACATGCTTTGTGTGTGTGCTTAGTGTTAGGTTTAGCTTAGAGCTAAGTGAGTGCAAGGTGTGCCTACCTTGTGAGGTGATTCTCGAGTGGATCAAGTTGTACGAGGTGCGCCGGAAGCCTTGGAGCCTATGTGGCTCTCCGGCAAACGTCTTCGACCCTCCGGCTTGGTGTGGAGCGGCGAGAACACTTTGTGCGGGGGACGTGGAGACCCCCTTCCCTTGGTGGAGAAGCTCCTTAGTGGAGGCGGCATCAAGGTGACCAAGGGAGCTTGGCGAGTGCCTTCGTGGCAAGCCTTAGTGGCAAGTCAAGTGGTGCTCTTGGGAGAGACTTGGTGACCGGGAAGCAATACTCTTGTGTAGAGTGCTTCAACAATGTGGACTAGGGGTGGCTTAGTGCCTACCAATACTACGGGATAAATCGCGTGTCAAGAGTTTGCTTCCTCTCATCCCCTTTACGTTTCCGCATTACATTCTTGCAATCCATGTTTGCCTTTACTTTCCTAGAGTAGTATCTTGCTAGGATTGGCTATAGGTTGCAAAACTTGTTTCGGGATGGGAGTTTCACACTAGAACAACCTTAGATGCACATCTAGATAGTATGTTCTAGTTTATGTTTGATGCAAATAGTGATAAGCCATAGGATAAGTTTTTAAGTTGCCTAATTCACCCCCTCCCCCTCTTAGGCTACGGGCATCCGATTCCTTACAAAGACACTACTAGAGAATCAGGCATTAGTCCTAGGTCGTTTTCACATTTGTACCGGGTATTTTTGCACCCGGTATAAATGTGGACAAAGGTCCGGTACAAATGTGAAGGCCCCCGACGCGCTCACGTGAGCTCACATTTGTACCTGGTGGGGTACGTCCCGGTACAAATGTGCAACGACTATAACTCGCCTTCTTCTTCCCTGCCCGAGCTCCCCTCCTCCCCACTCTTTTCTTCCTCTCTAACTCGAGCTCCTCCCTCCGTATGGCGCCCTAGGGAAGGTTTTGCCCAATTTGTGACGATTTATCCACGATTTAACTCATTGAAGTGGTGTAGAGGTTAGTTCCTTCATCCTTCTTTGATATATGCTTACCGTTTAAGTTTTATACCTTCTACTTAGAATATTTCATTAATTTTAGATTGAGCTAAGAATGATGATTGTTTTTTATTTAGATGCATATTTGTCTATGTTCTAATAGAAAGAAGGTGTTATGTTAGACTGTTAGTTGAATGAGATGTTGTATGTGATGATAGATTTTTTTGATTTATTTATTTATTATTAAGAAAAATTAATATATATATTTCTATATTATATATTAATTTATTCTTAAGAGTATTTAGTGAAATTTAGAATGAGAAAAGAAGGGTGAATTTTTTTTAGATGCATATTTGTCTATGTTCATGTTAGGATTAATTAGGTTAATTAATTAGTGATCAATTAGGATAATTACCGTCATTAGCAACTGCTAATGATGGTAACTACTTGGGCCCTTTCAGACACATACGTAGGAGGCAAGACACCTGTTCGGCAGGCACCCGTTCGGCCAACATGGCCTTGTATATATTGTTTTCTGTACACAAACATCTTTTTTTTTGCGAGGAAAAGAGGAGCTCTATATTATTGCTCAGAGTTACAATTACAATCCCGAGCAATAATTTGCTCAACACACACTGGGGCTGCAAAACGTCACATCGCTGAGTGTTTTGTTCGCTTTGCCAGTTGTGCGAGTTCATGCGCCAGGCCATTGCTCTCTCTCTTCTTGTGGATCACATTCCACTGAGGAAGATCTCGTGCTGCCTCCAAGGCTTCATCAATCACAAACTTCAGGCAAGACCTCAGTCCCGAGCCAGAGATCAACATGGCCGCGACAGTGGCACAGTCGGTCTCCAACAGAACACGTTGTCTGCACCATTTTGCTGCTAGTTCCAGCCCCTCCTTGCAAGCTCGCGCTTCCACTTCTTCAGCACTAATACTGCGGCCAGTATACTTCCAAGCCGACAGTTGCACCTCACCCTTGGAATTATGAATGACGATGCCAATGCCACCCTCACCAGTGGCAACATCCAGCGCCCCGTCCACATTCACCTTAAGCCAGCCCTGTTCAGGTGCTTCCCATTTGGTACGGGGTCTACTAGCTTCCTTCTGCTTTGCTGTACAGAGGGACTCAGAGGCCGGCAGCTTCCCCTTGGGATCACACCTGCCCTTCTGTTGTCGTATATCACACAGTTCCCGCCAGTATTTCTGCAAAAAACTGACAGAAGCGGAGAAACTTAGCTTGTCAGAAGTATGTGTGATGTTGTTCCTTACATACCACGTACGCCAAAGTAGCAGTAGCAGCCGCGCCCCTGTATCAATACCAGCATCAATCAGTAAGTGTAGCAAGCCTTGCGGGGCCAGTCGCCGCAACTGTTCCTCGTCCGGCAACAGCCAAACCTTCCTCATAGCATCTCTCAGAATTGTTGCATGGCCACACCGAATTAAAGCATGCATCACAGTTTCGTCCTCCATGCCACACACTTCACAGGTGCCTGTTAAGCTGATCTTTTTGTGTTTTTTGTTTGCTTGAGCAGCCAGTCCATTGTTTATCACACGCCATCCGAAAACAGCAACCTTATGTGGCACAGGGATTTTCCAGAACTCCTTCCACAAAGGGCTGCCACTTTGATTCGCAGAGCTAGATTGTTTACCTATCCCCTCTTCCAATTTGAGGTCTCTGGCTAGCTTATAGCGCTTTTCACCGTGAAGATACCCGTCTTCTCATAAAGCCAGAATATGAAGTCCTCCGACGGCTTGGCAGGGAGATTAATGCATAGAATCTGGTCTGCATCATGAGGTTCAAAGAAATCCCGGACCACATCCTCTTTCCATTCCATGTTTTCCTGATCAATCAGTTGGGAGACCCATTTGAGTCGGCATGGACGTCTCTTGCCCAATGGTCTCCTCTCCCACTGCCTAGGAATCCACGGGTCACGCCACATCCTGACTGACTTGCCTGAACCCACTCGCCAACACACCCCCTTCTTCAGCAGCTCAAGGCCATGGACCATTGCCCTCCAAGTGATGGACTGGTTGACAGGGAATGCAGCGTCCAGCAAATTGCCATTCGGGTACTCCCTCCGTTCACATTCATTTGACGTTGTAGTTCAAAACAAAAGGTGTTCAAATATATGACGCTGCAGTTCAAAGCTAACTTTGCTTACCACTTTTACCCCTGCTGACGCACACAGTCTCGGACAGATGGCCTCCACCTCCGATCCAACACCCACTGTGCCGCCTGCCGCACGCTATTGCCAGCGTTTAGAGGGCAAAATAGATAATTTGCACATACCTTAATTTTGTCGAGGCTATCGGAAGCGTCAAGTAATCGCGAACGGAGGGAGTAGTACTTAGCTTTGAGAACTCGAGCACAAAGGCTCTCCGGCCTCTCCACCAACCTCCAGGCCTGTCTAGCAAGCAGAGCCTGGTTGAAAATCCTCAAATCCTGAAAACCTAGACCTCCTTCTCCTTTAGCTCTGGTAAACTTGTCCCATGAAATCCAATGCGTAGTCCTCTTTCCATTCAGTTCACCCCACCAGTACTTACGAATGATGCTTGTCAGCTTCTCATGCAAAGAGGCCGGCAGAAGAAATACACTCATAATGTATACTGGAATGGCCTGCACAATAGATTTAATGAGGACGTCTTTCCCCCCGCAGATAAACAACGTTCATCCCAAGCATTACACCGCTTGTATAACCGTTCTGTGATTGCCTGAAACCTCTCTGCCTTAGCCCCAAATATTTTGCCTCAAATGCAACTCTATGGATGCTCAAAGTAGCCTTAACCTCCTCCATAATCATAGGTTCTTGTTTTGCATTAAAAAGTATAGAGCACTTATCAAAATTAATGGACTGCCCAGTACCTTTGCAATATTTTTCCAAAGATGTTTTGATTCTCCCTGCCTGCTGGCCATTAGCACGGAAGAATAAGAGACTATCATCTGCAAATAAAAGGTGAGAGATTACTGGGGCTCTCCTGCACACTTTCACCACTTCAATTCTGGAGTTCACCACTTCATCACGCAACACCTTAGACAAGCCGTCAGCTACGAAGAGGAATAAATAAGGTGACAATGGATCACCTTGACGCAGGCCACGGGTGGGTTGGATGGCATCCAGGAGGACACCATTGAAGCGAACTGTGTATTGTACCGTGGTGACACAAGTCATAATCCACTGTACCCATACTCGATGAAAGCCCAGCTTCACAAGAACATGTTCCAAATAACTCCAATCCACTCGATCATACGCCTTAGCTAAATCCAATTTATACGCACAAAAGTTACTCCTGTCCGAGTTGTCTTGCTGAATTGCGTGAATACACTCAAAGGCCAATATAATATAGCATTGTCTGTGATCAGCCTCCCGGGGATGAACGCACTTTGACTTTCCGGTATAATCCCATCCAGTAACGGCCTTAGTCTGTTCACCAGGCACTTAGACACGACCTTATAAATGACGTTGCACAAGCTTATTGGGCGAAAATCCTTCAGAGTTTCAGGGTTCTGGACCTTAGGTATGAGAACAATTGCAGTGTCATTTACTCCCTCTGGCATCTGACCCTCCTCAAAAAAGAGCTAGACTGCATTGATCACATCCTCTTTTAGCACAGCCCAATTCCTTTGGAAAAATCTAGCAGGGAAGCCATCAGGCCCCGGTGCCTTCAGCGGACCAATCTGAAAAGGAGCATTCGAAATTTCCTCCTCAGAAAACTCCTTGCACAAGTTTCTGTTCATTTCCTCCGTTATCCTCTCCTCAAACAGATCGGTGACTTCCTCAGGATTAACATGGGGGTCCTTCTTATATAAATCCTGAAAGTACTCATTCACCATGGCTTTCATATTTTCGTGGTCCTCCACCCACTCCCCGGATGATTTCTTTAACTTACATATACAATTTTTCCTTGCCCGCCATGCAGCCCGCTGGTGGAAGAATTTTGTATTTCGGTCACCTTCCTTGAGCCAGTCAACACGTGCACGCTGAAGCCACATCATTTCTTCTTTGTATAATAACTCATTCATTGCTCTAATAACCTCCTTTATAGCATTTCGGTCAGTATCAGATGCCTGCAGCTCTGCTAATTCTCTCCTCTTCGCCTCCAAATCCTTCCTGATTGACCCAAACTTCTCACTACTCCATGTCTTTAAGGCTTGCATCACATTTTTCAAAGCCTGGTTGATGTGGCCTAGATTTCCCCGCGTATTTTCACCCTGCCATGCCTGCTCAATACGCTCACCCAGGGAAGGTTCCCTTTCCCACATGATCTCATAGTATAGCTGCTTGCCTCCAGAAGCAAATTTCACTTCTTGTTGAACTTGTAGCAATAACGGGCAATGATCAGAACATGGTGAAGTTAAATGAGTAACAGATGCATCAAAGAAACGGTTTAACCAAGAGTGAGAAGCAACTCCCCTATCCAGTCGAACCTTCACGTTTCTGGCTCCCAACTTCCTATTATCATAAGTCCAAGGTGTTCCTGAGAAGCCCACATCCTGCAATCCACACAGATTAAGCGTATTTCTAAAGTCAGCCATTTGTTTTTCTCCCCTCTTATGCTCTGAAAAATGCTCGTATTGCCACATGGCCTCATTAAAATCCCCAATCACGATCCAGGGATCAGGCAAGCGATCTTTAAGCCTTTGAAGAATTTCCCAAATACGATGTCTATCCTCAACCCGCGGTTCCCCATAAATAAAAGTAGCCCTCCAAGGATCAGAGGAGGTGTTCTCACGGACAGACACGTCGATATAATGATCATTAATCTCTAATAAATCAACTTGAATGTTTTCATCCCAAAATAAGGCCAGCCCGCCACGCTTGCCTCGACTATCAACTGCTAAACAACCCTTAAGACCTAATCTCCACTTCAAATTCTTCACTCTACTTTCACTAATCATGGTTTCACAAAGAAAAACTAACTTGGGGTTATGCTGACGCACCAAGGCGTCCAACTCACGAACTGTTCGGGAGTTCCCTACCCCCCGACAGTTCCAAACTAACGCATTCATTTCTCCTGACGGGCCTCGCCATGAGTTCCCGTCAGGTTTACAAGTGAATTCTCCTCCGCACCAATAGCATTGTTGGTCGACATCGGGCTTCCCACCACGTCAGCCGTGTCACCCAGCTCCTGGTCCTGCATGCACACGTCAGTCGCCCCGGCCAGCTGTCCCTCTACCGTCGCCTTGGCTTTCACAGATCGCTTCCAATCTTCCTGCTGAATCCCCACAAAAGATTGTGCAATCAATTCGGGGTTAAACACCTTCCTGTTCCTTCTCTGCCGAGCAATGTCCTTTGCTGCACCCGGGCTCTTAAAGCCAGCTTTACGCTCCTGCTGGGTTCCACTAGTCTTCGCCCTTGCATTGCGGAGCCGATCCTGTAGGCTCGTAGCACTATTCAGGCCTGATCCCAGTGACGCGTCACTCGATCCATCATAGGAGTCGAGCCCTGAAACTCTTTGTGCTGCCATACCATCACTACTCTTCAAACTCACCGCAAAGGAGTTAGAGGCAGGAGGCTTGTCCACCGCCATCTTCTGGACTCCCTGTGCTAGCACTTCAGCATCTGTAGGTGACGCATCTGCCTTTGCCTTGCTTCCAGCTCCACTGTCCGCACCCCAGAATTCCTATGGTCCACCGGGAAGCTTCTGTGGTGCGGCACCTGTGCTTGGCGACTGGGATTCTGAGACAATGAACTCAAATGTGAGATCACCCTATCCCTCTGATCACCAGAGAAATTGAGGGCCTGTTTTGCTGGCGTCGCCGTTGCCTGGTAAGACAGGAATCTGCCCGCACCCCTTTTGAAAGGGGAAGTGCGGAGAGCAATACCAAACCTCTCAACGCCCTCGTACATGTCTTCATCTGGGCATTCCCTCGCCGAGTGCCCAATGCGTCCGCAAATGAAACAGAAGTGCGGCACATTCTCATATTTTACCACAAACTCCATAAAGCCTCTTCCTCTAACTTTAATTCCAACACTTGTTAATAGAGCATCGTCGAGGGCAAAGTCTACACGCACCCTTTTGAAATCTTTAACAGCTTCCCCTACTTCCATTACCCTTCCAACTTTAGCACCAAGGGCCGTCACAAAAGTTGCGGTCATCATCGCTACCGGGATGTCATAGATGTGAATCCATAGTGGTATAGACTCAATTACCACTTCAGATAGCTTACTGAGACCATCATACTGGACCATGATGATTGCATCCCCCTTGAAACTCCATGGCCCGCCACGAATCACAAACTTCAGCACATTCTCTGAGAATTCCAGCAGGTACCTATTGTTTCCCAGATCTCTTGCCGTGCCATCACCCCAGATCCTAAACAGATCCGCAAATAAGAGTTTGACCGGGACACTATGACTTGAGTAAAACCTAGCTATCGCAAACCATCCTTTCAGCAAGCCTTCCTCTGTGTTGTCATCATCAAACACGAATTCCTCCTCCTCCTCCTCCTCTTCTGGCTCCTCTTCCCCGTTCCCATGATCATGGAGCACCATCCTCCTGTCCCCGACAGCTTCCACCTCCGTGCCCTCATCCCCTCCTTCTTGCTTCTTGGTCTGCAGTTTGCTTGCCTCGCCATCCTCCTCATGTAGCACACATTTCATCTCATTTTTTGTACGATCTTCCTCGCCTTCCTTCCTATTCACTTCCATCACCTTCACCGCCTGTTGCTCCATCGCCATGAGAGTTCCAACCGCCACAAGCAAAACTCCGCGCAAGCTCGAACTGAACTCAGACCTTTGGCTTCGGGTGGGCAACCTCCTCACCGGAGATCCCTTTTCACCCCCACCGCTAGACCAAGAACGAGAGCGAGAAGCAAAAGAGGGAAAGCAGCAGCGGCCGAAAGAGAACGAACAACTCCAAAACCCTAAGGCTCTGGCCTTCGACCAGATAAACCCTTTCTCAAATCTCTGCGTGAAAACTAGAATTCGCCCATATCCATATCGACCGTTCAGGGCAAGATCAACGACCCTGAGTAAATTACCCCCCAAGCCCCAAGTTGGGCCCACTGCCAGGTCATGACCGCTCATGCATCCAGCAGCATCGAACTCCGTCCATGGCGGCGCAGGTCCGCCGTCGGTTTCCACCGGCCGTCGACGATGACGTAATATCTGCATCCTTCTTAACTGCACCACATTCGTAGGAACGCCTGCGGCCAGGAACCCATCAAGGATCGCCGCCCTCCTGACAACACCCAAAGCATCCTCTATTCTGATCGCCGTGTGAGACAGCATAGGCCCAAAGCCGGTCATCTCCCTTGGGGGACGCCGTGCTAGGAACCGAAACCACTGCTGGACGGCTTCCTCCTTGCTTTGAAGACTTTGCGCAGCCACAACCCTAGATGGGTTCGCCGCTGACCTACGAGCGTCCAGAACGCCCACATCACCACGCACCACACACATCTGCGCATGGCCGTTGCCTCCTTGCGTCACGCCCGCCGGCGTACGCCACATGCCAGTCGTCCCACACACGAGACGTCGGAGAAACATTGCGCACACGTCGTCGTCGAGGATCAGCATGCGATGCCAGAAAACGCTACCGCCGCCCAATCGCCACCAAACACCCCCTCCGTCATTTCCGTGTTTACTTATGATACGTGTCTGTACACAAACATCTGACAATCAATCGATCCCATTCTTGACATCCACTTTCGTTTAACACGTTATCACGCACGCAACGCTCTCCACCGCTGAGGCTACAAGACCGAGAGTGAGAGAACTCGTCGAGACAGAAACTCGTCGAGAAACACTACATGAAAAAGAGATATTGATAACAGGCGCCAACTGCCATTGGTAACAGGCAAAGCACCCGTTACCTTTCAAGCGTTACAAATTTGCCCGTTACTGATGACACGTATTTGTAACGGACATCTAACAAAGACCGTTACCAGAACTAGTTACCGATCACCTGAAATGGTTGTTTCTGTGGGCCCACAGGTGCCTTTGGTAATGAGGGCAGACACCGAGCCTGTTACTGATAACGTGTATTTGTAACAGGCATCTTCTAAGACTGTTACTCGAACTCGTTACCGGTCACCTGAAATGGTTGTTTTTCTGGCCCCACAGGGGCCTTTGGTAACGGGCACAGACACCGAGCTCGTACATGAATTCTATATCGGAGACACGTGCTGTGGATGCGCGTCTCCTCTGTCTCCACGAAAGGAGACGCTTGTTGTGGACACGCGTCTCCACGGTCCCTTTAAAGGAGACGCGTGCTTTATACGCGCATCTCTTTTGTCTCGATGATAGGCGACGCATGCGGTGAACCCGCATCTCCTCTGTCTCGATGAATGCGTCAACTTCTAAGGCCCACCGGTCAGTATTAGTAACGGGTGGTTATGCGACCCATTACATTGTTTCATACTTGTAACGGGCGTTCCAAGTGAAGCCCGTTACTCACGGATCAGTTTTTTTGTAACATGCTTAACTTAACGCCCGTGACCGATACGTAGACCACCTATAGTAACTTGCCTGTTTTTTGGCTGCATCCTGGAACCAGCCAGGATTTGGCAGCCACCAGATCAGGGGCTGCATCCTGGAACCAGCTAGGATTTTACAGCCACCACAGCAAGGAGACATCACAAACACATGCTCATCACATATATACACAAGCAAGATCACATATATAAACAAAGCAAGATCACATGAAGTTGCTCATCAGACATGCTAAAGTTTCAAGTTCCTTATCAGGACTTGTTTGGATGTAGTCCTGAGAAAACTGGCTAAACCAGGCAACAACATATGACCCCACCCAAGCAGGTTTCTCAGACAATACTAGACAAGCCTAAATGCAACAAGTTTCAAGTTTGTCAGGCAGTACAATGAGAACTCACGGTGCACCATTATAGAAGCCGTCGTTTCGGTCGAGGATCTCATTAAGAATGTACTCGCACAGCATCTTCCGGACCGGCTTTAGATCTTCTGTAGAAACATTTAGGGCAGCTTTAAAATTCTGCAAAATACCATCATTATGAGAATACAAGTACAAATCAGTTTCTAAAATCAAATGGAGAATATGAGCAGAAACAAGGCTGAACATCATCTACTTACAGCAGACTTCTTGATGTCAGGTATGTTTTCGAGTAGTATGAACATATTGAATGCCACATGGAATCCACACAAAAAGGACCCCGATGGCTGCTGAGTGCATTGCATCGAGGTACCAAAATGACAAGTTAATGCCGTACCCAATAGGTATGAAGGGACCATAAAAAGAACCTCAGTCTTACAGGGATATTTGTTTTATGCTTGAGTGTCTGATTGGTTTTTAGCTTTTTCTTTTCTTTCATCACTTCGTCCTTTAGGCATTTATTAAAGGCCCTGCATGATCAGCAATACCGATTAGAAACACTAAGGGATTGAATTTTTGTGAACAAAACCTACAAGATACTGACCAATTCACAACAGTTCGGAGGTCCTCGAACTTTCGCGTGCAATGTAGTTTAGCAGAATCTAGATACAAAACCTCTTTGAACTTCATACAGATGATCAGTGTTACCTAGTGGCCACCGGTGTTGTAGGCACCCACCACGTAGTCCTTCATCATTGCATTTTTCATTGCTTGTACTACAAGGGTAGGCCGAGAAATCTTTGTGGTCCTGAGAACCTGTGGATCCAAAAACCCAACATTGATCTTCATCTCTGCTGCCTTCTCTATCATTTTTCTACAAAAAGTCCAAATGTTAGCATGCATGAACTTTGTGGTCAAAATTAAAGAAATATATGTTTTGGTTTTAAGGGACTTACAATGTCCACAATCTCAAGAAGGTAACATCCAGGGCAACCAGGGTTATAAGGTCATACACGTGACTAAATGCAATTGTTAACATTAAATCACCATCACCTTGAAAGGAGTCTTGAGCCAACTTTGCTAGAAAGCTAAGTTTATCTTACTATGTTCCATGGCGTAAGCATGCAACCTGGCACAATTTGGTCCAGCGGCATATTCCCAAATGTCATTTTTTTCCTGCACACAATTCACAACAAAAATGGCTCTTCGCCCTCACTCCGCTCGCCACTCAAGCCGAAATGAAACCTGGGGTTAGGTACAAAATATTTTCCCCAACATGGAGCCCCAGAGCATGAGGGACAGGTCATCCAGGGACAGTGTCTCTGACGAGCTGAGGCTCGTGAACGACATCCGCGACGACGACCTCGGGCTGTCCTACTTGCCCCTCCTCACCCGCCGAGGCTGCGGCGTCGAGTCATCGTCCTCGACCGTCGCGCTCCCGCCGACGCAGCACAGGTATGACCTCCAGGACTGGACGCCGCCCTTGTAGTCCGCCGCCGGCCGCACGTGCAGTCGCTACCGGCCGCCCATGGAGCGCCGGCCGATGCGCGGTGCCATTCCCGCGGAGTCGTCTTGAGCCTTGAGCTTGAGCTTTTCGTCGCCTCCCCGACCGCGCACGCCGCGTCGCCCGCGGCGGACTCCAGTGGCGGCCGGCGGGATTCCAGGGCGACGGCGATTGAATCCCTGGGAGGGAGTTGCCGCGATGGGATTAGGAGGACGGGGGGTTATTGTAAAAACGCGTCGACCAGTGGGAGGCTGGCGGGCGGCTTTTTTGCAAATTGTTCCACCTCTCTTCATGGCCTTTGGATCTGATGGTCCTGATCGGAGTTTGTATAGTTTGCACAGATAGGTTGGTTTGCACCTGATATGCCCCCGACAGACAGACCCAGTGAAAAACACTACAGCTGTAGCAAATCAAGTCCAGAACCAAACCAAAGATGCTCTGTTTTGCCCACGGGCACAAAAAACACAAAGATACTCCCTCCGTACGTCCAGGTTTGATATGCGTCTAACTGTGTAACGCAAAGACCAAGGACAACTTTAAATTCTCTCTATGATGCATCAACAAACAAGCCAGCCAACTAAGCAACTCATGACACGATTGGCTCCACTTGGGAATACACATATCATTCATGGACACTTTTTATTTTGTTATACGCAGATCAAATCAGGACGGAGGGAGTACATCTGTACGGCATATAAAATGCTTGGAACAATCGGCATCATGAATTATGAAAATCATAACCATCTCCATTTGATCCATGCCATCCCAAGATCCAGATCTGTCGATCAACAGCGCTGTCTAGCTAGTGATATCCTCACAGTTTTGGTGATCTCGCTCGTGGATGGCCTATATGAATGCTAGCTACTTCGATGCACAAGCCAATCTGTCCACCAGATTTCAAGGTAGTCCAAATAACTACATGTGCATCAGCGTCTGTTTCCACGTTCGATGATTCATTTTACAAATTTTTTTCAATATGAGATCTTATGGGTACAATTAATATAACTTACAAGATCAGATATATCTGAATTACTGAATATAGAATGTCATGTTGGATTTTCCAATCGACTGCATGTCAGCAGCAAGAAACAAACTAGTAAAAACTGCACTAACCCTCTCCACCAGTGGCTACAAATTGCCCCCCGCACCGCTCTGAACACATGCATTCTCTACAACGCACGCACGCTCCTCCCTCCCATCCCAATGTCAGAGACAAAGTCTGCCGCCTCTGAGCTGATCACCCTGGAGCGCCCGTTCGTCAGCGACGGGTTTGGCGACGGCAGCAACGGCAGCGTCGCTGACGAGAAGCCCAAGGCGCGCCACAGGGAGGAGGCTGACCCCGCGGCGGCGCTGGCCTCGGCGAGGCACGAGTTCGGCGAGCACGGCGGCGTGAACATGTCCATTGCGGCGTCGACGACGTTCAGGTTGATGGAGCCGGGCACCATGCGCCGTATGTTGTCGGGCGAGCTGGTCCCCGACGGCGACGACATCGTGTACATGTACAGCCGGCCCTTCAACCCGACGGTGCAGGCGCTGGGCCGGCAGATGGCGGCCCTGGAGGGCACGGAGGCCGCCTACTGCACAGCGTCCGGGATGTCCTCCATCTCCGCCGTGATAATGGAGCTGACGGGCGCCGGCGGGCACGTGGTGGCGCCGCGGTGCCTGTACAGCGAGACCCACGCGCTGCTCGCCCGGTTCCTGCCACGCACCGCCGGGGTGCGCGCCACCTTCGTGGACACCGACGACGAGGCCGCCGTGCGCGCCGCGGTGGTCCCGGGGGAGACGCGGGTGGTGTACGTGGAGACCATGTCCAACCCCACGCTGGCCGTCGCGGACATCCCCATGCTGGCGCGGGTGGCGCACGAGGCGGGAGCCAAGCTTGTGGTGGACAACACCTTGACCCCCATGGTGGTGTCGCCCGCGCGCCTCGGCGCCGACGTCGTCGTCCACAGCATCACCAAGTTCATCAGCGGTGGCGCCGACATCATCGCCGGTAAGGACTAAGCACACGGCCGGCCTAGCTAGCACCGGTACGATGATGATGATGATGGTCTACTATACTCACTATACATGCACTGCACTGCAGGCGCGATCTGCGGGCCGGCGAGCCTGTTGAACGCGATGTTGGACGTGGTGGACGGGGCAATGATTCTGCTGGGCCCCACGATGAACGCCAGGGTGGCCTTCGAGCTGTCGGAGCGCCTGCCGCACCTGCCGCTGCGGATCCAGGAGCACTCGCGGCGCGCACTGGCGTTCGCGGAGCGGATGCAGCGGCGCCTGGGCCTGCGCGTGCTCTACCCGGGCCTCCCCGACCACCCGCACCACGCGCGCCTGGCCGCCATGGCCAACCCGGGGTACGGCTCGGGGGCCATGCTGTGCCTCGACATGGGCACGGAGGAGCGCGCCAACCGCCTCATGCACCACCTCCAGAACACCACCCAGTTCGCCATCATGGCCGTCTCCCTGGGATACTACGAGACGCTCATGTCCGTCCCCGGGAAGAGCACCACCGCAAGGCTGGGCATCTCCCCGGGCCTCATCCGCATGTCCGTCGGATACAACGGCACGCTGGAGCAGCGCTGGGCGCAGTTCGAGCGCGCGCTCGCGCTCGTGCAGCCGCCCGCGCCGGCGCACCACCTCAACCTCAACGGCGCCGCCGACGACGCCGCCAATAACCACCGCATGCACTGACGCCATTTGAATAAATGGGATGATTCTTTAATGGTTAATTTCCTTCCTTATAATAATCACCTTGCTCGGCTGCGTATCATTTGGGCCGCTTATCTATAATAATCATTTCAGCTGGAACACGCGGGCATGCGCGGTGACGACACTCACGCCGCCGGGTCCGATCCTCAGAGGGGGGTTTTTTTTTTTACCCGTCAAATGCTGAATGAATTCAAAAACAAAATAAAAAAACATAGTTTAAACGATTTGGAGCAGTTGACCGAAGTTTCACCGGTTGACCGACCGCTTAGAGCAGTTAACCGTAGCCGATTGGGAAGGAATCAATGAAAATTTTGACATAACCTACGCATAGTAATGTAAAACGACCATACCAAAGCAATAATTTATAATCGTGCATACAAATATCATAATAATAATCGAGCATACAAATAGATCAATGTTCAACAGTAGTATCGCACCGAAATTTCGTATTCGGCGATGGACATCACATTCAAACTTTGCGTTCTAAGCAGCTCAGCCGTGTAGTCTTGCCAAGTTTGGCCTGTCTACGCTGATGTTGTCTGGCATTCCTGAAGTAACATATTGTACAAATGGGGGTCTTCTCATTCATACACCCATCTCGTCGGTGGCTGCATGCTCAACTCAGGTATAGGGTAGTGATAACTAGACTGTGAGGTATCGCTGTAGGTGGTAGAAGAGTACTGTGGAGTGTCATAGTCTGTCGGTCCAACCGTTCTCCTCTACGATCCCGGAGCTCCATGGTCTCGGTCCTGAGTAGCATGCGTGAACTGAGTCTCTCTTGCAATTGATATCTGTGAAACGAACATGAACAGGTGGGCTCGATCCTCTTGATGGTGTTGCGTCCCCCCTCACAATTCTCCTTGTCGAACCACTACCCCCTCGTATGCACCTCCTCTCCCCCTGGAACTCTTCTTCCGCTCTCGATAGGTTCAGAGCACGCTGCAGCTGAGCCTCCTCATCATCGTCATCATGGGGATAGTTTCCCTCAGCTGCAACCTTCTCCCGTCTCAACTTCTCTCTAGCCCGGTCAACAGTTGCCTTCTTAGTCATGTCAATGTCACGCTGAAAGTACTCACACACTTATTTAAAACATTCCTACAATGGACGACCTTCGTCCCGCATCCAACTAAATGTTGTTTCAATCTAGTCGAACCACCACCTCCTCTTTGCATATTACAATACTTGCATCGAAATCCGGAGTAAAGATTTTCACCGTGTTCCCATACAACATCTGTAACATCCCTCAATTTTATTGAGGAATGTTAATTAATAAAAATGAGGATTTAAAATTTTCGATGAATTATTTGAGTGTTTATCAATTTATTTAAGGATGTCTTCCATTTTCTCTCCTAAAACTCCTAGATTTATTTTCGCATTAAATGAAATCTCTAGGAAATATAAAAGTTAGTGTGAGAAACTTGGAGTTCATTTGATTTTATTTGGAGTTTAATTGTGTGGGTTTCAAATTTGAATTTATATTCAAATTTGAAACTAAAATAGAAAAGGTTTAGGGAGGAAAGAAAAGGGAAAGGGAGTAGCACTGCTGGGCCTCGAGTCCAACACCTAGGAGTCCGCCGGGCCACCCTCTACTCTTTTTCTGAGAGCACCGCGCCACCCCTCTATTTTCCCGTCTCGGCCCAACACAGCCCACCAGCGCGCCGGCCCGGTTACCACCAACCCCACCGCGCGGAGCCGCTGACCGCTGGGACCCGCGTTGCGTCATGCTTGCGTCACGCTGACGTCGCCGTCGTCACCCTCCTCTTTTTCCCCTTTAGCTGACGCCGGGCACCACCGCAGCACCGCGCCGCCCAAGGCCGCCGTCGCGACGCGCCCCGCGCCCCTCCGCAGCATCCGAGCCGTCCACGTGCCCCCGCGGTGCACCCCGCCTATAAGTAGCCGCCACCGCGACCCCCAAGGCTTCCCAACCCTAGCCGCCGGGGACTCGTCCCCATCCTCTGCTCGCCTCTGCTCGCCGGAGAAGAAGGAGAAGGGGGAAGGGGGAAGGAGACCCGGAGGCCGCCCGCCAGCTCGCCGCTGTCCCCGCGAAGCCGGTGAACCGCCTGTGGGAGCCCAGGGACGCCGGGAAGCCAAGTACCGCGACGCCCCTGCGACCTCTGCTCCGCGCCGCCATTTTCTTCTCGCCGACGACCCCGCTCCGCTCCTCTTCATCGACGCCTGCACGTCGGCCTGTGGCCACCGAGGTGAGGACGTGCTCCCCCGCTCATCTGTGGATGTCCCGGCCTTCGGCTACGACGACTACCCGCACCCAGGTTCACGCTCGACCATTCATTGAATGCCCATTAGGCATGGCTATTAGAACTGCTAGTGCTTTAATTACTGCATAGTGATGGATATGATGAACCCGTGCATAGCCTCTTTTACATTCTTGTCCTTAATTGACCTACTACTACTGTTTACTTAAGCTAGATGATGTGCTGAGCTTGCTATGCATGTGTTGGGATTATTGTGGTAGTTTCTTGGCGTGTGTTGGGAAAACCGGCAGGAGAAGGGGTTTTGGGATATTTTGGCGGGGGTGAGCTCGAGACAACCCGATCTGGGATTGGGGGCCAGGGATCGTCTTCTCGGACGTTGCCCAGTTTGGTGCCTATGGCGGGTACATTGTTTTAGGAGCACAGGTGATGGGGATTTCGTGATGACTTGGAGGATATGAGCTCGCCCCGGTCTGAAACCGAGTGGGTCGCCTGTTACACGGGACTTTCGTACACACCACCTCGCCGAGAGTGGGGATAGGGCCGCCCGACCCTAGCAAGTGCGATGTCATACCTGCCAGTAGGATAGAGGGTATCAGTGAGAGGGTTAGGGTGAAGTCCCTTCCCTTTGGGCGCTCCCCGTGTGGCCACACGGGGGCATTTTCACAGTTTTGGGGTGGACCTTTGCGAAGGACCGCATCGAGACCCGGATGCAGGATGGAATCGTAACTCCTAGGTGTTCGTTCGGTAGGGTAGGCTCGGTCGGCCGTACACCGTCCGGGTACTATTCCGAGTTGGGTACTGGTGTACACGCTCTGCAGAGTTTAGACCTATATGTATAGCCGCGTCCTCGGTTATGGACATGCCCGTTGTTTCTCCGACTCTTACGTTTTGGGATTTCTACCTCCCCCTTATAGGATGAGTGTGATTGGTGAGCCGTGGTTGTATTCGGGGAGAGGAGAGTTGCTCCCTCTACCTCGCGGATCCGGGTGCAAACATTGATGTGCGAGGAGTGGGAGTTCTCGCACCGACCCTAGATGAAGATAGGTGATGGTGACGGTGATCTGGGTGACCATGTGTAACCGTTTGTGGATGAGTGATATGGGTTATGGTGGATTTATGGAGATATTACTCTATATTCTTGGCTGCTGCTGCATAGGAAACTCTGCTACTACCTTGATATACTCTTTTCCCCTTAGAAGTATGCCACTTAAAGCTTGCATACGGTTGGTGACGTGGACCTATCCCGATCCTTGGGGATAGCCCCTGAGCTTGCAGGGTACGAGTCCGACTACGACAACAACGCCGACGGATGGTACGACTGAGGGGGCACGACGCTTCGCTCAAGGATGCCTGTGGGAGATGCCTGAAGTTGGAGACACCTTTTTGGGAGATAGCTACTGCTGTGTAGGCTCTTATTTCTGTTATTCCGCCAAGAGGCGGGTATTGATGTACTCCGAATAATCAGGACATGTAATAATCAGATTATTATTCGTACTCTGATGCTTTATTTCGCTGTATGACTGTGATATTTATCTGTGATGAATACCTGTGCGTGATAGCGTCTGATCCAGGGACTATCACGAGACAGAATGCTGGGTTTTCCGTTTTTGAAAACCCAGGGCGTTACAACATCTTTCTCTCTACCTGACATTCTATATCTGCATAAATGGAAAAGGGTTTAGAAAATCCTAAATCAAATCATACCTAAGTCCTAAATCAAATCATACCTAAGTCCTAACTCAAATCATACCTAAATCCTAAACCAAATCATACCTAAATCCGTGCGCGGGCGGCCGGCTAACAGGTGAATGTGGGCGGGTAACCGCCGAACGACGCGGGGGCAATAGATCTGCCTGCCCACCGGCTAACCGGACCTACCGACCAGCTTACCTGTGCCTGGGGGCTGGTAGCCGCAGTGCGCGCCGGTCAGGCTCCTGGGGGCGGCGGAAGCACCATGGTGAAGAAGAGGAGTTACCGGAGAGGGAGAGTAGCGAGGGCTCCTGGGGGCCGAGGGGGATATTTTGGTGGTTGGTGGTTTGGGCCTAAATGGGCCCGCCGTATTTTTTCTTTCTTTTTTTGAATTTCTAATGTCCACAAAAAATACTAAATGCACTATATTTGAAAATTTTTGACACAACTAGAATCTACGCACTTTGAAATATTTTTGAGAATTTTTCTTTCAATTTTCAATTTTTTAAATTTGAAATTTCAAATTCCACTTGTTAGACCCGGACGGTAAAAAAAACCCTACTCAGAGGTCGGCAGGTAGCCTGCGATAGCCGATAGGCAATCAGGTGCGCGTCGCCTTCCGAGTGCAGAAGCACGGTGGCCTCGTGGACCCGTCGTGTGCCCAGCAATCATCCGAACGAATCCGTCCAGACAACAAGCCTGCACGTGCACCAAATGACACCAGCCCTCGGGGAGTCGGGGCAACAACTACCGCCGTCTGGTTGCAGCGGCGGCGGCGTGGTGCTGGCAGTGTCGGCCCTAGTATTTTTAGGGTTCACGGGCAAATTTGTCAGGACAATTCAGTCATCTTATATAAAATATTAAAATAATATATATTTTTCTTGTAAAGTGTAAACAAATGTTTTTTACAATTTTAAATTCTAACACCTAATTTAAAAGAAAAACATGATCAGATGAATACTAGAATAGAATATGAGATATTATACAATACAAAATTACAAATAATTAAAATAAATTGATCACTGAATCAAAATGATTAAACTGAAACTCCAAATGAAGTGGTCGGACCCGGTCGGAAAATGAAGTTCTTCGCCTGGTTGGTTTTACACAGTCGCTGCTGGACGTCCGACTGATTTCACCGTCACGGACTAAAAGATACATATACTTGTGCGCTCTGCGCGCAGAAAGTGGAAACACTAGACCACCTGATCGTGGACTGTGTTTTTAGTCGTGAGACCTGGTTCAGAGCTCTCAGGCATATTCTCCTGCAGGACCTTGTCCCTGACCGCCCTATGAGCTTCGCGGCTTGGTGATGCTCCGCCAGGAAACAGGTCGCTGAGGTTCGAAGGAAAGGCTTCGACACCTTTATCTGGTTGGTCGCTTTGGAAGGAGCGCAATAAGCATGTGCAAGATAAGGAGGCGATCATGTCGGTGGCGCTGGTGCCAGCGATTCTGGAGGAGACCAAGACTTGGGCACGTGCGCTTCCTTCCGCTAGCTCGCCTTCTGGGAGTGCGTCCGGTGAGGATAGTGTAACTCTTTTTTAATTTCTTATTTTGATTTGTGCCTTCGCTGTAAACAAACTTGAAGACTTTTTATCCTCTCTTAATGAAAAACGTGTTTTTGCACATCTTAAAAAAATGAAGCTCGGGGGCCATGGCGCTGCTGACTAACTGCTGTCACCACGAATCCATAACCGTGATGCGCTGATGGTCCCTTGAAGGTTTGGCGCTGGCGCGATCAGAACGCAAATCAGAATTCACAACGACTTCGGACCGTCGACGCACCGAGGGTCGCGAGCGCTTCACGCCACCAAGCCTCCGCCGTGCCGCCGTCACTTCGGAAGTTTTTTAAGACCTTTTGGGATACTAGGATAGTGCCCGTGCGTTGCTACAGGCATCAAATATCTGTAAAGCAATACAATAAAATATGGAAACAATGTCAATAATAAATCATAATATATCATGCAAATGTCTTGAAATTGAGCGCATATCTTGATGTTTAACAGATAATTTGTCTTAGTAACTATGACAAGTCACCCAAAATGCCACCCTCCATCTATTTTATCTCGGTACCAATGATGCGCAAAATGGACCTTTGTTTACCTGGATGATTGAATTGACACAAACCATATGAAGCGGAAACACCATCCCACGCACAGTATCATAAAGCATTTAATTTTACCTAGAGAGAAAGTAAGAAGCATTTAAATTACATCATTCTATTCCAGATACGAATTAATCTGAAAGATACGCATGAATAATAAATATCATAATTTTACCTCAGCTACAGTGTCAAAACCTCTCTGTATACGATATTCTTTGTATATATGCCATTCATCGGTAGTACTCTTTTTTGTTTTTTGACCACATCATTTTTTTACCCTTGCCCTTCGCTTTCTTTTTTGCATCTTTTTCTTCCTGCCTTCTAGCCTCTTCCTCTTCTGCCTCTGCGTTAGGCGGGAGGGCGAGGATCCTGATGTTCGTTCTGGCCGTTGCTCTAGACATAGCAACATACAGCTGACCATGAGAGAACACAGGTGCGGGCAAGTACACTCCTACGTTGGGTATTGTTTGGCCCTGTGACTTGTTGATCGTCATGGCGAAGCTGAGCCTAATAAGGAACTGCTTCCTCTTAAATTGAAATGGGAACATCTCATCATCAGAGGAGCACAAGGGTATCCGAGGAAGAAAAACCCTCTTTCCGGCATGATCTCCCAAAACAATTTCGGCATCTTTTGAGTTTCTTTGGCACCTTCTAACCACCAGCCTCGTTCCATTGCAGAGTCCGTTTGCAGGGTCTATATTTCTAAGCAATATTACCGGGCAGCCGATCTTTAGCTTTAGGACATGTGGAGGTAGACCGTTGGGAGTCAGTGTGTTAAGGAACTCCTGCGGATAGTAGTTATGCGGATCATCCACGGCTTCATCGAAACTATGATACACCATCTCCCCGCCCTGGAACTTATTGATCATCTTCAAATTAATATCATCCACCCAGTCATTACGTGTTGATAAAATGGCTCTGGAGGTGATGTAGTCCATGTTTGTGATGTTTGCATTGAGATCTGGAAAGATGCTCTCGATCAACGTGTCAAGATCTTTCTCGGAATCCCCAGAGTAGGGGACACATATTTCGTCAGGAAGGCGTATATCACCATCTTTATTTATCTCCTCCGTGCCATCACCAATGCACAGCAGATAATCCGCGAACGGACGATCACTCTGGGCCCTCATGTTGCATGTCCTCCCAAAGGTACGACTTCCGTAAGGAAGCACCGACAATCTGAACCCTAGATCCTTTCCGTACAACTGGGAGGACCTGCCTAAAATCTCCACCAAAGACAACCGTCTTGCCACCGAATGGAAGATCTAGCCGTCCCATTATATCACGCATACTGTTGTCGAGCGCCTCAACGGCTTGTCTACGCCTCATCCTAAATGATGAGAGACGCTTGCTGCAGCAGGTTGGCGGTTCCACTCTGTTTCGTGAAGCTACAACAACACTTCTCATCAAGCGTAAGGGGAATCTTGAAACGTGAGTGTGCCGTCCTCCCTCCGGGCATTATAGATGCTGCGACACCAGATGTAGCTGTAGCAACTGCAATCTTGTTCTGACTGCAGACGGTTCCTAGAAGTCCTCTGTACAAAAATGTCTTGCCTGTGCCGCCAGGTCCATCAACAAAGAAAATGCCACCTCGTTCTGTGTCGACAGTTGACATAATGTCATCGTAAGCAGCCTTCTGCTCCTTGTTTAGCATATCAGCTAGTCTCACATCATCCTGATTCGGCTCAATGCTTGACTCCTCAAATATCTCACGAGGGACCCCGCTAGCATCGTCAAATGCATCATCGATATCTGGAAGAGGGAACGATTTTATGTCCTTACCCATGGATTGCAGTATTTTCCTGATGTCAACTAGAACCATCTGCTCCACCGTGTTCGGGTTTGGATTGTTGCGCTTGTAGTCTTCCGCCATCGCATCGAAATGTGTGGTAAACAAACCTCGTACATCTTTCGGCTCGCAGAACACCAGTATTGTAGCAAACAACCCACGCAATGAGAATGGCATCTGGAATAGGTTGTTTTCAGTAAGGCATTCATCCAGCGATTTGTCTTCTTCGATCAGACCTCGCCTCATTGCAGCATCACGGAACGAAGGATAATGCACACCATCAACGGTCGTGAGGTCGTCCCACGACGTCGCTCCAGGGACATTGTTCAGGAGAATCCGAAGAAAATAGCATTCGCCCTCCGCTGGATTCGCAGATACGACTCTCTCGACCTGGTATACTGAGTTTTTTCTTGGTTGCCAAACTTTATCTTTCGTGTTCCATGTATAATACTTTGGAAAGTCACGATACAAGATTCCGTGGGCTTCCGGATGCTGCATGTTGAAGTTAAACCATTTTGTGAGCATTGACTCCTCGATACGCGGACACTTTATAACCCTTTCAATCTTGTCACGTTTATGAAATGAAACCATATGTTGGCCGGGGAGATGACATTGCAGCGCGAGAACTGGTGGGTGACACTGGTGTAAGTCAAAACTGTATATCCTCCACATCGCTTCTGGAGGCCCTACCCACCGGGCCTCTCTGTACTCCTCGATCTCATCAACATTTCCTTTGGCATCCTTTTTCCCATTTTCCCTAACAGCAACAGATGTTCTATCATGGCCCTTGTAGATGTACTTGAAAAGATATTTCACAGACTTAATGCTGCTGCATGCCTCAACATTTATGTGGAAGTTGAAAGTACGTATCAAGTACGGGTTGTACGGAACAACCCATCGATTATCCAGCATGTGACCTCGAATCATTTCCCTACGACCATCATCACGTCTCCTGTACATCGGGTACGAGTCCTTACCTTGCGATGTTGAATCACAGAATGGTCGAGGGTAACGATTCATGAAGGACGGTCCTTTGTGCACGGGCATTCACGATTAAGCACCCCGCACGGTCCATGCATCATATGCTTTGTCACCATCTTGTAGAGCTCAGGGAATTTCTTCTTGTTTGGCAGCTCCGCAGAGATAAGCATGTCATATTGCTCAGGGCAAGTGATCTTGAACTTCTTTTGCATTATCAGCAACCAGTGTGCGTGTGGCAAGCCCCTCTTCTGGAACTCAACAACATATACGTATGCACGTACCCTTCCAAGTATGTCGTTGTGCAACAACCGCCTCTTCAGCTCATCCAACTTTGCCTTGAACACTCGAGACACGATATCTGGACGGTCCTGCGCCTGCTGTCCTGGATACATCTCATTCTTTATCTCTTCCCAATTTGGATTGCACGTCATGGTGAGGAAGATATCCGGTTTGCCATACTTTCGCACCAGAGCCATCGCGTCCATGTACCGCCGTCGCATATCACGAGGACCACCAATGAAAGTCGGTGATAGCACCGTACGCTTCCCAACCTCGTTCGCGTCTTCCACGCCTGTACGGTAGCTGTCAACCAAACCCAGGTATAAGTCAGCCCTCACTGTATCCTGATTGAAGCGGTAGTAGTCAAGACGCGAGCTTTCTATCTTCACATAGGTGTCGATGGCAAACTGCTAGAACAGACGCTTGCCGTACAGTATTGGATTGAAAATACCAGGCCGCATCTGAAACTTGTAGGCGTAGTAATCACGAACAGAAACACATAAATTTCCAGCGGAACCTACCACCATTAAGAAGGATTTATGCAATTACCCGCGCCATCATCTCCACCCTCCTGCATACGTGCCTTGCGTTTGGCTCGGGCTGCCTGCACCTGCGCATCAGTCACACCAACTTTGGGAATGCAGTTGTGCCACCCGAACTCTCCTCTTGGAAAGAAGAGAGGGTACGAGAGGGGGTCGTAGCACGCAAGATACGACCGGATGCCTTTCCATGACCTATCCTTCCCATGGAGCACAACGCTATTATCGAACTGACCCCGATGCTCACTTCCCACGATCCATACGGCCGCCACCTCAGACATTAAAGGCTTGTTATATACTCTCTGGTCCAGATGTTGATCAAGGTTGAACTCAATATGGACATCTGAAAAATCCTCTACCTCTCCCATAGGGCGAAGGTGATCGGAGTAAGGATTAATGCCACTATTTAAGATGCCAGCCAACGTACAAATGACCTCTCTATCTCTCTGTTCGGTCTTCTCGCGACACTTCTGTAGCCTATAATCAAGAGCTGGATCATTATCATAGAAATAAAGCTCGAGGTGAGATGATTCATAATTCTCTTCTTTCCCAAAGTTTTTTACATTATGGTAAAGAGCGCCATGCGCACAGAAAGTGTAAATACCACACTTCCGGGTGTCGGTGGTCGCACCATCAAGTTGGCAGTACAGAGAAGTGAATGAGAAATGGCCATTGAAATGTCTGATGTGCTCACCAAAATGTCTAGCATCAGCGTCTAAGGCCATCCACAACCGCATGAGTTCTTCCGGGGCCGGGTCGGCGGGGGCTATATGAATAGCTCCACTACGGCAGCAAAATCCTTTCGGTTCTCCCTCAAACTTCTTTGTATTGCAGAACTCGCAATTATCCACAGGCTTTAGCAAGTGGGTCTCGTCCTTGACATTGGCATAGACCGCACCGAATGGATCCGGTACATCGGGTTCGATGGTATCTTCATCTTCCATCGTGACATCAGCTTCCAGGTCGGCTTGATCATCATCCTCTTTTATAATATAAAGCATAGGTCAAGGGTGTTATATTATGTTGGTAATTTAATAATGCGGGATAATTGCATCGAGGTAAACTACCTTGTCCCGCAAAAAGGTAGCCTTCATCCTCTTCCTCGTCCTCCTCGAACACGACGTTCTCATCACCATCTAATGCAACACATGCACAACATTGGTGAGACGGACATAGGTAAACTTGCAAAATATGAACCGGAAGAGCTCTCATGTCTCACGACATTCACAATTCATGGGCACATACCTTCAACAACCGATGGTTGAGTGGCAGTACACCTCTCATGAACATCAACATGTTTAGAAGTCCCTGCAGAAGTAGAATGGCAGATGAGACACATATAAAGTGCCAACCCTTCCCCCCCGATCAGGTAATGTTGTCACCTGCTACTCCGGCATCAGATGAAATCACAATTCTGTCACCCAGAGGGTCGGTCTGTGTGATACCTTTATATATAAAAGTAAAACGCAGTCTGGTTAAGTGATCAATAACTCATCAGTTGTAATAATACACAAGTTGGCTAGTTCCTTACCATTGTCAACGACACAGGACTGTGTCGGCTCACTCGTAAAATTCTCTCTATCACCAGTGGTCCCTTTAGTGTTTCTCCCAATGGTACCTTTGAACTCTTGATTACGACAGTTTCGTCGAGAATTCCTCAATCCTGGAGTCAAGTGGGACGTATGGATAGTATTGGATAGAAAGGTCTCGGAGGTCTCTACTTCAGGAGGGGGTTCTTGAAAAGTTGGTTCGAAGTAAAAAGGTGTACCACCAATCTCAGAGATTTCCATCTTGTCCGAGGGTTTATCACCAGGAGGGAATATAAGCTGTGGTTTCCATTGAGGGTTTGCCATGGCGATGGAGTCAGGGTGCAAGTTGTTTGCACAGTGCTCCTTCCTCCTCTTTATATTATTGATGTTGACTTGCCTCCTACTCTCCTTCACCTCTTGCGGCGTCTTAAATAATCTCTTTGAAGCTCTTGCATCACGCCTCCTCTTCAGTAGTGCCTCCTTCGCAACAGGTGACATTTCCGCATAACGCGCCCTATTCCTCCTACGACCACGTTCGCCAGGAGAGAGGTTTTGGTCGTCCACAGTGTTGGGATCATCATTGCCTCCTAAAATCCATATTACCAATTGGTGCTAAATATAACAACTACGATAATCCTTACAAAGTAAATTAAGGACGCACAACAATTAACAGTGATTAGTTTAAAATTAGTTATCATTAATCATTAGAACAGAGGAGGTACTGATGCTAGATACAAAGTATTTTGGGGTTTGGCAGAGATGGCCCATTCTAATTATGATCTTAATCTTTTCAGAGAGAATTATAGTTTGCCATGGTCTTTTTTATTCTTTTTGGATGCAAATATACAGATCCCGGTTTGCTTCTTTACCCAGTCTAAATATGCAAACTAAATTAAGGGCGCACAACAACTAACAATTATCAGATTAAACAACAGCTCTCAATAGTTAACAGAAAAACTACAGACGTCAGTAATAAGTGGGGAAAAATAGAACCTACTGATGTTTGTTATAATATTTGGGGTATGGCCTAAGTGGCCCAAACAAAAAACATACATCTGACCTTAGTGACAAGAAAATAAGAGGTAACACATTTACCTCCATCCACATTTGCCCCAATGCAACTGTCATCTTTGACGCTGTCGTCGATCTCTACGTTGTTCAAAGCTTCGCCCCAAGCTATACGAGACACAAGTAGGTCGTCACCAATTGGTGGTACTATTGGTGGTACTATAAAAACATTTGGGATTAACAACACACTTAACTCCATCGATAGTTGTATTAATGCAACTGTCATTTATGGCTTCACCGTTGGTGTCCGAGTTGATCAATACGTCGTCACCAGCTACACGAATAAAACAGGTGTTGTAGTCCACATATAAACCCTTGTAATATAGAACAACAGATAAGACTTACCTGTCTTTTGATTGTTTTGATTCAATTGAAACCTATGGAGCCATTCATTATTATCGTCTCCATCCACTGCTACTCTAACATCTGCTAAGAAAAGAGCATTAGTAAAATAATCTCAATGAACTGGTACAATTAGACCTGGTATGTGCAGGATTAAGAGCACAATACCTCCATGAACACTCTTATCAATGCAATTGTCATTTATGCCCTGGAAATTGCTATCTGCGTAGGTCAATACCTCACCCCCAGCTACATGAAACGAACAGGTGATCAGGTCGATAACTAAACCCTCGTAATACCAAACAACCGATAAGACGAACCTGTTTGACAGTGCTCAGTCAATGGTCCACTTTGCAGACAATCATTATCATCATTTTCTTCCATTGGGACATGGACTTGACCTAGCTGATTGTCATCTGCAAGGGCCTTCTTCATCCTCCTCCTCTCACGTTGCTTCCTGTTTCTTTCATCTTTCTTCTCCCTTGACATTGCTGCATAACGTTCTTTTTCCCTCTGCCTCTTACGATCTGTAGAAGCCGATCCTTGTTGCAGCCCCTCTACCAAATCTGGGTTACACCATAGAAAAAGGAAGATGCATGTTGAGATGACATTTGAATTAAGAATCATCACCTGTTCGATATGTATTTGAGATGTTGCCAAGAGGGACCCCAGACCGTCTCGATGGTGACTGATGTTCCATGGCCGAAGCCTGCAACACATGAGAACATTATAATTAGAAAATTAGAAAACTACAGATTTAATTATCTCAGTATGGGCTACCAACTTAGTTTGCAGTAATGGTTATTCATATCCCTTTAATTAATAAAACCTCCTTGCACATAAATTAAGAAGATTGAAGGTCATTTCCAGAATTCATGTGCAGGTCCAAAAAAATTATAGAAACTTTGCAACAGAAATTGATTACTTAAATGGTGAGGAATTAGCACCAAAATTAGGATCAGCTAGTCAGATCCTAAATTTTACAGCAGAGTACCGTGGTCCGTGCTACGTGCAAAACAAAATTTCACTTATGTCCACCTGTTTAATTGCCTTAAAGGCTTAAACAATATAGTCACCTCATATTTAGATTTGATAATTATGAGCCAAAGAATGAACTTAAAACCAATACAAAATTTAGGAGCTTCTGCCATGACTGATTAGATATCTTTTCGCGTAATAGGGTTCTAGGACTGTTTCCATCCCCTACAACAGTTATTACTAACCCTTTGACAGTACAATCAGTTTGTAATTGTTGAATCAAAGAGGTCCAACTCTGCAAAAAAGAAGAAGAAGTCAGCATGATCTACAACTGTTGCTCATGATGCTCGCTGGTAATGAGGCCAATCAGATTGGAAAATACATGATAAAGTTTGATCTCTTTACAAATACATGATAATGGCTCTCTTTTATGCTCTACAACTAAACTGAGATCCGTAGCAACTAAAAGCATTTCTTCATGTTTGAAAAACAGTCCACACAGCTAGCCATGCTTTCAATGAAGCCATAATTAACCACCAGTTTACCAGCAGCAGGATGCAATTCTGGCAACATGTAGTGACACAAGGTCACACTGGATTAGAATATACATGTACACTAAATAAAGGTAGTTGAACTGCAAGAGAATTTTCTCAATGATAGGATTATGAAAACAAATGAGAAATGCAAACGAAAAAATGACTAATCAGTGTCGGATCGTATATAGCTCCAACAAAATTGATACAACATGTGCTGTCAAGAATGATCGAAGGCCTAGAAGTGAAGGAGTCAAAGTTGGCCTGCCTCAATACTGCTCTACTTATACTCTATAAGTAACATTAAAGGTGCTAAAAACAATTTAGCATTTAAACCCATAATTTTTGTGCCAAACATTAGAACACATCTGCTAGTGTGCAGAGTACAAAATCAGAAGTTCAGAACTCAAGACCCCACTTTCTGATATTAAACCTACGTTTGGACCACTAATGATCAAAGCTAGTACAACAGAAATTAATTTGTGATAATGCCATATAAAGCAGGCAAACATATAGTCATATCTGCAAGCCATATTTAGGAAGGCAAAACTTGAAATGTTCAAAATGAGATTGACACCTTTTTTTCTCCTCTTTGAACCTTTTAGTAGTAGAGAAATGAGATTGGCACAAGTGTGAAAAATCATTTTAGAAGTTTCAAGAAAATTTGGGCAGCAAATGTCTAACTTATTTAATAATCTTGTACCATTCTCGATATACCGTATGTAGCTCAGGAATCATGAACACAAATTGTGAACAACAATTTCAGGAATACTTTTATAATAAAGCTAGTTCAAGGTATGAAGGGTTCGATTGTGCTTTCTGCAAAGAAAAAATAGTGCTTCTACTTCAAAAATCAAGCTTTGTTGTCTCTACTGGCATATTTTCTGATTAGCCTCTCAAACTCAAACTTTGAGAAAAATGATCAGTGCTCCAAATAAATGACAGGACAATGGAGGCGTATTACACCAAGTGGCAGATTTTCACTGCCAGAAAATCAGTCAAAATAGACATTTGGGGAAAAACCGGACATGATATCTTACGGAATAACCAGATGCAGTAAAAATCCATTCAATTTTCACACGTGCGGGACAAAGTATTATGAATTGAAGAGTACTACTTTTGCACATGAAAGTAATGGCCTAATAATTAACATGTAGCCAACAAATACTCAGAGGAAATTCACATGTGAAGGGAGATTAATAATTACCTCAGGTAGCGATGTCGTGCTATATAAATTACACTTATATCGAGGAGGTCCGTGCGTCGCACAGGATCAGCAAGGAAGCACAACGGCGACGGCGACAGGGTTACATGCGGCGGCGACGGCGACCCATTACAGGCGGCGGCGACGGTGGCGGGTTCTCGTAGAAGACGATGTCGAATCGTAGGCGACGGTGACGACGGCCGGTTACCAGCGGCGAGTAATGGACGGAGATGGTGTCGCCGATCCGTTTTTGCGACAACCATGACGATGGTCGCGGCTGCGCGGACAACGGCGGCGGAGCGGACGGCGCGGCGTAGCACGGCGGGGCGGAGCCGACGGGGGTGCTTCGCGGCGGCGCGGATGACCGGAGCAGCGGCGCGGACGACGGGGCGGAGCAGCGGCGCCTACGGGGGCTCCGTGGCGGCGCGGATGACCGGAGCGGCGGCGCGGACGACGGGCGGAGCAGCGGCGCCTACAGGAGCTCCGTGGCGGCGCGGTCGATGGGCGTCGCGGACGGCGAGTCGAGGGGGCGACGCGGAAGGCGGATCAGAAACGGATGTCGTTTTCTTTTTTTCTCACGGACGTTGTTTCCTTTTTTTATGTCGTGGATTTTTTTTCTCACGGACGTGGTTTGTGGCTTTGTTTCTTTTTTTGCCGTGGATTTTGTGCCGCTGATTTCGTGCCGCGGATGTGGAGCCGTGGGGGGCAGATTTGCGCGAGCCAGACGCACGGCGGGGGAGGGGCAGACACACGGAGTCGGAAAAAAAGTATGACCAAGTTTTTGTCTTACTTTTATTTTTTTTAGGAGTAGAGATAGAGGCTCGACGGCGGCCGGTCAGGGAACTGATCACGAGCCGCGCCAAGGGTCGTGGCCTCGTGGGAAAAAAGAGTTCGCAGTCGGACGGACGTCCGCTCCCTTGGCTGATTGGGCTACGAGCCTCCTGGTACACGCATGCACACGTGCACATATATGGGTTTGGACGACCTGTGCGCACCTTGGGCTCTCGGCCGTCGCACCTGATGTCCTCCTACCCTTAGGGCCAGCCGTGGGTGCTGGCAGCCGCGCCGGCTGGCCCTGTGGTGACCGGCCGGCGGGGCCTGACCGATGGATTTTTTAGTTTTTTCTAAAAATTGTTTTCCGAGAGTCAAACTGTAGTCATGACAGACTTGTGGGGGGGGGGCTCTTGGCAAACGGTTGTTTGCTGATCGGATGTTGTCGTGAGCTCTTTGCCGAGAGCAAGTTAGCTCTCGGCAAACCTTGTGCCGAGCGGAAAGGTGCCCTTGCCGTGAGCCCCTAGCTCACACCAAAGACTCGGTTTCCGGTAGTGTGGACCTGCCGCGTGCTCACGGTAAAGGTGTGGTTTCCGGTACTGTGGCTCATGGCAAAGGCTGGTCACCCTCCCCGTACTCCGACGGCTCGCGGTCGTCACTGGTAGGTCGGTACGTCATCCCTGATTTCAATTCGGCCGAAGAAACACTTCGTTTGTTGCGAAATTAGAGGGCGGTGCTGGGAAATTCGCTCCGCTAGAGGCTTCTTTCAGGCAACTACCTTGGCTGCTTCCAGGACAGGGGTGGAGCTAATTGATGCACGTGTATGCACGGGAATACCTAACAATTTTGCCAAAAGATTGAGTATATATATGATATATACCTGTGTATAGCTCGTATAGCTTGTGTTAGGAAAATTTAATAGTTCTTAGCTTCCTATCTCAGCCCAAAATCACTTCAAACAGACCAACAATCAAACAGGTGATTTTAGTCTGACCTTCAGTCGGCCTTTTGTTTTTGGTTAGATGCTTTGAGTTAATTCCCTGTAAGAACTCTTGTACTCTGTGTTTTAGTTTAAAAAGTTTTTAATGTTGTGGGGATCCCCACAGTTTGCGCTAAAAAAAAAATGAAACATGCCTTTCTCCTACCTTTTCTCACACAATTTGTTTTCTAAGGAATACCCAACTGCCAATTTCTAGTTCCGCCACTGTTCCAGGAGGAGATCGAGTCTCATGAAATTTGGTTGCTCATAGAATGAGAAAGCACTCAATTAATTTTGATTACGAATTGGGACTTCAGTTCCCGGCAGCAGGGTGGAGTGCGAGCGGTGCAAGAAGGTTGATGAGGGCCCAGAGAGGTAGGGAAAACGTGAGCGCCGGACTTCTTGGGCGCCGGCTGAGGCTTGCAGCTTGCTCGAGGGATTTCTTGGCCGCCGGCTATGAGAAGGAGAGGAGAAGAGGAAGAAGATAAGGGCAATTTGGTTCAAATTTTTTGAGAAACATGTTGAAGAGGTAGGTAATGATATATTTTATACAAAGTGTGAATTGCAATGACACAGTTACGAATAAATGAATTGTAATGGTATATCTCCAAACCGCGAGAATTGTAATGGCATGAATCCAATTAACCCTACTATATACATGAACTGTCATATGATGTCATCATGCCCCTAAAAAACAATACACGACCTGCTGAAAATGACTGACTCCAACTAAACTCTATGTACTGGAGACCAGGACATGTAACTGAAATCGATCCACCTAAACCTAACTGACGAACTAAGAAAAAAACTGAAACCAGACACAAAGTAGGGATTACTGAGCAGAACTAACATTGGCCGGCTAATCTACACAAACCTAACCGAAACATCCTAGACAGAGCCAAAGATCACCAGCGTTGGCACAAACTGACAAACATAAACAGTTAATAGAAAAAGAAATTGCTTCATGTCAGTTTCACACAAATAGAAGTTGTATCCTACAAAATGTGAACATAAATCTATTTACTTCCTATGGACTATAAATACATGGCAAGTTAGTAACTAAGTGAAAAATCATAATATCAAAATAGAATAATAAGCATAACAAATATGCATGTAAAGGTTCCTCTAGCATGAAAACAAAAAAAATGAAATCCAGTTTCAACTAGATAAAACCTAATATTTATCTACATGCTCACTCTATGTTCAACTAGCAGGCACATAAAAAAACTCTAGCAAACACCACAAATTGAGATATCAACGTGAGAGGCCAAGGACAAAACACTAAAAAAGAATGAAAGGGAAATGCAAATGGTCGACCATCAGAGACAGCTAAAACAAGGGTTACATTGCTCACAAGTATCAACATAGCGCAATACAAAAAAGATTACTTCCTAACTCATCTACATAAATGACTAGTTATTTCCTATATGTTTCAAACAGGGGCAAGTTACTTCCTATCTAATGTAAGTTAATGACTAGTTACTTCCTAAGTGTCTTAAATCAGGTCCATCTTACTTCCTATCTCATGTAAATCAATGATTAGTTACTTCTTATATGTTTTAACCCAAAGACAAGTTACACCTCTGATTAAACACACAAAAAATAGTTACTTTTTTTATCATGTGGATCCATCATTCATGATTAGATAGATTATTATTTACTTTCGATCTCATAAAAAAATGATGAAGGTAATTTCCTAGACCAGATTTATAGTGACATGTTACTTCCTACCTCATTTTTAAAAAAAAAAGAATGAGCATGTAAATAGTGCTACCACTATTTATTTAGGTTTTGTAATTTTTAAGCATAGAAAATCAGAGGTCGAATAAAAGTAAGCATGTTAAAGTTTTATGGGCAACCTCCCATGAGCTTCGTAACATGAAAATTTTCTAAGAGTTAAACAGATGATGCATTAGTACCAGTACAACATACCATATTACTATAAGTATCAATACAATATAATTGATGTGATCATGGTTAGAGGGTGTTTGTTTAGTAGGTAACTGACCACTGATTGTGGAGAAACACAGCTGCCCCAATACGCAACAAAACAAAAGAGTATTTAGACCAACAATAAGTTAGTGGCACCTGCAAAGAGTGTCACAAGTAAGCTGACAGGATACATCGCCACAAATTTTAGAAAAAAAGGCACCTAGCTAGTTCATTTGCTCCTATAAAATATAAAAAATATTTGTTAATATGACATATTCAAACATTCATCTTCACAAATGTTGTCAATCAATCCTATATATATATATATATAGTGAGACTAATGGGAGCCCAGGGCTTCCAATAGTTATTGGAAGCCCTGGTCAACCCAGCCAACAAACCAGCCACGTGCCCACCTCCATCTCCCTCACAGCCAACCAACCAGCCACGTGCCCACCTCCCACCTCCATCTCCCTCCCACCTGACGCATCCATGCATGCAGATCCATCTTTTTGCTTTTTAGTTTTTCCACGATAATTCTTCACACGAGACTCCAATTCAGAAACGGTTTTCACCTTAAGATTCGTGACATTTTTATGCACAATTTGAGATCCATTGTGAATATTTTTTTTGAATTTTTTGAATTCAAAATTTTATATGACCATAGATGCCCGGACGGCAGGTTTGTATGACCCGGACTACAAGTTTGTATTACCCAGCCGACATGTTTGTAAGATCTGGACTATGAGTTTGCATGACTCGGACTGCAGGTTTGTATGATCCGCGATGGTAAGATTCTATGACCCGGACTACAAGATTTTGTGACCTGCGAGGCTGCGACAACAGGTTTCTATGACCTAGATGAAAGGTTTCTATGAACTGGACAACATGTTTCTATGACCTAGACACTAGATTTCTATGACCAAGACACCGGAATTTGAAATTTGAATACAAGTGTTGAGCCTAGTGAAAGATTTTTTTTACACGGATGACAAGTTTCTATGACCCGGATGACAGGTTTATATGGCTCGGACTACATGTTTCTATGCGGTCCCCACGCGCATAGAACCCGCCGCACACGTGTCCATGCGGTCCCCACGTGCGCCCGCTACCGTTCGTTTGAATCACACCCTTTCCTCTCCTCTCCTCTCCCGGACGATAGGTTTTGCATGACCCAGATGACAGTCTTGTATGACTCGGATGACAGGTTTGTATGACCTGACCAACAGGTTTATGTGACCCGCAACAATATGTTTATATGACTCGGTCTATAGATTTATATGACCGAACAACATGTTTCAAAGATCCGAAAGATAAGATTATATGACCCAAACGACAGGTTACCATGACCCCAAGAATATGTTTCTATGACTCAGATGACAGACCCGAACAGAAGGTTTCACGCAAACATAAACATAGAATTATTCAACATGGACTTGGATGCTTTTGTTCTTCATTGTAGCACACAAGCATTCATGCCGCTCAATATTTATGATCAAAATTACAAATGCTTGATCAAGAACAAGCAAAAAAAATATATGATTTTTTCCATTCGCAATCCGTTTAGAACTTAAGCTCCTCTTCAACTTGCAACTCTCATGGGCATACAGACCTGCAAGACCAAGCATATAAATATAGTATCTATGCTCATATGCTAGCACTTATATGATCAACAACTAAGATGCAAATAAAGATATTATTGCAGGCGACATATAGTATCTATGATCAAACAAGATTCAAAATCATTAGCCACCATACAACCGCTATGTAGGAAAGATTCCACATTTTTTCCAATTAAAAGCAAGAGACTCTAAAAGCAATGGCATAGAAACAACAAGAGGAAGTCATATAAACATGCATCTCAATCGAATTCAAAATTTTGTATGATCCGGACTGAAACAATATTCCCTACCAGATGCAAACAAGCATATAAACCAGTCTACAGGTCACAGAAATCTACCGTGCAAGTTATAGAAATATATGCATATAAATGTACAAAAACGAGCATATAAACCTATGAACACAAGCATATAAATGTTGATCCGCTCATTTTTTCTAGATTTGAAATTTGAATATAAGTAGACAAAAATGACATGTCCCACCTGACACATGCATCATATAAATCTGACACATGAAGTTATAGAATTTAAAATTTGAATGCAAGTGTCATATAAACAAGTGGGAATTATCATACAAACAGTGATCTATGCTCGTATGCTAGCACATATATGATCAACAACTAAGATGCACACAAAGGTGTTATCACAGGCAACAGATAGTATGTATGATCTAACAAGGAACTACAAGCAAACACATAGTATCTATTTTTTTCCCGAACAATAACAGATAGTATCTATGATCAGGTATCAAGCACTAGCATGTACATGATTGTAAGCATGTGCACACAGGACTGATAGCAAAAGGATGATCATATAAACCAGAAAGAAATAATTGGATTTTGTCAGTCATATAAACTAGCAAGGATGATCATATACACTTGGGAGCAAATCGTGTACCACATCATCATAAGTCATACAAAAGCAATGCTAGTAGTCATATAAACCAGCGCACAACAGCACATTCAGCCGTCACCAACAGTTTCATCTTCAGAGGCATTCCATCAAACAGATGATATGCATCTTCTTCTCAAGCTCCAACAAGCAGAAATGATTTACTTTTTTCCACGGAAAGATCCAACAAGCAGATTCAACATTTATGAAGGATTTGAGTGTGAATTGAAGGGGGTAAGGATGGAGGGCACCTTGCCTAGCTGCGGGATTCAACAGCGCTCGAGGCCTCGAGCTCCCCTCTCCAGCGGGGACATGGTGGCGCGGGACACGTCGCCCGAGCCGGTGGACAGGGAGGCAGATCGGCTGCGGGGGTCGGCGCTAGAGGTGTGGCTCGCCACAAGCAGGCGCTGTGTGCTGCCTGCAATCCCCCGCGTGGACCTCACCAGTGCCGTCGCCGTCTGCCGTGATGGAGCCAGTGCCGTCGCCGTCCGCCAGGACTTCGCCAATGCGCATCGCCGCTCGTCGGAGGAGGGGGCGCCGCCGGTGCGGTGGGCTGCGGCCGGCGACAGGGCAGTGCCGCAGCCAGGGGAAGGCTACGAGCCCACCGGCCGCTCGCCGGACGCAGGAGCCCTCCGGTCGCTCGCCAAGGAGCACCTCCACGCCGCCGCTCGAAGGCCGGCAGTGGGCTCCCGCAGCTCGCCTGGCGCGCCACCGCGGGAGCTCGCCTGTTCCGCGCGCGTCGACGAGGGAGGAGGGGGCCGAGTCGACGTGGTGGACTGCGGTCGGCGGAGGGGCGACGCCGCCGACGGTGCAGCCGGTGGAGGGGCGACGCCACCGTCTTCTGGAGCTCGCCGTCGGGGGTCGCGCTCGCTCGGCAGGGGCTGCTCGCTGCGTCGCTAATGGCGAAGCTGCTCGCCACGGCGGTGAGGAAGGTGAGAGGTGGGGAGGTCGCCGGTGCCGTGCGCCCTGCCCTCCCGGTGGGTGATTTTGAATCGCTCTGGTGGGGAATCAGGGGAGGAGATAAGGTGGAAGGGAGGATAGAGATAAGGTGGGTCCCGCCGGTGGGAATGTGGGGGGAGGAGATAAGGTGGACCCCGCTGGTGGGTTGGTGGGAATGGGGCAGCACGTGACCGGACCGCTGGTTGGCCAGACTCGGGTGTATGGGCGCGGGTTCTGGCTGGGTTGGTTGGCTGGGGCTTCCAATAATTATTGAAAGCCCTAGGCTCTCAATATGTATATATATATATATATATATATACTATAAAAGGGGAGGCCAGGCGCATTGCAGAAGGCATCAAGAAAGAATCAATCAAGAAATCGATCGATCAACGAAGGCATTCGACACCACAAGACCACTCCACCTTCCACCATCCAATATCCTATGAAGAGCCCCACTACCTCAGAGCCCCTCTGAGGAATCAATAAGTTAGAATTAGTACTACCACCCCCTACCGTTGTATTACTCCACCACCTTGTGTAATCATAGAATAAAGGAGGCCGCAGTGTCCCTCCGGTGCTTGTAAGGTAATCAAGGTTTGTGCTAAGTGCTTGGGGTTTCCCGAAAGGGAAAGCCGTGTGTAAGCTTGCCTTGCTGTAATGGATTGAGCTTCCTTTCGTGAGTTTCCCTGCTGTGTTTAGCTTGTTCGTATGGGACGACGTCTCTATGCTAGGGACCCTAGAGGAGAAACCTCTGCGTGTGATGTTCTCGTGTTAGCCCTGGTAGCGGCGTGTGTGGAGAACCCTGTGTCCGCAGAGAAGTGTACCCTTCGGGTGGAACTACCTGGGGAGACGATAGAGCCTGAGTCCTGTGTGTTCGTAGTTGAGCGTAGCGAGGGAGACGATCGGGTCGGCCAGTTCCTAAGCAGCGAGCCTGTGATGCGCTCGGTGAGTACCGAGTAGGACTGTCACAAGCATAGTCGCACGACCGGCGGATTTGTTGGTCTCGCCAGCCTGCAAAAGATCCTGAGAAATATACGCACGCATAACCCGCATACTCACACACATATTCACTAAATAAGCATAATTACTGTTGCAAATAGTGTCCGCGAAAGCGACGCTCCGGCAACGTAAAAATTTGCATGCAAATTAATTAATCACTCCACTCACACACCCTGCATCCCTCACAGGTTACCAAAGGGAAATTTTGGGAAATTCAAATTTCAAAATTCGAGTTACTATTATGCTGATTTAGTGAATATGTGCGTGAGTATGCGGGTTATGCATGCGTATATTTCTCAGGATCTTTTGCAGGCTGGCGAGACCAACAAATCCGCCGGTCGTGCGACTATGCTTGTGACAGTCCTACTCGGTACTCACCGCGCGCATCATAAGCTCGCTGCTCAGGAACTGGCCGACCCGATCGTCTCCCTCGCTACGCTCAACTATGAACACACAGGACTCAGGCTCTATCGTCTCCCCAGGCAGTTCCACCTGAAGGGAACACTTCTCTGCGGACACAGGGTTTTCCACACACACCGCTACCAGGGCTAACACGAGAACATCACACGCAGAGGTTTCTCCTCTAGGGTCCCTAGCATAGAGACATCGTCCCATACGAACAAGCTAAACACAGCAGGGAAACTCACGAAAGGAAGCTCAATCCATTACAGCAAGGCAAGCTTACACACGGCTTTCCCTTTCGGGAAACCCCAAGCACTTAGCACAAACCTTGATTACCTTACAAGCACCTGAGGGACACTGCGGCCTCCTTTATTCTATGAGTACACAAAGTGGCGGAGTAGTACAACGGTAGTGGGTGGTAATACTAATTCTAACTTATTGATTTCTCAGGGGAACTCCGATGTAGTGGAGCTCTTCATGGGATATTGGATGGTGGAAGGTGGAGTGGTCTTGTGGTGTCAAATGCCTTCGTTGATTGATCGATCGATTGATTGATGATTTCTTGATTCCTTCTGCAATGCGCCTGGCCTCCCCTTTTATAGAGCTGGAGGAGCCTTCTGGATGACCTCCACACCTGGCACTCATGGTCTTCAATTATTCTACTTCACTGTTGCCTTGACAGCTGGACGGTGCAGCAGGCTTCAATAATTGTCCTGGCTACAGTTGAAGTACTGTTTATTCCTTGCTCTGTCATTTGTCTCGCACTTGTCTGTCTGTGACTTTTGGAATTTATTAGGTAGGGTCTTTCTGGCTCCAATAATTGATGTTGCAAAACATCAATTGAAATAAAAATATTCTATCTTATTATATATCCCACGGCCGAATTGTTGATAATACTTTATCAACACATAGGAAAATATATTTATAGTATTATTTCTTATTCATCATTGTCTTCATTGTCTGCTTCTTCGGTTGCCATAATTCATACCAAGACAATAATTCACGATATTCTTTCCTGAGCTGACATTCCTCACCGTAATTGGGCTTAATTAATCTTCCTACTTCTCTCTGTATGATACTATTTTTGCCATAATATTCTCGTAAAAATATTTTTGTTATCTAATTTTGATACATCATGATCAAACTTTGTATTTCCTTCTATTTCTTTTGCTTCACTGAATATTCTCCAGTTATCATGATTTGTATCTTTGGCAAATAATTCCTCATAATTTCTCCATGCATCAGCTGACCATACAGCAGGAAATTTATATATTCCTTTTGTAATATAAATATCATGACTTGCTGGTCTTATTGGCGGTGTAAATTTTGGTGGATTGGAATAGAATTTAATTTTATATCTTACTTGAACACAAGCTAATCTCTTACATGGTTCTTTAATAGCACTTCCAAGATCTGACTGTATTATTTCTTCCAATGTACCATATATGTCATGAATTAACCCATGATCAATAATGGTTTGTAAGAGATAGTATCTCCAATATTTCTTTGAATATTTCTAAAATATTTTAAATTTATATCAGCCTTAAATATGACAAATTTTTGATAAGGCTTGACAATTAGCTTGTCATCAAGATGTAGTAGAGGGAAAATATTTGCATTAACAATTATTCCTAGATTCTTTTCCTTTCCTTAGTATAATTTCATTAAATAATTTTGTATATCTTGAAATGTTTTATATTGTCGATCAGCATATTTTTTCCAAATTATATCTATAATATCTTGTGTGAAATATGATAAGACTTGCTCAGTCTTAAAACTTATTCTAGGAAGAAGAAACTCTTGCGGAGTATTGGTTAAATATTTATTTTCTTTTTTTATTTCTTCTAATTTAGCTTCCTCTACTGGCTCTTTCTTATTTATTTCATATTTAACTTTTGAGCTATCATTATTTTTATATTGTTGTTCTAGACATAAAATACATGCTTGTTTTAAACATAGACTACACATTGATCTTTGCTTTGGATAATATATGCAATATACACATCTTGTATTAAAATCACTTCTTTTATGGTCCCAATTATTTTTACAATCTATTTGCTCCATCATTTCTATTTTTAATCCAGCTAGTTCATCAATTAGATTTAATTCTTCATCAGTAGACTCTTTTTCTTCATCATATTCTATTTCATCTGTCTCTATTATTGAATATATTGACTCATCATCCATAATATCATCATCACATACTAGGATATTTTCATTCACACTATCTATTATTAACATTTTCTCTTATTCTCCTTGTTTATTAGAATACATTTTCTTATCTTTGTTAGGACAGGTTTTACTTAAATGATCTGGTGAATTACAAATAAAACATCTGCATGTACTATCATAGTTCTTTCTAGGGTTATATCTTCTTACATTTCTTTTATGAAGGAAAGGAGCTCTATTATCCGATCTCCTTAGAAAGTATCTTTTCTTTGTTCTCACATTACTCCTTTTATAATTTTTAGGATATTTCTTACTTCTAGTTCTCTCTTCTCCATATGTCATGTATTTGAACTATTCTATTGCAAAAATTATAATCAGATTGCTTCATTGATTTTTGTGCTTGTATGTTCGTGCATACCTTTCTTAGTTGCTTAAAGACAAATGTTATAGCCTGAGAAATATTATATTATTTACCATTAGATTCTTTTTTATATTCCTCAAATATCATAGAACCTAAAGGATCTGGTAATTTGTTAAAATATCTCTCAACTATTCCTTTATTATAACCTTGTTTAGCAGTTGTAGCATTGTACAAATAATGTTGAGATAATTCTTTTATTCCTTTCCAGCTTGTTAATGTTAATTTTTCTATTTCTTTTAGTCTTTCATTTTGTAATGTGGTATAACCTAATTCAGGATCTTCATCTAAAATAATGTTTGATATGACATTTGCAAAATTATATGGATTACTACCAGCTCTTTTTAAGTCTGCATAATACTGAGGATAAATTTCTACCCATTGTTCCTATAGAACTTTGGCAGATTCTCCTAAAAAGGTTTCTAAGTAGGTAATCATATCTTCTACTCTTTCTCCAATATTATGCTGATTTTGTATATATTTTTGAACTATGAGGCCTTTCCATATGCTAATAATATTTGGCCAATCTATAGGGTCATGTGCTGCTAGATTTAATATACCTCCATCACTTTTGGAGTTTTGAAATTGTACAGTTTTTTCAAATTCTCTTCTTTTAGAACCCATATGCTTATATTGACCAAGTATATAGGTATATGCAGGTTCTTCTTTTTCTGGTGGCCAAGTTCCTGGTCTTGTAGATGATCTATCCTTCTCACCTTCAATTTTTATACCTACATTTCCTTCATTTTCTCTTCTTCTTTTTGAAGGACCTAAATCCATTGCTTCTATAGCATCTTCAATTTTGGAAGAGTATTCATTATGTTCTAAGCTACAAACCATATTTACATCTTCATCCTTTTCTTCATAGCTTTCTAACAAAATTTTATTATTAATTTCCCATTGTTCATCTTCACTTATTGTATTGTTTTCTTCTTCTATTATTTTAACTAAATCTTTTTCAGATCTACTTTCTTTATTGTCTATTTTTGAAGCAATTTTATTCTTTTCTACTGATATACTAGGTTTTTCGCTATTTATATCTTTCTCTTTCTTAATCCTATTAAGCCTATATATTTCTCGCCTGAAGTAGAGTTCTTTTTCTCTTATAGCAGGCCATTCATAAAGCATTGAAGTATTATATTCGTCATGAATTTTACTCAACTTATATTCATAATGTTTTATTTCATTTTCTATACTTAATTTTTTTATGAATTCACATACACTATGTCTTCTATTTTCTTCAATATTTGGTTCTGAACTGGATGCTTCTAAATCATCTAGACTTCTTTCTTTATAATCTACAAATCCAATACTAGTTAACCCTTTACTATTTTCATAGCTAATATAATCTTTTGGTTGCTTTAAAACCTTAGGTTCTATTAAAGCACCAATATTCCATTCTTCTCCTGCTCTTTCATCAGAACTTATTTTCAGAGGACTCATGAATTTTATTCCTTTAGATTGCATACTTTCTATTACATTATTGATATTTACCTTATATTTGGTTCCACTTCTATTGGTTAACCTGCCTATAAATTCAATACTTACTAATAAATTTGTTCATTTGAAGTCTTCTTAGCCTTTAGTCTGAAAACTAAATGCCATTTTATCTATAAATTCTTTTACTGGCATTATTAAGTCTGGAGCTATGTATGTTATTAACATATTTTCATTCATATCTCCTTCTAGAAAACCCAAAGCTGCCTTATTTATTGAATCCCATCTTTTATCTAATAGTGTGATTAAAACTTTTGTTCCTAGTTTCTTCCTTGTCATTCCTTTAATTCCTATGATATACATTCCTTGATGTATATATTTGTATCCTGAATATTTTAGACTATTCTCAAACTGTTTACTAACAATTCTTAGTTGAACTGGTTCTGTTAAAACACTTAATTCTACTTCTCTAGATATTCTATATAAACCACTTTTATTTTCAAACCATCCCATTTGATATATTTGTTGTGGTTTTATTTTTCGTAAAGTATTCTTTTGATATCTTTCAAGATCTCTTTCTACATCTATCATTTCTTCCAGGTTTTCTATATCATCACATCCTCCTTTTAATTTATCCATGATACTTAATGGTCTTGTGTCTTTATTTATTAACTGGAGTGACTTGTCTCTTCTAGACAAGCTCTCAGATACTTCCATTTTTCTGAATTCAAAGATCTATTCAATTCAATTATTCCTGATGATGATAGCACAATATCTTTACTATGTTCAGAAGTATTAATATTATCAAGCTTTTTATATAAACTTGATATATCTTTTTTGATATAATCACTATTTTGGCTAATTCTTCCTAATGAATTTTTACTTTCTTCAATTAATTGTAGGGCTAACTCTAATTTATTATGTGTGATGAAATATTGTTCTACTAGATGCTTATGTTCTTTTTGTAATTTTTCAAATTTTAATTCTAGGTCGTCTTGCCTTTTACCCCAAGCTATATAAAAATTATGTAAGAGATCAACTAATAGATTTATCTAACCGTGCGAAGTATGCCAAATATGTTCTTCAGAACTATTTACTCTGCACCTGATATTTATATTCTCTTTAGTATTAACAGTCTTTCCAGTATTTACTTCTAAGTTCAAGTAATGTAACTTCTCTATTTTCAAAAGATATAGCAAGAAAATTCAAATTTAAATCAACCACGGCTCTGATACCACACAGGGTAGAGGGGGTTACTTCGAAAATTCGGAATATTCAAATTTCAAAATTCGAGTTACTATTCACAGCACTATTCAAATTCAGCACTCACTATTCAAATTCGGAGAACTATTCAAATTAGATGCTACTATTCAAATTAGGGATATGAACAGTGCAATAGCACTCACCGAGAGTGACTCAGGCACTCAAAAATTCGGCACTATGCAAACACTATGCAAGCACTATCTTTATGGGTGGATGTGGATGCAGGGTGTGTGAGTGGAGTGATTAATTAATTTGCATGCAAATGTTTACGTTGCCGGAGTGTCGCTTTCGCAGACACTATTTGCAACAGTAATTATGCTGATTTAGTGAATATGTGCGTGAGTATGCGGGTTATGCGTGCGTATATTTCTTAGGATCTTTTGCAGGCTGGCGAGACCAACAAATCCGCCGGTCGTGCGACTATGCTTGTGACAGTCCTACTCGGTACTCACCGCGCGCATCACAGGCTCGCTGCTCAGGAACTGGCCGACCCGATCGTCTCCCTCGCAACGCTCAACTACGAACACACAGGACTCAGGCTCTATCGTCTCCCCAGGCAGTTCCACCCGAAGGGAACACTTCTCTGCGGACACAGAGTTCTCTACACATGCCGCTACCAGGGCTAACACAAGAATATCACACGCAGAGGTTTCTCCTCTAGGGTCCCTAGCATAGAGACGTCGTCCCATACGAACAAGCTAAACATAGCAGGGAAACTCACGAGAGAAAACTCAATCCATTACAGCAAGGCAAGCTTACACACGGCTTTCCCTTTCGGGAAACCCCAAGCACTTAGCACAAATCTTGATTACCTTACAAGCACCGGAGGGACACTATGGCCTCCTTTATTCTATGATTACACAAGGTGGTGGAGTAATACAGCGGTAGTGGGTGGTAGTACTAATTCTAACTTATTGATTCCTCAGGGGTACTCTGAGGTAGTGGAGTTCTTCATGGGATATTAGATGGTGGAAGGTGGAGTGGTCTTGTGGTGTCGAATGCCTTCGTTGATTGATCGATTTTTTGATTGATTGATTTCTTGATTGATGATTTCTTGATGCCTTCTGCAATGCGCCTGGCCTCCCCTTTTATAGAGCTGGAAGAGCCTTCTGGATGACCTCCACACCTGGCACTCAGGGTCTTCAATTATTCTACTTCACTGTTGCCTTGACAGCTGGACGGTGCAGCAGGCTTCAATAATTGTCCTGGCTACAGTTGAAGTACTGTTTATTCCTTTTGCTCTGTCCTTTGTCTCGCACTGTCTGCCTGTGACTGTTTATTCCTTTTCCAAAAGTCACAAGCAGACAGTGCGAGATAAAGGACAGAGCAAAAGGAATATACAGTACTTCAACTGTAGCCAGGACAATTATTGAAGCCTGCTGCACCGTCCAGCTGTCAAGGCAACAGTGAAGTAGAATAATTGAAGACCCTGAGTGCCAGGTGTGGAGGTCATTCAGAAGGCTCCTCCAGCTCTATAAAAGGGGAGGCTAGGCGCATTGCAGAAGGCATCAAGAAATCATCAATCAATCGATCGATCAATCAACGAAGGCATTCGACACCACAAGACCACTCCACCTTCCACCATCCAATATCCCATGAAGAGCTCCACAACCTCAGAGCCCCTCTGAGGAATCAATAAGTTAGAATTAGTACTACCACCCACTACCGTTGTATTACTCCACCACCTTGTGTAATCATAGAATAAAGGAGGCCTCAGTGTCCCTTCGGTGCTTGTAAGGTAATCAAGGTTTGTGCTAAGTGCTTGGGGTTTCCCGAAAGGGAAAGCCGTGTGTAAGCTTGCCTTGGTGTAATGGATTGAGCTTCCTCTCGTGAGTTTCCCTGCTGTGTTTAGCTTGTTCGTATGGGACGACGTCTCTATGCTAGGGACCCTAGAGGAGAAACCTCTGCGTGTGATGTTCTCGTGTTAGCCCTGGTAGCGGCGTGTGTAGAGAACCCTGTGTCCGCAAAGAAGTGTTCCCTTCGGGTGGAACTGCCTGGGGAGACGATAGAGCCTGAGTCCTGTGTGTTCGTAGTTGAGCGTAGCGAGGGAGACGATCAGGTCGGCCAGTTCCTGAGCAGTGAGCCTGTGATGCGCGCGGTGAGTACCGAGTAGGACTGTCACAAGCATAGTCGCACGACCGGCGGATTTGTTGGTCTCGCCAGCCTGCAAAAGATCCTGAGAAATATACGCACGCATAACCCGCATACTCGCGCATATATTCACTAAATAAGCATAATTATTGTTGCAAACAGTGTCCGCGAAAGCGACTCTTCTGCAACGTAAATTTTTGCATGCAACCTAATTAGCCACTCACACACCCTGCATCCACATCCACCCATAAAAGTGAAGATAGTGTTTGCATAGTGCTGAAATTTTGTGGGTGCCTGAGTCACTCTCGGTGAGTGCTCTCGCACTGTTCATATCCCTATTTTGAATAGTAGCATTTATTTAGAATAGTGCCTTGAATTTGAATAGTGAGTGCTGAATTTGAATAGTGCTGTGAATAGTAAACTCGAATTTCGAAATTTGAATATTCCGAATTTCTGAAGTAACCCCTCTGCCCGTTGTGTGGTATCAGAGTCGTGGTTGATTTAAATTTAATTTTTGCTATATTTTGGTTAATATGGAAAGTTTAGTTAGTCAGATACAATTTATGAACAAAAGTTAAAGAAAATACCAAATGAATATAACACGTCCATGCTATGTGAATGGGCTGCTATTCGAGAAAAAGAAATATATTTTATTAGAAAGCTAGCTAGGCTCAGGGAAGAATTAAATAATAATAAGTTCAAAAATCCTATTATATAAAAGAAACAAGAAGATGAAATAAAGCAATCAGATAAGAAAGAAATTAGAATTGATGAAATTATACAATCACATAATAATAAGCATAAATTTGAAGAAAAACAAGGTGAAATGAATGATATGAACTTATCAGAAATTTGTGAAGAAGAAGAAAATAATTCTCAACAATACAAAGAATATATAGAATCTCTAGATGATGTAGAATGGCATAACTTAGAAAATGCCATGGAAGCTTTAGAAATAAAAACTACAAATGAAGAAGTTAAAACTGAATTAATGGATCAAGGAGATTGTGAACATGATTGGATAAAAGGAAGAGGTGATTATAATATAAGATGCGCTTTTTGCATATATTATCCTAGTCAAGATAATAGATTTACATGTAGTATATGTTTAAAACAAGCATGTGCAGCATGTTTAAAAATATCTAATCAAAAATGGAGACAAGAAATAGAATTAGAAGCACAAGATAAAATTTTAGTAAGCAGAGTTAGAAATTTAGAAAATAGAATAAATAATTTAGAAGCAGAATTAGAAGAATTAAGAAGCATGATAGAACTTAAAGAAATAAATAAAAACAAATAAGATGCTAGTGGTAGTATTGAATTAAAAGATCAAATGACTATCAATAAAAAAGTGGATAAGGCTATATAATTAAAAGATGCTATAGTAAATTTTGGAAGCAAATATATAGTTAGGCTACCATTTAAAGAAATTGTAGGAATAAGAATTCCAGTCAAAATAAAATTGACACCTACTATCACTTATAAAATATTAGCATTAGTAGATACTGGTTGCACAAAGAATATTATTCATGACAAATATTTTGTAAGATGTCCAGAGATAGTTCATACAATAGACCTAGATAAAGCAGATATATCAACTGATATGTCAGGAATAAAAAAGCTTCATAATCAATTAGCTTACAACATTGAGATACAAATAAATAATACAAAATACATTTTGGATGAAATTACAATAAGAGACCTATCTATGATACATGATGATAAGATATTAGGATCAAGATTTTTGCAATTCTCCTTACAAACTACAATAATACATGAGCAAGGAATTACATTTATTCCTCATCAAGATAATATTCCATACATAACAGAAGTAAGAAAAACTATAAATTCTAATTCAGTTAATAATAATGAAGAACTCCAAAATTTTGAGAAATGTATCATTGATAATTATATAGATGAAGAGTTAGGTGAAAATATAGAAGAATATCATGTAGAACACTCATGCATAGAGTGTATTAGTTTACAATCATTATCACCAAATTGGTATAGAGACATAAAATCTAAAACAGACATAGATAAAATTATACAAAGATTAGAAGATATCCAAATAATTGGAGAAATACCAATGAGGCATTGGGAGAAGAATGGAATAGTATGTAAATTAAACATAATAAATCCTGAATATATAATTAAAACAAGTCCTATAGAAGCAACACCAAAGGATATAGAGGAATTTAAAATGCATATAGAAGAACTACTAAAACTAGGTGCCATAAGAGGAAGTAGGAGTCCTCATAGATCAGCTGCATTTATAGTAAGAAATCATGCTGAAATAGCTAAAGGAAAGTCAAGAATGGTTATAAATTATAAAAGACTAAATGATAACACCGTAGATGATGGCTATAATATTCCAAATAAGCAAGAATAGATAAATAGGATACAAGGAAGTAAATATTTCTCAAAGTTTGATTTAAAAGCTGGGTTTTGGCAAGTAAAGATGGCAGAAGAATCTATAGAATGGACTGCTTTCACATGTCCTCAAGGACATTTTGAATGGCTAGTAATGCCTTTTGGGTTAAAGAATGCTCCTGCGTTATTCCAAAGAAAAATGCAAAATATTTTTAATGAAAACCAAGAATTCATATTAGTCTACATTGATGATCTATTAATATTTTCAAAAACTTATAAAGAACATATTGCTCATCTAGAAACATTCTTTAGAAAAGTAGAACAGCATGGGTTAATACTTTCTAAAAATAAAATGGAAATATGTAAAGGAAAAATAAATTTTTTAGGTGATGAGATAGGAGAAGGAAAAATTTATCTGCAAGAACACATTGCAAAGAAAATATTACAATTTCCGGATATTATGAATGATAAGAAAACTTTGCAACAGTTTTTAGGAATAGTTAATTATGCTAGAAATTATATTGAAGATATAGCAAAATTAGCTGGCCCTTTATATGCAAAGTTAAGAAAAAATGGGCAAAAACATTTTAATTTAGAAGATATAAAATTAGTAAGAGTTATAAAGGAAAAAGTTAAAAACTTAAAACCTTTAGAATTACCTTTAGATGATTATTATTTTATAATAGAAACAGATGCTTCCAAAATAGGATGGGGAGCTATATTAAAACAAAAGCCAAATAAGTATTCACCAAAGACAGAAGAAAAAATATGTAGGTATGCTTCAGGAAAATATAAGTTAAAAGCAATAAATAATACTGATAGAGAAGTTTTAGCTGTAATAAATACAATAAATGCTTTTAGATTATATTTAGGATTTCAGGAATTTACAGTAAGTACAGACTGTGAAGCTATATGTAAATATTATAATAAAGTTAATAGTAAGAAAAGTTATACTAGGAGATGTGTTTTATTTGAAGATATTATTACAGGAAATGGTTATAAAGTAATATTTGAGCATATTAAAGGAAAAGATAATACTTTGCCTGATATATTTTCGCAATCTATTATTTTGCAGGAATGAAGAGAGGATTGAGTCCTAATGGGTTTGAATCATTCAGTTTTGGAGCTGACAATAAGTTGAGAATTTTTCCTCCAAATACATATAAATTCAAGCCTAGAGACCATATTGTCCTAGATGAAGTACAAGAATGCATATTGGACAATTTTTGGTTTCAATATAATAATAAGAGAGAAGATAAAGGTTATATGCTGGCAATACTAAATAGTCTAGCAGAATATTTCCATTTTCATCAATGGAAAAATACAACCTAAAGAACCACCTACCAATGTTGAAAAAAACATATATATGTTATATATAGAGGTAAAATACCAGGAATTTATGTGACATTTGAATCTGTTATAGCCCAACAGATAGAAAAAGAGAAAGATGGGGGAATATCATGGAAAAAATATTTAGACATTGATCAAGCTCTCTCATATGCAAGAAATATTTTAGGAATAAATTATTTCATAGAACCTGCTGCAAAGGAGTATATTCAAAAATATTAAAAAGTAAGTGAAAAGAAGATAAATTCACCAGGAGTAAATATCCAGAAAGATGGGCTTTCAAATATACCCACATACAAAGATGTTTTGAAGAATGATGCACAACTATCAAAAGATGAATATATTGACAAAATCATAAAAGAAAAGATGGACTCAATAATTCCACAACTAAAGAAAGATATACAAGAAGAAGTCATGAGAGAAGTAAAGCAAGAAATAGAAGGAAATATTGAATCTATAAAAAGAGATTACGAAGAAAATATCAAGAAGGATTATGAATTAAAAATGAACATACCAATATCTGATGAGGATATGTTGGATATTGGTGGTCATGGGCAAAAGTCAGAATATTAGCATAAGTACAGCATGAAAGAAATAATCTATAATTATAATATAAGAGACCATAAATATATTCTCCTATGTGTTGATAAGGTATTATCAATAATTCGGCCGTGGGATATATAATAAGACATAATATTTTTAATTCAATTGATGTTTTGCAACATCAATTATTAGAGCGGGAAAGACCCTACCCAATAAATTCCAAAAGTCATAGGCTGACAAGTGCGAGACAAAGGACAGAGCAAAAGGAATAAACAGTACTTCAACTATAGCCAGGACAATTATTGAAGCCTGCTGCACCGTCCAGCTGTCAAGGCAACAGTGAAGTAGAATAATTGAAGACCATGAGTGCCAGGTGTGGAGGTCATCCAGAAGGCTCCTCCAGCTCTATAAAAGGGGAGGCCAAGCGCATTGCAGAAGGCATCAAGAAATCATCAATCAAGTTATCGATCAATCAACGAAGGCATTCGACACCACAAGACCACTCCACCTTCCACCATCCAATATCCCATGAAGAGCTCCACTACCTCAGAGTACCCCTGAGGAATCAATAAGTTAGAATTAGTACTACCACCCACTACCACTGTATTACTCCACCACCTTGTGTAATCATAGAATAAAGGAGGCCGCAGTGTCCCTCCGGTGCTTGTAAGGTAATCAAGGTTTGTGCTAAGTGCTTGGGGTTTCCCGAAAGAGAAAGCTGTCTGTAAGCTTGCCTTGCTGTAATGGATTGAGCTTTCTCTCGTGAGTTTCCCTGCTGTGTTTAGCTTGTTCGTATGGGACGACGTCTCTATGCTAGGGACCCTAGAGAAGAAACCTCTGCGTGTGATGTTCTCGTGTTAGCCTTGGTAGCGGCGTGTGTAGAGAACCCTGTGTCCGCAGAGAAGTGTTCCCTTCGGGTGGAACTGCCTGGGGAGATGATAGAGCCTGAGTCCTGTGTGTTCGTAGTTGAGCGTAGCGAGGGAGACGATCGGGTCGGCCAGTTCCTGAGCAGCGAGCTTGTGATGCGCGCGGTGAGTACCGAGTAGGACTGTCACAAGCATAGTCGCACGACCGGCGGATTTGTTGGTCTCGCCAGCCTGCAAAAGATCCTGAGAAATATATGTACGCATAACCCGCATACTCACGCACATATAAGCATAATTACTGTTGCAAATAGTGTCCGCGAAAGCGACGCTCCGGCAACGTAAAAATTTGCATGCAAATTGATTATTCACTCCACTCACACACCCTGCATCCACATCCACCCATAAAAATAGTGCTTGCATAGTGTTTGCATAGTGCTGAATTTTTGTGAGTGCCTGAGTCACTCTCGGTGAGTGCTCTCGTACTGTTCATATTCCTATTTTGAATAGCAGCGTTTATTTTGAATAGTGCCTTGAATTTGAATAGTGAGTGCTGAATTTGAATAGTGATATGAATAGTAACTCGAATATATATATATATATATATATATATATATATATATATATATATATATATATATATATATATATATATATATATATATATATATATATATATATATATATATATATATATATATATATATATATATATATATATCCGGTGGTGTCACGGCCGGCTAGCCTAGAGCCGACGTCGGGGAGGGCGGTGACAGTCAGTCATTTCGAGTTGCAATACTAGTCGTCAATAAGTCTTGATCTCACCTTTGCTGGGCACCGGAGAATCCTACTATGCACACACCGTAGCACTCTTCTTTAGGCCATATAATTCAGTCCTAAATTATGTCATCTTAAAAATTTTATGATATATTAACAAGAAGGTAAATAACATTGATTGTCCCTATGTCTTCATGCACATGCTAAATTGGGGTATAACGACATGTTTTTTTTGACAAATTTGAATCGTAGAATGGCATATCTTTAAGACGGAGGGAGTAGTAATCACAACGGCCGTTTAAACCTTTATGAGGAAAACAAAATAACTTCTCTGACGAGCATCGTTGTAAGCTATTTTCCATTTAATACAATATTGTGCAGCTCTTCTGTGTATTCCATTAAAAAAACTGCTAAACATACACAGGCGTCAGGTAGCTGCCCTAGCAGCACTGCCGATGCCAGGTTTTGCGTGCTAGAAATTAACAATGGAATAATATGCATGGTTAATCATTGGCGCGACCAGGCTTTTCAGGTAATGATCTTTTGTCTCTGCCAATGCACACAGGAAGAAGTATTATTTAGTTTGCCCGTGATATATAGTAGCATGCAGTGGAACAATAACCGCGTATGTACACAAGTACTCCTCCGTCTCAAATTACTGCTCTTAATATCTTTATATAAACACATAACTTTTGATATGCATACTTTTATATAAATACATAAATTCTGATATGCATTAAATATATACTATATTTTGATACATAACTAATTTATGTATGTAGAAAAGTCAAAAATGAATATAATTTTGAGATCGATTGGATAAATATCGTTGTTTTGATTGACATTCTTTTTGTCTGTGTGGTTGTATATGGAGCTAGAAATATCTCTATAAACCACAACCCAAAGTAGAGGTGGGAGTTGGGAGTTAGGTGCGATGAAGACCCCCCAACCATGCTCAATGTCAATACTAAATTATACAACGAATTTGGACAGTTAATTGTCTAAATTATACTCTTTTCAAGTAACTTATGAATTATTATTAGATTTCGGCAAAATATTAGATATGGTTACTGTGGTTGGAGAGGGTGGGGGCGAGCGCCTCCTTGGGAAATGTATCTAGAAAATTCAAAACGATAAGTATTATGAAACTGAGAGAGTATTATATTACCTGTGGTTATAAAATTATAGTCATAGTAAAACATGTTTGATTACAAATCTCCATAGTTTACTTAAGAATAAAAATTAATAATTTAATTATTAGTCAAAATATTACAAAATTTGAATTTTGATATGATTGTGCGTTTTGTAAAAATAAATGAAGGGAGTAGCATCTCCGAGAGAACCCAAATAATTAAGGGCAACATAGTCCATACGCCTTGAAACTTCGTTTTCTCTCTGGAGAACGCACGTGGACCCTGCATGCAGATCTTGTTTTTCGCTTTTTTTAGCAGAGCATGCAGATCTTGTTGTACAGTAGATTTTTATCAATCTTGGTAGTACTTAGAGAACTCTCGAAATTCATATTTACGAAAAATGTATTAACGTGTAGTAAGATATCACATTAATTTTTTTAAGGTTGAAACACTTCAAATTGTGTACAACTAAATATCCTTTGCATGTTCAGAACAGAGGAAGTAGAAATTAAACTAAGAGAGGGTTATCGACTCATTTGAAGGAGAGCAAGTACACATATACCATGTGATCAGGGAGGTAGATGGGTTAATCTCCTCGAATATTAATATATTTCGTTAAGAAAGGAAGATGTATAGCCTAGCTATGCACGAAATTTCCCAACGTGTTGGCAGACATGATGTCATGTGTGACGACGGACACAACTTTGAACATGTAAACAAGCTAATCTATCACTCCTCAACAAATCACATGCATATAAATTTGTATTGCAATAGATAATTAAACAAATTTTCTAATTTATTAAGTGCAATGGAGGTAGGTATACATATATTAATATATACTCCCTTCCTCCGTTTCATATTACTTATCGTTTTGACTTTTCTAGGTACATTTCTTTTGTTATGTATGTATACATAAGTATATATCTAGGTACATATTATACATAGCAAAAAGAATGTATCTATAAAAATCAAGACCACAAGTAATACGAAACGAAAGGCGTACGAGACTATGAGGGCAATCCTGACCGAGAATTTTATTTTTGTATTGCAATAGATAATTTAATTGTTGATTGACATAATTTTTCTGTTTCATACACCTAAGGAAGATTTGGTGTTTCAATTAGATAAATATAAAATTTAGAATGCTTGTAAAATAATAAATATTTTTAAATTCTCCCGTCGACAATATACGTGGGATTTGATTTGAACTTGCTACTTAATTAGTCCTCCGTTTTGAATCGAACTTAAATGGCCTTTACCAAAAAAAAGAAAAGAAAGAAAATAATAACCAGTGTATTGATTTTCAAAGATACTATGGATTTCCTGGAGGTTTCATGTCAATGATGGTGGAGGAGTAGGTGAGAAGGAGCAGGTTGACTTTACCAGTCAACCCTCCATTTGTTACCTTTCTTATCAAAAGTAGATAGATCTATATGTGGCTATAAGAAAGAGATCGAGCAATCGAGCGAGGCGAGCTGAGGAAGCCAAATTGCTTCGCCATGGGAAGCCCTTCCACAAATTCCGATCCGTCGCCGGTGCGCGTGGTGGAGCGGCGCACGGTGAAGCCGCCGCCTCGCCCGCGCGAGCTCATCCCACTCACCACCTGGGACGTCTCCATGCTCTCCTCCAACTACATCCAGAAGGGCCTCCTCTACGCGCCGCCGCCGTTCCCCACCGCCCGCCTCGTTGACCACCTCCAGGCCGCGCTCGCCGACGCGCTCGCTGCATACTACCCCGTCGCCGGCCGCTTCGTTACGGAGAAGCACGGCGCCGGCGGCTGCTCCGTCTCCATCGACTGCGACGGCCAGGGCGTCGACATCCTCCACGCCGTCGCGGACCGGGTCGCCGTCGCCGACGTCGTCCCTCCCGACGCCGACGTCCCGCGCCTCGTCTGGTCCTTGTTCCCCCTCGACGGCGCCGTCAACTACGACGGCCACCACCTGCCCCTCTTGGTCGTCCAGGTCACTGAGCTCACCGACGGCGTCTTCGTCGCCTTCGCCTACAACCACGCGCTCTCCGACGGCACAGCCTACTGGAACTTCCTCAACGCCTGGGCGAGGATCGCGCGCGCGCGATTTTGCCGCAAGAAGGAGGCCGAGGCCTCCAGCTGGTACTTGCAGCCCCCGCTGCTGGAGCGTTGGTCGCCCGACTCCCTCCCCGGACCATTGGTGCTCCCGTTCCCCGACCTCACGGGGCACATCGAGCGCCTCTCCCCGCCGCCGCTGCGCGAGCGCATGCTGCACTTCTCCGGCGAGTCCCTGGCGGCGCTCAAGGAGCGTGCGCGGCAGGAGCTCCTGGCGGCCGGGGACGCGGCGGGGGCGGCGGCCGTGACGAGGTTCCAGGCGCTGAGCTCGCTGGTGTGGCGGTGCGTGACCCGCGCGCGGCGCCTGCCGGCGGACCAGCCCACCGTGTGCCGCGCCGCCATCAACAACCGCGCGCGGCTCTGGCCGCAGCTGCCGCCCGACTACTTCGGCAACACCATCTACGCCATCTCCACGGAGTCGGTGCGCGCCGGGGAGCTGCTGGAGCGCGGGCACGGGTGGGCGACGGCGGCCGTGGGGCGCGCCGTGGCGGCGCACACGAACGCCGACATCCGGGCGCGCGTGGCAGCGTGGACGGCCAAGCCCGTCGTGTACACGCTGCGCTACTTCGACCCCAGCGGCGTCATGATGGGCAGCTCGCCGAGGTTCGACATGTACGGCTGCGACTTCGGGTGGGGGAAGCCGGTGGCGGCGCGCAGCGGCAGGGCCAACAAGTTCGACGGCAAGGCGTCGCTGTATCCGGGCCGGGACGACGGCGGCGGCATCTACGCCGAGCTGGTGCTCACGCCGGAGAACATGGCGCGGCTCGAGCAGGACCAAGAGTTCTGGGAGGCTGTCACGCCGGATTCTCCTCCTGCCTTGGGCAATTGATTTTGTTGCATTGCTTGCCTTCTCAATTATTACTCCATCGTTTTCATTACTAGTAAAATCCAAATTTCCCTGTTGATTTGTGTTCATTTAGGGCCTGTTTGGAACAAAGGAACCGAAAACGCAGGAACGAAAGGAAACACAGGAATGACATGTAGCGTTTGTGCCGAAACAGAGGAACGAAAAACAAAGGAATGAGACGAAGATGACTGTTTGGAACGTAGGATTTGAAACGCATGAAAACAAAAAACTTTGCATATTTGACTTTGTTGTGCAAATAGGTTTTATGTTTAGTCCTCATTATAAAATGCAATTTCATATAAATAAAATTAAAAGATTCATTGAATATAGATTTTAAATTACCAAATAATTATTAAATAGACTTGACATGGAACTATGGGCTTAGGCCCATACGACACACGGTGACCTTTCTTTTTTTCTCTTGTTTTCTTCTCTCTTTTCTCCATCTTATCTGCTCCTCCTTCCTTATCTTCTCCGTGAGGCGATGCTGCCCCTCTCTCTTCGCGATGCTCCGCCCCCTCCCCTGCAGACCCACCGCACCGGAGCAGCGCCGCTCCTCCTCTGTGTGTTCGCGTCCCTCGCTGGCCGCGGGCGCCGCTCCTCCTCCGACTGGGAATCGAGCCCGGAGCCGGTTGTCGACCTCGGTGGCCCAGGCGCGGCGAGCCCCAGCCGCAGAGCGACGACGCGCTCTTCCTCTACCCGACGGAGGCAGGAACGGGAGGGAGGAGACGCGGCTGAGAGCGAGCGATTTTCTTTCCCTTGGTTTGGAGTGGATTTTCTGATTCCTGTGTTTTGACTTGAGATCGCACACTTTCCTCCGGAACGGAAGTCGTGGTTCCCGCGTTCCAGACGCGTCCAGGGTGTTTCTTTCCTCCGGAATCGTTTCCTGCGGTTTTCCCGTGAAATTCCTATGTTCCAGACGGGGCCTTATCAGTCAGGCGAAACCGCAAATCATTAAGGGTTGAAGATTGATACTGCTAAAAGTTCCAGAGAATGGGAGAGCTTACCAAAGAATGAGCAGAAAAGTCATGAACAAGCCTGAGATCTTTATAACTTACTGGCTTTCAACTCGCGTCAAGGCCAACAAACCTGCATTCTCACACTGAAACAAAACAAATCAAAATTTTCAGCTTGACTATAAATCATTTATATTGTTAAGAAAAATGAAAGTATGACGAGGATCATATATTCTTAGCTATATTGGGTTCTCTGGAATATTGCCAGCGTTTACGGAATAAGTTGCAGTAGGAATAATGCTCCAATAATGAGTACAAACATAGTCTACGACTAAACTAATCCAATGCATTAAGGAAAACAAATGAACCTACCTATTTGGTTCAAAACTAAATTATATGGATGATATATCTAAGTATTTGCATTAAGCACGAATCATTCCTCTATAAGCAAAGCTAAAAATGCAGAATATAGTTTTGAAACAAGCAAGGTCAATCTACTCCTCCCGAATATTGCCAGGGTTATTTATCAGGCAGTACTGAATATTTTTGGTAGATCGTGGCATCCGAAGCAAATGGGAAGATTTGCCGCCACCCTTGCTCCTCTCTCGCGCAGCCACGCCACCGTCGCTCCGACACAGCATGTTGCTGGGCACAGAGACGGTCAGACGGAGCGGAGACGGCATGCGCGCTCGATGAGAGGGAGGCATGCTGGGGCACCACTAATTAGCGGCCGCGCATTACCGACGGTGGTAACGATCGATTTTACAAAACTCCACTTTTGCTTTCAACCTTTCTTTTTTGAAAAAAATCTTTCCACAACTTTCCAGTTCTGGAATACCTAATTTACGTGCAGAACTTAGAGCAACTCCAAGAGAATCAGAAAATTTAACTTGACTAGCTAAAAAATAAAAAATTTAACAAAAACAAACATGTCAACAGACTAGCCAAACACCGCGCTAGCTATCTTCGCTAGCTAAACTTGTGCCTTCGCTAGCCAAAGATGGCTAGCGCCCTCTGCTAGCTATCCTTCACTAGCCAAAGAGGTTGAAGAAGAGATAAAGTATGACACGTGGGTCTAGTTGTGGGATAGCTAGTCATTTTAGTTAGTCTGTTGGAAGAAAAGAAAATATAGACAAAGAATACTAGCTAAATGACTAGCTAAATGTGAATTTAACTAGTCTAATTTAGTGAGTTTCTTGGAGTTGCTCACATACAACTTATATACACAATTTTTTGAAAAATAGCTTGTGTGCATAATTTTTTCAAGCATTAGTTTTATCTATTCTATTTTGGAACTTATACACACAACTTCGACGCATAGCTACGAATTATAAATTTTTGTCTGTTAATTTTTAAGTATAAGTTTGATGGCGCGTAGAACTTATGCGTACAACATGTACACACAATTGTGTGGAAAATAATTTGTGCGTATATTTTTTTGTCTAATGATGAATTGTACGTATAACTTTTTTATGTAACAATAAGTTGTGCGCATAACTTTTTCCGTAATGACGAGTTGTGTGTATAACTTATGCAGAAGTTTTTCCTAACCTTTAAAAAATATTATTAGACACCTTATGCATATACACAACACAATATACAAAAATTTGTTGAATGATGAAAAAAAAGGAAAAAGAAAAGAAAAAAAAATGTAGAGCGTCGAGCTCTGATTGGTTGTTAAATTGGTGAAAAATCTGGTATGCGTGGTGCGTGGAGAAGAAAAGAGGGGAAAAGTGGTTGGTGGGACCCACCATGTGAAGGTGTGGAGAAGTGCAGGTCGATCATAGGATCCTCCGTGACGCACGCTTGTAGAATTGAGATTTCGGCGATCGGATTGTCGAGACAGGAGCCATCTCCGGAAGATTGTTCAAGAGATTCAACTATATTTTTTTAGAAGGAGAGATTCAACTATGTTGATGAGCTGGACATGCACATTGAAATCCCTTTTAGGACAGAAGACGATTTGGTAAGTCTACTATATACTTGTTTAATTTGAAATGTTAATGACCGAAGCAAATTAGTTTTTCAAGTAATAACAATAATTCATTAGGTTTATGATTAATTATAAACATACCCGTGTGATGACAAATACTATCTCAACTGCTTGGGTTGGTCGCAATATGGTGGAGCTAGCTACTGTTTGTAGAGTATTATCTTAGGGGTCACAGAACACACAACAAAATTCTGCTAATTCTATGGCAAAATAATTTTCATCTGATCCGTCATGCTGTGTGGATGCCATCTGATTATTCTTTTTAATAAAACTTTGTGTCGGGTTAGTGACACAAGATGACAGTATTTATGAAATATATATTGGAGGGATAATGATCACACACACACACACACACACACACACACACACACACACACACACACACACACACACACACACACACACACACACACACACACACACATATATATATATATATATATATATATACTCACACCAATGGGTGCATGCATATCTAACTGGAAAAATAGCCATATAATAATAACACATACTGAATATTAAAGCTGAGGTTTGATCCTTAATGCCTAGGAGGTCTACCACTGTCAACGATCGTTCAAATTATCCCTTGTTCTCATATATGAGAATAACTCTAGAATTACTGGACCCCAAACTGATACATGTCCTAATATTTCTCTAATTTTTTGATCTTGGTAGCCGTCGGGATACGAGACCTTCGTAATGAATGTGCGTAAACTTCCTCAGTGCAAGATTTTAAAATTACATTTACAAGCAGAAGGATCACAACAGACCTTTGTGAAGTGCATGTTGCATCTCCTCCGGAAAGTGTGTTGAAATAAAAAAAGTTGAATGTTTGTTTTGTATGTATCTTGTCTAACTTATTTCTTAATGAATTTGTGCATTGGGCTGCCAATATTTTTTTTATACGCTCCTCTAGTCACAAATAAATGACGATGAATAATTTGTTGTAATGTATTCATAACACATAGGAAATTATAGTTGACGAGGGTCTGAATTAGGACCCCCTAAGCAACGAGATAATTATCTTGAAGATGGAGTCCTCTGATACCATTGACAACGTGAAGGCAAAGATCTAGGATGGGGAGGGATGCAGATCTTTGTCAAGACCCTCACTGACAAGACTTCCCCACTCCCGAGTATCTTCCGCCCCGCACGAGTTCGCCTCGGCTCCGAGTACCCTCCGCTTCGCACGAGTACTCTCCGCCTTGCACGAGAGCGCGTTGTCTCCGAGTACACACCGCCTCGCCTCCGACTACTCGTTCGCACGAGTAATCTCCGTCTCCGACTAAGGCGGAGTCAACGAGGTGGAGCCGGAGCGTAGGATTGGGGCCCCACACGAACGTGGCGCCGTCCCAACCCCCCAAGCTTCTTCGCAACGACACGCGTGACGCCGTTATCCACGCCATGCAAAGACCACAGCTGGCGCGACGGGAGGACGGCAGGGTCTGACAGGGGCTGTAATGGCGCACAATACACCCCCCACGACCTCCGACATGCCGTCACATCCAACGCCAGCTGCACGTCACCCTGTCAGAACAGGCACTCGATTACCATCTACCAGCTCTTAGGCCATAACGTGGCAAGCCTAAAACGTACTCAAGAGGGCTGAGTCACCGTTGGAACTACTCAGAGGAGGTGCCAAGTGCTCGGGACGAACAGTGGCAACAGCCCACGCGGCGGCTTCCGACGACACCACAGCTCAGCGCCCTCCCACGCCGCCTGACGGACATCAATGACGGAAAAGACTTCACAACACCATAGTACTGTAGCCTATTTTCTTTTCCCTTCTTTTCCCTCGCCCTTGTGACTATAAAAGGGGGAGGGGTGCAACGTACATAAAGAGGACCGATCACCAAGTTTGTAACCCCTACTACAGACATTCCCGGCATAGGAACACAAGTACTCGGAACTGGACGTAGGGTATTACTCTTCGGAGGTCCGAACCAGTATAAAACCCTTGTGTCTCCCGTGTCAACCATCCGGATCCGACACACGATTCGATACAAATCTACTGCCGGCGGTTGAGGACCCCGACAGTTGGTGCGCCAGGTAGGGGGCACATCGTGTGTCTCGCCGAATTTCACCAGCGATTCAGATGGAGGGCCGCGGAGTCTCGCTGACTCCCGGCACGACCGTGCATTTCGGCTCCCTCGGCTTCGTCTTCACCGGGCCGGCGGAGTCCGTCGTCGGGAGGACTTTCTCCCGATCTGCGCGTCCCACCGCCTCGACGGTAGCGGCGGCGCGAGCAGCCTTCGTCCGTGGTTTCACGGACGAATCGGTCATGGCCCTGGTGGGGCCAAATCCGACGCAGGAGCGCTTCAGGCTCGCTGCCTTCCACCTCACCGACCTCGCCTTCCAGGCCAGCGGGTCCGAGCCGCTGACCTGGGGGGGAATTCATGGAGCGGTACGGCGCCTTGTACCCTCAAGGACAGCCAGGCCTCTCGGACGACCCGGTGACGGCCTACATAAACGAGCTCAGGGCATCCTACATCGTCCCGGGTTCCGCGGTTGTACGGCGGGGGCCACCGGCGCCCCCACCGGACTTCACGCGAGAGTACAACGTCTTGGAGGCCCGCACCGCCACCAGCTCGACGGACGGCGAGGAGAACCCTCATCACCGCAATGGGGACGCCCAGCGTCGGGCGCACCTCGACGAGATCGCCGAGGCCCAGCGCCACCTTGACGAAGAGCTGACAAATCTTCACCGAGCGCTCGGCGAAGAGAACGAGCCACAACACCCTCCGTGTGACCAGTGGCAGGAGCAGCACTGTGAGCAAGAAGCAGAGCAGCCGGCACCGCAAGCTCGCGTACGGGCGCGAGAGTGAACCGGCGCATCAATGAGGATGCCCCCATCGACGACGACGGCACGTCGCGCTTCAAATGCGCGTCACAGAATCTTGCAGCAGCAACCATGCTCCTACGTGGCTGCCCTGAGCCGGTCACGCCCGAGGAGAAGAGGGTTCGCCAACAGCTCAAAACCCTCATCGAGACGGTGGCCGTGCAGTAGGCCGAGAGCTCGGCATCACGTGCGCGCGAGGCACGGGGTGCACCGTCCGTACGACGCCAAGATCGATCCCCGTAAAGGCAACGAGTGACTGGCGAACCGTCAGTCAAGTCGCGACTGGGGCCCAACCGTGATGCTCGCGACACGCTCGAGGCTCGTCGCCGGGCTGCAGGCGACGACGACTACGGCTACGGCAGCAACGACGACGGCCGTGACAGGCGCGACGAGCACCGTTCACGCCGCCGTCATAGCCAGAGGCGAGGAGGACGCTACGACAGCGACGAGGACCGTGACCGTAGCTGGTCCCCCGACCCGAAGGGCCCGAGCCCTTTCGGTCGGAAGGTGCAGGACGCCAAGTTCCCCTCGCGTTTCCGAGCTCCGATAGCGATACCAAGATACGACGGAGAGACCAACCCTAGAGTGTGGTTGGAGGACTACAGGCTCGCGTGTCGGGCAGGAGGGGCGACAGACGACCTGTTCATCATCAAGAACCTACCGCTCCACCTCGCCGACTCTGCGCGGACCTGGCTCGAGCACCTGCCGCGTGGCAGGATCAACAGCTGGAAAGACCTACGGGAGACATTCATCGACAACTTCCAGGGCACGTACGCCCGGCCCGGCAAGCAGTGGGAGCTGCGCAACTGCAAGCAGCAGCCAGGGGAGAGTCTGCGCGACTACATCAGGCATTTCTCAAGGCGCTGCACCGAACTTCCCACTGCGACGGACAACGACGCCATCTCGGCGTTTCAAAACGGCACCACCTGCACCACCCTCATCCACCGGCTAGGGCGGAGGACCCCGAGGATAACTCGGGAGCTTCTGGACATCGCGACCAACCACGCTGATGGGGAGGAGGCGGTAGCAGCAACATTAATTCCCCCACCGAGCAAGGGGAAGCAAATCGTGGATGCCAGTGAAGAGCCCTCCTCACGGTCCAAGAAGAAGAAGAAGGGCGACAAGCGTGGCCGTGACGACAACATCGTGGCAGCAGTCGAGCGCAAGGCGACGCGTCCCAAGAACAATCAAGGTGGATCCCCGAAGGATCACTTCGAGAGGCTCTTGGAGGCGCCGTGCACCCATCACGAGACACCCATCAAGCACGCACTCAAAGACTGCCGGTTGATGAAGAACTACGTCAACGACACACTCAAGCCCAAGACGGCGGATGCCCCGAAGAAGGCCGCACCACCCCCCAAGAACGGCGACGACGAAGAGGAGGTGGTCTACCCCCGAGAAGATGGCGCGGTCCACATGATCTTTGGCGGGGCACCGGCACGACCGTCGAGGCGCAAGGAGAAGCTGATCCGGCGCGAGGTCTACAACACCGAGCCTGCGACGCCGTCGTACCTCAAGTGGTCGGAGACTCCGATCACCTTCGACCGAGCGGACCACCCCGACCACGTACCGCAGCCAGGGTGCTACCCCCTCGTGGTGGCTCCATTGATCGGGACAAAGCAGGAACACAAGGTGTTGATGGATGGAGGGAGCGGGCTCAACATCCTGTACGCAACGACGCTCGACAGCATGGGCATCTCGCGGTCTCGACTGCGCCCATCGCCAACTCCTTTCCACGGGGTCATCCCCGGGAAAGATGCCTCCCGTTAGGGCAGATCGATCTGCCCGTCACGTTCGGGACGTCGCGGAACTTCCGCACGGAAACCCTCACCTTCGAAGTGGTGGAGTTCTCGGGGACGTACCACGCCATCCTCAGGAGGCCGGCCTACGCGAAGTTTATGGCCGTGCCCAACTACACGTATCTCCAGTTGAAGATCCCCAGTCCAAAGGGGGTCATCATAGAGGGGACTACATTCCAGTACGCATACAAATGCGATACTGAGTGCTTTCAATTCGCTGAAACGCTCATCCGGTCCGAGAAGCTCCACGCCGAGCCTCCCTCCGAGGACCCAGACATCCCAGAGTCATCCAAGCTGGCGGCTTGCTCTTTCGAGCCCGCCAAGGATGTCAAGGATGTGGCTGTCACCGATGATGGCCGCACGCTCCGTATCGGGACGGTGCTCGATCCTAAATAGGAAAGCACGCTCGTCGACTTCCTCAAAGAGAACCTCGACGTGTTCGCATTGAAACCCTCCGACATGAAGGGGATCCCGAGAGAAGTTGCCGAGCACAAACTCAACATCAAGCCGGGATCGAAACCGGTCAAGCAGCGCCTGCGCCGCTTCAACGATGACAAGTACAAGGCCATAGGCGAGGAGATCAAGAAGCTCCTTAGTGTAGGGTTCATCCAAGAAGTATTCCACCCTGAGTGGTTAGCTAACCCTGTACTTGTAAAGAAGAAGAACAAGAAATGGAGGATGTGTGTTGACTACACGAGCCGTAACAAGGCATGTCCCAAGGATCCGTTTCCTTTGCCTCGCATAGATCAGGTAGTCGATTCAACAGCAGGGTGTGAAACCCTCTGTTTTCTCGATGCGTACTCCGGGTACCACCAGATCGCGATGTGCATAGCGGACCAACTCGCGACGTCCTTCATCACTCCCTTTGGCGCTTACTGTTACAACTTGATGCCGTTCGGGCTCAAGAATGCGGGCGCTATGTTTCAAAGATGTATGCGACGCGTTTTCGGTGATCTCATAGGGCGAATAATCGAGGCATACGTCGATGACATCGTGGTCAAGTCAAACAAGACGGGTGATCTGATCCCCGATCTTACGGAAGTGTTCGCGAGGCTGAGAGAACACGGGGTGAAGCTGAACCCCGAGAAATGCATTTTCGGGGTTCCTAGGGGCATGCTCCTGGGCTTTGTCGTGTCCGAACGCGGCATTGAAGCTAACCCCGAGAAGATCTCAGCCATCACAAACATAGGGCCGATCCAGAACCTAAAGGGCGTGCAGCGCGTCACAGGCTGCCTCGCAGCTCTTAGTCGGTTCATCGCCCGACTCGGAGAGCGTAGCCTGCCACTGTACCGCCTAATGAAGAAGTCTGACCACTTTACGTGGAAGCCTGAAGCTCAGGAAGCGCTCGATAAACTCAAGAATCTCTTGAAGAGTCCACCAGTGCTCACGACGCCCATGCCAGAGGAGCCAATGCTCTTGTACGTGGCTGCAACGACACAGGTCGTGAGCGCTGCTCTAGCCGTTGAATGAGAAGAACCTGGGAAGTCACTTAAGATGCAGCGGCCCGTTTATTTCGTAAGTGAGGTTCTCTCTGACTCAAAGACCCACTACTCTTAGATCCAGAAGCTCGTGTACGCTGTCTTGATCACCAAACGCAAGCTCCGACATTACTTAGACCAGCACCCCATCACAGTGGTGTCCAAGTACCCTCTCGGGGAGGTGATCCAGAATCCCGAGGTAGAAGGGAGGATAGCTAAGTGGGCACTCGAGTTGATGGGGCAGAACGTGACTTATGCGCCGCGTAGTGCAATTAAGTCGCAGGTGTTGGCGGATTTCGTCGCTGAATAGACAGAGATTCAGACTCCGCCGGCACCAATCGAGCACGAGACATGGACAATGTATTTTGACGGCTCAGTCATGAAGGAGGGGGCAGGCCTTGTCTTCATCTCGCCTCTGGGCGTGCGTATGGAGTACATGGTCCGACTGCATTTCCCCGCCTCCAACAACGTGGCTGAATATGAAGCGCTCGTCAACGGCCTTCGGATCGCGGTCGAGCTCGGAATCCGTCGTCTCGAGATCCGTCGGGACTCTGAGCTTGTCGTAGACCAAGTGATGAAGGAGAAGAACTGCGTCGACCCCAAGATGGCAGCCTATTGTCGAACTGTGCGTCAACTAGAAGACAAGTTCCATGGGCTCGAGCTTCATCATGTGCTGCGCGACAACAACAAAGCTGCGGACATCCTCACCAAGGCAGCGTCAAGCCGCAAGCCGTGTCACATGGAGTGTTCGCTAGCGATCAGCACACGCCCTCCGTCCAAGTAGATGGAGAGCAACAACCAGAGTCGGAGGAGCCAGAAGTCATGGAGATTGTCCAAGAGCCAAACTTAGAAGATCCTGACTGGCGTTTCCCGATCCTCGAATGGTTAGTTGAGGGAAAGTTGCCCTCCGACCAAATGGAAGCACGTCGCATCTCGCGGCGAGCCAAATCTTATGTCCTTATCGACGGAGAGCTCCACAAGCGAGGTGCAGCAGACATACTCATGCGCTGCATTCAGAGAGATCAAGGTCGAGACCTGCTTCAGGAAATTCATGCTGGCACGTGCGGACACCACGCCGCCGCCAGAACCTTAGTCGGAAAGGCGTTCTGACAAGGTTTCTACTGGCCCACGGCGCTGGCAGACGCCAAAGATATCGTGCGACGATGTGCGGGTTGCCAGTTCTACGCTCGACAGACTCATCTCCCGGCGCCAGCGCTTCAGAACATTCCCATCACGTGGTCGTTCGCAGTATGGGGGCTGGACATAGTCGGACCATTCAAGCAAGCGCCCGGGGGCTTCACGCATCTGCTCGTTGCCGTTGATAAGTTTTCAAAGTGGATTGAAGCTCGACCCGTCGCCAAGATCCGTTCCGAGGAAGCTGTGGCGTTCTTCACCGACATCATCTACCGCCTCGGAATCCCGAATTCGATCATCACTGACAACGGCACACAGTTCACGGGAAAGAAGTTCCTCAAGTTCTGCGACGACAACAACATTCGCGTGGACTGGACTGCTGTAGCACACCCGAGGGCCAACAGGCAGGCTGAGAGGGCCAACGGTATGATCCTACAAGGATTAAAGCCTCGAATCTTCAGACGGCTCGAGAAGTTCCGAGCAAGATGGGTCGCCGAGCTGCCGTCCGTTCTGTGGAGCCTGCGCACCACACCAAGTCGGTCCACCGGTACAACACCATTCTTCATGGTGCACGGGTCGGAAGCGGTTCTCCCGACGGATATTGACTACGGCAGCCCAAGAGTCCGGGCATACACCGAGTAAGGGAACTAAGTCGAGCTCGAAGATGCGATCGACCAACTCGACGAAGCTCGCGACGTGGCACTCCTACATTCAGCCCGGTACCAGCAAGCCTTACGACGCTACCACGAGCATAACATCCATGAGCGGCAATTTCAAGTCAGAGACCTGGTACTCCGACGTGTCATGAGCAACAAGGACAGACACAAGCTCGTGCCCCCATGGGAGGGGCCGTACATCGTCGACCAGGTGCTCCGACCAGGAACTTTCAAGCTTCGGCACGACGATGGAATGATCATCGCCAACGCATGGAACATAGAACATCTACGATGTTTTTACCCTTGAGTAACGTTCTTTGTTTCAGCTTATGATCAATGAATAATGCCATGTGTTTTTGTTCTCGTTTCATAAGCTTCTCGATATACTTGTGTTGGCATCTTTCATATGTTTCAACGCGATGTAAAGGCTGAGTGGCAAGTGTCCTTGCACCCAGGCAAAAACACTTACCACTCGGGGGCTACCCGGGGCACGATGTGCCCCCCTTTCGTTTTCTGTTTTCAAAACAAAAAACTCTCCGACAACTTTGTTGCGACCAATCGCACGAGCGAACAGTTCTTTTTGGCGGAACACCTTTTACTTTGTGAGGGGAAAGGATGTTGATCTGTGAGCGTTTCGAATGTTGCCGCTTGTCCAAGTCTTTTGGCACTCACGCCCCCGCGGCTACGGTACAAAAACTTGCAGGCACGGCTCGGACCTACAGGGTTGATGTCCGACCACTTTCAGGAGGAACACGGGTAACCGCTCGGGCTCTGGCTCAAAACATTTTTACGAAAAGCACGCGAGTCATTTCCTGAACGTCTCTAAGTACTCGGGGGCTGTGAACGCGTGGCGTTATTTCGCGACTCAGGTCAAGCTTTCCGACTCTTACACCCCTGCGGCTCCGGAGAAAAGTTCGATTGGCCTAAGTGTCCAAGTACCGCTACGTCGTTCTACAGTCATTCGTAGGTACTCGGGGAATGCTTCGGGAGGTGACGGTTTCAAAAACAAAATAAAAGGCTGTTCAACATGGCACGAATACAAGTTTTGTTTAACTGTCATACAACTTGATCCATCTAATGCGAAGGCCCAGTGCCGTCTTCTGGTGTGTCTTTTGGGATCAGCTCCAGGTCCTTCATCGCGGTGTCGGCCATGACGCGGGTAGGGGTGGCGCAATCCTCTTCGATCTTGTCGAGCTCCTCGCTCGAGTAGCCAGGGGCCCAACCACCACTCAGTTCCTTAAAATCCAGCCCCTAGTAGTGCGAGCTGAACATGGAGAGGACCCGGTGCACCACCTGTCGAGAGGTCGACAGCTCTTTCTCCTTGACGAAGCCTGGCAGAAGATTGAGCCGGTCGCCAAGCACATGGGGAGGCATTTGCACTGGCAGGACGCCACTCTCCGTCAAGATCGTGTCAACGTGACGTCCGAGTTTGGCGCGGTCCAGTATATTCTTTTTGAGCGCCTCCTCCGTCTCGTGCTGGGCCTTCCGAGAATCCTCTAGCTCGACTTTGACCTCTGGGAACAGAGAACAAGTCAGCATTGAGCCAAGGGAGACACAATCATGAGTAAGAAGGGGTCAAGTTAAGAAGAACAAACTCGAGAGCTGGTCCGCCAGGCTCTTGGCCGTCTCGGACATCTCGTGGAGCTTGAGTTCCGCGGTGATGACCTCCTGCGCCTTCTCCACCAGTTTGGCCGCCTGTGCAGTACGAGCTACGCGAATCCCTGTTAAGATCAAGGTGTGAAGCAGCATCAGAATGATTAATGCAGTGAAGGAAACGTCACGAAAGTCGAAGAACGCGAAGATACTCAACCTGGATCTCTCGCGCCATCTGGCTGTTCTCCTTACGGAGCCGTGTCCCCTCGTCGGTGACCTCCTGGGTATTGTTTGGAGAGATTGCAGACCTGATTGTTCGCCGTCTTCAGGTCTGCCTCATGATCTGCCAGGTCTTGCTGCAGGTCGGCCACCTTCTTCTCAAGTGTCGCCTTCTCTTCGGCGGCGGTCCGGGATGCGGCCTCGGCAGCAGCAGCAGCATTCCGAGCTGTTTCGGCGGCTGTGGCGGCTGCAGTTCGCAGCTCCGCGGCGGTGGCCTCCATCTGGGCAAGCTTGGCCGCGAGGGCAGCTTTCTCCGACATGGCGGCGTCCGCGGCAGACTGCGCGGCGACTGCGCGGTCCTCCGCCGACTTTGCCGCAGCCTCAAGAGCGGACCTCACTGACGCCTCGCCTGCCATCGCTCCTACAGCCGCCAGTCGGGCGGCGGCTAGTTGCATCTCCAGCTGGGCCTTCTCGGCCTGGAGCTCCTCGATGGTGTGCGTCTTCTTGGCGCTGCAGCTGGCGAGCACCTGGGTCGAGAAGAGGGTCAACCGCAGCGACAACTCGGAAATCGAAACACAAAATCAAGGATTGGGATCGGCCAACTCACCGACGAGGCCGGGACCACAAGCTCATTGATCGCCCGCTCTGCCCACCGCAGACCCCACACGAAGCGGCGGCGTGCCGTGGCTTCCTCATCCTCGCTGTCGTGCGCCTCGGCGTCATGGGCTCCGGCCCACGTGGCGCGCCCGAGGCCCAGGCCATATCCACTTCCCTCGGGGGCTGAGAAGGAACGGGCCCCTGAGCTCTCGCCAACCTCTCGGATGGTGGCTGGAGGAGCGCGGCCCGTCGCGTCCTCAAGGGAAGCAGGCGCCTGAGGCGAGTCCGCGATCTCAACCACCTCTGCGACAACGGCGGCGGGCTGGCGCCACTTCTGCCATCTGGATTCTGGACGCCTTAGGGTTCGCCGCGACCCCCTCGGCCGCCACATCCTCCTCGACCGCCACGACGACCCCCGGGGCGGGCGGCGCGGATGCCTCGGCTGGCAACTCTTCCGGCGCTAGCAAGCACTACTCCAGCTCGGCCGCATAGGCGGCTGCGTCACCGCCTGGGAGGATTGGTCCCCCCATATTCGTGGCCTCCGGGAGCCTCGAGGACGACGAGGGGGCCGCCACTTCCACAGTCTCGCCGTCGCCGGTGCCCGACGCCGGGAGCTAGTCCGCCTCTAGAGCCGCCTGCGCGACGGCGCCTTGATCAACGACAGGCGCCGCCGGAGGCTCGGATCGGTCGGGGGCTGCTTGCCCCCCGACCACGCCTACGTCCCCCGACGACGGTGGGGGTGCCGCCGCACCACGAGTCTCCGGCGCCGCCACTGCCGGCTCGGGGGCTGACTCTGAAACGGACGGAGGAGTTGAAGAGCGGGGAGCGGACGAAGGAGTGCGTGCGCTCAGCGCAGCGCGTTTCCGTGGCGCAAGGCTAAATGCACCAATGTTGGAGCGGCTGACACGAAAAAAGCAAATCAACAAGGCGAACGAAAATCGAAGAATAAGATAACGAGATAGCACAAGATGACACTTACACGGAGGAAGTGATGCAAGCCCGCTTAACAGGCCTGGAGGCGGCGCCCGTCGACTCGGGGGCTGGCCTCTTGCCCCCCGGCTGGACGGAGGGCGGGTTCCGACTGTCACCCTGGGAGAGGGGGACCTGCACGGTTGGGGTGACGCCGCCACGGATAATCAACGACTGAAGACGCCGTGGGGGAGCATCCGCACTCACCCCGTGCGACGTGGTCAGAGCAGGCGCCGGTGACGTCGATCTCGCCTTAGGGGGCAACCGCCTTCTCGGGGAGCGCGACCCCCGCCGCGACGAGTCACCAGAGGGACGGCGAGCGAACGAGCTGCGGTCCCCTGAACGCCTGGGCGAGTCGTCTCGCCGCGGCGACCTCCTCCTCTCCCTCCGCTGCTCCTGGCCGCCGGGGCTCGACCGGGAGTGAGTCACCCCCGATCCTCCTGGTCTGGGCGTGGAGGTGGGCACGAGCTGGAGCTCATTCCCTGTTCTTGGGCAGCGGCCGGAGCCCGCTGCCTCGAGCGGGACCCCACGGCTTGCCGCTGGGGAGGGGGCGACGGAGACGACAACGCGTTCCAGTCGACGCCGGCATCACCGCCATCACTGGACCACGACGGCGCCATCGCCATCGCCTCCCTGCTGCGCCTCGCCGTCCCTCAGCCGTCGCCGGCACCGGGAGCCAAGGCAGGGGCGGACGGCACCGGGAGCTGGGGCAGGGCGGGCGGCATCGGGAGTAGGGGCAGGAGTTGACGACTCCCGGGACAAGAGCGGCGGCGCCGAGGCCAGGGACGCGGCCGGCGCTGGGCCGGCGCGGCGTTGCGCTGAGGCGCTGAGCAGCAGGAGGTGGCCCTCTCGAACCGACGGCGGCGGATGAGAAAGAATGGTTCTGAATGCATGTACTAGTTGACAACGAAAAGATAGAGTCCGCAGGGTAAAAAAAGAAAAAGAAGATGTGGACCCCACCGTTTGTATGTTATGGAGAGTTAAATTGAAGAGTCTGTTGGGTTGATTGACTATTTATAGAGTTTTCTATTTTTTAAAGTTCTTTTAAAACTTCAAATTTAGCTAAAATTATACATAACATCTGAGTGATAAGAGTGGAAAATTAATGGCATCCATAAATTCAGGATTTTTTATAAAAAATAACCTCCTATAGATATTTGGAACGAAGTAACTCATAAGATTCTTACGTATGCTTTGAAAAAAATTTCTTCGCAAAAAGATGAGTAAACTAGAAAAGCAACCTCTTTATATATAGTACTGTACTTTGCTTTATCACTCATTGCAGGATGCCCCAGCCCCCAGTCAAAGTTCAGTTTTGGAAACAAGACGAGTTTCCCAGCGGTCAACCAACCACTAATAACAGCATTGTCATGGACTCACTTGAAGAATACTAGAGTTCAGCGCCCCAAGGTGAAACAAGGCGAGGTGTGCCTATCGAGGCTGCTTCTGCTGATGTGCAGGGCAGTCCCCCGGAAGGTGGTTGCGCACGCAACACAGAGAACTCCCTACGGAGAATGAGGACGTGTGAAAAGATTACCAGCTTTTGCGATCCAGAGACGAGCGTCAAGTTCTACAGGTACCTAGCTTGCAGGTACAGACTCATGTGGGTGCAAAACGGCCAGCCTCAGGTGGTAAAAGGGGAAAAGGACTGATGAGTGGCGTTTCATGATTGTAGTCACTTCAGTTCTGCAGGTTTACTTCATAGATCATTGGGTTTGTGGATCGATTAATTAGATTTGGTTATGTAGGTGGAATGGAAGGGTGCGGAGCTTTTAACCAAAGTTTCTTAAGAATTACTAGTATGCTGGTTTCTTGTGTGAGTTTGGTTTGTGCCCAAAATTAGCCATTGTTGAAAAGTTTTTGTGCTAGCTGATGCCTGCAGTTTCCCCTGCCGATCTACGTTTTCACGCGTTGTCTACGTTTTCGTGCATCCCGTCAATCGGAGTGGAGGAGACTCAAATCTACACGAAAGGCACAGATCATCTTTTTTGCGTTTTAATAATTTGCCATATCATCATCATGTATAACTATATAGGAGCACCTCACTAAGAATCATAACTTCATTTTCCTCAACATGCAAGTTATCCACATCATCCTCACATCACCATCCATTAAGGTTATCTATTTATTTCTCATAACGATTTTCTGTGGCTAATAACATCCATGCATACAATTTATATCACATTACAAAATTCTCACAGTAGAATACATGGAGGATCAATAATTTAAGAGCAATTCTCTACCAATAAAATGAATATGTTTTCATTTATAATGTCGTTTGCAAAAGAATGCTACCTTACAATCATCTTAATTTGCTACTTTCAAAGTTCATCTTAAATTTTGCTTAAAATAATTATCGCAGCAAGACGCGGGTATCACTATTGAATATAAATTATAACTATATAGGAGCACCCTACTAAGGATCGTAACTTCATTTTCCTCAACATGCAAATTATCCACGCATCGTCACGTCACCATCCATCAGACTATCTATTTATTTCTCATATCGATTTTCTATGACTAATAACATCTATGTATACAATTTATATTACATTACAAAATTCTCACAGTAGAATACATGGAGGATCAATAAGAGCAACTCTATCAATAAAATGAACATGTTTTCATTTATAATGTCGTTTGCAAAAAAATACTGCCTTGCAATCATCTTAATTTGCTACTTTCAAAGTTCATCTTAAAATTTTGTTTAAAATAATTGTCGCAGCAAGACGTGAGGTATCACTATTGAATATAAATTATCTGTGAGTCATACTATGATCGAAAATAGCGGCGAATCTACCGGTGGGTCGGGTGGTCTCCAGCCCCTCCTACCGTCGGGATTCAAGTGAAGCCCCCTCCCCCTCACCCCCTGTAAATTTTTGGAGGAGGAAGGAATGAAGGGGGGAGGGAGGGAGATGTGGAAGAAGCACATGAGAGCACCCCCGGGCCTCGATGCTGACTTCGCCACTAATCGAAAAGTTCTCTCAAATACCACAACAACGTGTAGAGAATCATATAACGCGGCAGCGAGGAGAATTTGGAGCTGTAGTTGCATCTTTATCGATCTGCAGTCGATTGAGCTTGGCTGATTTGATTGCCCGATGCCAAATACAACAAAGAGAGGGATCATCGGATGGAAGCAAGATTTTGCTTGCCTGATTCGATTTCTCCATGGGGGATTTAATGGTGCTTGTGTGCTGCCGCTACCTGAACAAGAGGAGAAAGGTGCTAATAACTTCACTGTCGCTATTGAATCGAGCAGTCAACGTGAATCAAAACTGAAGCTGCTGCCGAATCGAGGACTGACGCCATGAAGAGAGCACCAGTAGCCGCCAGGGACCTGTTCTGCCTCGCCACTGCTACTAACTGTAAGCAACTCCGCCTCCCTACCTCTTGCTCTCCATACGGCACGCCGTCACGGGCCACCACACTCCACACCGAGGCCGCCGCGGCGGCGCCGACCTGCTCTGCCTCGCCCGGACGGTGCGCCCCTTTCTTCCCTACCTACCGCTCACGATGAGGCTGGCCTAGATTGGAAGCTGGTAGAGAATCAGAAAAGATAAGTAATAATGAACAGTTCACACGAAAGCCCTCATGGTTAATGCAAAATGAACTACCGTACTTATTATACAATTGTATAGAAAAGTTTTTTTTTAAAAAAAGATTGTAGCTTTCTAAATATTTTTTGTAATGTGCAAGCCTGCAACACACAATATAAATTTATATGTCATTTTTATCATATCAATTAATATCTAGCGCCAACCAGGCCGAACCGTTTTTCCCAAGCCGCCGCCTCCAAGAGGGCGACTAGAGTTCTTACGTCGCCGGCATCGATCTGACCGGCCCCTCCCCTCCGACGGCCTCCTCGACGTTGGAGCGGGTGGGGTCCGGAGCGGGGTCGACGTTCGGGCTCGTTTTTGTTGCTACTAGGGTGTGGAGTCTAGTAGATTAGAGTTCCTCCTCGTTGTCGTCGGCGATAGAGTTTAGGTTTCCGACGGTGGTGTTGCCACCGGTCCGGCAAATAAAGTTCCCGGGTACCGGCGGGTGCTGCGTGCTTTGTGCCGGCGAACAATCGGCGTCAAGTATGTGAGCTCTTCGGTCATCTTCGTGGGTTTGTGGCTCTTTCTCGTTGCTGGGTCTCCTGGCGGCGGAGGACGTTTTTTCCGGTCGTCGGTCCTCGGGCCGGCGGCGGCGGATTTTCTTTTCCTCTTTCCTCCTACCAAGGAGCTGACCGATTTTCTTTCAACGAAATCGATTCGCTGGGTGTTCTGGGCGATGGATGATGCGGCTGTTCTAATATTTGGTGTCCCTTGGCGGAAGGAAAGGTGGACGTGGATCGTCGTGGTGACGGCAATGGTGAACTGGAGATTAGAGATGAAGAAGATGAGATTGGATCTTGAGGACTCAATTGTAATTTTTTTTTCAAAGTTCAGTTTGTAATAAGGGAGGATGTACTGCTTTGATGCTTAATATATCTTCCTTTGGCAAAAAAAAGATAAGCAATAAATAAAGTTTTGCAATAGCAATATTTATAGAAATATATAGTTATTTTTGAATCATTTAATTTAAATTATATATTTCTCGATGTACTCCACCGCTGTGACCTAACCGCAAATATAGTATAGGGACCGACGGACCGTATATCCAACTTCACGCGCGCACACGTCATGGGCGGCCGCCGCCCTCGCCGCGTCCGCCGCCGCGACGATGGCGTGGATCGCATCAGTGGTCTTCCCGACGATCTCCTCCACATCATCCTTCTCCGCCTCCCGTCCACAGCCGACGCCTTGCGCACTAGCGTCCTCTCCCGGCGCTGGCGTCACGTCTGGGCCGGTGTCTCGGAGCTCTCCTTCTACATCGTTCGCCAGAATCATGATCGGATGGCTTCTGCCCTCCGCGGCATCGACGCCGTCCTCGCTGCCCACTCGGCGCCCATGCTGGATCGCCTCACGATCTCCGTCGAGCGGTGGTGGGGGTGGACGATCATCGACGCGCTCAGGGTCGCCCCGTGGTTGCGCTTCGCCGCGCCGTGCCTCGCGGGCGAGCTCAGCATCCGGTTCGGGGAGACAATGGTCAATGGACAGGGGAACGGGGTCCTGGCGACGGAGCTCGAGGTGCCAGCAATGGAGCGCGCAACGGCCATCGACCTGCGACACCCCCTGCAGCACCGGTTCGCCCCAACCGGCACGTTCGAGGCGCTGCGGGTCCTCAGCATCGAGTGCCTGCGCCTCTGCGCCGGCGACCTGGAGCGCGCCGTGTCGACGCAGTGCCCGTGCCTGCAGGAGCTCAGCCTGTCGGCCTACAAATTCGTTGACGACCATGCTGTAGTCACCATACGCTCGGACTCGCTCGAGCGGCTCAGGCTTTCCCGCCAGGTAGCTGATGGGCAGATCACCGTCGATGCCCCGAGGCTTGTCCGCTTGGAGATGTTAAGGACAAGTTACTTTCATCGGACCAAGGTGAAGGGAGCGCACATTGCTGCACCAGAGCTTTCGGAGGTGATCTGGCACAATACATATGACTCGGAGCGCGACAGGATTGTCGAGACCAGGCGGCATCTCCGCAAACTAGAGGTGGCGCAAGTCAACAACTACTACATTCGGTGCAAGTTTCTCGTGCCGGAGACAACGCTGGCGTTGTTCCGGAGATTCAACTATGTTGACGAGCTGGGGACATGCGTATCAGAATCCCTCTAGCCATTGACGATGATGACGGTGAGGAGGAGGATGAGGATGATGATGATGACGGCTACGTGGTATGACTACTATACTTGATGAATTGGTTGTTTGAAACGTCAGTGAAAGAAGCAAATAATTTTTAAAGTAACAATAATACATTATAGCAGTACTGTACCAAATAAGATTTATGATCATAAACATTTCCTCTGAATTAATTGTGGGGATTGGTGGCAGGAGTTAGTTTGTATCTTCAGGGTCACAGATCGAACATATATATATGAATAAATTATGCAAATTCAATGGTGAAATGATTTTCATCCATAAATTGATCTGACTTGCGGTTGTGTCCTGTGTGGAAGTGGAAGAGAAAAGAGATGGTCTCTGAGGTGAATGCCATCTTTTTTTCCCCCTAAGGGTGTGTTTAGAAGCCCAACTTCCCCCAAAATTCACTATGCAAAAAGAAGATTTCTCATCACATCAAACATCACATAAAAAATACCGGTACATGCATGGAGTACTAAATGTAGATGGAATCAAAAACTAATTACACAGTTTGGATGTACTTTGCGAGACGAATCTTTTGAGCCTAGTTAGACCATGGTAGGACAATATTTACCACAAACAAACGAAAAGTGCTACAATGCTTTTCAGTTCGAAACAGTGCTTTTCAGCTCAAAATCTGTGCAAAATCCAGAATTTTGCATCCCAATTCAGAGAACTAAACACACCCTAATTCTACATTGGGTTAATTAGTGACACAGGACACAACAATATTTAGTAAGTATTCCCTCTGTTCGGTATATTATTGAGCTGTCAGAAACGTCAAATAATCAAAGACGGAGATGACATATTGGAGGGATATATAAGGTCCATAAGGAAATTCTTTTTCAAAGATTACATGCATACTCGCACCTGTGGTCTATGGATAAACGTCGTCAGTTGTCTGATTGGAAAAATGACCATAATAATAGACACGCAGAGGGTTAAATTTGAGGTATGATCTCTAATTCTCCACTACTCTGTAGGAGATATTCCTTGGTTCTCAAATATGATGTCCTAAAGCTACGTCTCCTAATAATATTTTTTTTCTGATCTTGCTAGAACTGGAGATACAGGTCCTTCGTGTTGAATGTGCCAAAGCTTCCTCGTCAATGCAAGATTTTAACATTACATTTACAAGCAGAAGGATCACAACATACCTTTGTCAAGTGCATGTTGCATCTACTCAGAAAGTGTGTTGACATAAAAAAGTTGAATGTATGTTTGGTAGGTATCTTCTCTAACTCTACTCTTATTGAAGTTATGCATTGGGTTGTAAATATTTTTCATATACTATACTCACAGATAAATGATGATGCCTATTTTGTTGTAATGTATATATTTATGTACATGCACGGAAAACTTATAGTTTTCTAAAACTGCACTTTTTGAGAAAAACCTAATTGCACCATTTTTAAATTTCACCACTCAATAAATATTAGTCATTTGCAATTACTGCATGTTTGAATCACAAAACATAAAAAGTCATAATAAGAATTGAAGTAGGACACCTGAGTGATAAAAGTGGGAAACACTGGCACATCCATAAAAATCAGGCTCTTTAAAAAAACCACCTTCTAGACAGTGGCAGACACATGAATCAAATGCAGCATGGGTGTGTTTAGATCCCAAAAAGTTTGCAAAAAACATCTCATCATCTATCACATCACCTCACATCACCTCTCACTATTCATCTGCATTTACACCAATTCTTCTTCAATTCTTTCTCAATTCAGCCAATTCATCTGGATCTAAACACACCTGGATGAAACTAATTCCTATCTCCAGTGTAATTAAGAAGACTGCAACTACGTCACGGAAGGTTGATTTGAACACTAGCTGATAGCAACATCATCGGAGGCTGGGAAGGTGCCGGCTCACACACACCTGGGTCCACCCTGCTTCTAGAAGAGATATTTGGAACAGATTAACTCATAATGCATGCTTCAAACAATATTTTTCCAAAGCGATAGGAAAACGAGAAAAAGCAACCCCTAAGGCACCGTTTAGTTGGTGAAATTTTTGGTGAAAGTGGTGAAATTTTTGCATTAAGAAACGTGTTCTGTGAGAGATAGCACGGTCTCCGATGCGAAAATTTTGGGAACTTTTGGAGAACTAAATACTGCTTTCTCATCACTCCTTGCAGGAGAACCAAGTCGCATTCCAGTTTTGCAAACAAGAAGAGTTTTCTAATGACAGCATTGTTCTGGACTCACTTGAAGAAATAGAATTCAGCGCCCCCAAGGTGAAACAAGGCGAGGTGTGCCTATTGAGGCTGCTGTTGCTGATGTGCAGGGGCAGTCCCTCGGAAGGTGGTCGTGCATGCAACTGAGAGAACTCCCAACCTGATGATGAGGACGTGTGTAAAGATTGCCAACTTTTGCAATCCAGATACGGACGTCAAGTTCTACAGGTATTTGGCTGGCAGATATGGACTCATGTGGGTGCGATACAGCCAGTCTCAGGCAATAAAAGGGGAAAAGGACTAAGTCATGCCTCTCATGAATCGTGATACTAGTAGTCACTGCAGTTCTTGTTTACTTCATATAGATCAATGGGCTTGCCTGATTTTGGACTTATGTAGGTGAATAAAAGGGTTCATGAGTTTGTAACTATAGTTTCTTAAGAACTACCAGTATGCCCATTTCTTGTGTGAGGTTCGTTTGTGCCCAAAATCTACTGAGTTGTGTTCTTGCTCACATTTTGGAATTGTGCGTGTGAGCAGGGCACTGATTTTCTACCCAATATAGTGCTTTCTAGCTAGGTCAGCTGATCAATTATGATAGTTTATTTATCCTCCTGAATTATTTGCGAAGAATGACATTATAATTCATTTTAACAATTTTTTTGATCCACATAGTATTTCGAAATATTTATAACTTGCACGCCGTCCTAAGCATGAGTATGTGACATGTACTTTTATAAGGAATATTTGGATCCAGACCATTACTATTTCCCAGAATTAGAGAAATATCATTACTATTCGTCTTATTGAAAAATTGTCACTGATATTCTTCAGCTCCCACATGTTTGCCCTATTCTACGTCTGCCGCGGCCTAAGGCTCACTGTCAGGCATCGTATTTGCATACACGGAGCAAAATGCCCTCGTGCCCAGCCGGATAAGGCGAACCAAACCGCGCACCCTGTACTCATCGCCGAACTCGATCCGGAAGGCGTCCTTGATGACCAACACGAAGTCTCAGTGCCTGTTGTCGGTGTCGCTCATGAGGATGAGGACATTCTTGGCGCGGTTGGCCCCGAGCTGGACGAGCTCGACGGCGCCCTCCTCCTCCTCCTCCCATAAGGGCTCGTTGTCGTCCTCAGGCCCGCATAGCGAGGAGACTAAGGCCGACGAGGACCCTCCATCCCTGCATGCTTGGCCCATGGAGGAGAGCTCCCCCGCGTAGGTGAGGCTCTTGCGGAGCTTGCGCCTCATCCTCTGCTGATTGTGGTATGCCGCGACGGTCTCCAGCACTGTCTCCCGGATCGACCACCCCTGCGGCAACACCATGGATGCCGCCATCTGTGGGGCGCGAGGAGAGAGGGTGAGGCAGCGAAGCACGGGCGTGGTGCCGGATTCGCCCCCGCAGCATGGGGGAGGAGGGGGAGGCGAGTGGGGCACAAGGGAGAGAGAAGAGGAGGTGCGCCTTATCCGGTTGGGCATGGGGGCATTTTGGTCTGTGTACGCAAATACGACACCTGACAGTGGGCCTCAGACCGTGACAGACGTAGAATAGGGAAAATATGTGGGAGCTGAAGAATAGTAGTGGCAATTTTTCAATAAGACGAATAGTAATGACGTTTCTCCAACTCTTGAAAATAGTAATAACCTGGATCCAAATATCCCTTTTCACAAAATACATTGTATACTAGGTTCGTGCCCGTGCGTTGCTACGGGCTATAAAACTTTTATACTATAATACATAGAGCAATCATCAAGACAACTATTTTTGCACAATATATTTGAGGCTTTACAAACAGTATAGAACAATAACAAATAATTCTTTCAGACTTGTATACAACTTTTGATATTGATCTGAAATTGAAAGGCATGTCGACATAAAACAAAGCTATTTATCATATTACGGATCATAGCAGATCGCAGAGCCATGAACAAACATGATGCTATTGCACTAACATCTCAATGGGGGAAACAAGTGTACATCATCAAATTAATGATCATATGGAAGAAAGAAATTCCTTACTCAAAATTTACACAGTGGTTGAAAACAGAGAAATTTAGAAAACACAATGAGAAAAATAGATAGCTAGACAATTCAGACAAAAATAGATAGCATTAGGAAAATTCTAAAAGGGAAAATGATATGTAAGAACCTTATATTTAGGCTGCAACAAGAGGCCACTCTGCCATTAGCCCATACACATTGTCATAGTAGGATAACATTAACATGTCTTTAGAAAGCCAAGGTACCTGAAGCTTATCAAACCAATGGCAATGAGAAACAAGAAATCAAATCCACATTGCAAGGCTTCATTTGTGCCTGAACAACCACCAAATGCAAATTTATCTCAATTCTTCATGACTCTACAAACAACATAAACATACTAAGTGAGATCATTCAGTTATTCCACTATCATCATTGAGAGGGAAACTTACCTTACCCGGCACTTTGATTCTCTGTGTGCTCCCAACTCTTAAACACGTGTACTTCTGAAGGACAGGAATTTTTTACAGCATAGTGCTTGCGTCATTCAGAGTAGTGTAGAGATTTTGGAAGTCATTAAAAACATTCCAATCAGTCATTTCAATACAGAAATAAGCAAGGTAGAATTTCACTTGCACTCCAGCGTAGCATGTTGGTGTTGTTGTCCTTACCACCATGGTCACAATAGATTTGTTTCTTCCTAATAATCCTCCTCGCACATCAGCCAGCTTCTGGTAAGAAACGCACAGCATGCAGCCAACTTGACCCGACTCTTTCTTTCCTGAACCAACCAAGACAAGAATAATAAGTGAATAACACATGTATATTTTGCTGGATTTGCTTTCTAGCCAAATACGATATCCAAGACAACTGATTAACACATTAAAGACTGATTTAAAATTTATGAACTCCGACCTAAATTTAAGAAATATACATGCAAATGAAGAATAAGGTGCTTCTCTCCAAAATAGTATGTAGCTCCTGGCCAGTAAATTGTATGGTAAAGTTCAATGTGAAAGTAGTAACAACAATGAATATCTCTACAGTGCCTACAATGTCGGCCGTCATTATTGGTATCAACTTGCCTTTGTAAGAGTTGATAAAAAGGTACAGTAAACTTCACAAAGAAAGAAAGTATAATTCCCATAAAAGGTATAGTAAACCACCATGTAAGAGTAATAATGGAATTAGATGTTTACAAGAGTTTCAGAACAAGCAACAGAGTTTAGAACACATTGTGGTTCTAGCACCTCCGCCACTGAAACACCTATTCCGCAAAGCCATCTACTGATTGATGCACAACCAAATTTTTACATAGTTCTCAACGCTTTCAAGCTGAAAATGGTATGCAAACGATATGAGTAAATTAAAGATGTTCACAAAGTTAGTGGGATGTGTTGTATACTATCAGTAGCTGCATAATAAAGATGTTCATTTTGGTGAATCACATTGACCACCACGTTACAATTTCCTAAAATCGGCAAAATGTCCTCGTCAACATGAATGGGCCATGAAGATTAGATTCTTTTGCTCTGTGACAACTCATGGTTTCCGAATAATTACGTAGTGCCAACAACATCCTGAACAGAGATTCTTCAGAACCATAGACGACATCAACCTGATCAGGTTTCTCACAGTCATTCGCCAATTCAAATAGATCAAACCTGTCATCACCGCATCCAAAATCTGATCCAATTCTGACTGAATCATGCATAGACCGCAATAGTCATGGCGTAATAATCGACTAAAGCATGCAGATAGATCCTTTGTATGTTTAAAAAAGATTAAAATCACGCAGGATCAAATACTATATACTGAACCTGAAATGCCTAAAGTAACTTCATTAAGGTATGGTTATAAACATTATTTGTAAATGAATCTCCTCTTATTCATTTGAGTAGGTACTTTACAGTAAGAGAAAATTTACAATGAACTGTCCTTTGAGAAATAAAAAGGCATGGTTCGTTTTCCAACCAACAAATTGTGCTTACTTCTAATTCAAGATATTATCTAGTTAATTTACTATACTAAAACAAAACGCTCAATTCCAAGTTTTTACCTGAACTGAGGAAGAGCATGTCCATGTGAAACAACACTCCCAGGCACAATATGGTGCAACATTTAATTTTTTACCTAGAGAAAGCAAGAAACATTAAAGTGTATATTAATATTCCAAATGGAATATTGTAAATGAAAACTGCAAATTAGACATGAATTATATTATATTACCTTAGCTACAGTGTCAAAACCTCCCAGTACACAATATTCTTCGTATATGTGCCATTCACCGATATTACTCTTTTTGGTTTTTTGACCACATAATTTTTTTACCGTTGCCCTTCTCTTTCTTTTTCGCATCTTTCTCTTCCTGCCTTCTAGCCTCTTCCTCTTCTGCCTCTGCGTTAGGCGGGAGGGCGAGGATCTTGATGTTCATTTTGGCTGTTGCTCTAGACATAGAAACGTACAGCTGACCATGGGAGAACACATGTGCGGGCAAGTACACTCCTACGTTTTGTATTGTTTGGCCCTGTGACTTGTTGATCGTCATGGCGAAGCTGAGCCTAATAGGGAACTACTTCCTCTTGAATTGAAATGGGAACATATCATCATCGGAGGGCACAAGGGTATCCGAGGATGGAAAACCCTCTTCCTGGCATGGTCTTCCAAAACAATTTCGGCATCAATCGAGTTTCTTTGGCACCCTCTAACCACCAGCCTCGTTCCATTGCAGAGTCCATTTACATGTGGAGGTAGCCCGTTAGGAGTCAGCGTGTTAAGGAACTCTTTAGGATAGTAGTTATGCGGATCATCCATCACTTCGTCGAAACTATGATACACCATCTCCCCACCCTGGAACTTGTTGATCATCTTCAAATTAATATCATCCACCCAATCATTACGTGTTGATAAAATGGCTCTGGAGATGATGTAGTCCTTGTGTTGTCATGTTTGCATTGAGGTCTGGAAAGATGGTCTCGATCAACGTGTCAAGATCTTTCTCAGAATCCCCAGAGTAGGGGACACATATTTCGTCGGGAAGACGTACATCACCATCTTTGTTAACCTCCTCTGTGCCATCACCAATGCGCAACAGATAATCCATGAACGGACGGTCACTCTGGGCCCTCATGTTGTGCATAACCTTAAGATGTCGCATGTCCTCCCAAAGGTATGATTTCCGTAAGGAAGCACCGACAATCTGAGCCCTAGATCCTTTCCGTACAACAAGGAGGACCTGCCTAAAATCTCCACCAAAGATGACCGTCTTGCCACCGAAAGGAATATCTAGACGTGCCATTATATCACGCATGCTGTTGTCGAGCGCCTCAATGGTTTGCTTCTTTGTCATATACGCCTCGTCCCAAATGATGAGAGACGCTTGCTGCAACAGCTTGGTGGTTCCACTCTGTTTAGTGAAGCTACAACAACACTTCTCATCAAGCGTAAGTAGTATCTTGAAACGTGAGCGTGCCGTCCTCCCACCAGGCATTATAGATGCTGCGACACCAGATGTAGTTGTAGCGACTGCAATATTGTTCTGACTGCGGACGGTTCCTAGAAGTGCTCTGTACAAAAACGTCTTGCCTGTGCTGCCAGGTCCATCAACAAAGAATAGGCCACCTCGTTCGGTGTCGACAGCTGACATAATGTCATCTTAAGCAGCCTTTTGCTCCTCGTTTAGCATTTCAGCTAGTCTCACATCTTCCAGATTCGGCTCAATGCTCGACTCCTCAAATATCTCACGAGGGACCCCGCTAGCATCGTCGAATGCATCGTCGATTTGTGGAAGAGGGAACAAGCTTATCTCCTTACCCATGGATTGCAACATTTTCCTGATGTCAACCAGAACCATCTGTTCCACAGAGTTCGGGTTTGGATTGTTGCGCTTGTAGTCTTCTGCCATCGCATCGAAGTGTTTGGTAAACAAACCTCGCACATCTTTCGGCTCACAGAATACCAGTATTGTAGCGAACAACCTACGCAATGAGGATGGCATTTGGAACAGGCTGTTTTCAGTAAGACATTCATCGAGCGATTTGTCTTCTTCGATCATGCCTCGCCTCATTGCAGTGTCACGTAACGAAGGATAATGCACACCATCAACGGTCTTGAGGTCGTTCCACGATGTCGCTCTAGGGATGTTGTTCAGGAGAATCTGAAGAAAATAGCATTCGCCCTCTGCTGGATTCGTAGATACGAGTCTCCCGACCTGGTATACCAAGTTTTTCCTTAGTTGCCAAACTTTATCTTTTGTGTTCCATGTATAATACTTTGGAAAGTCATGATACAAGATTCCGCGAGCTTCCGGATGCTGCATGTTGAAGTTAAACCATTCTGTCAGCATTGACTCCTCGATACGCGGACGCTTTAAAACCCTTTCAACCTTGTCACGTTTTTGAAACGAAACCATATGCATGCCAGGGAGATGACATTGCTACGCCAGCACAGGTGGGTGACACTGGTGTAAATCAAAACCATATATCCTCCACATCACTTCTGGAGGCCCCACCCACCGGGCCTCTCTGTACTCCTCGATCTCATCAACATTTCCATTGGCATCTTTCTTGCCATTTTCCCTAACAACAACAGATGTTCTATAATGACCCTTGTAGATGTATTTGAAAAGATATTTCACAAACTTAATACTACTGCATGCGTCAACATTTATGTGGCAATTGAAAGTACGTACTAAGTACGGGTTGTACAAAACAACCTATTGATTATCCAGCATGTGACCTCGAATCATTTCCCTACTACCATCATCACGTCTCCTATACATCAGGTACGAATCCCTGCCTTGCGATGTTGAATCACAAAATGGTCGCGGGTAACGGTTCTTGCACGAAGGACGGTCCTTTGTGCACGGACATTCACGATTAAGCACCCCGCACGACCCATGCATCATATGCTTCGTCACCATCTTGTAGAGCTCCGGGAACTTCTTCTTGTTTGGCAGCTCTGCAGAGATAAGGATGTCATACTGCTTAGGGCACATGATTTTTTACTTCCTTTGCATTATCAACAACCAGTGTGTGTGCGGCAAGCCCCTCTTCTGGAACTCAACCACATATACGTATGCACATACCCTGCCAAGTATGTCGTTGTGCAACAACTGCCTCTTCAGCTCATCCAACTTCGCCCTGAACACTCGAGACATGATATCTGGACGGTCTTGTGCCTGCTATCCTGGATACAACTCATTCTTTATCTCTTCCCAATTTGGATTGCACGTCATGGTGAGGAAGATATCCGGTTTGCCATACTTTCGCACCAGAGCCATCGCGTCCATGTACCATCACCGCATATCACGAGGACCACCAATAAACGTCAGTGATAGCACTGCACGCTTCCCAACCTTGTTCGCGTCTTCCACACCTGTACGGTAGCTATCAACCAAACCCTGGTATAAGTCAGCCCTCACTGTATCCTGATTGAAGCGGTAGTAGTCAAGACGCGTGCTTTCTATCTTCACATAGGTGTCGACGGCAAACTGCTGGAATAGACGCTTGCCGTACAGTATTGGATTGAAAATACCAGGCCGCATCTGAAACTTGTAGGTGTAGTAATCATGAACGGAAACACATAAATTTCCAGTGGAACCTACACACATAAAGGTGTTCAGTTAGTATCGTGAGACACATTCATCGGGTCATATTAGTTAATTAAAAAGGATTTATGCAATTACCCGCGTCATCATCTCCACCCCTGCATACGTTCCTTGCGTTTGTCCCGGGCCGCCTGCACCAGCGCATCAGTCGCACCAACTTTGGGAATGCAGTTGTGCCACCCGAACTCTCCTCTTGGAAAGAAGAGAGGGTACAAGAGGGGGTCATAGCACGCATGATACGACCGGATGCCTTTCCATGACCTATCCTTCTCGTGGAGCACAATGCTATTATCAAACTGACCCCGATGCTCACTTCCCTCGATCCATACGGCTGCCACCTCAGACATTAAGGGCTTGTTATATACTCTTTGGTCCAGATGTTGATCAAGGTTGAACTCAATATGGACATCTGAAAAATTCTCTACCTCTCCCATAGGGCGAAGTGATCAGAGTAGGATTAATGACATTATTTAAGATGCCAACCAACGTACAAATGACCTCTCTATCTTTCTGTTCGGTTTTCTCACGACACTTCTGTAGCCTATAATCAAGAGTTGGATCATTGTCATAGAAATAAAGCTCAAAGGTGAGATGGTTCATACTTCTCTTCTTTCCCAAAGTTCTTTACATTATGGTAAAGAGCACCATGCGCACGGAAAGTGTAAATACCACACTTTCGGGTGTCGGTGGTCGCACCATCAAGTTTGCAATACTGAGAAGTGGCCATTGAAATGTCTGATGTGCTCATGAAAATGTCTGGCATCAGCGTCTGAGGCCGTCCACAATCACATGAGTTCTTCCAGGGGCGGGTCGGCATGGGCTACATGAATAGCTCCACTACGGCAGCAGAATCTTGGCGATTCTCCCTCAAACTTCTTTGCATTGCAGAACTTGCAATTATCCACAGGCTTTAGCAAGTGGGTCTCGTCCATGACATTGGCATAGACCGCACCGAATGGATCCGGTACATCTAGATCAATGGTATCTTCATCTTCCATCACGACATCAGCTTCCAGGTCGGCTTGATCATCGTCCTCTATTATAATACAAAGCATAGGTCAAGACTCTTATATTATGTTGGATAACATAGAATGATAATTTAATAATGTGGGATAATTGCATCGAGGTAAACTACCTTGTCCCGCAAAAAGGTACCCTTCATCCTCTTCCTCGTCCTCATCGAACCCGACGTTCTCATCACCATCTAACGCAACACATGCACATGATTGGTGAGACAGACATACAGGCACTTGCAAAATATGAACTGGAAGAGCTTGCATGTCTCACGACATTCACAATTTATGGGCACATACCTTCTTCAACAACTGATGGTTGTGTCTGAGTACACCTCTCATGAACAACATGCTTAGAAGTCTCTGCAGAAGTAGAATGGCAGGTGAGACACATATAAAGTGCCAACCCTCCTCCAGATCAGGTAATGTTGTCACCTGCTACTCCGGCATCAGATGAAATCACATTTCTGTCACCCAGAGGGTCGGTCTGTGTGATACCTTTATATATAGAAGTAAAACACAGTTTGGTTAAGTGATCATTAACTCATCAATTGTAATAATACACAAGTTGGCTAGTTCCTTACCGTTGTCAATGACACAGGACTGTGTCGGCTGACTCATAAAATTCTCGTTATCACCAGTGGTCCCTTTGGTGTTTCTCCCAATGGTAGCTTCAAACTCTTGATCACGACACTTTCGTCGAGAATTCCTCAATCCTGGAGTCAAGTGGGCTGTATGGATAGTGTTGGATAAAAAGGCCTCCGAGATCTCTACTTGAGGAGGGGGTTCTGGAACAGTTGGCTCGAAGTAAAGAGGTGTACCACCAATCTCGGGGATTTCCATCTTGTCTGAGGGTTTATGACCGGGAGGTATTATAAGCTTTGGTTTCCATTGAGGGTTTGCCGTGGTGATGGAGTCATGATGCAAGTTGTTTGCACGGTGCTCTTTCATCCTCTTTTTGTAGTCCCTCTTGCTCTGTATTGCATTTTTCTTGATCTCTTCGGGCGTCTTAAATATCCGCTTGGCGGCGGCCGCATCACGCCTCCTCTTATTTATCATCACCTTCTTCCCGGGAGACATCGCTGCATAACATGCTCTAGCCAACCTTTTCCTACAATCTGACTTGGACTCGTTCTGATCGTTCAACGCAGTTGACAAATCTACACCACCTAAAATGAATTGTAGTGGTCCGTTGTTTTTTACATTAATATGTATTTGTTTCACAAATTTTACAGAATCTATACTATTTAAAAAGAAAACAAAGCTGCCAGATTCAAGATGATGGCAAATGGGCAACCAGAATGGTACTAAACTTTATATTTGTGGCAAGTACTAAAACTTTAACTTCCGGAGTGATATTTGGTCATATTCTTCATGCAGCTATAACCGCAACCTGTAACACCAGACGTCTATTCCCCATCTATTCCCATATATAATTTTTCCTCAACAACTAATTGTTAAAAAATGCCAATTTATACTATCACTAAAATAATCTATTTGCGGCAAGTACTAAAGAGAATCTAGTTGCGACAATATAAGGTTATAATTTACATCAGTCATCTATTCTTGCATCAATATAAAATTTCCTAAACAATATACTGCATGTCAGCTCAGAATTACCTTCATCTGGATGTTGTACAGACCCTGCCTCAGTGTCCAGGACGTGTGTGTCTAAAGGAGCATCCAAACTATTACTTGGTGCCCCGTCTTGATCTAATTAGAGAAAAATAAAGTAATTTTAGAAGTGAGATGACATGTTTTCCAATATGAAGTAAATGAATAGGTGCACCAAAAAGGAAAATGACTATCGGTTTCATTGTAACCTGGCAGCTCATTGTCTTGCGCAAGATTTCCCCTATGGAGCCATGCATCGTCTTCATCTTCATCCAATGATACACTACCACCTGGCCAAATTAAATGCATTGCTATTCATGTACTTAATTAAATCACCCATTGCTACACCAAGATGTGGTGTAAATATAACAATGCATTTAATAAAGAATGAAGGTGCATTTAAACGGATCAGACGTGTTGCCTCCAAATTAACCTGGCAAGTCACTGTTTTGTGTCCAATGACCCCTATGTAGGCATTCATCATCTTCATCTCCATCAATTGATACACTAACATCTGGTCAAATTAAACAATGCATTTAATTAAATCATACATGTATGCACCTCGATTGTTATCATACAAACCATTGCAGTTGAGAACGCTGCTTACCAATTGCCGCCGCCTTCTGTTTCATTCGCCTTTCACGATCCTTCTTGTTTCTTTCATCCTTGTGTTTTCGCTCCCTCTGATTATTACGAGATTCGGAATCATTTTGTTCTTGCGGCTCACAATGTGGTACTAAATCACCTGGCACGTAGGAATTACACAATTTGAAAAGAAACGTGTGTGCAACAATACGGTATGAACAACATCATATTAACATCATACATAGACAAATATAAACATTGAAGCATCATATTAACATCATGGTAGATAGTCACGCAAGCAGCCAGGCCCAGACTAACCTGTTTGGTCATGATCCCCATCCTCCTCCACTGCCACACTAACATCTGGTCAAATTAAACAATGCATTCAATTATTCAATTAAATCATACATTTATGCAAGGATATTTAGGAGTAGATCACATTGCTCACCACTTTTCAAGGCCTTCATCTTCATCCACCTTTCGCGTTCCTTCCTATTTTTTTTCATCATTCTTCTCTCTTGACATTGCCGCATAACGTTCTCACTCCCTCTGAATCTTGAGAGCTACAGAATCCTCTTGTTCTTGCTGAGTTTCTATGTCACCTGACTTGTAGGGGTTACACGACTGGAAAAGTAATGCAAAGTTATGTTGAAACTCAAGAAATAACACCTCTTCCATATGTGTTTGTGAAGTCGCCAAGGGGGACCCCAGACCGTCTAGGTTGGTCCTGGTGCGCCATCGCTCGTGCGGAGAGATGAAATCAACAGGAATGTTTGATTCCTCTACGAACTCGAGACGTACATGAAATAACCAGGAATGTTCGAACCGCTCTGCATGAAATCACCAGGGACGTTCGAACCACTCTGAACCTGTGGCGAACATGAATTAATTGTCTCAGTTCTGTGCTTTTCTCGTAAAGATCAATCTTGCAAGAAACTCTGAAAATGTGCTTTTCTGGCTGCTGCATGACAAATTTGACAGTTTCATCTCTTGCTATTGTCCATTTTATTTATAATATTGTTGTTGGCAAATACCCTAACAATATACAAGTTGAAAACATAATCCCTCTTTTTTTGTCAAATTGTGTCATCTTTTGACGACTTAGCAATATATTAAGATAGTTGGTGGTTTGTGTATATCAACCATATCAATATGATTATGTTTAACTCTGTAGTAAGTATAAGCAAGCTTTTCTTATTTGACAAGAAATGATGAGTTGGTGCAAAGAACTTTGAAAAAGCAATACAGATGGGTTATTAAATCTACCATCATCTCAAGGTAGCCTTATTCTTACCTGTCTAATGTTCTCATCAACATTTATATATAATGCACATAGACATAAATAACAGATTGTAGATATAATGAAATTGGTACAAGCCAAAAATCTGAAACCAGAGCAATATAAGAAGTAAGAGATATTTATATGCACATGTTATATAGTTAGTAGTTCTCCATTTTACAGATCGGCAGCCACGCAAGCACTGCCCGCGGATCAGCAGCTACAGAGGCGGCGACAATCACAGGACAGAGGATGATATCGCTGAGAAGCTGAGGACACCAAGAGTAAGATTGAGAAGAAAATGTGAACAATTTAACCATAAATAAGTTTATAGCAAGACGCTGAGTTTGGGTAAACTTGGACGTCATTTTTTTGATGGTGGTGCTTTTTCTCCCATGTATCACATCAGTTTGGTTGACCAATTACTCAGGGCAAGTCATATAGATATAGTTGGCATTTCTGACTTGTGCTACTCTATTGCTTAGAATGAGATTTTGATGGCCTCTTTTTTGTCACTACATTTCAAGGCAAGCCACACAGAATAGAAATTGACATGCCAACATACTCATATGTGATTAGTAGGATGCATTTTCTTCTTTTATCTTTTTGTCTATGATTGAGATGGATGTTCACCTATCCCTGGATGCCCTGGCAGCCTGTATTTCGAGCTGCTCAACCTGCAGTGCGATATAATTTCTCACAAGTTGTCTAAATAAATTCACTAGTGATATTTCTCATCTTCTCAATTTCATATTTCTTTTTCTTTTCGTACTTGATGTTTGATGGTTTCAATAAATAAAGTGATTGATAGTTCAGGATTTAGGCTTTAGTAAAGAACTTGATAATTCAGATTAACATGTCTTGCTAGAAAAAATTTCAGATTTGTGGTTCCTTGCTACTCTTTGCGCCAATGTTTATTGAAAGTGGCAGTTGAGGACATTGCATTACAGTCCAACTTAGAATATCAGTGAAAGTTTTCTTTAAATGAGTACATTCTTGCTTCAGCTACAAGGTGTGCAGTAAATTGAAATACTTAAATAATTCTGCTTTAAGTAAATGACCAGAAGTGACTAAAGTAATTTGGTATGGGAATTGTGAAACTTTTGTCAGGAAGAGTCTTGTGAGCTTATCTGATCCTTCCACTTTTTTTGAACTTTTACACAGGTGAATAATGACCTCTGAACTCAATTCATCTTCATGACCGATAGCATTCTTGACACATCAGGATGACAAATCCAAGGCATTATTATACCCACCTCATATCATTGACAGGGCTATTGAGTTTAGTAGACCTTGCTGTTTCCTGTATGACAACAGACTACAATCCACCTTTTCTTCGGAAAACAACTATGGACTATGAAGTATACTATTCTTTAAGATTAATTTGAAGAAGACCACAATGGACTACACACATAAGACAACATCCAATGGTGCGGATATTTTTGGGCTCTCACATGAAGGATCATGGAACTACATGAAGACATTAAAGACATGTGTGAAGCCCCGCAAATGAAGAAGAGGAGTGATCCTACTCAAAGCAACCTTGATGACATGTGGCGCAAAGGGAAAAATTGAGAAATATCTACGCGAGCCACCTTCGATCATCAAGGATTGTGCGCTTTCAACTCCGGAGGATCACTCACGATGAAAAGCTCGAAGGCTAAGGTACACATTAATCTCTCAAGGTACTTTTGGATATGATATATTTCTTTTGATATATTCGTTTTCTTATCCAATAGTATGTTTTGATTCTATGCCTTGCACTTTAATGATCATGTTGATAGGCTAGAATTTCTTGAGTATGATAAAGAGGCTATGTTGTGCTTGAACACCTTTGATTTATTCGCCTAATGAACCCATGCCTAATGAGTGCCTCAGCGCTGAGCAAGAAACTTATGCTACCTTTAATCACAACATGCTTTGTTCACCAAATTTAAATTGTGGTTATGGTTGCATATGTTTGTTTTACACTTAGCAAATCTTGGACTTGCTTCATGCTTGGTCGAGCTCGTGACCTTAAACGAGCGTATGTTGGGAGAAAACCCGAGTTTCACTAACCATGCAGGTCATTAAACCTTAATAAAGAGGAGAGAAGCCATGCCCTAAAAGAATTGCAAGTTCGTGCATAGCCTCCCCCGAATCTCGAGTACGGACGTCGCTGTTTTCATCAATTTTGAGCACCTGATCAGATATGGAGAAGTAGGAAAAAGTTGAAAATCAGAAGCTCCATCAAGTGCCGATTCCAACACCTCCAAGATCGATGAATTTGAAGACCAGTAGAAGGAGATATGACAAAAGTATTAGGCGTTGCACAGTCTGAAATCAGATTTGGACAGGTTGCAGCGTTGGAGTAAAACGAGCATAACTCGCTCGTTCGGAGTCCATTGGGGGTCAACAAAGACTTGATGGAAAGACAATTTCATGCGCCATGCATTGGAGAAATTGTTTGCTACATGGTCTGGTCTGGGAAGAGAGGGAAATTCATGAAAGAGGAAGCAGCGACGAAGAGAGCAAAGGAGGAGAAGGTGACGAGGATGCAAGGAAACGATCGGGCAAGCCTCTCATCAAGTAAAATGATCGTGTCAAGCATGGAGAGTGGATCAAAACTGCATGGACACCTTCAAATCTTGCATGAAGGACCATGGCTTCGCGACCACGAAAAGGTACGTAAGAAAGTCGAGCTTTATGACTTTAAATGAAGCGCTTTGCGGGAGGCAACCCGTTTTCTTTTGTTTATATATATATATATATATATATATATAATATGACCATCTACATTGTGATCTTAAATTGAACAATCAAGTAACATTGTACCATTGCTCTAATAAATACCACAACACTATGTTGTTTGATTTAATCGCTATTGAGGGAGCACTTTGTTCTTGATCTTAGAAAACTTGTAGACCTTTTTGTGTGCCTATTAGTGTTAATTTATTTTTTCTTTGTGTCTTTTTAGAGAGATCTATCAAGTTGGCACCATCCTTTAACTATAAGCTTGTGGCTAATTAATTTAGGCTAACTCTTGCAATTGTTTTAGACAACCTCCATATCATGTCATTTTGTTCATCCACATTGCATTGCATGTTTGCTGTTGATCTAACTTTTTGTCCAACCAACCTAAGCCTACCCATAGCCCCCACCAAAAACCGTAGCCAACAAGGGTAGGGTTGACTTGTGACCAAGCCCACCTCTATCCCTTGTTCTAACTAAAAACTTTGACTAGCCCTCCTATGAGAAAACCTTTCTCACCTTTAGCCTTCCCAAAATCATATGTTTGTTTTCATAAAAAGACTCTTAGCACCACCTTAGATAGAATTTCTATGCTTGAATCCCTCTCTTCAAAATTCTTATTTGAGCCAAAAATATAGGATACCCATAACCTACCCTTAAAACCTTGTTAGTTTGGTTGTTTGATCTTTTCAACCCTTGCTAACATTTGCTTGTGCTAACTCTTTGCATTTGCATTTTGTATCCCCCTCATTATCATCTTCCGCTTTATGATAGCTTGGTCTTTTTGTGAAACTTTATGATGAATTCTTTCATATCTATGTTAATACTTGTCGACATGCGTTACTCCTTTTTGCAATCTTGTGTAAACATAGTGTTTAGACATGATTGGAGACCACCATCATTCAGTTTTACTTACCTTGCTATCTTGTTGCATTGGTTGGTTTATAAACTTTGCAATGCGCCCTACTTATCTTACACTATAAGGAATTGTTAATCTTGGAATAAGCATGGTGTTTTGACCTTGGTTAATAAATCTTTATGGCAAGGGAGAAGTTTGGAAACCACTTTGTAAGCATGGAGCTTAGAATTTGGTGTAAACATTATTTTATCTTTATACCATCCTATCATTTGCATGCACCCTTGCACACACGTACACCCATTAGGTTTTAACTTTTCTTTTACTAGATTAACTATGCCACAAGTTAAGATCATAGAGGATGTCTTTGGTTTGTCGGCATATAGTGAGTATTCCCGACCGTCACCTCGAGGGTACTTTGTGCTTTAAAATTGTTTTGCAGGCATTGTGAATCACTCCCATAAATTCGATTGGGACGGAGGCTTGTGACAAAGGGTGAATGTTGGAAGATAATCAAGACAAAGTGAAGAGTATGACGATCCACACATGGTGGTAGGACTTCAAGATGGTTCATCATTTTCCATGCCTAGCAACATGCTAAGCATGGGGGAGGATTTGGTAGACATGAGAAGATCGCATGGAGCAAGGATCACGGTTCTTCTTCCATGTTAAGCACAATGCTTACGCATGGGGGAGGCCGCACTACACTTCAATCATCAAAGGACGGTAACAATTCCTCAACCCTCTTTTTGTCCTTGTCTTTCTATATGTCTGCACATATGTATATGCCTTCAACAACCTTAGATGCATCCTTTGTATGTCTCTCTATAGAATAACATGGCTGCTAGGAGTACAACCTAGATTTGTTTTGTTTTCAATAATAATCACTGTTACCTTGTGCTCAACATGATGATATCTCGTATGCTCTTGCTTATGGATATATGATGATCGTTGCCGCTTTGCTTATTCTTGTGCTTGGTTTATATATGATTAAGCTAGTGCTCTCTTTTAATATGAATCTGAAATTTATTTAATGCTAGCCTAATCTTTTGTGGAGGTTATGATAACTTAAGTCCCATAGTTGTTTTTCATTGCTCTCAATTTTGAATGAATCAAAGATCATTTTTTGTTCTTAAAAGATATGCTAAACTTGTCTTTAATACCACTTGCATTTTGCTCTACCTATCCAAAGCCTTACATTCAATTGAGTGCAAAAACCTTAGTTTACAAGATTTATTTTTGGGTGCATTGATTCAAGGCTTGATTTCTCTAGCTCGAGACTAAGAAGCTGGTCATTCTGTTTTTGCGTATCTATCTTTATGCTAGCCTTTTCTATACGTGCATTGTGAGTTTCCACATCGGAAATTTTGCAAACTTTGTTGGATATCTACCCACAAACCCAAAATATTTTTTTGTGTATACCTCCTTGACCACAACCTAATATATGAGTATGGATGAGTATTTCGAGGAAGATTACAAGGAAGGTGCTTCAAGTGAGTAAGGGAGACTTCCAAAAGGATCCCTAGAAGATTTTTCGAGTATCTCTCTCTAAGAAAATATGAGAGCTTCAATTTCTACCTTGGTGTTTTTATCACCTTTTTTGCCCGAGGATGAGCAAACGTCTAAGCATGGGGGGGTTGCCAAGGAAGTGCTAGTATAGTCTAGAGTTCAAGGGGAGCAAATAAAGAAAATGAAAAGAAAGAGAAAAAGTATGATGAAAAAAATGAATGAAAAAAATTGATAAAGAAGAAAAAGTATGATGAGAAAAAGAAAAAGAAAAGAAGAAAGAAAAAGAAAATAATAAAGCTCCCCGGTTCTCTAGCTATGTTTAGTGCTTTTTGAGTATTCAAGAGGATTCAAGATCAAGACCCATACTCATCTTTCCAACCATGTGCAATCCGATAACGAGGACTTCGTTTGTGCCTCGGGATCACTCTTTGCCATTTGCACATGTCCACCTATCTAAAAGTGTGTGTTCATCTCTCCCTCCTCCTTGTAACATTATTTTTCCAATGACCTTTTTGACGAGTCTCGGTAAGACCATGAGAAGCTTGTCTTGTTTTGATAATATCTCGACTATAATATCTTGGTAGGACTAAACTTTCACATAGCTCCATATAAAGCCTTCCACCATATATTTGAGAGAGGAAAGGAGTAGGACAAGTAGGCTTGAGAGACAAGATGAGATGAGAGTTCATGAGCAAGATGCAAGGAGGTTTATTATTGATATTGGTAAAGCAATTTTTCTTCATCCCACTTTTTATCTTCAAAATTTCTGAGATTTGTTTCAAAATTTGAGAGCATGATTAATTACTTGTGGAAAGAGCTTAAATGATATCTACCCTCCATAGAGATGAAAGCTAGCTACATTATGAAACTATAACAAATATAAACTTGGAGAGCATTATGTTTTCTCATGTATGAACAAGTGCAAGGTATGAACATTGAAGGGCAATACTGACATCCATTAAAGGCTTACTCGAGGACAAGCAAGGTTTAAGCATGGGGGTATATAAACTTGGGGGTTTAATACCAACATTCTCCCTCTCGATCTCACTTAACACCTTTACTTAATCTCGAGTTTCTTAATTGATATCCTTGTTGGCAGTAGATTTCCGTCAACTAAAAGCACTTGTTACACTTTGGTTTGAGCTTTGAATTATAACTAACCCGCCACTAGGCACACTAATGATGTAACAAGTTCACACTTGCATGTGGTTTTTGGAGTATGTTGTTTACGCAGGAATTAAGTACCTAAATGAGGACTTCCGGGAAGAGTTCATCAAGCACTTTATGAGAAGCTCACGAAGCCCGGCACAAGTCAAGACACAAAGTGAACATGGCTCCAAATGACCCAAGGACCGAAACATGAAGCCGTGAAACTCCGAGGACCCGAACGGAAGATGCGGGAGTTGCACGCCAAGCACCCTTATCTAAACCACGGGGAAAACGACATCAAGGACCCACATGGACTTCGGAAAATATTCAAGAAAGCACGAGAAGCATCGTGGAGGAAGATGGACCTGAACCAGGCCGAAAAGGGCCTGGGCCGACCGGCCCATGCCGACCGGCCTAAGGGGTTTCGGGCCCGGTTCGGCCTCCCCTTTGACCTACACGCTCCTCGGCTCATTTATACACCCTGCCTCCGACGGCCGCCACATCCATTCATCAGAACTCGGCGAAACCTAGAAGTGAGTACCGGAGGGAGACGACGACGGGCGAAGTCCTCGAAGTTGTCTAGGGGATGATGGCCTAGGACAACCCTAGCCGCCATGGCCGCCCTGCGTGGTTGTGCCATGGTGGAGTTCCGGAGCTAGTTGAGGTCATCAATGGTATGTACTCGGTGGGGATGATCCAAACACATCTACTATTATGTGAGCAATTATAATCTTGTTTTCCGATCTTTAAGCGATTCCATGTCTCTGTCTTTACTTTCTACCTTTCATGAATATGTTTGATCCTTAGTCTTATGCATGCTTAGACTATATAGCATACTTTATGTAATCATGGTGATTAGGTCTAGTATGTTGACCCTTCATGGTTGGTAGACTTGTCCTTGTATGGGCACGCCCGTGGATCCCCCGCTTTATTAAGAGAGCATCGTGACAGGGTGATTTCCCCCGAACGAGCGGATGTCCTCGGGAGGTAGGCCGGAGGTAGGAGTTTAAGGATGCTTTTAGATGACATGCTTGGTTGTTGCTCGTTTGCCAGAACTACAACTAGAAGGCGATAGGGTTAGTCGTCCCCTTGGTGGCGCTTTACCTCGCCTATGTTCGTGTATGTGATCAACCTTGTGCTATCACATTTACATCTTTAAAGGTTACCTTATATGCAATCTACACCTCATGTTAGGTTAGTTCGATAGATTAGGTAGAGAACCTTAGCGGTTTGCTTCCGATCCTTGGATTGACAATCCTTGGGGGACCCTCCTTGGTGAAAAAGGCACCAAGTCACTCGTACGCTTGCGGTGAACTTCAACACAGTTTTGAACCGTTAACATTGATCAGTATAAAAATTTAAAGGAAGTGATTTTGGAATCGTCAAAACAAGAACAGAGCAAACAGTGGCTACTTCAAAGTTTGAAAAGTCAGGATGGAGATCACCTAAGCTTTATTCAACAAATCTGGAAATTTTGCAACAACTTCATCTGCAAAGTTACTGTACTACTTGGTGAAAATGAGCAATAAGGCAATATTAATATGAACACTATAGCAATATGTAGTTGACTGACACCAAATTGCATATGCAGGTACAGAGTAACTATCTATCCAATTTGTAATCCACAACTGAAATCCAGAAAAGATCACATATCAAATTGAACTTCAATCTAGAAATGAGATCCAGGACAGAACATGCTTTTTCTTATCTTCCTAACGCTAGATCCATAAGGATAAGGAGCAATAAAACAGAAGAGAAAAATCAAACTACCTTGGGCGAGCGGCCGACGGGATCGGGAAAAAGAAAAAAAGGGCCAGGCGTGCAGCGGATCAAAGGGGTGTGAGGGGGTGGATGGCAATTTACGGCGTCGGGCGGCAGAGCCATGTACCCACGACGGCCACAGCGGCCTCCGGCGGGTGTGGCCGTTGCTGGTTGCTCCAGCGGACGGCCGACGGTGGAGTCCGGTGGACGGCAGGCGGCGGAGGCTTCGGCTCACGACGGGCGGTGGCGGCTCCGGCTCACGGCGGGCGGCAGCGGCTCCAACGGACGACGGGTGTGGTTGAGGCTTCCGGCGGCGGCGCTTCCTCTCTGTGGGTGGGCTGGGGAGGCGACTGACCTAGGTTTTTTTGAGAACCGGCGGCTGACCTAGGTGGTAGGAGAAAAAAGTGACCCAGGAGGGGGCGGGATGTGCGTGGGCCGAGGGGGGCCGAGTGGAGACGACCACAGTCGTCCGGGGCAGACGCGCGAGCGGCAGACGCACAAGCGCGGGGGTGGGAAGCTCGACTGTAAAAATTCTCCTCTTTATTCTTTTTAGAAGTAGAGAAAGATGGGGCCAGACCTCGTGCTGTACGTGCCCTTATATATGCCGGCCTAACTGGACCAACATGCATGTGGCTCTACCACTGGTCGGTGGGCACCCAGTTTTAACATCCGTATAAGCGTCCGCGTGCTTAAAATCAACAGTGGAATCATATCACTGTTGGTTCTCGTAAAACCGGTGGTGATAGACAGATAGTGTATGCTTAAACTTGCATATTAATATAATGTTCAGGCTTTCTTGCCCACATAGTTGTCCTAAAAAAAGACCGATATTGATGATGATCAAGTACATGCAAGTAACAAAGTTGACTCCAAATTGTTTTTGCATCAGTATAAAATGCAGTCGTACATTGCATAAGGAGTTGAGAGACACTATGTAAGAACCCAAGAAAGAAGACGCCATCATTAGAGACGTGGTTTAGAAACGCGTCTCCAATGCCACAAAGGAGACGCTTGTTAACCACCCACGTCTCCAACAAATCTGCTGAAAACGGGGGTGGTTGACAATATGCAGAAATAAAGGAGACGCGTTCTAGAAACAAGCGTCTCCTTTCAAGTAAACCACAAAGAAGACGCGATTTTCCACATAAGCGTCTCTTTTTTGTAAAGGGAAGATAACACCTCGAAGAAGCAGCAGGTCGACGCAAGGAAGAAGGCTGCTGGTAAGAAGCAAACTCCCATGAGCTCTAAGGAGAAGGCCATAGAAGTGTCGAGAGTGACTAAGTCAAATCCAAAATTCAAATTTGGACAGCCAATGCTTAATGCTTCTGAACTCAAGAGTGTTGGACCTGCAACCAGAGCTCTCCATGAACATTACATGAAATGTTGCAAGGAAAACAACAAGAATGGGGTAATGGTCATGTTCAAACGATCCCATTTTCTGACAAAAGAGGACAAAAAGAGTTTCCCTGTGGGTTTGAATGACTTGTATGACCTCTTCAACATAGATGGTTTGAGTATGTCACTTATCTGCTGCTTCACATTGTGAGTTTCTTGAAACTTTAATCTGCGTCTCACTAATTACTATGTCACAAAGAGTTTCTCACTTTGTTCTTTCTTTATCGTAGGTCAATGCTTGAAGAAGCTAGGGGAAAGGCCTCTGTGGGCTTCTTTGATCCTGAAATGATGGCCAATTCCACTATATCTTCTTCTAAATCTTTTGTGGTGGAATATCTTACAAATGCCTTCCAACACCATGCTAAAAAGAGACTGGTCGTCTTTGCGCATGACCTTGGTCTTGGTGGGCATTTCATTACAGTGGTAATCATTCCAAAGGCTAACAAGGTCTTGTATTTCAACTCATTGAGGTCCAAAGGGTGTGATCATACCAATTTGAAAGCTGTGCTCAATGAGTAAGTTCCTTGCCTACTGACTCTGCATAGTTTATTGACAGTGACCTAACAATTGTTGCATGATCTATTTCAGGGCTTTTGTTTCCTACTGCAAGATCAAAAAGTTACCCACCAGCGACTTGGAACATGTCGTTCAGTTCGCGGTACGGTACCTGTCTCTATGAAAGCTAATGCTGAAGTTTTAGTTTTCTTCTGAATTTTTTATAACTTTTTGCAATGTCACCAGCAACTAGGAAACACTTGTGGCTTCTATACCTGCTATCATATGGAGGAAGCAATGGGATTACTAGATTGGAAAGCTGATCCTGAGGTATTCATCCATTCCAGAGCTCCCCTTTCATATATTTCCCATTGCTTACAGATCACCCCAATGCTGTTTGTTATCTTGATCACTGCTGTGATGTTTCCTTGGCCATCTCTATTAAGCTGAGAACCTTGTATTAATCTATTCTACATGTATTCCTGGCCATTAGCTTGCAATGAAGCCTTAGAATGGTGTATGTTACTTTTGCATGAACAAAGATTTTGAATTCATCTCTGTTAGCTTAATCATGGGGAGCTAGATGCTCTCAAAGATTCTGTTAATATTTTGATAACACAGTTCTGAAACCATTTGGTGTATGTGACTTTTGCATGAACAAAATAGTTTCTACAGAAATGCTTTTAAATTTCTATACTAGGATCAGGTCTTAGTTATGTTTATTGAATTCTGGTATGATGCCATATTAGTACTATTAATCTATTCTAAGATCAGGTCTGGTATGATGCATTAGATGCTCTCAAACATTCTGTTAATATTCTGATAAGACAGTTCCGAGACCAATTGGTGTAAGTGACTTTTACATGAACAAAATAGTTTCTACAGAAATGCTTTTAAATTTATATACTAGGATCAAAATTTGTGTGTACTGAAAATTTGGAGCAGGGGCTCATATGTATTTGTGTACTGACATCAGGAATTTGAAGTGCTACTAAGACTGCTAGACACTGAAGAGTTGAACCACATTTGAGAGAAGATAGCATATTTCCTCGTGAACAAAGTGATATCTCAGAAGGGTGAATTTCACTTCAACACTCCTGTGTGATGGACTTGTAGTGGATCTGATGTATGTGATGAACTTTTGTGTGTACTGGAGATGAACTTGTGTGTGTACTGCAGATGAACAATGTGTACTGACTTTCCTATGGTTTTTGTGAGATTAATGCCTGTGATATTCTGTGATTCTATGATTTGTTGTTTATTTGTTTTGTGATTCTGTGATTTTGATAATGGATGGAGCTAAATTATGGAGCTCATAAATATTATCATGGGAGACGCGGCTTTGTCAAAACCGTCTCCTTTTCTTTCCAACAAAGGAGACACTTCCCAACAATAAGCGTCTCCTTATCTTCCATAAAACGAGACGCGGCTTTCTCAAAAGCGTCTGCTTTTTTCGACCACGAAGGAGACGCGCATCAGGCAGGAGCGTCTCCTTTTTCTACCCTAAAGGAGACGCGCGTCAGTCAGCCGCGTCTCCTTTTTTTACCCTGAAGAAGACGCGCGTCAGCCAAAAGTGTCTCTTTTTCTACCCTGAAGGAGACGCGCATCAGACAGAAGCGTCTCCTTTTGGTCTAACAAAGGCGACGCTTGTCAAGTGGACGCGTCTCCTTTTCATGCATCAAAGGAGACGCGCGGAAAACGTGTCTCCAAACTGTCTTAGAGAAGACGCTGAAGAAATACTTCGGAGACGCGTGTGGTGCGCGTCTCTGTTCTTGGCTTCAAAGGAGACGCGTCTCTTATGTAGTTGTTATAGAGACGCGTTATGGGTGCGTCTCTAATCTTTTGTCATCAGAGACGCAATCTTAGAGACGTGTTTCCCACGCGTCTCCTATGGTGGTTAACCCACATCTCCAATCTTCGTCCCTTACATAGTGAGAACCTTGGTTCACAATGTTCACCAACAGTAGTAGTAAGTGTTTATTCTTTGGCAGCCAGGGGCGGAGGTACGTTGTGTGCTCTGGGTGCGGTCGCACTCAGAATTTTTTTTTATAATCCTTTATCACCCATAAATTTTCACCATGTAATCAATGAAGGTGTCGCACCCCCTTCAATTTATCTCTAGCTCCGTCCCTATTGGCAGATTTAACTCTTCGAGTGGTCATATTTGGGTGGTTTTTGTCGTCTTGGTGTCTGCGGATGTTCCTCATCGCCTTCGTCGTGAATCGCTTCTTGTCTTTCCATCGTTTTGCCTCTCTTTCGAGTCTCGGCGGTATCTGCGGAGTGTTGACTCGCCAGGTGAAGACATGGATTGCCCCTCCTTGGACAATCGAACAATGGCAGCATTGGCGTCATGAAGGCATTGTCTTGCATGAGCCTCCCCGTCTATACCTCCGCGGGTTCTAGGTTGTTACGGTGATGTGTGTGTTCTTGGTGCTCTTGCTTCCGACAGGTTCGGATTGTTTCTAGTCCTGTTTGGTGTGATCTTGGTGGTGTTGTGATTTCTTTCGGTCGTTTTATGTTCAGTTGTGTAGACTCCTAGTTGGTGGTAAATCTTGTAACTTTGCACTTCAACAGTTCTTCTGAAGTTGTGTTGATGTATGTCTCTTCTTATTAATGATGAAATATGTGCTATGCATGTCTTAAAAAAATGATCGAGGACATCCAAGTAACAAAGTTGACTCGAAACTGTTTTTGCATCAGTATTAAACGCAGCCGTACATTGCATTAGGAGTTGAGAGAACCTTGGTTCACAATGTTCACCAATAGCAGTAGGTGTTTATTCCATTACATGCCACGACGCTACATATAGGATCGTGGCGACACCGTCGTCGTAGAGGTAGAGACGACACACTTGATGCATGCTGTTCATCCGATGACGGGGATCTTGGTGACGATGGCGCTGTTGTCGATGAAGACGCGGACGCGGGTGGGGTTGTAGTCGGGGATGATGGGCGACCCCGGCGGGAGCACCTCCACCGACACGTCCGGACGGTCGTGGGCGATCGCCGTCGCCGCCAGCGTCGCCTGCACCCCCACCAGCTCCGGCCACGACGACTTCCCCGGGATCGGCACGCTCATCTTGCCCGCTTTGCTAGCTCTGTCGTTGTCTCAGCTCGCTAGCTAGCTCTGTGTGTGTGTGATCGTGTGAGATAGTTGGCCACGGTTATAAAGGGATCGCCGACGCCCGGGTGCGTTGCTAGGAATCAACGTAGTAGGTGTCCTTTGGAGGCCGGCACTGCACGCAGCCTGCCTCGTTTGGTCAGTTAGGAAATGGCGACAACAGAAATCCCCGTAAATTCCAACGAAACATGGAATAGATATGTTGGTGTGCAGCCGCCACGACAATCTATTTATTTGATTATTTGTTAATCGTTACCTTCAGTCTACACGATAATACAATGGGATTCGAGAGAGAGACGAACTGTTTTTTTAGAGAGAAAACCTTGGGCCGGGCTACTACATCGACATTTTTTCAAGAAGTTCGTTTGGCGTCCCTCATCTATCGTCAAAGTTTGGCTTTCGTTCCTTGTCCGTAAAATCGAGTATCTGGCATCCCTCGTATGTTTAAACAAGGTTGTCCCATGGTTGTTTCGAGGCTGCTTTACGCTTACGGCTTACCCAACAATGCTTGGGTCCCACATGTTAAACAGCCAGTTGGGTCGCCAGTAATGTGTTCTCCTCATTATCTCTTATCTCCTCCCACGTACTGCATTCTCCACTTCGCCAAGTCGCCGGCTGTGGACCTCAGCAGCGGTGGAGGCCGACGCGGTAGTTGGCGTGGCGAGAATGACCAGATCGGCTACACGTCCGACAGCTCCCGGACCTGCAGCGGCGCCCGCGACCGGTGGCGCGGGGGCATCTTGGGGCGCGTTAGGTGGAGCGGCCCAGCTCGGCCAGCCCCGTGAGCCAGGCTGGAGCCCGACGGACCAGGCTCATGGGATGCTGAGAATATGTTCGGCAATTGTGCATCCCATGGTGCTGGCTGGGTTTGGTGGGCTGAATGAATGGCACACCATGCACATGGACCAAGGTAGGTTTATACCCTCTCCTCTACCAACTCGCCTCCCTCCTGCTCCTCTCCACCAGTCAGCGCCACCGTCCCCTACGTGCGGGCCCGGTGCGCCCCCTCTCCTCCGTGCCGGCACACCGCCTCTCTTCCGCACCGGCACAACCCCCGTGCAGCACGCCTCCTCCACACCGGTGCGGGCCCGGCGCAGGCTCGTGCGCGGCCCCTTCTTCCCGTCGCTGCAGTCCCCACGCGTCGGCGCAGCCACGTGCATCGTCGCTCCGTCTTTTCTTCCCTCGCATGAGAAGACTGGAGGTCGCCCCATCCGCTTGTGTGCGCCCGCCCGAGTCTGCACCACGAGAAACGACCCCTCAAACGTTTCTCGCGGGCCTGTCTGAGAGGTCGGTTTTGCACCTCGCAAGCCTAGCTCAGAAGACCGTCCATGCCAACGAACACCAACAGTTACAGTTGTCGGGCCTGGCTACCAGGTGAGCGCGGCTACCGAACGCGCACTTGGGCCCTAGTCGCCACCATGGTCAGGGAGGTCACCGAGGACGACGTTTCGGCGCGGTGGTGGTGGTGGGTGGTGGGGCCTATTCTTCTTTTTCTAGATGCAGCCCGGCACACCTTAATTTCTCATCAGAAAAAGAGTCCACCTTTTTCTAGAGCGCAGCTTTGAATTCATCAATTCAAACGTGTGTGATTCCCCGGCATGAGCTACTCAAACTCTCTTCTTGATCCTCTACTAATTCTGTATAGTACTACCTCCGTTCTTAAATATATGACGCTAAACGTCATGTATTTAAGAACGAATGGAGTAATAATTATGTGCCTTCCTCCATTTTTATAATTCTGCACGTCTAAAATTTGACGTCTAAATAAGGCCCTCAAACTTTTTTTTTGGACTACGAAGAGAGAGAAAAAACAGCTGTACCAAAATAAAACCCGTACTCCAAGTAGGTGTGTAATCATGCATGCGATGCAATAATTATCTATCAGTTAGCAAGCATGCATGCGCCTAGCAGAAACACGAGTAGGCACAGTCGTAGGAAGCAAACAAATTAAAGCAACAGAGTGAGCATGAGACTGGCAGCAGCGGCAGCAGCACGACTGAATACAACAATCACATACCCGTCGGGTACATAATCCTTATTCTGGACTTCCAACAAGCACAACTAGGAGCACATACGACGAACGCATGCACGCATCAGGGTACGTATAGTACGTACTGCATGCTTATTGTGTGTTACGTACGGTACGGTCACAAAGTCACACACACGACGTTGACCAATCGACCGATATGCGTCGTCGTCGCCGGCAGCTAGCCGACGACGGGCGTCCTGACGACGGTCAAGTTGTCGTCGAGGAAGAGGCAGACGCGGTGGGCGTCGAAGTCCGACGGCTGAGCGTCGCCGGCGCCGAGGAGCTTGATCAGCACGTCGTCCCTCTGCGATTTGATCACCGCGACCGCATCCACCAGGTGGTGCCCGACCAGCTCCGGCCACGACGACTTGCCGCCGTCATCGTCGGCGCTGCCACCCACCGCCGCCGGCAAGAAGCCCCTGCCCATTGTACTTACTATTCGTTCTCTAACTTCTCACCCAGCTTTTAATTTCTCAGATGAACACTTGTTCAAGCTGCCGCTAGCTTGTGGTCGATGAAACTGCAGGCAACTAAAATCTTGGGGGCTATTTATGGGGTTCTTAGCTTAGCTACCTATGAATAATCGCCCATCGATGATCGACTGATCCGACACGTACGTATACCGTGGATAGGCTTTGGTGTTGCCATGCAAGCTTGGCGAGTAGCATCTTGGAGCAACCGATCGAGTGGCGTCATCACTGTACAGCACGCGTGGAGGCTGCGATAAAGCCAGAACTAGCATCCTCCCTCTAATGAACCTACGTTCCATTTTTTTTAAGGAGAGGGGGAAAGACCTTAGCTTCGACCGGAAAACACACCGTTCGGTTGGTGGTTGGTATTGATTTGAGAGTTGTTTAGATGTGTAAATTTGCACTGCAAATGCATTATTAACCCATCACATCAAGTTACATCTTCTCTCACATACTATTCATATTTAAATTTTGAATTTTAAATCTAAACTTTGTGTCAATCAGTTGAGCATGAAAACGATTTCAAATGGACATAGTTTGAACTACAAAGTTGTAGATCTCGTCGAGATATATAATTTTGGTGTAGAGTTTACGTCCATCTGAATTTATATGAAAAAAAATCGGTGAATTTTAGATCTGGATATAGTGTCGATTATTTAAGTATCAAAATGATTTCGAATGGAAAATTTTTGAACTACAAAATTGTAGATCTCGACGAAAGCTACCAGTTTCGTATAACTTTTATTTTCATTTGAGTTCATGTGAAAGAACTGTGGTTTTTTTAAGATATTGTTGACACCTTTTTAGGAGCCAACAAGCACGCCGAGGAGCTATCGCAGCGCCTCTGCGTTGACACCGGTCAGACCGGTGTGGTGGACCGGTCCGGTCGCCGTTGTTCCCGGCGGTAAACCTACGAACATCAGCTCGGGAGAGACCCCGTCGGAGCTGGTGCATGTAGGGTTGCTCTAGGGTCGACAAGGCCACCTAGAACGCTTTCGGACGTCGCGGAGACGAAGGAAGAACAGCAGATGAGATTGGAAAAGCTTGGGAAGAAATAAAGTAAATGTGATCCCTACACTCAATCGGCAGCGACCCTTCATATTTATGAGGGTAGGGAGGACTTTCCCCGCAAGAAATTCCTTTTACAAGTCTAAATCTATCAGGACTCCTTATTTTGACTTGGACACGGGGGCACCGGTCAGACCGGTCAAGCACACCGGTCAGACCGGTCTGGCGTGTCAGACCAGCTACAACAGCCAGCACCGGTCTGACTGATTACAAGCACCGGTCTGACCAGTCTGTGCACCCTGGTCGGCTACGTGCCAATTTTGAGTGTCAACATATGCCCCCCCTATTTTTTGGCAAAGGATACGTGCCAAAAAATACTCTACTAAACTAAAAACGCTTAGGACGACGTCTAACAAAACATCGGTCGTATACATGTTGCTCAAGTTGAGGTTGACACCTGCTTTGGCCTCCACTCCTTTCGGGTTCGTGTTGACTTAGCTGGCCTCTCTTCAGTTGGTGGTTCTATTGCTCCTCGCTTACGCAATCTTTGCAATCTCCTCTTTTGAGTATGGGATAAGCCTGAGGGACACCACCTCGGCTGCATACCTTTAGAATTTTGCTTGTTGTTATCTTCACCTGTTTTAATAGTAGCATACACATCACTTTTAACCAGATTACTACTACAAGCAACCGGTTTTTGCAATGCACCACAATTTGGATGTGCATTAAGATATTGAATCATATATGGTTTCATGTACATACTACTATAATCAGCAGGTGAATAATAACAAGGATAATACCAAGAACATGGTATAACTGACCCAACAAAAGGATATGATGTAAATGCAGAATTACCTTGTTGGTGATGCATACTTTCATGCCTTGGTGGTGCTTTTACGCCCTTTACACCATTCGGCGGATTACTTTGATTCCTAGCAGCTCCCTTCCTCTTATACTTGGCCAAGAGTTATTCAAAACTCGGCCTTGCTTTTTTCTTGGGCTTGGAGCATCTCAAATCTTTCTGGAGGCACCTGTCAGACCAGTTAGGGCTCCGGTCAGACCGGCCTAAGCACCGGTTAGACCGGCCGACGCGTCGTCAGCCATCTTTTCTTTGCCCTGCCCCCAAGCGTTGAAGTCTTTGCTGAAACCTTGGGGATCTCCAGTGGCACCTTCTTGTTAGTTCTTTGCTCTCCAATGATCACGTTCTTTTCCTTAGCCTTTTCAGCTTGATCAGGTCGAATGAGCACCTTAGGATTTGACAACTCAAGAGTATTCACAAAAGCATTAGAAGGGAAAGGATTTTCATCGACTTGCATCTCATGGAATTTTAAATGACTTTCATTAATGGCCGATTGTATTTGCCGACGAAAAGTATTACAATCATTGGTAGCATGAGAAAAAGAATGATGAAACTTACAATATGCACATCTTTTTAATTGACCAAGAGGTTGTATAGTGTGAGTTATTTTAATTTGACCTATCTTAAGTAATTCATCAAATATTTTATCACACTTAGCCATATCAAAAGTCAATTTCATCTCATCTTGACTCTTATGAGATGTCTTTAGAGAAGCACAAGTGTTTGCTTTATCATTAGGCGACTATGTAAACTCAGCAGCACACACTTCTTTACTCTCATCATCTGAAGACTCATAGTCTAGCATATGCATATTAGGACGATCAAATTTGAGCCGAGTATCTTTGCTTCAGTTTTCTTGAGCTAAAGCTCTTGTTAAAACTTGGGCAACATTATCAAATTCATGACCATCTAATTTATCTTTAATATGAGATTGTAAACCATTAAAAGCTAATTCAGCAAGATCCCTCTCGGAGATGACAAGACTATAACGATGGTTTTTTGTTTCTCTAAACCTTCTAATATAGCTAGTAACAAGCTCATCATTTTTTTGCTTAACCGATGTTAAGTGACTCAATCTCAACTCATTATCTCCACTATAAAAGTGATCATGAAATTTTTGCTCTAATTGTTCCCAAGTATGAATAGAGTTAATAGGTAATGAAGCAAACCACGAAAAAGCATTACCAGTTAAAGATAAAGAAAATAAACGCACTTTTATTTCTTCTATGGCACTAGCTTCTCCTAATTGAGTAAGATATTGACTAACGTGCTCCCAAGTAGTTTTGCTATCATCCCCATTAAACTTCACAAATTCAGGACAACGCCAACCAACAGGATAGGGAACCGAATCAAAACTAGAAGGATACGCCTTTTGATATGAAGAATTTTTATGGTGAAGGAGCATATGTTCTTTTCATAAACCACATTTCCATGAAACTGGTATGGGTCTCTTAGCTCAAGCCAAAATTTCTGGGTTTTTATTTTCGACTCAGAAGTGATAAATGCTTGTGGTTGTGATCTGGTGTTCCCAATTTCATTCAAGGAAAGTAATTAGCTCCTAGATGTACTGATCTCCCTTTTTTTGTGAAGCACCGGCACATCCTTGTTTTCATTGCAAGATTGACCGTATTGTTGCCGGACCCAATTATGTATCTCTGATGGATCTAATTTCCACCTGTCTTCATCATTACTGGTATTTTTTGTCACCGTCATGCTTGCCAGTTGCTCTGGCATGCAGTGGAGCAGGTGGAGATTAGTAATCAGATGGAGTCGCAATAAGCTATTCCGTACCCGAACCAAAACATGCACCCGTGGCGCGGGATCCGGATGTCCCCTCCGGTGTCCAGCTCTGGGTTCTCCCCTTTTATTTCAGATCTGTCACCGAGGTCGCAGTTAGATTTTATCTTCCCGTTTGTAGCATGTCTCAAATTTACAGATTCAAACTTTCCTTTTCTTTGTGCAAGATATCTTACATGCAGCCTCTTCTGCTTCCTATGAACGAATCCACTAAGTCTCCTTCGAGATTAGGGTGCAATTATTTCATGTTTTCTATCCGCCCACCTTTGATGGTGCACGCGGCGAGTTCAACAAGAGTACAAGACAGACCATGGCAGCCGTCGGTTAAAGCTACCTCAATGCAAGCGGCCCCTGTAGACCATGAGAGCTGCAATGGGTGAGTCGTACCCTTGTTGTACCTACCTTGATGAGATCTGAGGGCATTAATAATTATACTATGTAAACAAACACACGACCGTAGGCATCAGAGGTGAGATCTCATATCTTATTGATGGTTCACTTTACCAATTGTTTGTTGCTCCTTAGTCAAAGGCATGCTTTACCTGATTACTTTATTACACTTTAAGTAGTTTTATATCAACCAATTTATTGGTCAGTAGAAAAATTGTATAGTAAATGGATTTATTGTCCTTGTGTGCTGGTTAATGTAGATGGATTTCCTGAACTAGGACTATCACTATTCTAGTAGTTCTGTGTCAGAATCCATTCTTCCTATGTGCCCTATGTGACAATTTTATCATGATCAATATAGTGGAATTTGGTACCTAAATTTTCTAACAAAGAGACGTGCTTGGTAGCTTTTGATTAAATTTACTCCAAATATGTGCTTTTAGCTGTTCTCTTTTTGAAAAACCACTTTTAGCTGTTCTCGTTGTAGGATGCTGCCATGTATAATTATCTGTTGGCTATCTCTATGACTATACTGAGTTTTCATTTGGTATATTGTACTTGGAGGTGTGAAGACTATTTTATTCATAATTTTTTTGTTGTCATGCCAAACTTTTTGTTGTTGCTCTGAACTAATAAACTAGTACTAAGTAATAGTTGTGGTCTTGCAGAATCATGTGCAGCCTTGAACCTGTGATGTCTTTTAACATGCTTTCAGATAAGTGTGCTCCATTGAACAAAGATATCTCAGGTGTTGGAATGACTTTTAGAACTGTGTATTGTGAGTTAAATAATTTACATCTCCATCTCAGTTGAGATGTTGAGTAACATTGTATTATTCAAAAATCCTTTTGGTGGCACCCATAACAGATGGTTGCGGCTTGTCGTGTCCTTGTTGAGCATGCTGAGACACCACAACAAATAAAAATTTGCAGGTGCGGTAGTGTATATTGTTGCACTTGCATGTATTTTATAGTAATTTGGCACAAAATTTCCAACGTTAAGTTGTTAGCTGGCTTTTCAGGCAACCAATTACCTTGTAGTCGTGGACGGCTGTGCACGTTCGGCCGGCAGTCGGGCCACCAACCAGTTGCGCGGAGAGGGTCTAAAAAAAATCAGTTGCGCGGAGGAAAACTACCGCGGGACGAAAAGAGTTCGGCTTTTTTTAATCGGCGCACGTGGCCCGCCAGCCTGCTCGAAAACCTGCTTTTTTTAGCCTGGCACGAGCCCGACACTGCACGGTGCTCTCTAAGGATGGCAATGGAGCGGTTTCGGGTCGGATATCTGTGGGTTTCGGGTTCAGCGGGTTCGGGTTTGGTTTGGAATCACCCACGGATTTCGAGTTCAGAGCTCCGAAACCTATCGGGTTTGGTTTCGGGTTTGGTTTTCCACCCGTGGATATCCGATGGATAACCGAAATAAATCATTAGGAATTAAAACTCATGCTTTATAATATACTAATGACTATTTGTTTACTTATATACTATTCTAAGTTGACTCATGATGTTATTTACTATTTGTTGTCTCTTGTTTGTACATGTGAATATGTTTATAAAAAGTTCGCATTACTTTTAAGATGTTGCCATACAAAGCGGATTTCGGATATCCAATCGGTTTTGGGTATCTGCGGGTTTGGTTTCGAGCATGGATTTTCACCCGAATCGGAGTTCGGGTCGGTTTTGGGTGCCCAGACATTCCACCCACTCCGAACCCGAACCATTGCCATCCTTAGTGCTCTCCGGGTCCGTGCTAGCCCGACCCACTAGCTTGTGCAGCCCGTGGGCCGCCACCCCAGCACGTCGGGCAGCATATATAGCACAACACGACCAGTAGAACAGTGCTTGGCCCGTCAGCGGCCTGCAAAATCCCCACCACGTATATATACCTTCCACAAACCCTAACTCCCACCCCACATCCCATCTCCCAGCCGCCAGGCCGCCACCTCCCGGCTCCCGGTCCACCCCCTCCCTGCAACGCGAGCCGCGAGGCCGGAACCCCCGACCCCGACCCGCGAGGCCGCGACGGCGTGACCTCGATTCCCGACCCTTCCCCACGCGGCCACGCGCCTCTGCTACCTTCGCGCTCACCTCCACACTGCCGCCGCCACCGCGTGGCCCTCCCGACGCACGCCGGACAAATCTCCTCCGGCCCTCCTCTGCCTGGTCGCCGTAGCCCGCAGCCGGCGCGGCACCGCCGCGACCCCTCCTCTCTGGTCTCTGCTCCTCCATGACCAACGCGGCAGCTCCCCGTCCTCTCATCTTCTCTACTACCGGCGCGGCGGTGGTTGCTGGGTCGCGAGAAGCAGCTGCGCTGAAGAGCTTGGCGGCGGCGCTAAGGAGCTTAGTGGCGGCGCAGAAGCTGCGAGATGCCGAGATATGAGCGCCTCCATCAGCGATGCGGGCTTAGACACTACGTGAAAACCTCAAATAGGTCACGCAGCATTTGTAACAGGCCCTTAACACCCGTTACATGGACCCCATCTGTAACGGTTGTTGTTTGGCGCTCGTTACACATAAGCGTGGAAGGCTCGACCCTGACGTGGCCAACACAGCGCCCGTTACTAATGAGGACTTCCAGTAACGGGCTTCTTAAACGCCCGTTATAGTTATTCTTTATAACGGACGTTAAAATGCGACCGTTACGAAAGCTAAACCTATCGGTAACGGGCCCTTTGAGTCCGTTACCGATCACTGCCCTATCGGTAACGGGCTCTTTAAGTCCGTTACCAATCACTGCCATATCGGTAACATGCTTTTAAGTCCGTTACTGATAACAATTTGACGCCCGTTACTAGACTCGAAGCTCAATAATTGAAGTCCATTAGCACTCTCACTGCCGTCAAATATTTGACTATGTCATCATAGCAAATATTGGATACCACACAAACATATAATCATGTCTCTTAATAAGATGCAAAACCACAAGTACACATAGATAGTAGTCATAAGAGCATATTCTACATATTTAAGATGCATATATAGCTAGCATCACATGTTCACATATGACATGCATAATGTTCAGAACAAACAGATTCACATGATCACATCTGACGTGCATCAGCAAGGGCACTAGTTAGATGGCTTCTTTTGTGCTACAGCCTCAAGTTCAGCTATCTTTACCCCTAGTTTTACAAGTCTTTCCTGCAGCTCAGCATTCTTCTTTGCAGCTTCGGCAAGTTCAATATCCTTCATCTTCTGTGCGCCTTTAAGCTTCTCCACCTCAGATTCTAGTATTTTCTGACCATTTGCTAGGAGACTTATGTCGTCCACAGCCTTGTCATCCATCCTTCTATCCACCTTGTCGAGTACTTTCCAGATGCAGTGAAGATCCTCCCGAGTAACAACACATTTCTACAACAAAGGCAAATTGATGCAAGTTTCATAATTAGATTGTCAAGTTTAATATCATGAAAGATGTAACTGGTCAAACAAGAAAGTTGTTTAGCTGTAACTGAGTTCAGAGCTTGGTTGATCTTGTGGATTTGTTTCCAGATCATGTCAATGTCCTCCCAAGCTACAGCACCTCCCTAAAACAAAGGCACTGGATGTTCAGTTAATAAAAGTCGATGTAGCATGGAGATTCAGAAATTGAAGTAGTATATAGAATAAATTCAACAATTTTGTGAGCAGCATATGATGAGTACCATGTATTAAATTTCAAGCATAACAAAATTTCTACTCGAAAGGTTAATAATTTTCCTCCCGAGTAACAACACATTTCTAAAACAAAAGCAAATTGAAGCAAGCTTCACAATTAGATTGCCAAGTTTAATATCATAAAGTTGTAACCGGTCAAACAAGAAAGTTGTTTAGCTGTAACTAGGTTCAGAACTTGCCTACTGCTTCTCTTTACCAATGTCATCCTTCTTCATTCTTTCCATCCTGTTTAGGAATGTGCAGATGTAGTCTAAGGTTTTCTTGAGCTTGTCGATTTCTGTCCAGATCCTGACAATGTCATGTGCTGGTACAACAACTTCCTAAAACAATGGAAAATTGATGCATTAGAACCATTGATCAGTGAAGGCACTGGATGTTCAGTTAATAAAAGTCGCTGAGCTTGAAGATTCAGAAATTGAAGCAGTATACAGAATGAGTTCAACATTTTTGTGAGCAGCATATGATGAGTACCAGGAATTCAATTTCAAGCATAAATCTAACTTCAAGCATACCAAACTCTAGGAAGGCTCGGCCTCTGCCTGTCGGGCGTCGCCGGAGTGCACCCCCTTGGCGCTTGCGCGCGTGTACGGCCTTCTCCCCCTGGCCGACGAAGAACCGACCTCTTCACTGCGGAACCTCACTCTCTTGGCGGGGGCGGCGAGCGGGGCCTTCTCCTCCTCGCCGCGGAACCTCACTCTCTTGGCGGGGGCAGCGGGCGGGGCCTTCTCCTCCTCGCTGCAGAACCTCCCTCTTGAGTCGCGGCAGAACGACTGCTTTCCGCCGGCCATCTCTGCGACGGAGACGAGGAAGGAGAAGGGGAGAGAAGGTGACAGAGACGAGGAAGGCAGAAGGTTTGAGAAGGAAGGCAGAATGGCAGAGTGGCAGGGGAGAGTGGCTTTTGGTCAAACATTGGGAACAAAGGATACGTGGATAAGCCAAACTTCGTCTCCAATGCACGGGGGCGGCGCGTGGGGCCGGCTCCTCCTCGTCGGTTTGGAGGGGCAAATGCGACGCGGAATAACCATCCCGCGTAGTCTCCTTTCTGTCTGTCTTGATTGACAGGTCAGCCCGATCTCTCAGGGCTCCCATTTCAACATACATGCATAATCAACAAAAAATCTTTTGAGACAAAACAGACATAATATAGATAAAGATAACTTGTCCACATATATAGATAAAGATTACTTGTCCACAAAGATCCACAAAGATATACATAATTATTACAAATAGTTAACTTGTCCATCTAGCTAGGCCTTAACTTGCCCGTCACATTTTTACAATGGTCATGCTATCTGACCATGCACATCAACAAAAGCATGCCCCCTTCAACATCAACAAAAGTATGGTATCTTCAACTAAGGTTTGCTTTTTTTGCAGCCTCTTCAAATGCAACCAAGGTATCTTGAAACACATCGAGCGCATCTTCCATGGGTTGCAGATTTTGTTCAGCCACAAACTTGTACCGCCTCATGAATGCATCCTTTTTGAGGAGGATGTGCATTTCTTCCTTAATATTATCAACCTCGGGTTTCATATATTCCCAGACAGTGTCATGCCATTTTGGTCCCTATGGAATGAAAAACATAGGAAAGTTGCTACATTGGTCATTTGGATGAACCATAGGAATGAGAAGATTGAGATAGACAAAGGAACAAGCTAGCCATTTCACAGGAACAAGTTGCTACATTGATCATGTTAGAAATCCTACAAAATCTCTATGGAACAAGCCATTTCATAGGAACAAGTAGATCAAGCTCAAGCTCAAACTGCTCCATTTATAGAACAAGTAAAAGGCACTGTGATTCAGAGAAACTAGCCTCACCGTCGTCGTGGTAGTTCCCAGCGTCAGATATGAGGTCCTCTACACCTTCGCCGCTCCCTCGACCCCTCTCTGTCGTTGCAAGAAATTTGTTGTCGCAGACGTGAGGCAGGCGCCTTGCCCTCTTCGCTGCCCCTCGCCGGCACACTCCTCCCTGCCGTTGCTTGGCCCCTTGTCGGAACCCGAGAGGATCCAGTCGATGACGCTCATCTCCAGCTTTGGGTTCGCTGCACCGCCGCTTGGCCCCTCTCCGATGGTAATCGTCGTCTCCGTCTTCGCCGCAATCTCGCCGGCGCGCGAGCGGATCCAGTTGCGGCACCGCATCGCGTTTGGTTTCTCCTCCTCGATCCACGGTCCGCGGGGTCGTCCGCTGCTTGGCCCCTCGCCGGCGCTCATCGTCGTGTCCCCGCCTCCGCTCACCTCGCCGGCGCCGCCTCCGCTCACCTCTGCTAATCCCTAGTGAGAAATTAGGAAAGCGTCGTGTGTGCTGCGCTTATCCATTCGGGATCTTATATATTCATTTTCGAAAATGGAGAGACATTACCGACGCAGGTTCGAGAACCCACGTCACATTAGTTGTCACGTGGGGGCGGGCAGGCAACAGTTATCTTTTTTATATAGGCTGCTGACGCTGACACGTGGGCCCGACACTAATTTTTTTGAAATAAAACTTGCTTCCCTCAAATATTAGAGCCCATAAAACAGCACCTCTAAATTCATTAAAAATACAAACAATTAGTAGTTGGTCATTTAGTATTCGAATAAAATATCAGCAGGCACACTTGTGTAACCAAAATTATCAAAATTCGAATTTTTATCTCATGTTTGGGATATAATAATTCTAATAACGTATTAGGATCGTCTAAAAATTCTACAAATTGAGTTGGCAACATAATTTGGGTCCCTAAACTTGTCATAAAAATTTCAAGTGCTTTCTAAAAAGGAAGATCATACTTGTGTACAAATGTGTACATCTCTCACATAGTTTCCTAGAATGTTACTTCGACACTGAAGTTTTCCGCACTTTACAACATGTTCGAACTCATATACATTTGAAAATTTAACACAACCTTGTGTCCACCTTAACAATACGAAATACAAAGTTTCATTAGTAATGGTTGTGTAAAACAAATATTATTTCTATGTTCTACTTATCAAGTACAAGATAAAGCATAAAAACATTACTAATGAAAAGGACTTATACACTAAACAATAAAAGTAATGAAAAGATGGCATTTTAGAAAAAATAAGAAAAAACAATTATCAAATTTGGATTACGTATGACTGAGAAATACGTGACACAAAATTTGGTTCCAGATTAAAAGGATAAAGGAGAATTGTTTCCTTTGTGGTCGGTTTCCAGCGAATAGAGGTATTAATAAATTAAAATAAGCTATATGAACAGTCTTTGCATTGAAACTTGAAAAGAGGTATCAAAATAAGGTATATGAACAGTCGTTGCGGGACGGAGGGAGTCAAAGTCTTTTGTCAAATGCGACGCTGGTTAGAGGACACGCGTCGCCGTAGCGTACCGCGTTCCGAGGCGTAGTAGCGTGTCGCAGTGGGAAGACTGGCCGCCTGACGGTTCCCTGTCTTGTCATATAAATGCCCGGCCGGCCAAGAGCTTTCTTCCATAAGCTTTCCTCAAGCGCGCCACCAAGAAAACCCCAGCACCACCGTCTCCGGTCACCAAGAGCTTCTTCTTCCTCAAGCGCGCACATGGCATCGTTGTCGAGCGAGCCATCGAGGAAGCGGGAAAGGGAGGACGACGACAACGATGAAAGCCGCCGCCGTCGGCTCATCCAGGAGGAGCCAGCGCCGCCGGCCGAGGAGGCACCGGCGCCGCCGCCCGTGGAGCCCTCCTCTCTGAGTTCTCAACTAGTTTTGGACAACATTTGGTCCGTCCAACTCTTGGCCGAAGCTTTCAGGAAGCTTCAACAGGTGGCCGTTAAGCTCGGCTTGCCACGACCCAACGATCTGCTGCAGAGGTCTGTGAAGGATTTCGCCTTCAAGATCCATTGGTTGGCTGGGGACCTTCAGAGAGTCGTGGTCTGGGGCGACGGCGACGACGACGGCGACGGCGACGATGACAACGACGACGACGGCGAACGCGGCCTCGGCGGCTCCGACGGCGGTCACGAACGCGGCCTCGGCGGCTCCGACTCCGACGGTGGGGCTCCTTCGGCGGCGGCGACAAGTCTTCTACCTTAGCTTAATTAATTTGTTCCTCCTCTGTGTGTTCATCCTCCTCTGTTTGTTCGTGGAACTCGGCTTGTTCCTCCTGTGTGTTTGTTGAACTTGTGATGAACTACATCTAAGTGGCAAGGGAGAGTGACTTTTGGTCAAACATTGGGAACTCTGCTTGTTTGTCATGAACATGTTCCTCTGTTAATATGTGTTCCTCCTGTGTGTTGGTTGAACTTGTGATGAACTACATCTAACAATGGCAGAGTGGCAGGGCAGAGTGGCAGCGGGGCAATAATGAATTGCAATGTTTGTTACTCTATTTGTTAGTGAAAAGATTCTGAGTTTCGAAAAACTCTGTATAAAATCATTGGAGACGCGGGTGCAGGCTGGTTAATTTCACACTGAAATGTCAACACAGATGAATTGATGAAATTTGTGATATGTGACACATTAAGATTCGTGACCCAATTGTCATTCCATTCCATTTTCTTCATTCATACATTTAAGTTTGTCATCTGTGACAAATTTTTCATTCCTTATTCACACAGATGAAACAAATTAAAGCACCACTTTTCACATCACAATTACTTCTTTACAGCATACATCCCCAGTAAATATCCAAATACTACACAAACAACACCCACAATAATCAAGTTCATCTTCCAGATCACATTGTCCATCTTCTCCTCCAGTGCTTTCTTCCTCTGCTTGTCGTCCGGTGCTTTCCTCTGATTGTCGCTCCCAAGTTGACAATCCACTGAATCAACTACTTCATCGATCATGTCTACCCAGTTCGACGGTCGAAAAGATATGACGCCAGCATCCTTCAGCATCTGGAGATACTCCTTCTCGAAACGGTAATATCCACAAAGCTTGGGGAACTGTGCAAATCAAAAGCACATAAGAAACCTAACTCAGATTTGGGAAATCACAGCTCAGACTACTCACCGCGTTCCTCGCGCACTTGAAATAAAGACGACCATGGTTTTCACCTTCCTTCTGCGTCCTCCCCTCCACCACCCGAGCCATACCACAGTCCAGGCAAGGGACCAGTGGGAAGCCGCTTAGCTCACCGACTGGATCCAAGCCAATGGAGTGAATGCGGCTGCCCCGGGCACCTTGAAACCTGCTCCTGCCACGTCCACCTCCAGACGAATCGGCGTAGTGCGACATGTGCAGGACGGTGGGGAAAGGAAGGGCGGGCAGCGGTGGAGCTCAGAGCGGGGAAGAAGCAGGGAGGTCAGAGGTCAGAGCGTCGTGTGTGCTGCGCTTATCCTATTCGGGATGTTATATTCATTTCCAAAATCGAGAGTCATTTCCGACGCAGGTTTGAGACCCCACGTCTCATTTGTTGTCAGGTGGGTTCGACCGGCCAGGCAACGGTTATCTTTTTTATATAGGCTGCTGACGCTGACACGTGGGCCCGACACTAATTTTTTTTTGAAATGAAACTTGCTTCCCTCAAATATTAGAGCCCATTAAACAGCACCTAAAAATTCATTAAAAATATGAACAATTCGTAGTTGATCATCTAGTATTCGAATAAAATATCAGCAGGCACACTTGTGTAACCAAAATTATCAAAATTCGAGTTTTTATCTCATGGTTGGGATATAATAATTCTAATAATTTCTTAGGTTGGTCTAAAAATTCTACAAATTAACTTGGCAACATAATTTGGGTCCCTAAACTCGTCATAAAAATTTCAAATGGTTTCTCAAAAGGAAGATCATACTTGTGTACAAATGTGTACATCTCTCACATAGTTTCCTAGAATGTTATACTTCAACACTGAAGTTTTCCATACTTCACAACATGTTCGAACTCATATACATTTGAAATTTTAACACAACCTTGTGTTCACCTTAACATTACGAAATACAAAGTTTCATTACTAATGATTGTGTAAAACAAATATTATTTCTATGTTGTACTTGTAAGAAAACAAGACAACGGCGTATAAACAACATCCAGGAAATGAACGAAGTTATATACGAAACAATGTCATAAATGAATAGAAGTTGATTTTAGAAAAAAATCAGAAACAAATATCATCAAATTTGGGTTACGAATGATGGAGAAATACGTGATTCAAATCTTGATTGCAGATTAAAAGGGGAAAAGCGATCTGTTCTTCATTCGAATATTACTGGATCCGCGTCTCCTTTGTTGCTCTTCCATAAATTCACATAGATAATACGAGCAACAAACATAGATTTAATTTGCAGGTGCAAAAGGAAAACATAGATTTAGTTTCCTATGGCCCATTCGAGCTTCACCATTTCACGATGGAGCCTACAGGCTTCGGTGCAATACAGAGCAATTTTCTCAAATCCTTTATCCACGCCGCAGCCGTTGCCTGCGCACGGCTGATCTCCGCGCACCTGTGCTGGCGGCGGCAGCGGGTCTCCCCAAATGCGCCATGTCGTCCTCCAAATAGCTTTCGCGGCCTTCTTGCGCAAAGGCACACAGCCCTCGTTGCTCACCCGTGTCGTCATCCCGCCGCCGCCCGCGACCCGCCTCATGTACCGCTTCGCGGTGTCGTCGGCGGCGGCACTGCCATTATCCCTGTATAGCAAGATGGCGTACAGATAGGCCGCCGCATCGTGCCCACCATTAGCGGCGCGCCGGAGATCATCGCTTTGCCTGTTTTCCATGAACGCGTCGTTGATCCTGGAGTAGAAGCAAGCCTCCGGATTGCCGAGATCGGTCCGCATAGCAAGGAAGGCTGTGTAGGCGGTGAGGTCCCACATCCAAGCAATCTCATCTCTTATCGCCTCTATCGACAAACGCCGGCCGACGTCGTGGTGGCTGTACAGGCGACGCATGGTTGAGCAGGTACCTCGTAGGCTGCGGAGGTCAGCCAAGGGCCGCTCCGAGGTCGCACCGACGAGCGCCGCAATCTCAATGTGGACCTCTTGAGGGAGGTCCTCCAGCAGCGACGGCTGGTACGGCCTGCTAGGCATCTCCGGGAAAAATGGCAACCACCGTCTTCTCGTCCCTAATCTCCTGCCCCTGCGCAGAGAGAGAACGCGCCGAGGAATGAGGACGATGAGGAGTGTATGCAGTTGTGGTTTTTTCGCGGGTAGATGAAGGGGCCAGCAGGGTAACAGTTTTTATCGAGGAGTCAAACTCTTTGAAGTTGGACCAAATATAGACCAAATAATAACATTTCGCACAATGGAGAGTTGTTGGCGACGCAGGTTGGTGAACCTGCGTATTCTTTGTTGGGCGGGTAGGGTTATCTTTTTTATATAGGTTGCTGACGCTGACGCGTGGGCCCGACAATATTTTTTTTTGAAATGAAACTTGCTTCCCTCAAATATTAGAGCTCATTAAACAGCACCTTAAAATTCATTAAAAATACGAACAATTCGTAGTTGGTCATTTAGTATTCGAATAAAATATCAGCAGACACACTTGTGTAACCAAAATTATCAAAATTCGAATTTTTATCTCATGGTTGGGATATAATAATTCTAATAACATCTTAGGTTGGTCTAAAAATTATACAAATTGACTTGGCAACATAATTTGGGTCCCTAAACTTGTCATAAAAATTTCAAATGGTTTCTCAAAAGGAAGATCATACTTGTGTACAAATGTGTACATCTCTCACATAGTTTCCTAGAATGTTATACTTCAACACTGAAGTTTTCCATACTTCACAACATGTTCGAACTCATATATATTTGAAATTTTAACGAAATCTTGTGTTCACCTTAACATTACGAAATACAAAGTTTCATTAGTAATGGTTGTGTAAAACAAATATTATTTCTATGTTACTTGTAAGAAACAAGATAAAGGCGTATAAACAACATTCAGGAAATGGAGTTATATACGAAACAATATCATAAATGAATAGAAGTTGATTTTAGAAAAATTCAGAAACAAATATCATCAAATTTGGATTACGAATGACGGAGAAATACGTGATTCAAATCTTTGATTGCAGATTAAAAGGGGAAATGAAGCGAACTGTTCTTCATTCGAATAGAACTAACCCCGGCCTGACGTGTTTTCCTAATAACATTGAGCCTTTCAGTTTTAAGGCCTACACACGCCCACTCGCGCTAGGGTTAGTAGGGAAAGACGCCTCCCTCACGCAGTCACCTCCTCACTCTCCCCTCGCGCCGTCGTCTTTCTCCCCCTCGCGCCGCCGCTTCCTCACCCTCGCCTTCCTCCCCTCACCCCCTCCCCCCCGTGACGCGATGCACGCTACACACCTTCGCTGAGATGCGTGCCACACCACCCCTCACCTTCCAGCGACGACGACTAGGAGGAGGAGGAGGAGGGATCCAGCCACGAGGTCGACGCGAGGACGTGACGACTAGAAATCCCTCCGCTCCGATAGTGACAAGGTGAACTGCATGCTAGAAATCCCTCCTATATCATTAAGATACATTCTTGACTATGCTCACCAGTAGCGTAGCCACATTGGGGCCAGCTGGGGCAGCCGCCCCAGCTAATCTGCCCTAACTCGACTATGTTCCTTCTTCTCTGACGATATTTTTAAGCTTCGGTAGTATTTCTAGATGGCGCCATGACTCATAGGACCTTAGTACTTGCTAATTTGTGTCTTTGTTCTTCAAATTTAAGACTACATTTCAAAAAATTTCGCTAAAATTTGTGCAACTGCAGCATATAGATGTGTGAATTGGTGTGTTTCATTTTGGTTTGGTCTGTCATTAGGTGTCGCCCCAGCTAATTATTTTTTCTGGCTCCGCCACTGATGCTCAGTTAGGGTTTCGAGTTTCAAAACGTATACTTAGCATTTTCCTTTGGACTCACTCTTATATTTGGTTTTGCTCTTGTTCCATATGTACATTTGGACATTCTCTCCAAGTTGAATAAGTACCTCATCAGCAACAGAGGCAGTGAGCATCTTCCTCTTTAAAATGGTAAGGTCGTATTGCCCGAACTAATTTTTTAGTTTCTGAATATTGCATTTAAGTTAATGGTTTACCATAGAACCAATGAGATTATAGTGGGCTAAACTAGTTACTGTAATTAATTTCTCATTTGTATGGTCTTGTACACAGTTCTGTGGGTGTTGATTAGATAAATGCTTAGCTGTTATGCATGGTTAACTAAAAATATGCTCTACTTGTCTCCTGTTGTAGCATGTCTCCTGGGAGAGCTAGCAGTATGGTCTGCTTTTTGTGCTATTCTTGGACACTGAGCTGACCTTTCTCATAATCCCTTGACAATTAATTCACAGGATAACTCTGTCGAGGACTGCCGACCTGGGCAATTTGAAAAAGATGCATATAATGAAGAAGATGGATATGCCACTGCTAGTGAAGAACAAGAGCAGGTGGGTGGGGCTACTGGCCGAGCCAGAGTGCCAAGGACAGCGACAAAGTGGCCAAGAGATAAAATGGTAGTCACTGAGGTTGATAGAGGGGGGATGCCAGTACCATTGACACAAAAGCGCAGGTTCAGAGCGCTTGCAGGGCTCATTGTTAGACAAAAGATACCTTTGGATTTACCAAAAATAAAAAAAACTAAGTGATGAACAAAAGTGGTACTTGTTTGAAACCTATATGCAGAAACACTTGGAGTTCCAGGAAGACATGAAAGAGCAGGCATTCAAGCTTTTGTGGAAGATTGCAGCCAAGGCATGGAAACAATTTAGATTTCAGCTTAGGCGAGATTTTGTCAGAAAAGGACTCGAGTCATTTGGAAAGCACGACTTTATCAAGCCGGAAGAGTGGACAGAGTTTGTGAAACAGCAGGAAACCGAGGAAGCCTCGTCTCTTAGTGGCAAGTTCAAGTCACTTCGAAGCCTGAACACAAACGAGCACAGCATGGGTCTAGCTGGTTATTGTGGAAAACTACCACTGTGGGAGGAAGATGATAGGAAATTAGCTGCGGCTGGGATCGCCAACCCATATGATGCCATCACTGATGATCGTTCTAGGAATTGGATGCGAGCAAGGAGTAAACTAGTGGTGAAAGATGGTGTTGCCGAGGTAGTGTTCAACAAAGTAGCAAATGAAAGTGTGGCTGCAGACATCATGGAAAAGAATGCACATGCAGAATCTTCAGGAATGACTTCATGACTGAGGGAGAATGATGTGCTAAGTCAGTGCTTGAGCCACCCCGAACAACCAGGTCGCGTGCGTGGTGTCTCTAGCTACCAGGGCTGGAAGTTTGCATGGCCTCAGCACGCTTCCATGTACAGGAAGAGGAAGAGGGCCAGTACTGACTCATCAGTTGATAAACAACAGATGAAGGAAGAAATCAAGCAAGAACTCAAGGCTGAGATGGAGAAGGATATGCTTGACATGATGGCACGAGGGTACCAGGTGGTGTTTGCACCAGTGTCCAATCGCACAAGCCCTTCACCCGTCGGACTGAAGAGCAGCTGTGCGTCCGCAGATAATGTAGGTTTAATCAACGGCGCTACAGAGTTGTCGACAGAGGTAGTGCACATTACTTCCCCCACACAGGAAGACCTTATAAGCACGTTGACTGAACCCACAGACTGTGGCATATGGATCATATTTCACGGATTTGAATGTGAAGCTGCAATTGGTGTGGTTCAACCAGAGCAGACTACACTACACATAGTCCCGACTCATGAAGACTGTGCTGTGTTCGAAGTGCTGCATGTATATTCTGTCTTTAGGGATCACGCACTGGAACACCCTCCTAATGACGAGGTGACGACACTTGGACAAGCTCTACACCAGAGGATACAGTGGAAGAGGTGTCACATTCACATCAAGGGAGCACCAATTGCAAAATCTTGTTCGCACACTATGGTATAGTTTCCTTCTGGTTCACAGACTACAGGACAAAACCCAAACCCAGAAACGTAAATTACAGAACAAAATTCCCCACCTGGTAACCCACCTCCTTCTCCTCGTCCACACCCAGAAACGCAAATTACAGAACAGATTCATTCCCAACCTGGTAACCCACCTCCTCCTCCTCCAGACCCAGAAACGCAAATTACATCCCCACCTTCTCCTCATGAAAGAACAAAACCTCCATCCCCAAAAGAAAGTGCTCAAAACAATGATGCCAAAGCAGGAGCCCAGAGTTATGTGTTGGCTGATGCCGAGAAATCTGTCGACGACAGTTCGAAGAAAGCTGCAGGTACATCTGGGCCCAATATCTCTGCAATAGCTGCTAGTCAGACACCACCTGAGAAACCTTCTTCAGCCATCTCAAAGCAGCAGGAAAAGAAACTCGCTGAAAATAAAAGGTGTACCAGAAAGCGATATGAGAAACCTTCTTCAGCCATCTCAAAGCAGCAGCAGCAGAAAATTGCTGAAAATAAAAGGTCTCAGAAGCCTACCATAAAGCCTCCTTCAGCCATCTCAAAGCAGGAGGAAAAGAAGCCTGCCAGAAAGCCATCAGAGAGAAATGCCAAGAAGAAGGCAGCCAATGTTGCTATGACTCATATTAACCCAAACTACAAATTTGGAAATGCAATGCTCAGTGCTGCTGAACTCAAGCATCCGGATACTACTCCTTCTATCACTAATCTCCACAATTTCTACATGGGACGTTGTAAGGACAATGATGAGTCTCTGATTCAAGGCATAATATGGCCCAAGCACGGCTGGTGGCCTCTGAGAGAAGATGAAAAATACGAGCTGTTGTCTGTGATCATCAACGACTTGTACGATCTCTTCAACTTGGATGCTTTAGATATGGGACTTATCCGCTGTTTTATCTTGTAAGTTGCTTGAAAATTTAATCTGCTTCTCACTAATCATTTTCTATCTAAATGTGCTTTCTACCTCAGTTCATCTTTACTATGTATTTTGCCTCCTTACACTTTGTTTTTTCTTAATATTAGGAATATGGCTGTAGAAGTACGGCAGAAGAAGGAACCCGTTGCCTTCCTTGATCCTGAATGCTTTAGCATGTCAAATATACAAAATAACAGGGACTTTTTTTGTGTCCTATACGAAGCGTGCCTACCAGTCATATGCTAAAAAGAGAGTCATCATTTCCTACTATAACACTGGGGAGCACTGGATTGCAGTGGCGATCTTTCCAAAGCAGAAGACGGTCTTGTATCTTGATTCATATAGGATCCTAGACACTAATTTCTCTGATTTGGTACTTACCATTGATGAGTAAGTTTTTTTCTTTCTTAACCTACAAACTTCCTCAACAAACTCTGCGGAGTTTATTAATGGTGCCCTAACCATTGTTGCATGTTTTGTTGTAGTGCTTGGAATAGTTACTGCGGTGACAACAAGTTGCCCCGCTGCGCCTTGAACCATGAGAAGGCTTTTGATGTACGTATTACTTAGTATTTCCTGCCTGTGGAAGCTAGTACTAAAGCTTGAGTTTATTTCTTCTCACCACTGTTTGTCTATGTATATTTATCGCAGTGCCACCAACATCCTTACAAATCCAGAGTCTGCGGCTTCTATTGTGCCTATCACAAGCTTATAGTGAAAAATAAATTGAAGGACCCTGAGGTACTTTCTTGGGATCTGCAATTGTAATACCTGCAACTGAGCACAGTGCTTGCTTATTAGCACTGCACATGTCTGGTAACCACCTGTGTGCTGACTGCTGACATTGTTATATTCAGTCATTTTACATACCTACTTGTCAGCTGCACCGAGGCACGCTGCTCCACATTAGGGAAAGAACTGCCTCATTCCTCATGGACCAGGTGATCACACCCTCAGGAAAATTTCACATTAATGATGCTATGATGGCTCGCATTGTATCTTATACCAATCCTCATGGCCAGTGATGATATTATTGTGAACCTTACTTAGCTTGTTAGAAGAGGATACTGAATGCCTGAATTTTGACAGATTATGCATGTGAATCTTGTGGATTTCTATTCAGTTTGTGGAGTTTTGTGAATGTGGATGCTGAACCTAATTTTTGTTAAAGTAGACAACGCGTCTCCTTTAGTCGAGACAGAGGAGACGCAAGTTCACAGTACTCGTCTCCTTTGGTCGATTAGAGGAGACGCACATACACAGTAGGCGTCTCCTTTGGTCCAGACAGAGGAGACGCACATACACAGTACGCGTCTCCTTTGGTCGAGACAGAGGGAGACACGTACTGACAAGATGCGTCTCCTTTGGTCGAGACAGAGAGAGACGCGGGTTCACAACAGGCGTCTCCTTTCGTCGAGACATAGGAGACACGCACTGACAAGAAGCATCTCCTTTCGTCCAGACAGAGGAGACGCGCACTGAGGAGACGCGTCTCCTTTCGTCCAGACGGAGGAGACGCGCACTTACACGACACGTCTCCTTTCGTCAAGACACAGCAGACGCATCATTTTCCACGTCTTCGATGTTGAGTTCATGTAACGGGCTCGGTTTCTGTGGCCGTTACCAAAGGTCCATGTGGGCCCAGAGAAACAGACATTTCAGGTGACCGGTAACGAGTTTCGGTAACGGTCTTTGTTAGACACCCGTTACTAATACGTGTTATGAGTAACGGGCTCAGTGTCTGCACCTATTACCAAAGGCTCCGGTGGGCCCGGAGAAACAGCCATTTCAGGTGACCGGTAAGTAGTTGTGGTAACAGTCTTTGTTCGACGCCCGTTACAATTACGTGTCATCAGTAACGGGCATCGGCCCGTTACCTTTGTTGGCTTATTTGTAACGTTTGATCGGTAACAGGCGTTTTGCCCGTTACCAATAGTCATCCGCGCATGTTACCGATGTCTGTTTTTCACGAAGTGAGAGCCGCTCGGGTACACGCGTAGGGTCGGGCTAGCCCGGCATGGCCCGCGGGCCCGGGCTTGGGCCGTCGCCACAGCCTGTGGGCGGCCCTGGCACGGCACGGTGGCGTGTAGTGCGGGACTAGGCCCGGCACGAAGTTGAGCGAGCCACCCCGGGCCCGTGCCAGGGCCGGGCCGGGCGCCCCGAATGGACATCTATATGGGCGCCCACGATTTAGGATATATCTGTACAGCTACAAAATAAGGATACATATAAATTTCAGTTGCGCCTTAGTTGCCACACGGATCGGAAGGAATTGGCTGTTTGTAGCTAGCGACAGGCACGTGCAGGCTCCAAATTAGAGGACAGAGGTAGAGCATTCAGACACATTGCATCTGCATGTACTAGCTACTATTATTGCATCTGCATGCATGGGAGATGTCTCTTTGCTTATATTATTAGAGCCCCACCAATTTGGACGTTAATATATTGCGACAAGAAATCTGTTTTGCAACTAATATAATACTAGGAAAGGGCCCGTGCGTTGCTACGGGCATACAAGATTTTTAACAGTAGTACATAGAGGTGTGATGAGAAACAAAGATGGATTTTGTTAGGTTTATAGCTAGCATGATGTCAGATTGTTGTGGTATTGAAATGGTAATGAACAGTCTATAACCAACGGTCACGATTGAAGGAAAGTGATTGCTTGCTTATGTTAGCATCAATTGTAATAGAAAATGTTGTAAAAAAATTGTAATAGAAAATAACATAAATAACTTATCTGCTCTTAGTTCATATCAATAAGTGCAAGGTCACACAATAGATACGTGGTCTTGGTGTACATAGTTGAATAACGTTCACAAGTATGTTTATGATATACAAATACAAACAACCATTCTACTATACACATCTGCAATAGAAACCGACCGGTATACCTCAAGAACTCGAGAAGGAACTGGTTCTGCATCGACTTGACATCAATGCTCATGTATTGAAAGTTCTTCTGGCAGTTAACAAGATAGAATCCCATCCTTGCCAACAGCTTGTGCTTTCCTGTGATCACTCCACATCTTGAACTTGGTGGCCAGTGGTGGATAGGATGAGCAGAGTGTGGAATCGAACTCCCATACACGCATGTGCTCCGGCTCATCCTCCTGTGGTCTAGGACAAACTGGTTGGCGAGGACAACATTGGCTACATAGAAGATCTCATTAGTGTTGGTTCCTTCAGAAAAGAATGATCGAAGAAAGAACTTTGATATGGAAGAACGTACACTCTATCAGAACAGAAGGGCACTGCTGCTACACAAGCATCGATACAGAAGAAAGAACAACAAATAGGAAAATAATCAAGTCCTTGGAACGAAACAGGTAAAAGAACATGCATGCTAGAATACATTAATAAATAAAGATACCGGCTTGATTATTTTTTATACAAATATGAGCCCAAAGATGTAACTTCCCCATTTCCACTAAAGAAAATAAAAGAAACATACAATAAAGCACTACATTCTTATTTCTTTAGAATGAAATGGTCATAGCTGCAACAGGAGTAAATCCTTAGTACATGTTTTGAGTAAACGTACCTAAAAAATGACAAAAGAACATCAAAGATGAATGCAAAGAGGGCCAATCATCTTAGAGGGTTCTTCCCCATAATTTCATTCTCTAAATGATTTAAATCCAAAATAAGTAGTAGCATTCTCTAATAAAAGAAAAAATCTACAATCCTTTGAAAGAAACATAAAAGAAATAAGTAGTAGCATAATTGATCTGGAAAGTATACTAAATTGAAGGCAGCATCCTAGCCTTTTCTGTTCCACGTGATGATCCATCCAACATTGCTATCCATAACAACATCCCCACTTGCTGTGCAGACAAATCCTCAACCTTGCAACAACAAAGCCCAGGGTTTTAGAATAGAGAGAATCAATACAGGTAAAATTTTAATAAGGGGAGAAAAATAACATAGTGCTATGAGAGTATTTGAGCCATTTGACTCATAGGATCATGCAGCAGTGCATCAGATTCCGATACTAATGAAATCAATTTCCCCAGTCCATGTAATTTGCGGTAAGAAGTTAGAACTCACAATCAGAAGCTTTGATTTATTATTCCATCCCCTTTGAAGGGTCATCTGAGTCAATCTTAGGCCAAGAACCTGATTTCATAAACCATCAGCATGGATATCTTCACATAACAAGGTTCAAAGTTAACTGAAACTGCTTATTCAAAATTGAGACCAACTAAATTGACATGTTTCAACAACCAAAGGCATACTATATTGTATATTTGCAATACATTGATATAAATATTTTTTAGCAAAGATAAGCAATACTCATTGCATGCATATTATGATGCCACTTATCTTTTACTGGATGGAGCATTTAGAATACTGCTTTTACAAGGCTTAAAGTACACAACATGAATAAAATTGGAGTATCATTAAAGAACATCACCTTGCCCACAAATTCTAGCAACTCACTGTTGGCTTCCCCTCGTGTAGCAGGGGCAGCTACTGCAACTCCAACATCATCAGTGTTCACTCTTGAAAGTAGTACACAATTCTGTCACACATTGTATGTGCAAATAACTAAAAAAATAGTGTATCACCCATGTTCAATCTATGTTCCACATGAAACTGTCAGTGCATCCATGCACAAATTTTGCATAAATATTGCACGTTGTCGTCTCAAGAAATAACTTACTACAATGTTTAAGTACATACTTGTTATTGTTGAACGAGTGCCCGATCTTCCACTTCAATGGCTACTTGGACAAGTCCACTTTCCAGTTGTGTGATGCAGGGGGTACAGGAGCATCCTACAGTTTTCATAATCATTAAGCAAAGAAGAGAAACAGGCTGAATCTACTAAAGGACATTTCAGTTCAGGGTGGTATATATATGTGGAATTGTCTCAGTTGCAACTGAACTCAGTGCTCCATCAACAACATATATAAAAGGGGCATGCTCCAGATCCTCTTCCGATTGGTAACAAAGAAAAGGTCACAGCCTACATAGCTCATGCGGAACTGCTTTTCAAGCTTTCCTTCACCACTGCATCAAAGATTACTTACATAAGTACAACCTGGTAATCACTTTGGCACAATAACTCTGAGTGAATTATTGCGAAGGAAGCCCATGAGAAACGTGGATAATGCTAAACATAGTTAAGTAATTTAGTATGTAATAATACTACTACGCTATTGAAAAATGTTTAAACACTGCATTAATGAGGCCACCAAGGGATGTTTTTCCCCTAGAAAACACCAGTGCACACATGTGGCGAAAATAGCACCCAGTTCCTTACCTACATACTACCTGACAAATTGAACATACTCACGATAGTTTAAAATTTAGAGAAGAACGCACAAGCAGCAAGAAAATAGATTTAATCAGAACCTAACTACATTAAGAAAAGTACATGTGATGTACTTCAACATGAGGGATGATTATTATACTATTTCAACATTACTTTTCCCGACTCCTTTCACTTGGTCTTGTCTAAGACATGTGCTCTGTCAGTCTTTCGCTTGGGCATTTTCTGCAATTGGGTATCTTCAGAACAAACATATCAGATTTGAGAATCAAAAGTCTAATTGAAATGAACACATGCATCCAACATTTTCATAGTATTAACAGAACCTTCTTTTCTTTTAGCCTCTTGCTAGATCACTCTAAATATATTAAAGATGTGTGCTAAATTGACAATTTCTCACCTACACATTCGAACTTTCCAAAGCAGAGTAAATCTAATTATTCTTCCAACATCTATCACTGATTTCAGCTATACCATGATCGAAGCTGCTAGAGTTCAGCTAAACCAATCATGAAATCTACACCAACCACAACGAAGGTCCACGCGATCTCACACAGGAGTCAACAGGCTAGACAAAACCACAACACAAATAAAGTGTGTGTGAGTGAAAGTAGAATTGGGCTCCCGGCCAGCCACAAAATTATCATGATGGCTCATGTATGATTGGAAAGGAAAAACTAATCCCATGGCCATTCAATCATGGAAATGATTACCTGTTGGCCTGCATGGGACCGTGTTGCCAAACTTGCAGGCAGAGACGTCCAGATGTCACCGCGGAAACAAATGTTGCCATCGTCGGTTTCTTGCCAGAGGGTTCGCACGGATCCACGTTCCTGCAGCCCACGCACCATCGGCAGGGAAGATTAGCGATCGAGTTCCGGTGGGGATGAAGTGCGGCTGAGGGGAGGGGAAGTTGTGGCAGCGGCGAAGGGGAAGATGCGCGAGGGAGGCGAGGCGGCGGCAGCACGGGCGCACGAATGACGGAGGAGGAATCGATCGGGGGCGACGCAGGGGAGGAGGAATCGATCGTGGGATTAGGGTAAAATTCCCGAAGCCGGCGAGAGGGCGGGGAGGGCAAGCGGCGGTGTCGCAGGGATAGGTGAGGAGGAGGGGGCGCGGCATTGTTGGGAGAGGTGAGGAGGAGGGGGTGCAGCAATCGCTGGGAGATGAGAGGAGGGGCGGGGCGGGCGACGACGTCGCGGGGAGAGGGGGGCGCGGAGGGTGCGGAGCCGGCGTTCGGAGTGGTAGGGTTTGGGATGGGACGCGGGATTGGGGAAGCGCGGGAATGGTAGAGGGGAGGACGCGGGGGCTGAGCAGAGGGCTGACCCGCGGAAGGCTGACCCGCGAGAGCGGAAAAAAAAGCACGACGGAATTTTAGTCTTACTTTCATTGTTTTTAGGAGTAGAGATACACAACTACTGCCCGGTATAGTAATTTGACCAGTTCGTCGCGTCATTCCAACCATTCATTGTTTAAACAGCAAACAAAGATCACAAGCAGAGGCGATCCGTAGAAATCGACCGACGACCGGCCGGTAGTGCAGTGCACTTTATATTACTTGTGTGTGTCTAGCAATGCAAAGCAAAAGCAAGAAACGATCATGCTCGCTCTCAGCTGCTCGGCCTCCTCCTCGCCACCGTCGTCACGGCCGTCGCCGTCGACTCTGCCCGTGATGTGTCCCCCAAGCCGCAGCCGGTGAAGTATATCCATCCTGCAGCAAGACGTTGATGCCCAAGAGGTGCAGCGCCACGCTATCGGCCTTGTCCAAGAGCTTGGCCGAGACGAAACAGCAGATCACGGGGCCTCAGCTCGCCATGGCCTCCCGCAAGGAGTTCAAGAGCGAACCCTGCATCTCGGAGTGCACCAAGGTCCTCGACGCCGCCACGGCCAAGGCCACCGCCGCAGAGGCGGGTGGCCAAGATGCCCTCTTCCAGCTCAAGGAGTACCTGGACCCGCTCTTCATCAACAACGAGGGCCCGGTCGGCCCTTGCGGCTGCAACTGCCCCGATGTGCATTGCTCCAGTGCCGACGAGGCCGTCGCCGTGGAGAAGATGGGGGAAGCCGGCAACGCCATGCTTGCCATGGCGAACCTGTTCCAAACTATGGCCGACGACGAGGACACCCTCACCGACGAGGAGAAGAAAGCCCAGGTAGAGCCGATGGAGAAGTCCATGGACAGCGGCGTCCTCCACGTGTCCTGCGGCCTCACCAAGGAGCCTCAAAAGTGCGCCGACGAGCTGTCGGCGCTGGCCAAGACGATGAAGGATGCCAGAGGCGTGGTCCCGGACTCGGGGCCCACGACCTCCGACGCGCCGACGACTAAGCTCAGTTCGTCCATCACGGACTGCGAGTCTGCCATGAGGGACCTCGCGGTAAAGCTGGAGCTGGCCCAGGCGACGGTGCTCAACCTGGCGGACATACGCGGCGCCATCCGTTCCTACGTCCAGGGTGCCAGCTGCAAGTGCTCCTGCCCGCCGCCGCCGGAGAAGCCGGCGTGCTCGTCTAAGGAGGACGCCGTTGTCCGCAGACTCAATGGCGTCTACGATGCATGGGTTGCCACCGAAAAATTCCTCACAGAAATACTGCCTCCAAACTAATAAAGGAGCAGGAGCATCAGTGACCGTAATAATATCAGTGGTCGATGCGACGATCGATATATGATGCATCGCCGGCAGACCTTGGCCCCTGACCTTCGGCGATGGTTGCTTCAGTGATGCGTTTTCTTCCTTTTTCCCATTCACTATGTTTTCCTTTTCTTTGTAAAACAATAAACAAAAAGAATATAGAGAATCGAGAAGAAGAGAGGTTTCAGTCCGTGGTGATTTTATTCCGCTGCGTAAGCGTTGTCTCTAATTAAAATGGAACCAACGAGATTAGGTGATTTTGAGCTATTTTATCATGTATCTCAAAGATTTTTGTACTGAATAAATTACGGTGAATACCTGGAATTTAATGTTAGATGTTTATGCATTTTTGTTACGTTGTTATGTTTTGTCCCTACTCGTGAATCAGTGTCCTTGATATTGAGTATATGGTTTCACACAATAATGTTAGAAGCTTATAGATGGAAATATTGGTTTTTCATTTTTTTGTTGACATAACTTGTATTTTAGTCTAAGAAAATTCATAAGATGAAGATTGGAATGCGGTCTTCGTATGACGTGTCATATTGTATTTTTTTATGCCATAGCGATGATTTTGGATTATATTATGGTCTTCGTAGAGATTATGAGCTGGTATTGAACATAGATATACTACATACACTACTATCACCGAGTCTCTGTCCCAAATTTGTAGACCTCTACGAGGATCTACAATTTTGTAGTTCAATGTTTTTTAATTTGAAACCATCTTCCTGTTCAAATTGTCGACAAAATAAAACCCGTACTCCATGTAGGTCTGAGCCGATTGCATTGTATTGACTGAATCAAAGTGGTGTGATCAACCTCGCGCGTGAAATCATGCATTGCAAAAATTATTGATCAGTTACAGGCCGGTAATAACAACAAATACGCTGTCATGCATGCGCCTAGCAGAAACGGGTAGGTACAGTAGGAAGCAAACAAGCAACAGAGTGTTTGCACCCAAAACTGGCAGGACTGGGTCGGCTGGTGAGACCCGTGAGTCCCACCGGTCAGACCGGTGTATTCAAGTTGGTCAAAAGGCAATTTTGATTTCACCATTGGATAGGGCTCGTCGAGTAGGTCCAGATTCATATGTAGAACGTTCAACTCGGAGTTCGGATGAGAGAGATATGACATTTGTAAGATTTGCGCGCCGAGTGCACAGGTCTGACCGGTGCACCTCACCGGTCTGACCGGTGCCCCCCCCCTATCCGACCCAAATCAAGAAGTCCTGATAGATTAGGCTTGTAAAAGAATTTTCTTGCGGGGTAAGACCTCCCCACCCTATAAATATGAAGGGCCACGGCCGATTGAGGTATCCAATCGATCAAAAACACTTTTAATTATCTTTTTTGCCTTTTCTGTTTGCCCAAGCTTTTCCAATCTATTACTTGTTGTTCCTCCTTCGTCTCTACGTCGATTGAGGGCGTTCTAGGTGGCCTTGCCGACCCTAGAGCAACCCTACATGCGCCGCCCTGACGGGATCCTGCCCGGGCGATGTTCAAAGGTCTTTCGCCAGTTTACCCCGGTGGCACAGGTCTGACCGGTGCACTCATGGGTCTGACCGGTGGACACAGCTCTGACCGGTGAACTTCACAGGTCTGACCGGGTGCACACAGGTCTGATCGGTGACCTACACAGGTCTGACCGGTGCTTACCCAGAGGTGCTGCAGCGAGCCTCTCCGCGTTGTTGTTGGCCGCAGATTTGCGCTAACAAATTGGCAACTCCGCTGGGGAAGAAGAAAGATCAATCGGCTGCCATGGCCGGTAAACTACCTATACCCGCTGAGGTTGATGCTGCAAACATTGCAAGGCCGAATGTTGAACAAACGTCGGCTGAGGAGCAGAAGGTGCTTGCTAAAATCAGAAAGAAGATTCGTGAACAAAAGGAGCGGGAGATCCAGGAGTTGGAAGAAGAAGCCATGAAGCAATATGTCTCGCACTTCTCCGTGGATCGACAAGGGAACGTCAAGAAGAACAAGGATGTTGTCATCGATATTCCCGCGCTCAAGGTACAATCTAATGCTCCTCCTGAAATTAATTCAGATATTGCTAATCTGATTGATGGGGCTGTTAGTGCTAGCTTAAATAACAAATTTGTTGCCATGAGTGAAAAATTTGAATCTACGATTAATTTTCGTTTAGATCGTATAGAGGCCAAATTTGGTAAATAAATTTCTGGTGATGATATTAATGCATCTACTTCTAACACCGAAAATCCTAAAGACAACACACAAGATGATTTTTCAAATTTGCATATACCTAAAGCCCCCATTGGTGCATCCCCAATTCACCACATACATAGCCGGGCTACTATTGGTGCTTCGGCTGGTGGAGGGAATACAATGTCCGCTACTAATGCCATGATGTCGCATACGATTGTTTATAGCGAGCCACTCATAAGTGCATATGTTCCTAATAGTTCGTTGCATCATGTTCCTAACACATTGCCGAACCAAAGATCAACATATAGCACACCACAACCTATTGTAACTCGAGCACCACATCCTGGATCGGCTAGACCTAGAACTGCTTTAGGGATGATGGGATTTAGAGAGGAGATGCTCGAGATATTTAGCCAAACTCTTGGTACAGAGCCTAAAACTAAGAGTCGGTCATATCAAAGACCATATCCCGAGAATTATGAGTATATCTCGTATCCACCAGGATTTAAAATACCAGAGTTTACTAAATTTAATGGGGATAATGGTAGAAGTACATTAGAGCACATAGGCCAATTTATTATACAATATGGTGAAGTTGCTTCTAATGATATTTGTAAGATGAAATTGTTTCCTTTATCTCTATCGGGTGCTGCATTTACTTGGCTTATTTCTTTGCCACCCAACTCAGTTTACACTTTTTCTGATATAGAAAATAAATTTCATGATTATTTCTTTACTGGTGAAACTGAGTTGAAATTGTCACATCTTGTATCAGTTAAACAAAAATCTAATGAATCAGTAACCGAATATATTAGAAGATTTAGAGATACTAGAAACTGATGCTATAGTTTGACAATTTCTGATAGAGACCTAGCTGATCTTGCTTATTATGGTTTGCTTGATATCCATAAAGAGAAGCTAGATGGTCAAGAATTTTTAAATGTTAGTCGGTTGTTGCAAAAAGCTTTAGCCAATGAAAACCGACTTAAAGAATCCAGGAGTTCACAAAAATCTAATGAAAAGTCTAGTCATCATATTTATTATGCATCTGATTTTTCGGACGATGAAAGTAATGATGTTTAACTGCTGAATTTATATGGTCAAATAAAGATAAACCTAGCACTTGTGAATCTTTAAAGCCGGTCCGTAAGAATCGGCAAGAAGAAGTTAAATTTACTTTTGATGTAGCCAACTGTGATAGGATTTTTGATGAGTTGTTAAAAGCTGAAAAGATTAGAATAACTCATACTATACCTGAAACGAACCGGGTTTCCGAAGACGGGAACCCGATCCCTGCACCTCTGTGATAGTCCCAGGAGGCTATCACGTGCAAATCCCTGTCTCAGAAAGTAAGGTAAAGTACCGTACAACAAGAATAAATACATGAGGGTCCATAATATAATATAATAATTAAGCATCTGAGTACATCATTTTGGCACATGTCGGGTACAAGTCCAACAGGACTGAATCAATCAGAGTAAACATCTACGCAGCGGCTCTCATGTAGCGAAGTAGACACCATATCCGCAGGCAACTCGAGTGTAGGGCGAGCCTCAGTCCTCCCATCCGTCGTCCTCAAAGTCGTAGTCCGGCTCCTGGTCTGAAAATCCGTCATCTACTCGATAAGCGAGTAGGTCATGTCAGCTTCCCAACAAAGAGCATAAGCAAGAGAGAATATTTCTACTATGCATGAGTAATCCTATTTATGGCTGTGGAAGGTTAAGCAGGCAGCGGTAGCAACATCAAGGTAAGCAGAAAAGCCGAGAGGTATCCATCTCCGAAGAGATCCACACCTCCGAGGACAACGCCTCCGGGGTCAACGCCCCAACAAGGAAAGAAGCACCAAATACTGGATCTCAACCAAGATACAGCATCCCACACTCATCTGCGACAAGGGGTCACCATCTCCTATCCCCACGTCTCAACGGCACGAAGCCGGGCTCACAACACACAGGGGAGAGAAAGCAGCGCAAGAAGAGACTAGCCAGAGTAACAGACCCGTGGGCTGTCCATACCAGTGGACACGGACTATTGCTATAGGTTTAACACTCTGCAGAGGTTGTACAACTGGACCCGCCGGATAGGGCAGAAACGGATGCCTCCGTTCCACATCCCTACCTAACGACCGGAGACCTAGCAGTGGGTGGCACTCTCCTGCCTCTCCAAGCCTGACTCGTCCTGAACTGGGGCGCGAAACTTGCCAGCAGGGCCTCGGAGCTGTGAGACCATCCCCTGAGGAGCCGGGGCGACGTCTACTCGGGGGGTATAACCCGTCCCCCTCACACGACCACACCGGTCCGCCTACAGGCTGGATGCCATCCACCTACTAGTTCTCGGACCGAACCCCGCCCATAACAAGGCGAGCGGTTTGTACGAAAATAGCCCAAAGATCACGGTTAAACTGTCGATCGGTCCTTAATTGCAGGAGCAAGCACTCACCAACTCCAACCGTCCGACACGCCGCTAGGGCGAGAGGCCAGGTCGCATCTCCCCTAGACAGGCGTTCACAAGTAACCAAGTCGGCTCGCTCCCGCGGTAACACGTCAAGGATACACACTCACCCAAAACACACGCAAGAGTTCCGAGGTATCACAACCTCGGTCCAAACCTGAGATCCATCCATAACTAAGGGTAAAATATATGGATGAAATAGTGGCGGGAACTAGCTAGGGGTCTGTAGCTAGTTCCAACAGTAGGTATTCCAAGGACAAGATAAACAATTCCAAGGCATGGCTAATCAATTGTCTATGCAATTCAAAATCATGCATCAAAAGTAATTAAGCACTAGCAACTAAAGCAAGCATAGGATCTATATGGTTGGGAGTGACATGACACCTGGCTGGCGTCCGAAGTCCTGGTCAGGGTTGTAGTCGGGGTCGTAGGCCTCCTCCTGGTTGTAGCTCGGGTCTGTGCAGCACGAGATACGAGACACTAAGATACCGACAAACAACTATGCAATAAATCCAAAGAAACCCAATTTTAGAAGATTCAAACAAAACCATACTATCTACAAACAGCACCGTCTCATTTTTAGAAAAATATAAAAACTGGTTTCATATTTTTCGGAGTTATAAATAATTAGTTATAAATTTTTAAAGATTATAGGATTTATAAAATAATTTCCAAAATTCATTTATAAACAGAAAAGGATTTTTATATTTTGAAAATAGGTGATGACGTCAGCATGACGTCATCGTGACGTCATCATCACAGGTCTGTGGGCCTTAGTGGGCCGAAAGTGTCAGTGGGCCGGAATCGGCCCATTGGACTTAGCCTCTTGGGCCAGAAGAACAAAGTCCAGAAGAGGTCCCCGAAATAAATTCCGAGTCCAACAGATAAAAAGAAAAGGGCCGAGATGGGTTTAAACAGGCCGGTCGGCCCACTACCTCCGCGGACTCGCACCAGAGAAGTCCGGTGGAGGTCCTTGGGGTTTTCTGGGGTGCACAGCATACCCTTGCCGCCCATGCCTGCCTCGGCGCGTACCCGGCGGCGACGGAGTACGGCGTCCGGCGACGACGGTGGTTCTGGCACTTGCGCGAGCGGATGCTAACGAGCACTAGGACCCGGCGACTTCACTGGCGCAGCCATAGCCCTGGGGGCGAGCTCTTTGGCCGGCGCGGCGTGGCGTGGCAGCGCTCTCGGCGCGTCGCAGGGGCGAAGCGGCGACAGCGGCGGATTCGGCCTCGCGCAGCGCCTGTCCTTGCGCTAGGGGGCGCTGGACGCGGACGCATGCGCGTGTGCACACGTAGTCGCGGCAACAGCACGGCCCACGCGCTCAGGTGCAGGCGCGTAGCGCGGCAGCGCACTAGGCACGACGCGGCGTTGGGCGGCGGCGACATGTTACCGGTGGCGCAAAGCGAAACGGCAGCAAGGCGGCGAGCAACTTGACTAGAAGCTTGGCGAGGCATGGTTTAGCACGCGGGTGTGCTTACCAGGGCACATGTGCGCGCCCAGGCCTTGCCTGGTCGCGACACGGCTAGCCGACGCGCGCGGATGCCCGGCGAGCCGAGTCCGCGGCGCGGCGCATCAGCTGCGGCGGCAGCGCTCCCTGCAGAAGAGATCATAGGCACGAAGGTTGGTTCACAGGCATGAGCAAAAGATGGCGGGAGCCGGCGTGTTGCTGGGGTGCATCGCGGTGGCGAGCTCGCAGAAGATACATGGCACGAAGGCCGGCGGCGCGGCATAGGGGCGCGCTCCCAGAGTGCAAGGAAGAAGGAAAGGGGAAGCAGCCCACTAGCTCACCAGGAGGCGATGGTGAAGACGTGGCAGTGTCGACCGCGACGGAGAAGATCACGGCGGCGACGGTGAAGTGGTGCGGCAGTACGGCTCCTTCCTCTGCTCCGGCTTCGGCTTGCACGCGGACAGCCTCCTCCGGTCCACGGGCGGCTCAGGCTTCCCGTCCCTCGGCTTCGTCTTCATGGCGTGGTGGAGAAGCGCCTCCAACTTCCTCTCTTCCTCCCTTCTCCTCCTCCTTCCCCTTCTCTCCTCACTCGGCGGCGGGCAAGGGACCAAAGGGGAGAAACCCCAAATGCTTGATGCCTTGCAGCAGGGGCCTCGCCCGGGGGTTTAGAAGCTGGCGCACGTCGAGGTGGGGGTAGAATGGTCACGGTCGGGCGCCCATTGGCTGCTGCGCGACGGGTTGCCGACGTGGCGGAGCAGCAGTGGCTGGCGAGGTGCGCAACGCGTCACAGGGCAAGGGTAGAAAGGGAAATGGACTGGGTGGCGCGCGGGCGCGGTTGCTTGGCTCGGCGTCCATACCACGGGCGCGGTCGGGGGCTTGTCCCCTGGCCGGGTGTGCACACTCACGCGGACGGGCGCGGCGGCGGTGCGGTGCGGTGCGCGAAGGCGTGGAGGGGAAGAAGAACAACGCGGCGGCCGGCAAGCTGGGCTGGTTGGGCCGCTTCGGGCCGGCTTCGGCTGCTAGGGAAGAAGGCCGGGTGCGAGAGCGTTCGCGGGCTGAGAGCTGAGGGATGCGGGATAGACTTTAGCAGAAGTCAGCTGGCCCACCAGTTAGATGGATTTTTGAATATAGTTTTGAATTTAGAGTTTAAACCATAGTTTGAATTTGAATACTTTCAAATTCAAAACACACTCAAATAAAAACCAAATAAAATCCATAAACTCCAAATCACATACTTTACCATAATTTGAAAAATATATTTATATTTTTGGTTTTATTTATTTTGGAATTTAGGAAGAGAGGCTAGAGAAGGTTTAAATATGGTGACACATCATCAACAAAAGAAAAGTTCAAATTTTCTCACATTTTCATAACTTAATTTTCTGGGTTGTTACAATACCGCCACTAGAAGAGTTAAAGAGGTGTGCTTATTGTAAATTCCATAACTCTTATTCTCTTGCAACGAATGATTGCAATGTATTTCGGCGGCAAGTGCAATCGGCCATTAATGAAGGTCGTTTGACTTTTCATCCTATGCAGGTCGATAGTAATCCTTTCCCTATAAACACCATTGAGATACACAATCCTAAAGTGCTAATTCGGCCAGATCAAGCCGAAAAAGCTAAAGGAAAAAATGTAATCATTGGTGAGCAAAAGCCTGAAAAGAAGGTACTACTGGAGGAAACCCCAAGGCTGCAGCGAAGGCTTCAACGCTCGGGGGGCAAGGCAAAAAGACCGGCGGCACGTCAACCGGTCTGACTGGTGCCTAGACCGGTCTGACCGGTGCCCAGACCGGTCTGACTGGTGCCTCCAGAGGGTTTGAAGATGTTCTTGAGCGCAAGAAAAAAGGTGAAGCCGTCCTTCGAGGAACTTTTGGCGAAATACAAGATGAAGGGAGCTAAGCAAAAGCAAGGGAGTCAGCCAAGTAAAGGTAAAAAATCAAAACTTTCTCCAAAATTGCAAAAATCAAGATAATTTTACTGCTGCACCTTACTCATATGCTGGACCGACCTCACCACGGTCTTGGTCATATCCTTGTTATTATTCTCCTTTGGATTATGCTAATTTACATATGCGCTCATATATGATTCAATATCCTCCTATGTATGTAAATCATGGTTCAATACAAAGACTGTTTGTTGTGAACAATAATCTGATCAGAAGTGCATCTATTAACTCTAAAGGATGTGAGAAGGACAGCAAAAACACAAAATACTCACAGCCGAGGTGGTGCCCCTCGGGCTTGTCTCATACTAAAAAAAAGGAGATTACAGTGGATGCGAAAGCAAGGGTCAATGGAGCAACCTGTCATAGTGACATCGGCAAGGACAAAAGTTACTAAACAGGTATGGAGGCCGAAGCAAGTCGTAACATGAGTTGAGAGCAAGTTTATGGCTGATAGAGCAATTATCGCCCTTAGGAGAAATATTTGGGCGATGCTTTGTTAATCATCATCTTCTGCCAATTTTGATCATTCTGAATGTTTTCTGGCACGCAAACTTTACCAGAAAACAGGGGGGCATATGTTCGCACCCAAAATTGGCAGGACTGGGTCGACCGGTCAGACCTGTGGGTTCCACCTGTCAGACCGGTGTAGTCAAGTTGGTCAAAAGGCAATTTTGACTTCACCATTGGATAGGGCTCGTCGAAGAGGTCAAGATTCATATGTAGAACGTTCAAATCAGAGTTCGGATGAGAGAGATATGATATTTGTAAGATTTGCGCGCCGAGTGCACAGGTCTGACCGGTGCACCTCACCGGTCTGACTGGTGCCCCCCGTATCCTACCCAAATCAAGGAGTCCTAATAGATTAGTCTTGTAAAAGGATTTTCTTGCGGGGTAAGACCTCCCCACCCTATAAATATGAAGGGTCACGGCCGATTGAGGTATCCAATCGATCAAAAACACTTTTAATTATCTTTTTTTCTCTTTCCTCTTTGCCCAAGCTTTTCCAATCTATTACTTGTTGTTCCTCCTTCATCTCTACGTCGATTGAGGGCGTTCTAGGTGGCCTTGCCGATCCTAGAGCAACCCTACGTTCGCCGCCCTGACGGGATCCTGCCCGGGCGACGTTCGAAGGTCTTTCGCCGGTTTACCCCGGTGGCACAGGTCTGACCGGTGCGCACAGGTCTGACCGGTGACCTACACAGGTCTGACCGGTGCACTTGTGAGAGACATGGGTACCCATGGGTCCCCACCGTCCAGGGTCCCAGGGGCCCCTGACAAGTGGACCCGACATTTCAGAAGACCCGCCGACCTTACAAGTGGGCCCAGCGACCTTATCCGCGCCTCCAAAGACCGCGGGCGACCTGATCAGGATCCCGGAAGACCCGCGATGCTTGGCGTGCAAGTCAATAACTCTAAGACCTGGCGCGCCGCTGCCTGTAGCTCCGAGTATCATGGGATACTCCTTGTAATCCGGGAGATAAGCCTCCCACAGTTGTAACCGACCCCGACACGGGTCAACCGACCTGCGCATGCAAACCCTAGCCCGTCCCCCCATATAAGGCGGCCTAGGGCTCCATGCACAGGGACAACTCATCTTCAACCTCCCGCATAATCCACCACAACTGGACGTAGGGTATTACTCTCCGGAGGCCCGAACCAGTATAAACCCTTGTCTCCCTGTTCTTCGCCGCCATACTCGCCTAGTTCCGTGTGCACCCCATGCATAACCACTTACGCTCTTAGGTCCCGATCCTCCATTAACCTGCAAATCACTAGGGCAACCCCCTAGCGGATCTGTCCAGGTCTCACCCCCTGACAGTTGGCGCGCCAGGTAGGGGCGATCGGGAACTCGCTGTGCAGCATGGTGGCCCAATCTGGCGTCGTCTTCTCGGCGAGCATGGCGGCCTTCCTCGCCGACCCCGTGGAGATCTGCTTTGGATCTTTCACGGCAACTTCTCCTGCTCCGGCAGCCTCGACTCCTCTAGCGATCTCCGAGAAGGTCGTCACAGCGTCCGCCACCGTCTCTGTTCCCGATCTAGTATCGAAGACCTACCCACCCAGACCCTGTGACCTTGTCCAGGGGATGGAAAGCGTCATCGGCTCGATGAGGGAAACCCTAGAGATCTGCGAACGAGCTCAGCGCTCGGCGCAGACAGCGCTACGCCACGATGCGTCCCCCTTCGGCCTGAAGTCTGCGCCCGGCCTTCGCCTGAGGCAACTCTCCACGCCTCCCTAGATCCAATCTGGGCGGCGACCTTCTCGCGACCCAAGGCCCGCTTCCGTGAACTCGCTGAGGTCTCGAGTGCGTCGATGCAAGGGGTGTCAGTTCTTCGCTAAACAACAACACCTCCCGGCTCAGGCCCTGAGGACCATCCCTCCGTCGTGGCCCTTCGCAGTATGGGGTCTCGACTCTGTGGGACCATTCAAGACCGCCCCTGGTGGCTACAAGCACATCATCGTGGTGGTGGATAATTTCACCAAGTGGATCGAGGTCCGTCCCGTCTCCAGCGTCACATTCAAAGAGGCGGCCAAGTTCATTGAGGAGATCACGCACCGCTTTGGGGTGCCAAACAGGATCGTCACCGACCTTGGCATGGCCTTCACAGGAGCCGAGTTCTGGGACTTCTGTCAAGACAGCCTGATCGATGTATACTACTCCTCGGTGGCGCACCCACGGTGCAATGGCCAGGTCGAGCGGGCCAACGGCATGGTCCTACAGGCCATCAAAGATCGTATCTTCGACGGCTCAGCACCTTACGCAACCAGGTGGCTCTCAGAGCTTCCTCACGTCCTTTGGGGTCTCAGGACCCAGGTCAGCTCGGCTACAGGGTACTCACCCTTCTTTCTGGTCTACGGGTCAGAGGCTATCCTCCCCACCGACGTGGCTTTCGGTGCTCCTCGCATCCAGAACTTCGATGAAGGAGAAGTAGAGCAGACACGCAGGCTCGACCTCGACAGCGTCGAGGAACATCGTGTGGCCGCACTCATGCGCCACACCCGCCACGAACAACAACTACGTCGCTACCATGACCGCAATGTCCGGGAACGTTCCTTTAACGTTGGCGACCTAGTCTTACGGCGGATCCAGAACACCAAGGACATGCACAAGCTCTCTGCGCCTTGGGATGGCCCCTTCATAGTTAAGAAGGTCATTGGACTGGTGACCTATCGCCTCCAATGGGCCGATAGCCAGGGAGTTCCTAACCCCTGGAACATCGAGCATTTACGTCGCTTCTATCCTTAGGAGCCTTGTATCACAATAAAGCTATGTACCCTATCATTTGTAATTCAATATATATAAAGTTTTATCTTTTGCCCTACTTGTTTTCTATTCACCCCTCCCCTTCGACACGCTCGGGGGCTTGGTTTAAAACCGGACCCCTCACGCTAGGGGGCTTGGCTTTAAGCTCGACCCTTCACGCTCGGGGGCTTGGCTTCGCCAACATAAGGGTCATTCGATCTGGGGTCTCTACCTCTCTTTTTTACCAGTGTTCCCTTACCATAACTTTTTGTACGCCTTATAAGCATTCCTAGGTCATGAGGTTGCTCGACCTTGGGTCCCTGACCCCCCTCCGCGCGCCGGCTGCACGTAAGCCTCCACGCCGAGCCGTGTAGTCGGTAAGCCGTTCCTCCACTGAGTTGGGTTAGCGGGGGGAAAGGGTTCTTGCAACCTCATTGCTTTTGCGTTCTTATGAGGAGTATACGAAGTCAAATAAGGGATCACGTTAATTAAACATGTCTTTTTCATTCATGCAAGGTTTATATTACATCAAAAAGGTCCACGACCCATTGTTTCTAACAGTTTGCCACGTCCTAATTTACATCTCCAGGTCTATCTTCTTCATAATTTCATCTGCAGCGGCCTGGATATCTTCGCTGCCCACCAGCTACGACAAGGCGAGCTCCTCCTTGACCTTCTCAAGGTCGAATGACGGCTCATGGTGCTTCACCGTGGCCAGCTCCGTAGCAGCGGCGAGCTTGCCGCTGTCTATCAGCAAGGTCTTTATGCAACCTTCCGCGTCCTCCAACCGCGCGATGAGCTCCTGTGGACCGCCCTCGACCTTGGGGGCATACACGTCCACAAGGTACTCGGCGGCCTCCTTGAGGTCGTCCAGCTCCTTCTCAAGATCTGCAGTCATCTCTTGATGATCAATAAGGGTTTGCATTGCCCGGCCCAGGTCGATCTCTAGATCCCTGCGGACACCAAATTCATATGCAGCCTTCCAAGTATAGTAATACTCACTGGCGACGACCTCCTTGTTCTTCTCCTTAAGGACCTTCACCTGGTCCTTCGACTCCTTGAGGTCCTTCTTCAAGGTAGTCTCCCTCTTCTTGGCGTCTGCAAAATTCAAGGTCAGGATGGGTTCACCACGGCGTAAAAGCATAAGAACTAAGGGCATCCTACGATGTACCTGCGGCGGCGACCTTCAGATCGTCCTCTGCTTCTTTTGCCTTCAGCTTGGCAGCCTCCAGTTCTTGCTTCAAGGCCTCCATCGCCTTGTCTTTCAAGGTCGCCTCGTCCTTGAGGCGCTGTATCTCTTTTGCGGCCTCAATATTGGCCTAGAGCACGGCCTCCTACGTCGTAGCCAGCTCTGCGTGAAGCTTGGCGCCCTCTATCAGTAGGGCCGCCCTACTCTGCACCCGCTCGGCAAGAGTCTGCACCCACACATTAAGAAAGATCGTCAAATCAAAGCGCCAGAGTGAATTCAAGACTTAGCCCCAAAGGCAACGTTAGCTCACCATGAGCGTCCTGCCGATCGTCTTCGCCGCCTCCGTGATGGTCGCCTGCGCCGTCTTGAAGTCGGCAAGGTCTTTGGCGTCGGCGATGACGTCATCCTCCCACAGAGTGCCGGTGTAGAGGCACTGATGCCGCTCGTCCTCCTCGCTTCCACCTCCGGCCTCCGCCAACCTTGTCTCCGGCAAGCTTGATTCGGGCGGGTCTTGCTGGCGCAGGCCTTCCTCCTACTGAGCGCTCTCAGCAGCAACCTTGGCCGCCGCTGACGATGTTACCCCCACGGTCTCAGGGACCCTGCTGGTGATGTCCCCGCCTGAGGTCGCCGGCGACTGCCCCACCGGCACCTTCTCAATCTTCCGCCCAAAGGCCTCTTGGCCTGAGGCATTCTTGCTAGTACCCGATGCAGCAGGAGTTCCCCTGCCCAAGGTGCACAAATCCGTCAGTACCGACGAACTCAACAAGCCGCAAAGATGAAGAACGACATAAAATCAAGTTCAATAACATACCCGCCACCGGTCTTCAACTTAAACGACATCGGCCTGGGCGGCGCCCGCCTTGGCTTCTTCTGCGACCCTTGGTCGCTCACGCCTTCCGCACTCGACTTCGGCTGTTGCTCGCCTACAACACCGAGCGCGGTGTCATCTCCTCCCGCGGCCGCTACGTCGCCTGATCCCGTGGCGATGTCGTGCGACCGCGCATCGTCCTGCTCCACGAAGACGACCTCGGTCCTAGTCGTTGCCGTCTCCGACGATGCAGTGGTGTCCTTCCTCTTCCTCTTCTTCTTCTCCGCCTCAATGGTGGCGGAGATGATCTTGATGCCCTTGTGCGCCGGGATCTTGCCAGCGACAGACCGCGTCCTCCGGGTCATCGGCCCGGAGCTCGCCACAGGTGGATCCTCATCATCACTACCCCCCACCGACGAGTCGGAGAGGTAGTTCTCCAGTAACTCCGGCGGCGGAGCCTGCACGTCCTCCGCCGCCCGGACCTTGAAGCTACGCTCACCCTCATCTGCGAGGGGAGCCGGGCTCCAGAACAAGCCCTCACGACCTGCAACAGGCGACCTTCATCTTAAAAACAGGGGAATGCAAACTCAACAAAAACAAAGGAATCAAGGTCGATCAGTGACTTACCACTTCGGCGGGCCACTTGAGGGAGAACGCCTTGGGGCACGTCCGGTTCCGGATCACCCCGTTGAAGAGCTCCCTCACCCGTGCCACCATCTCCTGCTTGGAGACCTTGCGCTGTTGTACACGGGTCGGGTCGGTTTGGCCCCAGTACTCGTAGGCCGGGTGCACCCAATCTTGGATCGGTTGCAGCAGCCTCCGGCTGAAACTGATGGCCACCGCGCCACCTATCAGCCCTTCCTCCTTCCGCGCCCTGAGGTCTTCCAGCAGCGGCTTGATGGCGTCCATCTCCCGCGACGTCAGTTGGTTGGTCCACTCCGGCACCGGGATCGGCACGAGTCCCGACCTAGTCGCCAGCGCCGGCTTCGGGTTGTCGATGTAGAACCACCCTCACCTCCAGCCCAGGGTGTTGTCCGGCAGCTCCATGTCGATGTACACCGTCTTCATGTGACGGCGTAGCATGAAGCCGACGGCCCCGACGACGCCATTCTTCCCCGTCTTCTTCACCTCGAAGAAATACCGCCACAAGTCGAAGTGTGGCGGTATCCCTAAGTATGCCTCGCACAGGTGGATGAACAAGGAAACTGTAGTAATGGCGTTGGGGACGAGGTGTACAAGGTCGATGCGGTAGAAGTGGAGCATCCCGCGGAAGAAGTCGCCCGCCGGAACTCCAAATCCGCGCTCCACGTGCGTGACGAAGGCGACGGTCTCCTCGGTCCCCTCCGAGGGGAAGGCTTCGCCAGCGGCTGGCCTCCAGCCCACTTGCTCCCTTGGCTTCAGCAGCCCGCGCTCCACGAGACCTTGGAGCTGTGCTTCCGTCACCGTCGAGTGCTCCCAAACCTTCTCCGGGGGCGGCGCAAGTTCTGGGGCCATTTCTTCTTCGTCGAAGCCCGTGGATCTAATTCTAAATACTACCAGGGACTTCTAGCGCATACGGCGGCGCTGGACGTGGTGGATCTAAGCACGGCGGCGCCGGCGAATCTGTGCGCTAAAGCTCTTGGCGGCGGATCGAAAACCCTAGCTGTTGCGGGGAATGAAAGAGAGTGGGGTCCTCGACCCCTCACTCGGCCTTTTATAGCTGGGCCACATCAGTGCGGTGGGCCGCGGTGCCCCAAACGTCCCTTCGGATTCGGCGACATTCCCGGCGACCCAACGGCTACATCGCCCAACGGCACTTTCGGCCTAACGGCTACAGGCACTAACGGTTTGCACCGTGCGGGAATCCACGCCCGTTGGCTTTCTAACTCAACAGCCTGGCGTCCATGGACTCGTTATGCCCTACTTCAAGCCCCTTCCCCGTCATTTTCTTCAAGGTCCTCTGGCCTTCGACGACCTCCGGGTCTACAACGTTACCTTCACAAGGTCGATAGGCACTACCGCTTGGTAGGTTGCCTCAGCTTTCAATCATGGGTTCACACACTCATTTACTCGTTGACGACCTCCGGGTCAAGTAGCACCTCTCTGAGGTCGCTAAGGTCCTGCTACCTACTACGTTGCCTTAACGGCTATACCAACGGCCCTGCGCTTAATGGCTCCACTGCCTGTAGCGACCTCCGGGTCAAGTAGCACCTCCATGAGGTCGCTAAGGTCCTGCTACCTACTAAACTGCCTTAATGGCTATACCAACGGCCCTGCGCTTAATGGCTCCACTGCCCGTTGGCGACCTCTTGGTCAAGTGGCACCTCCCCGAGGTCGCTAAGGCCCCGCTGCTTCTAGGTCATGTAGACCTAGAGTTTTCAGGCTGACTACCTGCGTTGTGTCACTGCACAACGGCCGTGCCGACCCAGGTCGACACGGGCTCCTTGTCTCTACGAAAGGCCTTCCGAAGGTCGGTGTGCTATCACAGCCCTGCCGGGACCTTGGTATCCGTACCATTGTAGCCTGGGCGCCCTTACAAACAACTGATAACATGACATTCCTCATGAAAATCTATATTTACAGCTTCATAAGCTACAAAGAGTTTGGCCCTTGGCCAATTACAGAATACAAATATATTAAAGGTCCTGGATTACCTTCCAAAGTGCTTACGACTCAGTCTACACTAATAAGCCTTGTCACAAGCTTTCTTCTAGCTTCAGGACCTACTCGACGACCTCTACAGCCACTGTGGAGGCAGCTGCCACACAGCCACCTCTACTCGCGCACCAACCGATCTCCTACAGCGCCCAACATCAAGTCTGAGCTTCGCCGCAAGATTGCAGATGGTCCGAGCTTTAACACCAACCTCGCCGGGTGTAGCGCAGCACCCACCAGCTTCACCTCAGGCCCGAAAGTGTCATGGCCGATGATGCAGCTGCTGCTTCATGCTCCTCCTGGGTTCCCCGGCGGGACTGGGAAAAGAGGCCAATCGAGTTCTTCGAGCCTCGCAAGCATTCTTCTAGCTCCAAGCATGCACTACATCAACCCTACACTCTGGTGGGCGGACATACGCCCATGGCATGGCAATATTACTACACTGGATCATCTTGAATCACCTCTGAAGATTGGTACGGTTTGCTTCAAGCCTTGGGTACCTATTTATACCATCAAGCACCTGCCATTCAGTCTTATCTGCAAGCCAACTTGCGCGGCATCCTTATCCTCAAGATCACTGTACCCTCGTGGAGCACGAGGTCACTGTTCGCCCGTGGGAGGCATTGGCGCACTTGTCCCCTACCTGACCACATCTTGGAGCACCCTTTGTCTTTTGCGGGTGATTGTGACCAGTGCTATGTCTGCAAGCCGGCCCGTGGTCGTACAGTGCACGCGTGACTCTGGTTGCGCTAGACATGTCGCCTGCTGCCCTCTGCAAGATTCTGGAGCTCTTGTCCTCTAGCGTCGACACTACAAGAGCATCTGTTTCCTAAGCAGAAGGTCGTAGGTTCGGATTATTTCTCTTCTTCTTCTTCTTTGGAGCATCAAACCGGCCATCTTGGTCGCTTTACTGCTCGGGAGCTACTACACTAGTGCGTCTTCGACGCCCTATTTTCTTCAGGTCGCCTCGACCTAATGGAAGCCCGCTTCCATCACTTCTCTGCTCGACCTACCCTTGGTAGGCTTGTTGACCTTTCTAAAGGTCGTGGCTGCTACTACAACGTGCCTGACTCAGGTCAGGTCGGCGGTTCTGCAAAGATCTACGCCTCGTCTTCACTTCGACCTTATGGTCCTTCGACCCAGAAGCTCGATGTTCAACTTCGTGTGCGCATCGGAGGGGTTTCTTTTCTTTTTTGATCCCCGTGCACCCTTCACGACCTCGACGGTGCCATGCCTTGCTACTCTTCGACACAACCTCGCCTCGGTCGCTACGCCTACACGTCGATCGGGGGCTTGAGAGACATGGGTACCCATGGGTCCCCACCGGCCAGGGTCCCAGGGGCCCCTGACAAGTGGACCCAACCTTCCAGAAGACCCGCTGACCTTACAAGTGGGCCCAGCGACCTTATCCGCACCTCCAAAGATCGCAGGCGACCTGATCAGGATCCCGGAAGACCTGCGATGCTTGGCGTGCAAGTCAAGAACTCTAAGACCTGGCGCGCCGCCGCCTGTAGCTCCGAGTATCACAGGATACTCCTTGTAATCCGGGAGACAAGCCTCCCACAGTTGTAAATAAAACATACAAAGTGAAGTCCATTGGGCCGTTGGATGTGGCATAAAGGCCCGTACGGCCCAATGAGAGGGAAAATGTCGGCTACGACAATGGAGGAGCTAGCTTTTTCTGCTTCAAAACGTGGTTATATATTTTTCTTACATTTGTAACTTATAAAATTTGTAATATAATAATTCAACATTTTACGAGTATATCATGTCTTACTTATTAACTTACGAGTATCGTGTATATATTTTCCTACATTTTACGACGATGGAGAATCAACCAGCTGTTGTTGCTGCATCCTCCTATCGATGCGGAGGGGTGGCATCGGCATCGCGGCACGAGGCGGCAGCAGCAACCATGAATGATCCACGGATACAACAACCATGGTGCTTCCATATATGTGTTGCGATGTGTGGTAGCCTATGCGGCTATGCCTATAGCTGCTCATGATGTCGACCATAGATGATGGTGTCACCGTGCGAGCTGAGTGTCACGACGTGCACATAAGCACATTACTGAATACTGATGTGATCATCGTGTTCGTTCGTGTCCGGTGTTGGTCATCACGGCACCGCCGAGCTGGTTGCTCTTTTTGGCTCCACTCGACCACTCCTGTCCCCTCTTGTCTCTTCCTTTCATCATTATTAGCAGTGTCAACTTGATGATGCATGCTTAAAAGCCAGGTCGGTACTCTGCAACCTTAGTTAATTATGGTGTCGATTGTTTATTTAGGGGTTAACGGATGAGATTTTAACCAAATTACTGACCAATGATTAGGTTTGGGTAGCTTAGTTTTTTCCGAATTACACAATACAACAGAGACACTCACAACATGCACACTCACCACTATGAATGCACGTACGCAAACCATACCCCTAGAAGTATCTTCGAAGACTGGTCCGACACATCCTTAAAATTGACGAGCGTAAACCTTACCCCTAGGAGCATCTTCGAAGACTGGACCGGCACAGACGTCTCGCTGTCAACGAGAACATCACCTACCACTGAAAACACAAAGCCGTTAAATCCTGAAAAAATTGCTCTTATGAGAAGTCGAACCGAAAACCTAAGATGCTACTGAGACTACAGGCCCTTAACTACCTAGCCTTTTTACAAGCTTTTGAGTTTTGAGTAGTAGTGCCACAATATTTGACTACCCCCAAAGCCTTTCCGCTTGTTGGTTATATTGGTTGGACTGGACTAGGAATTTTTTAATATATTTTTCATGATTTTTTAAAAATAAATACCTATTGTAAAGATTGTCAAAACTATACCACCGTCGGTTTCCAATGGCGGTTAGGTGCTACAGTGCTCCAACTGCTGTTTAAAACAGCGGAGATGGTATAGTTTTGACCATCTTTGCGATGCGCATTTATCTTTGAAACATCAAAACAAAAAATATTAAAAAAACTTCCTGGACTAGGCCGGGCGGGGGCATCAATGTGGGTTACTACGGCCCAGCATCACCCAACATGTTGGCCCAACACGGTGTACTGGACGGGACAATGAATGCAAGAAACGAAGAGCCCAGTCCATGGAAACCAACCAATCCATCCATCCGTTGCACCCCAGCCCATCCAACTCGTACTCGGAAACTGACTGATGGATTCTACTACTTCAAAAAAGGACTGATGATGGATACTCCCGTTATCGATCCCAAATTTATTTTTTAGAACATAAAAAAATATTTCAGCCTCTGCGAGCGCACAGTCATACCGATCCAATATCTGATTTTACATTATTTTTCCTTCAGGCTCGGGAAATTAAGGATTATGCTATAGCTGGTGCGCGTTATATTATGCTATCCTATAGCTGCAACTGTAAGCTCGACATTGATTAGTTTGTATAGACCTCGTGATTCCATAATGCCAGTAGAATTTGGGAGAGCCGGTTATGAGGAAAAACAAAAACCTTTTCTGTCGGAAAATAGAATTTGGCACACAAGTGGATGGAAAAGGAAATTGAACCGGCCACAGCCAGTATTTTAAAAAGAAAAAACTCAACTATTCTTGATCGTCTATTGGTTGTACCGCCATGATGTATCTCAATTACCGGCCAGCAGTTTTTCTATACTCGTTTGCTAGTACTGTGTGCTGACTAGGTCCTGTGATAATATAACACTACTACGATCACCTGGCCAAGCTTAAGGGCTTGTTCTTTTTCATCGGATTCAATCCGACTGGAAATGATATATTATACTAAGAAAATCATGAGAGATATTATAGAGATCCGAATTTATTTCGGATCGAGATGTAATTTACTCATCATGATAAGTATAATAAGAGACCGAAGAGCCGGATTGATTCCACACCTATTGACTATTGGATTAATCACAAGTCTTTTGGCGCACATATCATGAGTAAATTAGTTTTCAACTCGGAATAAATCCGGATCTCACAACGGGAAACAGAGCCTTTGCCGTGCGTTTCGAACGCACGGCAGAGGCCAAAAAGAGCATGGCAAAGTCTTTGCCATGCATTTTTCTCGAAAACGCACGGCAAAGGCCGCACGGTAGCATTTGGCACGGTAAAGCTACTTTGCCGTGTGCTTTTTATCGGCACGCACGGCAAAGACTTCGGCGTGCGTCCGAATCGACGCACGGCAAAGACATTGGAAATACTTTAAAAAAATTGTTGTGCGCCGAAATCGACGCACGGGAAAGACATTACATAAAAATAAAAAAAGAAAATGCCAGAAGCTGCTGATCCGGCCACCACCAGCAGCTCCGGCAATCCGCCGGGGAAGGGGAGGGGACGACTCCACCGATGCCGTCGCCGCCGCCGTCCCCAGGTGCAGCATCCCGCCGGGAACAAGGGGAGGGGACGGCCGCCATGGATCCGCCTCCCCCGACGGCCCGCCGCCACCACCTGTCAAGAGAGAGAGAGGGAGATGTTAGAGAGAAGGGGAAAGGGAGATGTTAGAGAGAGAGGGGGGAACCCGCGCGCGGCCAGAGCTGGCTCTGCCTCCGGATCCGGCGCCTTCGCCACCAGAAGGCACCTCCGCGCCCGGATCCGGCGCCGGGAGGGGAGGGAGGACGAGGCCGGCGACGGGAGGGAGCTCTGGTGACGGGAGGGAGCTCCGGATCCGACGTCAGGAGGGCAAGGAGGATGGGGCCAGCGACGGGAGGGAGCTCCGGATCCGGCGCCCCCGACGCCGGCTCGTGCGCGTGAGGGATGGAGCTCCTACGCGCCGGTGAGGACGCATGGAGCTCCTGCGCGGCCAGGCCGGTGCGGGCCGGCGGCGGCGCCCCCTACCCCCGACGGATCCTGGCGCGGCGGTGAGGCTCCTGACGGCGGCGGTGAGGACGGAGGGGCACGGCGGTGAGGCTCCTGACGGCGGCGCCGGCGGTGCTAGTGACGGGAGGAGGGGGAAGGGTGAAATGGGGCTAGGGTTTCCCCTCCCCCGGCCGGTTCCTTTTTATATGGCGCCCGGATTGCCAGCGGCCGTCGGATGGTATCGACAGCTCAGATCAGAGCACGTGGGGGTGGGGGTGGGGCCGGGTGCAGGGCGTGCGGGTCTGGTGGGCTTAGCGTGCTCTTTGCCGTGCGTGTGTTGTAGGGCGCTCGGCAAAGCTTTTTTTTTTTGCCGTGCACTTTTTAATAGTGCGCACGGCAAACAATTTTTTAACATTTTTATAAAATTCGTAAAAGTTATCAAATAATTTTGAAAAAACTTAGAGAATTAACATCTTGTATGTATAGAGTACAAAAAGATTTCAAAGTTAGGAGAATTTTTTTGAGCAATGAATTTGGGACTTAGGAAAAATGTGGAAAAATACTTTGCCGTGCGCCGTATCCAAAAACGCACGGCAAATGCACTCTTTGCCGTGCGTCTAAGAAAAAATGCACGGCAAAGTCTTTTTTCAATAAAATCTAAATTTTACATAGAAAAACACTAAAATTATCAAATAGCTTCGAAAAAACACCAAATTTTTACAATGAACAACTTATATTGTCTATTGCGTATAGAAAAAAAATGAATTCAAATTCAAATTTGATCGTCGCTTTTCATTCAAACCTAACCATCTACTTCTCAACTCTCTTAAACTTCTTCGGAGATGTTTTGATTTTAAGCACCGTACATGACAAAATGTTTAAAACTTGTTCAAATTTTTACTACAGCCTCCACATATGATATCATGAGCCCTTGACGAATCTTATAATTTTCAAACTTTATTTGCATTTTTTAGAATTTTTAAATCATTTGGACACACGATCATAGTCGTGTTTCCTAGTCAAGATGTTCAACATTTCTTTTCATTTCATGGAAGAGGTCTTAAATTGGGCTAAATAACATGAATATTATTTTTTCACTCATTTTATTCTATTATTTGTATCACTTGTAGTTCAAATTTGACCTCTTTGAAAAAATTGCTTGAAATGAAACTAATTAGTTAAATATAGCAAATTAATACAAAAATCTACCAAAATTTACCATGAAGTATCATGTTGGGATCCGAAAATCCCGAACTGATAGAAAGAGAGGAGTGATGGGAAAATTTGAGACAATTGAACAAGAGATCAATGAATACCAAGGTCAAGCCCCCTCCTCCTCCACCCCTTGGGTCCTATTTATAGGAAGAGGAGGCGCCCTCCCCTTCAAACCCTAGGAGAGAGGAGGTGGTTGTTTAAATTACTTCCATTTGTGGGGTTGAATATTACATTTGGGTCCTTAACTATTACAATTGAGTCCCTGAATGTTTCAATCAGGTCCTTGGCCCTTACAAATACGCCCTTATACCCCTTATTTGGGCCTCTTTTATACACATGGGGGTCTCTAGCCTTAGGTATCCTAAGGCGCACCCCCAACAGTAGCCCCTTAACTATTTGGTCTTGGCCGGTACAACAAGATCTAATAGTTGTTCTTGTTTAAAAGAGGCCCTATTACAAGTTGATGTAGTCGATGCCGAAGGTAGCTTCAATATCTTCAAGCCTTCTCTCATGAGCACCAGACAACTAGGATGAATTGGTTCACCAATACACCCCCGCCCTTCTTGGCTGGTGTTCATGAGAGAAGCCCCTCAAGCCGATGGAGTGTGAAACTGGAGGTTGATGAAGACGATGTCGAGGTTGATGGCCATGTCGAGGATGACAGAGATTCCTGGTGTAAGCCCCTTTAGGTGATATCGAGGTAGATGACGATGTTGAGGTCGACCAATATTTCGGGGGGCGAGCCCCTTGAGGTGATGTCGATGTTGATATAGATTCCTGGGGCGAGCCCCTTGAGCCATTGTAGCCGAAAACGCGAATTTTGACAATAGCTCTTAGAACCAAGAGGTTAGATAGATCTGAAAAATAGTGAGTAAAAATAACCTCTATGGAAGACCAGGTTAGCAAAGTTTATAAAAAAATAGTTAAGTAATGAGCACTTTAACGGATACATCCTGTCAACAAAGATGACGATATCAGTTAATTGGAGTGAAACAATACAGTGCACACAAATATTCTCTAACTATGGGCACGACTGATCAGATTCATATGCCATTTGTTGCATTTCGGTGTCTCTAGACACCTTCGACCAAGGAAAAAAAGGCACTACTACAAAACAAAGTTTCTGTAACACCAATATGTGTTACTATAGCTTAATAAATGTGTTACTAGGTCTCCTAGTAACACATCTTATTTGTGTTCTTATTAAATGTGTTACTAGGTCTCCTAGTAACACATCTTATTTGTGTTCTTATTTGCGATGTTACTACAGTCTGATCTACTAGAACAAAACACATGTGTTCCTTTAACTCCGTAAAAGTGTTACTACTCTGTAACACAATTACTAGTCAATTGTAACATTTATAAGTGTTACAATAATTTTAATCTGTAACATATTTTTTAAGTTCTTGGAACACTTATACATCATGGTAGTAATATGATTTGGAGTTTCAGGAACATATAGTTTGTAACACATTTTTATCTATTGTAACACACTAAAAATTTAAAATAAATAATATTTATACAATTGTATGCCTCATATATTGATATTGACATCAAATTTTATAAGGGAACCGGGCTCATTCCACAATCACGCAAACCACAAATTAAGAAATCAAATAGAATTGCATTGATTGTAGGAAAGAAACATATGTAATAGTTATTCACATGATTTTTGATATTATATATACATAGGGACATGATTCTCTATACTACTAGAAATAAAATGTAAAATATTCTTGAAATCCATTGCTTCTTGATCCATCCCTGTGCGGATCCAGATATACGAATTCAAGCACTGATGATAGCAACCTGCATAGAGAAAGCTAGTTTTAATATAATATACCATTCCATTTATTTAATTTTAGAAAATTAAATTGAATAATATCAGATTAGCAATAGAGGAACAAGAAAGGCTTATTGTTTGCCAAAGTATTAGCCAAAGAAAAAAAGTTGATGTGCAGAAATGACGCATTTTGAATGTTGTCAGAACATGGGGTTTCAGAAAATGTAATTTAATATTGCAAAACAGGTATATGAGCATAGTATTTGAACAGTGTTGTTCTTAATACCTCTAAAAATGTCGTTCTTATTTTATATGGTGAATGAACACATATATGTATTGTATCCCTCTCTCGCATAGTACAGAGATATATGAGCAAAATGTAAATTAGAGAAATCCTTAAGTAATCTCACATTGTCTTTCTGTCACAGCCTCTACTTCTTTCTAACTTGTAATTTTTTTTCCCTTTGACTATTTTTCTGTAAAAGACAAACTAGCTTCAGAAATGTGCTTTACATATAGATGCCCAGATGGGAACAAACAACTCAAGCAAAGTTATTGCAGTGTCATTTTGCCAATGTACTAGAAGAGTACAAGGCTGCAGAAAATGATTGGGTATCAAATCTGATAGCAAAGTAAGAATTGCCCTGTTCGCTTGCCTTATCAGCCACCAGCCAGCAGTATTTTTCTCTCAGAACAAACCAGCCACCAGCAACCAGCCAGCAGTACTTTTCTCTCAGAACAAACCAGCACCAGCCATCAGCCACCAGCCAAACGAACAGGCTGAAAGACCATATTATCTTGAACAGTTACAGAATGATATCTTAACATATCAGTCCAAAGAAGTTCAACACTAGAGTACTGACAATGTTAATTATTCTGCAAACGAGTTTCAGAAAGGAAAAAAACAGAATTTACAAATGATCTTTAACCAAGTTCTAGTTTGCATTCCAACAGTTTAAATTTCAGAAACCAAACACGTACTTGAGTTTGTGGTTCTCACTGTCATTGTACTTTGCAAACATTACACCAATCAGGTTGGTACTAAAGTTTGGCAGAACTGTACAGGAGTTTCAGAGAATGTGAAGTAGATCACATTCGGATCCTCTCTCCCTCCCCTGATGCAAAACATTTTTATTTTGAAAACAAGGTTTGCAGACCTCCCTCACTTTAATTGCAGATCTCACTTTATTTTTCTACAACTAGCAAGATGGAAACCAAAAATAAGAGCAAATCCAAATCTAATCTTACCTCGTGCTTTCTAATTGTCACTCCTCCATAACTTGTTGCTTTCCCCATTGTTTTTCTGTCACAAACAAACAAATGTATTCAAGATTAATTATTAAAATTCCATACGCCAATAGAATGGAACAAAAACAAAGCTACAGATCACCCACGCGGCGGGGAGCGAGGGTCGCCCCCGGCTGCCAGGAACGGCCAACCATCCTACATCAGAATGACCAGCATCATCCCCCTCTGCGGCAGCCATCATGATGTGGTTGATTAGCCGGCAGGGAAGATCGAAGTCATGGATGGCGATCGTCGCGGAGTCATGGATGGCGATCGTCGCTGCATTCTCCCATTCAATTGCAGCAATAATCCAAATTTAATTCGAGCAATGGAACAGTGCAGGGAGATATGAGATGAGGACATGGCTAGAAACATACTTGCGACGGAGATTAGTGTTTATGAGGGGAAGGTAGGAGATGTCGAGCTGGTCGACACAGCCCCATTGCCCCAAGAGCCCTCGCTGTTGGCAACGACGGCACAGTTGAAGGCGTGAGGTCGATCAGGCGACGCAGCTCCCTCTCCCTCCGCTCCTAGTCCATCGCCGGCATGCAGTAGGCCTTGGCTCCCTCGCCACAGGGGACGCCGAACCCTAGCGCCGCCACCGCCCAACTGGGCAGGCACCAGGCAGGAACGGCTTGGCGTGATGGAACTGCCCGAGAGGAGAGGACCTGGATTGGATGGGGAAATATTTTGAGAAGTGGCCCAAAATTTGGCCGAAACTAGTGCATTTGCAAATTGCCACAGTGCTTGAGTCACTGTCAAGTGGGGATAGAGATATCTTGGACCCACCAGCAGCTAGGGAGGTGTGCATGTCAACGCTATATATTGAGTCCATTTCGATTGAACTCCCAATAAAAACTTATGAACTAAAGTTTTAATAGATTTTCACTTTGAAGAGGTAAAACAACATAAATCCATTTCAATTCTTAAAATGTATATTATTGCAAAAAAAATGTTGTTTAATGAAAACCATGTGAAATCAAACCTCTATTGATTTTTCTTGTAAAAAAGTTAACTTAGCTAATAATCACCTAACCTCTTTCTGATGAGAGAACAAAGACTAGGAAGATGTACTAAAAAAAGGGCCAAACTGAAGCATATGATTTAAAAATTAATTTTTTTCTTGGATATATGTTTTTAAGGAAACGACATTAGAATGTAGTTTTAATTTTAGAATTTCTAAAGAGACTAGGGTATTATTAAAATTATAAAAGTATTAAGTACATAAGAATACTTGGTTAAAATAGTGCTATGGATCATCTGTGTGATGTGAACGCTAACGGTAGACTCGTCACCCACACCTACCCGTGTTACGGCTCTATTTCGTCAACTTTTTTATCAGGATCAAAATCTCAATTTTCATGACTTTTTCAAATATTTTGTTTAAATTTTGAAAATTTTAGAACTTGCAATAGTAGTAGTTATTAAAAGCAACAGAAAATTGTGTCTTATAGGTGTCGCAGATATTTTTTATGTGGAAACTCCTTAATTTGAACCCAACTTGATCAAATATTTTGTTTAAATTTGAAAATTTAGAACTTACAATAGTAGTAGTTATTAAAAGCAACAGAGAATTGTGGCTTATCGGTGTCGCAGATATTTTTTATGTGGAAACTCCTTACTTTGAACCCAACTTGATCATGTTTTTTTTATAAAAAAAAAAGTAACGTGATGAAGGAAAGAGAAAAAAAAAGAACGGTCCTGGGATTCGATCCCTAGGATCCTCTGTACGTGAAGGAAAGCTCAACCACTAAGCAACAACGAACAATGTGCTTAGATTAGCTTAAATACGTTAGTTATAATAACAAATATTGCAATTCAAAAATTTCAACCTTTTTAAGCTGAAATTATTATTTTTTTTCGTGTCATTTGACAAAAGTCAACTGGGGAAGCTCTACCTATTTTTTATAGTTGTTTATTCCAATTCCTTTAATTCACTTCCATGGGGAGTCAAATCTAAGGTTGTTGGGTGCTAATTATGTGCTCTAACCACTAGCCTAGAGACCTTTTCACTTTTTTCATGTCATTGATCCCATGTTATTACCCTGCTACCATGTTATATCCTTTTATTGCGTCATTCAAGAGAAGCAACCTCTTCTATGTCTTTCTATATAAATCATCTTCTACTAACTCTAGAATGGCGCAAAGACAAGGAAGTTAATTTGATTTGGGAAACTTTGCAAGTCAATGTTGATCAGTGCAAGAAAGAACATTGTTCTTTTTGTTTTGGGGAAACAAGAAGAACATTGTGTGTATGCGCTCAAGTGTAGTCCCATCGACAAGCATAGTAGGACGCCCCTTGTAACACTTTAATCGTAACACATTACCTTTTATGTGTTACAACATACTAGTATTTTTGTAACATTCCTCGGTAACATTAATTTTGTGTTACCATAATCGTTGTTTGTAACACAATTTTACAAAATAAATGTTATGTGTTACCATGTTTGTTTGTAACACATGCCTTTGTGTTACTATAAAACTCCTTTGTAACACATGTATGTATGTGTTACAAAGGTGTGTTACAGTATCTTTGATTTGTAGTAGTGAGGGTCCATCTGTGCTTAGTGATTTTTGGTATGCATATATAAGGATTGCAACCATCGAAGGTGATTATCTTTCTTGTTTGGTTGCCCTTGAGGTTCGTGTTTGTCTTAGAAATTTAAGTCAAGGCTTCCAATCCCGTGGAGGTTAGCCAGTGCTTGTGGTAAAAAATCCGTAACCGGGGAGGTTTTTTTTTAGGCTCCGAGATTTCCTAAAATTCACCGTCCTTGAGACTCCACTGGTTTAGAAAGTTTCCATCTTTCACAGACTTGTATTCAAAGAGGATCTTTATTTTCCACACCCTCGAGTCCTGAAAACAGCAAAGGAGGCAGAACATACGGTGGTTCCAGGACTTAGCGCCCTTGAGGGTTAGGAAAACAAGAGAGTTATAAAGTCTGGTGAGTTTTTCCAACTTGGAGATTGAAATGTCATCCGTTCCTATCTCAAGGTTTACACAAAACGAAAGATTTACAAACATGAAGTTTTATGACCCTCGAGTACAAAAATGATCGGGAGTTTTTATAGAACCATTGAATTTAGACTCTGTTCACAAAATTGAAAAATCAGATAACTATCTGGATAATTGCTTGTTTTAGAAATCAACATTTCATCAAGTGGTTAAATAGTTGTGAACGACTTGCACATGCGAACAAACAAAAGTTTATTTGAGAAATAAACAGAAGTTTAGAGTCCAAAAACTATTTTTTATCTCTTTCGATGCCCATATAATTAAGATGAAAAATTTGTAACATGAGATATCTAGCAGCTTCGGGTTGGAATTTTGTCGAGACTCGTGGAAAGAAACAACAAACAAGTTTTAGAAAAAAGCTGGATATGCGTAACTTTCTAGATTCTCAGAGTTTTTCTGATAACCGCTTGAAACTTCACATAAACGGTGATGGTGTCATTTCCGAGGATCTGGGACTGAAGTATTTCGATAAGCCGGAAATGTGTTTGCACTTCGGACTCAAAAACGGCTAAGTGTTGGACGAGTTTTTGGACAATTGGTTTCAGTGAATATATCTTGAAGGTTTTGGATATTGTAATCAAACTTTTAAGAACCTTGGTAAGAGAAGTTTGTAAAAGGGTGTTTTCTAACATTTCTAAATTCACGTGAACCTCGGAGGTGAAAGTTTTCCCTTTTTTAGCAAAATAAGGCAAAGTGACATCATACCAGTAGAGGATCATCAAAATACAGAAGTTTATATAACACTGCAGGGAGCGAAATTTCCCGAAAAAGTCTTTTCCCTTCATGCTCGCAGGGTGCGAGGGTGGAGGATGAATAAAACATGTCAAGATGGAATTTGTAGCTTAAGAGATGAAGACGTCAGTCGCTAGAATTTTCTTTCAAATTCTGAATTGTAACCGAAAGGTATAAAGATTGGTTTGTCAATTTGCTCCGGAGGGCTAATGCACGAAAGCTGGAATATAGTCCAGGAACTTTCAACAATAATAATAAATAGCATAATTAAGAATATGGCCGCAACCTTCGTTGCCTCAGGCCTATGTGATTTTCTTTGGTAATCACACTCTTTGGGAATATGGCCGCAACATCTGTTGCCTCGGGTCCTTGTGATTTTCTTGGGTAATCACACTTTTTAGGAATATGGCCGCAACATCCGTTGCCTCAGGCCCTTGTGATTTTCTTGGGTAATCACACTTTTTGGGAATATGGCCGCAACATCCGTTGCCTCAGGCCCTTGTGATTTTCTTGGGTAATCACACTTTTTGGGAATATGGCCGCAACCTTTGTTGCCTCAGGTCCTTATGGTTTTCTTGGGTAACCATTTTTTTGGGATTATGACCGCAACTTGTCGTTGCATCTTGGTCTTGAGAAATGTAATATTACAAAAAATGTAAACTTGTGGGTCGTCACCCATCTTTTTGCGAGATTAATACGAGTCTTAAACCTCAGACTCGTTTTTTTTTGTTTATGCATGGGTAATGCGTTCATGCAATGCAATGTTTTTGATGCATATGCGTATGAATGAAATGTTTGGATGTGCATAGATTTATCTTATAGTAGAGGAGAATTTTCAACAGAATAGTGTTGCCTTGATGAGCTTCCGAAGGTTATAACTTGGTGATTTGAAAACCATTCTTTTCATAAGAGTCCATTAACCAATGAATACCAATAGAGATAATTCCAATGGATGGTGAAAGCCAAGTGTTGAGATAATTACAATAGATGACGAAATCCAAATGTGTATATGAACCAAATATCATGTCCCAATTCGATGACAGCCAATATACCTGTAAAGGAGAAAACATCGGTATTTTTTGAAGGATGTTTCGATCAGAAGCATAATATTATCACAAATAAAGAGATAAGTCGACAAAAGCTTGATCGAAAGTTTTTGTGGACTTACTTCCAGTTTTAGTCGATATAGCAACTCTTGTTTGCTTCGACTATTAACTTTGCACTTAGCTCTATGGAGGAATTTTTTTTAGTAAAAACGAACTATATTCCAAAGTGTTTAACGGTATTCTGGATAGCTCAGGTAATTAGATACGCACATAGAGCAAGAACGATCACATGATTGCCAAAAATTAATTTTTACTGGCAAAGGAATACTCATATTCGTGAAGTTCTGCAAGTTAGCAAAAAACATCTAAGGAATAGAAATGAGTTTCTAAGCGTAGCCCCTCTAGTGCTTTAGAAAAAAAACTTTTAACTGTGTACATAGCAAAAAAAAAAATTTATGGAATAAAAATTTCTAAGCTTCTAAAAGAGGTGACAAAATGCAAGTATGACTATAATGCATTTTTCAAGGATATAACCTGCAAAATAGATATATTAGAGATACAAGTATAGCAATATAAGGGTCCGTTTGGCACGGCTCCGTGAGCAGCTCCGGGAGCTGTTTCCGGAGGAGCCGTGCCAAACGCTTCCAAAAAACAGCTCCCGTGCTGAATCTGCCGTAGAACCCGGTGACTGGAGCGGAAAAGGCGTGCGGGAGTCGGAAATACCAGCTCCCCCCCGGCTCCGTCTGACTCATGCCCCCACTAGTACCAAACTGCCCCTGATTTTCCTAGTAATAACAACGAAATTGCCATCCCACCGGCCACCACCGAACCTGCGGCGGCATGGAGGACGGCGATGCGGTCGGCGTAGGTGCTGGCGACGCGCCCTTCGTGCCCGACGGAGGGGCTGGCAGCGCGCCCTTCGTGCCCGCCCGGGCCGCCTCCATGGCCGGCGGGGGAGCTCCTCGCAGGCTCCTAGCGCGCCATGGGAGCTGTAGGACCGGGCGCTGCGAGTGGGGTGGAGGAGGCCGGCCGAGCTGGTGGAGGATGACGGTGGAGCTGGACGACGACGGCGTGGTGGCAGAGCTGCACGGCGGCCGAGCCTCCGCTCGCTGGGAGGCCACCGCGCCCCAAGGCCTCCAGGGCCAGGCCGCCGCGCCGCCGGCTTGATCCAGTCCGCGCGCCCCCAAGGCCTCTAGGTCCGTCCGTCCGCATCCTCCAGTGTCGCGCGCCTGCGCTGGCCTCCAGGTCCTGCCGCCGTTGGCCGGCCTCGATCCAAAGTGCGGCGCCCTGCTCGCTAGCGGTGAATGAGAATGGGTAGTGCTGTTGTTGGGGATAGAGATGAACATGTGGATAGAAAAATTAGCAGGTGCTTGGCTTGTGGAACGTGTGGGAGAAACGAATGGATAAGGCACGGTGGGCTTCCGTGGAGATAAGGAAGGTAAGAGAAAAAATGAGAAGGAAAAAAGGTAAAAGAAAAAGGGAAGGAAAAAATAGGAGAAAAAAATAAAATCAAAAGAAAAGTGAACGGTATTATGGACATTTCACCTTCTTGTTCATATTACACAGCCAGGAGAAGCTGTTTTGCCAAACGTTTTTCTAAAACGGATTCAGCTCCCCCGCAGAATCCGCTCCACCAGCACAGCCACAGCCGAAGCTGCCACAGCCGGAGCCGGAGCCCTACCAAACGCACCCTAAATAGTGTGCACACATTTTCTAAAACTTAGATGACTAATCGGAGGTGCATGGCGCAGTCAGAATTTTGCTCCCATGCTGAATGGAGCTTCGAGTGTGAAAATCTCCCATAATTTTCTCACAAATATCAGAAATTATGACTTTTTAGCAGGAAAATAAAAAATTGATATATTCCCTGAAAACTCGTCTGGTCTTCACTCGAGGTTAGATACAGCCTAAACATGGAAACCTTTCCTACCCTGGCTTCGATTCTCATTCCACTGTGTGGTCAAAGAATTCGGCGGGTTTGTAAACTTTGGATTTTTTTTAAGAACACTTATCGAACCATGCTTTCTACTAGGAGAGAGGGTAAAACTTGAATATCCCCTTGGAAAAGTTGCTGATAGCCACCCGAAGCTAGATATGCCTCAGAAAAGCTGTTTTTTATATGCTCCTAGCTTCGAGAATGAAAATTTTCAAGAATTTTTATGTAAACAAGAAAACAAGGTTTGTACCACAAAGTTTTTTTTGGCTACTCGAAGTTCTAAAAGATGAAAAGTTTTAGAAACCAAAACATTTGGTAACATTGAGCCTACAAACTCTCAAAGGATCTTTAGAAAAGAAGACTTTCCGAAAGGAACCAAACTGGAAAACCCGAGTTTCCTGAAAACCCGAATACTGAGTATGTATTCTTAGAGCTAGTGTGTGACGTCATCTTTGACGATGCTAACGTCGCTTCCAGCGATTCTCATATCTTTCCGATTCTCATGGATCCCGATCACCATTTTCTTCCGCAACTTGATCACAAACTTTATCTCAACGTATCTTATCCTCCATCCTACTTCTCATCCTGCGCACACAATAGAGTTCGAGAGAAACTTCGTTTCACCCGAAATTGGGTAATTCTTCATAACCAGGTATTCACCCAATATGACGTCACTTTGTAAAAAAAGGTTTATTCACAAAATCCGAAGTTTACGTGAGCGTTAGCATTATTCAAAGACACTTTTGTATCAACTTTGATCTGAGAAATATCGTGGGATTCATCTGAACCAGGTAAAAGTGGTCTCTACTAATTGTTATCTGAGAACTCGTGTTCCATACGACGAGCCGAGGATGACCTAAATTGGTCGATTCCCCAATTTATCAGTTTTAAAGAATAACCACTGGTTTCGTATACCAGAACATCTTGTTAGTCCCAACGGAGTTCCCATAAGACTAGAAACTTGCTAAAGAGGTCTTTTAGTACCTTCGAGGTTAGAAAAGACCAAGGGAAGTTAGGTAAGAAAAGGAAAATGTTAGTACAACAAAATAACTAGCTTCGAGTCTCAATATGCACCACTCGAAGCTCAATATGCCTTAGAAATGTCATCATGAGACTTTTCCTAGCTTCGAGTGGACATTTGGTTTGTATTCTTGGAGTTATTGCAAAATGAAAATTTCTTTAGTTCTTGGCAGCCTCGAGTACCGTTTTTACACTTTATACGTCCAGACACAAAGTATTTGCCAACTTTGAAAACACTCGAGGCTCCTAGAAAGTTGGGAAATTTGTAAACAAGAGAATCTATCAACCTCGGGTATGAAAATTTTCAATAATTTTTTTACAAACGTGAAAACAAAACTTGTACCATGAAGATTTTTTTTTCTACTACTCGAGGCTCACAACATGTAAAAATTTTTGGAAACCAAAATGTTTGGTAGCCTGAAGCCTAAGAATTCTCAAGGAATCTTTAAGAAACAAGGTTTTTTTTCAAAGGAACCAGACTTGAAAAATTCACGGAAACCTCGGCTTCCTGGAAACGGAGCCTAAAGCTTCAGAACCCTCGAGTGCGAAACAGATCATGAATTTTATAGAGCCAGAGAACTCAGACATTTTTTTTCTAAAATCTAGCTCGACGTTACAAAAATTGCTTCATTCAATTTTTTACAAAGCTAATTATGAAAGCATCGACTATGTTAAAAATGAGGATGGAACATTAAAATAAAGTGATTTAAAGGATACAACCTGCAAACATAGGAGTTAGCACAAATAATAAGTATACTATTATTTTACCACGTTCTGCTCGAGGTTGCGAGGTTCCGAGATTCCGAGATCTCGCTCATTTCGAGATTCTGAGAGTTTTCTCATTCCGAGATTCCGATCGTTCCGAGATTCCGAGGTTTGCGAGATTCCGAGATCTTGAGATTTTTATCCTTCTAAGATTCTGAGATTTTTTTCTTCCGAGATTCCGAGATGTTTCTCATTCTGAGATTCTGAGATTTTTCTCATTCCCAGATTTTGAGATTTTACTAGAGGTTTCGAGACTCCAAAATTCGGAGATTCCGCTCGAGGTTTCCAACAATCCGAGATTTGTTCATTTTCAGGAGCTTCGGAGGTGGCAACAGATTCCGGAATTCCTCCTTTTCTGCGATTCTCGGAATTGTCCATATTCCTGAAAGAGCATGAACCATAGAAGTGCATGTATTTTTGGTATTCATTAATTCCGAAGTTCATCATATTTTAGGAAATAGGTAAATTAACTGCCTCGAGTATTACGAATTCTGAAAACCCTTTCTTTATAGACAAAAAAGGCGCCTTCAGCTTGAGACCGTGCAAATTCCGAGATTCTTCAAGCTTTCTCCCCATGAATCTCGCACAAACTGACGTCACCCTGCGTGGCTCCTAAATCTTCGGAGTTCTGATGATTCCAGCATGCAACTTGGTTTCCCTGTATACATAAACTTTTCCTTGGTTTCCTCCTCACCATCCTTGCAGCCTACAAACATGAAGATAATAATGTATTTTTGGAGACAAAGCTCCTTCAATGGTTAAAAGAATCCTGGAGTTCTGATGATTCACGCTCAGGATGACATCACATTATCTCAACATATGAAATACACGGGAAAGCAACAACATTCCTCGCTCCGAGGCTCAGGTGTGGTTTAGGAATATACGAAAACAACTCCGCAGGAACCTTGGATGCCAATATTCTGAAAAGTTTTGTCATCATGCACAAAAACTTGACGTTTCGGTCACCGAATCTAAAAGGCCAAAAAGTCATTCAAGTACTAATCTATTTTTACTCCGATGCTCAGCTTTGGTGAATATGATGACGTCACATTCAGAATGACCCCCGCTGGTTATTTTATCAATCAGTTCGGATGATTTCGATGATTAAAGAAACCTCGTGTTTCCTGCAATGCTCTGAAGGTGACTAGAGGTTTGTGAAATTCTGCTTGTTCTGAAATTCTGAGATTTTGCTCATTCGAAAATTCTGAGATTTCCGAGATTTCAAGATTTCCGAGATTTTCTAGATTCCGAGATTTCACTCGTTCTGAGATTCTGAGATTTTTGAGATTCCGATCTTTCTCTCGTTTTGAGATTCTGAGATTTTTAAGATTCCGAGAAATCACCTCCTAGGGTGATGGAAAGATCACACCGGCAACAAACATCATATCTATTACCTTCGATCTTTGTAAGAAATGTTTTGGCTATGATAATCGTGAACTTTTTTCGTGCATATTCCGAGATTCTGAGATTTTTGAGATTTCTCTCGTTCTGAGATTCTGAGATTTTTCTCGTTCCGAGATTCTGAGATTTTAGGATTCTAAGATTTCGAGATTTTGAGATTCTGAGAAATCACCTCCTAGGGTGATAGAAAGATCATACCAGCGACAAATATCATGTCTAGCACTATCAAATTTCGGAAGAATATGTTTCGTAGTGGTAATCGTGAACTTTGTTTCGTGCAAAAAACCATGGTGGGCGCCACTGTTGGGATCCGAAAATCCCGAACAGATAGAAAGAGAGGAGTGATGGGAAAACTTGAGACAATTGAACAAGAGATCAATGAATACCAAGGTCAAGCCCCCTCCTCCTCCACCCCTTGAGTCCTATTTATAGGAAGAGGAGGCGCCCTCCCCTTCAAACCCTAGGAGAGAGGAGGTGGTTGTTTATATTACTTCCATTGGTGGGGTTGAATATTACATTTGGGTCCTTAACTATTACAATTGAGTCCCTGGATGTTTCAATCAGGTCCTTGGCCATTACAAATACGCCCTTATACCCCTTATTTGGGCCTCTTTTATACACATGGGGGTCTCTAGCCTTAGGTATCCTAAGGCGCACCCCCAACATATCACATGTTGTATGTATAGAGTAGAAAAAATTTTCAAAGTGAGGAGAATTTGTTTTGATGAGCAATGAATTTGGGACTTAGGCGAAATTCGAGAGACTATTCACAGCACAATTCAAATTCAGCACTCACTATTCAAATTCAAGGTACTATTCAAAATAAATGCTACTATTCAAAATAGTAATATGAACAGTGCGAGAGCACTCACCGAGAGTGACTCGGGCACTCAAAAATTCGGCACTATGCAAACACTATGCAAGCACTATCTTTATGGGTGCAGGGTGTATCAGTGGAGTGATTAATTAATTTGCATGCAAATTTTTACGTTGCCGAAAAGTCACTTTCGCAGACACTATTTGCAACAGTAATTATGCTGATTTAGTGAATATGTGCGTGAGTATGCGGGTTATGCGTACGTATATTTCTCAGGATCTTTTGCAGGCTGGCGAGACCAACAAATCCGCCGGTCGTGCGACTATGCTTGTGACAGTCCTACTCGGTACTCACCGCGCGCATCACAGGCTCGCTGCTCAGGAACTAGCCGACCTGATCGTCTCCCTCGCTACGCTCAACTATGAACACACAGGACTCAAGCTCTATCGTCTCCCCAGGCAGTTCCACCCGAAGGGAACACTTCTCTACGGACACAGGGTTCTCTACACATGCCGCTACCAGGGCTAACACAAGAACATCACACGCAGAGGTTTCTCCTCTAGGGTCCCTAGCGTAGAGACGTCGTCCCATACGAACAAGCTAAACACAGCAGGGAAACTCACGAAAGGAAGCTCAATCCATTACAGCAAGGCAAGCTTACACACGGCTTTCCCTTTCGGGAAACCCCAAGCACTTAGCACAAACCTTGATTACCTTACAAGCACCGGAGGGACACTGAGGCCTCCTTTATTCTATGATTACACAAGGTGGTGGAGTAATACAGCGGTAGTGGGTGGTAGTACTAATTCTAACTTATTGATTCCTCAGGAGGACTCTGAGGTAGTGGGGCTCTTCATGGGATATTGGATGGTGGAAGGTGGAGTGGTCTTGTGGTGTCGAATGCCTTCGTTGATCTATCGATCTATTTCTTGATTGATATCTTGATTCATTGATGATCTCTGCAATACGCCTGACCTCCCTTTTTATAGAGCTGGAGGAGCCTTCTGGATGACCTCCACACCTGGCACTTATGGTCTTCAATTATTCTACTTCACTGTTGCCTTGACAGCTGGACGGTGCAGCAGGCTTCAATAATTGTCCTGGCTACAATTGACATACTGTTTATTCCTTTTGCTCTGTCATTTGTCTCGCACTTGTCTGCCTGTGACTTTTGAAAATATTCTGTCTTATTATATATCCCACGGCCGAATTGTTGATAATACTTTATCAACACATAGGAGAATATATTTATAATATTATGTCTTATTCATCATTGTCTTCATTGTCTGCTTCTTCAGGTTGCCAAAATTTACACCGCCAATAAGACCAGCAAGGCATGATATTTATATTACAAAAGGAATATATAAATTTCCTGCTGTATGGTCAGTAGATGCATGGAGAAATTATGAGGAATTATTTGCCAAAGATACAAATCATGATAACTGGAGAATATTCAGTGAAGCAAAAGAAATAGAAGGAAATACAAAGTTTGATCCTGAATATCATATGATGTATCAAAATAAGATAACAAAAATATTTTTACGAGAATATTATGGCAAAAATAGTATCATACAGAGAGAAGTAGGAAGATTAATTAAGCCCAATTACGGTGAGGAATTCGGAAAATCGGAATATTCAAATTTCAAAATTCGATACTATTCACAGCACTATTCAAATTCAGTGCTCACTATTCAAATTCGGGGAACTATTCAAATAAGGAATATGAACAGTGCGAGAGCACTCACCGAGAGTGACTCAGGCACTCACAAAAATTCGGCACTATGCAAACACTATGCAAGCACTATCTTTATGGGTGGATGTGGATGCAGGGTGTGTGAGTGGAGTGATTAATTTTTACGTTGCCGGAGCGTCGCTTTCGCGGATACTATTTACAACAGTAATTATGCTTATTTAGTGAATATGTGCGTGAGTATGCGGGTTATGCGTGCGTATATTTCTCAGGATCTTTTGCAGGCTGGCGAGACCAACAAATCCGCTGGTCGTGCGACTATGCTTGTGACAGTCCTACTCGGTACTCACCGCGCGCATCATAGGCTCGCTGCTCAGGAACTGGCCGACCACACAGGGTAGAGGGGGTTACTTCGGAAATTCAGAATATTCAAAATTCAAAATTCGAGTTACTATTCACAATACTATTCAAATTCAGCACTCACTATTCAAATTCGGGGAACTATTCAAATTTGGGGAACTATTCAAATTAGACGCTACTATTCAAATTAGGAATATGAACAGTGCGAGAGCACTCACCGAGAGTGACTCAGGCACTCACAAAAATTCAGCACTATACAAACACTATGCAAGCACTATCTTTATGGGTGGATGTGGATGCAGGGTGTGTGAGTGGAGTGATTAATCAATTTGCATGCAAATTTTTACGTTGCCAGAGCGTCGCTTTCGCGGACACTATTTGCAACAGTAATTATGCTTATTTAGTGAATATGTGCGTGAGTATGCGGGTTATGCGTGCGTATATTTCTCAGGATCTTTTGCAGGCTGGCGAGACCAACAAATCCGCCGGTCGTGCGACTATGCTTGTGACAGTCCTACTCGGTACTCACCGCGCGCATCACAGGCTCGCTGCTCAGGAACTGGCCGACCCGATCATCTCCCTCGCTACGCTCAACTACGAACACACAGGACTCATGCTCTATCGTCTCCCCAGGCAGTTCCAGCCGAAGGGAACACTTCTCTGCGGACACAGGGTTCTCTACACACGCCGCTACCAGGGCTACCACGAGAACATCACACGCAGAGGTTTCTCCTCTAGGGTCCATAGCATAGAGACGTCGTCCCATACGAACAAGCTAAACACAGCAGGGAAACTCACGAGAGGAAGCTCAATCCATTACAGCAAGGCAAGTTTACACACGGCTTTCCCTTTCGGGAAACCCCAAGCACTTAGCACAAACCTTGATTACCTTACAAGCACCGGAGGGACACTGAGGCCTCCTTTATTCTATGATTACACAAGGTGGTGGAGTAGTACAGCGGTATTGGGTGGTAGTACTAATTCTAACTTATTGATTCCTCAGGAGGACTCTGAGGTAGTGGAGCTCTTCATGGGATATTGGATGGTGGAAGGTGGAGTGGTCTTGTGGTGTCGAATGCCTTCGTTGATCTATCGATCGATTGATTTCTGCAATGCGCCTGGCCTCCCTTTTTATAGAGCTGGAGGAGCCTTCTGGATGGCCTCCACACCTGGCACTCAGGGTCTTCAATTATTTTCCTTCACTGTTGCCTTGACAGCTGGACGGTGCAGCAGGCTTCAATAATTGTCCTGGCTACAGTTGAAGTACTGTTTATTCCTTTTGCTCTGTCATTTGTCTCGCACTTGTCTGCCTGTGACTTTTGGAATTTATTGGGTAGGGTCTTTCCCGCCCCAATAATTGATGTTGCAAAACATCAATTGAAATAAAAATATTTTGTCTTATTATATATCCCACGGCCGAATTATTGATAATATTTTATCAACACATAGGAGAATATATTTATAGTATTATATTATAATTATAGATTATTTCTTTCATGATGTACTTATGCTAATATTCTGGCTTTTGCCCATGACCACCAATATCCAACATATCCTCATCAGATATTGGTATGTTCATTTTTAATTCATAAGACAGAATATTTTATTTCAATTGATGTTTTGCAACATCAACTATTGGGGCGGGAAAGACCCTACCCAATAAATTCCAAAAGTCACAAGCAGACAAGTGCGAGACAAATGACAGAGCAAAAAGAATGAACAGTACTTCAACTGTAGCCAGGACAATTATTGAAGCCTGCTGCACCGTCCAGCTGTCAAGGCAACAGTGAAGTAGAATAATTGAAGACCATGAGTGCCAGGAGTGGAGGTCATCCAGAAGGCTCCTCTAGTTCTATAAAAGGGGAGGCCAGGCGCATTGAAGAGATCAATCAATCAATCGATCGATCAATCAACGAAGGCATTCGACACCACAAGACCACTCCACCTTCCACCATCCAATATCCCATGAAGAGCTCCACTACCTCGGAGTTCCCCTGAGAAATCAATAAGTTAGAATTAGTATTACCACCCACTACAGTTGTACTACTCCACCACTTTGTGTAATCATAGAATAAAGGAGGCCGCAGTGTCCCTCCGGTGCTTGTAAGGTAATCAAGGTTTGTGCTAAGTGCTTGGGGTTTCCCGAAAGGGAAAGCCGTGTGTAAGCTTGCCTTCCTGTAATGGATTGAGCTTCCTTTCGTGAGTTTCCCTGCTGTGTTTAGCTTGTTCGTATGGGACGACGTCTCCATGCTATGGACCCTAGAGGAGAAACCTCTGCGTGTGATGTTCTCGTGTTAGCCCTGGTAGCGGTGTGTGTAGAGAACCCTGTGTCCGCAGAGAAGTGTTCCCTTCGGGTGGAACTGCCTGGGGAGACGATAGAGCCTGAGTCCTGTGTGTTCGTAGTTGAGCGTAGCGAGGGATACGATCGGGTCGGCCAGTTCCTGAGCAGCGAGCCGGTGATGCGCGTGGTGAGTACCGAGTAGGACTGTCACAAGCATAGTCGCACGACCGGCGGATTTGTTGGTCTCGCCAGCCTGCAAAAGATCCTGAGAAATATACGCACGCATAACCCGCATACTCACGCACATATTCACTAAATAAGCATAATTACTGTTGCAAATAGTGTCCGTGAAAGCGACGCTCCAGCAACGTAAAAATTTGCATGCAAATTGATTAATCACTCCACTCACACACCCTGCATCCACATCCACCCATAAAGATAGTGCTTGCATAGTGTTTGCATAGTGCTGAATTTTTGTGAGTGCCTGAGTCACTCTCGGTGAGTGCTATCTGTGACGCCCCAGGTTTTTAATTAACCTTAATTACCAGTCAAACTTGTTGACTAGGGTCAAAGCACGGTCAACCTGGGTCATCACCTCGAAAACCTCACCAACCCTCACCCATTAGCATCTTAAGCAAGTCTAGCACACTTCCCTTGGTCAAAACCCTAGCTAAGGGGGACAAACCCCTTGATGTCTTTGTGTCGATCTGGAACTTTTGCCACGTTCTCCAAATTTCACCTAAACACTTCAAAATATCCCAATATAAAAGTTGTCCAGTTTTTCATGAGACACAACTTTCATGTTGAGTGGCATTGCTGGTTTTGAGTGGAACAGGAGCTAAATTACCAAGCAAGCTCAGAATTCCTGTTCACCGAGACATGAAATTTCCCCGAATTGGCATTCGAAGTTATCCTTCGATTTGAATCTATTTCAAATTCGGTTTCAGCCAACTTTTAGAGGAATCACCCATCTATAACTTTCCTATCTACAGGTTTTGAAGTTTATTTGCAATTTTTGGAGAATCGTGCAAAGCAACAGGGGCACATCGCTCGGACCGGGCCGAGAGCGCGCTCGGCGCGACGTCACGCGCGTACGCGCGACACCACGCGTCGCCGCCGTGCGCCGCCGTACCACGGCCCCTCCTAAGAGTCCGCGCGTGAGCACGGCATGCGTCAGCACCGCACGCACCTCCAGGCCGCGTCTCGGCCGGTGAGCCCGCGCGCCACGCGGCGTGCGTGCGCTCGCCGCGGCGCCGTCGGTCCGCCCGCCGCGCCCGCACGCCGAGGCTCGCCGTACCCCGCGCCTTAACGCGCCGGTCGCTTCACTGCGAAGTGATGATGCCTCCGCGCGCGCTCGGCTATAAAAAGCCGTCCCCTCCTTCTTCCGCGCGTGAGCACTGCTGCCCGCCGATCCGCCATTGCCGCCGCCGCCGGTGAGCTCACAGCTCCGCTCGCTCCCGCCGCCGGACAAACCCTCCTAGCCCTTCCCTAGACCCCAGTGGAGCTCCCACGGCCGCGTGTTCGCCCACATTGCGCCGCCACTCGCCGGAACCCGAGCCGCAGCGGGCGCGCCGCCGCGACCCCGCCGCCGCCGCTCGCCGGTGACATCTCCGGCCGAGCCACCACCGCCAATCGACGTGTGGTGAGCCCAATCACACTCCCACGCCACATGTTTACCAAGTCCGGCCGCCGTTCGCCGCCGGCGAGCCCTCCCCCGCCGCCAAGGGCACGGTTGTGAATTCCTGAGGGCATATGTGTAAACCAGGGACCCGGTTGCAATAGAAAGATTCTTAGTTTCTTTGCAAGTCAGTCCAGTACCTTAGAAATAGCCTAGAAATTCACAGAAAATTCAGAAAAATGCAAACCCAATTTTGTTGGTCTCAGTGAGAGTAGATCTACAACTTCTACAAAGCATGACCATAGTTTTGACTTATAGATTTTGAATGAAAATTCAGATTCAGTTTGACCCCTTTTTGCTATAATTCAAAATATAGAAAGGATATGGAGCTGAATTTTGGATATGTTTCTAGACTTGTCATGTTTAGACTCTGGACCAAAAATTGCACAAAGTTATGATGTAAATCTTTTTATATGAATTGTTTTCCATTTATGCAGAACCTGTCTAGATCATTTTTGTAGCTAAAAATAGTTATGTTTTTGTGCCCAACTTCTGCATGTGGTCTCTTTATGCCAAGATACACCCCTGGTGAATTAACCACAATTTTATAATGAACAGAAGTATTTATTCTTGATATGTGCTTGTTTTCCTTTGTAAATTAATAATGCAAGATCAGTGGTAGTTCTAGGTGTACTTGCTGCATGCCTAGGTTAGATTTGGACCAGAGAGCATGTGTGAGGAAGTTTGGAGCATTTGGATGCTTATGTATTTTTTGTGTGCCTTTATCTTGCTTTAGTAGCTAGCCTTTGTTATTTTTGATATAATTAATTTTCTAGCTTTTCCAAGCATGCATGTGTGTTCAGTGGCTTGATATAGGTGTTTTGGTGCTTAAGAAACCCTCCACTGAATTTTAGTACTTTAATGTTTGAATAAAAGCCTTGGAGGCCTTTATAGGTTTAATGTTTTGTTAAATAGGAAATGCCTTTTTATTCCTTGTGACCCTTATAAAATGGTTGCATAGTTTGTTTAGGACCTAAGGATACACCCTTGCTGTTTAAGAAATTAAAATGTAATTAATTACATTTTTGTGCACCCCTTTGCTATTGAGAGATGGAATATTAAATCCTCACATGAAATAACAATTATAAAAGAGAACATTAATTAAGTGTTTATTAAAGGAATAAACCCATATCAATAATAACCTTAATGAAAAAGAATTAATAATTCATTGTTTGTTAAAGTACTTGTAGCCAACAAGAGTTGGATGAAATAATTAATCTATCACTCCACCTGAACCCTGCATTGCATTCCGTGTAGAGCTTCCTGACGGTAACTACGCGCTCGTGCCGGAAGCCGAGGAAGGAGGAGCTGACGCGGAGCTGCAGTACGTGGAGGTGATCGACGACACCGAGGACCCGCAGGCTAACCCTGCTGACGAAGGCAAGCCCCGGTGCATTAACCAAGTGTTTTTGGAAACTTTATGCAACTATCTATGGATGATTGTGCATTTACGTTCAGGAGTTGAAATGAAGCCCTAGATGCATGATCCCTAGGTACCTATGTCTTTACTAGTAGGATAGGTCGGTAGCTGCTATGCTATAGGACCGTTACAAGTCGAGTGATGCTTGTCACTCGCGAGAATAGGTTCTTATGTTGGAATCATAAGATCTCCTTAAATGGATTGCTCACGTGGTAAGAGCATGGGATGTGGGCTCCGGTCCAATGGCTTTCGTGGGTTAAGTGTTTGAACGTACTAAACACTTGTCGGAAATGGGTACGGTAAGCCTAGTACCTAAATGAGGCGGTGCGGGAACTTTGCGCTACTAATCTTAGGGTTGCGGCCCCGGGCTCGCCACCTGAGTACATGTGTGAGGCTAGGTGACCTTGGTGGCGTAGCCTAGCAAGCCTTGTACTTAAGACTGTAACATCTGATCCCAATCCGAAGATTTTTGGGAACCGCCTGGTGGTTGTCCTCGCGGGGGCACCCTACCGTGTGTTTAGGTCTACCTTGCAAGGTTTAAATCAACTGGTTGTCGGCCTCTCACCGTTATCTGAGACTACTTATCCTGCTGGCCATGAGATCCCTAATGATGGAAGTTGATGAATATCATGCTTGATTAATTGTTTGCACAACTTATGCTTGCACTAGCTTGCTAATTTAGAAAGGAATAATCAACTAGAACTTGTGCTAAAATATTGAAAGTAAGGACATACTCTTTGTTGCTTTTCAGCAAAAGAAACCCCTTTGGCCAAAAAGCCTTTCATGCCTAGAGTTGGTGATGTAGTTGTCACCGACGGGTAAGTCTTGCTGAGTATTAGTATACTCAGCCTTGCTATGATCTGTTGCTTCAGGTAATGCCTTTGCTGATGTGTGGCCTGGAGAGATCCCGCCTGGCTGGGAGCTGGAGTGGGTTGAAGACGATGAATGAAGGCATCATGGCAGGCCTCCCGTGATGTTTCCTCGTGCCGTTTAGTTTATTTCCGCTGTTTTCAAAACTCTGAACTTCGTTGTCGTGTCAAAAACTCCGGTTTGTAATAATTAAGCCCTTCGGGGTAAATTTGGATGTTAATCACATGTTGTTCTCTGGACTCGCCTTCGCGTGAGTTTTAATGCATATATGTCGATCCTTGTTGCTTTGTAAGTGATTTACCGGGCGTTAACCCGGCAACTAACGACAGGATGATACTTTATTATTGCTTAATGACCAAAGTGGATTGGGTTAGGCAATAGTACGGTATTTTCCTGGGCGGGTTGTCACACTATCGCACTGTTCATATTCCTAATTTGAATAGTAGCGTCTAATTTGAATAGTTCCCCGAATTTAAATAGTGAGTGCTAAATTTGAATAGTGCTGTGAATAGTAGCTCGAATTTTGAATTTTGAATATTCCGAATTTCCGAAGTAACCCCTTTACCCTGTGTGGTATCAGAGCTGTGGTTGATTTAAATTTAAATTTTGCTATATTTTGGTTAATATGGAAAGTTTAGTTAGTCAGATACAATTTTGTGAACAAAAGTTAAAGAAAATACCAAATGAATATAACACGTCCATGTTATGTGAATGGGCTGCTATTCGAGAAAAAGAAGTATATTTTATTAGAAAGCTAGCTAGGGTCATGGAAGAACTAAATGATAATAAGTTCAAAAATCCTATTATAAAAAAGTAACAAGAAGATAAAATAAAGCAATCAAATAAGAAAGAAATTAGAATTGATAAAATTATACAATCACATAATAATAAGCATAAATTTGAAGAAAAACAAGGTGAAATGAATGATATGAACTTATCAAAAATTTGTGAAGAAGAAGAAAATAATTCTCAACAATACAAAGAATATATAGAATCTCTAGATGATGTAGAATGACATAACTTAGAAAATGATGAAGCTTTAGAAATAAAAACTACAAATGAAGAAGTTAAAACTGAATTAATAGATCAAGGAGATTGTGAACATGATTGGATAAAAGGAAGAGGTGATTATAATATAAGATGCACTTTTTGCATATATTATCCTAGTCAAGATAATAGATTTACATATAGTATATGTTTAAAACAAGCATGTGCAGCATGTTTAAAAATATCTAATAAAAAATGGAGACAAGAAATAGAATTAGAAGCACAAGATAAAATTTTAGTAAGCAGAGTTAGAAATTTAGAAAATAAAATAAATAATTTAGAAGCAGAATTAAAAAGAATTAAGAAGCATGATAGAACTTAAAGAAATAAATAAAAACAAAGAAGATGCTACTGGTAGTATTGAATTAAAAGATCAAATGACTATCAATAAAAAAGAGGATAAGGCTATACAATTAAAAGATGCTATAGTAAATTTTGGAAGCAAATATATAGTTAGGCTACCATTTAAAGAAATTGTGGGAATAAGAATTCCAGTCAAAATAAAATTGACACCTACTATCACTTATAAAATATTAGCATTAGTAGATACTGGTTGCACATGGAATATATAAATTTCCTGCTGTATGGTCAGCAGATGCATAGAGAAATTATGAGGAATTATTTGCCAAAGGTACAAATCATGATAACTGGAGAATATTCAGGGAAGCAAAAGAAATAGAAGGAAATACAAAGTTTGATCCTGAATATCATATGATGTATCAAAATAAGATAACAAAAATATTTTTACGAGAATATTACGGCAAAAATAGTATCATACAGAGAGAAGTAGGAAGATTAATTAAGCCCAATTACGGCGAGGAATGTCAGCTCAGGAAAGAATATCGTGAATTATTGTCTTGGTATGAATTATAGCAACCTGAAGAAGCAGACAATGAAGACAATGATGAATAAGACATAATACTATAAATATATTTTCCTATGTTTTGATAATACTAACCCAATAAATTCCAAAAGTCACAGGCAGACAAGTGCGAGACAAATGACAGAGCAAAAAGAATGAACAGTACTTCAACTGTAGCCAGGACAATTATGGAAGCCTGCTGCATCGTCCAGCTGTCAAGGCAACAGTGAAGTAGAATAATTGAAGACCATGAGTGCCAGGTGTGGAGGTCATCCAGAAGGCTCCTCCAGCTCTATAAAAGGGGAGGCCAGGCGCATTGCAGAGAATCAATGAATCAAGAGATCAATCAAGAAATGCATCGATAGATCAACGATGGCATTCGACACCACAAGACCACTCCGCCTTCCACCATCCAATATCCCATGAAGAGCTCCATTACCTCAGAGTCCACCTGAGGAATCAATAAGTTAGAATTAGTACTACCACCCACTACCGCTGTATTACTCCACCACCTTGTGTAATCATAGAATAAAGGAGGTCGCAGTGTCCCTCCGGTGCTTGTAAGGTAATCAAGGTTCGTGCTAAGTGCTTGGGGTTTTCCGAAAGGGAAAGCCGTGTGTAAGCTTGCCTTGCTGTAATGGATTGAGCTTTCTTTCGTGAGTTTCCCTGCTGTGTTTAGCTTGTTCGTATGGGACGACGTCTCTATGCTAGGGACCCTAGAGGAGAAACCTCTGCGTGTGATGTTCTCGTGTTAGCCCTGGTAGCGGCGTGTGTAGAGAACCCTATGTCCGCAGAGAAGTGTTCCCTTCGGGTGGAACTGCTTGGGGAGACGATAGAGCCTAAGTCATGTGTGTTCGTAGTTGAGCGTAGCGAGGGAGACGATCAGGTCGGCCAGTTCCTGAGCAGCGAGCCTGTGATGCGCGCGGTGAGTACCGATTAGGACTGTCACAAGCATAGTCGCACGACCGGCGGATTTGTTGGTCTCGCCAGCCTGCAAAAGATCCTGAGAAATATACGCATGCATAACCCGCATACTCACGCACATATTCATTAAATCAGCATAATTACTGATGCAAATAGTGTCCGCGAAAGCGACGCTTCGGCAACATAAAAATTTGCATGCAAATTGATTAATCACTCCACTCACACACCCTGCACCCATAAAGATAGTGCTTGCATAGTGTTTGCATAGTGCCGAATTTTTGAGTGCCTGAGTCACTCTCGGTGAGTTCTCTCGCACTGTTCATATTCCTAATTTGAATAGTAGCATCTAATATGAATAGTTCCCCAAATTTGAATAGTGAGTGCTGAATTTGAATAGTGATGTGAATAGTAACTCAAATTTTGAATTTTGAATATTCTGAATTTCCGAAGTAACCCCCTCTACCCTGTGTGCTGAGTGCTGAAATTGAATAGTGATGTGAATAGTAACTTGAATTTTGAATTTTGAATATTCCGAATTTCCGAACTTCCTGTGCCCGTTGTGTGGTATCAGAGCCGTGGTTGATTTAAATTTAAATTTTTGCTATATTTTGGTTAATATGGAAAGTTTAGTTAGTCAGATACAATTTTATGAACAAAAGTTAAAGAAAATACCAAATGAATATAACACGTCCATGCTATGTGAATGGGCTGCTATTCGAGAAAAAGAAGTATATTTTATTAGAAAGCTAGCTAGGCTCAGGGAAGAATTAAATGATAATATGTTCAAAAATCCTATTATAAAAAAGAAACAAGAAGATAAAATAAAGCAATCAGATAAGAAAGAAATTAGAATTGATAAAATTATACAATCACATAATAATAAGCATAAATTTGAAGAAAAACAAGGTGAAATGAATGATATGAACTTATCAGAAATTTGTGAAGAAGAAGAAAATAATTCTCAACAATACAAAGAATATATAAAATCTCTAGATGATGTAGAATAGCATAACTTAGAAAATGCCATGGAAGCTTTAAAAATAAAAACTACAAATGAAGAAGTTAAAACTGAATTAATGGATCAAGAAGATTGTGAACATGACTGGATAAAAGGAAGAGGTGATTATAATATAAGATGCGCTTTTTGCATATATTATCCTAGTCAAGATAATAGATTTACATATAGTATATGTTTAAAACAAGCATGTGCAGCATGTTTAAAAATATCTAATCAAATATGGAGACAAGAAATAGAATTAGAAGCACAAGATAAAATTTTAGTAAGCAGAGTTAGAAATTTAGAAAATAGAATAAATAATTTAGAAGCAGAATTAGAAGAATTAAGAAGCATGATAGAACTTAAAGAAATAAATAAGAACAAAGAAGATGCTAGTGGTAGTATTGAATTAAAAGATCAAATGACTATCAATAAAAAAGATGATAAGGCTATACAATTAAAAGATGCTATAGTAAATTTTGGAAGCAAATATATAGTTAGGCTACCATTTAAAGAAATTGTAGGAATAAGAATTCCAGTCAAAATAAAGTTGACACCTACTATCACTTATAAAATATTAACTTTAGTAGATACTGGTTGCACAAAGAATATTATTCATGACAAATATTTTGTAAGATGTCCAGAGATAGTTCATACAATAGACCAAGATAAAGCAGATATATCAACTGATATGTCAGGGATAAAAAAGCTTCATAATCAATTAGCTTACAGCATTGAGATACAAATAAATAATACAAAATACATTTTGGATGAAATTACAATAAGAGACCTATCTATGATACATGATGATATGATATTAGGATTAAGATTTTTGCAATTCTCCTTACAAACTACAATAATACATGAGCAAGGAATTACATTTATTCCTCACCAAGATAATATTCCATACATAACAGAAGTAAGAAAAACTATAAATTCTAATTCAGTTAATAATAATGAAGAACTCCAAAATTTTGAGGAATGTATCATTGATAATTATATAGATGAAGAGTTAGGTGAAAATATAGAAGAATATCATGTAGAACACTCATGTATAGAGTGTATTAGTTTACAATCATTATCACCAAATTGGTATAGAGACATAAAATCTAAAACAGACATAAATAAAATTATACAAAGATTAGAAGATATCCAAATAATTGGAGAAATACCAATGAAGCATTGGGAGAAGAATGGAATAGTATGTAAATTAAACATAATAAATCCTGAATATATAATTAAAACAAGTCCTATAGAAGCAACACCAAAGGATATAGAGGAATTTAAAATGCATATAGAAGAACTACTAAAACTAGGTGCCATAAGAGAAAGTAGGAGTCCTCATAGATCAGCTGCATTTATAGTAAGAAATCATGCTGAAATAGCTAGAGGAAAGTCAAGAATGGTTATAAATTATAAAAGACTAAATGATAACACCGTAGATGATGGGTATAATATTCCAAACAAGCAAGAATGGATAAATAGGATACAAGGAAGTAAATATTTTTCAAAGTTTGATTTAAAAGCTGGGTTTTAGTAAGTAAAGATGGCAGAAGAATCTATAGAATGGACTGCGTTCACATGTCCTCAAGGACATTTTGAATGGCTAGTAATGCCTTTTGGGTTAAAGAATGCTCCTGCGTTATTCCAAAGAAAAATGCAAAATATTTTTAATGAAAACCAAGAATTCATATTAGTCTACATTGATGATCTATTAATATTTTCAAAAACTTATAAAGAACATATTGCTCATCTAGAAACATTCTTTAGAAAAGTAGAACAGAATGGGTTAATACTTTCTAAAAAGAAAATGGAAATATGTAAAGGAAAAATAAATTTTTTAGGTCATGAGATAGGAGAAGGAAAAATTTATCTGCAAGAACACATTGCAAAGAAAATATTGCAATTTCCAGATATTATGAATGATAAGAAAACTTTTCAACAGTTTTTAGAAAAAGTTAATTATGCTAGAAATTATATTGAAAATTTAGCAAAATTAGCTGGCCCTTTATATGCAAAGTTAAGAAAAAATGGGCAAAAACATTTTAATTCAGAAGATATAAAATTAGTAAGAGTTATAAAGGAAAAACTTAAAAACTTAAAACCTTTAGAATTACATTTAGATGATTATTATTTTATAATAGAAACAGATGCTTCCAAAATAGGATGGGGAGCTATATTAAAACAAAAGCCAAATAAGTATTCACCAAAGACAGAAGAAAAAATATGTAGGTATGCTTTAGGAAAATATAAGTTAAAAGCAATAAATAATACTGATAGAGAAGTTTTAGCTATAATAAATGCAATAAATGCTTTTAGATTATATTTAGGATTTAAGGAATTTACAGTAATGATAAAGTTAATAGTAATAGTAAGAAAAGTTCTACTAGGAGATGGGTTTTATTTGAAGATATTATTACAGGAAATGGTTATAAAGTAATATTTGAGCATATTAAAGGAAAAGATAATACTTTGCCTGATATATTTTCGCGATCCACTATTTTGCAGGAATGAAGAGAGGATTGAGTCCTAATGGGTTTGAATCATTCAGTTTTGGAGCTGACAATAAGTTAAGAATTTTTCCTCCAAATACATATAAATTCAAGCCTAGAGACCATATTGTCCTAGATGAAGTACAAGAATGCATATTGGACAATTTTTGGTTTCAATATAATAATAAGAGAGAAGATAAAGGTTATATGCTGGCAATACTAAATAGTCTAGCAGAATATTTCCATTTGATCAATGGAAAAATACAACCTAAAGAACCATCTACCAATGTTGAAAAAAGACCTATATATGTTATATATAGAGGTAAAATACCAGGAATTTATGTGACATTTGAATCTGGTATAGTCCAACAGATAGAAAAAGAGAAAGATGGGGGAATATCATGGAAAAAATATTTAGACATTGATCAAGCTCTCTCATATGCAAGAAATATTTTAGGAATAAATTATTTCATAGAACCTGCTGCAAAGGAGTATATTCAAAAATATAAAAAAGTAAGTGAAAAGAAGATAAATTCACCAGGAGTAAATATCCAGGAAGATGGACCTTCAAATATACCCACATACAAAGATGTTTTGAAGAATGATGCACAACTATCAAAAGATGAATATATTGACAAAATCATAAAAGAAAAGATGGACTCAATAATTCCACAACTAAAGAAAGATATACAAGAAGAAGTCATGAGAGAAGTAAAGCAAGAAATAGAAGGAAATATTGAATCTATAAAAAGAGATTACGAAGAAAATATCAAGAAGGATTATGAATTAAAAATGAACATTCCAATATCTGATGAGGATATGTTGGATATTGGTGGTCATGGGCAAAAGCCAGAATATTAGCATAAGTACATCATGAAAGAAATAATCTACAATTATAATATAATACTATAAATATATTCTCCTATGTGTTGATAAAGTATTATCAACAATACGGCCGTGGGATATATAATAAGACAAAATATTTTTATTTCAATTGATGTTTTGCAACATCAATTATTGGGGCGGGAAAGACCCTACCCAATAAATTCCAAAAGTCACAGGCAGACAAGTGCGAAACAAATGACAGAGCAAAAAGAATAAACAGTACTTCAACTGTAGCCAGGACATTTATTGAAGCCTGCTGCACCGTCCAGCTGTCAAGGCAACAGTGAAGTAGAATAATTGAAGACCATGAGTGCCAGGTGTGGAGGTCATCCAGAAGGCTCCTCCAGCTCTATAAAAGGGGAGGCCAGGCGCATTGCAGAGAATAAATGAATCAAGAGATCAATCAAGAAGTCATCGATCAATCAATGAAGGCATTCGACACCACAAGACCACTCCGCTGTAACGACCCGCCTATCCGAGGCCGAGCCCGCTTACGCCTGGCAGCTCTCTAGGACCCTAAGAATCTCCTCACAGACCAACACATGTCTTTTCTGCGCACTTTGTCCTCACTCATGCGCACCCGGGAAGGACTTCCCGGTCGGTCACCCATCGCTCCAGGCCAAGCACGCTTAACTTTGGAGTTTTTTGGTGATGGGCTTCCGAAAAAGAAGTTGCAACTTGTTGATATGAGTATCCTTATCAATCCTATTAAGCCTTGGGCCGGGATGTCACATACACCCCCCCTTAGAAGATCGACGTCCTCATCGATCAACCCCAAGCCAGGAACGTCCTCTCTTGGCCACGTCCGTGGGCCCAGTGCCAGCGCATGTGCCATGCTGTGTGACCACTCAGGGCCCACACCAGCCATGCACACCATGCCTGCGCAACTGCGACCGCACGCACCCGTGAAACCGCGAGAGTCGGCTCTGATACTAATTGTAACGACCCGCCTATCCGAGGCCGGGCCCGCTTACGCCTGACAGCTCTCTAGGACCCTAAGAATCTCCTCACAGACCAACACATGTCTTTTCTGCGTACTTTGTCCTCACTCATGCGCACCCGGGAAAGACTTCCCGGTCGGTCACCCATCGCTCCAGGCCAAGCACGCTTAACTTTGGAGTTTTTTGTTATGGGCTTCCGAAAAAGAAATTGCAACTTGTTGATATGAGTATCCTTATCAATCCTATTAAGCCTTGGGGCGGGATGTCACATCCACCCTCCACCATCCAATATCTCATGAAGAGCTCCACTACCTCAGAGTCCCCCTGAGGAATCAATAAGTTAGAATTAGTTCTACCACCCACTACCGTTGTACTACTCCACCACCTTGTGTAATCATAGAATAAAGGAGGCCGCAGTGTCCCTCCGGTGCTTGTAAGGTAATCAAGGTTTGTGCTAAGTGCTTGGGGTTTCCCGAAAGGGAAAGCCGTGTGTAAGCTTGCCTTGCTGTAATGGATTGAGCTTTCTCTCGTGAGTTTCCCTGCTGTGTTTAGCTTGTTCGTATGGGACGACGTCTCTATGCTAGGGACCCTAGAGGAGAAACCTCTGCGTGTGATGTTCTCGTGTTAGCCCTGGTAGCGGTGTGTGTAGAGAACCCTGTGTCTGCAGAGAAGTGTTCCCTTCGGGTGGAACTGCCTGGGGAGACGATAGAGCCTGAGTCCTGTGTATTCGTAGTTGAGCGTAGCGAGGGAGACGATCGGGTCGGCCAGTTCCTGAGCAGCGAGCCTGTGATGCACGCGGTGAGTACCGAGTAGGACTGTCACAAGCATAGTCGCACGACCGGCGGATTTGTTGGTCTCGCCAGCCTGCAAAAGATCCCGAGAAATATACGCACGCATAACCCGCATACTCACACACATATTCACTAAATCAGCATAATTACCGTTGCAAATAGTGTCCCCGAAAGCGACGCTTCGGCAACGTAAAAATCTGCATGCAAATTAATTAATCACTCCACTCACACACCCTGCACCCATAAAGATAGTGCTTGCATAGTATTTGCATAGTGCCGAATTTTTTAGTGCCAGAGTCACTCTCAGTGAGTGCTCTCGCACTGTTCATATTCCTATTTTGAATAGTAGCATTTACTTTGAATAGTACCTTGAATTTGAATAGTGAGTGCTGAATTTGAATAGTGTTGTGAATAGTCACTCGAATTTCAAAATTTGAATATTCCGAATTTCCGAACTTCCTCTGCCCGTTGTGTGGTAATTGAAGACCATGAGTGCCAGGTGTGGAGGTCATCCACAAGGCTCCTCCAGCTCTATAAAAGGGGAGACCAGGCGCATTGAAGAGATCAATCAAGAAATAGATCAACGAAGGCATTCGACACCACAAGACCACTCCACCTTCCACCATCCAATATCCCATGAAGAGCCCCACTACCTCAGAGTCCCCCTGAGGAATCAATAAGTTAGAATTAGTACTACCACCCACTACCACTGTATTACTCCACCACCTTGTGTAATCATAGAATAAAGGAGGTCTCAGTGTGCCTCCGGTGCTTGTAAGGTAATCAAGGTTTGTGCTAAGTGCTTGGGGTTTCCCGAAAGGGAAAGCCGTGTGTAAGCTTGCCTTGCTGTAATGGATTGAGCTTCCTTTCGTGAGTTTCCCTGCTGTGTTTAGCTTGTTCGTACGGGACGACGTCTCTATGCTAGGGACCCTAGAGGAGAAACCTCTGCGTGTGATGTTCTCGTGTTAGCCCTGGTAGCGACGTGTGTAGAGAACCCTGTGTCCGCAGAGAAGTGTTCCCTTCGGGTGGAACTGCCTGGGGAGACGGTAGAGCCTGAGTCCTGTGTGTTCGTAGTTGAGCTTAGCGAGGGAGACGATCGGGTCGGCCAGTTCCTGAGCAGCGAGCCTGTGATGCGTGCGGTGAGTACCGAGTAGGACTGTCACAAGCATAGTCGCACGACGAGCGGATTTGTTGGTCTCGCTAGCCTGCAAAAGATCCTGAGAAATATACGCACGCATAACCCGCATACTCACGCACATATTCACTAAATAAGCATAATTACTGTTGCAAATAGTGTTCGCGAAACAACGCTCCGGCAACGTAAACATTTGCATGCAAATTAATTAATCACTCCACTCACACACCCTGCATCCACATCCACCCATAAAAGTGAAGATAGTGCTTGCATAGTGTTTGCATAGTGCTGAAATTTTGTGGGTGCGTGAGTCACTCTCGGTGAGTGCTCTCGCACTGTTGATATTTCTATTTTGAATAGTGGCGTCTAATTTGAATAGTTCCCCGAATTTGAATAGTGAGTGCTGAATTTGAATAGTGCTGTGAATAGTAACTTGAATTTCGAAATTTGAATATTCTGAATTTCCGAAGTAACCCCCTCTACCCTGTGTGGTATCAGAGCCGTGGTTGATTTAAATTTGAATTTTCTTGCTATATCTTTCGAAAATAGAGAAGTTACATTACCTAAACTTAGAAGTAAATACTGGAAAGACTGTTAATACTAAAGAGAATATAAATATCAGGTGCAGAGTAAATAGTTCTGAAGAACATATTTGGCATACTTCTCACGGTCAGATAAATCTATTAGTTGATCTCATACATAATTTTTATATAGCTTGGGGTAAAAGGCAAGACGACCTAGAATTAAAATTTGAAAAATTACAAAAAGAACATAAACATCTAGTAGAACAATATTTAATCACGTATAATAAATAAGAGTTAGCCCTACAATTAATTGAAGAAAGTAAAAATTCATTAGGAAGAATTAGCCAAAATAGTGATTATATCAAAAATGATATATCAAGTTTATATAAAAAGCTTGATAATATTAATACTTCTGAGCATAGTAAAGATATTGTGCTATCATCATCAGAAATAATTGAATTGAATAGATCTTTGAATTCAGAAAAATGGAAGTATCTGAGAGCTTGTCTAGAAGAGACAAGTCACTCCAGTTAAGAAATAAAGACACAAGACCATTAAGTATCATGGATAAATTAAAAGAAGGATGTGATGATATAGAAAACCTGGAAGAAATGATAGATGTAGAAAGAGATCTTGAAAGATATCAGAAGAATACTCTACGAAAGATAAAACCACAACAAATATATCAAATGGGATGGTTTGAAAATAAAAGTGGTTTATATAGAATATCCAGAGAAGTAGAATTAAGTGTTCTAACAGAACCAGTTCAACTAAGAATTGTTAGTAAACAGTTTGAGAATAGTCTAAAATATTCAGGATACAAATATATACATCAAGGAATGTATATTATAGGAATTAAAGGAATAACAAGGAAGAAACTAGGAACAAAAGTTTTAATCACACTATTAGATAAAAGATGGGATTCAATAAATAAGGCAGCTTTGGGTTTTCTAGAAGGAGATATGAATGAAAATATGTTAATAACATACATAACTCCAGACTTAATAATGCCAGTAAAAGAATTTATAGATAAAATGGCATTTGGTTTTTAGACTAAAGGCTATGAAGACTTCAAAGGAACAAATTTATTAGTAAGTATTGAATTTATAGGCAAGTTAACCAATAGAAGTGGAACCAAATATAAGGTAAATGTCAATAATGTAATAGAAAGTATGCAATCTAAAGGAATAAAATTCATGAGTCCTCTGAAAATAAGTTCTGATGAAGGAGCCGGAGAAGAATGGAATATTGGTGCTTTAATAGAACCTAAGGTTTTAAAGCAACCAAAAGATTATATTAGCTATGAAAATAGTAAAGGGTTAACTAGCATTAGATTTGTAGATTATAAAGAAAGAAGTCTAGATGATTTAGAAGTATCCAGTTCAGAACCAAATATTGAAGAAAATAGAAGACATAGTGTATGTGAATTTATGGAAAAATTAAGTGTAGAAAATGAAATAAAACATTATGAATATAAGTTGAGTAAAATTCATGACGAATATAAAACTTCAATGCTTTGTGAATGGCCTGCTATAAGAGAAAAAGAACTCTACTTCAGAAGAGAAATATATAGGCTTAATAGGATTAAGAAAGAGAAAGATATAAATAGCGAAAAACCTAGTATATCAGTAGAAAAGAATAAAATTGCTTCAAAAATAGACAATAAAGAAAGTAGATCTCAAAAAGATTTAGTTAAAATAATAGAAGAAGAAAACAATACAATAAGTGAAGATGAACAATGGGAAATTAATAATAAAATTTTGTTAGAAAGCTATGAAGAAAAGGATGAAGATGTAAATATGGTTTGTAGCTTAGAACATAATGAATACTCTTCCAAAATTGAAGATGCTATAGAAGCAATGGATTTAAGTCCTTCAAAAAGAAGAAGAGAAAATGAAGGAAATGTAGGTATAAAGATTGAAGGTGAGAAGGATAGATCATCTAGAAGACCAGGAACTTGGCCACCAGAAAAAGAAGAACCTGCATATATACCTATATACCTGGTCAATATAAGCATATGGGTTCTAAAAGAAGAGAATTTGAAAAAACTGTACAATTTCAAAACTCCAAAAGTGATGGAGCTATATTAAATCTAGCAGCACATGACCCTATAGATTGGCCAAATATTATTAGCATATGGAAAGGCCTCATAGTTCAAAAATATATACAAAATCAGCATAATATTGGAGAAAGAGTAGAAGATATGATTACCTACTAAGAAACCTTTTTAGGAGAATCTGCCAAAGTTCTATGGGAATAATTAGTAGAAACTTATCCTCAGTATTATGCAGAATTAAAAAGAGTTGGTAGTAATGCATATAATTTTGCAAATGTCATATCAAATATTATTTTAGATGAAGATCCTGAATTAGGTTATACCACATTACAAAATGAAAGACTAAAAGAAATAGAAAAATTAACATTAACAAGTTGGAAAGGAATAAAAGAATTCTCTCAACATTATTTGTACAATGCTACAACTGCTAAACAAGGTTATAATAAAGGAATAGTTGAGAGATATTTTAACAAATTACCAGATCCTTTAGGTTCTATGATATTTGAGGAATATAAAAAAGAATGTAATGGTAAAGAATATAATATTTCTCAGGCTATAACATTTGTCTTTAAGCAACTAAGAAAGGTATGCACGAACATACAAGCACAAAGATCAATGAAGCAATCTGATTATAATGTTTGCAATAGAATAGTTCAAATACCAATGACATATGGAGAAGAGAGAACTAGAAGTAAGAAATATCCTAAAAATTATAAAAGGGGTAATGTGAGAACAAAGAAAAGATACTTTTTAAGGAGATCGGATAATAGAGCTCCTTTCCTTCATAAAAGAAATGTAAGAAGATATAACCCTAGAAAGAACTATGATAGTACATGCAGATGTTTTATTTGTAATTCACCAGATCATTTAAGTAAAACCTGCCCTAACAAAGATAAGAAAAGGTATTCTAATAAACAAGAAGAACAAGAGAAAGTGTTAATAATAGATAGTGTGAATGAAAATATCCTAGTATGTGACGATGATATTATGGATGATGAGTCAATATATTCAATAATAGAGACAGATGAAATAGAATATGATGAAGAAAAAAAGAGTCTAGTGATGAAGAATTAAATCTAATTGATGAATTAGCTGGACTAAAAATAGAAATGATGGAGCAAATAGATTGTAAAAATAATTGGGAACATAAAAGAAGTGATTTTAATACAAGATGTGTATATTGCATATATTATCCAAAGCAAAGATCAATGTGTAGTCTATGTTTAAAACAAGCATGTATTTTATGTCTAGAACAACAATATAAAAATAATGATAGCTCAAAAGTTAAATATGAAATAAATAAGAAAGAGCCAGTAGAGGAAGCTAAATTAGAAGAAATAAAAAAGGAAAATAAATATTTAACCAATACTCCGCAAGAGTTTCTTCTTCCTAGAATAAGTTTTAAGACTGAACAAGTCTTATCATATTTCACACAAGATATAATTTGGAAAAAATATGTTGATCGACAATATAAAACATTTCAAGATATACAAAATTATTTAATGAAATTATACCAAGGAAAGGAAAAGAATCTAGGAATAATTGTTAATGCAAATATTTTCCCTCTACTACATCTTGATGACAAGCTAATTGTCAAGCCTTATCAAAAATTTGTCATATTTAAGGCTGATATAAATTTAAAATATTTTAGAAATATTCAAAGAAATATTGGAGATACTATCTGTTTACAAACCATTATTGATCATGGGTTAATTCATGGCATATATGGTACATTGGAAGAAATAATACAGTCAGATCTTGGAAGTGCTACTAAAGAAGCATGTAAGAGATTAGCTTGTGTTCAAGGAAGATATAAAATTAAATTCTATTCCAATCCACCAAAATTTACACCGCCAATAAGACCAGCAAGTCATGATATTTATATTACAAAAGGAATATATAAATTTCCTGCTGTATGGTCAGCAGATGCATGGAGAAATTATGAGGAATTATTGGCCAAAGATACAAATCATGATAACTGGAGAATATTCAGTGAAGCAAAAGAAATAGAAGGAAATACAAAGTTTGATCCTAAATATCATATGATGTATCAAAATAAGATAACAAAAATATTTTTACGAGAATATTATGGCAAAAATAGTATCATACAGAGAGAAGTAGGAAGATTAATTAAGCCCAATTACGGCGAGGAATGTCAGCTCAGGAAAGAATATCGTGAATTATTGTCTTGGTATGAATTATGGCAACCTGAAGAAGCAGACAATGAAGACAATGATGAATAAGACATAATACTATAAATATATTTTCCTATGTGTTGATAAAGTATTATCAACAATTCGGCCGTGGGATATATACTAAGACATAATATTTTATTTCAATTGATGTTTTGCAACATCAATTATTGGGGCGGGGAAGGCCCTACCCAATAAATTCTAAAAGTCATAGGCAGACAAGTGCGAGACAAATGACAGAGCAAAAGGAATAAATAGTACTTCAACTGTAGCCAGGACAATTATTGAAGCCTGCTGCACCGTCCAGCTGTCAAGGTAACAATGAAGTAGAATAATTGAAGACCACGAGTGCCAGGTGTGGAGGTCATCCAGAAGGCTCCTCCAGCTCTATAAAAGGGGAGGCCAGGCGCATTGAACAGATCAATCAAGAAATAGATCGATCAATCAACGAAGGCATTCGACACCACAAGACCACTCCACCTTCCACCATCCAATATCCCATGAAGAGCCCCACTACCTCAGAGTCCCCCTGAGGAATCAATAAGTTAGAATTAGTACTACCACCCACTACCGCTGTACTACTCCACCACCTTGTGTAATCATAGAATAAAGGAGGCCGCAGTGTCCCTCCGGTGCTTGTAAGGTAATCAAGGTTTGTGCTAAGTGCTTGGGGTTTCCCGAAAGGGAAAGCCGTGTGTAAGCTTGCCTTGCTGTAATGGATTGAGCTTTCTCTCGTGAGTTTCCCTGCTGTGTTTAGCTTGTTCGTATGGGACGACGTCTCTATGCTAGGGACCCTAGAGGAGAAACCTCTGCTTGTGATGTTCTCGTGTTAGCCCTGGTAGCGGCGTGTGTAGAGAACCCTGTGTCCGCAGAGAAGTGTTCCCTTCGGGTGGAACTGCCTGGGGAGACGATAGAGCCTGAGTCCTGTGTGTTCGTAGTTGAGCGTAGCGAGGAAGACGATCGGGTCGGCCAGTACCTGAGCAGCGAGCCTGTGATGCGCGCGGTGAGTACCGAGTAGGACTGTCACAAGCATAGTCGCACGACCGGCGGATTTGTTGGTCACGCCAGCCTGCAAAAGATCCTGAGAAATATACGCACGCATAACCCGCATACTCACGCACATATTCACTAAATCAGCATAATTACTGTTGCAAATAGTGTCCACGAAAGCGACGCTTCGGTAACATAAAAAATTGCATGCAAATTGATTAATCACTCCACTCACACACCCTGCACCCCTAAAGATAGTGCTTGCATAGTGTTTGCATAGTGCCGAATTTTTGAGTGCCTGAGTCACTCTCGGTAAGTGCTCTCGCACTGTTCATATCCCTATTTTGAATAGTAGCATTTATTTTGAATAGTACCTTGAATTTGAATAGTGAGTGCTGAAGTTGAATAGTGCTATGAATAGTCACTCGAATTTCGAAATTTGAATATTCCGAACTTCCTCTGCCCGTTGTGTGGTATATATATATATATATATATATATATATATATATATATATATATATATATATATATATATATATATGTATGTATGTATGTATGTATGTATGTATGTATATATATAACGTTGCCGTGCGCTGTACCAAAAAACGCACGGCAAAGGCACTTCTCCCCCACTTGCTTGCTAATGACCGGTGGGAGAAAATTATTTGCCGTGTGCCAAGAAATAAAACGCACGGCAAAGATTCTTTGCCGTGTGTTTTTCAAAGCGCACGGCAAAATAGGCTCTTTGCCGTGCGCCCGAAATAAAACGCACGGCAAAGATTTTGCCGTGTGTTTTTCAAAGCGCACGGCAAAATAGGCTCTTTGCCGTGCGCCCGAAATAAAACGCACGGCAAAGATCGTGGCGCACGGCAAAGAGCAGTTTTCCCTAGTGTCTCTTATAGTAGCTATCATGATTTTCTTGTTATATTTATCAATTCCGACCGGAATCCAATCCGGTGGAAACGAATGAGCCCTAAACCGGGGCGGAGCCAGCCGGCAGAGTCAACTCCATGCATGGATGAACAGTACACATCAGTGTTTTACCACAGTTTTTCAAGAAATCCATCGTTATCAGCTGACACCAGAGTTAACAAGCCTAGCTCCACCCCTGGCTCTAACTAAAATGTTCTATGTAAGTATACACGTAAGCTTTGCTTTGGAATAATATATAATCGACTAGTTGCATCCTCCAATAACGCCGGCTGTCTAGTTAGTAGCCACTGGTCCAATCCAGATTTTATTTCAATAAAAGAAGTTTTAATCGAGGTGATGCAGTGGTTTAAAAAAAAGCTCGAAGTCGAAACTAGCACTTGAGTTTCGGCAGCTAGCCAGCTAGCTGGAAAACATCGTCGTCATCTTCAGCAAAATGCCGGAGCCAATGGCCAAGAAGATCGTGGCCAGAACCGACGTCACCGTCGAGTCGAGTCCCTGCATGCGATGATGCGACCAAAGTGCCGGCGGTTTACGCGATGCACGCCCACGATCGATGCTCAAGAATCATCTTAAGTATATATGACCAAGTACGACTTGCTTAATTATTAGTAATTGCCACTGATTGTTCACTAATCCTGCAATATAAATACCACGATCAGGTGTCTAGCTCTTGCAAGCCACCACAAGCACAAGCGCGCGCACACAACACACACAAGCCACTACTTATTAGATAGCTAGAGCTCGAGATAATGGGCAGGACGACGCCGGCCGGCGACGGAGGGGATGACGGCCTGAAGTCATCGTGGCCGGAGCTGGTGGGGTTCGAGATGCTGAACGTGGCGGACAGGATCAACATCGACAGGCCCGACGTGTTCCCGGCCTTGTACATGCTCCCCACTAAGGATGGATTCGGATCGAATACGCACGGATACGAATTCGGATGTCACTATTTACCATATTTTAATTCGAATTCGGATACGAATACGAATATTATCGAATACGAATACGAATATTATCGAATACGAATACAAAACGGATATTTCGAATTCGCATTCGCATTCGAATACTTACTTGATTTATAGCATGGAGTCATAATGAGTATCAATTTCATTTGTCGGTGATTTTATAATTGATCAAATCATATTACAAGTAGAGAGTAAATTATGATCATTATACATAATAGATATCTTATTACAAATAACATATCTATTATTAAATATATATATATCAATATAAATATAAAATAAGTATTTTTTGTAAATATATAAATATCTTTGAATAGTAAAAATAAGTACATAAATACATTGAAATATAATTTATTTATTTGCTAAATAATATGATGTATTTAAAATTACTATGATTAGCCACATTAAAATTAATTAAAAAATCATTATATAATCTAGAAATATCAGGTTAACATAATTAGTTAGTTGTCATATATATAATTTTTAATAGTTAAAATGGTGTAAATAATTATTTTATTAGCAATATTAAAATTAACATCATTTGTAAGTAGTATTTAGTAATATAAATTAATTTTGGATGGCTTCTATGGGTACTTTATTCTTTGCGGATACGAATATTGTCGAATATGTCGGATTTTTGTCGAATAATAGTGGATACTGTCGAATACGGATAATGATGAAAATCGGATTCGAATACATCCATCTGACATCCATATTAAAAACGAATACGAATATGAATTCCATATTAACGTTTTTAGCGGATACGAATACGGATAATTCGGATTTCCAGACATCCGAATCCATCCCTACTCCCCACACCGCTGCCCACCGACTACGACCCTACCCGTGTCATCCTCGTCGGCGACGACCGCAGGGTTGTCGTCAGGACACCGGTCGTCGGCTAGCCGCCCAAATCATTATCACCTGCTTTGCCTTGATTAATGCTTATGTTGGGACGATTTGTTGTTTGTTTTCCAAGAACAATTTCATTGTTACGTGTGCTGTTTTTTTATTTTTGTTGTACCCATCTCTTTACCACTTTTATTATGATGTATTTTTACCACACTTATATATATGTAGTCTGTTTCCTAAGAACACCTTAGCTACTTGTTTTTATTATACCCATCCTTACAGCTACTTATTACTAACTTTGCCTCACGCTGGTTTTAGTAGTATTTTTGAATTAAATAACGTCAAACAAAACGAGGTAGTACTTTGTATCGGGGCGGATCAAGCACAAAGGTGAATGAGGCTCGACCTCCTACTATTTATTACTAGAGTCATGGAACCCCTCCTATACATCTATCGAAAGTTTGAAATGAGAGGCTAGAGGTAAAAGATGAAAGATAAGAACACCCTCGTAACACTTTTTATCTGTCCGTTACCACTTTTTACAGAAGGCTAATAAATCATGTATGATATTATATATATGTGTGTGTAATGTTTGATATGATGTAAGTTGTAGAGTTATTTGGATCGGTACCACTACAATTTTCCAAACTTGGAGATACACCATTACAATTCGTCTATTCGCAAACGTGCCATTGCAATTCTCTCTTTGTCTGAAATATACCATTACTTACCCTTTCACCGTGTTTCTCGAAAATTTTGGACCAAATTGCCCCTATCTTCTTCCTCTTCCTCTCTCCCCTCTCTCATCACCGGCACTTGCCGGCGGCACCACCCTCGCGCCCGTCCGACGTCCGCGTGCCGCCACCCTCACACCCCATCTCCATCTTAGCAGGTGACCTCCGCCCTTCGCCTGCCCCTGCCCTGCTCCGTGCCCTCCTCGCGATGTCGAGAACGAGGCCACCCGCACGGGCCATCCATGAGGGACCTGACACCATAGAGGAGCTCCTGGACCAGCACATCGTGAAGAAGCTCGCGGCGGTCCTCGACGACGACGCGGCGGCCGCTCACGAGCACACGCATACTCTGTGCTTCAATCAAGACCAAGTTCTTGTCAACATCGAATCTGAATCACGAACAGAGTTGCCTGTCGGTTTCCAAGATTCTTAGCGGAGTCAACGCCCACAGCTCGACGGAGCTTGATTTGGCACGAGAGCAGTGTCGTCGAGGAAGCCGCACCGGCGGCGGCGGCGGAGGAAGCCACGACCCCGCCGCCGGCCTCGACCCGCCAGAGGCCAAATCCCCACGCTCCGCAATGGCCTCCGCAGCCAGCTCCGCGGGCGGAGAGGGAGAAGGGGAGAGCAGCCGGCGGGGAGAGAGAGAAGAAGAGGAGGCTGCCGGGAGGTGTCTTGGAAGAAGAGGAGGCCGCCGATGCTTGCCTCGCAACCGCCGCCGGCGGCCTCGCCGCCGCTTGCCTCGCCACCGCCGCCGCGCGGGGACGGCAAGCTGCGAGCAGGGGAGGGACCGAGGGAGGGAAGGATGAGTCACACGGGGGAGAGAGAGGAGCCGCACAGCGGCTTGTCCCTGAGCTCCTGCTCCGGTGGACGAGAGAGAACGTGTGAGAGGAAGAACGAGAGGAGTGAAGATGAAGAGGAAGAAGATGGGGTAATTTGGTCCAAAATTTTTGAGAAACACAGCGAAAGGGTAAGCAATGGCATATTTCAGACAAAGAGAGAATTGCAATGGTATGTTTGCGAATAGACGAATTGTAATGGTATATCTTCAAGTTTGGAAAATTGTAATGGTACCAATCCAAATAACCCTAAGTTGTATGTTGCACGATGACCTCGGCCCCGTTCAGCTGATCACATGTCGGCAGAAGTTGACAGAATGTGAACAGTAGCCAAAACAAGCTAACATTGCTCGGCTCAATTTAGGCTGAACTTTTAAAAAAAAATCAAGCTGAACAGTGCTACGGGAGGAGGGTGAGCGCTGCCCGCCCAGCCAGCCGAACAACTGAGGCTGGGCTAGCCGAACGGCTGGGACCGGGATTCGGTGACTTGCCTTCAGCAAGTTACCACGTAACTGGCGTAAAAAGACAAAAAAGTACTGTAGCAAAAACACTGTCCTGGGAATCCTATTTGATACTGTAGTATGTGTACTGTTCGCGCTGCCCTGCCCATTCATCTTGCGATTGACGGCTTTGGGAGGTAAAGCACCGCTACAGTGCTCAGCAAGTCACTGAATCTGGATCCGAACGGCTGGGCTGATAAGTCCGTCGGCATTCATCCCAAATCAGCCGAGACGTGATCTGCTGAACGGGGCCCTCATCACCGGAGTTAATGAAAATGGAGACATTTATGACCACTTCACATACTCGTACTCTTTGTGTCAAAAATTTTCACATAATATGAATGAGAGGACCGGATGATCGAGGGCATCCATTGGGCTCAACTAAAATTCTATAAACGAGGATCCAGTAATTTCCCGCCCGACTGCTACTGAAAACTGCAAAATTTATGACAAATTCTAGAAACTGGTATTCTAGCTTTTGGATAGCCATCACGTGGGCTATCAGCTTTGGTGATTTTTTTATATTTAATTTTCGACGATTTTCCGAAAATAAATAGCCATTTCAAACTTTGTCAAAAGTAGCCTCGAACCGCTATTTCAAATGGCGGCAGGGACCTACCGCCGTTTCAAACGGCGGCAAACCCAGTAACCGCCGTTTGAAATGGCGGCAGTGACGTGGCCTTAGAGCGCGTGAACCAGCCGCCAGTTGGTTCGGCGGTTGAAGAAGCCGCCAAAGGAAACGGCGGTTGACCGACAAACCGCCGCGTGAAGTGGCGGCATGTCCAACCGCCGGTTCATGCGGCGGTAGGAACGGCCTACCGCCAAATCAGAAGGCGGTAGGTGCCCCTCCGCCTATAAAAGCAGGTGCACTCCCTCACCTCCTCGCAGCTCATCCCAGCTCACATCAGGCATTCGACGGAAGAGAAGGAGCATTCGGCAAAGAAGCTCTTCCGTTCCACTGGTAATATTTCTGGAACTTCTAAAAATATATTAGAAATTTAGAAAATAGTTTAGAAATTCAGAAAATAGTTTAGAATTTCAGAAAATAGTTTAGAAATTGAGAAAGTAGTTTAGAAATTCAGAAAGTAGTTTAGAATTTCAGAAAGTAGTTTAGAATTTCAGAAAATAGTTTAGAAATAGTATAATTAGCGTAGAAATTTAGAAAATAGTTTAGAAATAGTATGATTAGCGTAGAAATTTAGAAAATAGTTTAGAAATAGCATAATTAGCGTAGAAATTTAGGAAATAGTTTCTAAATTTAGAAAATAGTTTAGAATTTCAGAAAGTAGTTTAGTAATTCAGAAAATAGTTTAGAATTTCAGAAAATAGTTTAGAAATAGTATAATTAGCGTAGAAATTTAGAAAATAGTTTAGAATTTCAGAAAATAGTTTACAAATAGTCGAATTAGTTTAGAAATTCAGAAAATAGTTGAGCAATTCTTTAATTAGCGTAGATATTCAGGAAATGCCTTAATTACTTAGTTACTTGCATAGTACTATTAGTAATTAATCCAAGTATTTGTACACTATATGATATCAGGGATGTCACAGACAGTCCAGGTTCAATTGTTTTATGGATCTGGGGAAATTAGATATGGTCCCCAAGGAGTTGATCTGTCACTGTTTAAAACAGTGACAAGAGATCTTACCAGAGCCGAAGAAAGACCTTGGGGGGTCATAACCAACTGGTTGTACAAGGCATTCAGGAAAGATGAAGAGCAATGGAAACTGTCGGTGATGGCTGTGTTCAACAGAAGTCAACCAGTGTTTTGGGAGCTTATGCACTTAGAAGGTACTGAAAATTGAAGGCGTTATGTCAGGAGTGCATGCACAATTGGTGCTCCGGCGGTTTTGCTTGTACAGTTTCTACCGAATGTGGGCCAGAGTAGCCATCATGGGGGAGAGGGGTAAGATGGTGGAGAGGAGGAAGAGGGAGGACAGGAGGAAGAGGGTGGGGAGGAAGATGGTGGTGCAGAGGAAGAACAAGAGGGGGATGAAGCAATTGGTGTGGTTGATGGGGGAGAAGAAGACCCTGAAGTAATGAGGCAGTTCAATGCAGAGATCGATGACTATGTACGTGCATTGGAAGATGACTCTTCAGATGATGAGGATGAATCCATTATGCCAAGTGACTGGGAGAGCTATGATTTCTCACAGCTTACTGTAAATCCTGGTGTGAATGTGGCTTGGGAGTACCGGGAGAATGAGGTGTGTGAAGGAGCTCTGTATGCAAATTCAGGAGAGCTTAAGGATGCAGTGAAGAGGTGGTCCACCTTGACCTTGAATAGGGAGTTTAAGGTATTGAAGAGTTCTCCATCAGTGTATGATGTTCGTTGTGTGAAGCCCGACTGTCCTTTTAGAGTGCATGCTTACAAGGGTAAGTGGAAAGATTACTGGAAGATTAGTATAGTTGTGGATCACACATGTACACTAGACCAGTTAGATGCAAGTCACCGGAATTTGACTGCCGGATTTGTTGCTAACCACATGTACTCCCAAATTGTGGAGAATCCAGCTTATGAGCCCAAGTCCATTATCTGTGCCATTGAGGAGAAATTTAGGTACAAGATCAGCTATGGCAAAGCATATAGGGCGAAGAAGAAGGTTATGGAGATGAGGTGGGGTACTTACGAAGCATCCTACAACAACTTACCAGCCTTGCTGCACACAATAGCTGGGTTAAATCCTGGCACCTACTATGACATCAAGACATATCCTTTGGTAGCTAGGCCAGGCAAGTTTGTTCTTCAGCGGTCATTCTTAGCATTGGGGCCCTGCATTGAGGCATTCAGACATTGTAGACCCGTCATTTGCATAGATGGCACATTCTTGACAGGGAAATACAAGGGCACAATCTTGACAGCGGTGGCAGCAGACGGCAACAATCAGTTGTTGCCATTGGCTATTGCATTTGCGGAGGGAGAGAATGGTGATAGTTGGTACTGGTTTCTGGAGAGGCTGAAGTAGATGGTGGTGAAGGAGGTGCCAAACGTGTGTGTCATACACGATAGGCACAAAGGAATTTTGCAGGAGATGAATGACATCAAAGAGGGTAGCCAAGAAAGAAACAGAGCAGCCCAGTGGCCCGATGTTCATAGCAGATGGTGCATTAGGCATATGGGAGCAAACTTCCACAGCCAATTCAAGAACAAGCAACTGACAGAACTGTTCAAACGGTTATGCTCGCAGAATCAGGAGAGGAAGTTCAATGAGATATGGAAAAAACTAGATGAACTCACAAAGAAAGCATCAGAACAAATAGCAAAGAAACCAGTCAATCCTGAACCGGGGCAAGAGCCAATATCTCTTGAGGACGTTGGGTTAGATGCTCCTAATGTGAGAAGGAGAAGGGGACGTGCAGTCAAGACCTTCAGCCAGTTGATTGAGAACGAGCCGAAGGAGAAATGGTGTCTCTTGCACGACACAGGAGGTGTAAGGTTTGGGATCAAGACCACTAATTTTGCTGAGGTATACAACGCAGTCTTGCGTGGGGCGAGGTGTTATCCTTTAGTTGGCATCATTGAGTTCTTCCTGTACCGCACAATGAAGTACTTTTATGAGCGTGCAAATAAAGCACACACAGCAATGGCTGATACTCAGAAAGTGTACTCCACAGCAATGACTGAGTACCTGGACAAAAAACAAAGGAAGGCTCTGAGTCACCGAGCAGAGCCTGAGCCTATACACCGTGCAAGTGCCTCTGATACTAGGTGGAAGTATCTGGTCGAGTGCAAAGCCAAATCACAGAAAACAGGTAATGAGAGAAGGAGGCAAATTGTGGTTCTAGGCAACACGACGTGCTCATGCTCCTGCCACAAACCACAGCTACTACACAAGCCTTGCAGTCATGTGCTCGCTGCATGTTTCAGAACTAAAGGTTGACACTGGGGTCGGTACGTTTCTATGTACTACTTGAAGCAAACCATCCTGGACACTTGGAACCACACTCTGGAGGGCCATCTCTTCATCAGTTCGTTCATTGAAGATCCCAAAGGAAATGCAACATACATACCCGATCCAAATCCTGAATTGTGCCAAGGCGTTGGTCGACGGAAGAAGAAGAGGATCAGGAACAACATGGATGAAGCTGAAGCTGGTTGTTCAGTGGCACTCTGTTCAAAGTGCAACAACCCAGGACACACCTACAAGAAATGCACTGCAATAATGTACGCTTGCAATGCACCTAGTTCGTCAAACGCAGATGATGCTGCCCAACCTTCGGCTAGTGGAACTGCACCTTCGGGACGTGGACGTCGTAGCCGCCGCAATGAAGGAATGCATTGAGTTTAGTTGCCTTATTTCGCTGAGCTGTTTGTAATAATGTCTTATTTGCCGTACTCGGACGTGTTGTGCACCTTCGGGACGTGGACGTCGCAGGAAGGGCTGAAGTCTGTCATGTTGTGCGATGTTGTAGTGTTTCATCCTGCAGTGTAATGTTGTAATACTATTACGTTTGAACAATGGTGTTGTAATAAAAGTGTAATGTTGTTCTGTACGAACTAGATCCTATTTTATTTGTGTTGTAATAATTGAACTAGTATTCGTTAATTTCTTCTGATATTTTTTACTGCATTATTAAAATTTCGTTTAAATATTTGGATTTCCTCATGTGCTAACATCCAAATAATACCTTGTTTTGCAGGTTCGGGATGGCTGCCTCAAATCCTGAGTTGGACTTGGAGTTGCTCACCACGAGGAAAGAGGTGGTTGCGGTGCCTAAGGGGATCCACACTCCTATGTGCTACTGCGGTGACAATTGCAAGGTTGTCAAGTGCAAGGTTCTCGGGCACGCTTACGGGATGTGGTTCTTCATGTGCGCCAACTATGCGCACGACCCGATGAAGCCGTTGAACCGCAATGATAGACCCAAAGTAAGAACTTAGTCCAATTCTTGATTATTCATTTGGCAAAAATTCGCTATTTTTTTACTAACATGTTTTTTTCAAAAAGAGTCCACCTCCTCTTTGTGATTTCATGCAGTGGCTGGATACCAAGCAGTCTGACGACAACAAGAGGTACGTAGAATCAGAGGCCCGTGATGCAAGAGAGAGGTGGTTCCGCATGATTGAGGCGGAAAAACAAGAGGAAAAACGTAAACAACAACAGGAGGAAATTCGCGTTCGCCAGCAGATGAGAGAGCGTGAAGAGGCCCAGGCCCGCGAAGCAGATAGAGAGAGGAAGAGGGAGAGGGCACGACGGGCCAAGGAAGCTGGACCTGATGCCATTAGGAAGGGGAAATACCCTCGTTGTACTCAGTAGACCTAGAGTAGTAGCAGCGTAGTCGGATTGTATGAATTATAAACCACGAATTCATCCAGAGGAGCTTCTCTGTGAACTCGAAATCGTACAACGGAAAGTACCTCTCATCCCCGTGTAGCTTGAATATGGGGTTCGTGTGTTTTCTCTGAGTCACTGCAAATTTCCTCTCCCACAGATCTAAGGGCCCACAATGCTACAGTACCCTACTGCTAGGGTGTGTTTCCTCAGAGTCACTGCTTTGATTCCCTTCCCACGGATCGAAGGACCCACCACTCACCCTTCTTCTACATATATCACCCTTTTCTACGATGCCTCTTCACAACAAACTGCAATGGCTTCCGGGAGTGGAGGTGAATATGGGTGTGGTCCTGAGTTCTGGGAGGAGTAAGATCCTGAGTTCAAGGGGGAATTTCCAATCCTGCAAAAGAGGGACTTCCGTTCCATGCGTGAAGTTAGAAGCTACGCACCTAACAAACCGGTGTTGTGGCCAACATGTTCACACGGTGAGCGTTACGTGATGCAAGTCTACGAGGGCTGGGGCAACTACGGTCGTCGCTTCTGGCACTGCCCACTAGCAAGGGTAAGCTATGGAAATGATATTTGTTCATCAACCATGCTCGGTTTGTTAACATTTTTTTGAGAATTTTCCAGTTCTCCGACGATGATGACAACTATGGCTTCTCGCAATGGGTGGATCTCCCAGCCATTGACCCCTATCAGGATTACATCAACTACCTCCACGACATCGTCATCTACAACCTGCAGCGGCGCCTGGACGAAGCACTTGCTTCCCCAGATCGTCCCGCCGACAACTAGTGCTGCCCTTGTGCGACTTGCACTTGTGAATGCCACGCGAAGATAAGAGATTGGTCTCCTCTTCCTTCACCTCCACCACCACCACCAGGGTACTACATGCCGTCTCAGCAGTCCTCAGGCGCCGGCTCCTTGCTCTCTGGCCAGTTCTCGTACAACTAGTTTTCGAATGTAATCCAGTATCTAAATTCCCTAAGGCATGTTAGGATTAGAGTTGTGTCGTGCATGCCATTGCAATTTCGTTAGTGATTTATCTTTAATTTAGATGATGTCATTTCCATTTAAAAAAAACCTACCGTCGTTTGGAACGGCGGTAGGCCCTGACCTACCGCCGTGTGACATGGCGGTTGACCGCTAACCCCAGCCGCCAGCCACAGCCGACCTACCGCCCGCTACCTTAGGAGCAACCGCCTTATTGTTTGGCGTTTAGTGTTGCCGCCAATTGAAATGGTGGCAGGGACCTGCCGCCATTTGAAACGGCGGTTACTAGGCTTGCCGCCGTTTGAAACGGCGGTAGGTCCCTGCCGCCATTTGAAACGGCGGTTCGAGGCTACTTTTGACAAAGTTTGAAACGGCTATTTATTTTCGGAAAATTGTCGAAAATTAAATATAAAAAAAATCAGCTTTGGTCCGTCGACAGGCCCGTTGGCATTTGTTTGTGTAGTGGTATGGGCCTCTTATTGCACGGCACTCGATCGATTATGGACTGAAAGGAAGAAGACATGTTGGCTATGGATGGGGCCGAAAGGTGGGAACAAATTTAATCTTCTACATTTCGTGCAATGAAAAACAACCATCAGATCTCCACCAAACCCTAGGGTGGTAAAAGGCTCTTTAATTTAGTCTACTAGCTTCCGCAAAAAAAAAATAGTCTGCTAATAAATTTAAGAATGGAATTCTATAAGAATTGGATCATATTAATATGCAAATTTGAGTTAAAAATAACTAGTACTGAATTGAGTTGCGAAGAATGAATTGGAGTCTTTCCATTACCACCTCTAATTGGATCGTGGCCTTACGATCGACGACGAGACACATTCCATCAAGGGCATCGCCCGAATTTCATTACTGATGTAACGAAATTACAGAGTTTAACACACAAAGAACTGGATGTACGACTACTGATTACAGAGGTTCAAACATAAACACAGACTCCCAGGTTCTGCAAACAGCAACAGCTATCACGCTGAATTTACGACCTCCAGCATTGCTAGCTACAAAAAGGAAACTTAAGTAGACTACGATGCAGCAACAGCATCTGAAAGCGGTTGGGCAGATCCATCTCGAGCTTCAGAGGTTGTTATTACTGCAACAGAACTGCTCCGTTGTCAACAGCTCCAATGTCTTGTGCTGGATGGAAGTGTAGTGCGGCTTCCTTCATTGCCTCCGCTCCAGCTTCCAGCGCCTGTTTGTCGATCTCCTTCGAAAGGCCTGCCCAGTATGTGAGGAAAGATGAGGCTAAGTAGATAATCTCAGTAGGAGATCTGATTTGTTTCTTTTCAAAATGAATAGCGTTTCTAGTTTTCCAAACTGCCCAGCAAATTGCTGACAGCCCCACAAAGTGTATCTTTTTGTTGTTGCTTAGGTATCTATCCACCCATATCCAGAATTGATCAAATGAGGAGGGTCTGCAATTAGCACCCACAACATAGGCAATCAGACTCCAAATGTATCTAGCCATATAACAATCAAAAAACAGGTGTTCAATGCTTTCAAAGACATTGCAGAAAAAGCATCTTTTATCACCCTGCCAATTTTTTCTGCTAAGGTTGTCTTTGGTCAAGATAGCATTTTCATGTATCAGCCACATGAAGATCTTGACTTTCATAGGGATTTTGGCTTCCCATAGCTTTTTATTAGGATTATTTGTTTCCAAACTGAAAAGGTGTTTATACATTGATTTAACAGAAAAATTCCCAGATTTTTCCCAAGTCCATTTCACTATGCCTTTTTCATTAGAAAGGGCACAAGTAGATAACATATCTCTCAGTTGCCTAAGCTGATTTTGGGCTCTTTCATCTAACCATCTTCGAAAATTCATCCTCCAGCCTCTCTCTGCCATCTCTGCCAGACTCCTCTTTTGCTCTGTACAAATGTCAAACAACTCCCTGAACTTATCTTTCAAAGGGACCATTCCACACCAGGGGTCCTCCCAAAAATCTGTGTTGTGACCATTTCCTACTAGCATTACTCTCCCTTTCAGATATAATTGTTTCACTTTCAACAGATCATTCCAAACTGAAGAATTTCTGGGATTTTGCCGTAACTGAGATATTCCTCTGTCAATCTTATATTTCTTCTTGACAATATCCTGCCACAACCCTTCCTCATGTTCTAATTTCCACCACCATTTGCATAATAGACTGAGATTCATTCTTCTCAGATCTTTAATGCCTAAACCTCCCTTTTGTTTGGGACTGGTGGCTTTAGTCCATTTAACAAGGTGATATTTTCGTTTTTCTCCTCCCCCTTGCCAAAAAAATCTCTTTCTGGTTCTATCCATCCGCTTCAGAATCGTTTTGGGGAGTAGGTGCATGGACATATAATATGTTCGGATACTACTAAGGGACGAATTTATGAGAATTAATCTCCCTCCAAAGGAGAGAGCACTTCCTTTCCATCCATCCAGTCTTTTTATAAGTTTTTCATCGACTGAAAGCCAGTCAACAACATGCAATTTACTACTTGTCACAGGCACACCCAAGTATTTGATTGGCCATTCTCCAGTGGCACAATTTAGTATGTCAGCATATATAATAGCCTTTTCATAGTCCTGTGAAACCATGAGGGCTTCACTTTTATTGAAATTAATTTTTAAACCAGACATTTTTTCATACAGACAGAGTAGAAACTTCATGTTTTGAACAGACTCCAAGTCATCTTCAATGCAGAGAATAGTGTCATCTGCATACTGAAGCACAGCTAGCCCATGTTCAATGTAATTTGATACTAACCCCTTGATCAGCCCATTTTTCTGGGCTTTATGAATCATTTTGGCTAAACTGTCTGCAGCTAGATTGAATAAAAGGGGAGACAGAGGGTCCCCTTGTCTGACCCCTTTACCACTTCTAAAGTAACTCCCAACAGAGCCATTAACCTGCACACTAAGGGTGCCGCTCGTGACTACTTCTCTAATCCATTTGCACCAAGTTTCATTGAAGCCTCTTTGTCTCAGCATTTCAAAAAGGAATTCCCAACTTATTTTATCATAAGCTTTTTCAAAATCAAGTTTCAGAATCAGTCCATCTCTCTTATTATGTTTGACATCATGTAGTATCTCATGTAAGGTCATCACTCCATCCACTATATTCCTCCCTTTTATGAAAGCTGACTGGCATCTATGAATGATTCTATTCATACAGCCTTCAAATTTGAGCATCAGGATTTTTGTGATTATTTTGAAGCTTACATTCACTAAGCAAATTGGTCTATACTGTTGTATTTTGTTAGCTTCCTTCATCTTTGGGATCAATGTAATAATACCATAGTTGAGTCTTCCCAAATCAAGCTTATGTTCCCAGAACTCATTGAGCATGTCAAACAAGTCCAGTTTAATTGAGTCCCAACTTTTCTGATAGAACTCCACAGGCATGTGATCAGGTCCAGGGGCCGTATTTGTCTCCATGGTGAAGATGGCTACTCTTAGCTCTTCCAAACTGAAAGGTTTGGTAAGAGCCTCATTTTCCTCTTCAGTGACCTTTTCCTCTTGGTTCCAGCAGTCTGGATCCAGGTCAAAGAGGGGTTTTTCTGAGGGCCCAAATAGGGTTTTATAATAGTCTGTTGCATGACCCAGGATCTCTTCTTCTTTTTGTAAAGTAGTGTCTCCATTCTCAATTTGGAAGATCATATTCTTTCTCTTTTTCCCATTGGCATATCTGTGAAAGTATTCTGTATTGCTATCTCCTTGCAGTAACCAGTTTTGGTTGGATCTTTTGTGCCAGTACAATTCTTCTTCTTCTAATACCCTCAGCAGTTCTGTTTGAATGAAGGTTTTTCTTTCCAAAAAGGGAGCAGTCAGACTTTCTTCTTCCTCCTTTTTTTCTAAATTGGCCAATTCCTCTTTCAGAATAGCTTTATATCTCCTAGTGCGTCCTTTTATATTCTGGCCCTAGCCTTTGAGGAATTTCTTAACTCTATTTAATTTGATGTACCATTTTTCCACTGCATTTCTTGCTGTTATCTCTCTGCCCCATATCTCTGCTATCTTCTCAGAAAATTCTGGGTGTTTAACCCATGCAACCTCAAAACAGAATTGTTTTGTTTTCCTAATTTCCCCTAGGTCTGATCTTAATATCAAAGGATTATGATCAGACATAATTCTGGGGTTTTTCTTGAGGTTTGTTAAAGGGAAAACTGTTTCCCATTCAGTGCTTATCAAGACTCTGTCCAACCTTTCCAGGGTGGGCTCATTTTGGTTATTACTCCAAGTATACTTTCCACCAATCAGAGGTAGATCTCTCAGTTCATAGGAATTAATAATCCAATTGAACATGTCAGTGTATCTATTACATGTAAAGGTTTTATTCTTTTCATTGCTGAATCTTAGGATATTAAAATCCCCTCCAATCAGGGTGGGGATTTTAATTTTTGAACAAGTTTCAGCCAACTCAGCTAAAAAGCTATCTCTTCTGTCCTCATGAGCAGGACCATAAACCATAATAAGCATCAAATTTTTCTTCATACTTTTATCTACAACTTCAACTGCTATACGAAAGTCCTTCTCTTCTACTCTGACTATCTCAAATTTTCCTTTTTTGATATCACATAAAATTCCACCAGATTTGCCTGTTGAGAGCAACCAGTGCCAGGCAAAGCTTTTATGTGGGTCAATCAATCTAAAAAACTTATCAGTATAATTCTTTCTCATAGTTTCCTGCAGCACAATGAAATCTGCTTTGTACTCAGAATATAGGTCTTTTACTTTAGTTGCTATCCCCTTTTTTGACACCCCTCTACAGTTCCAAATAAGACCTATCATTTTGAATATTTAAAATTAGCACTTCTCTTCTTCCTGAGACAATATCTAGTACTATAACTAGATGTGTCTCCTTCTAAGGGGCCAATCCCGTCAGTAGGTTGGGATGACTGTCCCTTAGGGTTGTTCATTTTTTCTGGGGATTTCTTCTTTTTTTGTTTTTCTTTTTTTTTCCTGGACACCACTTGGAAACCCTCTATATCAGAGAAATCAGAAGAGTCTGATCTTCATTCAATATATCTCATCTCCTCTAAGGGGAGATTTTCAGTATCTACCTCATCAGACTCCTTGTTTGAATTCTCCAGTCTCTCCTTCATATTGTTTCTAGCCATTTCTAGATCTTTTAGAATATCAAAATGTTCTAAGTTAACAGATTTGGAGTTGCCTCCCATTTTACTGAATTTATTAACTAAAGATAAGGTATCCAGAACTGCAAAGGAGTTCTTGTAGCTAGGATTATTACCTTCCAGATTCCTTTTTCTGGCCACCATGTCTGCCTTGTCTGCAATCTTCATCCCCCCCATCTCTTGCTTCTTAATTCTCTCACTTTGCCTGGCAGCCTCTCCTTCCTTGTTTTGCTCCACTGCCTTTGCATCCTTTTCCTTGTCCTTTGATGGCTCCTCCACTGTCTCTTTCTCTTGATCTGCAGCCTGCAGCTCTGTCTCAGCTGTGGTCTCTTCTTCCAGGCTACCCCAGTTGGGTGAATTGTTTGATGAGGTGCATTCCCCTTGCTCTTTCTCCTGCCTCCTCTGTTGATCATCTGAAGGTATGTTTTCTTGGCTGGCTAGAATAGGACTCAGATCCTTTTCTTTGTATTCCAGATTCAATTTTTCCTTGGCAATCACAGAGGTAATGTCCTTCACTGAAGGGCTTTTGTCCTCCTCCCATCCCTGAAGTCTTTGGCTTATTGTCTCTTCTTCCTGACTATATATTTCTGCTTCAGGTGCTTCTTGGGTTCCTCCTTCTGTGTTGACCATCTCTTCTTGCAAGTATTCTTTTTGTATCTTGCTTGTCTCCCCATCCCCCATCATCTCTCCAAGTTTTTCTGACTCTGTGTTGTGAGCTTTTTCTCCTTTGGCCATAGCAGTTTTAGCTTCTAACACCACCAAGGGGTCAAGTTTACTTTTAGCTAAATTTGTGTCATACTCATTTACAACCACTGATCTAGTTTCATTTAGCTGCATTCTGTAAATGTTTCTGATGTCTGACTGTTGTATGGAGCCAAACATTGCACGTGGCCTTCGATCGATCGATGGTGAGAACGTCACTAGTACAATATCAAGCAGAGAGAGCACTGAGCAGTGAGCATGAAGAAATGGTAGGCATCGTCTACATCGAGCGACACAAAAATCAGGCACTGAGTGAACAGTGAAGTGTATAATCGCACCGGCCGGATACGTACAGTATTATTTACTTTTCCCCACACGTACACTACTCACCAATAATCATGCACACACATCACGCGCGTCAAATAAGAATTTTGGTCTGTACCCGGCCCGTGCGTAACGGACGCACGTCGTCGTCGTCTCGTCGCCAGCCGGACCTAAATAAGGTCGTAGCAAAGCTAGCCGACGACGGGCATCCTTACGACGGTGAAGGTGTCGTCGACAAAGAGGCAGACGCGGTGGGGGTCGAAGTCCCTGGGCTCCGGGTCGGCGGCGGCGAACAGCTTGATGTGGACGTCCGGCCTGTCCGACTTGATCACGGCGACCGCGTCCGTCAGGTGCTTCCCGAACAGCTCCGGCCACATCGAGTTGTTAATTTGCCCGTCGGCGCCGCCCACCGCCGCCGCCGCCGGCGACAAGCCCCCAAGTCCCATTTGACGTACGGCCAGGGCCAGTTGAAGCTAGCTACCGCGCGCTTGTGGTCGATGAATAAGCGGGCAGCTCGAATCTGTACTTATAAAGGGTTAGCCAACGGCTCATGGAGCGAGCACGGTGACGACACCGCCCCACTGCCACGGCACGCGTGCTTGGCGAGAAGCGCCTTGGAGCAACCGAGCAAGTATCTTGTCCATCATTTGGGTGTTCAACCGCGTGTAAAACCTTTGAAAGTAACGAGATTTCCCTGCTAGATGGCAAAGCCGGAGGATGGAGCCGCCGGAAAAGGTGTCACTGTCATCAGAACGGACGCCGACAGATGAGAAGCTCGGACTGAGGCTTGCCCGGCCGGCATCTCCGGCGGCCTCCGGCCACGACGCCTTCTTCGCGCCGTCGGTGGCGGGCGGCGGCGGCTGTGTGTAGCCGACCGCGCGCGAGCAAGCCTCTGCACATCTTGAAGCCTGGACGGCCGCGTCGGCGTTGTCGTCCAATACCGCCCCACCTACACATCCAAGCTCCGCTGCCGTCGTCGCAGAGCCCGATCATCCCGCGCCACGCCGGTCGCCGGGGCTCTGCGCGCCGGAACGAAGGGGACGCGCGGAACGGGGAGCGGCGCTGCAGGGCGACGCCGTGAGCTGCGCGAACCGCGAATGCCGGTCTCGGGGGCAGGGTTATTTTTACCAACCGCTACCGCTATTTATACCGCGGTTACCGGTAAAACCGGCGCGGTGCGGTAGCGGTTTGGACCGGTTTGAAATCGGTCGAAATTCAAATTTCAAATTTAAAAAAAAATCCAAAAAATCTCTAAAAATACTTCGAGTTGCGTAGATTGTAATGGTGTCAAAATTATTCCAAATTTTGTTGATTTAGCATATTTAACGAGCATTACAAGTTAAATCAGAAAAGAAAAAAGAAAAAAAGCCGTCGGCCCATTAAGGCCCAGTTCGGCCCAAAGGCTGGGGGGTCAAAGATCGCAGTAGGGAAAATATCTCACTCACCCCACCGCGACCCCAGTCATTTTCTCCTCCCCCTCATCCCCGTCCGCAGGTCTCCTGGGCGGAACCGCCGCCGACCGCGCCGCCCCGCCGCACAACCGCGCCCCAGCCGCGGTAAGCCGCGCGGCTTGGGCGGTTAGCCGCCCGGTCGGTGGATCTACCGAGCCGGAGCGGTTAGCCGCTCCCCAGGCGTGGTTAACCGCGCGTTTTGGGCGGCTAGCCGACCGGTAGCTGCGGTTTGTAGGGTAAGTTGCTAATCCCTCTTTTAGGCACCTTTTAACTTAGATATGAATGATTGGATGTAGTATTTAGGTAAAATATTGTTCATATGTGTAAATGGTTATGGTAGATTTGATTTAGGTGATTATTTGACTTAGGTAGGTTTGATTTAGGTGATTAAATGACTTAGGTAGGTTCTTTGACTTAGGTGTAGTGTATATATGAGTTAGGTGTATTATGGGACATTGTATCTTAGGGTGGTTTTATTTATGCAGATTTTATTTATGGGATTGATTTGTTTTTGTTGTCAATTTTGTAGAGACAATGTCAGGCAGACCGCAAGATCCAGTATGGGAACATGGTGACAATCTTTATCCTGGATTTCGATGCAAGTATTGTAATACGGTGAAAGCAGGAGGTGGTGCAACTCGATTCAAACAACATTTGGCTGCTAGGGGGTCGTCGGTTATCCATTGCAAGAGTGTGCCGCTAGAAGTGCAGTAGTATTTTCAGCATGACTTGGAGAGGGCTAGGAAGGTAACTGCGGACCGGACGCGAGAGAGGTTGAGACGGGAGGAGGCAGCGGCAGCGGGAAACAATCCCACAGGTGAATATGATAAGGAGGAAGAGGTGCAGCGTGCCATTAACCAATCGAGGGCGGAGGAAGAGTACCGACAGAGTGCGTCACAGAGAGGAGGTGCATATGAGCATGGAGGGGGTAGTGGTTCGGCGGGGTTGAATCCCTTCCAGAGGATGCTTAGAAGAGCTGGTTCGCGAAGGGACACTCCTGTGGTGGTGGAAGACTATAACTTGGCTGCAGGTGGGAGAAGAGGAATGACGCAACCAAGGATTGATACAGGGTCCTGGACGCAGAAGGGTAAGAATGCAAGGGAATCTATTGGGAAAGCTTGGTCCAAATTCTTCCATACTGCGGGAGTACCTGGGAGACAGGCTGATAGTCCTTACTTTGTTAGTGCGGTTAGAGAGACACAGAAGTGGGGTGAGTTTTCTTTCATTTTAATTTCACGAAAGTTTTCCTTCGCCTTGCGTTTGTGTATCTGTTCTCATGTTTTTTGTATGGTTGCAGGTGAAGGAATTGCATCCCCCACTGGACGGGATATTGATGGCAAGTACCTTGATATGAACGAGAAAGACTTGAAAGATCGGTACGCAAAGTTTCAGAATGACTGGCCCCTCTTTGGCGTGACGTTGATGTGTGATTCTTGGACTGGCCCGACGCGGATGAGTGTCATCAATTTTTTGATATATTGCAATGGGGTCACGTGGTTTCACAAGTCTATTGATGCAACTGGAAAATCTCAGGATTCTGACTATCTCAAGACGGTAACCCCTAAACCTGTGCCATTCACAATCCAACATTGAGGATGTTTTGGGAGGTAACTAAATGTTGTGCATATTTTTTGCAGGAGATTCGTAAGGTGGTGAAGGAGATCGACGTGCAGCATATCGTGCATATAGTCACGGACAACGGGTCCAACTACAAGAAAGCATGCAAGGCACTTGGACGGGAGTTTGAACACATTACTTGGACACCTTGTCTAGCACACACCGTCAATTTGATGTTGAAAGATATTGGTGAAAGGCCGGAACATGCAGGTACGATCTCGACATGCAAGCGAATTCCAGCTTGGTTACACAACCATGGTCAGTTGAATAAAATGATGAGAAAGGCTATCGGTGGGGAGTTGGTTAAGTGGAATGCCACTCGATTTGGGACGAACTACATGTTTATGGATAGCATATATCGGAAACGACAGGGTTTCATGCAGTGGATGGCATCTCTTGAATTCCAAAACAGTAAGTGGGCGAATATCGACGAAGGTCGATTTGCTCATGCCAGGTTGTCTAATATGGAGTGGTGGGACGGATTGAAGTACATCATTGACACAGTGCAACCAGTATACAAGTTGCTTCGCTTTGCTGATCGGGAGAAGAAGCCAAACTTGTGTGAGGTTGTATACCAATACCAGTTGTGCAAACATGAAATGGAGTCTTTCTTTGGAAACAATGTGTCGACGTGGAATGAGTATCGACAGATTCTTGACAGACAGATTCGTGATGTGTACATTGAGACGTATGTTGGTGCAGGTAATACTTATGCTTTCTCATCTTATGCTTATTTTAAGTGCATAACTTATGCTTTCTCAACTTATGCTTATTTGAAGTCATTCATATTTTGCAGCTGGTGTCCTCAATTCTGGTCTTTCATATTCGATGGATCCAACTCCCGAGATGTATCGTATGCTCAAGGCTGCATTTGAGCGCATGACGGATGTCGAGTCCGCCGTGCAAGCATTGCAGGAGGCTGAGGTGTTTCGCATGAAGCATGGCGAGTATGGATCGGAAATGGCACAGCGAATGGCGACGGACCCAAAGACATCACCATGTAAGAGTTCTTCCTAAAGACACATTATTCTCTCCGCTACTCGAATATATTGCTTACACAATTGGTTGAACATGCAGCGGCCTGGTGGATGATGTTCGGTGGATCCACTCCACAGCTGCAGCGCCTTGCATTGCGGCTTGTTTCACAGTGTGTTTCCTCAAGTGGATGTGAGCGGAACTGGAGTACTTTTGCGTTGCTCCATACAAAGGTTCGCAACCGGTTGACACACAAGAAACTTAACAAGCTTGTGTATGTCAACTACAACCTTCGGCTGCGACTTGAGGACGTCTCTGCTCGGCGTGATGATGAAGGTGATATTATTGAGCCCCTGGGCTAACTTAACTTCTATGATGAGAAAAATCCGGTGCGGGAATGGATGGAATATGGTAGATCAAACCGGGAGCCAGTTCTTGATGAGGAGGATGAAGACAGTGGCGTTCCTATCCCGTCCCAGCTTGTGAGGGATCAAATAGACCCCAAAGATCTCAAAACCGCTACGGGTGATGATTGCATTAGTGATTGGACACGAAGAAATGTGGGTAGCAGTCACATAGGGAAGAGGAAGTTCCAGAGTGGGCCCACGCTGGGTGACCCAAAGCGTCAAAAAGGCAAGACAAAGGCACCAGAAAAACCAGTGATCAGCGACGCCTCCACTGATGATGGTGATGGTCAGCGTAGTCCACTGTACCAGGAGTCTGGGGATAGTAGCTCAGCTGAAGATGACAGTGATGATGATGATGATGGTGATGGTGATGGTGATGGTGCTGGTGGTGGTGGTGGTGGTGGTGGTGATGATGATGGTGGTGGTGGAATTCGTTTCACAGGTATACACACGTACATTTACACACATGTATGATGTTTCTGACTATAAGTACTAATTATGATCCATGGTTGACTGTAGGGGAGACTGAATACACACATGCTACTCAGGATCGCGACCATGGAGCACCGCAGTCGCAGAGGAGAACGGTTGGAGCGTCGCAATATTATTGTGTTTGGTGTGGTATTTCTATGCATAACTACAAATTATTGATTGGGGGTGGTATTTAACACTACTTTGTGCCAACATCATGTCAAAATTTTCATTTCTTTCAAGCCGGAGACCTTTTTTCATTGGAACGGTTTTAATGCAATCCGTAGCGGTTTTAATCCAAACCGGTGCGGTTTAAATTATTTATACCGCGGTAAGCCGCGAGAAACCGTTTGTATTGTCCATTTTCATTTGGAATTTGAATTCGAGCGGTACCGAGCGGTAAACCGTTTAAACCGCTCGGTAAACCGCTACCGCTAGCGAGCGGTTTATTTAAACCGGTTGGTAAAAATAACCCTGCTCGGGGGTGGACGGTAAATGAAATACCGTCCACCCCCTTGGCCCGTCCTGGTCGTTGGATCCGCCTCGTGCGGCCGAGATCGGTAATAATTGCTGGCGGTGCTGGGCCTCGTGTGGTCCTCGCTCCTCTCGCGCTGGGCCGCCGCTCCCCTTGCAGGATGCGCTGCGCCGAGCTCCGTCTCCAGTGACCCCCCGGCCGCAGCGGGCACTGGAAGACAACCTAGTTAGTTAGCTCGGGACGCCGCGCTCTGCCCCGGCCGGCGGCCGTCGTTCCTCGTCACATCACGAGGAACCCCGTACGTCTTCATGCTCGAGTAGCGCCGCGGAGGAACACGTACGCCGGCGCCGATCCCCGCGCGCGCTCACGACGGTGTCAGCGTCGAGCCGGAACACGCTGGCGCAGGATCACGGTGGATTGATGATCGATCGATCGTAACCACCAAAACCTCTGCACACCCATGCATTGCATCCTGGTGTGTATAGTACGATCAGCTAAACATGTGGCGGCCGGCGGTAGCCGCAGCATATGCGTGGGCGCGGCAGCTTAGCTACAGCTAGCCGACGCGTGGGGTCTTGGCGACGGCGGCGTGGGCGTCGATGAAGACGCGGACGCGCTTGGGGTTGGCGCTGGGGAGCAGGTGGGTGCCCGGCGGGAGCACCTCCACGGCGACGTCGGGCCTGTCGTGCATGATCCTCACCACCGCCGGCGTCGCCGCCATGCCCACCAGCTCCGGCCACGACGACTTCTCGTGCTGGTTCGGAGCCGCCGCCGACGACCTCAACTTGAACGGCGACGACGACCCGTCCATTGTTCGACGACGTGTAATTCGATTCCACTAGTGCGTGATGGTAGTGGGGATCGTGATCAGATAGATTGTGATCTGCTCAGAGTCGAGGGAGTGCCGTCTCACACTTATAGAAGGCCGGTTCGTTCATCGCTGGGCTTGATGAGCAACGGCGCTAGCTTTAGCTGCAGCAATGTTGTTTTCACCGACCAACTTGTCTTGTTTTGTTTTGCGTCAACATGATTGAACGAAAACACCCGAAGTGTCAAGCATTGCAGCGAACGAAGAAAACCGCATCGACGCAGCATATACCAGTATACCACCGCTGCAAAGAATGACTCGATTATAGGACGGATTATATGTATGTTGGTCGATTTCATGCTCGCCATTTCCTAACTGACCAAACGAGTCAGTAGTACCTAAACCACACATAGTACGTTGATTCCTAGCAACGCCCGGGCGTCGGCGTGGTCATCACCAAATATGGTCGACCGTTGATCCCGTTTATAAATCGGGTAGTATCCGCGATGCGGCAAGCATCTCACACGATCTCACACACACACATTGTTCGTCTGGCTAGCGGCTAGTGTTGATTTGTTCTGAAAGAATAGTACCGTTGGCTGATACTGGTAGCTGGTGACCGATTTGTTATGAAAAAAAAGTACTGATGGCTGATAAACCGGACGAACAGAGCATACAAACGTGTCGATTATTCATTTTTACTATTCTGGATGTCGAAACGTCTACCAACTGCCATTGCTCTTCTCCCTGCTTCACGTGCCGCCTGAGCTCTGAGCCCTCCGAAGCAGCTAAAGGCGCACAGAAGATGAAGGATATTCAATTTGCCGAAGTTGCAAAGAGGAATGCTGAGCTGCAGGAAAGACTTGTAAAACTAGAGTCAAAGATAGCTGAACTTGAGACTCTAGCACAAAAGAAGTCATCTAACTAGTGCCCCTACTAATGTGCCCCTGCTGATGCACGTCAGATGCGAATATGTTTATTCTGAACATTATGTATGTCATATGCGAACATGTTATGCTATATATGCATCTTAATTAAATATGTAGAATAATATAGTATATGCTATTATGACTACTATCTATCACTACCGGATTCACAGCCTTTGCCGAGAGCGTGATGCTCTCGGCACAGGCACGATTCCCCTCGGCAGAGCCTGTGCCGAGAGGAACCTCTCGGCACAGTGCTCTCGGCACCGCCGGGCCGGCAAAGAGCGCTTTGCCGAGAGCCACCTCAGACGCCCCTCGGCACACATGTGTCGTGAGGCCAGCTGGCGCTCGGCAAAGGGAATTTCATAAAACAAAAAAAAAGTAGATCTCGGCGAGCCACCGCGGGCCCCACCGGCCAGGCACCGCCGCCGCCAGCACCACCACCACCGCCCGTCCGCCACCACAGCACCAGCACCAGCACCACCGCGCCGCCAACGCTGCCACTACGCCCGTCGCCGCGCGCGTACCTCTCTCGCCGGATCCAGCCTCACCGCCGCAAGCAAGACGGAGGGAGGGGGGAGAGGCAAGCAGAGAGAGGTGTACCTGGCCGGATCCGCCGCTGAGAATGCGCCGCCGGGTCCGCCGCTGAGTCCGCGCCGTCGAGTCCGCGCCGCCGGCTCCTCTCGCTGGATCCGCCACTGAGTCCGCACCGCTGGCTCCGCTCGCTGGATCTGCCATCGAGTCCGCGCCGCCGGATCTGCCGCTGAGACAACACCGCCGCGTCCACTCGCCAGATCCACCGCCGAGACCACACCGCCGCGTCCACTCGCCGGATTCGCCGCATCCGCGCCCACCGTTGCTGCCACGCCTCTCTCCCCGCCGATGCTCCCCACTGCCAGTGAGGGGCGACCGGAGGGGAAAGTGGAGGGGCAGCAAAGGGCGCAGGTGGATGACGGGGAGAGAGGGAGAGAGAGGTGGCCGATGAGAAGGGAGAAGGCAGGGAGGAGGGAGAGGTGGCCGACGGGAAGGGAGAAGGGAGGGAGGAGGGAGAGGTGGCCAGCTGGAGGGAGGAGAGAGGCAGCGGAGGCTGCTGCGCGACTGGAGTCGGGGGCCGGCGGCGGCACGAGGCAGAGGGCGGTTAGGGTTAGGAGGTGGCCGGGGAAGAGAACTGGCGCCTATATAGGGGAGACAGGGAAGGTGGTGGATTGGGCCGTGGGGTGGGTTAGTGGGCCGGCGGGGAAGGTGGTGGGCCGGCGGTGGACTGGGCTGGCTTTGCCGAGAGCCACGTCAGCCTGGCTCTCGGCAAAGAGCTCTCTTTGCCGAGAGCCTAGCTCTCGGCACAAACAATTTTACCTAAAAATAATTATTAAAATAGCAAACAGACGTGAAAAAATATCAAAATTTAACATGATACCAGTTATGTTGTGTATTACTTATATAAAAGTTTTTGTGGTCAAACTCAAATTTGAATTTTTTTAGACTCCAAAGCTAGTGACATTAGTTCAAATTCTTAGAAACTTCCCGAGAGATGTTCCAGTTTCTAAACAGCGATCGTGTCCATGTGTTCAAAACCTTCTCAATTTTTTTTCACAACCTCCTCATATGATATCATGAGTACTTGACAAATTTCGTGATTTTCAAACTTCATTTGAATTTTATACAATTTTTAAACTGTTCTACCTCACAATCTTCATCATGATCAGAGAACCAAATATCAAAAATTTAGCTTCATTTCATGTACATGATCTTAGACATGTCTCATGAACATGAATATCATTTTTTCACCAACTTTACTCTATGGTTTAATGCACTTGCAGTTCAAATCAGACGTATTTAAAAAATGCATAGAATGATATAAAAATTATTAAATATAGCAAATAAGGTTAAAATTGTGCCAAATTTGAGCATAAGTTTTGTATATATGTATGTTGATGTTAAAAAAAGTTTAGACTTAAGAAAGTGATTTTTTTTAAAAAAAATTGTCGAGAGCCTGTGGCTTTGTCGAGAGTTTTTTGTTTGCTCTCGGCAAAGAAGCCTCTTTGCCAAGAGTTTTTTCTTTGCCGAGAGTTTTTTAAATGACTCTCGGCAAAGATTCTTTGCCGAGAGTTTTTTTATTTGGCTCTCGGCAAAGACTCGGACTCTAGGCAAAGGCTGCGATTCCGGTAGTGTATGTGTGTGATTTTGCATCTTAAGAGACATGATTATATGTTTGTGTGTGATATCTAATATTTACTATCATGACATAGTCCAATATTTAACGGCAGTGAAGAGTGTTAATAATGGACTTCAATTATTGAGCTCCGAGTCAAATGGTGATCTGTAACGGACTTAAAGAGCCTGTTACCGATATGGTAGTGATCGGTAACAGACTTAAAGAGCCTGTTACCAATAGAGCAGTGATTGGTAACAGACTTAAAGAACCCATTACCGATAGGTTTAACTTTCATAACGAACGAATTTTAACATCCGTTACAAAGAATATATGTAACGGGTGTTTAAGAAGCTCGTTACCAGAAATCCTCATTGGTAACGGACGTTGTCTTGGTCTCGTCGTGGTCGAGCCTGCCGCGCTTATGCGTAATGGGCGCCACACAACAACCATTACAGATGGGGTCCATGTAACGGATGTTAAGGGCCCGTTACAAATGTTATGTGACCTATTTGAGATTTTCACGTAGTGATGGCCATCTCCGGCGACGGTTTTCGTTGGCGACTATACATCGCGTCTGTGATGGTTACCAACTATCGCAGGCGCGCGTGGGGGCCGCGTGGGGACCGCGGGAGGGAGGGTGAGTATCAGAGCTGACTCTCGCGATTTCACGGGCGCGTGCGGTCGTAGTTGCGCAGGCATAGTGTGCATGGCTGGTGTGGGCCCTGAGTGGTCACACAGCATGGCACATGCGCTGGCACTGGGCCCACAGACGTGGCCAAGAGAGGACGTTCCTGGCTTGGGGTTGATCGACGAGGACGTCGATCTTCTAAGGGGGGTGTATGTGACATCCTGACCCAAGGCTTAATAGGATTGATAAGGATACTCATACCAACAAGTTGCAACTTCTTTTCCGGAAGCTCATCACAAAAAACTCCAAAGTTAAACATGCTTGGCCTGGAGCGATGGGTGACCGACCGGGAAGTCCTTCCCGGGTGCGCATGAGTGAAGACAAAGTGCGCAGAAAAGACATGTGTTGGTCTGGGAGGAGATTCTTGGGGTCCTAAAGAGCTGCCAGGCGTAAGCGAGCCCGGCCTCAGATAGGCGGGTCGTTACAATTGGTTATCGAGGGTTGCCATGGTGCAACAGCGGTGGCACACCAGCCACTTGTGGTAGGACTGGCGGAGGGTTTGCAGCGACGGCTGCTACGGTGAGGGGTGACAGAGTGATAGAACGGCACGGGGCAGGTGGAGCACATATACGTAGGCGGTCAAACAACCGTCAAGACTTGGTCGTGGTGCGAGAAAAGAGATGAGAAAAACTTATATGGTCGAGAATTCTCTGTATTTTCTTTGATGGGATCATCGTCCTGAATTTATGATGATTGGATCAGTTTCCCTAGTGCCTGGTGAATCACTTACAACAGAATCGTTGATATGCGCAAAGCCCACACGAAGGCGGGACCAGAGTACAAGTTCAACATTACATAAAAAGTACATAAGTTCAAATTATTACAAACCAGGTTTTCATACATAAAAGTAAAGTGTTTCAGAGTTTAACAGCGGAAATAAAACTAAGCGGAAGATACACATGGGAGGCCATCCATGGAGTATCACCCGCTAGTTTTTATTTCCACTGTTTAATCTCTGAAACACTTTACTTTCATGTATCAAAATCTGGTTTGCAATAAAGTGAACCTGTGGTCTTTTGTGTAATGTTGAACTTGTACTCTGGTCCCGCCTTCGCATGGGCTTAGCGCATATCACCGATCCTGTTGTAGTGATTTACCGGGCATGACCCGGCAGAGGTGACACAATAACTCTTGGTTATCGGTTATGAGCGAAGTGGACCGACTTAGGTGATAATCCGGAATTATTTTAGTCGGTTCTGCCACAGTGAGTTTTTTGTTTCTTTTTAATTTTCTATTTCTTACTTTTTATTCTTCTTTCTTCTTATTTTCTATTTCCTTTTTTTATTTTTTGTTTCTTTTTTATTTTCTTGTTTCTTTTTTATTTCCTTATTTATTTATTTCTATTTTCTATTTCATTTTATTTCTATTTTTAAATTTTAATTCTTTTATTTTTAATTCTTTTTTAGTTTTTATTTTTCTTATTGTTTTATTTTTCTATTTCTTCCCTTTATTCTTATTTTCTGTTTCGTTTCTATTTTCTTTATCTTTTTATTTTTCTTATTTCTCTTTTATTTCTTCTTTTCTTATTTATTTACTTATTTCTATTTTTATTTTCTATTTTATTTTTTGTTTTTATTTTCATATTTTTATTTCTTCTTTCCTTTCTTTTTATATTTATTTATTTGTTTATTTATGATTTCTATACATTTATGTTCCGTCTCAGTGAATATAAAAATTCATTTTTATATTTTTATTTTTCCTATTCGGCCTGAGCGAATTTTTGTTCGGCCCCAATGAATATGTTTGTTTGGTCTCAGTAAATTTTTTTCTTCGGCCCAAGTGAATTTTTGTTCAGCCAAGTGAATATATTTGTTCGGCCCCAATTAATTTTTGTTTGGCTCGAACGAATTTTTGTTGGGCCTTAGTGAATTTTTGTTCGGCCCAAGTAAATTTTTGTTCGGCCTCAGTGAATATATTTGTTCAGTCTCAGTGAATTTTTGTTCGGCCCATGTAAATTTTTGTTCGGCCCAAGTGAATTTTTGTTCGGCCTCAGTGAATTTTTGTTCGACCTCAGTGAACTTTTGTTCGGTCCAAGTGAACTTTTGTTCGGCCTAAGTGTACTTTTGTTCGGCCATATGTTTGTTCGACCCAAGTGAACTTTTGTTCGGCCCTAGTGAATATGTTTTGTTCGGCCCAAGTGAATTGTTGTTCGGCCCGGTAAATTTTTGTTTGACCCAGAAAAGTATAATAATAGAAAGAGAAATAAAAAAAATTATTTACTAAGACCGAACAAATATTTACTGGGACGAACAAAAATATATGAGGCCGAACAAATCTATTTGTTCTAGTTAGTAAAATATTTGTTCACTATAATACTAATTAATATTTGGTATTTAAAAAATGTTTTTAAAATTATTTCATCAAAACATAGTCAAGTGAAATCTTATTTTGAAGATCTCAACACAAGAAATTCATTTTTGAAATTAAAATTTAATTTAGACGCATGATTTAAGATGTATAATTTTTGTAATTTTGAAATAGGTTAGTTATTTGTGGGCCCAGACCCCGCCGCATGCCGCCAGCCATGATACATAGGGCGTGATTGGTTGTCATCTCGGGCCAGCCATGCTCGCACGGGGGAGCCAGGCCGGCGGAAGCCAAGCCCTGTGAGTGCGCTGCATGATTGGTTGCTCGGTCCATTCTATCCGGGCTGCGGGAGAAATTGATTGGTAGCATGCATACCAAGGCGCTGCAGCACCTTTTCTCCTTTGCACACTCCTCTGAATTTATATATATAAATTTTTTCAATTTGCAAAATTATACTATCATTTTGAAATTTTACAAAATTATACCACCAACACCGTGGGTCACGACGGTTGCATTGTAAATGCCGTGGCGTACGGCGTTGGGGACTAAACGCCGTACGGCACGGCGTTTACAATGCAACCGCCGTAGCCCACAGCAGTTGGAGGGTGTTCACGGCGTTTGGGGGGCGCCACGGCGGCGAGACCTAAACACCACGTGCCACGGCGTTTCGCCCTAACCGCCGTGGGCCACGGCGGTTAGTACCAGCCGCCGTGACCCACGGCGGTTAAGGTCATTTTTTTTACTTTATGAAAGGAAAAAAAGAGAATTAAGGAATATTGGTTCAATTATTGAGAACAGAATCACAATAAGATCCGGTTCAAATATTACAGTACCATGATTCAAATGAAATAGTAGTTCAAATATTACAGCACTGCAGGAAAGACTACAACATCATACAAAATGACAAACTTCAGCCATTCTTGCGATGTGACGACGAAGGTTTAGCTTTCTTGGTAGCTTTTATAGTAGGTGGATTAGCAACACACGGGTCTGCTGGTGGAGCATAACGGCCACCCCAAGGAGGTTCATCTCCTCTTGCAATGGCATCTGCAGTTTTTTATTGCAAATACTGATGCATGTCTGGTGGAGCATAAAGAGCATCCCAAGGAGGTTCCTCTCCTCTTGCAATGGCATCTGTAGTTTTTCCTTGCAAATAACGAAACATACCTCTTTCCAATGTGCTCATTTTCTTCGGATCAGGTGGTGTATTTGTGTTTTTCCCCTTGTGGTGTGACGAATCACGATCACCATTACCATCCTCACCCCCTCCAGCAGCAGCAGTAGACATCTCTAGTTACTATTATAAAATATCTAAACTAATTACACTATTCGAAACTAATTGAACTAATTACATAAAATAAATAAAGAGAAGAAACTTACCTGAGAGGGAGTAGCAGCCCGTGGGGAGAGGGAGGCAGCGCTAGGGTGGGGCGGGACGGCTGGTGCCATCGCCCTTTATATAAACGCGACAGCCGCCGTCGGCCAGGGCGGTTTGACCATACCGCCGTGGCCCACGGCGGTAGGTTCCAACCGCCGTCACGGCGATCGCAAAGTTTTTTTTAACTTTATGACACAGAAAACGAGGAGGTAATAACGAAAAGCAAAGTGACATAATAAAAAGTAGTCATCATCACAAATAAGAGTGCTGCTGACATAATACAAAGTAGTCATCCTAATCTAGCAAAGCCTCTTCTTGTTGTGCAGCCTGTCTGCTCGTGCTGCGGCCCGCGTCTGGTCGCGAGGGTACGTCAATGGGTCAGGTGGGTGGATCTGCTGACGCCTAGCATCAGCAGCGGTATCCGGTGTCGCCATCGCCGCCGGTGACCCTGCAACCTAGTGGGACGACTCTGGCAACCCGCTTGCCTGTGTGACTGTGGGTCCCGCGCCTCGTAGCTGCGACCCTCCTGCCTGCGTGCATCCTCCCTCCTGTGTGCACATGGCTGGCGCGCCTCCCAGCTGCGACCCTCCGAGCTCCTCTTGCGTCGACCCACCGTGCAAGAAGTCAAAGTCGTCGAGGTCGAAGTCGTCGAACCCTCCCGTCAGGTCGTCTGGGGTGGAGTCAGAAGGCTCGCCGGTGCCTACGAAATCTGGAACAAATAACATAATTAAATCATGAAACATAATTAAATCATGAATCATAATTAATAGATTTTTGCATTGTTATGTAGTTAGAGTTATAATTGTGGTCATTACCTGTGCGAACAGCTGTGCCAGTGGACGAGGAAGGAACAACTGCTGGTGGTACTACTAGTGGTGCTTGTACCGGTGCTGCTGTAGGTCCTTGTGGTACTGGTGCTGCTGCTGCTCTGGGATGCATCCTCCAGGGGGTACGATGCACCGGAGGGCGCGGCGCATAGAAAGTGGCCGGGAAGGGTGGCCGTGACGACGACGACGGTGCCTGGTGCGAGCGACCAGGCGGAGCTGGAGGACGACTGGGGGTACCGTGGAAACAGTGGTAGCGCCGGGTTACCGCGGTAGTTGACCGCGGTAAGGAACCTCGTGGTGATACCCCTGCATCCTCTCCCACGTCTGCTCGATATCGTGGTGGGTCATGAGGTGCAGCCTCGCCCTCGACTCCGCTAGAATATGCGAGAGGTCCGTAATCACGTCGTACTGCAAAAGATGTTATTAGTAAATGTTACAATGTTTAGTACCGTAAGAATAATTACTTGCATTTTCAAACTCACCGCGGAGTCGTAGTGTAACGCCCGCGTTTTTAGCTCCTAATAAATCACTTAATAAATCACGCGTGTTTTCAAAACTTTCCCGTTGAGCTCATTCGAAACCCCGGTCACCTTCTCCCTCTCTCACCCTCGGCGCGCGTGCCGCGAATCCCGCCGGCACCGCCCGCACTCGGGCCATCACCCACGCGTGCCGCCCCAGCGCCGCGGTCGGCCACCGCGCCGGGAATCCCGCGCACGCCGCGGTCCCGCCGGCCGGTCCGCCTCGCCATCACCGCCGTCCCGAAAATCACGCTGACGCCCGGAAACCGGAAAACCCCACAAAAACCCTTCCTCTAATTTCCCGAGAAATTCTCCTAATTTTTCTAAAACTCTTTCCAATTTCTTTTCCCATTTTTCTATTTCTTCTTCTCTTCCAATTTCTCCTTTTCTTTTCTTTTCCTTTCTTTTCTTCTCTTCCTTTTTCTCCTTTTTCTTTTCTTCTTTCTCTTTTCTTCCTTTCTTTTTCCCTCCTTCTTCCTCCTGCGGACTGCCTCCCTGGCTGCGACCCCCCCTCGCGCCTGCCGGCCGCGCCTCTAGGCCGGCAATGCACCCTCCTCCTCACGCCTCCGTGGGCCCGCGCCTGGCCTAACCAGATCGCCGGCGCCGCACGCCAGCCAGCCGCGCCGCCCTGACAGGCGAAGACCGCCTGCCCGAGCCGTCGCATCGAACAGCGCCGCCGCGTTGACGCCGCTGCCGCCACGACCTGCCTAACCCTCCCCCTGCACGAGTTGTCCCGTCGTCCGGCCGAGCGGTCACCTCGCCGGAGCCGTCGCAGCGTCAATCAAGGGCCGGCCGCCGCGGCCCACCCTGCCGGAGCCTACTCCAAGGTCGCCGGGGAGATTTTTTGCCCCGGAACCGACCTACGACGCCTATAAAAGGCCGGCGCCACCTTCTCGCCGCTCCCCACCCCAGCCTCGAGCCTCCAGCAGCGCCCTATTGCACCGCCACCACCACCTTTTGCGCCGCCGCCAACAACCCCCACCGCCGGCCGCCCCTTGCCGCGGAGCCACCTCCTCAAGCCGTCCCCAACCAAGGTGAGCACCGGAGTGGATAGCCCTCGCCCTCCTCTTCCTTTTCCCCCTGTCCCCGGCCGCCGTCGGCCCCCGGGACGCCGGCAATCGCCGGAGCCGGCCGGCGGACCGCCCCCAATCCCCCCCTCTGTTCTGAACCGAAGGGGAGGAAGGGGATGACGGTTTTGCTGAGAGGCCCCTGTCCTTTTTCTTTTCCTACCCGAAACCCCCCCCCTCTTTTCCTCTCTCTCCCTTTCTTTCAAATTAGACCCCAACTCTTAACCTTTTCCACCCAAGTAACCCTGCCCTTTACAATTAAACCCCTAGACTATTATTAAACCCCGCTAGGTTTAAATATTACCATTAGGTCCTTTCTTTTAAATAAAATACTAACAGGACCATAATTAACCCTAAACACCTCCGTTAACCCGTCATTCCATGCGCGATTTTAATCCGAATCGTGCCCAAGCTTCCTCACATCCGTACCGGGTATACCGCCACCCATCCTTCACACAAAACCCCCTACATAATATTTATTTCCCTATTTTAACTACCTTCCTCGAGCTCAGCCGGAGAAATTGTGTGTGCTTATATTGATTGCATGCTTGCCTGTGTGTGCGCTATAGCCGACGAAGTAAACGAAGGAAGGTACCCCGAGCCGGAGTTTGGAGCCGACTACTGCGAGCAGGAGCCCGAGATCCCGAACGCCGAGCCGGAACTCCCCGAAGACTTCGAAGACGGCAAGTTCAATCTCATCCTTTGATGCATGCTTTGATCCCAGTTTTATAAATACAACCCTATGACCCGTTTTATAAATTGCATATTGTTTTACTGTTAAAACCCGGTAGGATAGCCACCTTTGATTTCTATGATTGATCTTTGGTTTGGCCTAAATGATTGCTTTAAAAATGTGTGAGTGCTTTAAAAATGGGAATGGGATATTTTGGAAAGTGAGTAAAGAACTGGGTAGACGGGATGGACGCGTGTGTCAGGAGTATGGGTGAGCTCGTACCTTTGTGGTTGAGCGTGTTGGAGATGTCCATCTTGTCGTTAAGGACCGGGTTGCGTGACATCTCACCTGGCCCAATTATCGTACTACCACTCGACCGTTGTATGTGGCAACGGCTTAGCATAAATCCCACTAGTTAATCTACTTGCCATCAGGAGTGCGGGTGAGCAGCGGGAGATCAAGGAGTAGGGGTACGATCTGTGTGAGGTACACCCTGGTTATGTGAGATAACCCTTGGTTGCTCCCGTGGTGGCTCGTAGGGTTAGCTAAGGTGGGTAATGGCTTTGATAGGATCCGCGCCGACACTAAGGTGTTCGTGTGGCGGTACCCTACTTGTGGGTAAAGATGTACAACCTCTGCAGAGTGTAAAACCTATTCGAATAGCCGTGTCCACGGTATTGGACGAGTCACGGTGGGGTCACAAAACTAGTGTTTGGGTTTGAGATGATTTTCATGGCGTGAGTTGATTTCTGGAAAAGCGTGTGGCTGTGTGCCTAGGCTACTGCGGACGGGGAGTCCGGTAGGCCTCATTGGTTTTCACCAAACAACTGAGTTACCTGAGTTATAAAAACTGTTTGCGAAAATTCTTTTCGAAAACAAACCCCTGCATGAGTAAATGCGTTTGCAAAATAAACCTTATTCTGATCCTTGATATATCTTGTGCATGATCTGCTTATTAGCCCCTCCGTGGGTGGGGTTGAACTTGTTGAGTACGTATGTACTCACCCCTGCTTAATTAACTGTTTTTCAGAGGAGGATCCCGACTTCGTTCCCGAAGACGTCGAGTAGGTCGCTGCCCTACACCCAACCGTGCCTGTGGACTCAGGGTCGCCACAGAGAGCTTCCATGGCGTGGTACTCTGATGAGGCCTTAGAAGCCTTTGCTGTTGTAGTTTGGTCTTTAGCTTTTGTGTTGTTTCTCGTGGCAGTGGCGCTCCCGTGCCCACTATGCCGCCGTGATGTAAGGGACTGAACCACCTGTTGTAATAAATGTGTAGCCAGCCTCCTGGGACTGGTATTTGTATCACATTTAGTCACCTCTGATGAGGGGACGCTTCACGTAGTGCTGATCCCGTCGCACCGGGTAGGTGGCAGCAGGAACGATCAACCTCACCGCGTCCGGAACCGGTGCTACTGGCTGTGGTGGAACGAACATCACACGCGTCCGAGTCCTCGGGGTGTACCACAGGATGTACGCCTCCCACGCCGTGTCATCGTGCGTCCGGTCCTCGGTGACGACGTTCTCCGCCGCGGTAGCCCAAGCGTCCACGTACGGCTTGACCCTCGCAACCCAAGAAACATGTCCCGGGACTCCCCTCCGAGACCACCTAACACAAATTAAACATATTCGTCAGCGGCTAAATCTTTGAACGCGGAATTAAATTTAGAAATTGACGAGAACTCACCTATGGACGTCCGTCGGAACAGTGTGCACCACAGGTAGGGGCGACTCCTGGTACAGGCCGAACTGCCTCATCACCCTATGGACGGCGTACTCCTCCACGTACATGTCGAACACCAGGGGCATCTTCGTCATCCAGTAGTGCTGGTCTCGGAAGCAAAAGGAAGAGAGGCCCTGTGGTGCGCGGCCCGCGACAGCCGCCTCTGAGTACGGCGTCCACCTGACGTCCGCGTCCGTCAGAGAGTCGAACTGTCCGACGAAGTCCTTGTACGCCCTCTTCGTCTGCTCGTGAGCGTACGAGGTCTGCATACAAACAAAATGTCAATTGACCAAACTAGACAACATGAAGAGACAAATGAAAAATAAAAATTGAGAAATTACCGTTCGGAGGCACCAGAGTGATCCCATGGTGAAACGGTCGCTAGCGTCATGACCCTCTTGCAGGGGCTCGTACGGGTCGTGGGAGACGCAGGGTCGACCAATCAGAAACCGCTTGTGGCACCAGAGCTGAAGAAGAAGAGGACAGCCGAGAAGGATCGCCTGGTCAGAACGACCCCTCAGCACCCCCGAGCATAGGCCCCTGTACGTGCAGGCAAGAACAGCGTTGCCCCAACTGATCTAGGGCATCGCGTCCAAGGGCGCCTCGGCGATCCTCCGAGCGTGGGGGAGCAAGTACCTCGACAACGCATCTCCCTGCGAACTGCAGAACAAGACGAACCCAAATAGCCACAGCAGGTACGCCTCGAAGAACCTGTCGACTGTCTCGTCCTTGGCGCCATCTGGCAGGTAATCAGCCTACACAAACAAAATCAAACGTTAGTAACATTGTCTCCATATATTCAAAAACGAAGAAAAACATAAGGTGAATGTATGTACGCTGAACTGGTGCAACCAGCTCAAGGTGGGTCTGTGACCGTTCATGAACTCGTGGTACGGGGCGGGGGCGCGATCGTTCTGAGGAACGTTCGCGAACCGAGCAAGGAACTCGGTACGCCAGTCCGCCGAGATGTCCACAGACCCCATCGGCTCGCCCTCACGAGGTAGTCTCATCAGTAGGGATGTGTCCTGAAGAGTCACCGTCAGCTCGCCGACGGTGAAGTGGAACGTGTGGGTCTCCGACCTCCAGTGGTCCAGAAGCGCGCAGAGGAGGGAGAAGTCGAACTGGAACTGCGTGATGCGATCCTTACGAGGAATCACGTCCCGCAGCCTGTCTCCCTCGACTAACCGCGCTACAGGCAGCAGTCCTGCAGCGCGTAGCCTGAAACAAATAAGGTAAATTTATTAGTTAATAACAAAAGAATAAATAAATGTACATATAACAAAGGTAAATTGACGTACTTGGGAACCCAATGGTCGTGGATCAGCAACAACGTCCGCATAGTGCGAGAGCGTATGTGTCCAAGGTCCTCTCCGAGGACGGCGGACAGGTACGAGCGGTGCCTGCGGTCGACCTGAGCCTCCAACAACTCGGGCGTCACGTACGCCGCAGCCCGAGCCTGAGCCTCAGCCCGAGCCTGATCCTGAGCCTGATCCATAGCTGCAGCTGCATACAAAAATTAAATGAATAATTAAAAAAACCAGATAAAGTAATTTTCTACAATTTCTACAACATGGAAACTATTTTTCTACATTTTCTACATTTTCTAGAACAGAAAAGTAATTTTCTAAAATTTCTAAACAAGCTAAAGTAATTTTCTACAATTTCTAAAACATGAAAACTATTTTTATACATTTTCTAGAACAGAAAAAGTACTTTTCTAGAATTGCTAAACAAGATAAAGTAATTTTTTACAATTTCTACAACATGGAAACTATTTTTATACATTTTCTACATTTTCTAGAACAGAAAACGTAATTTTTTAGAATTTCTAAACAAGATAAAGTAATTTTCTACAATATGGAAACTATTTTTCTAAATTTTTTACATTTTCTAGAATAGAAAAAATAATTTTCTACAATTTCTAAACAAGATAAAGTAATTTTCTACAATATGGAAACTATTTTTCTAAATTTTCTACATTTTTTAGTACAGAAAAAATAATTTTCTATAATTTCTAAACAACATAGTAATTTTCTACGATTTCTACAACATGAAAACTATTTTTTAAAATTTTTTACATTTTCTACAACCCAAAAAATAATTTTCTATAATTTCTAAACAACATAAAGTAATTTTCTACAATTTTCTAAACTAAAATCTAAATTTTCTAAACTAAAATCTAAATTTTATAAACTAATTTCTAAATTAAAATCTACTTTTCTACACTAATTACAGTAATTAAACTCATTAAGATAGGAAGAAACCGTACCTGAGAAAGGGAGAGAGATGTTGCGGCGGCGGTAGGCGTGGGCGACGGCGGCCGCCGTCGCCCCTTTATATAGGTGAGCCAGCCGCCGTGGGCCACGGCGTTTAGGACCTACCGCAGTGGCCTACGGCGGTAGCAAGTCCTGCCGCCGTGGCCTACGGCGGTAAGCTGCCACGGGCCCACAGCCTCATCGGACCGTTGGCGGTAAGCCCAACCGCCGTGGGCCATGGCGTTTAGGCTTCCTGCCGCAGTGGCCCACGGCGGTTGAGCTTATCCGCCGTGGCCCACAGTGTTGGTGGTATAATTTTGTAAAATTTCAAAACGGTAGTATAATTTTACAAATTGAATATATATATATATAATTCCACTCCTCCCAGCGCTTCATCTTTGCACCGTGCGAACCAGGCCCGCGGGAAAAGGTCCATTCTCACATTTCCCTGGAGCCTGGCTGTAAAGGAATCTTTGCATGGTGGGATAGGAACAGACAACCAAACTAGTGCTGCCTGCAGCTGGTGAGCCTGGTTCATCTGGGTCGGGGAACCAATCGAGCCCATAACCACACCCACAGTTTCGGGTTTCCGGCCCTCGGGCCGGTGTTCCTCGGACGCAGACGTGAAGCGGATGGGAGCCTTCTCTTCTTCTTGATTGGTCCGTGTGTGTTTCGGGATGAGCGTGAGAGGGACGGAGAGGTTGAGATCGAGTCGGTGAGAGGTGCGTGTACGCAGGGTGAGATCAAGAGCAGTCGTTAGTTATCAAAAAAAAAAAAAGAGCAGTCGTCTCTTCTTCCCTCTCTCCCTGGCGTGTCCGTCTGTTCGCGTCGAGTGAATGGAACCCTCCTTATAGGCCAGGGAAGACGGTTGGTAGGCCGGCCGGGATGCGCTGATGGAGGACGCGCTCCGATCCCCTCTGGCAATACACGGTATGAACTGGTGATGTACTGTAATTCTTGGGAGCCAACCTTCCTTAAATTAAACCTCCTTTCCATTTATCTGTAGATCAATCACCAATGGATCATCTTCCATCTATTCACCGAACAGATATTTGACCTTCCATGAGTGGGAACGTCCTCATCACCAGCGTATAAAACTACGAGCACTTTCTCCATTTGACGAGAGGTAGCATATATGCCGGCCTCGGTTTATTCAGGAAAGTTGAAGGCGGCGCCAGGGTGATCGATCCTCCCTCCCCCCGCCGCCGGCCGAGTGGGATTTCACATTTTCGTCAGGCCCATCACAAGGAGGCAAATCGGGCCATACGCGTATACGCGGGAATCATATATATCTTCGGGAAGAAAGTTTCTGAGGAAACTATAACCCAATAGAAGCCTATTAGTAGTCCACACAGCCCACCAAATCCAACCCTAGAGCTCTCTTCTCCCACTCGCGACCCCCCGGCGCCGTCTCCCTCCTGACCTGCGCGCCGCCGCCCGCCGCCGCCGTCATGGCGGGCCTCTCCCTGCGCGCGCCCACCGAGGCCGTCCCCCGCAGCTCGCCGCAGCCCCCCGCGCGCCCCGTGGGCAGCTTCCCCCGCGCGCCCGCGTGCGGCCGCTGCGCCGCTGGGGGTGGCCGTCACGCGCCGCCGGCCGGAGCCGAAGAATAAGGTTGTTTGAATTTTTTTCAACATTTCTAAAAAATGTTGCAACATTTTGAAAAATATTGACGAAAACATGTTGACGAAATCAACATTTTTGAAAAATGTTGTAACATTTCTGAAAAATGTTGAAACTCAAGAAAAGATTGTCCAACATTCCAACAAATGTTACAATATTTTGTAAAAATGTTGACGAAAAATAGTTGACGAACAAACATTTCTGAAAAATGTTGAAACATTTTTTAATTATAATAACCTTGAGGTGGGCTGGTAAGAAAATAATAGTTAGCAAGTTAGATAGTCTTTAGTGAGTTGGAAATTATAATGCTTATCCACCTTCCGGTAACTATATAGGAGCCTGCGTATACGTGCATGTTACATCTGACGTCAGGCCGGGTAGCAGAATACGTATTTGTCTTCTACGTACCGTTGCAAGTACATGCAGGTGCCGGGTTGGTCATGAGCACGCAACTCCAGTTGCACTGGTGCATACGATACGATTGCACGTACACCACTTGCTTGCATGTGGGTACATGTTACTTTGCATGTATGCAGCCAGCTTGTATATATGTGAGTACGTATCACCTTGCTTGCTAGCTTATACTCCCTCCATATCAATATATTTGACGTTTAAGACATGTTTGAAAAAATTAAGAATGTTATGAATTGACACTTCTACCCTCCATATTTCTCCTTCCTGCTGCTGTGCATGTGCTACTGGTGGCGTGTCGATCTCTCCCGCTGCTGCATGATGTGCACCTGTCTCATCCGCTGCTTGCACAGTGGCTGCGGCGTGTGTGGGAAGGGTTATAAATGGAAGTTCAGAATAATTACAAGACAAACCACAAATATTTTGACTTGTTTATATTTGTGAAGACGGCGTCAAATAAATTGATAAGGAGGGAGTATATTTCATCGTGCTTAACCATTGCACACTAAAATATCATCAAACAAATGCCCCCTCGCTAAGTTAAGCATGGTTTGTGGAACAAATTAAGCTAAGTTAAGCATGGTTTCTTTCGACTTGCGGTGTTTCATAAGGAGCAGCATTCATTCGGCGCACGGCCAAGTCGCAGCCGCCGGAAGCTTCGTCGTCACTGGGTAATCACACAAATTAGGAAGGCGAGGATCACAATGATTTCGATCACCCGTGCGCTCCCATTTTCTTTTAATAAACTTAGTACTTGCTAACACAGTAGATTACCTTCCTTCTCGTCTGAGGTCTAAACCCCTATAAATACAAGCACTCAGGGTTCCATGAAGTCACACGTCGTTCCTCCACATCGCCCTCGCCGCCGAGGACCAAGGTGATCTCTAGTTCTTTGAATCATCTTTTGTTTTATCCCCTTTTTGTTTTGACTTCTTTTCTTTTCTATTTCGTGTCACCAGTTTTCCTGTCCAAGATCCTACAAATGGCGCGCCGGAACGAGGAGCCCTCCAGGAGGCGCCCTGCTGGCCGACCCAGCGGTTCAAGGAGACCTGCACCTGCCGAGAGAACGCCGGAGCGTATCGTACGTGAGCCGTGTCGTTGTTTTGAGGGACTCCCGTGGTCCGACTCCGGCGTCGTCGGAGGACGAAGGTGACAATGTCCCTCTGTCCCAAGTCGTCCAGAGGGGCTGGGTGCACATACGGGCTCGCAATCAGGTTGTGGGAGTCACCTCCTCGTCTGGTGGTGAGATACAGATCCCGGAGCCCACCACTGCCGCCAGCGAGCCAAAAGCTTTTGCGCTCGCCGGACCCAAGAACTAGGGCTTCAATTCGGCAAGCTCGAGTATGCCACCTCCCAACGCAGGGACGTGCAAATTTGTTGCTAGGAGTTCTTCTGGCAACGAGGATCCGGCTCCGGCACAGGAGGGTGTAGGCACCACCAGGACCAGGCCGATTTCGTATGGCAAGGTATACTGTTCGATATCCCTATAATCAAACTTTATCTTTATCCATTAATGTTGTGACATATCTTTCTTTAGCAACCGGTTGATGTCGACATGGTGGATTTGCAAGTCGCCGACTCATACGTGAGGACTGGGGCTCCTGCAAGCTCGAGCATGCCACCTCCCCGTCACAGGGATGTGCAAGGTGTTGGAAAGGGCTCCTCTGGCAGCGAGAATCAAGCTCCGGCACGAGAGGATGCAGGCGCGGCCAGGGCTAGGGCGATCTCCCATGGGAAGGTATAGTGTTCGATGTCTTTGCACTCCAACTTCATCTTTATTCATTCATAGTGACGCATTCACACATCAGCTTTTATAGGAACCCGCCGATGTTGAGGTGCTAGATTTGAGAGCCGTCGCCGACTTGTTGGACAAGGAGTTTCAAACAGCTCTATCCGGCATTCCGGAAGGAACGTCTTCTGTTGATACGGCTCCTGTGGTGGTACCGACCCTGGTTAATCCAGGGGTGGTTCTTGCGGCGACGTAGACTCTGATCAATCTAGATGTGGCCCCTGCGGCGACGTCAACCTTTGGTTAATCCAGTTGTGGCTCCTGCAGCGACGCCGACCATGGTTGATCAGGACAAGCTCGCAGGCGTGACATATACTCTCATGAATGAAGGCGAAGAAGCCGGGGAACCGTCTGCGCCGGTGCCGGGTAACCAAATTACGTTAATTATCATTATAATTTTTTTATACTTTGTCACACGTGTAGATGTGCTCCACGTTTAGTATTGTCTACCTTATTTTCTAGATGATGATTCCCTTGGAGCTCCAACCATCTTATCTGCACAAGCCACCAAACTGAAGACACTCATGGAGGGTCATCGTCGCTTGTTGACATCTGATGGGGACAATTATGTCATCCAGCCTGCATCCCCTCATGGCGTCCAGCCTCACTCGAAGCCCTTGTACCTCCACACTGGTGGAGACGATGACTATGACACCATTTATTTGTCAGATTCAGTCACTACAGGGTTGCGTCGGGTCCAAGAATTTTTTAAGGAGGACCCCATCAACAAGCCCCGAACTGCACACTACTCCCTCCGTCCCATAAAAAGTGCAATTCTAGTTTGTCTAGGATAAATTAGTGGTGGCGCGAAAAGACTCTAGTACCCCTATTTTTTAACTACATGCAGTAAGTTTTGGCATGCAAATCAGATCTGATTACTTAATTAGGCAAGTAATTAGATCTATTTTCTAGGATTGCACTCTTTGTGAGATTTTTTTTTCAAACGCTAGGATTGCATTCTTCACGGGACAGAGGGAGTATGTCGGAAGAATTGTTGATGATTGACTCAAGAACTTTAAGGAGCCTCTCCCTGCTGACTTGACAAACCTCATTTCAGATCTCCGAAATCTGAAGAACTATCTTTCGGGCAGATCCAACTCAACAGTCTTTGGGGAGGTTATCTTCGCAGGGGAGAAGGCCAAGGCCGAGGCAACTATCGAGGATTTGAAGAAGGCTAGGGCTGATATGATGTCTGAGTATGTTTCACTCAAGAAGAATGTGGTCTCTCTGAAGAAAAGTAGTGAAGGCTTTGCTTTGAAGGAGCAGCTGTGCCAAAAGGAGATTGACGAGCTGCAGGCTCAGCTAGAGAAAAAGGAGAAGCATCGGGAGGAGTTTCGCCTCCTTAAGACCCGTAATGACGCTCTTGATTCATTTTTGTAGGGTGACTAGGCATCGATCATTGGTGGTGCAATCAACTACGTGAGGGAGTTGGAACAGCTGCTCCAGTCGCTCGAGGTCCAAAAGAGCATCAAGAACAACCGGGGCCGAAGCAGGTACGGGATGGTGGAGGTGTGCCTCTTCGGGAAGCCCCTAGGGTTCCCTGTCGACGCGTCCACAAGGTCGTTCTAGCGAGCGTGCTCCGAACCGCGATTCCCTGTCGCAAGTCTCGAGAGAGAAGCGGTGACGTTGAAGGAAGCGCCGATCAGATTCTATTGGTGCTCGGGGGCCTCGCTGAGGGGGCAGAGATCACCGCCGGCAGAAGCACCGCCAGAGAGTTCATTGGTGAAGAGCACGATTGAGAAGCGGCCTCCGAGGGACCCGCATCGTGTAGGATTTGGGCCAGTTCCGAGGGAGATCATGGTGCATTCACCGCCACCGGTATGTGAAGGAAGTGGCGTACTAGGGAAGACTCCATGGGAGGGGACACGCGGCAAGCAACAGGTGGAGGAAGGGGGTGGTGAGACTTACCCAGTCGGTGAAGGGACTGCAATAGACTTTCCTCCGCTGAGCCAGCGGAGGGTAGCCACCCCATCCTATTCACCTCCCACCCCGCAGATCTTTGAGAGACCCGGGAACCCTAGACCGGAGGGGGCATCATCATCATACCGCAAACAAACTCGTTCCAATCTCAAATTGATAGGTTCGTCGGGTACTTCAGGAAGCAAAAGTCTGTCCATTGATCTTACGCTGAGGTTGTCCGGGTCGAGCCGACTCAAGGCTCCATGGTGTACCCCGTGGCGAATCGCGGTGGGGGGAGGAGAGATGGGTTCGGAGCAGGCCGCAGCGGCCGTGGCGCCAGGCGCACGGGTGGAAGAACCTTCGTCTGGCAAAGGACCGGTGGAGGCCGTGTAAGGATCGGGGAAGGCAGATCCAGTGAAGAAAGGAGGGCTCAAGATGATTTCTCAAGGGAAGAACAACGAGGGGAAGCTGAGATGGAAGTTGAGAGTAGACAGGAAGGACCAGTTCGGAGGGAGACAGGATCTTCATCCAACTGGGAGAAAGCTGCAGGGTATGAGAAGCAGGAAGAATCACAAGATCCGGAGCGGTGGGATTAGGAAGGTGGATCGTATGGGAGAGACTAGGTAAACACCAATAATCAGACCTCTGGTGCCCAGGATCCAGGGGTTCAATGACCTAGGGTGGGATGCAATTTCTGTGGTTTGAAGAATCATCCAACTGAGGATTGCAAGAGGAAGAGTGCTTGTGAAATTTGTGGGCTCAACAACCATAACACATATAACTGCATAATAGAACCGCTATGGAACATGAGTCCTGAGCTGTGTGCTGCACAAGTTCACAAGCAGAGCTTTTTCTACATAGATGAGCAAGTTGACCAGAGGGTATTAAGAGAGAGGGCCAGTACATGTATAATCACTGTGATAGAGGGAGAGCTCACAGCCAAGCAGATAGAGATGGAGTTCAAACACATACATAACAATGATACCTGGAGGTGGAGTGCCAAGAAAGTGGCTGATAAGATATTCACTATGAGATTTCCATCTTCCAGGAGGGTGCATGAGTATAGCAAGTTTAAGCTTGAATGAAAAGTGTTGATGCACAAATCACTGTAGAACCTTGGCCATCCTCAATTGGTGCAAAAGGCAAACTGTAACAAGCCTGGTTCAGGGTGTCAGGAATACTTGTGGATCAATGACGCATAAAAACCATCGCTAAAGTGGGGGGGGGGGCTGGTGGGAAAAACTATAGCAATTGATGAAAGCACCAGGCTCAACCCAGAGCATGTGAGGATAAAGATAGCATGCAGGGATGTTGATGTTGTCCCAGAATCAGCAGAAAGTACCCTGGGTTTACACATCTTTGATTTCTTCTTTGTGAAAGAAGACAATGAAAAAGAGCAAGGGGGAAATAGAAAGAGGAGATCAGGGTGGAAGGATCTAGGTATCAGCCAAGCCCCCAAAGGATTAAGACTCACCATGATCAAACATGAAAATCTAGAAAATTTGTACTTGAAGGGAACCCATCTAAATTCAGCTATGAAGGATCTGGTAGGAAACAATCTGGTGGGTCCTGGTCAGCACCAGAGAAAATCAGGGTTGACAAAGGTGTTGTGGTTGGAGATATGAGTGAAGAAGAGGCTATTCATGCTGCTAATTACGAACCTAGTGAAAGTAGTAGTCATGACTATCAGGTGAAATTTGGCAGGATGTTGGGGGCAGTTAAATCATCTAAGACCAATGAAAAACTAAGGCTGGCAAGATGTGAGTACCCACAACAGATTGGAGTTAATGTCAATCAAAAGGTGGATGGAGGAAGAGGAGGAGAAAGTTGAAGAACATGAAGACTTAACCAAAAAAGTACAAGAGGAAGTGTTGACTGCCAACAAGGGTAAGATAGATGAGAAGACATCAGAAGGGATTGATCTGACTAATAAGCTGAAAACCCCATGTGATGCAATGAGAGAAGGGCGTGATGAAAGAAGGAGGAGTGAAAGAATTCAAGATCAAGCCGAGGAGAAGGAGCATGGGGGCACACCACACCAAGGGGGTTGGTAAAGGTAACACAAACTTCACTAATTCTTTCTTTGCTCTTAGTAATCAGGAAAGAATTGGTAGATCCCTGGATATGGGTGTTGTCATCAATAAGAATGATTATGTGGCTATTGATATTCTTACTGAACTAGAATTGTCTAGGCAATCTTTGCATGCAAAATCTCAAATCCTACTTGAATCCAATGAAGAGAATATGGAAGAGAAAAATGTTTTTGAGGAGGAAAATAGTGAAGAGGAGGACAACCTCTCTGAAATTAATGGTGTTGTGGAAGGGAACCCATCTGAGTCAGATGGATTTACCATGGTTACCACAAAAAGAGCAAAGAAATAGTCAAAAAGGCCCTCTTTATCTGGGGAAAAAACCCAAGAAAACCACCAAGGAAAACCCTTGTGTATCTAAGAAAGGAGGAAGAGGATCTCATGGAGACCTTGGGACCTCTAAACCCTCCTTACAAAATAAGAAAAAAGTTAAAAAAATGAGAGGCATAAGTTGGAATTGCAGGGGCATAAAAAAGGTGTTGCCTCTTTCCTAAGAAATCTAATTCTGGAACACAAGTTTCATTTCATAGGCCTGTAGGAGACCATGCAGGCTGATATAGAAGACAAAACACGTATACAAAATTGACCCAAACCGTGATTACCTTTGGAAATGACTTCTCTCTAGGGGTACATCAGGTGGGCTGCTGAGTGGAATAAATATATAAGTATATGATGTTAGAATAAAGATGAATTTCTGGCTAAAATGGTTGGGACGATAAACAAATGCAAGGAACCTTTTATCCTAGGGGGGAGATTTCAATATAATCAGATACCCTAGTGAAAAGAATAAAGGAGGTGTGCATAGACACCCAGATGTGTTCAATGCTATCATAAATTCTTTTGAACTTGATGATTTGCAAATGACAGGTGGGAAGTTTACTTGGTCAAATAACCAAGAAAACCCCACTCTGGAAAGACTAGATATTTATCTAGTGAGTAAATCTTGGGATTTTTTTCCTATGACCAATGTATACAAACTTCCAAGAGAGATATCTGACCATAATCCCTTGATTATTTCTTTAAACACACAACAATAGATGAATCACCTGAGTTTCAAATTTGAATTGTCTTGGCTAAAACATCCTGACTTCCTAGAGAAAGTACAGAAAATCTGGAATAGAGACTGCCATGCTGACTCAACATTTGGCAGGATCCAAACCAAATTAAAAAGATTCAAACAATTTTTTCAAAGGATGGGGCTTCAATGTCCATGGGAAGAATAAGAAGAGAAAGACCCAATTCAGACAAGAATTGTCAGAATTGGAACAATTGGAGGAGGAATGCTTGTTATCTTTGGGTCAATTACAAAGAAAAATGCAAATTCACACCCAATTGCTTAAAATATTAGAAGAAGAAGAATTATACTGGTATAAGAGGTCTGGCTACATGAAGGGGATAACAACACTGAGTACTTCCATGGTGTGGCCAATGGGAGAAGAAGAAAAAATACCATACTGTCTCTTACCAGTGAGGAGGGGGTCATCGAAGGTGATGACAATCTGCTAAAACATGCAATAGATTATTATAAAAATTTATTTGGTCCTGGACAAGGCAATGCTTTTCCTTTGGACCAGGAGATGTGGAGAGAAGATGAGAGAGTGACCATGGAAGATAATGAAAGCCTAACCAAAACATTCTCTGAATCCGAAATAAAAAATGCTCTATTTCAAATGGAAACTAATAAGGCTGCTGGGCCTGATAGTATTCCCATAGAGTTCTATCAGAAGTGCTGGGAGATTATTAAACATGATATCATTGAGATGTTTGATGACTTCCATAGAGGGAAGTTGGATGTGAGCAGAATTAACTATGGGGTGATTACCCTGTTGGCCAAAGTGGCTGATGCTGAGAAAATCCAGCAGTACAGACCAATCTGCCTACTAAATTGTCTATATAAATGGATAACCAAGGTCCTAACCATCAGTATGGAAAGTGTAGCACACAAGCTAATACTGCAAAACCAAACTGTCTTCATGAAGGGGAGGAAAATCATGACATGAGTTATGATCTTACATGAAGTTCCTCAGGAGACAAAAAGAACACACAAGTCTGGGATTGTACTCAAACTAGACTTTGAAAAAGCTTGTGACAAAATCAACTGGGATTTCCGTTTTGAGAGTCTCAGGATAAGAGGGTTCAATTTGAAATGGTGTGAATGGATGAAACAAGTGGTCACTAGTGGGACAGTGGCTGTTAAGGTGAATAACAAAATTGGCCCTTACTTTGTAAGTAAAAAGGGTGTGAGGCAGGGTGACCCCCTATCACCCATTCTCTTTAACATGGCAGCGGATTGCTTGACCAGAATGGTGAGGAAAGCACAAGAAAACAACCTCATTATTGGGCTGGCTGATAATCTGATACCCAAAGGAATTGCAATACTACAATATGCTGATGACACCATATTGTGCCTCAAAGACGACTTTGAGATAGCAAGAAACATGAAGTTGTTGCTATATGTGTATGAACTGATGTCCGGGCTCAAAATCAATTTCACCAAGAGTGAAGTCGTGATGGTGAATGGGAATGATGATAGAAAACTGCAGATTGCTGAACTTTTCAATTGTCAGCTTGGAATATTCCCTATCAAATACTTCGGAGTACCTGTTAGTCCTAGTAGGCTACATGTAAAAGACTGGGCTCCCTTGGAAGAAAGAAGTGAGAAAAAGCTTGCAATTTGGAAAGGGGACACCATGTCCATTGCTGGTAGGACAACCCTCATTAACTCTAGCCTATCTGGCTCCTTCATATACCACATGTGACGAGGCCCTAGACCAAGGCCTACCACAACCACTAAAAAACGTAGTACGGACTGACACACCATGTACTTAGCGGCCTGTACAGCGAGTACTATGCCCCCGAGTACCTGACAGCCCGTACGACCAGTTTCCGCCAGGGCTGGGAGCTTGACGGACCATACAAGCAGGCGCTCCTCTACTCCGAGTGCATGGCGGCCCATCCAACAAGATCTGAGTACTTGGAGGCCCATACGACAAGTCCCCAGCTACGCAGCAGCTCGCACGACAAGTTTCCGCCTCCTTCTCCGACTACTTGTTCGCACGAGTAGTTTCCGTCCCCGACGAGTCCAGGCTTCGCGGCGAAGGCAACCGTAACCGGGGCCCACTCCCGATATCCCGGGATATCCGCGCACGCTCACCCACGCACCACCACGTGTCGCTCCCTCCACGCCGGGTCGCACTGACATGGCATGTCCGGTGTCAGAAGACATGGCCGCCCACTGTGCCACGGACGGCACAGTGCGCGCCACCTGCTATGCTACGAACGACATGGTGTAGGCCACTCCGTCCACACAGGGGCCCCCACAGTACCCGGGAAAGACGCGTTCCTACCCTGCTGACGAAAGTAGGGTACAGAGCCTACAACCTACGCCGACCGGACTACTCGAAGACTGGCCCGAGAAGCCCCGGAGACAACTACTCGGAGTCCGCGATTCCAGGAGGCCAACAAAATCGCCAATAACTTCGCTACAGTGCCTCGCCGCTCCCGCCGCCTCACCATGCCGGCCCGACGTGGAGAAGGACGCCCTACGCTGTAACCTAGTTTCTATCCTCGTTTTTACCCCCGTAGGCCTCTCCCTTGCAACTATAAAAGGGAAGGAGGGGGTCACATGTACACACGCTTACACTTACGCTCACACACACTCGATCGATATCTCATCTCATAACACCCTTAGTTGTTCACACCCATTCACGTACGCAGAACTCTGCTACAAGAACCCCGTGCACGCGCACCAGGGACTTGGGTGCAGAGACCCTCTCCCGATCAGTTTGTAACCCCTACTACAGACATTTGAGCATAAAGAACACTCCCCCTCAGACTGGATGTAGGGTATGACTCTTGAAGGACCGAATTGGGCGACCAGAGAGGAGGGGGAGTGAATGGGAGCCGATAAAAATTCTTCCTTAAAGTCGAACTCGGCCTATGCCCCGATTGCCACTCCACGAATCCTTGCACACAAAGGAAGCTCCAAACAAGACTCACACAAGCCTAGAAGATCACGAGAGAAGGCTAGGAGCAAAGAGCGGAAGCACCAAAGTAATAATCAAAGAACTTGATCAAATCTGGAACGCACCTGGCGGACCGTCCGAGGTGTCCTGGCTGACCATCCGCGATGGCTGCGCGGACTGTCCGTCAGGTCTCCGCGGACCGTACGATAAAACGACCAGAACCTCCAGTAGCACATCCCCGAAATTCGGACTGTCCGTGGTGAGCACGCGGACCGTCCGCCAGAAAGCCCTCCACGCGGACCGTCCGTGGAACCACCGCGGACTGTCCGCCAAACGCTTCACAGCCAAACCCTGGGATCCAACCGGATCGAAACGAAAGCGCTCAAGAACAAACGACGAACACGAAGAACAAGGGACGAACCCTAGCCGCGCGGACCGTCCGCCAGGCACCCGCGGACCGTCTGCCAAGCACGAACAGAACAGAAAAAGCTCGAGCTCAGGAGTCAACCCAACCTTTCCATCACCGGATCTCCCAAACGGTTGAAGCTCTTGAGACAAGATTTTGGGGAGATGTAAAGCATCACACAAGGATGCTATGCCCCAAAAATCTCGACTCCTAAGCCACTAAAGCACCGGGAATCGCGGATCAACCGAACCACCACCATGAACTCGGGCACCAACCACTAAGGCTCTTCACAGCGTTTGAGGGGTCAAGATCACACACAAAGATGCGCAAGGCATCCACCCATGATCTCCTCAAAGAAATCCGTGAAGAAACGCCTCTAAAATCACGAATCGAGCCAAGAACGAAAACTCCCAAAAATAGTCCCAAAAATGACACGAAAATCACAGAGGACTAGGAGATCACCGGGACGTCGAATGCTTCCATACATCCAGAGGTCAGATTCTGTACAAGAGTCTAGCCTAAGGCATCCAGAGGGAAAAGAAGATGTTCAGAGAAAATCTACCGGGGGAGAAAGCCCTAGAGTCCAAGAGAGAGAGATGCCATCCACCTCTCCGCTATTTATACGAAGTCCATCGGAGGGAGGTAAATGACCACGCTACCCGTACTGCTTGAAATGAAGATACAACCCCTCAGGGGCATTTTGGTCAAGTCTTCATCGAGCGGACACGCTTCCACCGCGGCATTGCTTAGCTTCGACGCAAGCCCCGCGATCACGCCACGTGCCCCCCGCCTCGAAGCTTCCCAAAGCTCCCGGATCGCCGTCTCCGTCGCCTCGGGCCTCCAGGCTTGGTTTTGCGGCCCAAAGCAAGAAACCGTCCACCTGATGGTTTTGTGGGCAAACCACCAAACCCCGCGTGCAAGCTTCGAGCTTCAACCGCTACCTTGCACCGGCCCATGTTCTCGACTTCAGCCCGCCAGTCTTGCACCGCACGGCTCGCACTTGACCCCATCGGCCACCGGGTCCATCGAACCAAGCCTACTTGCCACTCCATCACCCGGAGGCCGCCACGGCTAAGGCCTTTCGCGCTTGTTCTTCACCTGTACCGACACGAGTCAAGCCGCAACCTGTACCTGCACACTTAGCCAAGCATCAGTCCACACAACGTTGTCAATCACTCATCACTAAGGAGCAACCCTCCACTGGTCCTCGGACACACCTGGTCCTCAATCTGCCCCTTGATGAGTGCATTGACAACACCCATAGTAACCATGATAGAGAAAAAGAAAAGAAAAGAACCACGAACACAAACCTCCCAAGCAAGTGATCCAAAGCCAAAGAACAAGCGAAAACGAGATCACTCGCCAATCCAAGTCTCGGCCCCCTAAGACAAGGGCAACGGCTCGACACAGCCGAGACAAAACAAAGCTCTCAAAGAGCACACCTCAAAGCACAAAACTCAGGAAAATCAAAGGAGCTCCCCCTGCACATATGCAAGCTCCCCCTGCACGTATGCAAGCCCCCCCTGAGCAAATGCAACCTCTTCTTCTCAAATTTTTCTCCTCACATGCCACATCTCACACATGCATACCAATTTTGCATAAAAACTCCCAATGCATGAAAATTCTCCCCAAATGCATGTGTATTCTCCCCCATATCATACAAAACTCTCCCCCTTGTTGACAATGCATGAATCAAGGTATATGAAACTCTTCCCCTTGTTTTCATGAAAAATGCATGTCAAAGTATATAACTAGTCTACCAAGCTTCTCAAATATACAAAGAGCACAACAAAATGCTACACATGAGACATGGAGCAAGCAAGGTAGACATGGTGTATCTAGCACATTGCCATCAAGAAGGTAGAGACATATAAGCATGTGACATGGCCAAAAGTAATTTTAAGCAATTTTCACAAGGAAACATGCATCTCATGAGCAAGATCCTACCCATACCAATTTGAGCATAAAGGCACTAGATCATCCAAAGTTTATGCAAGATCACAAATTCTCATTACAAGATCATTATAAACGCCCACAAGCTACTCAAGTCATGTTAAAGCCACCGAGCCATGTGTCTACTTCTTAAAATGAGACTTCTCATGGTAGACAAGCATGCTACGGTTTAGCACCCAAGATATGAATATCAAACCATAAAAACATGATTAGGAGCTCATTTTTCAAGCATAAGGTAATTCATTCACCAATTTTATTTTCAAGTTAAACATGGTACATGAAGTGCCTTTGCGGCAAAAAGAAGCTTATGCTCCTCCCCAAGCAAGCAAAAGGGCTAAACATTTACAATGACAAAAAAGTCTTTGACCCCAAGCAAAGAGAATATGATCCTCAAGCACAAACTGAGCATGATATAAGCATTTAAGCACAAAGTGAGCATAGACAAGCATCTACTCATGAGAGAGGCAATTTTATAATTTTCATAAACAAAATGCTATCTCATCATACATATATGGCAAAACTAACAAGAGCATAGCATTCATATCCACAAGCTACCAATCATGCACATATCTCATCCATAGCACATCAATGATCAATGTATATAAGAGAAGCTCAATCCTAGCTCAAGTGATCCAAAGATGGCTATCCTACCAGGTTTTGTACAGAAAGTAAAATGCATGAAGGAAATGCAACAAAATGCAACATATGCTACAAAGTGAGCTCCCAGGACCAAAGAGGCAGACAGCAAGCAAAACTAGCAAGCTCCCCCTAAACACATGCATAAGGGCCAAAGAGCATACAAAGCTCACCCAGAGTACATGTCATAGGACAAAGAACAAGCGAGCTCACAAGCTCCCCCTAAACACATGCATTAGGACCAAAGAGCATACAAAGATCATCCTAAACACATGCGATAGGGGAAAGCCTCAAACTAAAAAGGGCAACTCGCAAAGACCCAAAGAAGCACCAAGAGCGACTAGCTCCAATACATACCTGAAATGCTCCTTTGGTCAACACTCGTCCATTTCCCCAAAAGTGATGTGCACCAAAGACACCACGGGGATGAGGCTGGAGAACCATCCCTTCACTCCGGTCATGAGACAAACAACCGGAGTCAAACCACCAAATGTTCTCCAAGCCTTCCACTTGCAAAATCAAAAATGAGACCGAGAGCGAGAAAACGTCTCAACACTGGGGTTAGCAAAGAAGGAGTCAAACTAGTGTCGAGCTATTTGCTCAAAAGTGGGGTTAGCAACATCACACCTATCGCGTCCACCAAAGCTACGACCACCACGCTGAAGTCCCTCATGTCTCGCTGGAGGAGTACGGTCACCACGATAGGGAAAACGTGGCCCATAGCCCCTTTGAGGCTTAAAGCTGCTACGGTCTCTCCCGTCCTCATATCGACCAAAAGGTGGAGAACGTCCAGGAAACACACCACGCTCAAACCCATCACGCCTATCCCTCTGAGAAAACACACCTCCACCACCACGTGTGGGGACTGTACGCACAAACCCGTCACCTCTAGGTAGAGGCACAACACGAGGCTCAGGCGCACCACGAGAAGGGCGGTACGTGTCCTTGTTTGCCATCTCCCTAGCAAACCTCTCATCCCTTCTCCTCCTGAAACAAAACTCCTCCTTATGACCATCCTTCCCACAATAGTCACAATGAAATAGGATTGGCCTTGGTTTTGGGTTTCCTCTCGGCAGTGGATTCTTCTCTTTCTCACACCGCTCACTCAGATGGTTGTTTTGTGGGATGGAGCTGTTTGGTATCTCTCGCTCTTTCTTACCACCGCTTTCACAAACCTTCCCAAAACCCAAACCATGGCCATCTGCTCTCTTAAACTTAGCCACCAACTTCCCAAGTTGTGGCTCTTGTGACCTCAACCAACTCAACAACGTGCACAACCCATCATTCTCATTCTGTAGCTGATTAACCATTTGTGCAAGCTCTAGATTTTTCTCGGCATGCAAATCACATGTAGCACAAGAAGTAGCAACAGGAGCTTTCAAAGCAGCCTCAAGAGAAACAATTCTAGCATGAGACTCATCTAGTTTATCAAGCAAAACAGGGCAAGATGTGCAAGCACCAAGCAAAGAATTCCTAGACTTCATCTCATCAAGTTCAGCCCTAAGAACATCTAGTTCCTCCAACTTAGAGGCATGCTTCTCCTTGAGCATGGTCAAATCAGCCAAAAAAGCATTGCAATCAGTGCAGTCCACCTCATCACTAACAATAGGAGAAGCCTTAAGAGCATCCAAAGCTAGCATGTCATCTAGATGCCTAGCCTCTAACTCAGCTACCTTCTCTCTAGCTTCCTCTAAAGAGACTCTAAGTTCTCTTCTCTTCTTCTTAGCCTCTCTAAGCACCTCATCACGTTTATCCAGCAAATCATTCAACTCCGCATTCTCCTTAAGCAGGAAAGCAAGATCAGGGGTTACCTCTTCCCCAGAGTCGGAGTTGACGTCGGACTCATCCTTTCCACTCTTCTTGCTTGACTTGCTGCCGGTGCTGTGGCCCATCATACAAAGGCCAGTGAGGTTCTTGAAGGAAGTCTTCTTCTTCTTCTTGCACTCGTCGTCTTCTTCTTCACTACTCGAGCTTGAAGATGTGTCCTCGGAGTCCGAGTCACTTAGCTCCTCAATCTTCACTCGAGCTCGTGCTTTCTTCTTGTCACCACCCTTCCTCGATCTCCGCTCGTCCTTGTCCTTGTACTTGTGCTTGTGTTCACGCCTTGAGTGGTGTGTGTTCTCGATCCTCGGGCGGTGCTTGATCTCATTCTTGGGCTCGACCTCCTATGGACATTCGGCGATGTAGTGTCCCTTCTTGCCACACATGTAGCACGTCCGTGAGATCCTCCTCCTGTTCACACGGTCCTCGTGCAACTTCTCAAACTTCCTGGTCAGCAGCGCCAGCTCATCCTTTCCAAGCTCATCAAAATCCTCGTCTGGCAAGGACATAAGAGAAGACAGAGAATACATCCTGGAGGATGGGTTAGCATTAGTCCTAGGTCCAGAAACTAGAGCACGACTATGGGAGACAGTCGGTCTCTCATCCTTGGCTCTCAGGCCACGATCAACCTCCGAGGACCTGAGCTTGGAAAATAGCTCATCAAGCGAAAGCGTATCATACGCACTCGACTCCTCAATGGCCTCGATCTTGGCTTCCCACACAGACCTATCTAGGGCATGCAAAAGCTTGATAGCTTGATCATGATCTGTGTATGGGAGCACTGTCACATTGGCCCTCATGTTGTTGACTATGCAAGTGAAGCGCTGAAACATAGCATCGGTCGACTCACCGGGGAGATGAGTGAAGTTCTCGTACTCTCTCCGGTAAGTGGTAAACATCCGGGCTTGCACTTGGGCATTGCCAACATAAGCATTCTTCAACTTGAGCCAAATCTTTCTCGCCACATCCTCTCCGTACACTCGATCAAACTCTGAGGCACAGAGAGCACGGAACAAGTAATCAACGGCCTTGCTGTTGGCCTTAAACATGTCCCGCGATCCTTGAAGCAGAAAACTATCTGGGATGACATAATGAGGATTCTGAGTGACCTCCCAGATAAAAGTTCCCTTCCCTCGCAAAAACGCGCCCATGGGCCTCTCCCACATCGGGTAATTCTTGCCATCAAAGTGCGGAGGACCCGACCCCTTGCCGTAATCGCCCATCTTTGGATCTTATACTGGTTAAAATCATGAAGATCCGTAACCGGCTTTGATACCAATTGAAGGACCGAATTGGGCGACCAGAGAGGGGGGGGAGTGAATGGGAGCTGATAAAAATTCTTCCTTAAAGTCGAACTCGGCCTATGCCTTGATTGCCACTCCACGAATCCTTGCACACAAAGGAAGCTCCAAACAAGACTCACACAGGCCTAGAAGATCACGAGAGAAGGCTAGGAGCAAAGAGCGGAAGCACCAAAGCAAGAATCAAAGAACTTGATCAAATCTGGAACGCACCTGGCGGACCGTCCGAGGTGTCCTGGCAGACCGTCCGCGATGGCTGCGCGGACTGTCCGTCAGGTCTCCGCGGACCGTCCGATAAAACGACCAGAACCTCCAGTAGCGCACCCCCAAAATTCGGACTGTCCGTGGTGAGCACGCGGACCGTCCGGCAGAAAGCCCTCCACGCGGACCGTCTGTGGAACCACCGCGGACTGTCCGCCAAACGCTTCACAACCAAACCCTAGGATCCAACCGGATCGAAACGAAAGCGCTCAAGAACACGCGACGAACATGAAGAACAAGGGACGAACCCTAGCCGCGCGGACCGTCCGCCAGGCACCCGCGGACCGTCCGCCAACCACGAACAGAACAGAAAAAGCTCGAGCTCGGGAGTCAACCCAACCTTTCCATCACCGGATCTCCCAAACGATTGAAGCTCTTGAGACAAGATTTTGGGGAGATGTAAAGCGTCACACAAGGATGCTATGCCCCAAAAATCTCGACTCCTAAGCCACTAAAGCACCGGGAATCACGGATCAACCGAACCACCACCATGAACTCGGGCACCAACCAAAAACGCACGAATCGAAGGCTCTTCACAGCGTTTGAGGGGTCAAGATCACACACAAAGATGCGCAAGGCATCCACCCATGATCTCCTCAAAGAAATCCGTGAAGAAACGCCTCTAAAATCACGAATCGAGCCAAGAACGAAAACTCCCAAAAACAGTCCCAAAAATGACACGAAAATCACAGAGGACTAGGAGATCACCGGGACGTCGAATGCTTCCATACATCCAGAGGTCAGATTCTGTACAAGAGTCTAGCCTAAGGAATCCAGAGGGAAAAGAAGCAGTTCAGAGAAAATCTACCGGGGGAGAAAGCCCTAGAGTCCAAGAGAGAGAGATGCCATCTACCTCTCCGCTATTTATACGAAGTCCATCGGAGGGAGGTAAATGACCACGCTACCCCTACTGCTTGAAATGAAGATACAACCCCTCAGGGGCATTTTGGTCAAGTCTTCATCGAGCGGACACGCTTCCACCGCGGCCTTGCTTAGCTTCAACGCAAGTCCCGCGATCACGCCACGTGCCCCCCGCCTCGAAGCTTCCCGAAGCTCCCGGATCGCCATCTCCATCGCCTCGGGCCTCCGGGCTTGGTTTTGCGGCCCAAACCAAGAAACCGTCCACCTGATGGTTTTGTGGGCAAACCACCAAACCCCACGTGCAAGCTTCGGGCTTCAACCGCTACCTTGCACTGGCCCATGTTCTCGACTTCAGCCCGCCAGTCTTGCACCGCACGGCTCACACTTGACCCCATCGGCCACCGGGTCTGTCGAACCAAGCCTACTTGCCACTCCATCACCCGAAGGCCGCCACGGCTAAGGCCTTTCGCGCTTGTTCTTCACCTGCACCGACACGAGTCAAGCCGCAACCTGTACCTGCACACTTAGCCAAGCATCAGTCCACACAACTTTGTCAATCACTCATCACTAAGGAGCAACGCTCCACTAGTCCCCGGACACACCTGGTCCTCAACTCTCCGGAGGCCCGAACCAGTATAATCCATTGTGTCTCTTGTGCCACCGTGCGGTTCCCGACACGCGATCGTATAAATTTACTTGCCAGTGGTAACAAACCCCGATAGTTGGCGCGCCAGGTAGGGGGCTTCGCGTGTCTCGACACTCACTCCAGGGTCCGCACGGCCCATCCACCAGCCTTTCTGATGGTGATCGTCACCGACTTGATGTCGGAGAGGTATGCTTGGGGCCAGCTCTGATCTGTTCCCAGCCGGATACGAGATCCTGTTCGGGAGCTTCAGGTTCGAGGCGACCGGCAACGGCTACCTCATGCGCATCATAAGCACGGCGGAGATCATGGGCGCGCCAGCACCAGCTGCGGCACCAGCCCCACGGTCACCCCGACTCAAGAAGCGCTCGGGCAAGCGCTCACGCCGAGCGCGGGCTGAGCAACGCAGGGCGGCGCGAGCCAGCTCCCCTCCGCGGGATGAAGCTGGCGAGCCGCAGCCTGCCATCTCGGCAGAAGGGTTCGCGCCACCTCCGGCGGACCAAACGGCGCCTCTCGCCAGGGAGGGCGCACTCGCACCGCCATTCCCCTGCGGGATGCGCAACGCGACTGCGGTGTACTCCTCGTCGGCAGGCACGGACCTGGGCTCGTACGAGGACCTCCCGAGCCATCTCCAACTGGCGACCCGGAACCTCGTCGCGACCTCGCCCGACGAGTTGTACCCCGACTCCGACATCATGCGCGGTTACGAAGACCCGCAGTGGGACTACTCCAGGCTCCGGGATGCTGACACCTTCAGGCGTTTCTAGGCGGTGGCGGACTATTGCTTCGGCTACTCCGATGACTCCGGCGCAGAGGGTTACGACCCCACGCGCGAGTGCTTCGTCGTTGGCAACGCTCAAGTGTCGGCCCAGACTTCGGATGGGGCCGTCCGCTCAGCCCAAAGCTCGACGACAGACAGCGTGTCCGTTGCGCAGGGTCAACCCAACGACGCTGCGTGATGAGCACGTCTAGACGAGCACGAGGAGGCACAGCGCCAGCTCTACGACGAGCGGGCTCAACTCCACCAGCAGCTCGGACAGGACCCGAACCCGACGCCTGCTCGAGTACGCGCGCGAGAAGTCCAGCAGCACATCATCAACGACGACCGCGACGTCGTCACCGGCACGCCCATCTTCAAGCGTGCGTCACGGAACATGGCGGCGGCGGCTTTTCTTCTCTGGAAGATCCCAGAGCCTGCCACACCCTAGGAGAAGGAGACACATCTGCAGCTCAAGACGCTCCTCAAGACAGCCGCCGTGCAGCAGGTGGAGAGCTCAGCCTCTCGTCAGCGGGGCTCGCAGGGGCGTGGACACTCCGAGCAGCGACAACCCGCAGCTCTATCACAGCAGCCGCACCGCTCTGTGGAGGTCAACGTTCCCGTCAAGAGCCGCCTCGGCCCAGACTGCGATGCACGTGACACCATCAAGGCTCGACAGAGGGTAGGCACGGGCCGGGACGACGACCACGAGCAGCAACCTCGCAAGGAGTACAACAAGCGGTGCGGTGGCCGCTACGACAGTGACGGGAAGAACGTCCGCAGTGCGCGATTTCCTCCATGTTTCCGAGCTCCGACCACCGTACCTAAGTACGACGGAGAGACAAACCCCAGTGTCTGGCTGGAAGACTACCGGCTGGCGTGTAATGCCGGAGGAGCGCGGGACGACCTGTTCATCATCAAGAACCTCCCGCTACACCTCGCCGACTCAGCCCGCACGTGGCTGGAGCACCTGCCCTGAGGTAGGATCGACAGCTGGACACAGCTGCGCGATGCCTTCATCGGCAACTTTTAGGGCACGTACGCCCGACCAGGCAATCCGTGGGACCTACGCAACTGCAAGCAGATGAAGTGGGAGAGCCTGCATGACTACATCCGGTGCTTCTCCAAGTGATGCGCCGAGCTGCCCAACACCACCGACATAGACATCATCTCGGCATTCCAGAACGGCACCACGTGTGGCACGCTGATCCACCGGATCGGGCGTAGGAAGCCGCGATCCACTCGGGAGCTCCTTGACATCGCCATAGACTACGCTAACGGGGAGGAAGCAGTGGCCGCTACGCTCAGCCCCAGCACCAGTAAGGGGAAGCAACCAGCAGAAGCTGATGAGGGTCTGTCCGCTCCGTCCAACAAGAAGAAGAAGAACAAGGACAAGCGGTACCGCGACGACAACCTTGTGGTCGCTGTCGACCAGAAGACGGTGAGGCCCAAGGGCAACCCGCCTAAGGACCACTTCGAGAAGCTGCTAGAGGCACCGTGCCCAAACCACGAGGGCCCAGTCAAGCACACGCTCGAGGACTGCAACCTGATGAAGGCCTACCATGCCGGCACGCTAAAGAAGCGTGACCCTACCCCGACTAGCAAAGGGGGCAAGGACAAGGATGATGACGAAGCTGGGTACCCTAGGGAAGACGGCGCTGTCATGATGATCTTCGGGGGCTCGACGGCGCGACCACCCAGGTGTTGGCGGTCGATTTCCGTCAACCTAGCCACATGTTTACCTTCTATGTTGGTATTAATTTGATATTCACACTAACGATCCTAACCCTCATTATATGTCAAGTTCGCACTCGTGCATTGTTTTTGGAGTTTATTGTTTACACAGGGATTAAGAGCCTAAACAAGGACTTCCGGGTAAAGTTCATCAAGGGTTTTACAAGAAGATCATGGACCCCGGAACAAGTCAAGATACAAGATGAACATGACTCAAAATGAACCAAGGACTAAAGCGTGAAGCCGAGAAGTGTCGAGGACCTAGACGGAATATGCGGGAGTTCATACGCAAAGCACCCTTATCTAAACTGTGAGGAAAATGACGTCAAGGACCCACATGCAAATCGGCAAAAGTTCTAGAAGAAACTAGAAGCGACGGGAAGGAAGCCGGGGCCAAACTGGGCCGAAATGGGCCCAGGTCGGCCGGCCCAGGCTGGCCGGCCCAACCCATGCTGGGCCCAGTTCGGCGCCCCCTTTGACCTAGGTGACCTTCGGGCTATTTATAGTCCCCGTGCCTCGAGCCACACAGGAAGCCATTCGTCATCCGTCGCCGAGGAGCAGAGAAGAGAGGGACACCATCCCGGAGAGGAGAGGGTCGAGATGGTTGACTAGGGGTTTCCTAGCCGATGTGGGAACCTTGCATGGAAGACCACGTCGGAGTTCTAGAAGCTAGGATCAAGATCATGGTAGGGTCCCGGTGGTGATCTTGTCCATGTATTATACTTCATGTTCAATTTGCAAGATTGAATCCGATTTCTAGCGATCAAGTGCTTTCAATACGATTTTGTCTTCACTTGGGTTTTCTTATTCTCCAATCTATTCCGTGGATAGATTGCATAGGATGTTCTTGTAGCCATGGTGGCTAGAGGTGCATACCTGACTTACCGAGCGTTTTCAACACGTTCCTCATGAACGTGCTCTTAGGTTCACCTACACAATAAGCGGGATATCGTGACAGGATGTTGATCACGTGTATGGTAGGTGCCTTTGAGGGTTGGAACGGAAGCCAAGATTTAAAGAGGCTTTTAATGAGATTCGTTTGCTTTATTCTTCTTGGTTTTGGAACTTCAACAAAAGACCCGATCCAATCTCTAGATTGGTTTTACCTTCCCTCTCTTTCTCTTGCTACCTCCGGTGTTAAGTAGATTAGATGTGTTTTCATGGTTCTTCCATAGATTAGATGCAAAAACCCTTTTCAAGATCAAAGTGTTTTCCGCTTATTAGATTGGATCTTGCGTTACACATTGTTCCACGGATTCAATACCTTGGGTTCACCACTCAAGGGAAGAAGGGTCCCTTGACTACGATAGGGGATTTGTCCGCTTGCATGTCCAAATGAACTTTGATACAACAATCAACCATTAACACTAGGCGCCAAGAGAAGCTGGTCCGACGGGAAGTCTACAACGCCGAGTGCGCAACGCCAACATATCTGAAGTGGTCGGAGACGCCGGTCATGTTTGACCGTCGCGATCATCCCGACCACGTTCCCAGCCGGGAAACTACCCGCTGGTCGTGGCGCCCTTGTTCAGTACCAAGCAGGTACACAAGGTGCTGATGGACAGAGGCAGCGGCCTCAATGTCATTTACGCCTCGACTCTCGACGATATGGGGATCCCACGGTCCCGACTGCGGCCGTCTAAGGCACCATTCCACGGGGTCGTACCCGGGATGGAGGTGGTTCCCCTCGGGCAGATCGATCTGCCCATCACTTTCGGAACACCCAGTAACTTCCGAAAGGAGACCCTCACCTTCGAGGTGGTCGGGTTCCCAGGGACGTATCACGCGATACTCGGAAGGCCAGCATACGCAAAGTTTATGGCCGTCCCCAACTACATGTACCTCAAGCTGAAGATGCCCGGTCCGAAGGGCATCATCACGGTGGGCATGTCGTTCCAGTACGCATACGAATGCGATGCTGAGTGTTTTCAGCTCGCTGAGACACTGATCTAGTCTGAGAAGCTCGCCGCAGAGCCCCTCTCCGAGGACCCCGACATCCCCGAGTCGTCTAAGTGCACGGCATGCTCTTTCGAGCCCGCCAAGGACGCTAAGGAGGTGGCCGTCGCTGACGATGGCTGCTCGATCCGTATCGGGACGACACTCGATCCTAAATAGGAAAGCGCACTCATCGACTTCCTCCGAGCGAACCTCGACGTGTTTGCATGGAAGCCCTCCGATATGCCGGGGATTCCAAGGAAGGTCACCGAGCACAAGCTTAACATTAAGCCCGGCTCAAAGCCGATCAAGCAGCATCTTCACCGCTTCAACTCCAACAAGTGCAAGGCTATCAGCGAAGAAATCAAGAAGCTCCTTAGTGGAGGGTTCATTCGAGAGGTGTACCACCCCGAGTGGTTAGCAAATCCTGTACTTGTTAAGAAGAAAAATGGCAAATGGAGAATGTGTGTTGACTATACAAGCCTGAATAAGGCATGTCCAAAAGATCCATTTCCATTACCACGCATAGATCAAGAAGTCGATTCAACAGCTGGGTGCGAAACCCTATGTTTTCTCGACGCTTATTCCGAGTACCACCAGATCGCGATGAGTCTGGCCGACCAGCTCACGACCTCGTTCATTACCCCGTTCGGTGTGTTCTGTTACGCTTCCATGCCATTCGGGTTAAAGAACGCAGGTCCACGTTCCAGAGATGCATGCGACGCGTCATTGGCGACCTCATCGGACGGCTGATCGAGGCCTACGTCGATGATATCGTGGTAAAATCGGAAAAGGTGGGCGACCTGATCCCGGACCTCACCGCGGTCTTCGAGAAACTAAGAGAGCACGGAGTGAAGCTTAACCCCGAGAAATGCGTCTTCGGGGTCCCCAAAGGCATGCTTCTCGGGTTTGTTGTGTTGGAGCACGGCATCGAGGCAAATCCCGAGAAGATCTCTGTCATCACGAGCGTGGGGCCGATCAAAAATCTGAAAGGGGTATAGCGTGTCACAGGATGCCTCGCGGCTCTCAGCTGCTTCAACGCCCGACTTGGTGAACGTAGCCTGCTGCTGTACAAGCTCATGAAGAAGTCAGACCACTTCACATGGACGCCCGAAGCGCAAGAAGCGCTCGACTCACTCAAAAACCTGCTCAAAAGTTTGCCAGTGCTCACGGCACCAGCGGAAGAAGAGCCCATGCTCTTGTACATGTCTGCGATGACTCAGGTGCAACAGAAGGACACAAAAGGTGCAACGACCAGTATATTTTGTGAGTGAAGTCCTTTCCGACTCGAAAACGTGCTACCCACAAATCCAAAAGTTGATTTTTCCTGTCCTCATCACCAAGCGGAAGCTCCGACATTATTTCAATTCGCACCCATCACGGTGGTGTCCAAATACCCGCTTGGCAAGGTCATACAGAGCCCAGAAGCAAAAGGAAGAATAGCTAAGTGGGCCCTCAAGTTGATGGGGTGGAACATCACATACGCGCCTCGCAGCGCTATCAAGTCGCAATCATTGGCCGTCGCCGAGTGGACGGAGGTTCAGACCCCAACGGCGCCCATCGAGCACGAGACGTGGCTTATGTACTTTGACGGATCACTCATGAAGGAAGGAGCCGGGGTCGGGCTTGTCTTCATCTTGCCCCTGGGCGTGCGTATGGAATACATGATCCGACTACATTTTGCGGCCTCCAACAATGTCGCAGAGTACGAAGCCCTCGTCAACGGTCTCCGGATCGCCCTTGAACTCGGGATTCACCATCTCGAGATCCGGGGAGACTCCGACCTAGTCGTGGGGCCGGTGATGAAGGAGAAGAATTGTTTGAGCCCTAAAATGGCCGTGTACTGCCAAGCGGTGCACAAATTGGAGGACAAGTTCCATGGGCTCGAGCTCAATCACGTGCTACGCAAGTACAATGAAGCGGCGGACACCCTCACGAAGGCAGCATCTAATTGGAAACCCGTTCCGCACGGGGTATTTGCCGGTGACCAGTACGAGCCATCCGTCTGCTCCGAGGAAGACAAGCTGCCAGAACCCTCAACACAAGAGGTCATGGAGATCGATGAGGTGCGCGAGCCCAACCTTGAAGACCTAGACTGGAGGACCCTGATCCTCGAGTGGATGGTGGAAGGCAAGCTGCCGCCCGATAAGGAGGAAGCCAGGCGGATTGCACGTATGTCCAAGTCGTACAAACTGGTCGATGGCGAGCTCCGACGAAAGGGCACCCAAGGCCTACTCATGCGCTGCATCTTAGCCGACCAGGGCAAAGAGCTACTGCAAGACATTCACACCGTCACGTGCGGGCACCACGCCGGTCCAAAGACTATTGTCGGAAAAGCCTTCTGACAAGGTTTTTATTGGACAACTGCAGTCGCCGACGTGACCCGGATCGTGCGCAACTGCGAAGGCTACCAATTCTACGCGCGGCAAACTCATCTCCTAGTGCAAGCACTTCAAACCATCCCCGTCACCTGGCCCTTCGCGATCTGGGGGCTAGACATGGTCGGACCTCTGAGAAAAGCGCCCGGGGGCTACATGCACGTACTTGTGGCCATCGACAAGTTCTCCAAGTGGATCGAGGCCAAGCCCATAACAAATGTTCGCTCCGAGGAGGCCGTCGTGTTCTTCACCGACATCATCTACCGCTTCGGAATCCCGAACTCCATCATCACCGACACCGGCACCCAGTTCACCGGCAAGAAGTTCCTCAAATTCTGCGACGACAACATCATCCATGTGGACTGGGCCTCGTCAGCCATCCGAGGACCAACAGGCAGGTGGAGAGGGCGAATAGCATGATCTTGCAAGGCCTGGAGCCACAAATTTTCAAGCGCCTCGAGAAGTTCCGGGCAACATGGGCCGCGGAGCTCCCATCCGTCCTGTGGAGTCTACGCACCACGCCTAGTCGGGCCAGCGGCTACATGCCTTTCTTCCTGGTGCACGGGTCGGAGGCGGTTCTTCCAACAGACATCGACTACGGCGGCCCGCGAGTCCAAGCATACACCGAAGAAGTCAACCAGGTCGCTCTCGAGGACGCCATCAACCAGTTGGATGAAGCGCGCAGTGTCGCCCTCCTCCACTCAGCACAGTACCAGCAGGCCCTGCGACACTACCACGAGCGCAACATACGAAGCCGCGAGTTCCAAGTCAGCGACCTCGTGCTCCGACGAGTTCAAAGCAATGAGGGCCGGCACAAGCTCTCCCCGCTGTGGGAGGGACCGTTCATCGTCGACCAGGTACTCCGTCCGAGAACTTTCAAGCTCAAGTACGAGGACGGCAGGGTCATCTCCAACGCATGGAACATAGAACAATTACACCGCTTTTATCCTTAAGCGAAGTTCTTTGTTTCATCTTATGATAATGCAAAACTTCGAACTGTGTTCATTTTTCGTGAGATGATATCTTCATGTTAAGCTTACATCTTTTACTCAAGTAGAACGCTTTAAGCCTGTTTTATCCCACGGGCAAGTCTCTGACTTGTTCGTGGGCTTGGGGGCTACTCGGGGCCACGACATCCCTCCCCCACACATTTTCGAAAACTTTTTGATCGAAAACCGTTTTCGGTTTGTCGCATGATCATCGCGGTACACCCGCACTTGCTAAGGAGATAGGCGACAACTCGCGCGGTCACAAGCCTGCGCTTGTCCGGGCTTCGAGTACTTACGCCCCCGCGGCTACGGTACGAAAACCCGCAAGAAAAGTTTACAACTCCGGGTTGTTTTCCTCCGCTCTTTCGGAAGTAGTTAGACAACCGTCTAAATGACTACTCTAAGGAGTTTTCTTGTTTGCAAAAACATGTACGCTCGATTGTTCTCCCAAATGTACTCGGGATCTACGTGTTTGGGCGGTGCTACTCTAAGGCTGAGCCCAGCTAGGCTGCCAAGTCCCTACACCCCCGCGGCTACGGGGCAAGGCACCACCGACAAGGTCTTAGGCTACATTACCTGGACTCGCTAGTCCTCGACTACTCAGAAAGAGGATAACGCGCAACAAAATAACGAACGAGCTCTTAACTCAGATCGAAGAACAATCACACATGACTTACGAGTTACTTACAAACATGACAAAATATGACCAAAAGCCCCTGCGAGGCTACATTGTTCCTTTTTACAGGCCCAGGTCATGCAGAGCATTGGCGGTCATGGTGTCGTACGCATCATTGTCGTAGCCGGGGCACCACCCTTCACTCAGCAGCTTCCAATCTAGCTCCGGATAGTGCAACAGGAACATGGCGACCACCTTGCGTGCCATGTCGCGAGCCACGACTAGTGCTTGCCGCCGAGTTGTTCCAACGGCGAGTGCTAGGCGGTTCGCCAAGGTGGGAGCGGGGCCGACTCCAAGATCCGTCAACACCTTCAGGACAGCTTGAGCCATCTTGTCGCGGATCGTCTGCACCTACGCGAGGGACGCCTTGGTGTCCTCGCACGACTTCCGTACCTGCTCGAGCTCCGTCACGGTTTCTAAGGAAAAGAAAGAAGGAGACAAGCGTTAATAGGAAACATCTCGACAATAAAAGGAAGAATGCGACAAGGGTATGCCTCATACTTTCCAACTTCTCGGAGAACTCATGGGCGAGATCCACCATTTGCTGGTACTTGACGAGCTGGGTGGTCACAAGGCTCTCCTTGTCCGCGACCTGCTTCGCCAAGCCGTCACAGGCCACGCGGAGACCTGCTCCCGCCAAAAAACAAGATAATGTCACAAGGTCAAGCAACTGCGCGTGGGGGGAAAATGTGAAGACAACAAGTCACAGGACGCTCACTGAGGATCTGCTCCTCGCGCTTCTGGGTGATCTCTCGAAGCCTGTCCTTTTCGGTGGCGGCGTCGCTGACTTGGGCCTCGAGAGCCGTCGCTCTCTCACGGGCCACCTGGAGGTCGGACTCGACCCGACCCACCCTCATCTCGAGCTCCACCTTCTCTTAGCTGGCAGCTCAGGCGGCAGCTTCGGTGTTGGATCGCAGCTCTGTTGCTGCCTTCTCCGCTTCGGCCAACTTCGCCTCCAAGGCGGCCTTCTCCTCCTGCACAGCAGTCACGCTGTCCTCCGCGGATTTTGCCCTCGCCTCGAGGGCCACGTGCTCGGTCGCTCTGCCGACCTCGCCGGCCGCCACGACGAGGCGGGTCGCGGCCAGCTGCGCCTCCAATTGCGCCTTCTCCGCTCAGAGTGTCTCGATGGCGCGGGACCTATTGGTGCCGCACCCAACGAGCTCCTAAGCCACAAAAGGTCTCACGATCAGCGAAACGGCAAGATTGGAGAACTCGCGGAAAAAGGAAAATGAAGAAATTAATAACTCACCCTCCCGGCAAGCAGGATCAGCTGTCGGAGCGCCCGCTCGCTCTGGCGCAGGCCCCTCTCGAGGTTCCGGCGCGCCGTGGACTCCGCACCACCATTGACGTCGAAGTCGACGGAAGTCTTGGCCCGCGTAACGGGCACCATCCAGAGCGGCGGCGCGTCCACCCGCTCCTCGGACGTAGATGGCGCCAGGCCGGAGTCCCTCGAGCAGTCTCCGACCTCTCGGGTTGGAGGCGGCAGCAACTCCTCCGCCACAACCAGAGGGAGGGCGGTGGGAGAAGGGGACTTCGGGAAGACGGCGACCTCTGGAGCCACCGGGGGAGGGTCGGCGCTATTCGACGAGGGGGCCGCCGACTCAACGGGGATGACGTCCACGATCATGACAACGCTTGTCACAGTTGGGGTCTCCTTGGAGTCAGGCACGACCTGCCCCACATCCGTGACGGCGTCTTCCGTTCCCACCAACAACTCGAGGGCTGGCGCCCTGACATCTCCTGCTGGCGCGCCCGCCCGGGGGCTGGCACCTCAGGGGTCGGCGCCTCAGGGGCGGGGTCCTCGGGGGCATCCTCCTGAGGGCCGCGCAGGCATCTCTCCAACTCGACCGCATGGGCTGAGAGCTCCTCTTCTGTGGGGGCGTCACCCCCCAGCCCCAGCTGCCCCATCGAGAGGTCGCTGCGAACGGGGCTCTCGGCGCCCCTCGGCGGGACCACTGCCTCCTGAGCCCCGGACCCTCCTGCCTCTTCGCCGATCTGACCCAACGGGAGAATCGGCGGCGGGGCAGCCGGCGGGGGCATATCCCCGACTACCTGTGCTTACCGGCGCAGCGCCCTCACAGGCGCTGACTTCATCGTGCTGGGGTCGGGGCGGCTGGAATGCAAGAACCGTCACGACAACGAACGACGCGGTAAACACATCTCTAAGCGAATCGGAATGCTAATCGGAAATTAACAAGTCGTAGCTTACCCTGACGCGATGTGGCGAGGCCGTTTCGAGCTCCCCGAGGTCAAGCTCAGAGTGGGGGCCGCCCGTTTACTCCCCGTAGCTGGAGCGGAAATCGGGGTAGGGTCCGGCCTGGACCCCGTAGTCTATCCCCCGCCCTGAGCCCAAGGCTGGGGAGAAGTCCTCAGCGCGGTTCTCTCTTCTCGCGATGAACACCTCGGCGGGGAATCCGACCTCCGACACGACTGGTCGCCCGAGGAGGAGCGATGCGAGGCCTCGCGCCCTGATGAACGGCAAACGGAGTCGCCACGTCGAGGGGAGCTCCTCCTCTCTGTGGGAGCACGACCACCACACTGGGAGGAGCGACTGCGCAGCTCGAACTAATCTCCCCGAGGAGACCGGGGTGGCGCCCACCGATTCGAGCTGGCCTCCACGACGTTTGGTGTGGGCTCCGACCCGGCGCGCGACTATGAAGGCGCAGGCGACCCATCGTCGCTCCACGAGAACTCGGAGCTCTCATCCCCGGTCCACAGCGGAGACTGCGAGGGTTCCTCGTCGTCGGAGACGTTTGCCTCTTGAGCACGCCGGCGTGTGGCACGACGGTCATTCCTCGACCGCTTCGCGATCTCCTTTTGTTGGTGGGCTTTCTTGCGGTCGGCCCGCCTCTTCTCCGCCGCGGCGGCTAGCCGGGTACGCGCTAGATCTTCCAAGAGTGGAGGCTGTGAAGGGACAACGTCTCGGTTCGCCATCTGAGCAAACAAGAAGAAATCAGAGCCCAGTACAAAAATCCCAGAACAAGTCGGAAATCATCAGAGAGCACTTACGAAGGTCACGGTTTCCGGGTGGGGAAGCATCGGCAGCAGGTCCGGCAGCGGCCAGAACACGTGGGGGATCCCGGTCGCCTGCGATACCCAGTGCTGGACCTCGTCCATCGAAGGCATGGGGTTGACCATCCCTGTCCCCGCGTACGGGGCCCGAGCGGATGTCATCTCGAAAAGGCGAAGGACCCGCCGCTAGAGCGGTACGATCCCCCTCTCGTGGTAGCCACCGATGACGGCCACGAAATCCACACCTCGGGCGCGGAGCGCCTGAAGCACGTTGAGACTGCTCTGAAAGGGCTGTCAGACCTGGTCCTTCTTCTCCGGCCCCCACTTCCACTTGTCCGGCGTGCGGTCGTACCAGTTGCCATTGTACTCCGGAAGCAGGTGCCGGGGGTCGTTCTTGAGGTAGAACCAGTCGTCGTGCCACCCACTATTGGAGCTCGTGAGGACGGTACGGATGTACTCATCCGACCTCCCTTGCTTCATCCAGAGCCCGGCGCACCCAATCGCCGCCGCGCGGCCTACATCCTTCAGGAACACGAACTTATAGAAATACCTGAATAGATCCCAGTGGGCCTCCTGGTCCAGATATCCCTCGCACAGCACCTTGAACGCCGCCATCTGTTGGATACCATTGGGGTTGAGGTGCTGAAGCTGCAGGCCGTACTCCTCGAGCACGGCGCGGGTGAACCGCCCCGCCGGGACGGAGAAGCCGCGCTCGTGGAAAGGCCACGAACGAGACGACGTACCCTGCCGGCGGATCGGGGGGGTGCTCGGTCCCGGGAAGCCTCCACTCCTCCACCCCGGTGCATGGCGGGAGCATGCCGTCGGCGACGAGGCGGTCGAGCTTGGACCAGGTCACGGCGGAAGGCGTCCAGTTCGACATGGCAGCAACGGTGGGGAACAAGCTCGAGACTGGAATCAACAGATGTGAGAGGGCGCGAGAGCGGAGGATGCAAGGGCAAGGAAGGAGCAGCGGTGGTGGAATGAGCGAGGAAGACGAAAGGGGGGAAAACCCCAACCGGCGGCCACCGTATATAAAAAAGGAGTAACTGTGCACGCAGCAATTAACGCCCGGGCCCGCCTCGGGCCACGTCTCCCATGCAACAAAGCGGCGTCCCTCAAAAGGCGTGCCTACCGGTGCCAACCGCGCATGAGCGTGCGGCCACGTCACCTGTGACGGGCCCACAAATCCACGACAGGCGCGAAATCTTCGCTGTTTACCCCATGACACACATTTTCTACGCGACGTGCAATGGCACGAAATCTCCGCGGCTTCAAATCACAATATTAACCCCACGCATAAGTCTCCGACTTGTCTGTGGGCTCGGGGGCTACCACCCGCGGGTGCGCTTGCGCGCCCCCGCCGGGAAAACATAACTTACCTCCTCATCGCCATGGCCACTAAGCCCGGGAGCGAGTCCCTGACTCCCCCACCAGGCTCGGGGGCTACTAACGAGGCCCTAGACCAGGGCCCACCACGACCACTAAAAAATGCAGTACATACTGACACACCATGTACTTAGCGGCCTGTACAGCGAGTACTACACCCTTGAGTACCTGACAGCCCGTACGACCAGTTTCCGCCAGGGCTGGGAGCTTGACGGACCATGCAAGCAGGCGCTCCTCTACTCCGAGTGCATGGCGGCCCATCCAACAAGATCCGAGTACTTGGAGGCCCATACGACAAGTCCCCAGCTACGCAGTGGCTCGCACGACAAGTTTCCGCCTCCTCCTTCGACTACTCGTTCGGACGAGTAGTTTCCGTCCCCGACGAGTCCAGGCTTCGCGGCGAAGGCAACCGTAACCGGCGCCCACTCCCGATATCCTGGGATATCCGCGCAAGCTCACCCACGTGCCGCCACATGCCGCTCCCTCCACGCCGGGTCGCACTGACAGGGCCTGTCCGGTGTCAAAAGACATGGCCGCCCACTGTGCCATGAACGGCACAGTGCGCGCCACCCGCTATGCTACGAACGACATGGTGTAGGCCACTCCGTCCACACAGGGGCCCCCACAGTACCCGGGAAAGACGTGTTCCTACCCTGCTGATGGAAGTAGGGTACGGAGCCTACAACCTACGGCGATCGAACTACTCGAAGACAGGCCCGAGAAGCCCCGAAGACAGCTACTCAGAGTCCGCGATTCCAGGAGGCCTACGCCATCACCAATAACTTCGCTACAGTCCTCGCTGCTCCCGCCGCCTCACCATGCCGGCCCGACGTGGAGAAGGACGCCCTAGCTGTAACCTAGTTTCTATCCTCGTTTTTACCCCTCGTAGGCCTCTCCCTTGCAACTATAAAAGGGGAGGAGGGGGTCACATGTACACACGCTTACACTTACGCTCACACACACTCGATCGATATCTCATCTCATAACACCCTTAGTTGTTCACAGCCATTCACGTACGCAGAACTCTGCTACAAGAACCCCGTTCACGCGCACCAAGGACTTGGGTGCAGAGACCCTCTCCCGACTAGTTTGTAACCCCTACTACAGACATTTGAGCATAAAGAACACTCCCCCTCATACTGGACGTAGGTTATTACTCTTCGGAGGCCCGAACCAGTATAATCCCTTGTGTCTCTTGTGCCACCGTGCGGTTCCCGACACGCGATCATATAAATTTACTTACCGACGGTAACAAACCCCGACAACATGTCTATGTACCTTCTCCCTAAAACAGTATCAGACAGGCTAGATAACCACAGAAGAATGTTCTTCTGGCAGGGTGGAAGTGTGAAAAGGGAATACAAATTAATACGATGGACTGTGATTTTTGCAAAAGCAAAAAAAGGAGGGTTGGGGATTAAAGATATCAGGAAAATGAATATAAGCTTGTTGAGTAACTAGTGGTAGAGATTAGAAAAGGAGAAGGGGTTGTGGCAAGAACTTATCAAAGCAAAATACCTCAAGAAGAAAACTATCAGCACTGTGAAACACAGGCTGGATGATTCCCCAGTGTGGTCTGATCTTTAGAAAATAAGATCTGTATACATGAGGGAGAGGAAAGTAGAAACTAACAATGGGAAAAAAAACACTCTTCTGGAAAAGACCCATGGTTGTTTGAGGAATCAGTGGATGTCACTTCACCCACACTGTTTGATATGTGCACTGATAAAAATTTAACAGTGCATCAATTCCTGTTGGCTAATGGCCAAGTCCACTTTGATAGATGGCTGCCCCCTTTCCTATTTGAGAAATGGCTTAGGAATGTGGATTCAGCCTATCAATTTAGATTCCAGAACAAGGAAGATAACATCAGCTGGAAGTGGGGTGGGGTGGGGTGGGAAGAGAAACTTTACTACCAAATCGGTGTATGACTACTTAACTAGTGATGAAGCTGGTAACTCTTTCAAACACATATGGAAATCAAAGATTCCATATAAAGTAAAGATCTTTACATGGTTGTTTGAAAACAATGCAATATTGACAAAAGATAACATGATCAAAAGGAATGGGCTGGCAACCCATCTTGTGTGTTCTGTTCACAGGTTGAAACTGTTGATCATTTATTATTCCAATGCCCAGTAGCCAAATGTGTATGGGGGTGGTAGGATCCTGTATGGGGACAAACACCATTACTAAAAACATTTTTCAATACAGGCAATGGATTCATGAAATTTTGCCGGGAGGAGAAGTGATTTATCACTTTGGTTTCGCCACCATCTATTGGGCAACATGGAAATGTAGGAATAAGGTGATATTTGACAAAGTGTTGATCAGACACTCGGCTAAGATTATCATGCATGTGTGTGCGTTTATGTCTTATTGGTCAGGTCTTTGTAATGCAGCGATCTAGGACCAGGTGGCAGATGAGGTCGAGACGATGCTGGCTATCTCATACAGGCTACTGGCCAGGAAGAAGACGCTAGCCGCTCCGATGCTACCTGCGCCACAAGATGACCATATGGATGACGGTGAGAACCCATGAAGGAAGAAAGACAGAGAAAAAGCTAAGCCCAAATAATGAGGCTGTTGAATATTTGTTGCAAAACTGTTTGTCTGTTGTATGGTGGGAAAAGAACACTTGAGAAGAGCTGAACTTTCTCTGTATCTCCCTTAGGATCCCTAGGGGCTTTTGCCAGTTTCTGCTTAGCCTGAGACAGGTTAGGGTAGATGATCTGGTGGTTTGCTAGTTTCTTCCTTCTTCTTTCTTACATCTCTGTAAACTCTCTAAAATTTCCGTTCATGGAATGTAAATGGGGGCATACCCTCGATTCAAAAAAAAGACCCGTAATGACGAGCGAGTCTCAGCCAACAATGTCGTTGTTGCAGAGGCCTCGGTCGGACTAGGGAAGATAGATGGGTGTTGCACTGCGATTACAGCTTGTATGAAGAATACTGCTGCCCGTCAAGAGCGCCTCGCCACTGAAGGTCCTCCCAAAGTTGCTGCTGTCTTGGCGTACTCCTGCAATCCCAACTAGCATCATGGTCGGCACTTCCCTAGATTAGCCGAGATGAGTAAAACAATAATGAATCACTTGGTCTTGACGAGTCTTTAGACATTGAGTCAGGGGCACTCGTTGTGCTCTGTTGACGGTCAATTTCCGTCAACCAAGAGCACTTGTTACACTTTGGTTTGAGCTTTGAATTATAACTAACCCGCCACTAGGCACACTAATGATGTAACAAGTTCACACTTGCATGTGGTTTTTGGAGTATGTTGTTTACGCAGGAATTAAGTACCTAAATGAGGACTTCCGGGAAGAGTTCATCAAGCACTTTATGAGAAGCTCACGAAGCCCGGCACAAGTCAAGACACAAAGTGAACATGACTCCAAATGACCCGAGGACCGAAGCATGAAGCTATGAAACTCCGAGGACCCGAACGGAAGATGCGGGAGTTTGCGCGCCAAGCACCCTTATCTAAACCGCGGGGAAAACGACGTCAAGGACCCACATGGACTTCGGCAAATATTCAAGAAAGTGCGAGAAGCATCGTGGAGGAAGATGGGCCTGAACCGGGCTGAAAAGGGTCTGGGCCGGCCGGCCCATGCCGACCGGCCTGGGGTGTTTCGGGACCGGTTCGGCCTCCCCTTTGACCTACACGCTCCTCGGCTCATTTATACCCCCTGCCTCCGACGACCGCCAGATCGAATCATCAGAACTTGGCGAAACCTAGAAGTGAGCACCGGAGGGAGACGACGGTGGCGGAGTCCTCGAAGTTGTCTAGGGGATGGCCTAAGCCAACCCTAGCCGCCATGGCCGCCCTGCGTGGTTGTGCCATGGTGGAGTTCCGGAGCTACGCATTGATCATCATAGGTATGGCCTCGGTGGTGATGGTGTAATGTATACTTTCATGTGAGCAATGATAATCTTGTCATCCGATCTATTAAGCGATTCCATGTCTCCATCTTTACTTTCTACCTTTCGTGAATGTGATTTGATCCTTAGTCTAATACATGTTTAGACTATATAGAATGCTCTATGTAATCATGGCGATTAGGTTTAGCATGTCGACCCTTCATGGTTTGTAGACACGTTCATGTTTGGACTTGCCCCCTAGATCCCCCGTTTCATTAAGGGAGCATCGTGACAGGGTGATTTCCCCTGAAAGAGCGGATGTCTTCAGGAGGTAGATAGGAGTTTAAGGATGCTAGTAGATGAGATGCTCGATTCGTTGCTTGTTTGCCCACTACAAGAAATGTGTGGCTTTGTGACGTATTTAGCATGACAATACGACATTATGTCATTATATCATTCATTTTATGACATTGTGTAGTAGCCATTTCAATTTAATGACAATAAAAAATGGTATGTCACAACATATGTCATACATGTAGTCCAATATCACCCAATGACGATAGTTGCTATGTCATAAGGCCCATTTGTTAATGTCATAAATACATGACAAAAAGCTGGATGTCAAAAAATATTTATTGAATTATTTTAAAAATTTCTTTGCAGCGTTGGCATCCCTAATGCCACGTCAAAAATTGGTTTTTCCCTTTTCTTTATTTTATTTACGTCAGCCCAACTTATTTCTTTAGGCCCAAAAGCTGTGTGTCTAACTGGCATTTGAAATGGACCCTAAATAGGCCACAACCTGACGCATTAGGCCCAACTTCCACGCCTCCCGCAGGCCGCAGCCATCCCCGCGGTGCAAAAATTGTAAAAAGTGTGCCCACGAGGGTTCGAACCCGAGATCGCGTCTTTGACGAAGTTGAGAGCGAACCACTAAGCTACGCAGTCACTTGTGATATCCAATGCGCTCTGTCCTATAGAATACGCATATCTGGTAGTGTAGGCACGTATCAAACTGGTCCGCTCGTACCCAGATCGGGGAATCAATCATCCGCCCACGGCCCCATCCCAGGGCTCGTCCGCTCCTATCGCCGGTGAGCTACGCGGCGCACAGCCAGCAATCGTCGAGGGGAGTGCCCAGCGGCCGGCGGTCGGCGGTCGGAGAGGGGAGCGGCTCGCGCCCGGCGGCCGGCGAGGGGAGCGGCTCGCGCCCGGCGGCCAGCGAGGGGAGAGGCTCGCGCCCGGCGGCCGGCGAGGCGTGCGGCCAGCGGTGCTGAGGGGATTACCTCACGCGCAACGGCGGACGAGGCACACGGGCGAGTAGCGGCTCGCGAGGTGCGTGGGCATAGGCGGCGAGGGGAGTGGCCAGCATCCAGGGCCAGCTAGGCGCGCGGGCGGCGCGAGTCACGGCGGTGAGGCGAGGCACACGGCTAGCGGGCGGCGTGGAGCAGAGCAGCCCGCAGCAGTGGAGCGGCTTGGCCTCTGGCCGACTGGTGTTACCAGCACCATGGCTGGATATGATCTCCGTCAAGCAGTGGAGCGCCCTTGATTTGTTCTGCTCAGAGTGCTAGCTTACGACAAAAGGTACAATCTTGCATCATCTTAGTTCAGAGAATTTGCTTACTGCTTTGTGCCAATTGCAGATAATAGTTTGAAATATGTAAATTTTGTCAAATGTTGTGTACATATTGCATATAAATATTGACATGTCACATGTTTCACAATTTTTGCTGAAGTACCATATATATGTAAATTTGTTTGACCAAGTGTATCCCATGATTTGGTGCAGATGGATAGATCTTGGATCAAGAGTAGGATGTTCAGCAAGGAACACATGGATGGGGTGAAAGAATTCATGACATTTATTTCTGAGAGATTCAATGATGATGAAGAGATACTCTGTCCATGCCGTGGATGTTTGAATCGGGTTCACAAACCTAAAGGACTAGTAGAGGATCACTTGTATATTCATGGGATGGCTACTACTTACACTAGATGGGTACATCATGGAGAAACATTGGAGGTTGTACCACAAGAAATTGGTGACCATGTTGATGAACATACTAGTATCAATGAGGATTTAGGCATGAATGTGGATGAAGAAAATGACGCTCATGATGGAATTCATGGTATGGTGGAGGAGCTGTACGCAGCCGAGGAGGAAGGTAAAAGAAAGAAGTCAATGTTTGCAATTCTATTTGAAGAAATGAAGCAAGAGCTATACCCTGGTGGTGAATGCTCAAGGTTTTCTTTTGTGGTGAAGTTACTTCACATCAAGTCATTTTACAGAATTTCTAATGTTGCGTTCACAGCGCTACTGAAGGTGTTGTCATCAACATTCCCAAATTGCTCTATTCCAGCAACATATGAGGAAGCAAAGAGACTTATCCGTGCATTGGGGCTCGGATATAATTCAATCCATGTGTGTCCAAATAATTGTGTTCTATTTCGGAAGACCTTAGAAAAAAAAGATGTTTGTCCGATTTGTGGTGCATCAAGATGGAAAGACAATGGTGGAAGAAAGAAGATTCCTGAGAAGGTTTTGCGACATTTTCCTTTGATCCCCAGGTTGAAGAGAATCTTTTCTTCCAAACGAATGGCAGAGGAGGTGCAATGGCACCAGCTGAAGAGAAAGCCAGTGGACAATGAGCTTAGCCATCCAGCTGATGGTGAGGCATGGAAAAAATTTGACGAAAAGTATGAGTGGTTTGCAAAAGATGCAAGGAACATCAGACTTGGCCTTGTTACCGATGGCTTCAATCCATTTGGTAAAATGAGCTCCTCTTATAGCATGTGGCCAGTGTTTGTTATCCCGTACAACTTTCCTCCATGGGTATGTGTAGAACAATAAAACTTTATCATGGGCCTGCTTATCCCTGGTCCAGAATCCCCAGGAAAGGACATTGATGTCTTCTTGGAGCCACTTGTTGAGGAGTTGCTAGAACTTTAGAAAGGTGTCTCTACTCTTGATGCAATTACTGGCAAGAAGTTTGATCTACATGCTGCTGTAATATGGTGCATTCATGATTATCCTGCTTTAAGCACATTGTCAGGTAGAGTGACAGGAGGTTATTATGCTTGTGTGCATTGTGACAAAAACCCTTGCTCCGAAAGGATAAGGAATAAGATATGTTATATTGGTCATCACCGTTTCCTTGATAAGGACCATTCATGGAGGAGGAGAAAGGTGTTTGATGGTAATGTTGAAAGGCGTGATAAGCCAGAGAAATTTACCATGGATGAGCTGATGGAGCAACTAGAGAGGGTCAAGGATGTCAGACCCGGAAAGCATCCTGAGAGCAGAAAAAGAAAGCGTGACTCAGAGGGCCAATGTTGGAAGCGAAGGTCATGTTTGTGGGATTTGCCGTATTGGTCAAGTTTGAAGTTGCAGCATAACCTTGATGTGATGCACATTAAGAAAAATATATGTGAGTATATCCTTGGTACATTTCTAGGCATTGCTGGGAAGTCAAAGGATAATATAAATTCTAGGCTTGATTTGGAAGATATGGGCATTAGGAAGAATTTACACTTGATCCGTGAAGGAAACTCATATACTGTTCCCCATGCCCCCTACGTAATGACTAATACACAGAAGGAGGCTTTTTGTGACTTTTTGAAGAGTGTAAAATTTCCAGATGGATATGCTTCCAACTTAGGAACATGTGTTACTGCAGATGGATGCAACCTCCAAGGACTGAAAACTCATGATTGTCATATTCTTCTTCAAAGGATTATACCTGCTGCTATCCGTGGAATCATGCCCCAGGACATATACGAAGCACTTGCTGAATTAGGCAATTTTTTCCAGCAACTTTGTGCAACAACTTTAAAGTTAGATGTGTTGGAAAGGCTGAAATCGGACATCCCGGTCATTTTGTGTAAGCTTGAGAAAATATTTCCTCCTTCTTTCTTTAATGTGATGCTACACTTGGTTGTCCATTTACCTGAAGAGGCGATTCTTAGAGGTCCAGTACAATATGGATGGATGTACCCAGTAGAAAGAAGGTTGTTAACGTTGAAACGGTTTGTGAGAAACATGGCAAGGCCTGAAGGGTCCATTGCAGAAGCATATGTTGCTGCTGAGTGCTTGACTATTTGCTCGAGGTACTTTGATGATGATGTTGAGACACGACATAATCGGGAAGGAAGGAACAGAGAGCGTCTCCCTGTTGTGAATGGAGACCTATATGTTTTCCAGCATGGAGCTGATCTTCTTGGAGCACCAAGACTTACATATCTTGAGCATGATTATGAAAAAATGGTTTGGTTTGTACTAAACAATTGTCCGGAGGTTGCGCCATATATTGAGTATGTCGTCCCATCTAGCTACTATTTTCATTATTTCTTATAACTTAATTATTAGCTCTAATGTTTGAATTAACTATCATTTTCAGGATATACAAGAAAAAGTTGGAGAATGAAGGTTGTCCTAATGTTGAAAAAACTCTTGAAAAGCAATTTTCTCCCTGGTTTAAGAAGCACGTGAGTTTTATCTCTACTAATTTATTTCGTCATTTTCTTTCTGGTTTAAGAACCAAACTAAGAGATCAGAATTAATAAAGAAAGTTCACTATCAGAAAGTGGATGCACCATTAATTCTTAGATGAGAATCAAATGGTTAATTTTAGAACAAGTACGGATATCAAATAAGCCAATAGTACCATCACCAGAACCTGCATATTGTAGGTAACAGTAACTATACAGTCTTTGCAATGGCTGCTATTGCAAGGGATTCCATGAGACAGAAAAGGGTAAATAACCTGTAATGATAGTGTTGCCAGCAGGGTTGACTTTAAAGGAAGTAATATACTGTGGCAGAAATATGTTAGTGCTCTGTTAACCTCTAAAAGTCTCACATAGAAATAAAAGGAGAAGGTACATACAGAATCACCATATATATGCATTCATTTTTTAATGTTTTTTCTGCTGTTTAAGAACCAAATGTTTTGTGCAGATTACAAAACTTCGTTATGTGGACGGACAAGACATAAATGATGAGCTATTTGCACTTGCATTTGAGCCAGATCTGCAAGTTCGAATTTATTCAGCATGTCTTGTTAATGGTGTTCGATTCCACACTATGGACCGAGAGAAAAATAGAAGAACACAGAATAGTGGAATTATGGCAGAGGGTTCACATGAAAACCAGGATATTGACTTCTATGGTTCCTTGAAGGAAATAGTTGAGCTTAGATACAACGCAGTTTTGGGTCGAGATATGACAGTGGTTTTATTTCGATGTGATTGGTTTGACACTCATCGAAAGAAATCCCGAATGAAGGAAGATAGGTTCTTCAAGAGCATAAACCATGGCAGCTTGTGGTACAAGGATGATCCTTTTATTCTCGCAACACAAGCAAGAAAGGTATTTTATTTGTTAGACACCAAGTATCGCGAGAAATGGCGAGTTGTTCAAAAGTTTTCACATAGACACTTGTGGAATGTGGCTGAAAATGACAATGAGAATATACCCAATGGCGCAGTATTGTCCTACCAAGACGATGTTTGTGAAGGTGTCCATGTTGAACTCACTGAAGGATGTCTTGAAAATGAGCAACCAAACTTGTGGTTATTGTGTTCCTGCTGCTATGCTTGTGGCAGGTAAGCTTATTGCGCTGGAATGCTGGTTGCACAAAACTTGTGGTTATTGTGCTGGTTGCACAAAACTTGTGACTTGATATGTATTGACCTGGTGGATGTATATGCAATGGCTGATATTGGAACCAAATGTTAAATCTGATTCAAATGTGTAATTGTGTGAGCTGAATTTTGTGAGCTCAAAAAATTGTGCTGAATTATGTGGGCTCTAAAAATTGTGCTGAATTATGTGGGCTAATAAAAAATGGGCTCCTTTTGTAAAAATAAATGGGAAAAACATTACAAAATAATGGGCTGGGTTAGCCAGCAACAGCCCAAATAAAATTGGCCAAAAAAATTTGAAAATTAAATAATGGGCCAACAATCAGAAGCACAAAATGTATTCTGGCCCAAGAAAGGACTGAATGTTATCGTGGGCTTTAGCAGGCCAAATTTCATTTTGTGACGTTTTCCCAAGTCAGCGCCACGTCAGCTTTGATCCTACGTGGCATTTGCTCATGTGGCAAGGTATAGAATTTTGTGACAAACAAACTAATGTCATACAATTATATGACACAAAATCCAATGTCATAAACTTGTGACATTACATATACAGACGTCACAAAATAAATTTGTGACGGTGGCTTTTTGACGTTTTGATTTTCGTCAACTAGATGTCATAAATCTAAAATTATGACATAAATTCCATATATTATGACATAATAAAATGTCAAAAAGCTATACATTTCTTGTAGTGGCCGGAGCTTCAACTAGAAGACGCTAAGCCTAGCTACCCCTTCGGTGGAGCTTTACCTTAGCTGTTGTTCATGGATGCGATCGACCTTGTGCCATAACTCATATACATCAAGGTTATCCTTTGTATGCAATCGACGCTTCATGTTAGGTTAGATTGGCTAGATAAGGTAGAGATCCTTAGCGGTTTGCTTCCGATCCTTGGATTGACAAACCTTGGGGGACCCTCCTTGGTGAAAAAGGCACCAAGTCACTGGTACGCTTGCGGTGAACTTCCACACGGTTTTGAACCGTCAACATGCTCCCTAAGTCGGTTGAGTCGGGGTGTTTTCAACAACTTCGTGTGATTTCCCTTTTGTGTGACACAACAATTGTGCTCATTCCTAAGGTGTCAAAGCCCGAGCATCTAACAAACTTTAGACCAATCAGCCTCTGTAATGTGTTGTACAAAATTGCATCTAAAGTATTAGCCAATAAGTTGAAAGGGTTGTTGCCAAATATAATTGCAGAAGAGCAAAGTGCCTTTGTACCCGGAAGGCTGATTACTGATAATGTGTTGATAGCCTATGAATGTATGCATTCAATTAGACGGTAGCATGCTAAAACCCCCTTTTTTGCCCTCAAGATTGACATGATGAAAGCATATGATCGAGTTGAGTGGAACTATTTGTAGGGAGTTCTTTAGAAGCTGGGCTTTGCACAGAGTTGGATTAACAGTGTTATGCGCTATGTCTCCTCAGTTCGCTACTCGGTGAGAGTGAATGGAGAACTTTCAAAGACTTTTATACCGACATGGGGATTGAGGTAGGGATTTCCTATCAGCCCTTACCTATTTTTGCTTTGTGTTGAAGGCCTTTCATTTTTATTGAAGAAGAAGGAACAAGCAGGTGATATAAAGGGGGTGAGAAATGGTGTCTCAGGACCAGCTATATCGCACCTTTTATTTGCCAATGATAGTATTTTCTTTACATGTGCAAATGAAAGATGTATTAATTCTTTGAAATATGCTTTTCAGACATAAAGTGGAGGCTCGGGCCAAAGAATTAATCTACAGAAGTCCTTCTTGTACTTTGGTGACCATTGTTCTGCTCATATTAAAAAAGGGTAATGGATTCTTTGAATGTGCATAATGAAGCTCTCCAGTCCACTTATCTTGGTATGCCAACATATGTGGGTCAATCGAGAATGAATGCTTTCAATTTTATTTCAGAATGTATGTGGAAATGTATCCATAGGTGGACTGATAGGCCAATGTCTAGAGCAGGAAACGAAGTCATGCTCAAATATGTACCACAAACCACCTCAACTTATGTCATGAGTTGTTTTCAGCTCCCTGATGGCATTTGAAAGGATGAGGACAACAATTTCAAACTATTAGTATTGATCTCCACCACTTGACCCAAAGGCTAACTGGGTCCTTGACTTGGCTCCCTGATCGGGGGAGCCCAAACCCATTAGGGTTGCGGGCCCTATCGCGCAGCACCCACATAAGGGAGGTAGGGGCCACGTGGGCACGTATGCCAAGACAAGAGATCTCCCACTTGCCCCACCTCCGTGACCCTACTGATTGAGGGGTGCTGCAAGGCCGACGGGAAGCGCCGCCGCCCCTGCGTCTGCGCCGCCGCCACTACCCCTCATCGACGGTCGCCACTGCACTACGCAGCAACGACGGTCTTCATCTACACCAATGAGGTCCATCCTCTACTTCCCTAACCCCGGTCAGTGTCACTCTCCCTCTCTCTCTCTCTCTCTCTCTCTCTCTCTCTCTCTCTCTCTCTGTTTTCTCTTTGTCAAGACATCAAACACAATGTTGTACTAGTACACCCACCGATCTACACCTAGTTGATCCGCAAGGTCTAACAATGGTATCAGACGCCTCGATCTAGTGTGTAGATCGAGTTGTTAGGGTACGGAATAGGCACCCCACACCACCCGCCACCACCACCAGCAGCACCACCACCACCCTCCACCACCATCACCAGCGCCACCACCACCACCGTCCCGCCCGGCCGCCACCAGCACCACCACCACTGAATCTAGGTGCCGCAGGAGAGAGAGAGAGAGAGGAGGGAGAGGGAGAGAGAACCTCCAGATCTTGCCACCACCACGAGGAAGGAGGTCGCGCCTACCGCCGCGAGCCTCCAGATCTTGTTGCTGGCAGCTGCCGTGAGGAAGGAGGTCGCCCCGGCCGCCGAGGGGAAGGAGGTCGCGCCCGCTGCCGCGAGCCTCCAGATCTTGCCGCCGCCGGTGAAGTTCTCGTCGTTGCCGCCGGATCAAACCACGCCACTCTTCGAGATGCGCTGCCGCCACCCCTCACCCCGCTGTTGCTCCTTACCGCCGGTGAGGGGCGAGCGGAGGGGCAAGGGGAGGGGAGGCAGAAGAGGAGGGTGCTGGTGTCAGGGAGAGGAGGAGAGGAAGGCGGCCGTCGGAGGAGGAGGTGAGGTGGCGCGGGAGGGGAGGTAGTGCGGCAGGAGGGGTAGGGGAGGCGGCGGAGGAGGAGGGAAGGTGCTGCGGGAGGGGGAGATAGGGTTAGGGGTCACCGACGCTTTAAGTGGGAAGGAGGTGGGTTGTGGTGGGCCGACGGGATAATTGGCCGCCTGGCCCAATTGTTGCTTTGCCGAGAGCCCAATAAATGGCTCTCGGCAAAGATATTATTCTAAAAAATATTGCAAATGCATTTAATTAGTTAAAAATAGCAAACAGATACAAAATATTTCTAAAACTTAACATGACACCAATTATGTTGTATATTACTTATAGAAAAGTTTTTGTAGTCAAACTCAAATTTGAATTTCTCTAAGACTCCAACCTAGTGACATTAGTTCAAATTCTTAGAAACTTCTCGTGAGATGTTCTGGTTTCCAAACAGCGTACGTGTCCAAGTGTTCAAAACATTCTCAATTTTATTACACAACCTCCACATATGATATCATGAGAACTTGCCAAATTTTGTGATTTTCAAACTTCATTTGACTTTTATACAATTTTAAAACCTTTCTACCTCACGACCTTCATCATGATCAGAGAACCAAATGCCGGAAATTTAGTTTCATTTCATGTCATGGTCTTAGAGATGTCTTATGAACATGAATATCATTTTTTTCACCAACTTTACTCTATGATTTCATGCACTTGTAGTTCATATCGGACGTATACGAAAAAAATTACCTAGAATGATATAAAATTGTTAAATATAGCAAAAACAGCTAAAATTATGTCAAATTTGAACATAAGTTTTGTATATGTGTATGTTGACGATACAAAAAGTTTGAAGCTAAAGAAAGTGATTTTTTTAAATTTTTTTGCTGTGAGCCGAACAAATGCACTCGGCAAATATATCTTTGCCGAGAGCCAGATCCGGAATCCGGGCTCTCGGCAAAGAGTTTTTGTCGAGAGTTTTTTGTGAGGCTCTCGGCAAACCTCTTCTTTGCCGAGAGCCCGAGGGGTGGCTCTCGGCAAACCCCAAGCTCTCGGCAAAGAGACGGATTCCGATAGTGACGAACATGGTTGTCGTGGCAGCGGCACACCAACATATTATATACTACACACACAGTAATATCTATGCCTTGTTTCGTTGGAATATACGGTGGATTTCTGTTGTCGACATTTCCTAACTGACCAAACGAGGCAGTAGCTAAACCACACCTACGTTGATTCATCAGCAGATGTGGTCGCTGATCTCCTTTATGAATCGGGAATCGATGCGGCAAGCATCTCACACGATCACACACTACACATCTACGGATCTACCTAGCTACCGAGGTGAGACAACGACGACAGAGGTAGCAAAGCGTGCCGATCCTGGGGAAAAGTCGTCGTGGCTGAGCTGGTGGGGGACTGGGGGTGCAGGCGACGCTGGCGGGCTGACGGCGATCACCCACGAACGGCCGGACGTGTCGGTGGAGGTGCTCCCGCCGGGGTCGCCCAACATCACTCGTGTCGGCGCGTCTTCATCGACAACAACGCACTCGTCACCAGGACCCGCGTCCTCGGATAGCCTACTAGCTGCGCCGATCGGCCGAGCTCAAAAGCTACCGAGACACGTGTGTCTCGTGTCTACGACTGTGCCACCACGAGCCTGGGGCTGATTGGTTTTTGCTTCCCGACAGAACGTGACTCGCATGGCAGAGCCAGGCGACAGTTGATGGCCTTGCACCGGTTCTCTCTACCCTCATACATCGTGTGCGCTCCCGGCAGCTTGGCCCGACGAAAACTGTTGATTCCTGCGTTTCTTCCGAGCATGACTGCGGAGGGGTATCTTGCACCACGAGAGCCTGGCTCAGCCACTAGCGCAGGCAACCAATCACGCGAAAGACGCATGCCGAGAGCCTCGCCGGGCTGTAGTCACTAGTCAGTCAACCAATCAGGCCCATGTAGGGTCATGGTGTGTAATGGAATAAACACCTACTACTGCTGTTGGTGAACGTTATAAACCGAGGTTATCTCAACTCCAAAAGTCCTAATGCAACAATGTACTTCTACTATGTTTCACCCCAAGCCACCGCCTCTGAGCGGGCGACTAGGGTTTCTCCGCCGCAGGTGTCGATCTGACCGGCCCCTCCGCTCTAACGGCCTCTTCGGCGTTGGAGCGGGTGGGGGCCGGGGCTAGGGAAAAAATTTTCGCTCAATATATCACGAAAAATCCGAAATTTCGCTTTTATCAGAAGGGGCAAAAAAAATTTACCGGTCAAAATTATTATTTTAATATTTTTTCAAAATAAAATAAATTCAAAAATAAAAATGAAAAATTCTGATATTTCTGATATATCGTTATTATCGCCAGGATGCGAAAAAAATTTCTACCGAAATAAAAAAAACCCTGGCCGGGGCGGGTCGACGTCCGGTCTCGTTTGTTATTTCTAGAGTGAGAAGTCTAGTAGATTAGGGCTATTCCCCGCTGTCGTCGGCGATGGAGTTTAGGGTTCCGGCGGTGGTGTTGCCACCGGTCCGGCAAATAAAGTTCCCGGGTAGCGGCGGATGTTGTATGCTTTTGTGTCGGTGAAATTTCGACGTCAGGTGTGTGTGAGCTCTTCGGTCATCCTCGTGGGTTTGTAGCTCTTCCTCGTTGCTGAGTTTCCTGGCGGCGGAGGACGTATTTTCTGGTCGTCGGTCTTCGAGCCGGCGGCGGTGGATTTTCTTTCAACAAAATCGATCTGGTTGGTGATTTGGGCGATGGATGTTGCGGCTGTTCCAATGCCTGGTGTCCCTTGGCGGAAGGAAAGGTGGACATGGATCGTCGTGGTGGTGTCAATGGCGAGCTGGAGATCGGAGATGAGAAAGATGAGATTAGATCTTGAGTACTCAATTGTATTTTTTTTCTTTTTGGAGTTCCGTTTGTAATAGAGGAGGATGTACTACTTGATGTTTAATATATCTTCCTTTTCGAAAAAAAATAATGTACTTCTGCTGGGGAAGAAGACTAGGCCTGGGCAAAATACTCGATACCCATTACCCGTACCCGAATTGCCCGAACCCGAACTCGAATTACCCGAACCCGAGGTACCCGATCCCAAGTTCAGATAGTGACTGTGATTACCCGAAATTAGTTTGGGTAATTCGGGTAATACACTTCGGTACCCGAACTACCCGAAATTTGCCTTTGTCTTTGTATTTATCACGTATTGTTAGTTGAACAATTAAAATTGTCACTTTATTATAATATAATTCTCTTGGTTTGAATAAGTGACTATAATATATTATTCTTCTCAACTTATTGTTGAAATTCTACAAAAATTACTAGTGATTTCTTTTGTTAAAATTCTACTAAAATTTTATGTAGTTTGTCATTTTCTGTAAATTTGGGTAGATTGGGTAATACCCGAACCCGAATTATCGGGTACCCGACATTTGGGGTAGTGTTTTTTCAGGACTAATATCGAGTAGCAGTTTTCATTACCCGAATCTTGAATTACCCGACCCGAAATAATCAGGTAACCCGAACGCCCAGGCCTAAAGAAGACGCTCCTCTGTTTCCTGCTGTGACTGACATGCGGAGCTTTCCTCGACAATTTTTACTAGTAATGATAAGGGACTATCTACTGGTGACTCGGGTCAAGCACTCGGGCAATCTGATTAGCTAACAACACCTGGTTTTGACTCGGATAAAAAAAATAGGTACTAGCAGAGGTCCTGTCACCGGAATGTCAATAACATCATATCTTCAAATGACAGTGTACATATGATAAACAAATAATTGACCAGTCACAGAATTATATTGTAAGCTGATTGAAAAAATGCAATCAAATGTTAAAAATTAAGCAATCACAAATGGACAACATAGTTAAACAAGTACTTATATTAATATAGGAGAAACCAAATTGAACATCTATAGAGATATTTTCTATAATTATACAAAGAACAATATTTTTGGATAGTGAAAACCTCTCATATATGAAAACACAAGTACACAACATTTAAACACCTACTATACTGCTGTTGGTGAACGTTATAAACGGAGGTTATCTCAACTCCAGAACTCCTAATGCAACAATGTACTTCTGCTAGGCTCTGTTTCCTGCTGTGACGTACTGACTGACATGCGGAGCTTTCCTCGACAATTTTACTAGTAATAATAATGATGATGGAGTAATCAAATGCAAGCAAGAAAATCGATCAAAGGGAAAAGCTATCTTCAAATCAAATGTCCAAGGCAGGAGGAGAATCCGGCGTGACTGCCGCCCAGAACTCCTGGTCCTGCTCGAGTCGCGCCATGTTCTCCGGCGTGAGCACCAGCTCGGCGTCGATGCCGCCGCCGTCGTCCCGGCCCGGATACAGCGACGCCTTGCCGTCGAACTTGTTGGCCCTGCCGCTGCGCGCCGCCAGGGGCTTCCCCCAACCGAAGTCGCAGCCGTAGATGTCGAACGAACCTCGGCGAGCTGCCCAATATGACGGCGTTGGGGTCGAAGTAGCGAATCGTGTAGACGACGGGCTTGGCCGTCCACGCCGCCACCCGCGCCCGGATGTCGGCGTCCGTGTGCGCCGCCACGGCGCGCCCCACGGCCGCCGCCGCCCACCCGTGGCTGCGCTCCAGCAGCTCCCCGGCGCGCACCGCCTCCGTCGAGATGGCGTAGACGGTGTTGCCTTGCCGAAGTACTCGGGCGGCAGCTGCGGCCGGAGCCGCGCGCGGTTGTTGATGGCGGCGCGGCACACGGTGGGCTGGTCCGCCGGCAGGCGCCGCGCCCGTGTGATGCAGCGCCACACCAGCGAGCTCAGCGCCTGGAACCTCGTCACGGCCGCCGCCCCCGCCGAGTCCCCGGCCGCCAGGAGCTCCTGCCGCGCTCGCTCCTTGAGGGCCGCCAGGGACTCGCCGGAGAAGTGCACCATGCGCTCGCGCAGCGGCGACGGGGAGAGGCGCTCGATGAGCCCCGTGAGGTCAGGGAATGGAAGCACAACCGATCTGGGGAGGGAGTCGGGCGACCAGCGCTCCAGCAGCGTGGGCTGCAAGTCCCAGGAAGCCTCGGCCTCCTCCTTGCCACCGGAGAGGAGAGGGAAGCGAGCGCGCGCGAACCCCGCCCAGGCGTTGAGGAAGTTCCAGAAGGCGGTGCCGTCGGAGAGCGCGTGGTTGTAGGCGAAGGCGACGAAGACACTGTCGGCGAGCTCGGTGACCTGGACGACCAAGAGGGGCAGGTGGTGGCCGTCGTGGTTGACGGCGCCGTCGAGGGGGAACAAGCACCGGACGAGCCGCGGGACGTCGGCGTCGGGAGGGATGACGTCGGCAACAGCGACGCCGTCCGCGACGGCGTGGAGGATGTCGACGCCCTGGCCGTCGCAGTAAATGGAGACGGAGCAGCCGCCGGCGCCGTGCTTCTCCGTAACGAAGCGGCCAGCGACGGGGTAGTAGGCTGCGAGCGCGTCGGCGAGCGCGGCCTGGAGGTGATCAACAAGGCGGGCGGTGGGGAAGGGCGGTGGCGCGTACAGGAGACCCTTCTGGATGTAGTTGTCGGAGAGCATAGAGACGTCCCAAGTGGTGAGGGGGATGACCTCGCGCGGGCGGGGCGGTGGCTTCACCGTGCAACGCCCCACCACGCGCACCGGCGATGGATTGGAATCGATGGAAGAGCTTCCCATGGCAAAGCAATTTGGCTTCCTCGTCTCGCTCAATTGCTCGGTGTCTTTCTTTATAGCCCCACGTATGGGGGCATGGGGCTCCTTTAGTTATCAAAGAATTATGCAAAATTTTTTTGACAACTAAAATAAGTCATATTAAGAGTACTTCCTCCATTCCAGAATATAAGTATTCGTTGATCCTGCTGATAATGTTTAACCACTCTTCTTATTAAAAAAATGTGAAAATGTAAAAGCAACTAAAAATCGTAATAACAAAAAAAACTATCTTTATAGTGTCGCATGTGTCTAAAAAATTAAGACCGCAACGACAACGTGGGGTGAGAAGAAATCAGCAGAATCGCTGGCCGACCTGGTTGGAAGCGCAATTGGCGCCCCCCGTCGACAACAGCGTCTTGGCTCGATGTCAGATGCTCGTAAAAAATGCGGGTGAGAAAGTCCGGTCTTCAATAGGAAACGAGGTGCATACATGGATTGTGATTGACGTACGAGAGCAACGTGATTGACGGATAGGATAAACATGATTCACAGCAGTATGCATTTTTCTTTCACTGCAGCATGCATTAACGCGTGATGTAAAGAAATGGAATGTAGTCATCCATATTGACACGTGATAATACGACTGGTAATGTTGTAAAAGTAGTTGCGCCGAGACCGCCGACCTTGATCGCTAAGCCTTTCAAAAGAACACAACGTGACACTACTAGGGAAAGAGGCTTTCGTCCCAAGGCAAAAATAACATTAGTACCGGTTTTGTTTGCCCCCCGGTACTAATGTTACAAGAACCAGTACTAATGTCCCGTGCTAAAAAGGAGGCGGGCGGAGCCATCCCGTGGCAAACATTAGTACCGGCTCGTATTGAGCACCGGTACTAATGTCCCACATTAGTACCGGTGCTCAATATGGGCCGGTACTAATGTGTGGGCGGGACATTAGTACCAGCCCGTATTAAGAGCCGGTAGTACCGGTACTACCGGCTCTTAATACGGGCCGGTACTAATGTCCAACGGCTATATCTCAGCTTCTTCCTCCTCCAGCCCGAGCCCCCTCACCTTCTTTCTCCACTTCGAGCTCCTTCTCCATGGCGCCCTAGAGGAACTTTTGCCGGATTTGCGACCATTTCTCGACGATTTCACTCGTTGAAGTGGTCTAGAGGTTATTTACTTCATCCTCCCTTGATTCATGCTTATTTTGTTGAGTTTAATTGGTTGAAATAGGAGTATTTTAGCACTTTAAAATGAACTAAGAATAGGGGGATTTTAGCACTTTGAAATAGGAGTATGTTCTAATAGAATTGATTGAAATGGATGTGCCGTGTTAGTTGGATGAGATGTTCTATATGATGATACAAATTAATTTTTTTGCATTATTTTTTATAGAAATAAATATATTAAATGCTTTAGATGTACTTAGTAAGAGAAACGACTAGAATATTAATATTAGAATTAGAGAAATAATTTATTAGTCAAAAAAATAGTTTGCTTATAATAATAATAATTTAAATTGAAATATAGTTTTCTCATTATAAAAAATGTTTTCTTATAAGAAAAACATTTTCTTAAGAAAAAAAGTTTCTTTATTAGGAAAAAGTTTTCTTCAATACCATCAAAATGGTTTTTTCTCATTAGAAAATTAGGAATAAGTTTATACTTGATGTGGAATATGGATTTAAGTAGTTTGAATTTGTGTAACATAGTCTTTCATTCATTATTTAAACACTAGTACCGAGTCAAAAATATTTTTCTCATTACAATAGTTATTTCTTAGTTAGAAAAATAGTTTTCTCAATAGAAAAATAGTTTTCTTCATTACAAAAATTGTTTGCTCATTAGAAAATTAGTAAAAAGTTTATATTTCATGTGGAATATGGATTTGAACAGATTGGATTTATGTAACATAATCACTTGCCTTCATTTAAACACTAGTACGTACTCATTAGAAAAATAGTTTCCTGATTACAATAATACTTTCTTAGTTAGAAAAAGAGTCACCTCACTATAATCTTGTTTATATTTCATGTGGAATATGGATTTGAACACTATATATGAATTAGTGTAATACATATAATCTTGAACTTGTTACATGATAATAATATATTTTGTTCGGTTATATATTCTTTATTTGTAGATGGACCGGCAATGGATGTACACCGACAAAAGAATATCCAATGAATTCTTTAATGAGCTTCGTGGATTTCTAGAAGTAGCATAATCGAACAAGCCCCCGTCCGGTTTCATTATTTGTCCATGCAGAAAGTGCGGGAATTTGAAGGATTTCTCAACAACAAAGACTCTTCACGATCACCTATACAAATGGGGATTCATGCCAAACTATTTTGTTTGGACAAAGCATGGGGAGAGAGGGGTTATAACGGAAGATGACGAAGAAGAAGACGACAATATTCCTGATTGGAATCAAGAAGGTGCCTTTGCAATGGGAGATGATCCAATGGGTGAGGATGATGTTGCAATAATTGAGGGAGAGCCTGAACAAGGAGAAGATGAGTCGCTTGATGATCTAGGTCAGGTGTTGCGAGAGCAGAAGGAAGATTGCGAAAAGGTGAAGGAGGCCAAGAAGTTTGACCGTATGTTAGAAGATCACAAGAAACCATTGTACCCAAATTGCAAAGAGGGGCACAAGAAGTTGGGTAGCACATTGGAAATGCTGCAATGGAAGGCTAAACATAGAGTTTCTGACAAGGGCTTCGATGAGTTAATGATGATCGTAAAGGACATGCTTCCAGAGGAGAACGAATTGCCGGAGTCAACGTACGAAGCTAAAAAGGTCGTTTGTCCTCTGGGTTTGGAGGTTCAAAAGATACATGCGTGCCCTAATGACTGTATCCTTTACCGAGGAAAAGAATATGAGAAATTGGAGGCTTGTCCTGTGTGCGGAGCGCAGCGTTATGAGATCCCATGAGATGACCCTTACGATGTTGAGGGGGAGAAGCAGAAGAAGAAGAAGAAAATTCCTGCTAAGGTAATGTGGTACTTTCTAGTGATACCACGGCTGAAGCGTTTATTCAGGTGCAAGGCTAATGCAAAGTTGATGCGTTGGCACAAAGAAGATCGTAAAGCAGATGACAAGATCAGACATCCCGCTGATGGGTCGCAGTGGAGACTAATTGATAGAGAATTCCCCGAGTTTGCAGAACACGCAAGGAACATTCGGTTTGGTTTAAGTACGGATGGATTCAATCCATTCGGTGAGTTCAGTAGTGGTCATAGCACTTGGCATGTGACCTTATGCATATTCAACCTTCCGCCATGGCTGTGCATGAAAAAATAGTTCATCATGATGCCAATAATCATCCAAGGCCCAAAGCAGTCAGGCAATGACATCGATGTTTATCTGAGACCGTTGGTTGAGGATCTTAAAACGTTATGGAAGAAAGAAGGTGTACCTGTGTGGGATGAGGACAAACAGGAGACCTTCAATCTACGAGCGTTGCTGTTTGTCACCATCAATGATTGGCCGGCACTTGGTAATCTATCAGGACAAACAAACAAGGGATACCGAGCATGCACGCACTGTTTAGATGATACTTGCAGTGTGTATCTAAAACACAGTAAAAAGATTGTGTATTTAGGTCATCGTCGATTTCTTCCTCCTAAGCACTCGTTAAGAGAAGAAGGAAAAAAGCATTTTGAAGGTGTTGGAGAAAAACGTAAGAAGTCAGTGCACCGTGATGGTAAACTTGTATTTTCTATGGTGAAAGATTTGAAGGTAGTGTTCGGGAAGGCTTCTGGTGCCAAATCTGTTCCAAACGACAAGGATGGACGTGCACCCATGTGGAAGAAGATGTCGATATTTTGGGAGCTTCCTTATTGGGAAATCCTTGAGGTTCGCAATGCAATTGATGTGATGCATGTGATGAAGAATTTTTGCGTGAACTTTCTTGGCCACCTAGGTGTATACGGAAAGCCAAAAGATACAGTTGAAGCTCGTCGGGATCTTAAATTTATGAAACAGCGAAAAAGCCTGCATCTCGAAAAGAGAGATAAGGGAAATTGGTTGGCCCCTGCTAGTTACACCCTCAGCAAGGAAGAGAAGAAGATGATGTTTGATTGTTTGAATAGTATCAAGGTCCCGACTGGCTACTCCTCAAATATACAACGAATAATAAATTACAAAGAGAAAAAATTCATAAATCTGAAGGCTCATGACTGCCACGTGTTGATGACACAATTGCTGCCTGTTGCACTAAGGGGTATTCTACTAGAGAATGTGAGATTGGCAGTCGTCAAGGTTTGTTCATTCCTCAACCAGATCTCTCAGAAGGCAATCCATCCAAAGAATCTAGTGAAGTTGCAGAAAGATGTCGTGCAATACCTCGTCAGCTTTGAGATGATCTTTCCACCCTCTTTCTTTACTATCATGACCCACCTTCTAGTGCACCTAGTTGAAGAGATTTTTATCCTCGGGCCTGTGTATTTACACAACATGTTCCCTTTTGAGCGGTTGATGTCTAGTTACAAGAAGTATATCCGTAACCGTGCTCGTCCTGAAGGAAGCATCGCAAAGGGATATGCTACAGAGGAGGTGATTGAGTTTTGTGTCGACTTTATTGATGAGCTTGCTCCGATTGGACTCCCTGTATCACGCCATGAGGGGAGACTCAAGGGAAAGGGCACACTAGGGAAGAAAACTCGGATGGATATGGATGAAACGTTATTTCGTATAGCACATTCCTTTGTCCTGCAACAATCATCCCTAGTGGCTCCATACAGGGAGGAGCACAAGTCCATTGTACGGGCCTCAAACAAAGGGAAGTCAGAGGCCTGGATTACACGTCATCACAATGATAATTTTGCATCATGGTTGCGGAGAAAACTTATGGGTGATAACACTATTGGAGAGCAACTGCAATGGTTGTCTAGAAGTCCATCTATCTCAGTACTTACGTTCCAAGGATACGAGATAAACGGATACACATTCTACACGAGAGCCCAAGACCAAAAGAGCACAAACCAAAACAGCGGTGTCCATATAGATGCAATAGACAACGAAGGAAATGAACAAACATACTATGGTGTCATTGAAGAGAAATGGGAATTGGACTACGGACCTTTAAAAATCCCTCTTTTTAAGTGTCAGTGGGTTAAAAACCCTACAGGAGGTATAACGACAGACAAATTTGGGATGACAACAGTGGATCTCAACAAGATTGGATACAAAGATGAACCGTTCATCCTAGCGAATGATGTGATTCAAGTTTTCTATGTGAAAGACATGTCGAGCAAACCACCAATAATAAAGAAAGGTGATGATAAGGGTGTTGTTAATAATGAGCCAAAGCGTCACATAGTTCTACCGGGAAAAAGAAAAATTGTTAGAGTTGAGGACAAGACTGACATTTCAGAAGATTATGATCAATTCGATGGTCTTCCTCCATTTTCAGTAAAGATTGACCCAAGCATCCTGTTAGCCGAAGAGAACACTCCATACCTATGTCGTGATCACAACCAAGGGACATTCGTGAAGAGGAAGATTGTTAATGTTGCATTAGATGATGATGTATAATATGTTATATTAATTTGTGATCATGTACCAAAGTATTGTAATATTTTAATGAACTAGTATTTTGCTACTTTATTAACAAAACTTTCAATTATTTCACTTTTTATAGCATTATCGGATATTAAATAATAAATTTACGTAAAAACATACAAGAGCAAGACTAAATCATGATTTCTATATTAATTACACTTGATGTACTATTTAAGAAAGATTTTGCATGACAAATATAAAATTATTTCTGTTTGTTAATGTAAAGAACAAAAAAAGATAATTTAGAAGATATTAGTAGCTTATTGATAAGAAAATTTTAATTTTGATTGTTAAATTTAGAATGTCATAGTATCTATGTAAAGAAAATTAAATAAACTTGTTCCACCGTTTTTTGCGTTGTATATGATTTACCATAAATAAACTGCAATATAGAAAATAAAAACGAAAAATAAATGGTAAACAGTGGGCAACAAAATGAAGACCACATTAGTACTGGGCCTCAACAAGCCCCGGTACTAATGTCCACATTAGTACCGGTGCTTGTTTAGCCCCAGTACTAATGTGGGCAGGTATAAGGCGGCGCCCCCTTTCTTCCCCAACACTTAGCCCCGATCCCATCCTCCCCTGCTCCTCCTCGTCTACGCGCGCCGGTGCCCCGCCGCCCCTCTCATCTCCGTCGCGGGCGCCCCGCCGTCCGCCATCGCCGCGTCCCGACGTCTGCCGTCCCCCGCGCCGCGCCGTCTCCTGCGCGCGTGCCGCGCCGTGCCGCGTCCTCCCTGCCCGCACCGCGCCGCCGAGCGCCGCCGTCGTCGAACATCGTCGTCTACACCGGCCGCCGTCGTCGTCCCCCGTCCGCTGTCGCCCGGCCGCCCCGCGTCATCCGCCGTCGCCGCGCGCTCCCGCCGCGCTCGGCCACCGCCCCGCCTTTCGCCGTTTCCAGGCTGCCCCGGCCCGTCTGCCGTCGCCGGCCGCTGCGCCGTCCCCGCCCCGCCCCGTCGTCCGCCGTCGCCGCCCCTCGTGCCTCGCTCGGTACGGCCGCGCCTCGTGCGCGCCGCGCCCGGCCGGGCAGCGCGCGCCCGCCGACGCATTTTGGGGGCTGACGTCAGCCCCCTTTTTTTAAAGAATTTATTTACATTTAATTATTGTTTTAGAATTTATATTATTTAGAAATAAAGATTTAGATTTAGAAACTTAGATTTAGAAATATAGATTTATAATTCTTAGATTTAGAAATATATATTTAGAAATATAGATTTATAATTTTTAGATTTAGAAATATAGATTTAGAATTACAAATATAGGTTTAGATTTAGAATTTAAAATTTAGAATTATGAATTTAGAATTTTGGATGTAAATGCTATTTAAATTTGGATGTAAATGCTATTTAAATGTGGATGTAAATGCTATTTAAATTTCAGTTGCTCGACTCGCTCCTGCCATGCTCTCGAATCGCTCGACTCGCTCGAGCGAGTCGAGCGAATCGCTCCCGACTCGCTCGCTCCCGCCATGCTCCCGACTCGCTTGACTAGCTCGCTCCCGACCCCTCCCCCCTGCCACACTCCCGACTCTCCCGCCACGCTCCCGACCCCTCTCCCCCTGCCACGCTCCCGACTCCCCCGCCACATTATTATTTTTTGTCCTCATATTAATTGTCTCATCATTGGAATAGATGGTCCTCATATTATTTTTTGATACATTATTTTAGTTACAATGGTGCTAACCGAAGAGGACCGAGAAGCGGAGCAAATGATGATGCATTTAATTGCTCGCAATACTATGAATGATGCACGGAATGAACAAGAATAGGATCACAGAGAGGCCGACAGCTACCTGAACATGTTTGCTGATGGCAACGAGATGGAGCAACCAATTGCTCAAGGAAGCAATGATGCAGAACCATCCGAGGTATAATTAATAAAAACCAGTACCTCATCATGATTTTCGAGGAACCTACTAATTATAGAAAATAAGTTAATAGTTCTTAAATTTCCAGGAGCCTGCATCGAGCAGCAAGAAGAAGTCGGGTGGGAAACGCGGCTCAAAGAAGAAGCTAGAGGGGCGTTTCATCATCACGGAAGTATTTCCCGATGGGAGACCGTTAGCTCCACATGAAAATGTTGTCAAGTTGATAAATCACATTGGGGCTCTTGTTCGGGACAACATCCCAATAAGCTTTCAGTTTTGGAAAGCGGCTGATGCACCTGACTTGCTACCCGAAGAAGGTGATCAAGCAGAAGCTGAGCACGAAGATCAAGATCAGGACGAAGAGCAACATGAAGAGAATGAACCCCTGGTACCGGTTCGGCTAGATGTTGTCCCGGTCATAGAGAAGAACATGATTTGGGCCGAGGTGAAAGCACACTTCACATTTCCCGAAGACACAAATTTGAAAGATGTGCGCACTTGGGCCCTGCAGAAGGGTGCAATTGCCTTTCAGACGTACAAGAAGTGGCTGACCAAGGAGTTCATCAAGGAGGGGCTTACACCCGATTTTAAGAAGCCGGGATATGCCAAGTTAAGAGATCATTGGGATGCATTTGTGCAGGGCAAGCAATCGGAAGATGCCGCCAAGTTGATTGCAACCAACACAGCCAATGCACGTAAAAAGAAAGAATTCCATCATCTTGGCCCTGGAGGTTACGTGATGGCCCTGCCCAAATGGGATCGGATGGAGGAAGAGATAATGACACGTGGAATCGTACCGGCAACTCTAGAGTGGCCTGACCGAGCATGGAATTACTATTATGCACATGGTGGCACGCTCAATCTCGAAGATGGATCATTAATACCGAGTGAGCAACTAAGACAGACAGCTGCAAGGCTTGTTGATTTGATCAGGGCTGTTGCCGAAGGAACATTCATAGCTGATCGAGAGAAGGACAAGCTTTCTGCTGCAATAGGCACTAGAGAACATGGTGGACGTTGCCGAGGCAAAGGTGTGATTCCATGGAAAGTCGCATGGCATGAGCACATTGACTCGTATAAGAAGCGCAAAAGGAACAAGGACGAACAAGATAGGAAAATCAGACAATTGCAAGAGCGCGTAGAAATGACTGAGGCAAGAATGGAGGCCATCATTGACGAGCGTGTGGCCCTTGCTCTTAACAAACAATCATCTCAGCAAGGGCCCATAGATGAAATGAGCTCGCCATCTACTAAGGGGAAAAGTAATGTCGCTTCAACAGATGCAGCACCAGCAAACACGAAAGCACCGGTCAAGGAAGCAGAAGCGCCCCTAGCCTCACAAGAAGCACCGATTGCCTCACCAGAAGCACCCCAAGCCTTAGCAAAAGCAGCCGAAGTCTGCCATGAACGGTTCCCCGTGGATGACATCACAGTGAGGTCAGTGTGTGAGCTTCACACTCAACTCAGAAACAAGATGTTACCAGTGGCTTATGGTGTTGCTGAGGTCCCGGAACCGGGGGAAACATTCATGGGCGTGGAATTCAGTAAATCATTTTACCATAAAGTTGCCGTCGACCGAGTGGTCCCCGGTTGGGAAGACCTCGAACTAGAGTTACCGGGACCTGATGGGTAAGAGGTGCTTGGAGATACCGTGCACGGTTGGGTATTGTGGGCCAAGGCTCACATAAAGATTACGGAACCGGTCAAGGAAGCACCCCTAGCTTCACCAGAAGCACCTCTTCCTGATGCCTCATCTACACCCCCCGTGCCTGAAGGCGAAGATCATCAGCTACCGTCATCTCCAACCGGAAGCATGAGTCCTCTAGTTGATCGGGACCCAAGCGAGAGTCCGCCCCCTCAGCATGATGAGTCTGTTAAGGGCAAGGGTACCAAACGACGAGCTACGCATCATCCTCCACCCCCTCCTCCAAAGAAGCAGATGAAGCCCAGGCCAAAGAAGCCTCAACCGAAATTATCTTACGAGAAGACTCGGGAGGAGCTAGATGCTTCAGTGCGGGCTGAGCTTGATAGACAAATATTCAAAGCGAAGAAGCCACCTGTTGAGAAACCAATTGACCGGGTCAAATTTCATCGCTTCATGAAAAAAATAGAGGAGGAGAAACGAATAAATGCTTAGCCACCTCCTTTGAGTGACTATGACAGACAGGCACTCAAGATGGACAAACAGAAGAAGCTGGCGAATAAAGCTAAATCTACAATTCCACAACTAGGCACCCATCAAGGTGCTTTCTTCGTTTGAGCAGCATATGCTCGTATTCAATAAGGATTCAGGTCTGACTCCTGGTCAAATCCGAGGGGACGAACCAATCCCAAAGCATGAAGGGGCAAATAGACCAAAGTATGAGTGGGGTAAACCTCTTGTGTGACCGCAGTTGGTGCCATTTCTTCCAATGAGAATGCATGAACTGCATGATTGGTACATGGCTGCGTCAGCTAGCGGTGTAACCTATGTGGAAATTACCATAGAAGATCGACATTATTTCCGTGGCCGAGAAACTTTTGGTGTGGAATTTGACCAATTTTGGTACTTATTCAATCAAGATGCAATTGACTCAAGACTCATCGCTTGTTGGACTCTGTAAGTCTCGAAAACAATGATCTAGACATTCTACCTTATCTTAACTTGTGTTTAATTTGAATTTAATTTCAAAAATGCAGCTTTGAGATGCAACGGTGCTGGAGGACAGGAATAAGGGACGTCGGCTTCATGGATCCACTAATGGTAAATTAGACTTGTGTCAGAAAATGGGAGCTGGCCACATTGGACTATATATATTTGTATCTAGAAAAACACCATGAGAAGGGTATCATACTTCTGCCATACAACTTCGGGTGAGCAACGTGTATCTCATCTATTTTATCTTTTTCAAATGACATTACATATATATTTCAAGAAACTAATACTTCTACACGTATGCACAGCTTCCACTGGATTCTTTTTGCATTCTGTCCGTCTCTAAGCAAGGTCTTCATCTTCGACTCTTTGAGGGCAAGTACAGACAAAAGCGCATACCAAGATGTCGTAGAGATGATCAAACTTGCATGGACTCGCCTCTGTGTAGAGCACCCGGGAAGATACAAAGAGAACCTTTATTTCCACTTTGATTTCCCTGTATGTGTATTCTGCTAGTCCGCATATCTCATGTCTTCCAATATAATTAAACATATTTCATAATCTTATTTTCGCACATGTGCAGTGCTTGACACAACCTTCAGGTACCAATCTGTGCAGATACTATGTATGCGAGTTCATGCATACCTTTTCAAGCATCGCACAAGGTACCAACCTTGAAGATAGGGTGCGTCCACTAAACTAAACGACACATGCATGCAGTTCTTATTTGTCCATGTTCTTTTTTGTACTAGTTCTTATTCTTTGTTCATATTCTTTTGTAGATTGATGACATCAAGCAGGGGTTCCTCGAGTCGGAAAGAATCTGGTTAATTCAAGAACAACTATGCGGATTTCTTCTAGATGAGGTGATTACGCCAGGTGGAGAATTCTACTCAGGCTTATCATTTGTGATTGTAACGGGGAAGTCCATGGAAGAAACATCGGGGAAGTCCACTGCAAAAGCAACTGGGAAGTCGACGGAACAAGCAGAGTCGACTAAGCAGGGGAGCAAGAGAGGAAAAAGCTCTGCAAAGGACCAATCGTCAGGAAGCAAAAAAAACTAATATTAAACCTTGCTAACCTTTGATGCAATGTATTATATACACTAATATATATTTTTCATATTTCTGTATGCACAATATTATATATGTTCTTGCATTGGATCAACTACCGGATTTGAGATAATACATGCATACGAATATATGTACTAGTATAATATTAGATATTATACTAATACATATATACGTATGCATGTATAGTATTATCTCAAATATTTTATATGGCACACGAATATATATTAGTACGTATCAGGCATTAGGATTAGTATACGTAAATACGATAGAATTAATAAACCAGAAAACAATAAAGAAAAACAAAAAACAAAAAAAAATTAGTACCGGTTGGCATCAAGAACCGGTACTAATGTGTACCGTGACACGTCGCCTGGGGCGGGCACATTAGTACCGGCTCCCAATACCAGCCGGTACTAATGTCCACATTAGTACCGGTTTCCAAAACCGGTACTAATGTGACTTCACATTAGTACCGATCGAACAATACCGGTTTGGAAACCAGTACTAATGAGGGTTATAAACCGGTACAGATGTCCGGTAATTACCAATTAATCCTCAAAATACCTTCAAAAAAACACACCACGCTACTTGTATCCCTTTCTAAAACACAACGTGATTTGGTTACTAATTATTCTCCAAAATCCCTTCAAAAACCACAATGTGATTTGACTTACTAATTATTCAAATGGTTGACGAAAGGAGGGTTAGACCCATCAAAAGAACTCGTTCTTTATAGTATAGATTATGATATACTTAAAATATATACGATGATAAAACATGTCACAACAAAATAAATAATATTTTCACAAATCTTTTTCAATAAGACAAATTGTCAAACGTGAATCGCAAAAATCGGTAAATACTTATATTTTGGGATAGAGGGAGTATTAAACATAGATTAATTATAAAATTAATCACACAGATGGACAAAAATCACGAAATGAATCAATCAAAAATATTAATTTGTTATTAATATTGTGAAACACGTTGTCGGGGTTCTTTACCGCCGGCAAGTACGTTTTCTATGAGCGTGTGTCTGAATCCAGATGGTGACTCGAAAGATACTGGGTTAATACTGGTTCGGGCTTCCGATGAGTAATACCCCAAATCCAGTCCGGAGCCAATGTATTCAAGCTTAGGTTTGTAGTAGGGGGTACAAACTAGTCAAGATAGGGAGCCGGTCCCAAGTCCCTGCGGGGGTGTTCTCGAGTGGTTTTGTTGTGCGATGTGGTGGTTCGGTTGGGGTCGGGTTAGAATCCTCTTTACAGTTACCTGGGCTCCTCCATTTATAGTCTCAAGGGGAGCCTCTAGGTGAGGGGAAAAACAAGATTACAGGTATTGTTACAGTGCGAGGAGTCCTTTGCCTTCGTCATGGCATCGGGGCTGTACGCGGTGAATGGGGGCTTCACTGTGTCTGACCCAGCCTCGGCGGTATGGGCGGAGCCCTGATCGGGGAAGTTGTTCCTGAGTGGTTGGGCGCAGCGGCCACTCGGGCGCTTGGAGCCGAGTAGAAAGGCCGACGCTTGACCTGAACTGTGCTTCCTTTGACCCGAAGGAGAACCGCTGGGGTAGATAAAAGTCGCATCCTCGCCACTATGACACTCCTGTGCAGATATGAAGGGCGCCATTGTGGTGCAGGTGGCAGCGTGCGCCTGCCCATCCTTCTTTGACGGGGAGGGCACACCTAGTGCGATCGAGGATGGGCGGTCACGCTTGAGGTACGGCCGCCACCCACTCGGGTGGGGCGGCAGTCTTGACCGGGCGTACGGGTCTTCTCAGGAGTTCCTTAGTGTGGGAACCACCCTCCGGATGACCCCACTTAAGCAATACAGTGCCACACCCTGGACCGGGTAAATGGCACTAGCCTGTACAGGTTTGATAATCAGAGTAGAAAGAGATGGAGGTTAAGGAGAAGATTACTCCGGTGAGTATATAGTCACCTTTACCACAGGAGCACTCAACAATCATTATGCAGCGGTATATGTAGAAAAGGTCGTAACCTGGGCAAACAAGCAAGTTTGAGTACTTTTGCCAGAAGTACTCAGCAAGTACCCCAATGTATAAGAATTTAATGACATGAAGGTAAAGATTATAGTGGGGCTAGCATCAATGCAGTAAAATAAACTATGCAAGGTGTATACACAGTGTGACAACTATCAGATTCCTAACTTATGTATGATAAGAAGTGGTGGCCCTGGAGGAGGAACATGAAGCCTCTCCTACCAGTTCCCAAGTTTTAGTGCAGCGATCGTCAGGATCCTGCTTAACCCTTAACCCATTATATCAACTCTTTGGGCTTCCCCCCACAATTTTAACCAACTTATCTCTAGTGGTGTGACTAGTCAAAGAGAGCTTTAACCAAGGGGGTTCTTAACTGAGAACCACGGCTATCCGGATAAATCATACTTTGCGCAGAGGCGTACACTGTACCCATACGTCCGACCAGCCCATACCTTACGTTTAGGCAGCACTAGCCGCGAGAACCATACCCACCGACGTCTACTTGTGGATTACATTATCATCCACTCCTAGACAACATTCCCTAGCTCCATCCACGTTCACGCTAGGGCCTAAGTAGGGGTCATTGCACCACCACCCGCCTCGCGGGTCCACGTCCCGAGACAAAGAATATGCATAAAATAATGTGGTATACAATATTACCACGCCATTCTCGGTGCCATAACAAACCCGATGACCCATACCGACCAGACCTGGGACTCTCTGAAGGTCCTGCTCCAGCACATCTGTTGCCCACCATGGCCCCTTGAGATGGTTTACTAGGTTCAGTAGTGGGGTTTGATCCAAGGCCTCACATGAGTAGGTACTCCCGACAGGCTGTACCTTTTTGGCTATGTATGGTCATACTAAAACACTGGAAAGACTTTCTCCTTGATCCGGTCCTTATACGGACTAAGGCAACGCTGGGTAGAGCCTCTCCCAAGAATACCCAACTTCCCTTACATCCTCTCTAGCATGTTTCTAAGGCAAGTTTTATAATTCACACTCACACCAACCTATCCATTCTAGGGTGATATACATGAAGTAAAACAAGTTTATAAAGTTGCAAGCCTTAGGTATAAGGCTTGCCCTAGGGTTTTACAAGGGGTGGAGAAGAGGATTTCTCCTAGGTAGATGCCTAAAACCCGAGTTATCGCATGTGACATAAATGCGGTACAACATTATTAACTTGGTAAATTTTAGAATTAAAACATAGAATAGGCATGACCAAGGGGGTGTTGTTGAGATACTTGCCTCACTTGTTGAGCGAAGAGTTGAGTCCCTATAATGTGTATCCCGGTTGATGAGAGCGCAATCACCGGGTTAGATGAGAGACTAAACACAAAAAATAAATGAACAATTCATCAATCATCAAGCAATTAGTCCATAGCTCTTGGATATGAAGATTTCTAGAATGTCCTTAAGGATAAGGAGAAGTTGATCATGGATCGAAGGCTCGAGATCAACTCCAGGGGCTCATTATTCTATGTGGCTAAATGATCGTCTATCGATATAAAAGGGGGCGGTAACTAAATCTAGAGCTGCTTAAGTGTGGGATTGGAGATGTGAGCCTATGAATATCCTTATATTATATCCCAATAATTTTAGAAATTTATTGGGAATTTATGGAGCTCTAGAAAAGGAAATGCACATTTTGGTATACATTTCATGGGTCTTTTATATAGGGTTAAACTAACCCAAAATGATTAAGGGCTCTAATGATGTGATAAAAAGATTTGGAATGCACCTAGAGGTTTGTGGGACCATCTAGTATTTTTGAGAATTTTTGGGGAATTTTTGGAAAACTCTAAGTGGGCTAACTAGGGTTGTGTGTGCACTTAGCCGGGTGGATTTAGCAAAAACCAGGGGGTTGACGCAGGCGGGCGTGGGGTGGGGTCACTATGCTGTGGACCGGAACCGTGGACTCTGTGGACTAGGATGGGGTTGAGTCTATGGTCCAGTGAACCAAGTGCCAGGAGGGGAGAGGGAGTGACGCGGCGGCTGGCGCGGCGGGCGGGTGTGGCTGACGTGTGGGGCTGGCGCTGGCGTGGTAGCCACGTGTGCGCCACGTCACGGTGCCACCCAAGATAACGGGTGCGCGGTGGCGGAGCCAAGGGAACTCGTCGGCATGCTCGCCGTCGGTGGCTACAGGGCATCTACGGCGACGGCAAGTGCACCTACGTGCTCAGCATGCAACGACAGAGCTGTGGGGGTAGACGTGATGGTGCGGGGTGGATCACGGTGCCCGGGATGGCTCGCCGGAGTTCAGGCGGCGGCGCAACCCAAAAGGGTGTTTTGCCTGGCCTCGATCTGGAGCTAAACAAACACGAGGGACGTGCTTGTGGGGTGAGGTGAGGCACTCCAGTGTGCTTGGACAGGGGAGGGAACGAATAGAGTGGCGGCAACGAGTCGCCGGAGTGCAGCGTCACTCGGCGGACGGGGAAAAGGGCTGGGAGCTCTACGGCGGCTCGGGAAACTTGGGCAGCATGATGATAGGACTATGGTGAAGCTCTAGAAGTGGTTGTCGTGGCCGGAGCTACACTGGTGCGGCAGTGCTTGCTCGCCGAAGCTCGGCGGAACCGGGGGCAGAGGAGAGAGGGCTAGGGGCTACAGTGAGGGAAAGAGGAGGAAGGGCAGCAGAAAGCAGGTACCTGAGCACCTCCGGTGAGCTGCACGACGGCCGGAGCTCTACTAGCACGGCGGCAGAGCTACTGACTACGGCGGCGAGAGGCTTGGTGTTGGCGGTCAAATATGGCACCTATAGATGTCCAAATGGGCTCAACCTGTTGGGCCGGCACGGACACGACCCGTTTAAACACGGCCCATGAACGACACGGCACGGCCTTCCCCGTGCCCGTGCCTGGCACGGCCCGGCCCCCGTGCCCGTGTTGGGCTGGAATCCCGGCACGCGAACACGACACGGGCACGGCCCGCTCCAACGGCCGGCACGGGGGCAGGCACGATAGCCGTTGGATCCCGGTTGCCCCTCCCTCGTGACCGTTGATCCCGGCCTCCCCTCCCCTCCTATAAAAAGGAGAGCGCCACTCCCCCGAACCCTAACCCTAGTTCATTTCCATCGCCCTCCTCTCTCTCCTCTCTTGCTCCACTCTCTCGCAGCGGCTGCTCTCAGCTCTCTCCTTTCCCTCATCCTCCACCGCCGGCACCGGCGTGGATTGGCATCTTCCACCACTCATCGTCACTCCTCACCGGCGATGTAGCCTCATCCTCTCCACCTCTCCCTCATCCTCCTCGTCTCTGCCTCATCGACGTGCTTGCCGGGATCCGGGAACCTTGGGGCTCTGCGACCGTGACTACGCGTTGAGGTACCAGGGTGCCGGATCTGGGCGTCGACGCTGTCGCCGATGTCGCTGGCATCTCTGGTGCTCCAGTGAAAGAGGTAAGTTGTAACCCTAACCCTACTGCTTCTTCTTGAAACCTAACCCCTAGATCTGGAACTAAATCGAGTTTCTGTGCAGCCGTTGAGGGACCGGAGGCCGGTGGCAGCGAGATGTCAGACGACGAGGTGGAGGAGATCGGTCAGTCTATGACCGCGAACGATGAGCTCCGCCTCTGTGGGATGCGCGAAGATGACGAGGAGGATCTTCTTGGGGATGTTGAGGCTCTCCTTGGCTGCTCTGCGGCAGAGGAGATCTTGGGCTAGACGGGCGCCGCCGGCGAGGCCGCTACTTCCGCCGGCGCGGCTGCTGCTACCGCCTGCAAGGGTGGCTCCATCAAGCCTTCTTCTAACTGCCCTGCTACCTCTGCTTGCTGGGACGATTTCGAGAAGCTCTTCAAAATGATAAATGGTCACAAGGTCAGGTATGGTGCTCATTGTCTTCATTGCGGTAAGGAGTATTCTGCATACTCCAGATTTGGCACTGGAACTCTCCTCCGTCACCAGGAAGCGTGCCCCAAAAAGCGTGAGAAAACTCGCTTGTCCCAGTCTCACATTACTTTCACTAAGGATGGTAGTGTTCGTAATTGGGAGTACTCTGCTGAGGTAGCTCGTGTTCAGCTTGTTCGTTTGCTTGCTAGGCTAGATCTTCCTCTAATTCTTGGTGAAACTGAGGCCTGGGAGGAATACATTAACACTGCTCATAACCCTAGGTATAAAACTGTTTCTAGGCAAACTACAACTAGAGATCTGCTTAAGTACTTCACTGATAAGCGTGATAACCTGATAGAGTCTTTCAAGAGCAATGCAATTACCTCTGTTGCTGTTACTTCTGATATTTGGTCTGGAAATGCTAAAGAAGACTACTTGAGTGTTGTTGGTCATTACATTAATGCTGATTGGCAACTTGAAAAGAGGGTGCTTGGGTTAAGGCTTATTGATGTGTCACATAATGCTGAGAACATTACTGAACGTGTTGGTAATGTGCTTAATGATTATGGAATACTGCATAAGGTTTTTTCTATAACTTTGTATAATGCTTCTGCTAATAACAAAGCCATGGATGCACTGAAACCTGTACTTAAGCAGTATTTGGGTGTTGATCTGTTTTTGCATCAACGTTGTGCTTGTCATATCATAAACCTGATAATTAAAGAGGCTCTTGTTGGTGTTAAACCTATGATTGATGCTTTTAGAATTGCAATATCATTTATTAACTCATCCAACCAAAGAATTGCTGCATATAAAAGTTATTGCATGGCATCTGGTATTAGACCTAGGAAATTTGGATTGGACACGGATGTTAGGTGGAACTCTACATATCTGATGCTAAGCATCTGCTACCCCACAAGAAAACTTTCCATACTTTTATTGAATCTAATTATCCTAGACCAAGAGGTGCCCCCTTTCTGTTGACTCATGATCATTGGGCTATGGCAACTAAAATTCTTGCATTCCTTGAACTGTTTTATGATTCAACTGTTGCTTTGTCTGGTGTGTACTATCCTACTGCTAATCTTATGATTCATCATATTGTTAGGATTGCTATACACCTGCACAAGTATCAAAATGATGAGCATATTAGAGCTGTTGTCCAACCTATGATTGATAAGTATAATAAATACTGGAGAACAATACCTGAACTTTATTGCATTGCATTTATCTTGGATCCAAGAGCTAAAATTAAAGGTTTTAACAAAGTGATTAGGAAGTTACAACTGATTACTGATGCTGCTTATTCTAATAAGTTGTTGGAAACTAGAACTCTTCTTTTCAAGCTGTATCATAAATATGATGATCTGTATGGCTCTGTTAGGGAGAAAAGGGTTGTTCCTCCAAGCCTATCAGGTAAGAAAAGAACAGCTTGGGATGAAATATATGATGATGATGATGATGTCCTTCCTCCTAATCTTGATTTGTCTAGGAGTATACCTGCTACTGCCTTGCTACATGCAGCTTCTAACACTAACAATGGTTCTGAACTGACTGCCTACCTGGACTGTGACACAGTCAATTAGATGATGACTTCAACATCTTGAACTGGTGGCATCAGCATAAACTAACTTATCCAGTTCTTTCTACCCTTGCTAAAGATGTTTTTAGTGTGCCTGTTTCAACCATTTCTTCAGAAGCTACTTTCAGCACCACTGGCAGTGTAACATCCCGGAATTTTGAATGTTTTCTCATATGTAAATTTTGCTAAAATTTAAAACTTTTTGTTTGAACTTGTGTGCTACCAAATTTGATCCCAATTTGCTAGCCTCTCATCTCGAATCTCTATAAAATAAAACTATATAAAAGTTATTTTCAAATTATGGTTTAATTGTGAGTTGAATCTTTTGGATTTTATTTCGGATCTCAAAGGTGAGTTTGTATTTTCGGATTAAATCCAAAATACAAACTAAAGCTAATATTTAAATAGGATCTTTTAAATCTTGTGTGACTAACTCTAACTTTGCACCCGAGCTAACACCATCCAATTAGCTCGGCTTGATCTGCTAAACTCTACCTCAGCTCGATCTGCTAATCTCTAAGCCCACAATTTTTTTCCGATTCTTCCGAAGTGCTCTGGAATTTAATAAGTGAATTATGTAATATTTTCTGATTTTTCGAATTAATCTTTTGTAATTGGTTCGATCTCGGAAAATAGGCTAACTCATTTGGATTAAATTCCCCGGAGCTCATTTGAATTGTGACAATATTTTCCGGCTTCTCGAATTAATAGTTCGCTACTTAATTCGTTCCCCGAAAAATTAGTCTAAATTCATTTGTTCTAATTCTACAAAATACGGAATTAATTTGCTTGGACCCAAATATTCGAGTCCATCAAAACTCATCTATCTAACCCTAACTTCTTCCCTTAAATACCTCTCACCTCTCTCACCCATCTCTTCTCTCCCTTTCTCCTTTTCCAGCCGCCGCCAGCCACTCTTCTCTCTCCTTTCTTCCACCCGAAGCAAGCCACCATCTGATTTTTCCGTGCTCTTTTTCCAAGTTAGCAACCACGAGCTCCAAAATTGCAAGTGGATGCTTGCGAATCTTTTTCTTCCCCACTGAACAGCACCACCTCTCCTCTCTTCTCCAATCGAGCAAGCAAACTGCAGCTGCTCCTCCCCAAATCAAGTAGCGTTTTCACCAAAGCCAGCAGCAGTCCTTTTCCCCTTTTTGTAGTTCACGTAGCAATCCAGCAGGCAGACCTGCATCTCGCGTTCCTAATTTTCTCCCCATCCACCCCTGCATAGCTACCAGAGAGAAGGAGGAAGGGGAAGTGAAGGAGAGGAGGCGACCGAGAAGGTGGACACCTGGTGCCTCACCGTTGCGAAGCCGTGAACCACAACACCGTCCAGGAGGAGCACGACCTCCACGAAGATGACGTCGCGCCGCTGGTGCCGGGAGCAACGACGAGTCGACGACCGCGCTCACGCCACCGAGTACCACGACGCCGCGGCCGACGACCAGAAGCCGAAGATGGAGACCGGCGCCGCCACCGCCGACGCCGACGCTGGACCGCGAGCTGCCGCACCACGCCATGCCCCTGATCTTCTTCGCCGCTCACAACCTGTTCGACGGCTTGTGCAAAGAGCCAAGTCTTCTCTGGTGAGCAGCTCGTGCACACTCTCATTCCTTTTCCTTGCACCGTCCAAGCTACTGCCTCGCCTGCCTTGGTTCATGCGCAGCTGAAACCTTGCTTGCCTGTGACGCCGGCCATCGCGCCGTGCTTGCTCCTATTTTTCCCAGAACTCCGAGACCATGGTTGGCATGGACGAGGGTGCAGCTTTGGCATGCCCACGACATGCTCGACGTTTTGTGCATAAACCATGAGCTGCACGTACCCACTAGTTTTTTCCCCTGCCTAGCTTGCCTGTGTCGCAAGCATTAGAGTTGTGCATTCTCCCTGTTTCCACTAGAACGCTAGTGATCAAGTCTACCTTTTCTGAAGCTGCACACCACTTGTCCGATGTGTTGCAGGACAGGTGAACAGAGCCTCGATAGTGCCGTTGCACCTGAGTTGCTGATCGCCGGCGTGCCGCCACCGTCGATGCTTGCTGCTATATGTGTCGGCCTTCGTGCTGCGCTTCTTCTGCAGGTGCCCGCGCCGATCGCCGATCGCCGTCGCCGCGCCACGCCGCGGCTCCGGGGCACCGGATGCCCGCACGCCGGTCGGCCGTGTCGCGGCCAGGGACTAGCCCTGTGCGCGCGCACGCGCAGCCCGGCCAAGCACACCCATGCGCGAGGCCACGTTCGGTCCTCTGGCCGACCAAACCGCCACAGCGCAGCCGCTCCGCCGTTTTCCGCCGCCCCGCGCCGTTCTGCCTTGTGCCGCGCGTGCCTTCGCCGCGCACGCCTTCACCCTGCGCGCGATGCCGCTCTGCCGTGCGTGCCGTCGCTCTGCCGAGCTCGTCGCCGCCACGCTGCGCGCTGTCGATTCGTATGTTGGCCTTCGAGCCATACACGCCTCTTGCAGGTGCCGCTTCGCCGCTGTATCCAAATCTTACCGCCGGCGAGCCCCTTGCCGTTCCGCCACTTCTTCGGCGCATTCCGCCGAACACCCTACGCGCGTCCTCTTTCTTCTGAACCTGAGTGGAGCCACACGCTTGGCCACACAAGCACAGCCACACAAATTCACAGAAGATCCCGCAGCCTTCGTGACGAACGGACCCCAAGAGAATTCAGGGAGTAAATCCGGACCTTCTCTCTTGAACTCTAGTTGGGCCTCGGCCCACGAAGCCTGCTGAGCCCGGGTGTTATTCAGGCCAGGCCAAAATAAGAGTTCAGGGTGTTTTTCTAGACTTTTTGACATCTTGGGCCGAACTGGGCTAGCCCAATGGGCCTCCAACACTTTCGGCCCACTAAGGCCCACTAACCCGTGACGATGACGTCACGATGACGTCATGCTGACGTCATCGCCTATTTTCAAAATTAAAAATCCTTTTCTGTTTTATAAATGATTTTGGAAATTAATTTATAAAACCTTTAATCTTTGAAAATTCATAACTAATTATCCGGAGCTCCGAAAATTATGAAACCAATTGCGTTGGTTTCATAATTCCGAGACGCACGCTGCTACCCTATCCTTATCTTCTCTTGCCCTTGAAACAAACTCATTTTTGCCCCGCATACTTAGGGTAGGATTCGTGATCGCTGCCCGCCACTGCGCTATTGTGGGTCTGGGACGCCGGAGCCCCGTAATTAGCCACTGGCCTGCCGCAGATAGGAATAACTTCCCCAAGATGTGTTCGCACCGCTTTCCTTGCTTGCACCGCTTCCACCACCTTGTGCTGCAACCCGCATACCCGCTCTCGCTCTACCTTGTTTCGTGTTGCGAAGCGTGCGCCGTACCAGGTGCTTACAACTAGGATGCCACGCGTGATGGACGGCCGTGCCATGAGCAGTGGCCACTGCTTCAAGCACGGCAACCCCGTGTTGCAACCTAGCTACTACGCCATGGTTATCGCCGCATCGTTAGCACTTGCACCACCGCGCTCTCGAGCACACCCTATCGCATCACCACCCTTTTTCCGACCACAAGTTGAACCTTTCCTTCTCTTTGAGCTACGGCTGCACACCGTGGCCTGATAAAGCCTTGCCTAGCTCGCTTCGTCTTGCTTTACTCTTACCATCTTTTGAACCTCCGCCTTGTTGCAATCATCAGTCGCGCTTACCTTGCCAACGCGATCACCAAGCCGTAGCCTTTGATCGACAACTCAACCTTGAGCTAACCCCTCTCCCTAATTTTGTTTACTAAGTATATAAAGCTAATTGCTTAAAACTATTTTAATATAAAACTAATTACTTTGATTTCCTTAAATTAAACTAGTGCTGCTTGTAGCTAGATCGGATTTATTTGGTTCTTCTAAATTGATGTTATTTGGAGTTATTGCATAGATGATTGTCGTTGTTTATTTCCGCGTCGCATCTCGTGTAGGCTTGTAACCTGGTATGAAGACTCAAGCTGCGACGACGACCCGAGCTATGACGATCGGGAAGACCGTTGACCCGAAGGAAGGGCCCAACCTCTACTACTCTACGACGACTACCGCGCAGGTGTCATGTCACTCCCGACCATGTAGATCCCATGCATCCTATTTAGTTGCTAGTGCTTTATTTATGATGCTTTGGATGATTGAAATGCATAGACAATCTCTTAGCCATGCCTTGATTTGTTATATCCTGTACCTTGAACCTCCTACCTTTGGAACTAGCTACAGACCCCTAGCTAGTTCCCGATATTTACTACCCATACATTTTACCTGTTTCGTGATATGGACGGATCTCTAGTTGGGACTGAGATTGGGATATCTCGGTATTCTAGCGTGTGTTTTGGGTGAGTGTGTACCCTTGACGTGTTACCGCGGGAGCGAGCCGCTTTGGTTACTTGTGAACGCCTGTCTAGGGGAGATGCGACCTGGCCTCCCGCCCTAGCGGCGTGTCAGACGGGTGGAGTTGGTGGAGTGCTCGCTCCTTGCAATTAAGGACCGATCGACTGTGTGACCTTGATCTTTGGGCTATTTTCGTACAAACCGTTCGCTCACGTATGGGCGGGGTTCGGTCCGAGAACTAGTTGGTGGTTGGCACTCAGCTTGTAGGCGGACCGGTGTGGTCGTGTGAGGGGGACGGGTTATACGCCTCGAGTAGACGTCGCCCCGGCTCCTCCTGGGATGGTTTCACAGCTCCGAGGCCCTGCTGGCAAGTTTCGCGCCCCAGTTCAGGACGAGTCAGGCTCCGAGAGGCAGGAGAGTGCCACCCACTGCTAGGTCTCCGGCCGTTAGGTAGGGATGTGGAACGGCTGATCCCCGTTTCTGCCCTATCCGGCGGGTCCAGTTGTACAACCTCTGCAGAGTGTTAAACCTATAGCTATAGTCCGTGTCCACTGGTATGGACAGCCCTTGCGATCTCTCACCTGGCTAGTATTTTCTTGTGCTGCTTCTCTCCCCCGAGTGTGTGAGCCCGGCTTCGTGCCGTTGAGATGTGGGGATAGGAGTTGGTGACCCCACATCGCAGATGAGAGTGGGATGCTGTGACTCGGTTGAGGTCCAGTGTTTTGGTGTACTTTCCTTGGTTGGGGTGTTGACCCCGGAGGCGTTGGCCTCGGAGGTGTGGATCTCCTCGGAGATGGTGACCTCTCTGCAATACCGCTTACCTTGATGTTGCTACTGCTGCTTGCATAAACTTACTACAGCCAGATATAGGTTTATCCATGCATATTAGAATTCATCCACCGCTTTTGCTCTTTGTTGGGAAGCTGACATGACCTACCCGCTTATCGGGTAGATGGCAATGCTTTCAGACTTGGTGATCGACTACGACAACGACGAGGAAGGATGGGAAGACTAGAGCTGGTCCTACACTCAAGTTTGCCTGTGGAGCTGGAGACGCTTCGCTTCGATAGATCCGCTGCGTAGATGATTTACCTTTCTTGTTTAGTCCAGTTGGACTTGTACCCGGCTTATGCCGAAATGTTGTGCTCTGATGTATTAATAAGATTATGTAATTTTCCCCTTTTTCCTGTGTTGTATGGATTTGTACGTCTTGAGACAGGGTTTGCACGTGATAGCCACTTCCTGGGACTATCACAGATGTGCAGAGGATCGGGTTTCCAGTTTTGGAAATCTGGTTCGTTTCAGGCAGGATCATTGAAGAACGACGGCGGAGGCTCAACCCTGAGACTGTGGAGGCTCTCACATGCATCAAAGACTGGGAAGCTGCAGTGTCAAGGCTACAACACATGGTGGAGGACAAGGAGCTGGTGGAGTCCTTTGAACAACTCTGGATTGATTAGTCATTTATGTAATGGATCTGTAATCTTAATTAGACTTTAGAGACTTGGATGGTGATGGACCATGGATGTGATGTAATGAACTCATGAACAATTTATCTTATGGAGCTGGCTGTACTCTTTTTCCCTCTCTAGGGTTTCTCACAAGGGTGAGTTTTACCTAGAGAGGGTTTTAAAGAGGCAGCCATTGCACAGCTCCTATCTTTTGTTATCTGTGTCTATTTTGTGTTTTCTTTCTGTGTTGTGACTTTGAATGAATGAATCTTTGTGTTTGAACACTTGGTGAATCTGTGTTCTGTTTGAACCTGGGCACCTGCATCGTGCCTGGGCTGGCACGGGCACTGCTGGGCTGCTGTGCTGAGTAACACGACACGGCACGCTCCAGCTTCCTTAGTGCCGTGCCTGGGCTGTGATGCCGGCACGCCAGCACATCTAGGCATGGCACGGCAGGCACGCGTGCCTGATAGTGTCGTGCCTAGCCGTGTCGTGCCGCGTCGTGTTCGTGCCCGTGTCGGTACGGCACGCACGTTAGGCCATCTATAATGGCACCCCTAAGGAACTTGTTACACTTTGGTTTCGACTTTGATTTGGAACTAACTCGCCACTAGGCATACTAATGATGTAACAAGTTCGACACGAGCATGTGTTTTTGGAGTTGTATGTGTATGCAGGAAATAACAAGCTTAATGGATAAGTTCGCATCAAGTTCGGAAGGTGTTAAGCAAAAGGATCAAGGAGCTCCGTTCGTGTGTGAATACAAGATGAACTTACTTTCAAAGGTGGTAAGGACCAAGATGCAACACAAGATATTCCCGAGGACCAAGACGAGAAGACCGGAGTTCATACGACAAGACCCCCTATCTATTCACAAGGATAAAGACACCAAAAGGCCATACATCCTAAAGGGCAAAAGGTCAAAATTGCAAGAGAAGCTCGCTCGCGAAAGACGGAGCCGAACCGGGCCAAAATGGGCCTGGGCCGGCCGGCCCATGCCGACCGGCCTAGGGCCTTTTTGTGGCAGTTCGGCATCCCCTTTCTCGTGTGTGATGTTCATCGAACCCTAAGTCTATGCCTCCGCCGCCATTCACCAGAAAGAACGATAAAAGCCCCCGAGGTTGACCACATCAAGGCATTCAACTTTTAGAGATTCAACCGAGGGAGAGAGCCACATAGAGGAGAGAGGAGGACGCCCGGAAACCCTAGCAAGGTCCCTCCGGTGCCACCACAAGATCAACAGCAAGGAGGAGATTGGATCTTCAAGGGAGAAAGCAAGGCAGAGAGCATCTTCCTCATCAATCTTCATCTACTTCGAAGGATTCTACACCATGTCTCGCGCTACAATGTGTAACATTATGGGGTAAAATCCTTGTTTGTCCTTGGGGTTGAAGGGAGAGCTTGAGTTGTAATCACTGAACCTATGTTTTGGATCTTTTTGCTATCATATTCATGTTGATGGTGCTTCAATCTTAATTGTCGGCTGGCTTTCTTTGGGTATGCATCGCTCGTAGCTGCACATATCGTGTTCCTTTTGTTCTTTATTTGATTACCCTCGTGTAGTGACTAGTACGCGAGAGGGAAAGGGTCGGACTCAGTGCACCTTAACTTTGATAGTTTAGATCGGTTCGTTCTTGTTAGGTGGTTACATCTCTAAGTGATCCTAGACCCCTTGGGCAAGCTTTCTAGATTCTTGAACTCTCCATACCTTTACTCTCTTTGTTAATCTCTTTAACATAGAGTAGATTAGTTCTTATATTTACATCATCACTTGATAAAGAGCTTTCAATCAACAAGTTTAGTGCTTAGTTGAGCATAGCAATCCACTTGTTCCACGGATTGATAAACCTTGGGGGATACTCTAAGGGAAAAGCTACAACCGATCCGTGCGCTTGCGGATCGTAATTTGGCGCGTTATCTACCATCAACAAGCTTTTCTGGCGCCGTTACCGGGGAACAAGCTAGTTTGCTACGTTTAACTTGTTATTAATTTTGTTGATCACTAACACTAACTTTTCATCTAGAAAAACCTTTGTTTTTGTTTTTGTTTTTGTTGTCTAGATGGCTCTTGTCAATCACGCCATGGAAGAAGAAAAAAAAACACTAATGGAGTACGCTATCCCGCGATTGGAGGATATTAAAGTGCAAAAATCAGATTCGATACCCAAGGCTATCGAGTACAAGATCAAGGCTCGAATGATCAAGATGGTAGCATCAAACCCATTTAGAGGGGCGGAGACAGACAATCCATATAGGCACATTGAGCATTTCATGAGGCTATGCAACATGGTACACCAAGAAGGAGTTCCGGCCGATTGGTACAAATGGAATCTTTTTTCATACTCACTTGCGGATGAAGCGAAAAGATGGCACTCATTTGCATCCTTCAAGGTGGAAGGAAATTGGACTCGATTGGTGAAGAAATTTTTTCAAAGATTCTTTCTGATAAGCAAAGTTCAAAACGTGAGGAGGCAAGTGATAAATTTTGCGCAAGGAAAAGAGGAAGGAATAGATCAAGCTTGGAAAAGATTCAATGAATTAATCAAACACGGGCCAAAGCTTGGGTTCTCCGGTGATGTACTCTTGCATACTTTCTATTTTTCTCTAACCCCGGAATGCATGCGGTATGTTCAAATGTGTGCAGGCGGAAATATCATGGAGAAAACACTCATGGAAGCCACCAAACTACTAGAAAAAATAAGCAAAGGGGTGGCCGAGCAAAGAGATTGGGGAGAACATATTCTGGGAAGCGTTAAGCAAGAAACACGTGTGGAGGTACTTGCTGGAATTTCTAGAAAAGAAGCCCTGAAAGTGAAGGAAGAAGAAGCAAAACAAGAAAAGATTGAAGGAGCAACCCACAATGGAGGAAGACCAATCCAAGGCAACAAAATTTGCAAGCTAGAAGAGGAAAAAGGAAGAAGTTTAGCGAAGGCAAAGTTGCTAAAGGAGTTCGAACAAATGGATTGGATCCCGATTGACTTCGAAGAAATATACAACAAGAGGAGACCATACCCGAACCAAAAAGAATCCGCGAGAGCCATAGAGTTGAACTTTCCAAAGGAGAGACACTCGGGGTATGAGCTAGACAAAGAATCGGCCGGAGAAATTATTCAAAGACTTTTCAATGAGGAAGAAGAGGTAGATCCGGATCACATTGCCGACGTAAAGAAGATTATGGGAGGGAAGCCAAAGGCCTCGCCATATGCACACCTAGTCGAGGTGTACGCGATAGGAGCCGATCATGTCGAAGGTACTTCTCTACCAACACCTCACATAAGTTGCACCATTAATGGGGAGAAAATTTGTAAAGCTTTATGTGACATCGGAGCCCATGCAAGTGGCATGTCTTCCAAGATTTATTATGAGCTTTTTAGTAAGATTTTAAATCTAGCTTCAACACAAATAAAATTGATCATGGGAGATGGTAGAACAACAAGACCTTTGGGTGTGCTTAGAGATTTAAATGTTGCTATCTCAGGTAAAATTATTCCGAACCGACTTTTTTGTAATTGATGCTTGCCATGATGAACATGATGATATAATTCTTGGTAGGCCTTTTCTTAAGTTGGTCAATGTCGTTCTTGATGCCGGAAAGAGTAGAGTTACTATTGATCTAGATGGAACTAAACTCACATATGATTTTCTACTAGCTTCTCGTATTGCTTTACCTCTACCTCTTGATAACGAAGAGGTAGAGGACCTTCGTTTTGTTCATACTTTCAGGGATCCTCTCCAACGAGTAATGGAGAATGATGCTATTTATGATGATCAAGACAAGGAACTAGCGGAAGCAACTGAGGAATTGAAGGCACAAGAAGGAAGCTTGGAGGAAGGAAGTTTTGAAGATATTGGAAATTTGCAACAACAAGAACCCGAAGCACCCGATATTGAGTTAAAGCCACTTCCCAAGGGATTAAAGTATGAATTTTTGGGAGGTGATAAGACGTACCCGGTCATTGTGAGCGATGAATTGAGTTCGGAAGAGATGGACAAGTTGCTGAATTTATTGAGAAGACATAAGAAGGTGATTGGGTATGCAATAAGTGACTTGAAGGGTATTAGTCCAGCCTTTTGCACCCACCGCATACCACTTGAAGAACAATGCCAGCCCGTTGTTGAGCATCAAAGAAGGTTGAGCCATTCCATGCGTGAGGTGGTGAAGAAGGAGGTGATCAAATTGTTGGATGCCGGAATAATATACCCCGTGCCATATAGTGAATAGGTGAGCCCGGTGCATTGTGTACCAAAGAAGGGAGGAATAACGATTGTAAAGAATGGGAAGGAAGAATTGGTACCGCAATAGATCGTAACCGGGTGGAGAATGTGCATCGACTATAGGAAGTTGAACAAGGCAACAAGGAAGGATCACTTTCCGCTACCATTTATCGATGAGATGCTTGATAGGTTAGCCAAACATTCCCACTTTTGTTTCCTTGATGGATACTCGGGGTTCATGCAAATTCCTATCCATCCGGATGATCAATACAAGACAACCTTCACATGTCCGTATGGAACTTTTGCATATAGATGGATGCCATTTGGTTTATGTAATGCCTCGGCTACCTTTCAAAGATGCATGACGGCTATATTCTCGGATTTTATTGAAGAAATTATGGAGGTATTCATGGATGACTTCTCAGTGCATGGTACATGTTTTGAAAGTTGCTTGGAAAATTTGGAAAAAGTCCTTAAAAGGTGTGGAGAAATTGACTTGGTGCTTAATTGGGAGAAGTGTCACTTTATGGTGAAACAAGGGATAGTATTGGGACATGTCATCTCCGAGAGAGGAATAGAGGTGGACAAGGCTAAGATTGAAATGGTTGAAAAGTTACCACCCCCGACAAATATCAAATCGTTAAGAAGCTTTCTCGGAGATGCCGGATTTTATAGGAGATTTATAAAGGATTTCTCAAAGATCACCAAGCCATTGACACGACTTCTCCAAAAAGATGTGGAATACGACTTTGATGAAGAATGCTTGCATGCCTTTCGGACGTTGAAGCAATCTCTCATAAGCGCACCAATTATGCAACCACCCGATTGTAATCTACCATTTGAGATAATGTGCGACGCAAGTGATTATGCCGTTGGAGCCATTCTTGGACAAAGGAAGGAAGGAAAGGTACACGCAATTTATTATGCAAGCAAAACTCTTAATGAAGCTCAAGTGAATTATGCGACTACGGAGAAGGAATTGCTCGTCGTGGTATTCACGTTTGAAAAATTCAGATCCTATATTGTGAACTCAAAGGTGATCGTGTATACCGACCACGCTGCAATCAAGTACCTTTTGTCCAAGAAAGATGCCAAGCCACGATTGATTAGATGGATTCTACTATTACAAGAGTTTGATATGGAAATTAGAGACAAGAAAGGGTCAGATAATGTTGTAGCCGACCACCTATCAAGGATGCATCATGGAGACGATGGGATGGAGCTAATTGAAGATAGAATGAGAGATGACCATCTATATCGGGTACTTGATAGGAGAGGATGGATGAATGATATTATAAGGTGCTTACGGAAGATGCCATTGGATCACTTGGATAAAAATGTTAAAAGAAGGGTAATTGCCGAGAGCAGAAAATTTTATTGGGATGCACCATACCTATATAGATTGGGAGATGATGGAGTGCTAAGAAGATGCGTACCGCAGGAAGAAAGAGAAGAAATTCTAAGAAAATGCCACTCATCGGAGTATGGAGGACATTATGGACACTTTAGGACGCAAGCAAAGGTATGGGCAAGCGGATTCTATTGGCCTGAGATGCACGAGGATGCAAAAAGGTTTGTCACAACTTGCCCGGAATGCCAAAGGAGTGGAAATATATCACAAAGGAATGCAATGCCACTGAATTATAATTTGCAAATTGATCTATTTGATGTTTGGGGTATCGACTTTATGGGACCTTTCGTGAACTCGCATGGATATGAACACATCTTGGTCATAGTTGATTATGTATCAAAATGGGTTGAAGCGATTCCGTGTCGGAAAGCATCTACGGAAGAAGCTATTCAAATGATCAAGACGGTGATATTCCCTCGATATGGTGTTCCTAGAATTTTAATAAGTGATGGTGGGTCACACTTTATTGGCAAGGATTTCAAAAGATGCTTGGCAAAGTTGGGAATCGAGCATAGGGTCTCCATGGCCTATCATCCACGAACAAATGGCCAAGCGGAAACATCGAACAAGCAACTCAAAGACATCCTCAAGAAGACGGTGACTAAAGGAGGAAAAGATTGGTCAAAGAAGCTAGACGGAGCATTATGGGCATACCGGACTGCGCATAAAACTCCGATAGGTATGACCCCTTATCAATTTGTCTATGGAAAAACATGTCATTTGCCGGTAGAACTAGAGCACAAAGCTTATTGGGCAATAAAGGAGATGAATCTTGATATTGATGCGGCACGAATAAAGAGGAGGATTCAAATAAGTGAAATTGAAGAGCTAAGATTGAAGGCATATCACAGCGCTAGCATCTATAAAGAAAGGATGAAGAGATGGTACGACAAAAGATTGCATAAGAAGGAATTCAAGGAAGGAGACAAGGTCCTACTATACAATTCTCGATACAAGGTCTTCGGCAAAGGAAAATTGCAAAGAAAATGGGATGGACCATACGTCGTACACTCGGTGTCACCATCGGGAGCGGTAACAATCATGGACGTCAAGGGAGATCAATATATTGTGAATGGACAGTGACTCAAGGTATTCCTAGAGCCCGACATTGTGCCCATTAAATACATTGACGTCTACACATTGGATGGTGACCCGGATCGTCAAGACTAGCGATGAAAACAAGGTAAGTTTGTAAATAATTTTTATTTTTTTATGAGCATCCCACCTTTGCCCCTTATTTATTTTATGATGAGGACGTCGTATGTTTTAAGTGTGGGGGGAAGGTGTGATCTCTTGTTTTTTTAGTTGAGTTGTTTCCTTTATAATTTTTTTTTAGTTCGATGGTGTGATTTAAATTAGTGTGGAGTCAATAAAAACAACATCCTTGTGCAAGTTTTTCCTTTCCTCTACTTGTTGGTATGTTATTTACCTTTATTATTTGAGCATGAGTAATGAGCATTAATGTTTACCGTGGTGCTTAGTGGAAGTTTGCCTATAAAGTACCCATACTCTACTTTAATCTAGAACCTCACTTTGACTTTGCTATGAGTAAGACTAAAATTGGAGGCTTTTTATTTCTGAAATTTTATGAAAAACCCTTGCAACAAAGGTTAGCATCTTCTTTTTCCAAGTCGAGAGACAAGCATATCCTATACAAGGCCTATATTATATATACTCCACCATAAGTGTTGCCAGCATGATGAATTGGGTTAGGACTTTTCTCTCTTGGGAGATCTAATTTTGAGCAATGATCATGTCCTTGATATTATATATTTTATTGCTAGCCTCATCATACATTCGGTAATGGGAACTTCACATTGAATGCCCCGTATATCGCCGGATTCCATACCCAAACCATAGACATCTTTTTATCATCTTATTCCTTGAATACAACCCATGTCTGAAGATTCGTCCCATTTTTAGGCAAGGATTTATTTAAAATTCAGATTGTGATTCATGTCAAAGAGACGAGCGAAAGGCTTCGGAAAGAGATCAAGATGTCAAGAAAAGAGAATAGAAAAAAACATGCGTGTGTGCGCATAAAAAAAGAAGAAAGAAAATAAAAAAAGAAGAAAAGAAAGGAGAAAAAAAGGAGGAATTCAAGGCAAAGCAAGGAAGATATATTGAGGGATGATGAATCAAATGAAGATCAAGAGAAGTGCAAGGAAGGATGCGTCAATGTTGAGAACGAATCTTCAATATTCCAACCATGTGCAATCCGACATCGAGGACATCATTAGTGCCTTGAAGTCATTATTCTTTTTCCCTTTGCACATGTCCACCATTCTAAATCTTCTCATCCTTGATACTCTTACATTATGGTTTAATTCTCATGATCATTGGCTCGGAAGGTGAACAACCACTAGAGGATTTTCTTAGCTTGATAATACTTGTGTTAACTTCACTAGCCATACCCATAGCTCCACCTTACATTATAAATGAGAGACTTGTGGGAGGTGAGAGTTTATGAACTATCTAGGATAGCCACTTTAAATGAACATGTGAGGACTTGGAGAAAGACTTTGTCTAATACTTGTTGGAGGAATTTTATTTTAAACTCGTGGAAAACCCTCCAATGAAAATAAGAAAGTAAGTATGGTTGGATTTGAGGATCTCTAGTAAAAGAAATGAGTTGTGGGGTAAGTCTTGAATTGGCAATATTTCCAAATGCCCATATTTATGTCATGATCATTGCTTTCATGTTTCTTATACTAAAGATGAAGGTTTAACTAACTTGTAAGGAAAGGTGAGACAAAGCACATTTCAACTCCATGGATGAATGACTTTTGCAAGCAACTTGCTCGAGGATAAGCAAGATCTAAGTGTGGGGGAGTTGTTGGCGGTCAAATATGGCACCCCTAAGGAACTTGTTACACTTTGGTTTCGGCTTTGATTTGGAACTAACTCGCCACTAGGCATACTAATGATGTAACAAGTTCGACAGGAGCATGTGTTTTTGGAGTTGTATGTTTATGCAGGAAATAACAAGCTTAATGGATAAGTTCGCATCAAGTTCGGAAGGTGTTAAGCAAGAGGATCAAGGAGCTCCGTTCGTGTGCGAATACAAGATGAACTTACTTCCAAAGGTGGCAAGGACCAAGATGCAACACAAGATATTCCCGAGGACCAAGACGAGAAGACCGGAGTTCATACGACAAGACCCCCTATCTATTCACAAGGATAAAGACACCAAAAGGCCATACATCCTAAAGGGCAAAAGGTCAAAATTGCAAGAGAAGCTCACTCGCGAAAGACGGAGCCGAACCGGGCCAAAATAGGCCTGGGCCGGCCGGCCCATGCCGACCGGCCTAGGGCCTTTTTGTGGCGGTTCGGCCTCCCCTTTCTCGTGCGTGATGTTCATCGAACCCTAAGTATATGCCTCCGCCGCCATTCGCCAGAAAGACCGATAAAAGCCCCCGAGGTCGACCACATCAAGGCATTCAACTTTTAGAGATTCAACCGAGGGAGAGGGCCACATAGAGGAGAGAGGAGGACGCCTGAAAACCCTAGCAAGGTCCCTCTGGCGCCGCCACAAGATCAAGAGCAAGGAGGAGATTGGATCTTCAAGGGAGAAAGCAAGGCAGAGAGCATCTTCCTCGTCGATCTTCATCTACTTCGGAGGATTCTACACCATGTCTCGCGCTACAATGTGTAACATTATGGGGTAAAATCCTTGTTTGTCCTTGGGGTTGAAGGGAGAGCTTGAGTTGTAATCACTGAACCTATGTTTTGGATCTTTTTGCTATCATATTCATGTTGATGGTGCTTCAATCTTAATTGTCGGCTGGCTTTCTTTGGGTATGCATCGCTCGTAGCTTCACATATCGTGTTCCTTTTGTTCTTTATTTGATTACCCTCGTGTAGTGACTAGTACGCGAGAGGGAAAGGGTCGGACTCGGTGCACCTTTACCTTTGATAGTTTAGATCGGTTCGTTCTTATTAGGTGGTTACATCTCTAAGTGATCCTAGACCCCTTGGGCAAGCTTTCAAGATTCTTGAACTCTCCATGCCTTTACTCTCTTTGTTAATCTCTTTAACCTAGAGTAGATTAGTTCTTATATTTACATCATCACTTGATAAAGAGCTTTCAAACAACAAGTTTAGTGCTTAGTTGAGCATACCTATCCACTTGTTCCACGGATTGATAAACCTTGGGGGATACTCTAAGGGAAAAGCTACAACCGACTCGTGCGCTTGCGGATCGTAATTTAGCGTGTTATCTACCGTCAACACTTGGCCAGTGGTGGCAGGCGGAGGAGGAAGTGGGGTGGTGTGAGGTGAGGAAGCACCTCGGGGTGCTATTTATAGCCCCGGGGTGGCTTTGGGGCAGCCTTCTCGAGCTCTGGATGAGCTCGGGCGGGCGGATAAGCTCGTCGGGCCAATTATGGCCGGCAGAGCTCCGTACGCGGCCGAGCGCGGGGGGTGCGGCAGGGAAAAGCCTGCCAGGGCGCTCCGGAGGGGCATGGGGGTATGGAGGCGTGCAGCGAGATGAGGTGAGTGCGGCGCGCATCTCGGTGTGGAGAAAGGACGGTCGGGAAGGCGAATCGGGCCGAAGCATGGTACGGCGGTGGGCAGAGCTCGCATGCGTGGCGTGGGCGCGTGCTGCGCGGTCGTGGGAGCCAGGGGACGTGTTCAAGCAGGCATGCAGTACGGAGGTGGTGCAAGTGGCCGTGGTGCTCACTTTGGTGGGGTGAAAGGAGGGGTGGACAGGAAGTTTAGGCGGTGAATGCCAATGGCGGCGCACCGGGCAGAGCGGGCTCGCAGATTGCGACGTGGGAAAAGCAAACAACTTTTCTGTCCTTGGGAGGGAAAGGTGAGGGGGTGGCTTGCTCGTCCTCGCGTCTTTGCGGCACGCGCGCCCGTGGCAGGGATGGCGGCTGGGAGAGGGAGATCAAGCGAGGAGGGTGTACGGCGGAGCTCCAGGCCGTATGTGCGTGGCGTGCGTGCAGCGCAGCCGGGAGGAATGGAGGTTGTGTGTCAGTTGGGGGATGGGGTAGCGAAAGCCGACCGCTTTCCGGGGTGCACGTGCGCAAGTCAAAAGGTGCGGTGGAGAGGCGGATTGCGGTGGCGCGGCGTGGGCGTAGCCCGGTGATGCTGGTGAGGGGGTGAGGATGACGACGGAGGTAGACGACGATGGCGTCGTGGGCCTGCTGGGCCGCTGGCCTGCTCTGGTTACGCGGCGGAAATGAAAAGGAAAATGGAAGGAGGGTCGGGCCGCTTCGGCTGTTCGGCTGAAAGGGAGGTTGGCGGCCCAACTGTGCATCGGATTGTTTGATAATTGTTTGAAAGATTTTTTAGATGAATTTGAATTCAAATTTGAACAAGATTTGGAGCTTTGGACTTTTCCTATATTCTAAAGCACTCAAATGCACAAACATATGATCCATGGACATAAAATTAAACAAAATTTTATTAGGGAGGGGTTTTAAGGTTTAAACTCTTTAAAAAATTTTAATTTTAGGGATTTAAAATTTCGGGATGCTACACATAGCTGGGAAGGTTTCAGACCTTTAGCCTGGTGGGGCCCATCTGTCGTGGCGAGAAGTGATCGGGCAAGGCGGAGAGTACCTGGGCGAGGCGGAGAGTACCTGGGCCGGGCGGAGAGTACTAGGGCGAATCGGTGTATTCCATGGCGAGCCAGAATCCACTCGCGGTCAGACCCTATACCCTTGTATTGCTATGTGTCTTTGTGTTTTAGAGGTTTAGACCGTGGCTGATAGTTCATTAAGAGGTTGAATTACCAGCCCTCGTTTCTACCCTCGTCACACGTCGTCAACGGTTGCATCTTCTCCCTATTACGCCTCTAATGACAAGCATAAGAAGAAGTACAAAGTAAACAAGAGATGATATAGGCGGAGCTTCTCTTTAATATCTGAAAATTGATGTGTTACAATAGAGGTAATCCTCTGATATATATACTCCAAACTAAGCCTAGACTTTTGGTAAGAGCCCACAAGCAACGGGACAAAGACTATGACTTATAGTCCTCCTTTTTATCCATACAAATTTCGGTTGTTTTACAACACTCCCCTTTGAGCGATTATCATGAATGCATATGCCTCATGTTGACTCCCTCCACCTTTGCTTTTTCTTCGGCCAAGCCGCCCATGCGCCTGAGCGCGCACTGTCCCTTGGTCTCCCTCCCTCCCGACGGCGTGCGGAGCTCTTGGAGCTCACGCGCGCCGGCCGTAGCCGTGGCGGAGCTCGCGCTTGCGCGCACGCTCCAGTTGGCAGATCATGGGCCCTGATGTGCCCGAGGTTGACGACCGCCGCCTCCGCAATGTTGCTCGCCCACAGCGTCACGCCCTTGAGATTGCCCAGCCCGCGAACCACATCCTCCATCTTCTCCGACGTTGGGGCATCGCTGCCTTCCTGCAGCTGCTTGCCCATCATTATAGATGTCCGTTCGAACTGCCCGGCTCGGCCCTAGCCCGAGCCTGGGGTGGCCCTCTCAACTACAGGCTGGGCCAACCCGGCCCTAAGTGCCACCGTGTCGTGCGTGCCCGCCCACGGGCTGTGTCGATGGCCCAAGCCTGGGCCTGTCGTGCCGTTTCGTGCCGGGCTAGCCTGAGAAACACAGGCACGAATGGGATACCGGGCCAGCCCACAGCCCGTGGAGGCAGCCACCGCTCCACCTTCAGATTTCACAAACAACACAGAATTGCATAATGCATAAACAAATAACAAAGAAGAAAGAAGAAACACACCAAATTTCTAACGAAAGTTCACCACTTCATATCGGTGATGAAAGAAATTGACCAAATATCATATGTCAAACAAACAAATGAAACAGATTTAAATTTATCAATCAGTTCATATCTACGACCAAGCCAATACTTATGTAGATCTCTAGTTGTGGTTTGCCTAGATACAAAAGTAAAACGAGGATTGTGAGCACGCTGAATGTACTCCTCAAATGTAGTTTCATAACCAAAACCAAGAGGCAAATCAAGTATAGCAATCAAACAACACAGTTCTTTACGAGCAACATCAGGCTTATACTCCTATGTAGTAAGAATAGTACCATCAACTTTCAATTGCAGACGAGACTGAACAAGAGCAGCATGTTTGGTTTTAGCAACACATACCTTCTGGTGTCAGAGCAAGTGTCCAGTACCAGCAGAAGAACGCCCAGAAAGAAACTGAGAACAATGCTTGCACTTGGCACCAATTCTCACCTTCTTGCTGGTGGGCAAAGTATCGAAGATCTCATCAAAGTCGTTCTAGGCAGGAGACTGGACACGCTTCAACCGAATGCCATCAGTAGTATTGACGGATTGTGTCGAGGAAGGCATCACGGCTGGCCAGGAGGAGGAGCACCAGCACCTGCAGCTCCAGCAGCACCGGCATCATCACCGCCATCAACATTGATCGGAGCAGCAGCAGCACCGCTACCGAACAATGCCTCGCCGCCGGACACCAGGTCATCCTCGCCGTCATCAGGGAGCTCACAGACCCTGAGGTCGTCATTGATGGTGTACTCCTCCATGTCGTCCATCACGACGACAACCTCGTCCTGCAGCCTGCCTCCGCAGCTTCGTTCCTCAACGACGCGCGGCCCCGCGCATCATCTGCACGAGACCTGCAAGCAACAAGCAACAAAGGAGCCTAGTTAACTAAAGAACACGAACAAGAGTCGAGAGCTCGCTAGATCTAGGGATTAGGGTTAGGGTCGGAAGGTTTCCTGCGTAGCCAGAGCCCGGAGCTGAGAGAGACGGCGAAGACGACCGGCAACTGCGGCGAGATACGTGTATGTAGCGGACTGGAGACGGAGGAGAGGACAGTCGACAGAGGAGGGTTGGAGGTGGGGGAGCCGGGGACGGTGAGGCAACGAGGAGCCGAGGAGTCGCGACGGTGAGGCGCAGATCTACGACATCTTCTACTCACCGGACGGTGGGGATGACGGGCCGTAGTCGGGCCTGCACAGTTTCTGCCGTGCCGGGCCGGGTCACCCGGCGTGCTGGGGTGGCGGCCCACGCCCGGGCACGGTATGTGGGTCGGGCTAACCCGGGCACGGTGGTTAACGGGTCGTGCCGTGTTTGGGCCGGGCCAAAATTGCGTGCTTTCAGGCGGGCCACCGTGTTGCGGGCCAGATAGACATCTATACCCATCATCATCACGCCGCCGCCGCCAGGCGTCGACGAGCATCGGGGTGGCCACGCCGAATGGGGAGATGCACTTCACGCGGATAACGTGCTGCCCCAGCTTGCAGTCGTTCTTGGTTAGCCCCACCAGGGCCTGCTTGGACGTCGTGTACGCGTGGGGGCCCATGTCGGCCACGTTGGCCACGGACACGATGCTTCTGCCGCCGTGTGCTTTATGCCCAAGGCGGCTCCCAGCGTGTTGACCCGCAGCACGCGCTCAGTGTCCAGGGACAGGATGCTGCCCGGCTGTCGCTCCAACACGTCAGCGTTGTTGGGACTAAGATTTATAGAATGTGGAAGTCATGGAGGATGGAATCTGGGCCATGGGATACCGGCGACAGGTTGTATCGAGATGGGTTCGTGGTCAGGTGGCAGTTCTGCAACGCGCAGCGCGATTTCAGCCTTAAAGGAGGACACGACAGCGGTTGTTTGATGGGCTTTTCGAATCTGGCCCAACCTGGTGTCGCGCACGGGATCAGGTGGTACTAGATGGGCCAGTAACAGGTTGGACCAGTTTGTTGTTTTGAAAAAAAAGGGGGGGACCGAGAGTGTGGCTTGAGGTAGGTTGCCGGTTGGCGCAGGTCGGGGCATTCCGACATTAGCTCCGACCGGAGAAATAGATCGACTGAATCTAGGGTTAGGGGAAAGGCAACTGGTCGGAGCCCGGGGGTGGCGGCGGGCTTGGCCGGTGGAGTGCTTCTGGTGAAGGTGATGGTAGGGTGTGGCGGCGGCGGTCAATGCTGTAATCCTGCCCTTGCGTACTAATTCATCTCTTGCTCTCACAGCAGCCTGAAGAACATGGAAGTGTACATAACGGCACCAGTTGAATCGATGAATCATCTCCGGGTCCTTGAGAGCACCCCAATAATCAATGTTCCCATGGTCATGTTTAACAGACGGTGCCAGCAAATGGCCCATCACATAAATCACAAAAGCAGTCTTGAAACGATTGACCTCCTGCCTCAACGATCTATCATCTAGATGTTTAGCCAAAAGATTTTCCAATCCCTTGAAAGATCGAGAACAGGTTAACCCACAATCGGCCCTAATACTATCGATCTGCTCCCTAGTAATGTCGGCGCACCCGACATCCAACTCTCCACAAGGGATTCCGAACACTATGCCGACATCCTTCTCGTGTACATACAGGCGCCTAGTATCAGAAACAACTATAGAGCTCTCTTCCGCATCCAACTTACTAAGCAACCAAGCAGACAACTTCAGATTTACCTTCGAAATACAGGGTAGATCCAGAATGCCCCCAAATCCTATGTCTCGAACGCATTGTTTCTTGAACTCACTGAACTTGGACACCACAACATGAACATTCTTCGGGGAACAACGATTCATGATGGAGCATGAAGATGCCCCCTCTTCATCACTGGAATTTTGTTCCTCACAATCGGAGGCAGGATCAGCACGCGGGCGAACGAATGGATCTGATGAAGATGGCTGTGGAGGCCGGCGACCTGGCTCCGAAAAGGAACCTCCGCCCCCGCCTCCGCGACCAGCCTTACGGTGGGAAGCCATTTGGCCTGGAAGCTAACAGGAATGAACGGGGGCCTACAGTGGAGGGATGAGAGGCCTATGGGAGAAGAAAACCAGGGAGTACATGAAAAAAAACAAACTGCTTATCCGAACGCTGTAGGGTTACGTACATGTGTTGGGCGAGCCTGTCCACGGCGGGAACACGGGTCCACCGCATAAAAAAGTTTGGTCAGTTGGGACCAGTTACCACACGTTTTGTTACAGGATCAGGGGGCCAGTTGAGGGGGGTACAGGCGTGAGCGCGGTGCTGAAGAGGTTAAAACAATCCCCCCAAAACCCGGCTTTTGCCCTGACAGGTGGTACAGCACCCCCCCCCTCCTTTATGTCAGCTCAAAGCGTCAGGGGGCCATGTTAGAAAAATGCTAAAAAGAGGGCTATCATGTCGCGGGGTCCGCTTTTGCATGCCGGCTCGCTCGAGATCTACGGCCCCGATTCAAAGTTCCATGACTTCAAGGACCCACAAAGCATTTGCAGGCGTTGTTGCACATCACATACAGATACAGCTACTCGTGCCGCGCCACCGCGACCCGCACCGTGAGACCCGCCGTCCGAGGAAGGGCCCTGCTCCCCTCGCCAGATCCGGTCGAGAACCCTCCATGGAGACAAAATCCGGTGACGACAGGAAGCATCATGGTGGGGGCCGGCGATGCCGATGGGAGGCGGCGGGCCAGATCCGGTGGAGGGCGATGCGTGGACCACGCCGCCACTGCAGAGCGAGGTAGTGGTGCAGGTAGGGGAAGATGGCAGCACGTGTGCGAGGCAGCGGCTCGGAAGGGAGGTGGAGCCGCGGATGGGAGGAGATGGCGCGGGTGGGGGACCGCGATGAGACGGGCACCGGCGCCGCGCGCGAGCGGATGTTGCGACGGGAGGAGGGAGCGAGGCGACCGCGGGACTGCTGAAAATAGCTTCAATTAGCACCTATGGTGGGATAATTTTTTTGGGTGAGATAGTTGCAAATAACCCTAAAATAATCCACCTATTTAACTTTTTTGAGCTATTTCAACTAAAATGAGAAGGGCTAAAAAATAGCTCGTGGATTCAAACCCCCTTCTTATTTTGGACTTCCAACAGCAAGCACGACACCGAGCACATACGTACTTAGGGCCGAACGAAAAGCTCGAAGCTCGTTAGCTCGCTCGAACTTGCTCGTTAGTGGCTCGGCTCGTTAGTAAATTTGTAACGAGCCGAGCTCAGGTTTTAGCTCGCTACGATAACGAACCGAGCTCGAGCTGGCTCGCAAGCCGCTTGCGAGCCCTAACGAGCCAGGGTTGCAGCAGCCAGCAAACAACCTAATAGGTCCAACTTCAGATCACAGCCTAATAACTTGGAGTATTAGATTGCTTGGTGACTACTTGGTTTCATTGTTGGTTAGCTTGTAAACATGTTGCATTTGTTGATTCCATACTTACCTGTTAACTATGATTTTTTGAATTTATAACTGTTAACGAGCTAGCTCGCGAGCTTAACGAGCCAGCTCGAGCTTCTTAACGAGTCGAGCCGAGCTAGGTTCCTAACTCGCTAAGATAACAAGCTAAAACGAGCCGAGCTCTAACAAGCCGAGCCATAACGAGCCGAGCTTTAACGAGCCGAGCCAGGCTCTATATCCAGCCCTATACGTACTGCATCTGCATGCTTATCGACGTCGACCGACCGATCGAGACGCGTATGTCGTCGTCGCCGGCGGCGTCCTGGCAACTAGCCGATCGACGACGGGCGTCCTGACGACGGGCAAGTTGTCGTCGAGGAAGAGGCATACGCGGTGGGCGTCAAAGTCCGGCGGCTGGGCGTCATCACCGGTGCCGAGGAGCTTGATCGGCACGTCGTCCCTATGCGACTTGATCACCGCGACCGCATCCACCAGGTGCCGCCGTACCAGCTCCGGCCACCACGACTTGCCGCCGTCATCGTTGGCGCCGCCGCCGCCCACCGTCGCCGGAGAGACCCTGCCGTAGTTATTATTCGATCTCTCACTTCTCACCCAGCTTTTAATTTCTCAAATGAACAGTTGAAGCTGCAGCTGCAGGCAACTAAAAATCTTGAGAACTGGCACCCTCCCTCTAACGACTCTGCCTACGGTTGTTTAGTTCCCAAAAAGTTTCTAAAATTTTCGCATTACAGATCGTGCCACCTCTCACAGAACACGTTTCCTAATGCAAAAATTTCACCACTTATACCAAAATTTTCACCAACAAAACGGTGCCTACGTTCCATTAAAAAAAGGGCAAAAAGGACATTCACGTACTACGCTAGCGCCTCGTCAAAAAAAGGATAGTGGTAGTTATCTGTTGGGCTGTAATGACATGTATACATTGTGAGATCCATCATCGCCGTTAGAAAGAAGAAGATGTAGCGTGGTGGGCTGCATGGCCCAACGAGAGGATAAGGCGAAGAGCTAGCTTTTCGTGTAGGTTAAAATACATCAACCTACATCTAAAAAAAATCAACCTCGATGTCCAGCAAAATATGTAGTGTAAACCTAATGGTAGGTGCAAACTTGTAAACATGAAAGCTGGATCATCAGATCAAAAATGTGTGGTCCGATATCAACAATAGGACATTTTACACTTTACCGCCCGCACTGCCTCTGAACATTTTTAATTGGAACCTCGCGCTACTTCGAAATGTGCAACAGGTCCTACCAACCAATCCCCCGATCCCCCACCCAAACCGACGCCTGCGCCACCGCGCCTTGCGCACTCGCGGCGGCAGTCTCCATGCTCGTGGAGGCGTCCAACGCGTCGTCGTCCCTGGCAGGGCGTCGCTGTCGCTAAAGCTCCCGCACACGGCTTGAAAGCGCCACCAACAAGATGTACAAAGAGGCGGCGGCCGGCGGCGCTACTTGCCTCCATGTACCCCGTCGGCTTCCCCTCGCCAGGGGTCCAAAGCGGCCTCGCTCTGCCACCTCGCCGACGACCCCTGACTGCTCCGAGCTACTCATGTCGTTCCCCTTCATCGATCAGGACGCGTTCCGTCTCCGCAACTTGCCGCAGTCCTCGCCAGCGCCGATGCCGCTGAGCCCTGTCTCCAGCAAAAGCTTTCTGTCGCCGGCCTTCGTGAGCAGCGTATTCAGTGAGTTCTGTGATCCGACGCCATCCGTTGCGACTTTTTGAGAGGCTGACACTGTAGTGGGGACTCGAATTTGATGGTGACGACGGCTTTGACGCCAATCCATTCTTTGCAGCGATGATGTGAGTGTTCTGCTTAAACTCTGCATTGCGAAAGCACAATGTCAATCTGTATTTGTTGTTAACTTGATTGAATTAGCCCCTGTGCTTCTCCAAACTGCATATTTGCACTGGTACTATCCTTTAGAGCTGTGTTTTGTTTTTGCATTATTGTGTATTTGATTTTCTCATAACAATTAAGCTCTGACACTTTTTTGCATTATTCTGTAGCAAAAGAAAGTGCTAACAATATGAGCCTGGCTTCTAAATGCATAATTTGAAAACATTCATGCGCTTGTCCGTGTTTGGGAGCATAATCATAGTAAAATATCATGCATTTATTCTAGGATTTTTTTATTAAATTTGTTGATCTAACTCTTATGAATTGGCATGCTGAATTACTTATATTTTCTGAAGTATGTTGAGCAGAGCAACTAGATTTTGGTTACGGGTCTGCATTTTGTCATGGTATGTGCAATCTGGTGCCATTGTCAAGGACTCAAGGCTTGGCAGCAGTATAAAGGAGTAGTGGAGGATGACGCTGAATGTGCTGCCCAAGCTGTTAGGAGAGTGCTAGATGCTGTGCTCATCTAAACCTGTTCGAACTTGTGGAAGGAGAGCTGGAGAGGAACCGACGTGTTGTCGAGGGAAATCATGCATCACTAAGACACTGACGCATTGAGCTTCCTAGATTCTGGACAATATGGCACTTTTGTTGGCATTTACGATGGGCATGGTGGTCCAGAGACGGCTTGCTACATCAACAAGCATCTCTTCCAGAATCTGAAAAGTAACTTGCTAACCTTGTAGTACCATGATTTAGCATCATTTTTATTCAGTTCCACTTAAAGGGAGCAAATCCAGTGGCTTAATCCATTCTTTCATGGATCGTATTGCAGGGTTTGCATCTGAGCAGAATTCATCTGTCTTCCTGCCTGTCCTCCTCTTTTGTTCTTTCTTTTTTCTGACCAAGATTGTGTTTCTTCATGCAACAATCAAGGTTTGACCTGAGGTTCCAAGGTTTGTGGACAGCAAGGTTATGATTTGTTTCAACTTTCAAGAAAGATAATAGTACAATTGAAGGTGACCTTGTTGTACACACCAGCCTCATTCTACCTCCAAAATGGCCTTGTACTGTATTATGAATAATTTGTTCTTATGGCACCTTGGCTGGTGTACTACTGTCAAGGTTTTATAAATGATATAGTTGCAAGTGATGAGATGTGTCTGATTACTCCGTGCTCTCTGATAAATGCATTTGTACATAACACAGCTTGCGATATGCATCTGGAATTGTGGATGCAATATATAAATATATATCTTGCCATTATATGTCTAATTCAGTGCATAATTACATAAAATAGATACCAGGTTAACCGATAGGGTTACACCAAATCTATCCTAAATATATACATAAAATAGATGGCTCCAATGGAATGGTGAACTTCAAATACTGAATGAACACATGACTTCATATTTGGAGAAAATGTATGTCCATGCTTTCGGCAATCTTTTTCTTTCCTATGTTCAGCTATTTGTTCCTCCTAGGAAGCTGCAAAAAAAATCAACTTGTATTTTAGGGAATTAGGTACAATCAGAGACAAGATAAATGTATATTGTCAATATGAACTAAGCAGAGTTTGGTATGCATATTAGCAAATACCAAAAAAATGAGTCACATGGTTCTTCCAATCAGGAAAAGAATCACAATTTAAAAGCATGTAGGGAATACACATCTCAGACATGGTATTGAGCATAGAAAAAAAGGAGGCATAGCTGATTACATGTGCACCAACCCACTTCACCAGAAAACCCAACATGCTGGACTAAAGTCTAAGCTTTCTACTTTGGAAATAGATACCTCATATCACTGTTGTGGTGCTTTGTCTGGGCAGTTTCTTGAATCATGTTTCACGACTTATTTGCATGTCCTGCACATGCGTGGCGTCCTCTCATTTTTCTTTCTCTTCTTATCATAACTTGGTTTTCCCTTTGTCATGGTGCCCTCTGATTCTCTTGATCCTACCCCTGGAACGTGTATCATTCGGTGGGTGTGTCGGTGTTTTAGACCGGCAACCTACCAAGGGGAGTACCCGAGGTAGATGAATGTGGCCTCGCCGAGATCGGTAACTCGAAGGAGAGACACGTGGCACACAATTTAGACAGGTTCGGGCCACGAGGTGCGTAATACCCTACGCCCTGTATGCTGCGTAGCTCTGGATTAATTGGGTGTGTTTACAAGATGATGTGGATGATGAAATAGGGGTCCCTGCCTCGCCTTATATAGTCCGGGAGGCAGGGTTACAAGTCGGTTTGAGGGGAGAGTACTAGTCGGGCACGGCTAGGAGTACTTTACATGGATCCGGACATGTGTAGCTTCCTATCCGAGTACTATCCCTCTGTAATCCTTGCGCCCCACGCCAGCAGGTGCCGTGTTGCCCAAGTTGAGTAGTCCCAGGGGCCCACCGAGTAGTCAGTCCTGGTACCCACCGGAGTAGTGGACCCAGGGATGTCCATACGACAAGCCCCCGAGTACTTTGTAGTCGAGCAGGATGTCTTCGAGTAGTCTTGATGGCCTTGGCGAGTAGTCCTTGAGCGTCCCCGAGTTCCACAAGCCGAAAGTCCTCAAGAGTGCTTGAACCATCCCGAGGCTGGAAGGTACTCCAGCTGATCTTTGAGTAGTCTTGAAGTCTTCTCGAGCGGTTCGTAGAGCGCGGATTGGCGCTCCCCGCTAGTGATTTCTTCAAGAGTCTGCTCAGGTACTACGGCATCGAGTACCTTAATCTCAACCCTAATGGTATCTTCCATGTCTCCATCTTTGTACACTTCTGCGAAGCCTTTGTGGGGATCAAGCCCCACTGGATCTTGTTTCGGAAGTTCTTCCGGTTGAAGCCGCAACCAAGCACCAACGATACACGAGTAGTCGGAGGTGCCGGTATCCAGATGCGTGAAGACGCCGCCGACCAATACCTGCCGTACAAGTTGATAGACTCCAACCAGGACTGGAAGGCCAAGTGGTTCTACATCAGCAACCACCATCCTGAGCTGCCGAAGCCGAGGCGGTGTCAACCGAAGCACAAGCCGTGGTGGAACACAGAGCCCACCATGCAAGAGGGTATTCAGCTACCCGAGTTGCTGAATAAGATCAAGGCCTTGCGAGAAACCGGTCTGAGGGCCGAACACGTGGCCTTCAGCTTCATGAAGAGGAGAGTGCAGCCACTGATGGCACGAGACACCCTCGGGTACCAGTACACCGGCGACAAGGATACATCCTGGTTGCCTGGCTTCGAACACGAGGACCATGTCATCGTCGAGAGGCTGGGCAAGATCTTCAAGGACATGCCCCCGTATACACCGTGCCCGGTGCCAGAGTACTCTGCGGCACGGCCGCCAAATCAGGTCAGTAGTCGTGACATAAGCCCCCGAGTACTGATTTGCTTGAAGTAGTCATACTCATATGTGCTACATGTTGTAGGATGACGTGGCGAAATACGTCTCAGTTCCGACTTCTCCCCCACGACTTGTGGAGCAACCGGAGGAGAAGGGCAAGAAGAAGGAACGCTGCGTGGTCGGTGAAGGCGAAGACGCCGTTGTCATCAAGTCCGACTCTGATGACAATGAAGATGAAGAAACACTGCAGCAAAGGTTCCAGCTGCGCTCCAGGTTCAGCCGAGCTGGGATGCCAGACGTCCCAGTCATCGAGAAGCCATCCAGCCTCGAGGCTAGTTTGCCGGTGCTGCCGAGGAGGCCTCGCAACGTGGCACGGAAACGCGCCGTCAAGAAGCTGAAGATCTCCGAGACGACCAGCCAAGAGGTAAACACCGCGACTAGAGTAGTCGAGCACAGCTGATAAGTAGTCGTGTGCTGATGAGTTGTCTTGTAATGTTGCAGGATATCCCCTCCTCGGACCCCGTAGACCAGGGCGACGAGGGGGTCCTGGACACCGTGAGGACGGCGGCTGAGAGAAGTATCAGCCCGCCTCCGTTTACCGAAGAAGTCGTGCCAGCAGCGGCACGGCAGGAGACCGGTGCTGCGGAGCCGCAGCCGTCGGTTGAAGAAGGACGAAGCCCTCCACCTGTTGCAGCTGTGGAGCAACCGGCAGAGGCGTCTGTTGAGGCCGGAGCTGCCGCCGAGGCTGGCATAGTTGATATTGCCAGTATACTAGGTGCTCCGACCGTGACCGTTGTGCGGTCAACACTGTAAGTGCTTATGAACTTTCAAGTAGTCGTGTAGACGGTAGACTTGCATTGCTGACTTGATTACTTCGTGATGCGGGAAATCCACGGACCTGTCATGGGACAGTGAGGAGACCAACGCTCCAGCTGTTGGAGAGGGCCGCTCGGCGGAGGAGCGCGAACCCACACCGCCGCCACAAACTGAAGTCGCGATGGAGTCGACGTTGAAGGAAGCCACCTTGGTTGAAGGTATGTGTCCTGTCACCACTTGTAGTCATCATGTATAGTAGTCGTAGCCGCTAAGATTGACTGCGTGTACTCATTGTGTTAGGAGCACAAGCTGAGGGAACCTCGATTCCTGACGCCGTGGCCATGGAAACGGCTACTGTGGAGTCAGAGCCCACAGGACCGATGGCCGAGACGGCGGAAGAGACAGCCCCTGAGTTGGAGACTGCGGTGGCCCCCGAGTCGGGTGCGGAAGTGCAGGACGATCCGCTCCACGGGACGAGCACGGACGTAGTCGTCCGCTCGCCCATCATAGAGGAAGCCGCGCCGATCCGTTCGGCGGCTATGGCAGAGGAGGCATCCTCGAGCCGCGAGGGTCTTGAGCTGCTGGAAGACAATCTTGTCGATCCGGCCGTTGTTGCTCTGAACATGGAGTCATGGCGGCGTACCCAGCAGTGGGTCAAGGTACGTTGCGAGTACCTCGAGTAGTCTTGTACGACGAAATACAAGTACCCGTTTGACTGTTCTGTCTACGCAGGATGTTATTGAAAGATCCCGTGAGAAGTCCGAGCTGCTGAAGGGGTACGGCGACACAGTCCTTCGTGCCGAAGCCTTGGAGAAGGAGCTCGATAAGTCGAAGAAACATTCTGCCCTGCTCCAATCCAAGCTCGACAGTGCCTTCGCCCAATATCATAACGAAGTGCAAGAGATGCAGGCGAAGAGGGACGACTTGATTCGGAAAAACAAGTCGCTGCGCCAGAAGAATAAAGATATGCTTCCCGCCGAAGCCTTTTACTACTTATTAGGGTACCTTGGTGTAATCTGACAGTGTGATGAGTTGTCTACAGAGCTTGAGGAGAGGGTCGACCAGCTAAAGGCGTCGGAGATGGACTTGAAGAACATCGTGTATCGTGAGACCGACAAAAGAGAGGTACTTGAGTATGAGTACGCTCAGTTGCGCCATGAGTGTATCAAGCACATGGAGCTTCGTGAAGCATCAGACCGTGACCTTGTCAATTGCTATAAATCTCTGCAGAAGCTCAATGAAGATTGCGAGAAGCTGCGGGGCCAGCTGAAGGAACTTGAGGAAGCCGCTCTACCCATTGCAAGGCTGCTGGTGCCACACCCAGGCGGGCCCAAGATTGCTGCACTGGTGGACCGGTTGAAGGAAGCCCTCGGGCGTCTGGCGACGTATGTCAAGCACTTGGCGAAGTCGATCCCGAACCAAGTCTTAGCATATATGAAGTCATATTTCCCCAAGGCTCCAGTGAACGTAGTCGCCGGTGGACTTGCGGCGAACTGTACTGATGATCAGTACAAGGCCCTCCTGGAGGAGATGGCGCCCATCGCTGAACAAGTGGCGGAAAAGCTCAACCTTCAGTAGGAATACCTGTAGGAGTAGCTTAAAGTAGTTGATGTAAAACAAACAGAGTTGTTAGTAACTTGTTTGGATTATCAATGGAAGTTGTCCACGATATATCTGTGAAATAAGTACTCGTAGCCGCCACTTGCAACGAAGTGTGCGGAGTACCAAACCGTGGTGGAGCTTGTGAGTAGTAGTACTCAGTAGGAGATGCCTGATTGGAAGGCACAGTAAAGAAGTTGAATGAAAATCAAACTTTATTACTGATGAATAAGTACACCTGGATGGTCAGAGCCGTTTACAAGTGTAGTCGCCAGGACCCGGAGGCCGCCTACGGCTAAGTGGCGCTAGGACCCTTAGGCCACTTACAGCTAGAGATCCGTTAGTAGTCGTATAGACTGGATCTAGAGTACATGGTCTTGCAGACCGCCGCTAGAGTCCTCAGCGCTCTAAGCAGCCCAAGATCCGTTAGTAGCCGTTGACGCTGGATCTTAGAGAAGAGTAGTCCGGAGACTAGTGCCAGGACCGGAAGGCCGCTTACAGCGAGGAGTCCGTGAGTAGTCGTGTAGACTTGGACCCGTAGGGTAGTCGAGCGACTACGCGTAGAAGCGACACAGCTGGTCGACGTTCCACGAGTTGCTGATGTCGTCGCCTTCAAGTGTTTGGAGGCGGTAGGAGCCTGGTCCGGTCACCTTAGAGATTGAGAAGGGACCTTCCCATGGTGAGCTGAGCTTGTGTAGTCCATCCGTGTTCTGGATACGACGGAGGACTAGATCACCGACGTTGAAGGAGCGTTCCTTGACGTTGCGATCATGATAGCGTCGGATACCCTCAAGGTACCTTGCTGATTGGATGAGGGTGGCGCAGCGGGCTTCTTTGAGACCATCGATGTCAACCCGTCTGCTGTCTTCTGAGATGCCTTCGTCGTATTGTTCTACTGCAGGGGATTCCCACATCACGTTGGCAGGTAGAATAGCTTCGGAACCGTAGACCAGGAAGTAGGGCGACTGCCCCGTCGGCTTGGTAGGCTGAGTACGAAGCCCCCAGAGTGCGTTGGGTAGTTCCTTGATCCACTTGCCTCCTTTGGTGTTAGCTGCGTCGTGCAATCGCTTCTTGAGGGCATCGAGGACCATCCTGTTGGCGCGCTCAACTTGACCGTTGGCGCGGGGGTGGGCGACTGAGACGTACCGGACGTCGATCCCGCTGTTCTCGCAGTATTCCCAGAACTGATGGTTATTGAAGTTGGAACCCAAGTCTGTGATGATGCGATGGGGCAGCCCGTAGCGATGCACGAGTTCATCCAAGAAGTCGAGTACTCTGTCGGCCTTTGGGCAGGTGACCGGCTTGACTTCGATCCACTTGGTGAACTTGTCGATGGCCACCAAGACTCTGTTGAATCCTCCTGGCGCCATTGGCAGAGGCCCAATCATGTCGAGCCCCCAGCAGGCAAAGGGCCAGGTTGGTGGTATGGTGACTAGCTTGTAGGCCGGGACGTGTTGCTGCTTGGCGAAGAATTGACATCCTTGGCACTTTCTGACGAGTTCTTCAGCGTCGGCCAGAGCTGTGGGCCAGTAGAAAGCTCGTCGGAAAGCCTTGCTCACCAGCGTTCGAGAAGACGCATGGTTGCCGCAGACGCCTTTGTGGATCTCCTCCAAGATATCCTTGCCTTATTCTGGAGGTATGCACTTCATGAGTACTCCAGAAGTGGCACATCACCTGTAGAGCTTGTCTCCGACTAGTACGTAGGCCCTGGCTCGGCGGACGAGTTGTTCGGCCAAGTTCTTGTCGGATGAGACCTTCTGCTCGCGGATGTAGTCGATGAAGGGTTGTCTCCAGTCCACGTCAATCATCATGACCTCCTGACCGAACTATGGTGGCACGGGGTCAGTGGTCGTTGGCGCCAGCTCTGGGATGGATGGCACATGAAGCTCGTGGACGAAGACTCCAGCAGGTACTTGCGCGCGAGTAGAACCAAGCTTCGACAGGACGTCCGCGGCAACATTGTTGTCGCGGATGACGTGGTGGAACTTGAGACCGTAGAACTTGTTCTCGAGCTTGCGGACTTCCAGAAAGTAGGCGTCCATGTTCTCCTTGTTGCGATCCCAAGACTTGTTGACTTGGTTGATGACCACTGCGGAGTCGCCGTAGACTAGTAGCCGCTTGATGCCCAAAGAGATTGCGAGGCGGAGCCCGTGAAGTAGGGCTTCGTACTCGGCTTCGTTGTTTGAGACCTTCCAGAAGATCTGCAGGACGTACTTGAGTTGCTCGCCCTTTGGAGAGATCAGTAGTACCCCTGCACCTGCCCCTTCGAGCTTGAGTGAGCCGTCGAAGTACATCACCCAGTGTTCTGGGCGCTCGGTTGGAGTTGGTAGCTGATTCTCCCGCCACTCTGCCATGAAGTCGACTAGTGCCTGGGACTTGATAGCAGTACGTGGCTTGAAGTCGATATTGAGGGCGCCGAGTTCGACCGCCCACTTGGAGATTCTTCCAGTAGCATCCTGATTGCGGAGTATGTCACTGAGCGGGTAGTCGATGATAACAACAATCGAGTACCCCTGGAAGTAGTGTCGTAGCTTCCGCGAGGTGATGAGCACTGCGTAGAGTAGCTTCTGGACCGGCTGGTACCGTGCCTTGGACTCTGAGAGAACCTCGCTGACGAAGTAGACTGGTCGCTGAACTGGGTAGGCGTGGCCTTCTTCCTGCCGCTCGACGACGATGGCAGTACTGACCACGTGAGTAGTCGCAGCGAGGTAGAGCAGTAGCTGCTCTTTTTTGCGAGGAGCCGTGAGGACCGGTGGCTTAGACAGGAAGTCTTTGAGCTGCGCCAGAGCTTGATCAGCCTCCGCGGTCCACGCGAACTTCTCTTGATGCTTGAGTAGTTTGAAGAAGGGTAGTCCCCGTTCTCCAAGCTTCAAGATAAATCTGTTCAGGGCCGCCATGCACCCGGTCAGCTTCTGGACATCCTTGATGCAGGTTGGAACTTTCATGTTGGTGATGGCGGAGATCTTCTCGGGGTTGGCTTCGATGCCACGATGGCTGATGATGAAGCCGAGTAGTCTCCCAGATGGTACGCCGAAGACGCACTTGTTGGGATTGAGCTTCCATTGGTACTCTCGTAGGGATGCGAAAGTCTCTTCAAGATCGGCGATAAGCGTATCGGAGTTTCTGGTCTTGACGACCACGTCATCCACGTAGGCTTCGACGTTCTTGTTGAGCTGCTTCTTAAAGCAGGCCTGGATAGCTCGTTGGTAGGTGGCGCCGGCGTTCTTCAACCCGAACGACATTGTCGTGTAGCAGTAGGCGCCGAACGGGGTGATGAACGCGGTCTTTTCCTGGTCTTCTTCCTTGATAGCGATCTGGTGGTACCCGGAGTAGCAGTCGAGGAAGCAGAGCAGGTCACAGCCCGCCGTGGAGTCGATGACTTGATCAATCCGCGGCAACCCGAAGGGGTCTTTGGGGCAGTGCTTGTTGAGGTCGGTGTAGTCGACGCACATCCTCCACTCGTTGGTATTCTTCTTGCGGACGAGGGCGGGGTTGGCGAGCCACTCAGGATGGAAAACTTCACGGATGAATCCCGCCGCGAGTAGTTTGGCGAGTTCCTTCTTGATGGCATCCCGTCGGTCGTCGGCGAAACGGCGAAGGTGTTGTCGTTTGGGGGTAGCTTTAGGGTCGACGTTAAGTGAGTGCTCGATCAGCCTCCTGGGCACCCCTGGCATGTCCGCTGGCTTCCATGCGAAGATGTCTCGGTTAGCCCGGAGGAAGCTGACGAGCGCGTCTTCCTATTTCGGGTCAAGGCCCGCCCCGATCATGGTAGTCTTGCTGCTGTCGCCCGTCCCAAGGTCAATGGCCTTCACTTGGACTTCCTCTGATGGCTGAGGCTTGTTTGCGGTGTCGGTCTTCTCGGGAATCTCGAGTTCGGTTGGGGCGAGCTTTTTGGACGCAGCAAAGATCTCCATCATTGCATTGGGTACTTGGTTGGTCGCTGCGAGTTCCACAGCTTCGGTGTCGCAGTCGAACGAAATCTTCAAGTCCCCTTGCAGTGTGAGTACTCTGGCAAGACTTGGCATCTTGAGTACCAAGTAGGTGTAATGTGGTACCGCCATGAACTTGGTGATAGCTGGTCTGCCGAGGATGGCATGGTAGGAGGTTTCGAATTCCGCAACCTCGAACTTGATGTACTCGGTGCGGTAGTTCTCCCTTGTCTCCCCGAAGGTAACTGGCAGGACCACTGAGCCCAATGGAATAGCCGCGTTACTGGGGACAATGCCGTAGAAGGGTGACGCGCTCTTGGTGAGCATGTCGGTGATGTCGAGCTTCATCTTCTTCAAGGTCTTGGTGAAGAGGACGTTGAGTCCGCTCCCGCCGTCGATGAGGACCTTGTTGAGTCTGGAGCCCGCGACTACAGGTTTCAGGATGAGTGGAAAACGTCCTGGCTCGGAGAAGCTTGTCCATTGATCCGCGCAGGAGAAGGTGATGGGTACCTCCGACCACCTTAGAGGTGTCGGCACCGCTGGTTCAATGTTCAAGACTTCCCGTCGAGTGGCCTTCTGAGACCGTCTGGTGGGTAGTCCGCCGAAGAGGACATTCACCGTCTTGTCAGGTTCCTGGAAGTCGCCGTTGCCCTCATCGACTTTCTTCTTGCCCTTCTTGTCGTGAGGAGGCCGTGGGTCGGGAGTATCCTTGAGTGCTCGCCGGAGCTGATAGCACTGTTCGGTGGTGTGATTACCATCCAGATGCCATGGGCACTTCTCTTTGAGCAAGTCTCTGAAGCCGCCTGAGGTCTTTTTCGAGTTGTCCTTTGCAGGGTGCTGTATAGCCGCGACTGTGTTGTCTGGCTTGTGCTTGCGGTTGGAGCTCGAGTAGTTGTTGTTGTGGCGACCCCCTTGATCTTTGTTGTTGTTGTTGTTGCCACCCGTGTTGCTCTTGTTCTTGCCGCGAATGGAGTCGTACTTGGCGTTTGCCTTGTCCTCTTCGTCGGCCCATGATGTGATCATGTCCTTGAGCTTGGTGATGGAACTCGGGCGGCGGCGACCGAAGTCTTCGAAGGTGCGACGGTGATAGAGTCCGTCTTGGAAGAGGTCGATGACTTCTTTGTCGGTGACGTCGACTACGGTCGCGCGCTTGTCGAAGAAGCACCGCATGTACTGGTGAAGCGTCTCGCCTTGTTCCTGCTTGACCATCGCCAGGTCCATGCGAGTACCCGAGCGCCCCATGGCGCATGCGAAGTTGCTGGTGAACTGAGCCTTGAGCTGGTCCCACTGGTCAATCGAGTTCTTTTCAAGAGACTCGAGCCATGTGAGTGGAGCCTGGTCCAGGCAGAAGGGGAAGAAGAGGCACTTCGCGTCATTGTTGCCACCAGCATTTTCGATGGCCAAGGCGTAGCACTTGAGCCACTGGACTGGATCTTGCTTCGCGTCATACTTGAAGATCCTGAGAGGTTTGAATTTCTCGAGAAGAAGCAGGTTGCGAAGTCTTGCGGAGTATGCGGGGAAGCCGTCGCTGTCGCTTGCTTCAGTAGCCTTCTTGCGACGGATCTCGTCGATCTTGTGGCGGGCGTCGTAGCCGCCACGTGCGTTGCCGGTGGCGTGGCTAGTCGCGTGGCCTCGGCCGCTGCGATCGCCGCCGCCACCAGCTCTTTTGCCGGCGTCATGGGATGAGCTCCCGCCGCTGCTGCCACCACCGCCGCCGCCGCCGCGACTACCTCCGGTGCCACCCTGGCTGATGCCGCCCTGTGAGGGTCCTCCACCCGAGGCCCTAGAGTGGTTGGGATTTGGCTGGTGTTCACCACGGACACGGTTGCGTCCGCCGTCTGCCGGGCTGCGGCTAGTGGCTTCGTTGTTTCTGGCGTCGTGAGTTCTGACGGGGGGTACTTGAGCAACCCTGTTGTCGACCCGCATGAAGTAGGCGTCTTCAGCGAGTTTGGCGATGACTTCGCTCGCGCGGATCCCCTGGGCCTGCCGTGCTATCGTGGTGATAGACATGAGGCACTGCTCAGGAGTAGTGTGTACCCGGTTGGCGACTTGCTCCAGAGCCTCACTGAGGTTCCGGATGGGGAGAGTTTCCCGGAGGCGTCTGCGTCGATCGTTCCGCTTCCTGTTGCGGTCACGCCGAGCGTTCTTGTCTTCGGTGGTCTCGTTCGGAGGTGCGTTGGCAGACAACTCATCCTCCGCGCTTTCGTCAAGGTACCGGTCGGGTCGGTTTTCCGAAGTCCCAACATCTGTGGCCGTCATGAAGACTTCACGGTCGGGAGTGCAGAGACTGGAGTCGGTAGTCGCCACCTCGGTGGGGGTGTGCTCGTCGTTTAGGGCCAGCGGGGTCCCCTCCTGGAAGGGGAGTGAATCGAGGTAGGCGACGCAGCGTGAGTTGTCGTCTGTCAGGTCTGTAGGCTTGCGGTCGGGCCAGTAGACGAATCTGCCGGCGGGAGTGGATGTAATGACCAGGCAGCAGCAGGACCTGACAGCGGTTCCTCAGTCATGTTGAGCTCGGACTCGGACTCGATTGGGTCCGATCCGAAGTCGAACTCGTAGGAGGAGTCCGAGTAGTAGCCAGTTGCGGTGTTGGAGTCCGAGGAGTACTCGGAGGCGATCTCCTTGCCGGCCCAGCGTGCAGCGAGAGCTTCCGCGTGGGCCTTACTAGCATTGCAGAGACCGTATGGGAAGTGCTCGTGGAGAGGGCCGCTTCACATGATGGCTCAGGAGCCGGCTCGTATGAGGCGATCCAGGGTGACGTCGAGTTCGAGTTGGAGGCGGATCCGATCTCGAAGTCGGCGACTTGGTTGTAGAGCGAAATTTCGCCGAATTTTTCGACGAGTGGGCCCGTGGCGTCTTCGGGAAGCGTCACGAGCCCGGTCTTTGGGTCCAGGGTCATGGTGAGGTAGCGCTGGAACGATCCAGCGCTGTCAGCGGTGCAGACCCAGGAGCCGAAGATGAAGGTGTCGCCGTGGTTGAAGGCGACGGTTGGCTTGATGACGATTGAAGCCGTCGAGTTCGCCATGTGATCTTCGGCGAGATCCCCTACCTGGCGCGCCAGCTGTCGGTGTTTTAGACCGGCAACCTACCAAGGGGAGTACCCGAGGTAGATGAATGTGGCCTCGCCGAGATCGGTAACTCGAAGGAGAGACACGTGGCACACAATTTAGACAGGTTCGGGCCGCGAGGTGCGTAATACCCTACGTCCTGTATGCTGCGTAGCTCTGGATTGATTGGGTGTGTTTACAAGATGATGCGGATGATGAAATAGGGGTCCCTGCCTCGCCTTATATAGTCCGGGAGGCAGGGTTACAAGTCGGTTTGAGGGGAGAGTACTAGTCGGGCACGGCTAGGAGTACTTTACATGGATCCGGACATGTGTAGCTTCCTATCCGAGTACTATCCCTCTGTAATCCTTGCGTCCCACGCCAGCAGGTGCCGTGTTGCCCAAGTTGAGTAGTCCCAGGGGCCCACCGAGTAGTCGGTCCTGGTACCCACCGGAGTAGTGGGCCCAGGGATGTCCATACGACAGGGTGGATGTCAATTTGATCAGGAATTGAACATCCAAGGTATGAGTCAAACTCCTCAACCTGATTTGTTTCTTTCTCTAGAACCGTCTCCTTAAGTTTCTCACCAATAACAATTAATTCATCCCTTAAGAAACACATAGCAGCAGGTGATTGCTTCGCTTGCAAGATAAGTTTTTCCATTTGGTTGCAGGCCTCTGAAACCATTTTTTGCATCTCTAGATCTGTCCTATTACTAGTATTTTCCTCCAATAAGATGCCATCCGCATCAAACACGTGGTTCTTCTTGCAGCCCTGCATAAACCTTTCTAATAAATAATAGCTTGGGAGTTCATTCAACATGGCACTTCTTAGAGCTACAATAATATGACGACATGGTATGCCACGAGTTTCAAATCGCATACAAGAGCATGTTGCAACCATGGTTGATCTATCATAGCGTACTACTCTTGGTCTTTTAGAATCTTCAATGATGCCGGTGATTTTGACATCACCATCTAGTTGCACACTATCAATTAGACAATGGTCCCTAGCAGCAATCACCTCTGCTTGAAATTCATTAAAAACTTCATGGGTAAAGACCTCACTGCCATGTTTTTCTATCCCCCATGTTGTCCTCAGATTGCGGGTTGTGTGAAGGGTAATATTATCCATCTCTAGCTCCTTATACCTTTGTTCTTCCAGTGCCCCATCAAACCTCAGCCAAAACTCAACCAAAGATAGTTTCCACCCAATTAGACGAGAGAAAAAAGAATTAGCACTCTCTGACCTGGAAGTGGTCCTCAACAGGCCTGATAAAGGTACGCTAGTGAAATAAGCTGGCACCCATGATTTTCGTTGCTCAAACTTTGTTGTGAACCATTCATTTCCTTGCAACCCATACTTGCACATAATACGTTCCCATCTATCTTCAAATTCTTTTGGCGTTTCAGAGGACCAAACACAACAGCTCAAACGCTTGTGGAACTCTTCGTCTTCTTTCAAAGTCGGCCCAACCTTATCAATAACCTTCATCAAAATGTGCCACATGCACAACCTGTGGACAGATGTCTTAAAGACCTGTTCTATTGCAATCTTCATGCTTGCTGCCTCATCAGTAATAATAAGCTTAGGTGCAACACCTCCCATGGCTTTCAAAAATGTATTAAACAACCACACATATGACTCAGCCTTCTCGTTGGATAACATGGCAGCACCAAACAATATACTGTTTTTGTGGTGATTCACACCGGTGAAGGGTGTAAAAATCATGTCATATTCGTTGGTGCTGTATGTAGAGTCAAAAGAAACAAGATCACCAAAGTGAGCATAGTTTTTCCTACAAGTTGCATCAGCCCAAAACACATGGATCAACCTGCCATGCTCATCCACAACATAGTCAAAGTAAAAACCTGGGTTTGCAAGGCTCTTTCTACTCAACTGATCCACAAACATTTGAGCATCTGATGATTTTATTAATACCCTCAGAGCACTGTGGTAATTTTGCAAGTCCCTTTTCAAGAATCCAACATTCTCAAAACCACCTGCACCAATACGAAGATATCTATAAGCTTGTGATGTGCCAATGCTTGCTTTGTGGCATGTAAACAATGTGTTTCTGGCACTCAATGTAACTTTTCTATTGGATCTTATGAACTGCTGCTTCATAGGAGTTGCGAGTGCATGTGTATGGTGTTCCTCGAATCTTGTCACAATGTATTTATCGTCCTTGGTTTGCTTGATAACAATCATAGCCTCACATCCACAACTAGTGATGCTTTTTTCATACTTTTTCTCTTTACCAGATTGCTCATTCTTCACAGCACGAAAACCTTCGCTTGCACATAAGAAGCGCTTGTACTGGATCACTCCATCAACGACTTTGTGCTGCCCAATACGAACTGAAAAACCAACATGGTGGGCATAGCGCTTATAGAACTCCCTAGCTGAGTCCATATCGTCAAAAGTCATACCAATGTTTGGCTTCATGGTTTCATCACAATCTGGAGTATAATATGAACCCTACAAAGTCCATAATATATATTAAATAATATGCCAAGACTGCACAGATTGCAATTAAGTAATGTTCACATGAGACTTACACAAAATGGGATACTATAGGACTTTTGCGGTGTGGTACAATTTGGAGGAGGAATAGTGGGAGCAAAAGACTCCCCGTCAGAGTGTGCATCATTAAAATCCAATTGCCTAGCCATGCTCACTTATCATATATAGTAGCTTCTATATTAGAATGAATGAGAGAAATTACAAAATGTAAACAATGGCCAATTTTGTGAGGATACAAATAAGGAGTATGCAAAAGGCAATTGAAGAGTTTGCATCTTTTGCAATAGGAAAAAGGTACATGATACGGCATTGATCCTAACTATGCAAAAGTGAACATCAGATTTGCAGTACCATTCAACATGGTCTAGCACATTGTACAGTTAAGCTGACTACCTGGCAAATAAAGCAACACCAATACACCATACTTACATATTTCACTTTATATTGGTTAGTTTTTTCTTCATACACCCATGCCAAAATTGAGGTCCAATCTGCAGATGTAGACTATCTAGTGATGCAATCCAACTAAAGAACAATGACAATTAGTACAAATGAAAAATATCAATGTATCCCTAAAAGGCATCTGAATAATTTATTTAGCAAGACAATAATTACAAATGTTGAGGTAGAAGGCTAATTAATTGAATGAGCTAGCTCATTGAAATTGACGCTAGAGAGAACAAGCCTTGTACAAAGGACTAACAGCAAGCAGTCAAGCAGGTTGCAGGTAGTGGATAGTCTTGAACAACAGACACCATGGACTTGACAAAAAAAAACAATATTTGAGTTAGGCTTGGACCAGAATTAACACATCCCAAATGAAATATATTGATCAAGGTAAGAACAAGCCTACCAATTGAACAAGTGCAATAATAAAGAGATTCCAGAAGGAGGAAACCTTATTTTTGTTTATCACGAACGAACGGCAGCTTGGTCAGAACTAGTGCACAGCCTCAAATCCCCCAGAGCAGCAGCAATAGAGAAGCTGAGGATGAACTTTGCTGTTGTCAAATTAGGAGATGATTGCAGGAGGAGGCATGCACCAGCTTGATTTCATCCACTGATCCGCACAATTCGAAATTAGAAACCCTAGATACTAAAAAACTTGGGGGAGAAGCGAGATGAAGGGCAGGTAACGCTGGGATGCCAATTTGGGGAATCGAGTTACCTGCAATACCGATGAGGAAGGAACGGATTGTTGGAGCTCGAGGACGCCGGCCATGGCTACCCGAACCCTAACATGCTGGGTAGATTGTGGGGATTAATTCGAGCAGAGGTGGCGGGCTGGTACCCTGGCCGACTCACTGCAGGAAGAGATTGGGGATTGGTTCGAGGACCTGGTGGCACATTTGTCTGAGGCGCAGGGATCCAATAGCAAAATGTGCTAAGTTCGTCTGGGTGGTAAATTGTAAAATGTACCGTAGGGTCACTTGCCTCGTTTGATGTTGTACGTTTGTGATCTGATGGTCCACGTTCCAAGTTTGCAGGATTACACCCACCATTGAGTTTGCACTACATATTTTGCCTCGATGTCCAACATGTTACATCCAAACATAAACCTACTAAGTGTTAGGTGGCGTGCATACATCATGGTCAAACAAAAAAATTATATATAAACAACTTGTTTAGTTAGTTGGCATCATGCTTGGACTATATATGTGTCCAACATGATCCTTGCGAGATACTCAACACTTGGTTGAACTAAAAAAAAAGCACATGAATAAACCATATGTACTTACTTTAGCTCTCGAGCTAAAAATTATGTAAGACTATAAAATTATACAGATTTACTACATCTCAAATGCTTGATTTTTTACTTTCTTTCAATCACTATTATTTGAGCCGTCAAATCTGTATCGTTCGGTGCAAATCAACCAGCAGTCGTACGTGTGTTTCGGGTCCGCCGTCCGCGTCTGTTGCGCTTGATGGATCATTGCTTGTAGTATTATCGGGTTTTCGTTTTTGGAAACCCGTTAAGGAAAGCTTCCAGGTTTTTTTAGATCGAAAGCTTCCTGGTGTCTTTCCCCGGCGAACGACTGCGGCCGAAGGCACGCGACTATCCATCCGGCGAGTGCAGCCGTCCGGAGCGCTTCTCCCGTGCCCTTGCGCTGTAGCAGTCGAGCGGGATCTCAGCGTGGGCAGCGCCGAGGGAGCCCACGGTCGAGCATTGCTTTTCCATGGGCGACAGCCCGTTTCCCTGGCAGGTGATTCAATTTTTGTTGACGTCTTTTCATTGTACTGGGTTCAATATGGGGCGAGGTCGAGGTAGGCGGACAGGGCAGTGATTCGGCACCGTGACAGGCTTCACGAATCTGTCAACTCTCGTCTTTGATTTGTTCTGCAGGTGTGCTATTCAATATCTCGATTTGTGGGGGATTTGTGTTAGTTTTGGTCTGGAATCGATGCTCGTCCATTTGTTGGTTTAGGTCCCGTGCTTGGATCAATTAGTGGTAATGGTTAATGATTTGTTGGCTTGGCTATTTCAGGGGCATCACTAGGGCTAGTGCACGCTGCGCAGTTCGATTCATAGTTAGTGCTCTGTTTTAGTAGGGATGCTGATAGGTTTATCTGTTTGCTTTTGTGGCTCCAGTGGTGTACAAGCTTTGACTGAGCATGCCTTGTTCTCATTACAATACCTTTGCTAATATTTTTCCTATACCAGGGCAAGGAATATGATCTATTATGTCAAACTCAGGTAACTTGGGTGATATAGTTTGACATTGGAACCCAAATAATATGATCAACCTCTTTCTAGTTTCTTTGCTGATTTAACAATTCATTTGATATGCTTTTGAAGTTATAATCTGTACCCTTAACTAGTACCAGAAATTTTTCTGAGCCATCTGATGAATAAACAGAACTAGTACTGCATGGAGGCACGCAAGAATGGATTGTTAGTACTGATGTTGAGTTTGTGCAACATAAAACTCTAGGCTTGTAATTTTTTTTAGTTTGACCATATCTGGTGGTTTGCTAGTTTATAATCCTATGTCTAAGTAGATTATGTCTAAGTAGATTTTGTTATTATAATCCACATAATCCTTATTTTTTTATTAGTATACACATAATCTTTGTTTTTTTTGGTTTGTTAGTTCATCTAAGAAAGCGTTCTAATTAGAAGTATCTACTATCAGCACTACATATGTGTCTCTGTGAAAGTATATATTACGTAAAAAAAAACATTGCAGTATAAAATATAAATATAGTTTTTCATGAAGATTTTTTCTTTGAAAATAATGTTTTTTAAAAGATGTTTCTGTTTAGTAAATTTTCATATAGTCAATTATTGTTCGATGTGACCATTGTTTTATCCAAGGAATATGATGATTTGTCTGCATCTTCTTTCTGATGCGTTTTTATAGTATGCCATGGATATTGTTTTTTCTAGGTGCTTAGATAACTATTGTAGTTATGCTTTTGAGTTATTCTATTTTGTGTATTACCCCTATAGACGTTAGCTGTAGTTGTGATGTTCAGAGCATTGTTTAGCGCCTGCTGAATTAAGTTACATCTTGCAGCCCCCTACGGAGGCATGTATATGCAATTTTTTCTAATGAGCTGCTAGGATTTTTTTAAAAAACTCTACTTCTGGTGTTCCATTGTTCCTGAATAGTGCAAGTAAGGATTGCAATATCTATTGATAGGGGTCAGCTTGTTCTTTGGTTGCGTTGGGGTGAGGAGAGGAGGTTACTGATGGTGTTTTTCTGTGCCCTGTGTATGCGCTAGATGTCAAGTCATAAATCATAACATGTTAAGTCTCACTGAGTTTATAGTTTAATTTCTCTTTTGTTGCAGTGATGCCACAGGTGTGGCCATTGGAAGGACAATACATGCATAGAAAATCCTTTTTATTCTTTCTTTTATCTTTGTGTGAGTTCAGTACTACATTTAAACGGAAATACCCCACAACTAGTTCTATTTTGATAATCCTTCTAGCAGCCATAGCTTAGAGACTTTTGATGTATGTTCCATAAACCATTCTTATTGGAAATTACTAATACTTAAGTTCTGTTGATTTAGTGTTAGCAGCGTGGAGAAATTGGCCTCCTTTGGGTGTTAGCAGATGATTTAACCCATGCAGGTAGTTCATATTTAGAAGCATGCATCCAAATCCTATGTGGTACATATATAAGATTCCTTATAGTTTCAGTTTTGAGGCTCTAAGATATGATTTTAGATGTTTTGTATTATTTATATTTTCAGTAGGAATGAATGACTAAATATGTGGTATCAGATGTATTGCGAAGTAGTTCATATTTAGGAGCACGTATCCAATCCCATGTGTTAGCTAAGATTCAGGCCCTAGGGCTGGCCAAGTAAACTCCTAAAATTCAATCTGTGTTCTTTTGTTAATTACTAGGGTCATAGGTTACCGCTGGGAGCATAGACTTTTCTGGAAAGATGGATGTTAACCTTATATAATATGGATCTTAGTGTTATCTAGTTTCTTACAATTTTTTGAGATGAAAACATATTGATGTGTTTTTCATAGTTTTGAAACACTAAATGTTAACATAGTATAATTTCTGAATTTTTATTTTTCAATCAGTGTTTATGGCTTATTTTTAGAATCTATTGGTGCTATAGTGTTTGCGTCTTCTTGCCTTCCTTAATCATGTTGCCTTTTGATGCATTTGTCTGTTTAATGTATTCATCTCCTTTATTCAAACATGTTGTGATCTTATTCTTGAAGTCATTTAGCCTAATGTGTATTGGAAATCATACATTAAGTAGAAATATACATGTTTCAGTTCTACAGTTTTTCCATCAGCTATGTTTATGTTTGCTCATCCATTCGTTTACTGTTGTTGGCGAACACCACTAGCTTTGATCTTTGTAATTAGGTGATAGAACCTTTTGTTGGTTTTGGTGATTTTCAGAACATTAAGTAGTCTTCAATCCTTTGCAAGCTTCTACAAAATTGTTTATTTGTTCAGCCTACTCAATTTGGCCATTAGTGCTAATCTTGTGCACTGATTACTACTAATTCAAGTTAGCAATATTTTATTTTTGTTGAGTAAACACAGTCTTCTGTTTCAATATGTGTGGCAGGCTGGCAGCATCAACTATACCAGTAATTAGAATCCCATATCTGCACTCTATATGTTATTTCTGTGTAAAGATACAAATTTGTCCATCTCTGTCAGTATTTTCTACAATATCAACCATCAATATCTATTGATTTTCCATGTATGTGTCAGCTACTTTTTGTTATGACTTATGTCTTCTTTTATTTCAGATCTATCATACCATCTCAAAATTTTTTTTAGAATATCACACCATCTCAATTTCAGATCTGTCAATTAACTGCTGTCACATCTAATCATTCTAGGTACAAACATCTATCTCATTTTCTTGTGGATCTTTGCTTAATTAATCCTATTGCAATCTGTAGTGAAAGAGGGAGTACATCTCTATTTAATAAAATCAACATATCTGTCAATTATAAGTTTTTTAAATTGTATCTACTATAAGGAATTTTCTGTTAACTTCAATGCTACTAGACTAGGATAAGCGGTAGCTAAATTTGTTACTTTTGTTGGATATTGTAATTTTTCTTCCATTTCAACTTTTATCAAGTGCTACAGTATAGTTTCTTTCTTCAAAACCATAAGGGCATGTAGTCTCCTTTGATTTTATCCCTTCTCAGGGTCTCTATTTTTCCCATGGGGCCCCCCCCCCCCCCCCCGGTTAGTCCTAATCTCTCATTTTTATTTCCTACCGCACACTACATGTGTTTTGTGCCTTTTCCGAAATTGTGCGGTGGAAGAATGTTAGTCTGTGCACAATAAATCCTTTTTCTTGTTCATTTTTAGCAAATTGCTCTCCCTTTGATGCTTATTTTCTTTTGCATAACAATCTTAATCTCTCAATTTTCCTGCAGTGTTTTCCTTGTGTTTGTCAAGAAAATATTCATGTTTTTATGTTTTTTTCGAGAAATACTCATATTTATTGTGTTTTTCGAGAAATACTAGTGTTTTTTCGAGAAGTTTTCATTTTGTCCGTGTCTGGCTGTCAGAGTTTCTTGCTATTCGTTTTTTTATTTCTTTAGCACTAGATGGTAGCTATATACTAGTATGATATTTTTTTTTCTCGAACAGCGCAGCCGCGCAGGAGAACTGTGCCTCATTCCATTAAGGTAGCAGGATATATATTAAACTGAGTGTATATGTCAAAGCAAGAGTACCTGAGTTGGTTGCCTTGCCTGCACCGTGTGTCTTGTTCTTCTTTTGTAAATTTTTTGACATGATAATCCACTCATATTTGAGACTCATATTTGGGGGGACAGAAAATTTGTACACTGATTAGCACCCCTGCTTTGCAGGATTTTCCCTATGGCATGTTTGTTTCACAATTTGCTTATTTTCCTTTTTGTCAGTATTTTCTTTTTACCGAGGTTTACTTATTTGGATCATGAAGCAATTTCAAAGGCGCCCAAGGAATTCATTCTACAAAGACACTGATCTTTCCACTGAAAAGGCAGGATTATGAGGTTTTTCATGGATCCACATTGCTACTTAAGCCCTAAAATTAACTAATTCTTGCAGGTATTCTGTCTGACACACATGACATATGTAGTGATTGGTTTACTCAAAGTATGTCATTAGATCTTGCAGCATAAAATTATCATATTTGTTCCGTAGAACTGTCAGCATGTTTTTTTTTCTTTTTTGTTCTCCAGCAACCAGTGGATACAATTTCTCGTAACCTATTTCATTTAAAAAATGTTGCATTGGTATTTATGATGGCATCTCATGATATTAAAAAATATCCTACTCTTTGCACATTGAAAGTATTTCTTGAACTATAATTTGTAGGATGATCCAAGACTGTCATGTTTTGGTCTAATGAAGAAACTGAAGGGATTGAAAGTGCTACAGTACAGTACTAATCCAACCTTCACAACTTCTGAGTACACGAAGATAGTAAGTGTGTCACACACTAGCATTAGTGTCCCATTAAAGATTTTGGGCATGTGCTGTTTTTTTAACTGCTATTTTCCTGCAGACAAAGTTGCTGAAGGGGGAGTTTCGTTTACAGTTCACTGTCTTGCTTGATCTCACAAGGGGAAATAACATCCCACGAAGTCATGAAAGTTTTCTTGCTCTATCTGTGTTTTTAGCATATGTATAAAAGCCTCCAACCAATTTTTTAAAATAAATAGTTTGTGTTTTTTTTTTTGCAATGTAACTCGCACAGTGAATGGAGTCGGATAGCTTGGTGCTTCTTGTGACTTTTTTTAGAGGGCTTCTTGTGAGTTTATTATGTATGTCGAAGTATGTATTTCTACTCAGACCATTCAGTTTTTAAATTCTTTGTCTAAGAAACACAATTCATATGTATGGTCAAATTTACATAAACCCATCTCTTTTTTTTTTGTCCTATCAGATATTTGCGAAGCTCAAAATTTCTCTTGAATTGTTAATGTGATTGGACTGAAAGAAATCCAATTATTTGTTGCTGGTACTTTCTCAAAAATACAAAATTCAGGTTTCTTTTCCTCTTGCATTAAAGATTGTGGATCTAGTTGGCTCAAAAAAAAAAGATCGTGGATCTTCTTGTCAGCCCAAAAAAAATTACCTGCATCTTTTTTATTTTGCTGTTTTTCGATCTTTTTCTAGTCTAATTTGCAAAGAAAAAAAAAACAGGCCATCTGCTTTCTTCTTCTTTCACAGATTAGTTAGTGCGTCATGTCTGGTTTGGGAGTATTTCCCTTTTCCCCTCTTCCTGCATGTAAAAAAAATGACATGGCAGTATGGCACATGGCCTTGATTAGTTTTTTTCCCCCCTAATCAATAGCAGCATGCCCTGCGCTCTAGAAACATGTTGACAAACGTAAATAAAATACAAAAAGGTGAAGGCTCATTTCGAACTGGGCTGGCAACAACAACCAGCCCAAAAACGCCCCTGGAAATGGAAAATGAAGTCCAAAACGTATTCTTGGATGCTGCTGCGCTCAGTCGACCTAATAACGGGTGCAAAGCGGGAAGCGGACCCGACAATAAAAAGTTAGTAACTGTCAATTACCACTAGCCGCTGGATTCAGAATCCATAGTTAAAAACAAAAGTGATTGAGAGATAGTTAAATCTCAAACGATTGATGTCTAGACACACCCAAAATTATATAAGACTACATGTTATTCTTTTATATTCGGTTAACTCGTGATTTTCTTAAGGATATATTTTTCCCCTTTTAAAAATTAACCTGCGGTGATATTACAATTCAATATGAATGTAGTTCGATCAGTCCTACGTGGAAAGCAGGTTTTCTTAGAATCTTTTTAGCACAAATGAATAGTAAAAAAACACTATTTACCTAATACATCTCTCACATCTTCTCTCACAAGAAACACTATTACAATACTATTCATTTGCAATTTCACTATTCCTTTCCACTCAAAAGAACGGGTCCTAGTCTCTTCGGAGACATCCGATAAAAAGAACGGGTCCTAAAACAAGAATACTGTGTACAGTACATCGGTCCTGAAATCACCGATCGTTCTGTATCTTTGTTCTTCTTCCTCCTGATGCCTGACGAGGAGCAACGGCCGCCGGCCAGGGCACAGCGCGACGTCCCGAACAAGCTAGCTTGTTTTCCAGTGCCCGCTATCTAGCTGCCTTCATGGACTTCGCCGGCTGGTCGGAGGTTCACTGGAAGCTCGTTCGGCGGAGAGCATCGTGAGCGGCGGTCTTGCCCGCAAGCGGAAGATCCAACGACCAGGATGGAACACCGTGGTGCTCCCATATTCCCGGCCGCATGCTGCAGCGCCGGCTCCCGGGCGTCCGCGCGGTTCGCCGCCATGAGCACGCGCGCGCACTGTCCGCGCGCGCGACCGTTCAACCCGTCTTCGTGCTCGATCGAGGAGCGCCACGGAGGAACACGCCGGTGCCGGCGCCGGCGCCGAACAGCGCGCTCGCGACGGCGTCGGCGTCGGCGTCGTCGAGCCGGAAGATACGCCGGCCGATCCAGCTTTGAGGCCACCGTTGTACTGAACGCAACGCATAGCTAGCGCAGGATCAGAATGGTTTGATTTTTTTTCAATCGGACCAACCACCAAAACCTTGCACACGCACACCCGTGCATCCTGGTTTACTGCATGCGAATGCGATCAATTAAACGCCGCGTTGTATTTATTGCGAATTCGTTTTTGGCAAGAGTTACATGTCACAGCTCTCACATGTCTCTCTGCCGCTCACGAACGGATCCGTACACTACAGGTGGACACCACTGCCGGCGGCGGCGGCGGCCGGCGTTAGCCGCAGCAGGCAGCCTAGCTAGCTAGCTGACACGTGGGGTCTTGGCGACGACGCCGTGGCCGTCGATGAAGACGCGGACGCGCTTGGGGTTGGCGCCGGGCAGCAGGTGGGTGCCCGGCGGAAGCACCTCCACGGCGACGTCGGGCCACTACTAGAAAAGGGTACATCTGTACCGGGTGGCAACCCACATTAGTGCCGGGTGGCCACCCGGTACAGCTAAGGCGGCACTAATATGTGCGGTCATATTAGTGCCGGACCGTGTCACCAGCCGGTACAGATGTGGGCTCACATCTGTACTGGTTGCTAACACGGCCCGGTACTAATGTTTTTTTTATTTTTTAATTTTCTATTCAGTTTCTTTATTTCTAATCCCAATCGTATGTGTTTGGTATACGTATAGTAATCCTAATGCGAAGCGTATAGATTACATACAACATATAATACATATATATAAGCATATTGTGCATATGGAAATACGATAAATATTTACAACGAATCAATTGTCAGAGAAGATGAAGTTTGAATCCTTCTAAGCCTGTTTGCTCGAAGATCCTTCTCGTCGTTGCTGACTCCTAGTACTGACTCTAGAAGGAATTTCCTTCACCTTCTTCTTGTCCTTGTCCTTCTCTTTCTCCTTGTCATTGTCAGCCTTCTCCTTCTCCTTCTCCTTGTCGTCGTTCTCCTTCTCCTTGTCCTTCTCCTCCTCCTCCTCATTGTCAGTCTTCTCCTTCTCCTTCTCCTTCTCCTCCTCGTTGTTTTTCTGACCGGTTTCAATGCTAGGACCTGAAGTGGTGTCAGTGGTCCTTGTGAACCTTGATGCACCGGAAAAAAAACTCTCCCCCTGGATTGATCACCTCGTCTAGAAGAAGTCCACACAATTGTTTTTGAATTAGCCGGATTTTTTCCGTCTCGAGAAATCCTTTCTTTATGCGCTCAATCTAGAGAAGAAGTTATTAATTACATAAGTATTATTGGTAGAACGAAGTATATAAAAATTAAGAACTAGGGATAAGTACGCACCGCTCGCTGGCGGCTTCCACCCAAGTAGTTACTTGCAAAGGTATGCATGAACTCACATACATAGTATGGGCATAGATTGGTACCCTTCGGCTGCTTCATTCACTACACATATGTGAAAACAAAGTTAATAAATATATTTTGTTGTATTCAAAGAAGAAGTGACATGAGATCGACGAACAAAAAGATGTACCTCGACGTCATGAAGGTAAATAAGTTTCTCTTTGAATTTCCCTTTGTACTGTACGAAGAGCATATCCCATGCTAGGTTCAACTGTTCGAGAAGAGAAATATACCAGTCTTTATACCCGCCAATAGAGTCATAGACCCAGACGTGGCCCGTCTTTGGATAGATAACAAAGAGAATCTAGTGGAAGCTGCCATTACATATACAAGTATATAAGTATATTGTAATATTGAGTGTAATTCGGAAAATAAATAAATAGATATGTGAAACAGGTTGCTCACTGGCAGTTGTACGGCAAAAGTATCATAGTCTTGTCCTGTTGCCTGTCCAGAAACTTATACAAATGAACCACTGTATCTGTTGCCTGATCATCCACATTTGCCTCATTTATCAGCATAGGATCCATGAAGCCGACGTCCATGATTCCTTGCTTCCGGCAAGATTGCATCTCCATGCTGTATGATACAAATTAGAAGATCAGACATACGGTAGTAAGGCTACATCGGTATTTTTAAGCTTATAGTAAAATAAAGACTTACAGCATCCAGCAAGTCATTAATGTGTAGTCGAGTGCGTCTTGATTGAATAGCGTATGGAACTCTTCGAAAGGCACATGGAAAGTGCTTGTACCTTGGAAAAAATGTTCCTCTCCCATTCTAACTTCGAGCATACGGGTCCCGTTGTTTCTTGACTCTTCCATGTACCAATAGTGGAACTCATACATTCTAGTTGGAAGATCGACCAACAATCGCTCCCACAGAAGCGGCTCACCATGCACATATCGACGTCTTTGTGCCCTTGGATGAATTTCTAACTCTTCAGTCCCTAGAATTTGACCAGGTGTGATTCCAGCATCTGCACCAAATACAAGCAAGTCCTTGGTTGAAATAACTTTGAGGGGCGAGACGGATAGCTTCGATTGGGTTCCTAGTTGTGCAACAGTTGACCGAACTTTCTGTTTCTTCTTGCTGGTCTTGACTACCGCGCGATCGTAGTCAGACAACGGAGGAGGCATTGGCACTCTCAATTTCTCTTTCTCCTTGCCTGCCAGGAAACGCTTAAATTTAACCATGTTAGTTTTTTCTCAGGTGGAGGCTTCGGGCCATGAAAATGATCATGCACTTGTTTGGCCACTATCATCCAGTTCCTCCGAAGTCTTCTCGTAAGATTTTTTCTCTGGAGTCTTGACTATCTTCTGCTTCTTTGGACGTGGAGGAGGAGGAAGAGGTGGAGGAGGTCTTCGTTTGGAACCCTTACTTGCAGGAGGAGTTGGACTCACGCTTGGATCCCTGTCACCTGCTGGATGTTCGGGACTGCTGCTGCTGCGTTCCCTTCTACCTAGCGAGTCTTGTGCTCCCGGCACGGCGGATCGTGCAGGGATGATGCTTCCACGGGCTATTGTGTTATCCTTATGTGATCCTTGGGCCACAAAATGCAACGATGCACCGCTTCACCTAGGGTCTCTTCCCCATCAGGTCCTTCTGGTTCCAGTTCTAAGTCATCCCAAGAGTCAACCACTCAGTCCACAAAGACTTTGGCTAAATCGGCAGGTATACTCGTAAGGGGGTACTCCATAAATGTTTCCCCTGGTTTCGGTACCTCAGCAATACCGTAAGCCACCACAAGCATCTTGTTTCTTACTTTAGTCAGAAGTTCACATGTGGACCTCACAGTGATGTCATCCATGGGGTAGTGGGGTCGTCGCTCCTCGACAGCAGGGGCGCCTGCATCCGTGGCCGCTGGGGCTGCTTCTGTGGAAGTGACGCTGCTCTTACGCTTACTAGATGGGCTCATTTCATCATGAGGCACTGATGCTGCAGGTGCTTGCTGACTTGTTGAGTGCTTGCTAAGAGCGAGCGCCACACATTGATCGATGACTTCCGCCATTTTCGCCTCATGCATACTGACGCGCTGTTACAGATCTCGTATCTCACGTGCTTGTTGGTCCTTAGTTCTTTTGCGACTTCTATACGAATCAATGTGCTGCAGGAATGCTTCTTTCCATGGTATGACACCCTTGCCTCTGCAACGTCCACCGTGTTCTTTGGTACCTAGTGTCATAGTAAGCTCGTCATTCTCTCGATCAGGCACGAAAGATCCTTCCGTTGTACGCCTTATTAAATCAACAAGCCTTCCAGCTATCTCTCTTAATTGATCGCTCGGCAGTAATGTTCCATCTTCTGGATTCAGTTTGCCACCATGTGCAAAATAGTAATGCTTTGCTCGCTCGGGCCACTCTAGAGTTGCCGGTATGATTCCTTTAGCCATTATATCTTGTTCATTCTGATCCCATTTGGGAATGGCCTTCTTGTAACCTCCCGGTCCGAGCTTGTGAAATTCTTTCTTCTTCCTGGCGTTGGCGGTGTTGGTTTCTGTCAACTTCTTGGCCTCTGTCGATTCCTTGTGTTCCACAAAGGCATCCCAGTGATCTCTTAACTTGGTCAATCCCTTCTTTGTGAAGTCCGGTGTAAGCCCAGTCTTGATGTACTCTGCGGTCAGACGCTTCTTGTACGACTGAAAGGCATTTGCAACCTTTTGCGTCGCCCAATATCTGATGTTAGCCAAGTTTGCTTCATCTGGGAATGTAAAGTGTTCTGTGATCTGCTCCCATATCATGTCCTTGTCTGTGTCCGCAACCACATCTCCCCGCACCTCCGGTGCCTCATCATCCCCATCTTCGTAATCGGGAGCATCAGAAGCTCTCCAATACGGAATGCTTATTGGGATGTTATCCCAGACAATAAAATCAATGTGGATGACCAATTTCGTCACATTTTCTTCTGGAGCAAGTGGTCTCCCTGATTCAGCGACTTCTGTGATGATGAAACGACCCTCTAGCTTCTTCTTTGGGCCGCGTTTCCTTTGAGACTTTTTACTGCTCTTGCTCGAAGAAGGAACCTGAAAAATAGATAAACTATTATTAATATTTGAGAAGTCGTGAATGATGTCAAATCTTTAAAGTCATCATCCATATTATGCCTCCTCTTGTTGCGTCTCGTTGCTTTCATGGGCAACTGGTTGCTGATCTTCTTGCTCTTGCTCCCCATCACCCGCGGGGATGTTGAGGAAGCTATCAGCCTCCCTTCGAGCGGCCTCGTCATTGTTTTCATTTTGAGCGATCATATCCATTAAGATTTGCTCCTGTTTTTCGAACTCATCCTCATTTGGATCCATCTCGTACTATAATAATTAGACAAGAATAAATGTGACATGAAATAATAACTACAAATAATTAGACAAGAATAAATGTTACATGAAATAATGACTACAAATAATGGGAGCGAGTCAATCGCGCGAGCCTGTCGGGCGGGAGCGTGTCGGGAGCGAGTCGTGCGAGCGAGCGAGTCGGGAGCGAGTCGGGCGGGAGCGTGGCAGAAGCGTGTCGGGAGCGAGTCGTGCGAGCGAGCGAGTCGGGCGGGAGCATGTCGTGCGAGCGAGCGAGTCGGGCAGAAGTGTGTCGGGAGCGAGTCGTGCGAGTGAGCGAGTCGGGCGGGAGCGTGTGGGCGGAAGCGTGTCGGGCGGGAGCGTGTCAGCTACCTAAATTCAAATCTAAATTCAAATGTCCATAAATACAAATTTAAATATCCATAAATGTCCATAAATACACATTTAAATGTCTATAAATGTCCATAAATACACATTTAAATGTCCATAAATACACATTTAAATGTCCATAAATGTCCATAAATACACAATTATATATAACATTTTCATCCACATATAAATCTAAATTATAAATCTAAATTAATTTCTAAATCTAAATTCAATTCTAAATCTAATTTATAAATCTAAATCTAAATCCATATTTCTAAATCTAAATCAATATTTCTAAATCTATAAATTCTAAATAATATAAATTCTATAATTTATAAATCTATATTTATAAATCTATAAATTCTAAATCTAGAAATCTAAATCTAGAAATCTATATCTATATTTATAAATTAAAAAATAAAAAAGGGGGCTGACGTCAGCCCCCAAATTGGGGTCGGGGCGCACGCGTCGCGGCGCGGCTGGCGACGGCGGGGCCGGGGATCGGAACCGCGCGTACCGGCGTTGGAGGGGCGGCGCGGCGCGGTCGACGGCGGCGGCGGGGTGAACGGCACGCTGCGGCGGTGGGGATCGGCACGGCGGGGGGACGGCGGCGGCGGCGTCGCGCGGCGCACGACGGGGGAAGACGACGGCCGGGGGACGCGCGCGGCCGGGGACGACGACGGTAGGCCGGCCGGCGTTGACGGCGGTGGGGATGGCGCTAGGTGCGGGCGTGTGGTTGGGGACGACGAGGTACGACGGCGGCGGCGTGGACACCACCGGTGCCGGGCGGGCCGCGCGGTGCGGGGCACCGGACCGGGGCAGGCATCGCGACGAGGGAGACGGCGTCGGCGGCGACGACGGTGTGGACGGGGTGGACGTCGGGGCGTGGCAGACCGGCGCCCGGCGATGGAGACGAGACGACGACGATGGGCGGCGGTGCCGGCGACGTTGGGGAGAAGAGCGAATTCGCTAAGTGTTTGGGAAGAAGGGGGCCAGGCGCCTTATACCTCCCCACATTAGTACCGGGCCTAGATGAGCCCCGGTACTAATGTGCATTTTCATTTCGCGCCAAATGGAGAAGCACATTAGTATCAGGCCAAACTAGGATAGGTACTGATGTTCTTTTGTTTATTTTCGTTTTCCTTTTCTTTTCCTTTTAAATTCTCAAATCTATTTGAACTTGCTCTTAAATTTATTATAAATCATATTAAATACGGTGAAATGGCAGATTAAATCCTATTGTACTTAACTCAGATATATACTGTGAAATGTGAACTTACATCTCAAACTTGTCAAATCTATTAATTTAACTTAGTAATAAGTTATTTTGGTCAAAACTCTTATGTTCACTTTAAAAATCGAACATGAATATTTTTTTGCCATGCAAAATTTTACATTCGTAAGACTTGTCGTGTTATTAACATGTATATCTTGATTTAGTCTTGCTCGTGTATATTTTTACGTTAAATTATTTATTTTATACCCGACGATGCATAGAAAATGAAAATAATTAATTTTGATCCAGAGAAATACAAGTTCTTGTTACTGAATCATAGGTACATATCACATTACTTTATTACATGACCATAAATTTTTTAAAAAAAACTTGTTACATGTCATCATCTAACGGAACGTGCGTAACCTTGCTCTTCACGAATGTTCCTTGATTGTGATCGCGACGTAAAGCGTCCTCTTGGGCTAACAGAAGTCTTGGGTCACCTTGACTGAAAAAGGAGGAAGATCATCATCGAACTGATCATAGTCTTCTGAAATGTCAGTCTTGTCCTCAACTCCAACGATTTTTCTTTTTCCTGGTAGAACAATGTGACGCTTCGGCTCATCAGCATTCGACTTATTATCGACACCCTTCTTTATCGATGGTTTGCTTGACATGTCTTTAACATAGAAAACTTGACTCACATCATTGGCCAAGACGAATGGTTCGGCTTTGTACCCAATCTTGTTGAGATCCACTATTCTCATTCCAAAGTTGTCTGTCGTTAAACCTCCTTTATTGTTGACCCACTAGCACTTGAAAAGAGGGATTTTTAGAGGTTCGTAGTCCAATTCCCATATCTCCTCAATGACACCAAAGTATGTTTCTATGTTCCCTTCGTCGTCTATTATTGTATCTATACGGACACCGCTATTTTGGTTTGTGCTCTTTTGGTCTTGAGCTCTCGTGTAGAATGTGTACCCATTTATCTGGTATCCTTGGAATATATCTACTGAGATAGATGGGCTCCTAGCCAACCATCGTAGTTGCTCATGAATAGTTTTATCACCCCTTATTTTCTGCCAAAACCAAGACGCGAAAGTATCAATGTGCTTACGTGTCATCCAAGCTTCTGTCTTCCCTATATTTGAGGCCTGAACAATGGACTTGTGCTCCTCCAAGTATGGAGACACAAGGGATAATTGTTTCAGGACAGTGTAATGTGCTTTATCATATAACTCTGCATCCATGTCCATCCGAGCTTTCTTCCCTAGTGTGCCCTTTCCTCTGAGTCTCCCCTCATGACGTGATACAGGCAGTCCAATCGGAGACATGTCATCAATAAAGTCGACACAAAACTCTATCACATCCTCCGTAGCATATCCCTTTGCGATGCTTCCTTCAGGACGGGCGCGATTGTGGACATACTTCTTAAAAACAGACATCAACCTCTCAAAAGGGAACATGTTGTGCATATATACAGGTCTGAAGATAAAAATCTCTTCAACTAGATGGACCAGAAGGTGGGTCATGATATTAAAGAATGAAGGTGGAAAGATCATCTCAAAGCTGACGAGGCATTCCACGACATCATTCTGTAGCTTCACTAGATTGCGTGGATGGATTGCCTTCTGAGAGATCTGGTTGAGGAATGCATAGACCTTAACGATCGCTAGTCTCACATTCTCTGGTAGAATACCCCTTAGTGCAACAGGCAGGAGTTGTGTCATCAACACGTGGCAGTCGTGAGCCTTCAGATTTATGAATTTTTTCTGTTTAAAATTTATTATTCGTTGTATATTTGAGGAGTAGCCCGTTGGGATCTTCATGCTATTCAAGCAATCAAACATTCTCTGCTTCTCTTCCTTGCTTAGGGTGTAACTAGCAGGAGTCAAGTAATTTCCTTTATCTCTCTTCTCGAGATGTAGGCTTTCTCGTTGCTTCATATCTTTCAGGTCCCTACGTGCTTCAATTGTATCTTTTGCCTTTCCATATACACCTAGGTGGCCAAGTAAGTTCACGCAAAAATTCTTCATCACGTGCATCACATCAATTGCATTGCGAACCTCAAGTACTTCCCAATAAGGTAGCTCCCAAAATATCGACTTCTTCTTCCACATGGGTGCATGTCCATCAGCATCGTTAGGTACATGTTGGCTACCAGAACCCTTGCCAAACACTACCTTCAAATCTTTCACTATAGAAAATACAATTTTACCAGCACGGTGTAAGGGCTTCTTACGTTTTTCTCCAATACCTTCAAAATGTTTTCCTTCTTCTCTTAACGGGTGCTTAGGAGGAAGAAATCGACGATGGCCCAAATACACGATCTTTTTACTGTGTTTTAGATACATGCTGCAAGTATCATCTAAACAGTGGGTGCATGCTCGATATCTCATGTTTGTTTGTCCTGATAGATTACCAAGTGCTGGCCAATCATTGATGGTTACGAACAGCAATACTCGTAGATTGAAGACCTCCTTTTTGTCCTCTTCCCAAACTGGTACACCTTCTTTCTTCCACAACTTTTGCAGATCTTCAATTAATGGTCTTAGATACACATCGATGTCATTGTCTGGCTGCTTTGGACCTTGGATGATTATTGGCATCATAATGAACTTCCGCTTCAGGCACAACCAACCCAGAAGGTTGAACATGCATAAGGTCACAGGCCAAGTGCTATGACCGCTACTAAACTCACCGAATGGATTGAATCCATCCGTACTTAAATTGAACCGAATGTTCCTTACTTCCCCTGCAAAGTCTTTAAATTCTCTGTCAATTAATCTCCACTGTGACCCGTCAGCGGGGTGCCTGATCTTTGCATCTGCTTTGCGTTCTTTTTTGTGCCAACTCATCAACTTTGCATTGGCCGCGCACCTGAATAAACGCTTCAGTCGTGGTATCACTGGAAAATACCACATTACCTTCGCAGGAATTTTCTTCTTCTTACCCCCCTCAACTTCATCACCCTCATTGCGTGGGATCTTATAACGCTTCGCTTCGCACACAGGACAAGCCTCCAATTTCTCATAATCGTCACCTCGGTAGAGGATACAATCATTAGGGCATGCATGTATCTTTTGTACCTCCAAACCCAGAGGACAAACAACCCTTTTAGCTTCGTACGTTGACGCTGGCAATTCGTTTCCCTCGGGAAGCATATCCTTTACGATCTGCATCAAATCATTGAAGCCCTTGTCTGAAGTCCATGTCTAGCCTTCCATTGCAGCATTTCCAGTGTGCTACCCAACTTCTTCTGCCCCTATTTGCAACCTGGGTACAACAGTTTCTTGTGATCTTCCAACATACGCTTAAACTTCTTGGACTCCTTCACATTTTCGCAATCTTCCTTTTCACCGCGTAACATCTCACCGAGTTCGTCAAGAGGCTCATCGGCCGGAGCAGCTCCTTGAGTGGCGCCCATGTAATCCTCTCCCATTGGATCATCTGCAAAGGCACCTTCTTGAGTCCAATATGGAATCTGATCATCTTACTTCTTCATTGTCTTCCATTATGACCCCCATTTCCCCATGCTTTGTCCAAACAAAATAATTTGGCATGAATCCCCATTTGTATAGGTAGTCGTGAAGACTCTTTATCGATGAGTAATCCTTCAGATTATTACACTTTTTGCATGGACAAATAATGAAACCAGATGGAGGCTTGTTTGCTTCCGCCACATCTAGAAATTCACGCAACCCATTAATGTATTCCATGGAGATTCTCTTGTCGGAGTACATCCATTGCCGATTCATCTACAAAGTATCACCAAAAAATCTTAAAGTGTTCATATCCAACCCACAATACACAATACGACAAACTTAAATGACCGCCTTACAGAAATTTAAAGTGTGACATATATATGAAAAATTAATTAAAATCTATGCTAATTAACCGATGTTTCATATTTCCAGAAGAGTAACTGTAGACAAATTTCTAAGATTTCTAAACTAACTCTAGCATTTCTAGTATTTCTCAAAGTATTATTTCTAAAATATTATATAATAGAAGAATTAATTTACCTATCATTTCTAAAATATTATTTAATGCTAGTTTAATTTGAAAAAGTAAATCATATGTTCAAATAGATAAAACTAAAAAAATTCTATCATCACATACAACATCTCATAGAATATAGACATAAATGCATGGAAATAAGAAAAAATTCTCATCTTTAACTCATTTTAAATATCACAAAATACTCCTATTTCAACCATTAAAACTCGAAATAAGTTGTGTATATCGAGGGAGGATGAAGTAACTAACCTCTACACCACTTCAATAGGTGAAATCGTCGAGGAATCGTCGTAAATCCGGCAAAACCTCCTCTAGGGCGCCATGGATATGGGGAAGCTCGAGTTGGCAAGAGTGAGTGAGTGGTTCGGGCAGAGGAAGAAGAAGACTGGGATTTTTATACGCGGGGATATTAGTATCGGGCCGTGGCTGGCGTCGGTACTAATGTGAGCCGCTCCACATCAGTACTGGTCCGTGCCTGGCACCGGTACTGATGTGGCCCACATCGGTACCGGTCCGTGGCTGGAGCCGGTACTGATGTGGCAGCTCCACATTAGTGCCGGGGCTGTCCACTGCCCGGCACTGATGCGCCATATCAGTACCGGCTCCAGCCACGGACCGGTACTGATGTGGCTCTCTAGGGGCGCGTCGGGACCCTCCCTCCCACCCGGTACAGATGTGGACATCAGTACCGGAGGGGCAAAAAATCCGACACTAATGTCCAGGAAAGCTCCCTTTTTTAGTTGTGGGCCTGTCATGCATGATCTTCGCCACTACCGGCGTCGCCGCCATGCCCACCAGCTCCGGCCACGACGACTTCTCGTGGTGGTTTGGAGCCGCCGCCGCCGACCTCGCCTTGAAGGACGACGACGACCCGTCCATTGTTCCACGTGTAATTCGATTCCACTAGTGCGTGATGGTAGTGTGGATCGTGGACTGGATGGATAGATTGATCTGCTCAGAATCGAGGGAGAGCCATCTCGCACTTATAGATGGCCGGTTCATTCATCGCAGGGCGTGATGAGCAACGGCGCTAGCTTTAGCTGCAGCAATGTTGTTTTCACCGACCCAAGTTGTCTCGTTTTGTTTTGCGTCAACATGATTGAACGAAAACACACCAGGACTGTGGCGCATTGCAGTGATCGAAGAAAACCGCATCGACGCAGCATATACCAGTATACCACCGCTGCAAAGAATGGTTCGATTATATACCATGAAATAAGAGATGAGCAAATTGATGTTAATTCTCACCCAACGGAAAACATACCTACCTCTCACAAGAGCCCCACATGGCAGCCCGGTTCACCTGTTTTGGGGCCAAAAAGGGGGTACGGCGAAAATTTTTTCACTTTCTAAAACGTTTCTCCACAAAACTGAAATCTTTTGTCACCAAGCGCTTGGGCTTACCCGCCTTACGTACCCACGTGCAAACAAGAAAAGAGGGAATCAGCGCTGATGTTTCGGGAGAAAAACAAGGTGCGGCGTCTTACCTGCCTTTCCTTTTCTTTCCTTTTACTCCACTGTTGCCTTCTTTTTTTACTTTGCCACGCAGATTCCTCGCTTCCGGCCTTTCCTTCCTTCCTTTTCTGTTTTGTTTCTGTCAACTGTAACATCCCGGAATTTTCCGAAATGTTTATGTTTTCAAAATGTGGATTTCAAAAAAAATTTGTTGTATATGAGTGCTTAAGTAAATTACAAGGATGTCTTCTTTGATCCTTCTCTAATTCTTAGAATTATTTTGAGCAAGAATAAAAAAAATTAGGAAATATAAATGTTAGTGTGATTAAATTGGAGTTTATGGAATTTTATTTGGATTTTAATTGAGTGGAATTCAAAACTGAAATGCAAATTCAGTTTTGAATTGTGTTTATAGGTATAGGATTTAGGAAAGGCCCTGTTAGAGTACGTGAGAGGTCTTATGGGCCGGCTCGGCAGGCCCATTAGGGTTAGGTTTAGAGATAAGATCAAGTCCTTTCTTAGAGGTCAAGGCAATCCTCTCTATATAAGGAGAGGAGATGTATCAATTTAATAAGCAAGAATTAGAAGGAACAACCTTCCTCTTGCCCGGCCGTGGGCAGCAGCCCCGCGGCCGGCGTTCTAGCGCCCACCAGCCCTAATCCTCCATAGATCAACCCCCAACTCTCGCAGCTCTCTTCCCCTCGATCGCCCACCATAACATTTGGTATCAGAGACCATGGCTGGATTCTACGCCACCGTACCGATCTCCACGTCGCTCGGCGGCGCACATCCCTGGGCTATGCCGACCCTGTTCTCCATAGCGCCACCCGCACATCCCTGGGCGCCGCCAGCTCTGTTCCCCGCAGCGCCGGCGACCATGTTCCCTGCAGCTCCACCGGTGTTCACCACCGCCATGGCCAACATGACAACCTTCAGCAGCCTGCACCTTCCAATCCCTGGGCTGAGATGAGGGATATAATATCCCAGATGCAAGCCAAGATTGAGGAGATGCTGCAGGTGATCCAGGCCGAGCAGATCGAGCAGCCGGCGGTCACCGCGACGGAGACGGTGGGGAAGGTGCTGACCTGCCAGGCGTCGGCGGCGGTGGTGCGGCTACAGGCTGCAGCGCGCGGCCTCCTGGCGCGGCGGCGGCTCCTGGAGATGCACAAGGCGAGGCTGCACTAGATGACAGCGACGGCGTCCGCTTCATCCGCAGCCGCCCCGGCCGTCCGCATCAACCGTGGCATGGGCGCTCGACGACGACGGCGGCCACCAGCGCCGCCACAGCAGTCCGCAAGCGCCCCCACCCCAACCATCGTCGGCGGTCTGCATCACCAACGGCCCCTGCCTCGATCGTGCGTGGCCTGGCGGTGGTGTCGTCCGCCGCGGGCTCGCATCCGCGTTTGGCCGCCAAGGTCCCGCCTCTCCGGTTCACCGTCGGGATACGCACGGCGCTGGCCTCCCCAAGGGTTCCTGCCCAGGTCGCCCTCGCCTCTTCTCTGTCCGGCGGGAACTGGAGGCCGCCTGGCGTTGCACCCGCCAAGGAGTGTGAAGGACCGATTAGGCGAACCAGAGAGGGGGGGAGTGAATGTGAGCCGATAAAAATTCTTCTCGAAGGAGATGAGAACTCCAACAAGACGAACACGGCTTCCAACTCACGTCTCCGACTCAACTACCCAAGTCGGTCAAGACCACACAGCCACTGGAGTGCTACTGGTCCTAGGAACCAACACTCAACCTTCCGAGCCAAAACTCACCGAACCACACAGCGGAAACTTGCACGGCTTGCTGCCTGTGCTACACCGGTCAGACTGATGGCCTGCGCCGGTCAGACCGGTGACACCGGTCAGACCGGTGGACAGAGCCGGTCAGGCCGGTGGCTACAGCAGCCGCACAGCAAACGTTCCAGGAAGCCTCAGTGACTCTTCTAGGCCCTGGAACAAAAACCACCATGAAACACAACCTGTGAGGAAGAAGAACCCCTCACAAAGCCTAGCAAAACAACTCCAAACACGCCAAGAACTGATCAGCAGGACCACGAGACAAAACCACACGGACAAGGCTATTCCCCGAGACAAAAACCCACCAAGGGCTAGCACCGGTCAGACCGGTCAATAGCACCGGTCAGACCGGTCGTGCCTGGGCAGCTCGGGATGAACAGCGCCCGCGAGTCAACTCCTCCGAATCCAACTCCCGATCTCCCGATTCGCTCCACGGTTTTGCACAAGACTTTGGGGAAAGTAGGAACACCTCATGGGTACTCCATAGCCAAGATTTGGTCCACCAAAACTTGTCAAATCAAGAGGAATCGAAGAAATCCCACCAAGAACGCCTCTAACCCTAGAGCCACGAAAACCCCAAAATCGAGCCCCTTTGCTCACGGATTTGAAAGGGGAATCAAAAGGAAAAGAACCACGAAGGGTTCATGCATACATCCCCCACCAAATCCCAAAGAGAAAGGTCTCGAAATCGCTCCAAGAAAATCGCCAAGAAAGGGCTCTGAAAATCACCAAAAAGGAGAAACGGGAAAGACACATCCAAGCCTTGAGGAACCACGCCGAATCATCTATACATACCAAAGAGGTTCATACAAGGTCTAGCTTGCCGCCCGATCATCCTTCCCTCTCACAAGATCTCACCATGAAGCTCTCAAGCTAGTCCTACAAAAATCCTAAGAAAATAGGAAGGAAAAATAGGAAAACCAAATGAGCTAGGGTTCCAAGAGATGGCTGCCATCCTCTCACCACTTGGGTTATATGGAGGCAACCGAAAGACGAAAAAACCCTTACTAGCTAACTAGGGATACATGCCCCTCGAGGGCGAAAAAGGAAGTCTTTCTCTTCGCACCATCGGACGGATGCCCAGCGACCGCAAACTTGCTTAGCCTCGACGCAAGCCTTGTGATCCCGACGCGTGTCCTCCGCTTCGAAGATTCCGGACTGCGTCGTCGCACACCGGTCAGACCGGTGCTCCTCACCGGTCAGACCGGTACCCACCGGTCAGACCGGTCTGGAGCTGCTGCACCTCCGTCTTCGGTTCTTCGGTCTTGGCTTTGTGGATCAACCAAGGAACCCAGTGATTTTCTGGTGAACCACCGGAAACCCCGCGAACTCGGTGTAGCCTCCGCCAATCACCACTCATGACTCGGCACCCACGTAGTCCCGGCTCGACCTTGGTTTTGAGGCTCAACCAAGAAACCGTCCATGACTTCATCTTGCCGTTCTTGCCACCATGCGGCCCGCACTTGACCCCGCTGGCCACCGGGTCCCTCGAACCAAGCCTACTTGTCTTCTCCACACCTGGAGGCCTCACCGGCAACGACCTTTCACGCTTGTTCTTCACCTGCACCTGCACCAGTCAAGCCGCAACCTGCATCTGCAATACTTAGCCAAGAATCAGTTCACACCACGTTGTCAATCACTCATCACACCAGGAAGCGACCATCCACCGGTCCTCGAACCACACCTGGCTCTCAATCTCCCCCTTGATGAGTGCATTGACAACACACACGTTTTGGTAACCAAGAGAAAAGGAAAAGAAAAGAAACGACTAAAAGGAACTCCAACAAGCGATCGAAAGCCAAAGAAAAGGCAAAGAGCAAGATCACTTGAAGAAGATAAGTCTCGGACCCCTTAGGCAAGGGCAACGGCTCGACACATCCGAGACAAAACATGCTCAAGCAAAGAGCACAAACCATCAAACCAAAGCTCGAAAACCACAAAGAGCTCCCCCTGCACACATGCAAGCTCCCCCTGAACCAATGCAACTCCCCCTAGACAAATGCATGCGAACCACTTCACGAAACAGAGCAGCTGCAACAGCTCAGCTCTGACCGGTCAGACCGGTCGACACCACCGGTCAGACCGGTGCGCAACATGTGAACAGAACCAGCACTCTGACCGGTCAGACCGGTGACCTCAACCGGTCAGACCGGTGCACAACAGAGCCCAAAAATGGCTCGAAACCACCTGAAAACCTTCCAAATGCATTCAGTAGGCCAAAACATGCTCAAACTTCTCCCCCTTATTGACAATGCATGAATCAAGCCAAAAATGCAAAAAATGCAACCTAGAGCTTCTCAAATAGACAAAATTCAACATAGGATGCTACACATGTCCAAACGAGCAAGTTAGATACTCTATAGCTTCGTAATGACAAAAACTTCATGATCACCAAGTTTCACAACCATTGGGCGAAGCTAAGACAGAATTTAGCAATTTTGCGAAAAAAACACCCTCTCATGAGCAAAGTCCTAAACATGAGCAAAACATGTCAAAATGGCAAAGCCACACAAACTTCATGCTAGGACAACCATTCTAAGCATAAGACCATCATAAACACCCACAAGCACCTCATGTCATGTCAAAGCCACCGAGCCATGTGCCTACTTCTATATATGAGACTTCTCATTGGTAGGCATCATGCAACGATTTAGCACCCAAAGCAAATTAAAATTAGCACATATGACATGGGAGCACATTTTTCAAGCAATTTTCATTTCATTTTCAGATTTATAATTGGTACATGAAATGTCTTTGCGACAAAAAGAAACTTATGCCCCTCCACAAGATGAAGCATGGGGGCTAAACATTCATGATGGCAAATGAGCCTTTGGCCCCATATGATCAAAATAAGCTATCCAACCACAAATTAAGCATAGCCAAGCTACTAAAACATGTCAAGATCATGTAAAGGCATTTACTCACAAGAGAGCATATATATGAAATTTTTCAAAAACATAGCCATCAACCATGGATATAAACCAAGATTATCAAGAGCTAAGCCAAACTAACCATAGCTTACCAAATTAGCTCACAAAGACATATATGTCATTCCATGGTGAACAATGTATATAGGAGAAGCCTTTCCTAAACAATGCATATGCTACAAAATGCATGCAACCTAAGATACAAAGATGCCTATACATCATGTTACATATGCCATGCCAAATGCAAGAAATGCACAAAGGAAAGCTATACATATGCTACAAAGGAGCTCCCACACGCCAACTCAAGAAAACAAACAAACACCAAGCTCCCCCCGCAAACGAGTGAAAGTTGCTTGATCTAGGGGTTTGGTGAAAATATCGGCTAGTTGTTCATGTGTGGGTACATGGATCAAAGCTATCTTCCCTTTCTCTACGTTGTCTCTCAGAAAATGATACCTCACTTCTATGTGCTTGGTTTTGGAATGGAGCACTGGGTTCTTTGCAACGCTTATGGCACTGGTGCTATCACATTGAAGTGGGACATGGGTATACTCCTCACCAAAGTCACTCATGGTGTATGTGATCCAAAGGAGCTGAGAGCAACAACTAGCTGCGGCCACATACTCTGCCTCGGTGGTGGATTAAGCAACACTCGACTGTTTGCGGGAAGACCAAGATACCAAAGAAGAACCCAAGAACTGGCAAGTCCCAGAAGTGGACTTCCTATCCAACCGACACCCGGCAAAATCCGCGTCTGAAAATCCATGAAGCGCCAAAGAAGAAGACGCGGAGTACCAAAGGCCGAAGTCGGGAGTGTGTCGCAAATACCTGAAAATGCGCTTGACTGCTTGCCGATGCGAAGTCCTCGGAGACGCTTGAAAACGAGCGCACAGACACACCGAGAATTGGATGTCCGGCCTCGTCGCCGTCAAGTAGAGGAGTGACCCGATCATGCTCCGGTACTCCTTCTGGTCCACGTGTACACCTTCCTCGTCTGCATCAAGAGCTGTAGTCGTACTCATAGGCGTTGCCATAGCCTTGGAGTCCTCCATCTTGAACTTCCTCACAATGTCCTTGGTGTACTTAGCTTGGTGCACAAATGTTCCTTCCTTTGATTGCTTGATTTGTAGCCCGAGGAAGAACTGCAACTCGCCCATCATGCTCATCTCAAATTCCCTGCTCATGTCTTCTGCAAACCTTGCAACAAGAGAGTTAGACGAGCCACCAAAGACAATATCATCCACGTATACCTGCACAATTAGGATATCTCTGCCCTGCCTGAGGAGAAACAAGGTCTGGTCGACCTTCCCCATCTCAAACCCTCTCTCAAACAGGAACCCCCTCAACCTACCATACCAAGCTCTAGGCGCCTGCTTCAACCCATACAGCGCCTTCCTCAACTTATACACCTGGTGAGGGTACTTCTCACTCTCAAACCCCGGTGGTTGCCTCACAAACACCTCTTCCTCCAACACACCATTCAGAAAAGCACTCTTCACATCCATCTGGTACAACTTGAACCCTTTAGCCACGGAAAAGGCTAGAAGGATCCTGATCGCCTCCAAACGAGCTACAGGAGCGAAAGTCTCCTCGTAGTCGATCCCCTCTTTCTGACTGTACCCCAGAGCAACAAGTCTCGACTTGTTCCTCACCACTTCTCCTTTCTCTCCCTCTTTATTTTTCCACACCCATTTTGTCCCAATCGGCTTACACCCTGGGGGAGGGTCAACCAACACCCAAACTTGGTTCCTCTCAAAATTCTCCAACTCCTCATGCATCGAGTTAACCCAATTATGATCAGATAACGCGTGTCCAATGTCTTTGGGCTCAAAGGTGGCAACAAAAGCAGCATGAGCGAAATGAGAATTGTTCCGAACCCTCGACCGTGTAGTACGTTCATTCATGTCGCCGATGATTCTCGAAGCTGGGTGATCCACTTGCACTCGCCGGGGAAGTTCTCGCCTTGATGCTACCTCACCCTCAACGGCAGCTTCGCCTTGATCTGGGTTTGTCGTTGTAGGTGTGGGAGAGGGTCCATTCTCGATCGTCGTCGAAGTAGTAGGTACACGTTCAGCCGCGGGCATCACACCGCTATCTTCATCATCTCCATGTTCATGCTCCTCCTCCTGAAAGATCTCCTCGCCAAGTTCGTCGTCACCTGCACACTCAAAACAAGCTGACTACGTGGCTGTGTCTCGTCGAAGGTTACCTCGCAAGTCTCCACGATTTGGTTAGTTTCAAGATTGAGCACACGAAATGCTCTAGAATGAGATGCATAACCAAAGAAAATGCCATCGACAAACCTAGCCTCGAACTTGTCCAACTTCTTCCCTTTCTTCAGAATGAAGCATTTACAACCAAAGACATGGAAGTGACTCACCTTGGGTGTGCGACCGTGCATCAACTCGTAATAGGTTTTCTTCTTGTGAACCCTGAGGTAGATCCTGTTCGACACATGGCACGCGGTATTGACCGCCTCAGCTCAGAACCTTCTCGGAGTCCTATGCTCGTCGAGCATCGTCCGAGCCATCTCGCACAAGGTCCTGTTTTTCCTTTCCACCACGCCATTCTGGGGAGGCGTATACGGACTCGAAAACTGGTGTTCAAGACCCAAGTCATGGCAAAAGGTTTCGAAGCGAGAGTTTTTGAATTCCGAGCCATTGTCACTGCGGATCGCTCGTATGGCATCTCCGTGCCTCTCGTTTCTTAACCTCAAGACAAGATCTCGAACAAAACCAAACGTCTCCCCCTTCTCCTCAAGAAAGAACACCCACGCATACCGAGAGTAGTCGTCCACCACAACAAGGACATACCACTTCCCACCCGCAGATCGCACACGAGCTGGGCCAACAAGGTCCATATGGAGCAGCTCGCATGGACGCTCAGTCATCACATCGGTGAGAGGCGGGTGAGAAGAGGCTACCATCTTGGCATGCCTACACGGCGCACAAACCAACTCTTTCTCAAACCTCAACCGTGGCAATCCTCAGACCAAATTGAGTTTACTCAAGCGAGACAAAAGGTCAAAACTCAAGTGACCCAACTTCCTATGCCACTTCCACAACTCACTCGAAGAACCAGCCAAAAAGCAACGCTCCACACCAGAAGACTGAGAAAAATCAGCTCAGAACACTTGACCCTTGGGAACGACCATGCAAACAAGATCCCCCCGAGAATCTAAAATCCGAGAACCACCAGGCCGAAACAACACCTCAAAACCCTCATCCAACAACTGGGACACAGAAAGCAAATTGTATCCAAGCGATTGAACAAGAGCAACACGCCTGAGAGTGATCTTGTCACTTACCTTAATCTCACCTTCTGACAGCACACGCCCTCGCCCATTGTCCCTAAAGGTGATGTACTTCTTTGTCACCACCGGGACGAGACTTGAGAACCACCCCTTGTCTCCGGTCATATGCCTCGAGCAACCGGAGTCAATCAACCAAATGTTCTTCAAGTCTCCCACCTGAAATTCAAAAGCGAGCACGTGAGTGAACAAACGACTCAGCACTGGGGTTAGTACCAAAAGAGTAAAACCAGTGCCGAGCCATTTGCTCCAAAGTGGGGTTAGCACAAACCAAATCATCACGCCTATCAAAGCTACCACCACGGTGACCACCACGAGGGAACCAACCCTCTCTAGCTGGAGGAGGACGAAAACCACGAAAGGGAAACCGTGGATCGTTCCTCCTCTCCACCTCAAAGCTACGACTCCTCCCACCCTCGTATTGAGCACGAGGTGGAGAACGCCTAGCAAACTGACCACCTGCCAACTTTCCAGACCAACCACCAGAACCACGACCTCCAGAACCAAACCGAGCATCCTCACGAGCACGAAACCCGGCTCGCTGTCTGCCCAGACCTGCACCGGTCTGACCGGTGTAGCTCGGCCAGCAGCAGCACCTGCAGCCTTCCGGTCTCCCCAAGCCGGAACCGTCCTCATAATCACCTTGGCCCTGGGCATCAGCATACGAGGCTCAGGTACACCATTAGAGGGGTGGTACCTGTCCTTGTTAGCCCACTCTCTAGCCATTCTCTCCTCACGCTTCCTCTTGAAGCAAAACTCATCCTTGTGACCATCTCTCCCACAATACCCACAATGGAACTTTATGGGTTGTGGCTTAGGCTTAGGCTTGGGTTGGGGCTGCCTACTCGGCTTCTCACCCTTCTTCTCTCCTTCCTCACCTCCCTTTGGGCTCACAAACTTCACCGGTTTCTGAAAATCATTTGTTGGGTGAGGGAATATGGGTGGATCTGGAGTAGTGTCAAGTTTGTTTCTGAGATGGTTAGGCTTGGGCTCAAACTTGTTCTTGTGTCTGTTTGGTGGTGGGATAGGAATCTCTCCAACTCTCTCAACTCCCTCACCACAGTTCTCTCCAAGCTTGTCAGCCCCAAGTGCCTGACCATCATAGCGTTTGAAAGCCGCTATCATGATACCAAGCTGAGGCTCCTGACCCGATAACCAGCTCATACATTTTCTCAGCTCATCATTCTCATCCTGCAAGCGATCAACATAATGTGCAAGCTCCAAATTCTTAACCGCATGCAATTCACAAGTAGAGCAAGAAGTGGGAATAGGCTCTTTCAACTTAGCCTCAAGCGAAACAGTGTAAGCATGCAACTCATCAATCTTTCCATGCAAAACAGGGCAAGAAGTGCAAGCACCTAGCAAAGCAGGTCTAGACTTAAGCTCAGCCATTTCAACCCTAAGCATATCTAGTTCATCACAAGTAGAAGCATGCTTATCCTTAAGAGCAGTAAGATCAGCTAGGTACACAGAGCAATCACAGCAATCAATCTCATCAGAAACCACAGGAGAAGCCTTAAGTGAATCAATCTCAAGCTTAGCATCTAGGTTCTGGGTTTCTAGCTCAGCCACACGGTTCCTAGCATCTTCTAGTGAGGCCCTAAGTTCTTTCCTCATCTTCTTGGCCTCTCTAAGCATGTGATCGCGGTTATCAAGCAAGTCAACCAACTCATCATTCTCCTTGCGCAAAGAAGAGAGCTCATCACATACCTCATCCTCGGAGTCAGAGTCCGAGTCACTCTGGTGGCTCTTCTTGCTGCCGGAGCTACGGGCCATGCCGCAGAAGCCATCTCCCGCGAAGCAGCTCAACCCGCTCAAGTTCCTGGATGACTTCTTGTTCTTGCGCCGATCACCTTCATCTTGCAAAGACATCAAAGAAGACAGAGAGTACATCCTGGAGGATGCATTAGCGTTAGACTTAGCTCCTTTGCCACTAACGAGAGCGAGACTATGAGAATCAGTCGGGCTCTCGATCTTGGCTGTCATACCACGGTCCAACTCAGCCGACTTGAGCTTCGAGAATAGTTCGTTCACCGTCAAGGTGTCATACTTCTCGGACTCAACAATAGCCTCAAACTTCCCGTCCCATACGGTACGATCCAACGAGTGCAAGAGCTTCGTGGCTCTATCATGATCATTGTATGGGAGGACGTCCACATTGGCTCTCATGTTGTTCACAACGACCGTAAATCGCTGGAAAAGGGCATCGACGGACTCGCCGGGGAGATGAGTGAAGTTCTCGTACTCTCTCCGGTAAGTCGCGTACATCCGAGCCTGAACCTGAGCATTCCCAGCATGAGCATCCTTCAACTGCTCCCAAATCCTACAGGCTAAGTCCTCTGTCTGAACCCGATCGAATTCAGGCTGACACAGAGCACGAAATAAGTAGTCGACAGCCTTGTTGTTGGCTTCGAACATATCCCTCGATCCTGGAGCAAGGAAGTTCATCGGATGAACATAAGCTGTGTTCACCGTGACATCCCAAAGGATCTGACCCTTTCCGCGGAGGAACGCCGCCATCCGCCTTTGCCACATCTGGTAGTTCTTCCCATCGAAGTGCGGAGGACCCGAACCCCGTTCCTGGTACACCATCTTTGGATCTTAGACTGGTAAGAGTCAATAAAGACCCGAACCGGCTCTGATACCAATTGAAGGACCGATTAGGCGAACCAGAGAGGGGGGGAGTGAATGTGAGCCGATAAAAATTCTTCTCGAAGGAGATGAGAACTCCAACAAGACGAACACGGCTTCCAACTCACGTCTCCGACTCAACTACCCAAGTCGGTCAAGACCACACAGCCACTGGAGTGCTACTGGTCCTAGGAACCAACACTCAACCTTCCTAGCCAAAACTCACCGAACCACACAGCGGAAACTTGCACGGCTTGCTGCCTGTGCTACACCGGTCAGACCGATGGCCTGCGCCGGTCAGACCAGTGACACTGGTCAGACCGGTGGACAGAGCCAGTCAGGCCGGTGGCTACAGCAGCCGCACAGCAAACGTTCCAGGAAGCCTCAGTGACTCCTCTAGGCCCTGGAACAAAAACCACCATGAAACACAACCTGTGAGGAAGAAGAACCCCTCACAAAGCCTAGCAAAACAACTCCAAACACGCCAAGAACTGATCAGCAGGACCACGGGACAAAACCACACGGACAAGGCTATTCCCCGAGACAAAAACCCACCAAGGGCTAGCACCGGTCAGACCGGTCAATAGCACCGGTCAGACCGGTCGTGCCTGGGCAGCTCGGGATGAACAGCGCCCGCGAGTCAACTCCTCCGAATCCAACTCCCGATCTCCCGATTCGCTCCACGGTTTTGCACAAGACTTTGGGGATAGTAGGAACACCTCATGGGTACTCCATAGCCAAGATTTGGTCCACCAAAACTTGTCAAATCAAGAGGAATCGAAGAAATCCCACCAAGAACGCCTCTAACCCTAGAGCCACGAAAACCCCAAAATCGAGCCCCTTTGCTCACGGATTTGAAAGGGGAATCAAAAGGAAAAGAACCACGAAGGGTTCATGCATACATCCCCCACCAAATCCCAAAGAGAAAGGCCTCGAAATCGCTCCAAGAAAATCGCCAAGAAAGGGCTCCGAAAATCACCAAAAAGGAGAAACGGGAAAGACACATCCAAGCCTTGAGGAACCACGCCGAATCATCTATACATACCAAAGAGGTTCATACAAGGTCTAGCTTGCTGCCCGATCATCCTTCCCTCTCACAAGATCTCACCATGAAGCTCTCAAGCTAGTCCTACGAAAATCCTAAGAAAATAGGAAGGAAAAATAGGAAAACCAAATGAGCTAGGGTTCCAAGAGATGGCTGCCATCCTCTCACCACTTGGGTTATATGGAGGCAACCGAAAGACGAAAAAACCCTTACTAGCTAACTAGGGATACATGCCCCTCGAGGGCGAAAAAGGAAGTCTTTGTCTTCGCACCATCGGACGGATGCCCAGCGACCGCAAACTTGCTTAGCCTCGACGCAAGCCTTGCGATCCCGACGCGTGTCCTCCGCTTCGAAGATTCCGGACTGCGTCGTCGCACACCGGTCAGACCGGTGCTCCTCACCGGTCAGACCGGTACCCACCGGTCAGACCGGTCTGGAGCTGCTGCACCTCCGTCTTCGGTTCTTCGGTCTTGGCTTTGTGGATCAACCAAGGAACCCAGTGATTTTCTGGTGAACCACCGGAAACCCCACGAACTCGGTGTAGCCTCCGCCAATCACCACTCATGACTCGGCTCCCACGTAGTCCCGGCTCGACTTTAGTTTTGAGGCTCAACCAAGAAACCGTCCATGACTTCATCTTGCCGTTCTTGCCACCATGCGGCCCGCACTTGACCCCGCTAGCCACCGGGTCCCTCGAACCAAGCCTACTTGTCTTCTCCACACCTGGAGGCCTCACCGGCAACGACCTTTCACGCTTGTTCTTCACCTGCACCTGCACCAGTCAAGCCGCAACCTGCATCTGCAATACTTAGCCAAGAATCAGTCCACACCACGTTGTCAATCACTCATCACACCAGGAAGCGACCATCCACCGGTCCTCGAACCACACCTGGCTCTCAGAGTGCCGCCGTGCCTCAAGCCGGACCACCACGCGGGTGCCTCCGCCGGCCACCACGAGGGCACCTCCGCGGATCACGGTCTCTGCGCTGGGTTCGACGGAAATCACGGCTTCTGGTGCGGTGCGGCTGCCAGACAGTTGCGGCTCTGCTCGATTCGTTTGCTGGGCCTTTGGTGGGCCTTTCCATACGGTGCATAGGTATGTTCGTGGTGTGCATTTGTGTTCGGCCGGGTGGGCTAGCGAGCTGTTGCGACTGCTTCTGGGAGGATACAGCCTACGTGCAGATAATTACAGGGATGTTCCCATGGGATCCAGGAGGAGGTGGTACACATGCAGCAGCTTCATTGTGCGGATGGTGCCCATCGTTCAAGAGTCAGCAAAATAAAATAAAGAATTCGAGTCTATGTCAGGTTAAGAATAACAACATAAGCTGAGATGTAAAAGGCTTATTTTTTTGGTGTTAGGTTTATCTCAAGTCGAGTTTTCGTTATGAGTTGGTTAGGCCACAGCTCGAGGACGAGCTGCATGTCTAGGTGGGGTGTAGTGTTAGAGTACGTGAGAGGTCTTATGGGCCGGCTCGGCAGGCCCATTAGGGTTAGGTTTAGGGATAAGATCAAGTCCTTTCTTAGAGGTCAAGGCAATCCTCTCTATATAAGGAGAGGAGATGTATCAATTTAATAAGCAAGAATTAGAAGGAACAACCTTCCTCTTGCCCGGCCGTGGGCAGTAGCCCCGTGGCCGGCGTTCTAGCGCCCACCAGCCCTAGTCCTCCATAGATCAACCCCCAATTCTCGCAGCTCTCTTCCCCTCGATCGCCCACCATAACAGGCCCCAAGGCCAGCTGGGCTGCATCCTCCTCTAAAAAAACCTAGGCCGTTAAGTCCTTTAGTCCTCCCTAAGCTCGACACTAGGGTCCACCCGAGCCCCTTAGTTTTCCTTGCCACCGGCCCACTTGAACCAGCCGGCCCAGCTCGGCCCGCATCTCCCCTCCACTCTTTCAGCCGTAGTCACCGCCAAGCGGACCCCACCTGTCGGCGCGCCCTGTTACCCTTTCCCTAACCTGCTGACGCCCCCGCGCATCGCAAAAGCGGCCGTCACCGCGGCACCGCAAGCACGGGGCCCCATGGCCGTCGCGGATGCGCGCCGCGTGCCCTGCGCACCCCATCCGCCATCCAAGCCGCGCCCAAACCCTAGTCTTCCCCTACAAAACCCAGCTGCACTAGCTCCCTGTCCACCGCCGCCCTTGGGGAATTTTTCCCCTTCCTGCCACCGTCGCCATGGTGAAGGAAGAGGAGAGGGGAAGGAGACGCGGGAGAAGCGGAGAAGGAGGAGAGCCAGGGGAGGATCGACGCCGTCACCTCCGACCGCGCCGCCGGAGCAGCCACAAGGGGCCCGAGGCCGCACGCGCGTTCACGCCCGCTGCCCCGCTCTGTGCCAGGACGCCGGCGTCGCCAGTACCCCGCCGTCGTCCCTGGACGTCTCAAGCCGGGGAGCCGCCGTGCCGTGGGCCACGAGCTCGGGACGACGCTGCCCTGCGTCCTCTGCTTCCCGTCCTGCACAGCATCGTCTTCACCAGCGCCGCATCCACCGTCCGTCGCCCGGCGCAACCACGAGTCGGAGTCCGTCGCGCCCTGCTCCTTCTGCTCCAAGTGAGGCCGTGAGGGAGAGGCCGGAGACTGCCCACGCCGCGGAAGCCGTCCACGGCCGTCGCCCTGCCTCCGCTCGACCTCCCCGGTGAGCCACCCCAACAGTCCTCGCCATGCCTTCTAGCTGTTCGATCATATGACTGAGCGGGCGTATGAAATCCGGGCAACTGAAGTTCTTCCTTTTTCTTGTCTCTGCACTGCCGGCCACGTGGAGGAGACGCTGCCAGTTGCCACAACCGCCTAGCACCCTGCCCATCCATGTCCACCGACGCACCCAGGGTAAGCACCACCACACCACCCTCTTTCCCTGTCATGTGCATGACAAGCCCGACGGTCAAGTCGCTGCTCTTGTTCTGTCTCTGAACCACGGCCTTCGTGCTGTGTTTGTCATTGCAGGTCTCGATCCAAAGGCTTGGCCGCCAAGCTGCAGCCTTCTATCCTTGACCAAGGGCATGCACACAACGTGCTCGGCAGAATGTGCCAACCAAACTGCTGAGCATGGCTGCCATCCACCGCGCCCTTAACGTATTCGACGAAACGGTTGAACCACGACAGCAAGCCCTCAGGTGATGCCTGGTTCCCAACTTGCTGTCCCTGTGCCGGCCATCGAGCCGTTTGTTTGCTTTGTGACCTAGCCGTGGTTTTGCCCGGCCTTTACCCATGGCTGCTCTGCTCCGCGCCGCCGCGCAAACGCCGTCGCTTGTGTGCCGACCTTCGAGTCGAGCCTTATGCCTGCAGGTGCTGCTGCCGTCGTCTGCGCGTGTGCCCCGCTTGACCTCTGTCCCTGACCCTTCCACCGTCTTGTGCGCCGCCACATGCGCATCTGGCCTGCACCCTGGCAGTTTGTTTGTTTGTCTGGCCATCAAGCTACAGCAGTGTTCCTGTTGCCCAAACCATCACCATCATAAGCCAACCATTGGCCATGTTTTGGCTTGATGGTGCTCTAATAGACCATGTGTTCTTACTCTACCAGTGACATGTTAGTTTGTGACATTTCTTGACCAAACTCAAGAGCTACAACCTGTATACGAAACTGTCCAACGTATCAACTCCGGTTTTGTTCTGAGCCATGTGCTTAAACCAAGCAACATCGTGGTCCTTTTGCCACTGTCAAGGCGCACTTGTGGCTTTTCGATCCAAGCTGTGGAAACCGTAAACAAGTGCTAGTTCATCTTGAAACTATAACTGAGCCACAATCGGAAGACCATCTGGTTCTTCTATCCTAGGCCCTATGTAGGACCGCCCCCTTTCGGTCCATGATCTGTGCATAGTTGCACTTGCAACCTATGCAAGAGCAAAGCCTTGCTGCTCTATGTTCCCTAGAATCCGTGCATTCCAAAGTCCGATTCGGTGGGGCTTTTTTCTACACTTGCTGAAACCATAATGCTAGGCTACAAGTTTTTCCTCCCCCCTGCTCTTTTACTTTCACCCTAAAGCACTTGAGGCAAGCTGTAGTAGCCCTGTACTTCTTTTCCTCTACACGAGCGAACCCCAAAAAGGAGTATTTAAGATAAAAAAAACCCAGGTTTTTCTTTCTGGAAAGACAATATTTCTTTCATCCTTTTGCATTGAAATAACAAATTGAAATCAAAATAATATGATTCAACCTCAGACCCTTTTAAATGTAGCAGATAACAGTGGAGCTAGAAAATTGATGTGTATTCGAGTCATAGGAGCCGCTGGTAATCAGCGATATGCTCGTATTGGTGATGTTATTGTTGTTGTAATCAAAGACGCAGTGCCCCAAATACCTCTAGAAAGATCAGAAGTAATTCGAGCTGTAATTGTACGTACATGTAAAGAATTCAAATGCGAAGATGGTATAATAATACGCTATGATGACAATGCAGCAGTTATCATTGATCAAAAAGGAAATCCAAAAGGAACTCGAGTTTTTGGCGCGATTGTCGAAGAATTGAGAGAATTGAATTTTACTAAAATAGTTTCATTAGCTCCTGAAGTATTATAAACACTAGTAGACGAGGTATAGATCAAAGAAAAAAATAAGTAGATTGTGTCTCACGTATATGCTTTAAAATCTAAAATTAAAAGAAAAAGGAAAACATGTTGATTATAGAAAAATTAGGAGGAACCTAGAATTAGAGTCTTTTGGGCAAGGACACTATTGCTGATTTACTAACCTCTATAAGAAACGCAGACATGAATAAAAAAGGAACTGTTCGAGTAGTATCCACAAATATTACCGAAAACATTGTTAAAATACTTCTACGAGAGGGTTTTATTGAAAGTGTTCGGAAACATCAGGAAAGTACCAGATATTTCTTGGTTTCAACTTTGCGACATCAAAAGAGAAAAACTAGAAAGGGGAGAAGTCCACTAGAGCAGCTGGTACTCATGAAGGCCATGTGTGTACAAATTTTACCATGACCCTTAGCCATGCTTTCCTGTATGTGGCATGCTGCCTTTGCCCAATTTTCGATCTCGATGCATGCTATCCTGCAGCGAGCACGCCACCCTGCCTGCCGCGCCGTCGTGGTTTAGCCACCGGTTTGCACGCTCGTGCACACACACGCAGGGATGACAAAGGTTTTGCCTTTTAGCTTGCCGCGCCCGATCTTCATCCGTGCACTCGCCTGCGCATGCACAAGCCCAACCAAGCCGCCGTCCCTAGCCGTGCCATGACCTCTTGCCCACACGCCGTCCCACCGTGTCACGATCATGATCTCCCACAAACCTACACACACACGTTCATCGTGCTAGTGAAGCCCAAGGCCTCACCTTCAGGCCTTGGTTCTCACCGCGATCACACGCACGCACACCACCACCCGGGGAAGGCATGGCCTTACCATTGGGGCTGTGATCCTGAACCAAGAACTCGCTCACGAGCCGGCACGTTGGTGCCAACATGCAGCTCAGCGTTGCCGTCTCGTTCCTCACTGTCTGGGGCCCTACTCCAACATCACCGCCGATCTTGTCCTCGCCGCCGTGCTCGGCCGGGGCTTTGCATAGCGGTCAGACGCACGCGCGCGCACCAACCAAACCGGCGTGATGCACGCCCCGATCGAACCCGAGACGCCTTGCTCGCAAACCGGCGTTCGCGCGCACAGCTCGCACCGCCACCCTGTCTTGTCTCGCACAGGCCGTAAACCAGCACAACAGTGTGCAGCCGTGAGGCACATGCCCTTGCGGCATTTGATCGAGCGCTCTGCACACACAACCGGGGAACCTTTGTTATGCCCACAACCTGCTCGATGATATGCCAGAACGCCTTGTCGAGCCGGCCAAAGACCCATCCAGTCTCTAACCATCGGCCGAACCTCTTGAGTTTCTACCATGTCGTGTGTATGCTCTAGTGGCTCCCCTGCAGTGCTAGCTGGTGGTTTTTCTGATCCACAACGTGAAGCTGCAGTCTGAGCAAAGGCTAGCAACCTGCCATCCCTTGTTTTGTTTCCAAGCCATACCACGTCTGACCATGAGATATAATCTTCCTTGGCTGCGCACGATCGTTGCCGAGCTATGTGCCAAAGGTTCCAACCTGCTGAACCTGTAATGCCGAGTTACCTCTCTCTAACTGTCGCCTCTCTTCCAATATGTCCAGTTTGTGCCATCACACATGGTCATGTGCGCTGCAGCCACTGGGGGTTTTCCCTCTTGCTGATGCTACCTTAAGCTCGCCTTGTGCAGTTTTCTAAACCCATCCATGGCGCTGCAGTCCGATGCAAGAAAGCTAGCAAACGTGAGACCGCTAGCTACACCTGTACAACCTGTGTGGTGTACTGCTAGTTTGTATGCAGTCTGCCATCAAATGAGCTGTCGCAACCATGTCTGTTTCCCATAAGCCATGATTGTGTTATCTATCTTTAGCTCTTTATCGATCTGGTGAGTGTGTTGCTGGTTAGCAGCAGCTCTTGTCCCCTTTTCCATCGAGCCTTAATCTGTGAACTAGATGCCTGTTCTCAATCTTTCGAGGTCTGACATACCTTTCACCATGGTCGTGTCGCGCCTTCGTCGTGCATGACACGTGCGCTAGCTAAACCATCAGCCTTACCATGGGTAAATCCATCATCACCACATCTTTGTCATGATCCAACTGGAGTCAAGTTTCTCAAACCACACCATGTCGCTTCTAGCTCATCTACCCTGCTTTGTCTCTCTGATCTGACCAAGGGGCCCACAGACTTATCGTGGGGGACCCGCTAGCATGCGGGACCGCTAACTGCTGTCCAACCTGGTCCCATCTAACTTACGGGGTCCACAGGGTGACTTGTGGGGTCCGGTTGACCTTTGACCTTTCCCTTTGACTTGGTCAACAATGATCGTTGACTAAGTCCACTGAGCATGAAAACCAACCTAAAGACTAGCTTATGTCCTCTAACCTGCTAACTTATGTTTTGTTTGTGCTTTAGCGCACTTAATTAAATTCATAAAATATTTCTTTATTTGAAAATCAATAATAAATTGATTCTAGCTTAGAAAAATATGAAATCAGTTTCTTTATTCTTCTAAAATGTTGAAGCACCCGTTAGACTAGCTTTTGGAGTTATTTGGTTCTTTATTGCTTCTCTTTGGAGTTTATTTGCTTTTAGCTCCGGTATTTATTTATATTTGCGAATCTAGGATTTCCCGAAGCCGAGGAGACGAGCCAGAAGATCAAGTACAACTACAGAAACTACGACGACTACTTGCACACAGGTGTTCACGCCCGACCGACCTTTGAATGCCCATTAGGCATTGCTATTAGAACTGCTAGCGCTTTTATTATGCATGATGATGGATTATGATGAAACCCTTGCACTGCCCTTTTTAAATACCTTGTCCTTGATTGACCTACTACTACTACTATATTTGAGCGTGATTATATGCTGAGCTTGCGATGCATGTGTTAGGGCTATGTGGTAGTTTTCTTGGCGTGTGTGGGGAAAACCGGCAGGAGAAGGTGTTTTGGGATATTTTGGCGGGGGTGAGCTCAAGACAACCCGATCCGGGATCGAGGGCCAGGGATCGTCTTCTCGGACGTTGCCCAGTTTGGTGCCTATGGCGGGTACACTATTTTAGGAGCACAGGTGTTGGGGTTTTTGGTGATGACTTGGAGGATAGGAGCTCGCCCCGGTCTGAAACCGAGTGGGTCGCCTGTTACACGGGACTTTCGTACACACCACCTCGCCGAGAGTGGGGATAGGGCCGAGTCGACCCTGGCAAGTGTGATACCATACCTGCTAGTAGGATAGAGGGTATCAGTGAGAGGGTTAGGGTGAGGTCCCTTCCCTATTGGGCGCTCCCCGTGCGGCCACACGGGGGCATGTTCACAGTTCTGGGGTGGTCCTTTGCGAAGGACCGCATCGAGACCCGGATGCAGGATGGAATCGTAACTCCTAGGTGTTCGTCCGGTAGGATGGGTTTGGTTGGCTGATCACCGTCGGGTGCCATTCCGAGTTGAGTACAGGTGTACACGCTCTGCAGAGTTTAGATCTATACGTATAGCCGCGTCCTCGGTTATGGACATGCCCGTTGTTTCTCCGACTCTTACGTTTTGGGATTTCTACCTCCCCCTTTATAGGATGAGAGTGTATGGTGAGCCGTGGTTGTACTCGGGGAGAGGAGAGTTGCTTCCTCTGCCTCGTGGATCCGGGTGCAATCATTGAGGTGCGAGGAGTGGGAGTTCTCGCACCGACCCTAGATGGAGATAGGACATGGTGACGGTGATCTGGGTGACCAGGTGTAACCATTTGTGGATGAGTGATATGAGAATTGGTGGGAATTGGAGATATTATTTTATTTATGTTGCTGCCGCTGTTTAGGAAAACTCTAGCCTGCTCCTTGACTACTTTTTATACCTTTAGCTTTAGCCACTTAAAGCTTGCATACGGTTGGTGACGTGAACCTATCCCATTCCTTGGGGATAGTTTGTGAGTGTGCAGGATTGGACTTGAAGCGAAAGTCCATTCATGAAGAAATCCATGAAGGAAGGGTTGCGTTGCTTCGCTCAAGGATGCCTGTGGTGAAGACCGAAGATGAAGACTTGAAGCCTTAGCTACCGCTGCGTAGGGTTTCTACTTCTCGATTAGCCAAAGGGGCTTGTACTAAAATCGTATACTGAGTTGTATTCGGATGTAAATACTCTGTTTTGTACTCTGATTTCGTTATATGGAAATGATATTATTCTGTAATGAGTTCTGTACATGATAGCTACTGATCCAGGGACTATCACAAGGGTACAGGGAGTCGGGTTTTCCTCACCGAAAACCCGGGTCGTTACAGGTGGTATCAGAGCCGTACTTGACCGTAGCACGCAACCTTAGTTTGGTCGTTAGCCTCGGAACCTTATGAACACTCTATTTTATATATACCCCCTTGAATTATTTGAAATATACCTTACCTACCGTGAAAAATTCTATCTTTCCTTCACTGATGCAACTTCTTACGTGGACTAGTCAGGATGAGTCAGAAGATAGTTTGGATAGTATGAGAACACCTTGAACAACTAAGAGTAGAGTCTACCTTGTTTGACAAGCCACAGAGTAATTAGATCGATAAGTGTGCGAGATCTCAACGGTTATGAGTCAGCCTTGAGATAGCACTATCTATAATGCTTTGAATGCTTGAGTGCTTGGTTCTTTATCGATCTTATTGGATCTTATGGTTCTTACTGTTGAGTGTAGGAATATATCTTAGTAAGTATTTTCATGTTTGTACTTGACTCCTAGAGTACGAAATCCCAGTGTTTTCCAAGTTAGTGAAGACCCCCACTTCGAAATGCTTTGATGATGTTTAGCCTAATAAACCCCGAGGTGACCCACAGAAGGAGGACAAGTCATCACTAAAAGCCAAGCATAAGGAGTATCGGAGTCATGCCTATTCAGCCGAAGTTGAAGAAGAGTACGACACTGCAGTATATGAGACCAAGATCAACATTACTTCAGAACATTTCCAATTCGAAGATTTTGTTGTTTGCACACTATTGGAATTGACCAGAAAGCAACTACGATGAAGCTGAAGATACTCGAAACTCGCACACAACTTGAAGATGCTTGGTACCCCAACGTACCCAGTGAAGCTTTAATCTCGAGGACGAGATTCTTGTAAGGGGGGAGTCTGTAACATCCCGGAATTTTCCGGAATGTTTATGTTTTCAAAATGTGGATTTCAAAAAAAATTTGTTGTATATGAGTGCTTGAGTAAATTACAAGGATGTCTTCTTTGATCCTTCTCTAATTCTTAGAATTATTTTGAGCAAGAATAAAAAAATTTAGGAAATATAAATGTTAGTGTGATTAAATTGGAGTTTATTGAATTTTATTTGGATTTTAATTGAGTGGAATTCAAAACTGAAATCCAAATTCAGTTTTGAATTGTGTTTATAGGTATAGGATTTAGGAAAGGCCCCAAGGCTAGCTGGGCCGCATCCTCCTCTAAAAAACCTAGGCCATTAAGTCCTTTAGTCCTCCCTAAGCTCGACACTAGGGTCCACCTGAGCCCCTTAGTTTTCCTTGCCACCGGCCCACTTGAACCAGCCGGCCCAGCTCGGCCCGCATCTCCCCTCCACTCTTTCAGCCGTAGTCACCGCCAAGCGGACCCCACCTGTCGGCGTGCCCTGTTACCCTTTCCCTTACCAGCTGATGCCCCCGCACATCACAAAAGCGGCCGTCGCCGCGGCACCACAAGCACGGGGCCCCATGGCCGCCGCGGATGCGCGCCGCGTGCCCTGCGCGCCCCATCCGCCGTCCAAGCCGCGCCCAAACCCTAGTCTTCCCCTACAAAACCCAGCCACACCAGCTCCCTGTCCGCCGCCGCCCTTGGGGAATTTTCCCCTTCCTGCTGCCGTCGCCATGGTGAAGGAAGAGGAGAGGGGAAGGAGACACGGGACAAGCGGAGAAGGAGGAGAGCCAGGGGAGGATCGACGCCGTCACCTCCGACCGCACCACCGGAGCAGCCACCAGGGGCCCGAGGCTGCACATGTGTTCACGCTCGCTGCCCCGCTCTGCGCCAGGATGTCGGCGTCGCCAGTACCCCACCGTCGTCCCTGGACGTCTCAAGCCGGGGAGCCGCCGTGCCGTGGGCCACGAGCTCGGGACGACGCTGCCTGCGTCCTCTGCTCCCCGTCCTGCACAGCATCGTCTTCACCAGCGCCGCATCCACCGTCCGTCGCTCGGCGCAGCCACGAGCCGGAGTCCGTCGCGCCCTGCTCCTTCTGCTCCAAGCCGAGGCCGTGAGGGAGAGGCCGGAGACTACCCACGCTGTGGAAGCCATCCACGGCCGTCGCCCTGCCTCCGCTCGACCTCCCCGGTGAGCCACCCCAACAGTCCTCGCCATGCCTTCTAGCTGTTCGATCATATGACTGAGCGGGCGTATGAAATCCGGGCAACTGAAGTTCTTCCTTTTTCTTGTCTGTGCACTGCCGGCCGCGTGGAGGAGACGCTGCCAGTTGCCACAACCGCCTAGCACCCTGCCCATCCATGTCCACCGACGCACCCAGGGTAAGCACGACCACACCACCCTCTTTCCCTGTCATGTGCATGACAAGCCCGACGGTCAAGTCGCTGCTCTTGTTCTGTCTCTGAACCACGGCCTTCGTGCTGTGTTTGTCGCTGCAGGTCTCGATCCAAAGGCTTGGCCGCCAAGCTGCAGCCTTCTATCTTTGACCAAGGGCATGCACACAACGTGCTCGGCAGAATGTGCCAACCAAGCTGCTGAGCATGGCTGCCATCCACCGCGCCCTTAACGTATTCGACGAAACGGTTGAACCACGACAGCAAGCCCTCAGGAGATGCCTAGTTCCCAACTTGCTGTCCCTGTGCCAGCCATCGAGCCGTTTGTTTGCTCTGTGACCCAGCCGTGGTTTTGCCCGGCCTTTACCCATGGCTGCTCTGCTCCGCACCGCCGCGCAAATGCCGTCGCTTGTGTGCCGACCTTCGAGTCGAGCCTTACGCCTGCAGGTGTCGTTGCCATCGTCTGCGCGCGTGCCCCGCTTGACCTTTGTCCCTGACCCTTCCACCGTCTTGTGCACCACCACATGCGCATCTGGCCTGCACCCTGGCAGTTTGTTTGTTTGTCTGGCCATCAAGCTACAGTAGTGTTCCTGTTGCCCAAACCATCACCATCATAAGCCAACCATTGGCCATGTTTTGGATTGATGGTGCTCTAATAGACCATGTGTTCTTACTCTACCAGTGACATGTTAGTTTGTGACATTTCTTGACCAAACCCAAGAGCTACAACCTATATACGAAACTGTCCAACGTATCACCTCCGGTTTTGTTCTGAGCCATGTGCTTAAACCAAGCAACATCGTGGTCCTTTTGCCCCTGTCAAGGCGCACTTGTGGCTTTCCGATCCAAGCTATGGAAACTGTAAACAAGTGCTAGTTCATCTTGAAACTATAACTGAGCCACAATTGGAAGATCATCTGGTTCTTCTATCCTAGGCCCTATGTAGGACTGCCCCCTTTTGATCCATGATCTGTGCATAATTGCACTTGCAACCTATGCAAGAGCAAAGCCTTGCTGCTCTATGTTCCCTAGAATCCGTGCGTTCCAAAGTCTGATTTGGTGGGGCTTTTTGCTACACCTGCTGAAACCATAATGCTAGGCTACAAGTTTTTCCTCCCCCATGCTCTTTTACTTTCACCCTAGAGCACTTGAGGCAAGCTGTAGCAGCCCTGTACTTCTTTTCCTCTACACGAGCGAGAAGTCCACTAGAGCAGCTGGTACTCATGAAGGCCATGTGTGTACAAATTTTACCATGACCCTTAGCCATGCTTTCCTGTATGTGGCATGCTGCCTTTGCCCAAATTTCGATCTCGATGCATGCTGTCCTGCAGTGAGCATGCCACCCTGCCTGCCGCGCCGTCGTGGTTTAGCCACTGGTTTGCACGCTCGTGCACACGCGCGTAGGGATGACGAAGGTTTTGCCTTTTAGCTTGCCGCGCCCGATCTTCATCCGTGCACTCGCCTGCGCGTGCACAAGCCCAACCAAGCCGCCGTCCCTAGCCGTGCCATGACCTCTTGCCCACACGCCGTCCCGCCGTGTCACGACCATGATCTCCCACAAACCTGCACACACACGTTCGTCGTGCTAGTGAAGCCCAAGGCCTCACCTTCAGGCCTTGGTTCTCACCGCGATCACACGCACGCACACCACCACCTGGGGAAGGCATGGCCTTACCTTTGGGCTGTGATCCTGAACCAAGAACTCGCTCACGAGCCGGCACGTCGGTGCCAACACGCAACTCAGCGTTGCCGTCTCGTTCCTCACTGTCTGGGGCCGTACTCCAACATCGCCGCCGATCTTGTCCTCGCCGCCGTGCTCGGCCGGGGCTTTGCCTAGCGGTCGGACGCACGCGCGCGCACCAACCAAACCGGTGTGATGCACACCCCGATCGAACCCGAGACGCCTTGCTCGCAAACCGGCGTTCGCGCACACAGCTCGCACCACCACCCTGTCTTGTCTCGCACAGGCCGTAAACCAGCACAACAGTGTGCAGCCGTGAGGCACATGCCCTTGCGGTATTTGATCGAGCGCTCTGCACACACAACCGGGGAACCTTTGTTATGCCCACAACCTGCTCGATGATATGCCAGAACGCCTTGTCGAGCCGGCCAAAGACCCATCCAGTCTCTAACCATCGGCCAAACCTCTTGAGTTTCTACCATGTCGTGTGTATGCTCTAGTGGCTCCCCTGCAGTGCTAGCTGGTGGTTTTTCTGATCCACAACGTGAAGCTGCAGCCTGAGCAAAGGCTAGCAAGCTGTCATCCCTTGTTTTGTTTCCAAGCCATACCACGTCTGACCATGAGATATAATCTTCCTTGGCTGCGCACGCTCGTTGCCGAGCTATGTGCCAAAGGTTCCAACCTGCTAAACCTGTAATGCCGAGTTACCTCTCTCTAACCGTCGCCTCTCTTCCAATCTGTCCAGTTTGTGCCATCACACATGGTCATGTGCGCTGCAGCCACTGGGGGTTTTCTGTAACATCCCTGATGTTTGGTTATGCTAATCACCTTAAATAGTAGGGTTAATCATGTTTAAATTACCTCCTAAGCATGTTTGACATGTGTTGTCACATATTTGCACAAAAGACCTTGGTCAAAGTCATAATTCTAGGTCAAACCCCTTAGATCCAAAAATGCTGATTTGGTTGTCTTGCGCGTTCTCCAAATTTCTCTATAGAAGTTCAAAATCGGCCAATATAAAAGTTGTTCTATATTTCCGGGAACACATTTTTCATAATTGGCGGACATTTCAATTTTGAGTGCAAAGCCGCTTAAATTTGAGATGAACGTGCTGTGCACAGTAATTTCAGGGCCGAGTTTTTCCTGAAGTTCAACACGTTTTTCACACAAATCTGCTGAGCAAAACATATGTCGCTCTTTGTGAAAGTTGTAGGTCTATAGCTCCTCTACAACTTTTATTTTTGGAGATTTTCAAGTGTGTTGACATTTTCTAGAGTTTTGTAATTTTGAAAACCGGTGCTTGAAACGGTTACGTGCGTCGCTGTCGCTGTCGCCCGCCCGGCGCGCGCGGGCGCTCTGCCCACGCCGGCCACGTGCTGCGCACGCCCGACTCCAGCGTACGGACGCACCGGCGTCTCCACTGTGGACCCGCCCGTGCCTCGACTACTCCGCATCCCCTCCGCGCTATGAGTCGCGCCCAGGAGCGCATACGCGAACGGACACGGGCCCGGCCGGTCACGCGCCGTCGCCCGGTCGTGCCGCGTCGCGCGCCCTGCGCATGCGGTGCGCCAAGTGGCCACGCACGCGCCGGATGCCTCGCCTCGACTTCGTCGTGCGCATCGTCATCTATATAAGCCAAGCCAAGTCGTCGCCGTTTCTTTTTCCACACGTCGCCGCTCCAGTCTCGCAGAGCAGGCACCGCCGCCGTCCATTGCCACGTCGCCGCCGAGCAAGCCGTCCCGCGCCAGTCCAGCACCGCCCGGCCCCTCCTTCTTCTTCCCCAAGCCTCCTGGCTTCACCCCCGCACCACACCGCCACCGCATTGCGCCGCCGTCACCGGGTATGCCAGCTCCAGCGGGTGCCACTCCTGCGCGTCGTTGAGGAGCTCGCCGGCGCCGTCTCCGGCCGGGCCGGCCACCCCGGAGACCTCAGGTGACTCCCCTAAGGCTCGCCGGCCACTCATCCGCAAACCTCCGCCGCTCCTCCGGCCGCCGGCAGCTTCCCCCGCGCCGGCGAGGGCGGGTACGTGAAGATTGAAATCTAGGCAGGGAGTTATCTGCAAAGTAGGGACCGCTTCGTAATTTCTGAAAAGTAACTCCAGGGTCCCTTTGTAAAAGTGTTTAGGGTTTTCGGCTGTACCTTCAAAAATCCGTAGAAAATTGTAGAAAATTCGGAAAAATGCAAATCCAACTGTTCTGGAATCCTTGAGAGTAGATCTGCAACTTTTACAAAAGTTGTATAGTGTTTTTCTGTTTAGTTTTTAAATGAAAAATCAAACTCGGTTTGAGGCATATTTATTGTAGTTCAAAATGTACACATGCAAATGCAATGAAATTTGGATATGTTGTTGTGTTCTTCATGTTCAGTTTTGTGACAAATTTTCACACATGTTTGTTGTGTAGAACTCTAGTTATGATTTTTTTGTAAGATCTATGCTAGCTTAAGCTTGATGCTTTTTATAGTTCCCTCAAAATATAATTTCTTTCAGCACCAATGCACCCTAGGACTTTGTTGTGATGTTAAGCACCCCTGGAAAAATAATGGTGATTTTAGGAGTCTGTTTAATTAGTGTTTGGTATTTATGCTTGTGATGGATGTCAAATTCATAGCTTGAAATATATGATGAATCCACTTGAACATGTTGGGTTAGAACTTAGTTTTGGCATATTGGAGCTGAAGAAAAAGTTTGGGATCAAAAGGGCTAGTAAATCTTTTTGTGTGAATTAATGAAGTTTATCTAGGCTGTCTTTTGTCTTTTTCATTTAAAATAATGTATAAATGATCTTGAGCTGAAAATTTTTATTTAAGTTTAGTTTAGTCATATACTGCTCTGGTAAAATTTTCATGACAGTTGGAGTTATATTTTATTTATTATGATTTATGGATGCATAGCTAGATATAATGGAATAAATAAAGTCATTTTACCTTTTAATTTGAATAGGAGATGTTTAAGATCAGTTGCTGTTTAAAATGAATTTAAGCACACCCCCATGCTGATGGTGAAGTATTGTAGTTTAACTTTCTTAAATATGCACACAATCACCATTAAAGGCATAGTTAGTCCATCATCATCCACCCCTTTAATTTTAATGAAGTTAATAATTTAATTTTGCATAGATGTGCACGCAATCACTATCAAAGTAAGTGTTACTCCAGTATCACTCACCCCATACCTTAATGAAGTTTAGTAAGCTATTTTGTTTAAATGTGCACACAATCCCCTTTTAAATAGATGATAGTTCACTCTCACCACACACCTTACTTTTGTGAGTTTTCTTTGTTGTTTTGATGAATGTGGCCCACAAGAGTTGGGTTAATGATAAAATCTCTCACCTTCACACCATAACTAATGCATGTGCATAAACGTGTAGATCTTCCCGACGGGACGTACACGCTTACTCAGGAGGAGGAGGGATCCACTAGTGGAGAGCTAAATCAAGCTAGTGGGCAGCAAGACCTGGACCAAAGTCCAGAAGAGCCCAAGGCTAGTGTTGAGTCAGAGGAAGGCAAGCACTGGATGCATATAACCTTTTTGGGATAAAATCTCACTTTACTTTTACTTTTAGTATTTATTGTTTATTTGTGCATTTAAGTTTCAGGAGTTGCTTTGAAACATAGTTGCATGATCCTTAGGACTCCTATGCTCTTTTACTAGTATGTTAGGAACGCTAGTGCCATGCTCTAAGGATACGGTACAAGTCGAGTAATGACTCATTGCTCGCGAGATATAGGATGCTTATGTTGGAATCATAAGTTGGTTAATTGACTCGCTCATGTGGTAAGAGCAATGGGTTCGGTCTCGACCGAGTAGCATGGTGCTGGTCTAAGCTATTGAACATACCAAGTGCTTGTCGGGAATGGGACCAGTAAGCCTAGTACCTAATGAACCAATGCGGGGACTTTATGGCTACTAATTTTGAGATGCGTCTCCCGGTTTGATTCCGGTAGTGCAAGTGTGAGTCTGGGTGTGCCGTGTGAGGGCGTTCCAGTAACCTTGTACTTAGGACTGTGGCATCTGTCCCTAATCTGGGGAGTGACAGGAACCGCCTGGTCGGGGTAGACCCCGCATTTGTTTTTCTTTGGATTCTTTGGGGTCTACCTTCTTCCGTGTATCTTGGGTTTACCTTGCAAGGATATAAATCGATCGATCATCGGTCACTCGCCGTTATCTGAGTCGGCTTGACCACTGGCTACCCCATGTTTATTTATGGAACATTTCAGATTAATATTGTTGATTGATTAATCTTGTTTGCACAACCATGCTTGTTTAGCTAGGTGCTTACCTAGAATGGTTAACATACTAGAACTTGAGCTAAAACTTGAAACTAAGGATCAACTCTTAGATGCTTTTGGCAAAACAAACCCTCCAGCCAAAAAGTCTTGCATGTCTAGTTGTGTCTTTTATTTTGACGGGTCAGTCTTGCTGAGTATTAGTATACTCAGCCTTGCTTATTTTGTTGTTTTCATGTAACCCTATCTGGCCTGGTACCATTCCAGAGGGTTGGGAGATTGAATGGGAGAACGATGATGAGGAGTGATACATTGTGGATGGCCTCCCATGTGTATCCCGTATTTAGTTTATTTTCCGCTGTTTAAACTCTGAACCATGTTTACTTTTATGTACTGAAAAACCTGGTTTGTAATGTTAAGTACTTATGGACTTGTATGTAATGTAATCTTGTACTCTGGTCCCGCCTTCGTGTGGGCTTAAGCGCATATCTCGATCCTGTAAAAGTGATTTACCGGGCATGACCCGGCAGAGGCGACAAAATAGCTTTTGGTTATCACTTATGAGCCAAGTGGACCGGCTTAAGTGATAATTCGGATTTATTTTGGGCGGTTCTGTCACATTTTCCCTCTTGCTGATGCTGCCTTATGCTCACCTTGTGCTGTTTTCTAAACCCATCCATGGCGCTGCAGTCCGATGCAAGAAAGCTAGCAAACGTGAGACCGCTAGCTACACCTGTACAACCTCATCAAATGAGTTGTCGCAACCATGTCTGTTTCCCATAAGCCATGCTTGTGTTATCTATCTTTAGCTCTTTATCGATCTGGTGAGTGTGTTGCTGGTTAGCAGCAGCTCTTGTCCCCTTTTCCATCGAGCCTTAATCTGTGAACTAGATGCCTGTTCTCAATCTTTCAAGTTCCGACATACCTTTTGCCGTGGTCGTGTCGCGCCTTTGTCGTGCACGACACGTGCGCTAGCTAAACCATCAGCCTTACCATGGGTAAATCCATCATCGCCACATCTTTGTCATGATCCAACTGGAGTCAAGTTTCTCAAACCACACCACGTCGCTTCTAGCTCATCTACCCTGCTTTGTCTCTCTGATCTGACCAAGGGGCCCACAGACTTATCGTGGGGGACCCGCTAGCATGCGGGGCCGCTAACTGCTGTCCAACCTGGTCCCATCTAACTTACGGGGTCCACAGGGTGACTTGTGGGATCCGGTTGACCTTTGACCTTTCCCTTTGACTTGGTCAACAATGATCGTTGACTAAGTCCACTGAGCATGAAAACCAACCTAAAGCCTAGCTTATGTCCTCTAACCTGCTAACTTATGTTTTGTTTGTGCTTTAGCGCACTTAATTAAATTCATAAAATATTTCTTTATTTGAAAATCAATAATAAATTGATTCTAGCTTAGAAAAATATGAAATCAGTTTCTTTATTCTTCTAAAATGTTGAAGCACCCGTTAGACTAGCTTTTGGAGTTATTTGGTTCTTTATTGCTTCTCTTTGGAGTTTATTTGCTTTTAGCTCCGGTATTTATTTATATTTGCGAATCTAGGATTTCCCGAAGCCGAGGAGACGAGCCAGAAGATCAAGTACAACTACGGAAACTACGACGACTACTTGCACACAGGTGTTCACGCCCGACCGACCTTTGAATGCCCATTAGGCATTGCTATTAGAACTGCTAGCGCTTTTATTATGCATGATGATGGATTATGATGAAACCCTTGCACTGCCCTTTTTAAATACCTTGTCCTTGATTGACCTACTACTACTACTATATTTAAGCGTGATTATACGCTGAGCTTGCGATGCATCTGTTGGGGCTATGTGGTAGTTTTCTTGGCGTGTGTGGGGAAAAACCGGCAGGAGAAGGTGTTTTGGGATATTTTGGCGGGGGTGAGCTCAAGACAACCCGATCCGGGATCGGGGGCCAAGGATCGTCTTCTCGGACGTTGCCCAGTTTGGTGCCTATGGCGGGTACACTGTTTTAGGAGCACAGGTGTTGGGGTTTTTGTGATGACTTGGAGGATAGGAGCTCGCCCCGGTCTGAAACCGAGTGGGTCACCTATTACACGGGACTTTCGTACACACCACCTCGCCGAGAGTGGGGATAGGGCCGGGTCGACCCTGGCAAGTGCGATACCATACCTGCTAGTAGGATAGAGGGTATCAGTGAGAGGGTTAGGGTGAAGTCCCTTCCCTATTGGGCGCTCCCCGTGCGACCACACGGGGGCATGTTCACAGTTCTGGGGTGGTCCTTTGCGAAGGACCGCATCGAGACCCGGATGCAGGATGGAATCGTAACTCCTAGGTGTTCGTCCGGTAGGATGGGCTTGGTTGGCTGATCACCGTCGGGTGCCATTCCGAGTTGGGTACAGGTGTACACGCTCTGCAGAGTTTAGATCTATACGTATAGCCGCGTCCTCAGTTATGGACATGCCCGTTGTTTCTCCGACTCTTACGTTTTGGGATTTCTACCTCCCCCTTTATAGGATGAGAGTGTATGGTGAGCCGTGGTTGTACTCGGGGAGAGGAGAGTTGCTCCCTCTGCCTCGTAGATCCGGGTGCAATCATTGAGGTGCGAGGAGTGGGAGTTCTCGCACCGACCCTAGATGGAGATAGGACATGGTGACGGTGATCTGGGTGACCAGGTGTAACCGTTTGTGGATGAGTGATGTGGGAATTGGTGGGAATTGGAGATATTATTCTATTTATGTTGTTGCCGCTGTTTAGGAAAACTCTAGCCTACTCCTTGACTACTTTTTATACCTTTAGCTTTAGGCCACTTAAAGCTTGCATACGGTTGGTGACGTGAACCTATCCCATTCCTTGGGGATAGTTTGTGAGTGTGCAGGATTGGACTTGGAGCGAAAGTCCATTCATGAAGAAATCCATGAAGGAAGGGTTGCGTTGCTTCGCTCAAGGATGCCTGTGGTGAAGACCGAAGATGAAGACTTGAAGCCTTAGCTACCGCTGCGTAGGGTTTCTACTTGTCGATTAGCCTAAGGGGCTTGTACTAAAATCGTATACCGAGTTGTATTCGGATGTAAATACTCTGTTTTGTACTCTGATTTCGTTGTATGGAAATGATATTATACTGTAATGAGTTCTGTACGTGATAGCTACTGATCCAGGGACTATCACAAGGGTACAGGGAGTCGGGTTTTCCTCACCGAAAACCCGGGTCGTTACATCAACGATCTCCGATCTCTCCTATGTTGCCTTCCTTTTTAGCTTTGCCTTCTCTCATCTTTTTTTAAGCCGTCTCGAGTCCTTCCTATTATGTAGATGCTAGACAAGAAAATATGGCATGCACTAATTATGTATTGCTTATCCTACAATTAATCAATCATTGATTGATTTTGTACCTAAATTTACCCACTAATTGTGGATGAGGATATGGTGTCGTTGACGATTTAATGGAAAGTTTTCTATTACCAAATATGTAGATGCTAGACAAGAAAATATGGCATGCACTAATTATGTCTCGCTAGCCCTATAATTAATCATTCATTGATTGATTTTGTACCTAAATTGACCCACTGATTGTGGATGAGGATATGGTGTCGTTGACGATTTGATGGAAAGTTTTCTATTACCAAATATAACTTTTCTACACAGTTAGTATATATATGTGTCTATCTTATCGTGAGCCCAACCATTCCCATTCGTTTGCTACTATTCTTCGTCTTCTACATCGATTCGACTTCGTGCGTAGCTGGATTGCTGCTCTCGCACGTGGATCGACGATGGTGAGAAGTGCTCCATCCGTGAGTTCATTTGATCTTGCGTTTTTGACTAGCACTAGCATTTGATCTTGCGTTTTTTTTACTACCGATAGCATTTGATCTTACGTTTTTTATTATATAATATTACTCACGCATCTGCACATCATCGTCTCTCATATCTTCGACAATCTGTAGGTCATCACCAAGCTCCTATACCTGCTTTACCAAGGTACAATACGGCTATTCTCCTGATCGTAGTTTGGTTTTGTTTGCGGATTCCAGTTGCTGGGCCTCAATGTTTGCATTACCACCTTCCAATCTAGAGCTGCATTGTCCTTTCACGTGGTCGTTAATTTATTGTTCTTCCATGGATTCCTCGTCACCTACTTATCATCGAAGGTACATCGAGGGTACATCACCAGGTCTTTCAGTCTGAGGTTCAATGGACCGTCGAAATCCGCTTGGAGACGTCACCAACACTCAAAATTCAACTTCGGCCAGACGTGGTCGGGGTGTGAAGAGACGAGGCGAAGGTATTTGATCGTATTTCTCATCCATATTTGGTCGTATTGTTTTTATTCATATATGTATGGTATTATAGTGTAGTATTGTTTCTTCTAGATAATTCTGTTTATTTTTGTGTTTACGTGCGTGCGTGACGTGTCGACACGGAATTGGCCGCAGGAGGATCGTCGAGGGGACATGATCTCATGTCGTGTCTGGCACGCAGAAGGCGATGCCGATTTTCTGATCCTCGTACTGACGCGGCAGAGGATCTGACTTGGATCCCGCACCTGCGGGCAAAGGATCAGTCTTGGATCCCGCACCGGCCGGATTTGTAGAATCATTCTTGGATCTGTTTATTATTTTGTTGGAGACCTAAATAGAAATAAAAATTACACCATCTCCGTGATTTGCATGATGTTGTTTCCATTTGTTGCTATGATTTGTTGCTATGTAAGGGGCCGAATATTTCTTTCCAAAAGAAACAAACACAAATTGATATAGTCTCCTTCATTTCCTATTTCCTTCAAAAGAAAAATATACATGCATATAAATACTATTTTAGTTTTAACAAAAATAAACATGCACTTTTGGAATGAAAATTTGAAAAGAAATATACATGCCTATAAATGCTACTTTCTTATATCTTTCTTTTGTAAACAGCGTAAGTTAATTTGCATTTTTTTTTAAATACGTACGTGTGGCACGTGCACTTCCACTAGTACCATGAAAAAGGACGGATCATGTTGGTCGATTTCATCGATCCCGGTCCGTGGCCTTGTCCGGCTGTTTGATGAGATTTTGTACAAAGTCTTTTCAAATAGATTGAACCTGGTAATATTTTGCATGAGCTTACATAGGCACAGGATTCGTGCTATGAAAGAGACGAACCAATGCAACAGAAGCTAGCTAACTCGTGGCATGAATTTCACGTACGTGCTTGAGTGGTTAATGCGTGTTACCTTTAAGCAAATAAGAAAAGAGAAGCATCAGTACTACGTACATGCAAAGTTTGTGCACGCGTGGCTGCTAATTAATTAGCGCCTAATGGTGGTCGTATGCGTATACGGAGTTGCTGTACGCGACGCCCATGTACGTATGCCAGGCCAGTGTATTTGGGTCCTCTGCGATATACGTGTCGCCAAACGATCAGCTGGGAAGGTTCTAGATGCTTCTAGAGATCAGCGTCATGTTGAGAACACGATCCTGATCATGTACGTGTACGTGCTTTGGAATTCTCTCGTGGGGCCCATGTTGCAGCGAATTGCTACTCATCATTTCATCAGGCTGGTCACCAGGCCATATACTGATCGGTTCGAACTCCAGATAAGGCCGGATCGCCCATCTTGACCGGCAAGGAAAGCAACGACTTGCAGATTTTTCGCTGCGTCGAACGAACCTGCGGCGGCGCCCTGGTGGAGTCCGTGGGAGCGGCTGCCTGCCCTAGCTACTCTCCTATAAAAGGAGACGCTCATCTCCTTTTCCTAGGACTTCTTTTTTCAGAGGAAGAGCCGTCGGAGGTCCTGCCAGCGTATTGGAGAGGAGAAGGCGGCGGCTGCCGGAGCCGCACCATGCATCCGTTCACCAGGGAGCAGTCGTAGTAGAGATGCCCCGGCCGGCGGCGGCGGTCGAGAGCCGCGCCATCCATCCATCGACCAGACAGCACTTCCCGTCGAGGTGCTCAGAAGAAGAAAGGAAGGAGTCGCAGCCCCTCTTCCCGTCTTTGCAGTGCAGATTGATCCTTTTTCCCAGCGAGCACCGTCAGCGCACTGGAGAGGAGGCGGCGGCCGCAGCAGGGACGGAGATCGAGAGGCCCCATTCGTGCAACGATACTCGCCGAGAGGAGGACACGGTCATGGAGGCGCCGATGACGTAGAACGGCGCACAAGGTGCACCATGACGGAGCTGCCGCCTGCCCGTCAACGACCGCCGCTGCCGACAACATCGTGCTGTGATTTCTTTTCTTTTTCCAGGGAGGATGAAGCCCCAGCGCATAGAGAGGAGGAGGCGGCGGCCGGGAGCCACGCCATGGTGGTCGGGAGCCGTCCAGGACGGCGCACAGGTACGGTGATGACGTCTAGGACGGCGCGCAGGTGACATCCAGGACGACGGCGCACATGTACGGTTGGGACGTCCAGGACGACATCACCGTGACCTTGAAGCCATTGTGCATCCACCTCAACATGGAGCACTGCCTCCACGACCATCCTCGTGCAGAGGCAGCAGCCGCAGGACGGCACAGTTGATCTATCAATCAGGGAGCCGGAGAGAGGCCCCTTCCGTGGCCATGGAAGCGCCGTCGACGTCCGAGACACGATGAGAAGGAGGTAGCAGCTGTGGAGCCGCTCCATCGCACGAAGGAGCTAGCACCAGCGACGGCAAAGCCCTTCGTCACGCCGAACTTGATCCACCACATCAGGCACTCGTGCTCTTTGTTTACATGCAGATGCAGGGACGGAAGTGCAACAAGATGGGCGGCACTACACCCAGGCTGGTCCTTTTCCCCGGCAGGAAGAGAGCAGGGAGGAGGAAGAAAGAAGCCAGAAGGGCGGCGGCGGCTGTAGAGCCGTGCCTTGATCTTTTCCCCAGGGCCGACGTGAAGCCAGCTAGCTTCGTCGCAGCACGGCCGGCGGCCACGCCGGAGTCAACGTGAAGCTGACGAGCATGTCGAAGCCGGCGTACAGGAAGAAGGCCATGGTAGTGTGCAGGATCGTCTCGTCACCGGCCGCACTGGAGGAAGTGCCAGCGTCGTGGAACACAAACATGACGCTGCCCTAAGGGTCGGAGGCGCTCACATGCCGATCCACCAGCGTACGTAGGCAAAACGATGCTTATGAGGCCGTGCAGCCATGCACGCCCGTGCCTGTGCGTACATGTGCATTTCTGTGGCCAGCAAGAAGCAAGCAATGCAAGAGGCCATGCGCCGTACATGCATGTGTATGTATGCGTTCTACTAGGGCTGATCGATCACGACTCAGAAGCCACCCATGCCTTGACGACTCCGGCGGCTGCCACAACATTGGCTCGGCGGCTACCTTGACTAGGCTACTATGACATCGGCGGCTGTCATGACCTCGACGGCTGCCACGACTAGGCGGCTACCTCAACCCCGGCGAGGCGGCTACCTCGATCTCGACCACGACTACCTCGACTAGGCGGCTACGTCAACCTCCACGACTACCTCAACACAGGCGACTACTGCCGACCCTCAGCGGCTAGCACGACCTCGACGACTCCGACTACTCCCGACCCCGAAGACTTCCGCGGCCTCGACCTCGACACGCCTACGGCGCCCTCGGTCTCGACCACTCGATGGCTGCCACGACTAGGCGGCTACCACTACCTCGACAGGTCGCTACGACCACGACCTCGACGGCAAGGCCTTCTTCTTCAACAACGGCGGTCGTGACCTCGGCCTCGACGGCGAGGCCCTCCGCCCCAACATCGACTACTACCTCAGTGATGACGGCTACGACACCGCCGACCAAGCTGCTGTGACATCCTCTCCGGTTCCAGCTACACCGACCCATGCATCGACGACTTACCTCTACTACGACTACACCGCCGTTCGCGACCGACGAGTCCGACCGGCACGGGCGGGCGGAGCTGATGTTCCAGCTACGCTACACCGGCTCATGGACACCGACAAGGTCATGGATGACGCCGACGCCCGCATCTACACCACCATCATCATCATGCATGGAGAACGTGAAGCGAAGACCGAAGACGACGACCACAGCAGCTTAATCAGAGGTGCTCTGCAAGCTGGACTTGTAGAGGTAATTAACCGGGACCTTTCCGAGGCCCCGGGAATTAGAAGACCACGTCGCCTATGTCAGATCTGCCCAACGGTAGGCTATGGAGCGCTCTTATGTAAGAGAGAAGTTGTATTTGTATTTTCTAAAAATATGAATAATATATGTGTTCTCTCTTTTTTTTGTACTTAGTACACTGGCACGCCCGCATTTATTTCCCACGCTGAGAGAATCTTCTATGATTTTTCTCTCCAAACACCGGCATATATGGATGCGCACTGAGCACTATACCCATGTCTAGTGTCCGAGCTGCTGGCATTTTCTTTTCTTTTCTTTTTTTTCCTTTTTCTTTTCTTTTTCGAAAAAGCTAAGACACAAACTTCCGGACGGGGAAGGAAAATCGGACGCTCCCAACATATGTTTCAATAGTTGACCTTTGATGTTGTAAGTATTGTTTTCGTATGTTTCATGATGAAGGACTACCAGAACCATTCATTCCCTTTATCTTTTTTGAATTTCACGGGGGGTTTTAGAATTTTTTTTTTAGCAAGGGGGATTTTAGATAGAGAGAATTCTAAAGTGGATTTTTTTCACCTTGTGTGGCCGCCCATTGTTTATTTTCTGGCGTTGAGGCGCACGAACTACAGCCAGGCAGGCCGGCGGCCTGAGGACAATGCTTCTTACGGCCCAATAGGCCTGCACGGCCAATATTCTGCAATCAGACACAGACACACCGACACACGACGCATTTCCGGCGCGAATCATTTGTTCGGCCGCTCAAATCTTCAAACCTGATCGGCACACTTGACACGACACATACCACGGATAGAACCTGCATGCACTGACTTACGTTACGTGCAGCAGCAGCAGCAATCGATGCATCGATCTCTAGTTTACACGTGGAAGTTCCAGCTCGCAAGCCACCAGGAGCTTCGTCAGTGGCGGCGGCCGCCGGCGAGGAACGCGAGCGCGCCGACGAGCGGCGCGTTGGTGTAGGTGGACGGCTCGGCCTGGGCGTAGTTGTCGCGGCTGTCGGTGTACGCGTCCCCGCCGTCGGGCCCGCCGACGACGGCGCCCACCAGCACGTTGGCGTCGGGCTCCGCCGCGTGCAGGTACCGGAACCCCTCGTCGCAGCCGATGCGCGCCGGGTGGTCGCGCACCGACGGCAACGACGCGCCGCGGTGGTGCACGCGCCGCGGGAACCGCGCCCCGAACCCCACCATGTACGACGTCGCCGACGGGTTCGCGCCCAGGATGTAGTCCACCTGCCGCCTCGCGACCGCGACGAGCGCCGACGGCGGAACCACCGCGCCGCCGCCGCAGGAGACGGAGGCGCCGGCGGTGCTGAGGTACTTGGCGTAGGTGACGAGGAGGAAGGCGGTGGAGGTCACGTACTGCATGTTGCTGTCGCCTTCCTTGAACAGGAGCCCTCCCGGCGTGAACTGCGACGGCTGGAACCCGGCGGCGCCCGGCACCAGCGAGCACACGTAGCTGTCGGCGTGCGCCTTGTAGAGCTGCAGCCCGGCGGACGCCGGCGGCGATGTTCTGTCGCCGGCGGCGTGCGGCTGCAGGAACCCCTTGGCGAGGAGGACCTTGGTGCCCACGCGCTTGTCGTCCCAGCTGAAGGTGAAGTCGTCCTGCTCCGCGCCCAGCGTGTGCCCGTTCGCGTAGATGTACGACAGGTACGTGTCCGCCGACGAGTTGCCGCCGCCGCCACCGCCCTTCCCCGCCGACGTCGCCAGGTGCAGCCACGCCGCCGCCCACAGGAGCTCGTCCTGCGCATGATTACGTTGTAGATTATATATTAGGTGTAAACTTAAGAATTAAGATTCATTTATGCCAAGACTTTGGCTTATCCATAACAAAAACACGAAAGGAATCTAGCTGTACTGAAGCTGCGACGCCATTGGCAGCCAAGAGCTCAGAAAACATTCAGAGAAAAATGCAAAGGGACATGGTCCGTCTCTGGTGAAGAGACAACAAGTTTTGGATGTACCGACCCGTGCCTTTGGACGCAGTTCCTATGCGTCTGAATTCTCTGACGCTTGAAAAAAAAAACTGAAATCGACAGGCAGAGACAAAAGAGTCAAAGCTTCGCGTTGCTTACATGGTAGCCGGAGTAGGAGCAGTAGAATGGGCACGCCACGGAGCTGAGCGAGTCGCTGTACGAGCCCCTGTACCTGTCCGCGAAATCGAACACCTGCACGCGCATGTCGTGTTGTCACGGGCGTCGCTGGCGAGGTATGCATCGGGTGACGATCGATTGGTTAACGTGTTACCTTTCGAGCTGTCTGGAGCAGCTTGGAGGAGTACGCCGGGTCGCATGCCCGGAACACGAGGGACGCGGCGGCCAGCGCGGCGGCGGTCTCGCCGGCGACGTCGGAGCCGGGCTTGTCGGGGGTCACCTTGTAGACGCTCCGCGGGGTGTCCATGTCCTCGGGCCGCTCCCAGCACCGGTGGTCCTGGTACGGGTCGCCGACCTGCACGTACAGCGCGTCCGGCGCCGCCGCGGCAGCCTTGAGCAGGTAGTCGGCGCCCCAGCGCACGGCGGCCCTGGCGTTCTCCAGGTGGCCGCCGCCGGCGCGCGCCATGGCGTCGCCGAACTCGACGGCGCCCCACGACAGCATGGTCACCGTGAACGCCATCGGCAGGCCGAACTTGACGTTGTCGCCGGCGTCGTAGTAGCCGCCGACCAGGTCCACACCCTCCGCGGAGCCGTCGGAGAGGCCCGAGTCGCCGCGCCACGTGACGCGCTGCCCCGGCGGGAGCTTCCCGGAGCGCTGCGCCTCGAAGAAGAGCAGGGCCTTGTCGAGGGCGTCCGCGTAGTTGAACGCGGCCACGGCGTGGCCACCGGCCATGAGGCAGACGACGACGAGGAGGAGGCACACGGCGGCATTGTTGGGGGCGCTCGTGGCCGCCATTGGGGATCGAGCTAGTGTACGTGTGTGTCACTAACTGACGGAGGTGAATTTGCTGCTACGATGAGTGCATGGTGTCAGGGTGTTAATCCGGTGGGATATATATAGCGGAATCGAGGAGCGCAAATCAAGCTCCTCTCTGTCAGTGACACGCACGACGCATCACGTCAGTATAGGGATGCTGGGTGGAGACGACGACAGGTATGGCAGTTGTTCGTTGGAAGCAACCGAAAAAGGTGGCGTCTGTTACGGGGCAGATGAGTGCAGAGGATGTCGCGTCTTGGTGGTCAAACTGCTGGCCCGCTGTGTAGTGTAGTGTAGCTTCAGGCCGGGCCGCCGGGGTCACGGGGCAGCTCCGATCGTTGCGCGGCGGGGCTTGCGGCGGAGACGGGGAGCCCGCCGGCGCAGGGAGCTGGTAGCAGCAGCCATGGACCACGAGGACGTGCTGTGACTTGTGAATCGATCCAAAAGTACTCTCCTAGAGTCTAGAGATCACGAGTACTAGCTATTGCTGCAGCTGCAAGCAGGCGTAGCCATTTCACTCGTGGTGTATCATATCGATGGTCAGCATTTTTCTGAAGTAAGTGATGAGCTTGCCATTCAGGTTCAGGCTCTGCATTATCTTTTTTTTTTAACGTAGCTTTGCATTATCTTGACTCGTGATTTTCTGAGATTCAGGCGGTGGCATTGTTCTCCAGGTGATTTCCCTGTTCTGCTGGCCGGCAGAAATGCTCCAGTATACAATCATTCAATTAAGAGCGGTTTCTGGGTCTGTTTAGTTTCCAAATTTTTTCCCAACTACCCGTCACATCAATCTTCGGACACTGATTAGGAGTATTAAATGTGGATTAATGACAAAACTCATTCCATAACCCCTACCTAATTTTTCGATACGAATCTAACGAGCCTAATTATGTCATGATTAGACAACGTCGTGCTAAAGTAAACAATCTCTAATGACGGATTAATTAGGCTTAATGGATTCGTCTCGCGATTTCCCGTCCATTCATGTAATTAGTTTTGTAATTAGTCTATATTTAATCCTCCTAATAGGCCTCCAAAGAGACTCCAAAAATTTTTTTTTTGAACTAAACAGGCTTACACTACTTGTGCAGCATTTTGCTTGGTTTACTGACATTCGTCATCTGATTGTTCCTTGTTGCAGGGCTTGTGTTCCCGAGTAGAGTGGCGTACTGTCAGCGTCGAAGAATGGAGTGCAGGTCGATGCAATTGACCAAAAAACCCGCAATCGTACTTCTATTAATATCTATATATGTCCTATCCTGAAATTCTTCTCCCTGATGTAAACATCTGCTTCCTTGTTGCAGATACGCGCAAGCATTTCTGGCTCTCCCAGCAGGATTACTGCATTGTTAGCCGCCGCTGGTCACGGGTCAGAGGGAGGCAGGCAATCCCGGCGCAGTTAATGGCGGCGCCAACCCTTCATATCCTCGCCTGCGCCGCCCGGCTTCCGTTGCTCAGGCGCGGGATTAGCGGTGGCTGCCGGCGGCGCCGCAAATGCGTACTCCATGGGAGATGATGCTACCTACTACTGCTGCTGCTGGTCATGGAGAGTCCTACTCCATCCTGAATCTATGCGATCCCTCCTGCAAATTACGGAGAACCTAGCAAATGGTCGCAACTCGCAAGGATGGCGGCACGCAGGTGGCTTTATGCCTTTATCTGTTGGATTGCTTACTGCTTTAGCGCTAATTAATTCGCCGCCGTCTCGCCTGCGGTCGTCGTTAATCACGGCGGCTTGCTCCTGATCTGGGGCTCAGCTCACGGGCGCGCCGCCCGTGCTCTCGCGCGCGGGATCCGAGGATGATGGATGGATGAGCGGCCGAGGAGGAACAGACATGGCCCGTGACATCAGGGCCGGCAGTTGGGCCTTCCTCGGCCTGCGTGCAGGCCCAAGTAAATAACTGTCCGGGAGAGGCGGCGGCTCAATTTGGATCGCGGTACTGCGTCCGGCCCATCTAGGGCTCATAACATTCGGCTCGTTCAGTTCGTTTCAACGGGCTGTGTGGCCCATAATCAGGTTCTCTTTAATGAATTATATATATATATATATATTTCTTTGATTTTCGAAAAATAAATGACGAAAACAAAAATTGCGAGAAATGTACATCTGCCGCCGTACCACATGGCGGCAGGAACTCCTACCGCCGTGTGACACGGCGGCAGGGGTGCCGCCAACGGTCGGGATACCTGACTGTGGGGCCACGTTCCTACCGCCGTACCCTACGGCGGCAGAAACCCTACCGCCGTGGGGCACGGCGGTAGGAACCTGCCGCCGTGGGGTACGGCGGCAGCATCACCTCTATATAAGGGGGCGACGGCTGCCGCCACCCCCTTCTCCTTCCCTCCCTCTCTCCTCCTAAATCTTCGGCTTTCAACCATTCGGAGCACTTTTGACTCAGGTATGTTTCTAACTTTAGTGTAGTTTAGTTAGTTTGTGTAGTTTAGTTAGTGTAGTTAGTTAGTTTATTTTAGTTAGTGTAGTTAGTGTAATTTAGTTAGTTTAGTTAACTTAGTTTAGTTAGTTTAGTTATCTTAATTTAGTTAGTTTAGTTAACTTAGTTTAGAAATTTTAGAAATAGTTATAATTCAAATAAAATTCGTAGAAAATAATTATAATTCAAATAATTTGTTTAAATTGATATAAAATTCGTAGAAAATTGTTATAATTCAAATAATTTGATTAAATTGATATAAAATACTTAGAAAATAATTATAATTCACATAATTCGTTTATCTTCGTATAAAATTCGTACAAAATAGTTATAATTCATATAATTCGTTTAAATTGATATAAAATTCTTAAAAATAGTTATAATATACATAAAATTCTTAGAAAATAGTTTTAATTCACATAATTCGTTTCAATTGGTTTTAAATTAGTAGAAAATAGTTATAATTTAAAAAGTTTGATTAAATTAATTTATAATTTCTAGGAAATGATTATAATTGACATAATTAGATTAAATTGATATAAAATTCTTAGAAAATAGTTTTAATTCACATAATTCGTTTTAATTGATTTAAATTCCTAGAAAATAGTTATGATTCAAAAAATTCGATTAAATTGAAATAAAATTTCTAGAAAAAGGTTATAATTCACATAATTAGATTACAATTGATTTAAAATTCTTAGAAACTAGTTTTAATTCACATAATTCGTTTAAATTGATATAATTCAACTAATTGATTTTTTTTGCAGCTATGGCTCAGGGACCGTTAGAGTACGTACAGCCAGAGTTGTTCGAGGAGGCGGTGGATCGGCACCACCGCTCGTACGTCTCGGCCGTTCTTGGACAGTCGTCTGGCAGTATACATTGCCGGACCACCCGCACGTTGATGCCGATACACCAGCGGTGGATTCCGAAGTACGTAATTCATTTTTATTATTTATTTCTGTTTCTTTACTATAGTAATTGTGTTAAGTAAATTATTTTTGTTTTTTTTGTTTCAGGCTATTTCTGCCTTTCGCGCGGTTGGTCGAGGGGGACAAGCTACGAGCTGAGGTTCTCCGGGCAGAGCGGTTGACGCGGTTCAGCTACGACGCCCCTCTGATCGCCGCGTTTATGGACCGGTGGCGACCAGAGATGCACACATTTCACTTCCCCGTCGGCGAGATGGCGCTCAGTCTGGAGGACGCCGCGTTGTTAGAGGACTCCCGTGTGCTGGCGAGGCGATGGGGCCGATCGACATCCCCGCGACGTGGCACGCCGACTTTCTTGCTCGGTTCGCGAACGTTCCTCGGAACGATCACGCGCCTCAGCCGTACGTGCCTTTCGCCAACACCCACGGTCCCACCTGGACTTGGATCCAGCAGTTCAGCGTACGTGCTTCTAACTCTTATTTTCAACGTTTGTATGCATTTTAAACGAATGTGACGATGGACCTTTGTGTGTGTGCAGGCTGATTACATGGCGGACGAGGCCGACGACCCGACGTCGGACAGGTTTCTGGAGGTCTACCTGCTCTGGCTGTTCGGGTGGGTGATGTTCTGCGAGTCAGCGGGAGACTCGGTGTCGAGGTACCCGCTCCCCTGGACTCAGAGGATCGCCGACTCCCCCTTCGACGAGATGCCCCAGATCAGTTGGGGCAGCGCTGTTCTAGCCGCTACCTACAGGGGGCTGTGTTCGGGCCTGGCGAAGCCGGCGAGTAGGGAGGGGATCCTCCTGGGTTGTCTTCTCCTGCTGCAGATGTGGATCCACGATCGGTTCGACATCGGTCGGCCCAAGGCCGACCTCTCGGAGTACGGCCCGCTACCAGAAGACACCGACCCAGCGGACCTCCTCACCATGGGTTCTCTGTGGTGCCTCCGGAAGGTAATGACCTCTCTTATCGTTTTCTTCGCTTAGTGAGTTCTTTAGTTCGATTCAATTAATTTTTCATGTTCTGTGCAGCACGTTTGGGCTGGGGAGCAGGCGAAGAAGGCATACAAGGACTTCGTGGGTCAGATCGACCGGATGGTCGATGCCTAGGTTCGGTGGACGCCGTACACTCCTGCCATGGTCGCTGCCCGCGCACCACAGGGCCTCTCGTCGCTGTGCTTCCGAGACCAGGCGTACTGGATGACGCGGCGACGATTGGTGTTCGACGTCTACGTCGAGGAGTACGCGGTCCACCGGGTGATGAGACAGTTCGGCCTCTACCAGGAGTCGCCTGTACCCGTTGCGCCACGTCTGCCGTCCACAGCGCACAGGTGAGCTACCATTAGCCAGTTATAATTATTTTCCGTTACAAGTAGTCAGTTGCAAATAATTTTTTGTTTCATCTATGCTAGGTGGACGCGTAAGGGCGTGTCTGCGGCGACGTCGTTCATCGACAGGTTGCAGCCGTACGTGGACGAGTGGGCGTCCGCGGCGCATGAGGAGAACGTCGTCACCGAGCACCGCCTTCACGACGGCGCGGTCTGGGTAGCGTACCTTAAGTGGTACCTCCCGAGGACGCGGACGCGGGTGACGTACGTCCCTGCTGCCCCGCCACCGCCACCGGTCCCGGACCACGACAGGCTACTGCCGGACGCCACGTACCCGGTGCGACGAGACCAGACCGCCGACACAGCGGTAAGCTACGATACTGTAATCATATTTAATTCATGTTACTATTCATTATAACATGTGCTACTAATTTCGTGAGGAGCACAACGCGCTTACTGAGATCGTGCGGCTCGCAGCGGTCGCGAGGGAGGCGTGTTTCACCTAGGGACCTCAGCAGCACCAGCACACGTACGACAGGATCCTCGATGTTGCCACGAGGTACACCGCCGTCGTGAACTACGCCGGGGCCGCAGACATTCCTCTTCTTCCGCGCCACCCAGCGTCGTCCTCGAGCTCCGCCCCGACACCTGCTTTGCAGCCGGCGCCTTCTACCTTTGCACATGCGCCTTTCTCGGCTCCGACGGCACAGCAGCAGCCACAGCCGCAGGGCCCGCACACCTACGTGCAGCGGCCGTTGGTTTTCCCTGGCGCAGGTACTTTCAGTGGACCTTATTTTCAACTAATGCACAAAGTTGTTGTGTATTTTTGTTATATTATATTCTAATCGTACAGGGCGACCGCCGGTCTTTCCGACGGGACCAGGAGGTTTCACCGGGGCTCGACAGCCGGAGACGAGGGCACCTAGACCGCCGGTCTTTCCGCTAGGAGGTTTCTGACCGCCGGTCTTTCCGGCGGCAGATATTCCTTCCTCGTCCACTCCATCTGTCTTCCAGCCTGGTAACGACCTTAACTAGTACAGTAAAATTCGATAAGTACGATACGTGGAAAACTAATACTATTCGTTGCAGGTTTCGACCCGACCGCGGTCGCGACGGAGTCCCCTGACGACCACCAGCTGGGCTGGGACGAGTTTAGGTTCAACGACTTTCTCGCGACCATGGATGGGGCGGAGGGCGAGGAGCTTGGCGCGTCACAGTTCACACAGGCACCGCCTGTTGGGACGCAGGAGACACAGCTGGTGGGCGGAGTGACCCCGGCGGCCGGCGGAGCGACACCGGCTGGTGCAGGGTCGTCGCCGGCGGGCGGAGCGACACCGACCGGCGGAGCGACACCGGCTGTTGCAGGCTCCTCGCAGGCGGCCATGGCGACACCGTCTCCCGACCAGCTCAGACCCCGGGTCATCAGGCCACCAGACCCGTTGACGTACGCCCGGGACCACACCTGGGCTGGTGCTAGAGCTGTTAGGCCGAAGAGACACCGGCGGATTTAGGTGTATTAGTAGTCTCTGTCGCAGCAGTACTTTTATCATGATCTTGTATAAACTATTTTGCATGTACTCGTTGATTATGATCTTGTGATTATGTTTAAATTTATCATTTTCTTGTTTTTAAAAAAATTTAAAAGTATTTTACAAAATGAAAAAAACTCAGAAAATTAAAAATGATCTTACCGCCGTGCCACGCGGACGTGCCGCCGGACCTGCTCTCCTGCCGCCGTACGGCAGATGTATATTTCTCGTAATTTTTGTTTTCACCATTTATTTTTCAAAAATCAAAATATATATATATATATATATATATATATAAATTCCTCTTTTGTTTTGAGAACGAGAATATGCCACGTCACATCGGCATCTCCGGTCAGCGAAAAAAATCACACACACTAACACACAAAAAAAACAACCCGCCGGCCGCCGGCTGCATCATCCACCCGCATCTTCCTCCTCCAGCGCTGCGAGGGAGAAGACAGAGCGAGGCGAGGCGTAGCGCTGCGGAAGCCCAGTAGAGTAGCAGCAGTCAAATCCAGCGGGCATGGCGGGCAAGGGCGCGGCGCCGCAGGCGGTGATGCTGAGCAGCGGCCACCGGATGCCCGCGGTGGGGTTGGGTGTCTGGCGGATGGAGAAGCCCGACATCCGCGGCCTCATCCACTCCGCGCTCCGCATCGGCTACCGCCACCTCGACTGCGCCGGTAAGCCTCTAAAACGGACCGCCCACCCACCTACCTCTAGTCACCGGCCCTGTCGGCACCAGTATGCGCAAAAATCGGATCGAGTGACGGAAGGCCCCCCGCGTTCCGTTCCAAGCCACAGGACAGGATTGCGCGTCTGTTGGTCATGGTGTGGAACTATGGGTACTGTGGGCGTGCTTAACAGTGCGGCACACTCACTGATAATTCTTTGGCACTAAGATTTCTTTGGCGATCTTGGTATACTGTTGCACTGTACCGATCATTCTTCCACTACCACATGACTACATGAGTGCTTGTCTGTCAATCAGACAACCATTTGATTCGTGTGCTTGTACGAATGCTCAAACAATGCGCTACGCCTATGATTTGCAAAACTGGGAATTCTCTGTTAACCAGGGGAACTAGCATGGGGTATCCTAATAAGGATAAAAGTCCTAGTGTCTTCACATTTACTACTAGATTTCTGTGGTTATCTGGTACTGTCAGTAAGCCAGAATGTGATATTTCTTTCACAGTCTTGATCTGTTCTACTGCACCAATTGGACAGTTAAATGTTTCTTTCTATGCCTCATGTTTGTTTGTGTCATTGTGTGATTGTCTGATTGATTTGGGCAGACAATCACTGTTTGGTTTTTGTCTTGATAGAAATAGGCTTTTATGTTTGTCTGCTTAGTACGAATAAAACAGGTATGCTTAGACACCACACTCTGCTGCACGTGACTGAGATTTCTTTGGTACTATGCGGATTAGCATGGAATATCCTAATATGATTGAAAGTTCTTGTGTTGGCACCAGGAGTTTTCCTTTTTCTTCTTTAACTTGACTTACTTTCTGTGTTTGGCTCATCGGTCTGCAGCTGACTACCAAAATGAAGCCGAAGTTGGTGATGCACTCGCAGAGGCATTCCAAACCGGACTTGTTAAGAGGGAGGATCTGTTCATCACAACCAAGGTTATCTTAACCGCTTGAAACCGCCACTTCCAAATTGTGCATAATCATAACCGTTCTTCTGAAACATCTGCGTTTGTTATGAATGTAGCTGTGGAATTCAGATCATGGTCATGTGATTGAAGCATGTAAGGATAGCTTGAAGAAGCTGCGGATAGATTATCTCGATCTCTATCTTATTCACTTCCCAGTAGCTACTAGACATACTGGTAAATTCTTGGTCTTGACTTTTCATAGTATTCAGGAAGATTTATTAGGTGGCTCACTGAATATGGGCATTTTGATTGCTTACAGGAGTCGGTACTACTTCTAGCGCTCTTGGTGATGATGGTGTCCTAGACATTGATACCACTATCTCATTGGAAACAACATGGCATGCGATGGAAGAACTTGTTTCTACGGGACTGGTCCGCAGCATCGGGATTAGGTAAATTGAAATGACGTTCTTATTTTCCTACCTTGTCATTATGATCAATTACTTCTGTGAATTAGGTGATATATATGATTTTGCTGTTTCTAGTCGCAGTTGTAGTTTTGTTATAGGAATTATTTACTTAATTTTATACCTTTGTTTCCCGTTGAAGAAACTTGCTTGATCATGTGCCTTCTATATGCAGCATCTTTATCATGGTTTGGTTCTTTCAAATCTTTCCAGTTTTGCTGCTGCATTGCTTAATTTTTATGTGCAAATTGATTCCTACTTCCTGTTACCCTCAGGTTATCATCAAGTTAAAAATGCGCAGTTATTTTTCTGGGAAAATTTTCTATCCTGGCTTAAACTTTGTTATTTAGTTTGTCTTTGTCCTCTTAATCAAATTTATGAAGGTATTAACTATGCTAAACTAAAGTTAAGTTGCCTTCATTACAGATTTCCTTTTTTCTGTTACCATTTGCTTATGTTCATTCATTGATCCCCAATGCTTTCCCTTTTGGGCCGAATCTGTTATGGTGTTGAATCTTGTATTAGTGTAGCTGGCTGGATTCTTCTTCTTCATTTTTTTGGTTAAAGGAACTTTTAAAATGGAGGCCAGCTATCATCTATACTAGGACTATTACTGGTCCCTAGTTCACATTCGGAATAACCATTGAAATATGATAAAGCTTTGCACTTCCATTTTGTAGTTCCCACTTTTGTAGTCCCTAGCTTGGATATTTTCACGGTCTACTTTTTCATGACAGAGGAAGTCACATTCGCAAATCTAATTGTAGAGTTATTCATGCAGCAACTACGACATCTTCCTCACCAGAGACTGTTTGGCCTATTCTAAGATAAAGCCTGCGGTGAACCAAATTGAGACACACCCGTACTTCCAGCGTGACTCTCTTGTCAAGTTCTGCCAGAAGCATGGGATCTGTGCCACCGCGCATACCCCCTTGGGTGGTTCCACTGCTAACACAGAGTGGTTCGGGTCAGTCTCATGCCTCGACGACCCTGTCATCAAGGTAGTTGCTATTCAAAATCTCCATTATAGCAATACATTATCATCATTTTGGTACCTTGCAATTCGATTCGGATGACAATGCAATCTACCAACTTGGGTGGCTACAATTTACAGAGCTTGGCTGAAAAATACGGCAAGACACCGGCACAGCTGGTCCTCCGGTGGGGTCTCCAGAGGAACACGGTGGTGATACCCAAGACCTCCAAGGTGGAGAGGTTGCAGGAGAACTTTGCGGTCTTCGACTTCGAGATCTCGGACGAGGACATGGAGAAGATCAAGGCCATCGACAGGAATTACCGGACTAACCAGCCTGCCAAATTCTGGGGCATCGATCTGTATGCTTAGTTCATTTGCATTGTGTGTGTCTGAGCTTTCATGTATGTGGACATTTCTGAATAATTGTTGCATCTGCTGCCCCCATGCAGCATCAATATTGAGGATCTCCTTTTCCATCACATGTGGAGTTGATGTTAGGTTTGTTGTCCCCACATTTTCCTTTCGCATTCAAGTCATATTCACCATGTAGATTACAAGATTCTCAATGTTTAGTCAAAAAAAAAAGATTCTCAATGTTTCCTGATGGTCGTAATCACGAAAAGCCTTTCTTATATCCCCATATTTATTCCCTGACAGTTTTAGCAAATTACTAACAGCATTATTCATAACAAAACAATTACCAATTGTTGTGGTATATTCATCGTCCATCTTTTCTCATCGGTCATGGTCATATCATAAATTTGATGGGGTGGTTGTATCTTCATGTTGTTCTGAATTTGAATGAAAAGTGTATAGTGCAGCTGATTAAACACTTCCTTTGAATTCGTTGATGTAGTATGAGCTATTGTTTCTTGCAAAATTTGAATGTCTCAAACATGCCCCAAATTCATTCAAATTCCTTGGTAATTTGACGGGAGCACGATCTCAGCGTGCTCTTCGCTATTCTGCACGTTATCTTCAGCAGAGTCCACTCTTCTCAAGTCTGAACTCTGAACTGCTTCCCTTCTTTCCCAAGCCCACTCGCCATGGCGACGCCGCTGCCCCGACCGGGCCCGGCAGCTCCGGCCGCCTCCGCCTCCGCGGCGCCCCTCGCCGACCACCTCGAGTCGGCGACCTTCGCGCCGCCCCCTCCGGCCCCGCCGCCGCCGTCCCCCGCCACCATACTCTCCGCGTGGTCGCGCCTCCGTGACCCGACCTCCTGCTCCCCTGCTGACGCCCTCGCCGCGCTCGAGACGCTCCACCTCCACCGCCGCGCGCTCCGCCTCTCCTCCGCGCACGCCGCGCTCCTCCTCCGTCTCCTCTCGCTCCACCCGCGCCTCGTCGCCCCGCTGCTCGCCGCGTCCCCGCACCTCCTCCCCGCCTCCCTACCGGACTCCCTCCCCATCTCACCTCGCATCCTCCTCCTCGGCGCCCGCGCCTTTGCTAAGAGCGCCAAGGATCTCCCCAGCAATTCCAGCTTTGGGAGTTCCGCTTCCACCACCAAGAATCTCGGCAGTGGTGAGGCTGCTAAGGGCAGCGACGTTGATGATCCTGTTATGGCTGTGAGTCGCATGCTTGAGAATGTGGAGCAGGGGGGCCAGAGCATCGAGGATGTTGATCACCTTGCACTTGCCGGGATTGGTTACGCTCTGGCATCTGCTGATGAGGTCCAATTCAGAAGGATTCTTGTGGTATTGCTTAGAATTTGCGGGAGGATAGGGAGCTTGGCTGTTGGTGTTCGGGTGCTTAAGCTGGTGGAATGGCTGGTATTTGGGTTTGTCGAGTCGAGGAAGATGCGGAAGGTTCAGGTGCTCTTTGAGATGATTTCGCCGGAGAAGTGCAAGACTGAGGATTATGTGCTGTTTCCAGTGGTGATGGCAGCATGTGGTGGGTTGCGGGCACTGAGAGTTGCTTCGGCGAGGTACCGGCTGGACTTTGATCCACGGTTGAAAGAGGCGCCTGAGCTGACAATTCAGTTTGCAGCTGAGAGGGTTGTTTTAGAAGGGAAGCCTGCCGATGATCAGTGTCTCCTTGTTCAGTGTATCGCAGTGGGCTTGACACAGTGTGGGCAGGTCATGTTCCATGAGTCGGTGTTACAGTGTGTCTGTATGGGATTACTGAAGGAGCTCCTCCCTCTCCCGGATATGCTCAGGATGTCAATTGAGATTGCAGAAGGGAAATCAGCTGAGTTTGTCAAGGCTCAGGTCAACCAACACCTTGATAGTGTTCTTTTCAAAGAGGCAGGCCCGGTGACTGGGGTTCTTTGCAACCAGTATTCATGTGCCAGTGACAAGGCTAGAAATTTCGTCCAAACTTGTGTGTGGCGGTATGCGCATGAGATTTATTGTCATCTTCGTGCAGCACTGTTGCTGCACCGGGGGAAGCAGGATGACTTGATTACCGCGATTGACAAGATTGCTGAGGCCTCATTTCTTATGATTGTAGTCTTTGCAGCCAAGGTCACCAAACACAGGCTAAATGCTAAATCCTCCGAGAGTTTCCAACCTGAGGTTGCTGCTAGAATCTTGGTGGCATTCTCTTGTGTGGAACATCTTAGGCGACTGCGTCTTCCTGAGTACACTGAGGCAGTCCGGCGTGCTGTACTCGTCAATCAAGATAATGCAGCAGCTATTGCTTTGTTCATTGAGTCAATGCCTTCATATGCTGAATTGACAAATCAACCAGGTTATTTCAATGACATTTATCTTGTTATTACTAGGATATGCTAGCAATTGTTGATTTAGAGTTATGTTTGGCTTTATAGATTTACCAAGCTTGGCTGGAACAAGATATATTTGGCACAGAGATGAGGTTCAGACATCACGCATGCTGTTTTACCTGCGGGTTGTGCCAACTTGTGTTGGACTCATTCCAGCTCATATGATTCGGGATAAAGTGGCTTCAATCATGTTCTTGTATCCTTTTTATATTCCATTGTATTGTTTTGTCTTCTTATTTGTTATCCGTTTACTTTATTTATATCAAAATTTTGAGCATTGAAAAATGTGCTCCTTAGTTCAAACAAGATACTTACAGCATTCAAATGAGAAAGTTACAAGTGCTTCACATTCTGTGATGGTATCTTTCCTGTCATCTGGCAATGATACGGAGCAGGATGATCGAACTGCTTTGAAAGAGCAACTTATCTTTTACTACATCAAGAGATCTCTGGAGGTAATTCATTTAGCATCTTTTTCTATATTTGATTTCTGACTGTAGGATGACTCAGTTCCTCACTTTCTTCCTCGATAGGCTTATCCTGGGGTAACCCCATTCGACGGATTAGCATCAGGAGTAGCAGCACTTGTTCGACATCTTCCTGCAGGGAGCCCTGCCATTCTTTTCTGTATCCACAGCCTTGTTGTCAAGGCTAAGGATCTTTGTGATACTGCAATGGTTCGGGACAAATCCTTATGGAGATCATGGGAAGAGAGCACAGAACCTTGTAAGAAAACATTGGATCTGTTGCTGAGACTAATCTTCCTTGTGGATATTCAGGTTAGATTACATGACCATTTCTTCCCCCTCAACATTTGTAGAGCAATAGATTTCTGCAAGGCTAATAGTTGTTGCGTCCAGGATATGCTTTTGTCAGTTTGCAGAATATTAGTAGGAAAGAAATATAAGCAACTTTTTCTCCAACAATATTTCAGACTAAAGTAGCTAGGAGATCTGTCGAATATTTCTCATGCGTTGGGGCTGTTGGCTGAATGTTTATGTTTGTTTCATAGTAACTCGATTTCCTTCTCTTTGCAGTCATTCCCTTATCTGCTGAAGGAGCTGGCTGAATTCGTGACTCTGCTACCAAAGGAAGGCCAGGATGTGCTCCTCGATGATATGCACACCCATGTCGCAGAGTCTGATGATGTCACTAGGAAGCCGGTACTTGTGTCGTGGCTGCAGTCCCTCTCCTACATCAGCTCGCAGTCGAGTCGTAGCGAGTCTAGTAGCAAGGCCACAAGTGCTCCATCTGTAGGAAGCGATGAGCTGAGCCTGAACAGAACTATGGCACGCCTGTGATACCATCTTTCTTTGCCATGCTTGTAGATTTGCGGGTGCATAGTACGGCAAATTAGATGCGTGTTTCAAGTATATACTGTAATTGAGTACATTGGATGCTCATAGCAAGCATCGTTATCCTTCGCTTTGCCCTGTCCCAAATTGCAGCTGCCTTTGGGAAAGCAACACGCTGTCTATGGTTGTGCGCTCTGGGTTCAGAGAACCATGAAATCAGTGATCATTCAAACAGACCGGTTTCATTTCACCTGTTAATTTGACAACAATGAGCAATAAAGGTCCTCATCCGATCCAAGCACAAACCATGTTACTGGCATCCAACGCAAATTTCCGAGTTAAAAAACAAATGCATTATTGACATTATTCCAATAAGTCATGCGTGATGCACTGAAATACACTGCCGGTTCTTAGCATTACATCGACTTTACTGTTATATACTTCTCATCTGTCACAATAGATGAAAGTGGCTGCAGCTTAACAGCCTATGTCATAAGACAACAATGCCACATCTGCCAAGGAAATGGCACTACGGGTCTGCGCACAAGTTCCCGCCAGTAAAACACGAAGCACGAAGGTCCTCCAAAAATCACGAACCACAAGCTCGGACATCTAATTCCTGCCATCTCTATGAACCTGACGTGTATGTATATCTTGTCTGAACCCCTTCCAGTAGCTCCATAAGTTTACCTTTGATAAATCAAGCAAGAGAAGCTTATTTAACACGCTTTTATGGAACATCAATACAAAAAAAGTGTGAAATGCATATATGCAGACCTGTAAGGAAACCAATCAATGGCACTGGATTCAGCACCTGTTCAGCCTTCTGGAGATGACGCCTGTCAGGTCACAATGTAGACATGAGCAAAAAAGGTTCAATTCAGTCAAGCGGTGATCATCTTAGGGCAGGGTGCACATTACTTGGTATAACTGGCGAAGAAAGGATCTCTCATTGCATAAAGGGCCCACATCATCTTCCGCCTTTTCAGCTGATGGAATCGAACCAAAGAAGAATAGCCAGTTCAGCAACAGTAAACATACAGGAAAACAAAATTGAACTAATAACTACATAACTCTGATCAACTTGCCTCATCCCTCTCAACAGACATACAGAAAACAAAACTGAACTAGCTACAGAGCTGAAATCAACTTGCCTCATCCCTCTCAGCAGAGGAGAGCTGATGGACTTTCACTCCTTTGTGATTTAGATCAGTCACATGTGAATGGATGCCAAGACTTGTCAGTTCCACAGCTAGCGACACTAACCATGGGGTCCATGATCTGATTCCAAACTTTCTGATCAGAAGTACATACACGAGTGGCCTGAATATGTGAACAACCTCCCCTAAAACAAATAAGCGCCCAGTACCCCCTTTAGCAGCCCAAATACTTGCCAAAGTTGGCTTCTCAACCACCATCACTGCATGTCGCAGAAGATTTAACTTGCTATAAGAAAAACTTTAATCCCAGAAGTATCCAAAGGAAATATCAAGATAATCAAATAGATGTTTAAAATACATTACCAGTTGGCTCAGGAGTAGGTTGAAGCCTCCTCATCCACATAGGATCAGACATCATCTTGGCATTCTCGCCAAACTTGTTCAAAGCAGCTACTGCTCTTCTCTCAAGACTCTTAGATACAGATCCATTCTTTCCATCCAGACCGTTGGTCGCAGCTTTGTGACCATTTTGGGAATGTCCATTCATCGGATAGTTACCTGGAACTCCATTACCATTTACTCCATAGTTATCTTCAAGAACGGTCCTCTCTTCTTCATTTGCCACCTCCCCTCCTTGTAAGAGCATCTTGTATCCACTCTCCCGTAAAGCGGCTAACCTGACACCTGCCCTGAAATATTGTGCAATTGTTATTATTTGTCTGAAAAAAGAATTCATTAGATACGCAACTAACAAAACAACAAATAAGTAAATATCTTACTTCACTGCTTCTGTAACAGCAAGGAAGCTCCACTTGCGATCATCGCCAACAAAGTGCTGGGCAGAAACCTCAACAACCGCTTCTACATCCTTTAGTACAGATACAACAAGACCCCATGGAATAGATTGCTCCTTAGAGGCAAATGGGTGATTTTCAGTGGGCGCATCAATTATGTGCTGGTTGACAGAACTCACAATACCCAGTAGTGCATATACTGTTCAGACAACAAGGCGTGTTAATATGAAGAAATCAGGCATATACCACTCAACATAGACTTGTCACAATCATAAGAGCAAACAATTTCTTGAAAAGATTTGCTGTACCATTATGCCTATGTTAACAAACTGAACAAATGATTTATTTCATAGGGGGGTTGAGTTCCTAGACAAGTTTATAGTACAATTCAAGAGCTAAGCGCTGGGATGTCTTATCTGGGATTAGTTACAAACTAGTTAGGCAAACAGTCTGCATACCTATAATGTACTCCCTTGGTCCCTAAAGAACTGTCACTTTTGGTTTCAATGCCGCAAGTTTGACTCGATTTATACAAAATGCGTGCAACATTTGTATCTCCAAAAAAATATTTAAAAACTAGACTCAAACATCTATCTAATGATATTAATTATGTACCATAAATATTAATACTTTGTGTAAATATATTTAGTCAAAGTTGTTTCTCAGGAAACGAAAACGACAGTTATTTAGGGATGGGGGAAGTAGTTGCAGCAGAGAATTTGATCCCTTGGGAGTTGGGAGTTGGGACATATAATACCATGAAGAAAAACATGTTCAATACAGAATATTACCTGCAAACCCTAAGATCTCTTCAGGCTGGTCAGTGAAAAAACTCTCTATGATCTCTTACATTTAATAGCTCAAAATGAGCATATGATACAAGTGGTTTTTAGCTAATAATGGAAGATGCCAGGGTAAAAATATAAATATCCATTCAGAAATAAGCTTAATCACTCCAGTACTGAGGCCACCAAAGACAAGTCAACTTTAATGGAGGCTTTGACACATGAATCACATGCAACACAAATTAATGGCACAGAGCAGGACAAGTCAACTTTGTCCACCCAAAATTCGACATATGGGCATCCATATATCTTCAAAGCCGCTAGATGTACAACCTAAACCTATTAAATGTTAGTAACCATTCCGGTCCGCTCCACCTCTAACAACAGTTCACAGTACACTTGCGGTAGGAAGTTGCAGCTACTATTTTCCATCACATTAACATTTCACAAAAATTGACACTGCAAGGCTTGCATCCACAAACATTTTGCCCGCCTTAAGATCCAAATCGGGTGAGACGGTAAAACGTGTATACGATCGGTGATAGTCAGGTAACAAAAAACACAGTGGAACTATATGTTAAAAACAGCACCTGCTTCTGGCGCGATCTCAGAGTTGGCGAAGCGCTCAGGTAGTATCCATATGAGCCCCTGAAAAGAGTCGAAGCAAACATAAGTATAAAGTTGCAACTGGTAAACCTTCCAATTAAGATGCCATGGTAAGAAACTCCGACTGAAGTTTTGCAACCGCAACCAAAGTCCAGCGACTAACTAGCATAATAACAGAGCATAACCCAGGCAAAATTCGCAAACAAATCATGGTATAATTACTCTCTTCTGTGGTTAGGAAGAGGACATGAAGCTTTCAAGGTCAAGGGCAAAGCCGAAGCGCACACGATCCCAGCCGAGTAGGACCCTACCAACCACGAGACCTCGCGATTCAGCCAACCCCAAGCGAAACGCAGAACCCCGATACGACGGCCGGCACCCGAATCGACGGGACAGTAAGCTCACGGGAGTAGCGCAGCAAGGTTTGTAGCGCCCGCGCCCGCGCCCAACCCCAACCCCAACGGAAGCAAAGCGAGCAGCGGGGGGTCAGGGGGAGAGGGATTACGTTGGCGAGGGACTCGAGGGAGCGGACGAGGTCCCGGTTCCTGCGCACCCAGAGCTTGTACGCCTCCATGGCGGGAGCAGCGACGACGACGGCGCCGATTCAGCCGCCGCCACCGCCTACCTCGCGCGGAAGCCCGTGAGGAGAGGGAGGAAGATCGGCAGGCAGCTAGCAGAGCGCGAGGTGGAGGCTGCGATCGGCGGCGGCGGGCCGGCCGCGGAGGAGGTGGGGGCGGCGGGTTGAAGCGCTGCTCTGCTTTGCTACCTCGGGGCCCCGTCCCGTCGATTTGGAATGGTGGAACTACTCCGTCCGGCTCGAGCCGGCTGCCGGCCTGGTGGGTGATCACGGCGTCAGCCTAGCACTCGTTACTAGCCTGACTGGTGGGGCCGCCTCCTCCGCAGATCGGGCTTCAACTTTCAAGGTCCCGGTCTTCTCTTGATTTATAGATTTTTTGTAATTATAAAAACGTGTTTGATTGCGAATTTCTTTGAACATACGGACGCAGCAAAGGCTCATACGAGGTCATATACCCAAACCCACGTACACGGTACACCCTTTTGAAAAAAGGTGCCCTAGTTTAAAGAGGAAAAGGGATTTCATTGAATCATAATTTTCATTGATCAATTAGAATTGTCTTCTACTCCCTCCGTTTCGAATTATAGATCGTTTGACTTTTTTGACAACAAATTTGATCGCTCGTCTTATTTAGAAAATTATTCAAAAATCTTTTTTTTGTTGTGACTTACTTTATTAATAAAAACTCTTCGTGCTAAAAAAACTCTTCAAGAATGACTTAAATTTGATTATTTTTATATATTTTTTAATAAGACGAGTGGTCAAACTTGATACTAAAAAAGTTAAATCATCTGCAATTTGGAACGAAAGGAGTACAATGTATAATTTGGTTAGTACACACACTATTGGCCACACGTACATACTTTGCAAATCACCTTTTAAATTTATTACCATTTCAAATTGTATGATGTTTTAACCTTTTTAGATTCATATATTTTTAACTGAATAGATTCATATATTTTACTATATATTTGACCATAGAGTGTATCTAGATGTATAATAAAAAGTTAGATGACATAACATTTGAAACGGAGGTAGCAGGTGACTAGCCTGTCTAGAGATCGATGAAACCACACGTGATATCTAGCTACCCCTAAAGTTTAATTAGCTGAAATTTAAAAGCAAATAAAAATATATGAATTCTCATACTAAGCCAGAAAACCTTACCATCCTAGCGTGCAATTATATATCCCTAACTTATTGAAGCACAGATTAGAAAATATTGTCCTTGGAATTCAACTGTCTCACGTGCTAACAATATACGTACATCTCAAGCACAAAAAAGTCAAAAAGCACATTATCTGGTACTATCTGCTTTGCGCGGTGGCATCCGATAGTTTTATTTTTATTTTATTCTTTTACAGTTAGCACTCTCCTTGCTAGCGAACTTCCAAATTCCACCAAGATTTCAGCACAACAACAGGTGTGTTTAGATCCTTGAATTGGGATGCAAAATTCTAGATTTTGCACGGATTTTAGACTGAAAAGCACGGTTCCAAACTGAAAAGCACTGTAGCATTTTTCGTTTGTTTGTGGTAAATATTGTCTTACCATGGCCTAACTAGGCTCAAAAGATTCGTCTCGCAAAGTACATAAATTAGTTTTTGATTTCATCTACATTTAGTACTCTATACATGTACCGATATTTTTGATGTGATGTTTGATGTGATGGAAAATCTTCTTTTTCATAGTGAATCTTCTAAACACACCCAACGTGGAATCCATGTGATATTTTCTGCTCCAGAGAGGCCTGACCGAAGCGAAGTTGCCCAGCCCAGGTTCAGCACGAGCTACAACAGCAGTCTGCAAAGAAGCTCGTGGCGTGTTGCCAATTTGCCATGCGTCGCAGTGAGCCAGTGACCCACTCTGCTGCTGCAGCCTGCATCAGGCATATGCCAACACTGCAGTTACAGCCTTTACCGTTTCCCGCTGGTTTGGTTCGGCGTCCCGAAAATGTTTCCATGCCCCTGGAATCGTACTACCAGTACCAGTGTACCACATGATCGATCACGTTTTTTTTCTTCCCGTTGGCACGGTCGCACGAATAATGTACTGCATGAGTATCTATCACCTACTGTATTTAATTGCACGACAACTCTGCCGCGTCCACACCTGCATCACGAGAGCTGCCGGTACAGATCTGCGCGAGCAGAGCACCAGGACGGGCATCACCCACGCGCACAGCACGAGTAGTACTAGTATTGAATTTCCAACTGTCGCAGACAGATCAGATGCGATCCCGCCACATTCAGTTAGAAAAATGACGGCGTGTGATCACCGATCATCACTGACCTCAATGTCAACGGCGCAGCAGATTCCGTTATCGATGACGACAACGACGCTTACCAAGGGAACCAAACACCATCTCACCACCAGCTCTAAAATAAACAAGCTGTGACAAAAGGACCCCAAGTATAGCACACCAGCAGCTGTAAAACAGGAGTGATGGAGCATCCAGCTGACACACACAGCCGGGCAAAATTGTGATTTTAGGGCCTCTCATGGCACAAGGATGGATCTCCCATTACACAGTTACACCGATTGGCATCGACGATTGATATATAAACCTTTCTGCTCTCATTCCTCTACACAACCAAAGAGTCAGAAGGAGCGCACACACCATCTTTTCAATAAGATTAACGCAGCAGCCAAAAAAGGACTCTGGCCGAGAGCCAAGCCGAGCAATACAATCTAATATACAGAGAAGGGGGGGTGGGAGCGGGAAGCGGGCATCGCGCTGATCTACTAGGCTACTTCGAGGTCCTTGAAGTACTCGTGCTCGAGGGCGGCCCGGGCGTTGATTCTCTTGCTCGGGTCTAGTCGTAGCATTCTCTGCATTATTAGTAAGGACAAGTCAGCAACTTGAATGTACACACGCAATATAATCGTAGAAGGGGCAAGGAAAGAAGGGTAGAAAAAAGAGATAATGTTACCAATAATCTAGTCAGGTTTATGTTCGGTAACATGTTTTAAGCAAATGCTCTGTAATATCACAACTCAGGATATGGTGTAGTACAGGCTACTAACACGGAACTAATAAATAAGTTGTTATTCAACCCTACAACTGGAGTCGGTACATCCGTACATGAAGCAATGCAGTTTCCACATCCAGTTTTAAGTGGTCATTATGCAATGTAACTAGGCTCCGACTGTCCTTAAAATGGACAAATTGCAATGCCTCATCAAAGAGGACCCCTGTGCCTTTAGATGTAGCTACCCAGATGAGTCTGAAACGATATTGGAAGAGAAATCATAGTTATTTGAACCGGACCGGACCGGCGGTCGGACCGGCAAAAGACCGAACCAAAGCCTCTACCGGCTCGGTTCACTTAAAAGACCGTCCGTGCAATCGAACCGGTAAAAACCGGTAGAACCGGCCGGTTTTTATTTGAACCGGCGAACCGGCCGGTTCCATGCGAACCGGAGCGGTTTTGTTTTTTCCCCAAGTTACCCCTTTGTTGATTCGTAGGAACCTTATCCATCCAGGGGTATAAACGTAAAGTAGCACATTTTAGGGTTAGACCACAGGATACAATTCCAAATTTCCCATCTGAGCGACTGAGCCAAACTAAGGGCGGCGCATCTGGGCGGGCGACGGCGTGCAGCAGGCCAGTGGCGGGCGCGCGGCGGTGCGGTGCGGCGGGCGCGTGGGCGGGCGGAGCGGCTCTGCGGCGGCCGGCGGGCGCGCGTGCGGCCGGAGCGGCGGGCACGCGCGCGGCTGGCGCGGGCGGAGCGGTGCGCACGCGTGCGGCGGGGCGGAGCGGTGGGCCCGCGTGCGGGCGGAGCGGCGCTATGGCGGCCGGCGGGCGTGCGTGCGGCCGGCGGGGCGGAGCCGGAGCGGCGGGCACGCGCGCGCGGCTGGGCGGAGCGGCGGGCGCGCGTGCGGCGGGGAGGAGCGGCGGGCGCGCGTGCAGCAGCCTCTGCGACGACCTCGCCGCTGTGGATGTTCGACACTCCGGCTCGTCGCCGGCGATTCTTATTTCTCCCTCCCCGGTGCTGTTATACAAGTACAATTCTGTACTGATCCTATGTGAATTTGTTATTTGTGAACTTGTTATTTAATATGTGAAATGTGTTTTTCTTTTAGTGAGATATATAATAGATAATTAGGTATATGGACCGGTTCAATTGCATGTGTGGCCGGTTCGCTTCAACGGTTCGCTGCAATTGAACCGGCGGTTCAACCGGTTCATAGCGGTTGAACCATTGAACCGAAGGCTTCACCGGTTCGATTACCGGTCCGGTTCAAATAACTATGAGAGAAATGCCTACATTGTTACAATCCAGGTGTGCATGCAGTCATGCAAGTGCTTAGAAGATGGCAACTATCAGTCATGCAAGTGCTTAGAAGATGGCAACTATCAGTGCAGTCATGCCTACATTGTTACAATCCATCCTGCTGTACGATTGACAGCCTCTAGAATGCAAATAAGAAGATTATCAGTGCATAGAGACATGATCCCAGGAAAAAAAGCGTAAAACTTATAGCTAGGTTCTCATTTCCCTCTTCACCCAGAGGATGGAATGATGGACACTTGAGCAATTCAAATGCAATCAGTATTTTCAACCTTCGTACAAACCCCACAAAGAAGGCCATGTCACTCACTGAACAAAACTCATGGCACAGACAAAAAGCAGAAGATCTAGTGGACTAAGGCAAAGCAGTGTCACTGGGAAAAGTGGAGAACATAAGTAAATACAAAGAATTATAGAATTCATGAGTCTGACTTACTGATAGAAGATCAATTCCCGTAGGTTCAAGTGTTGGGACCACCGTTGCAAGGTCCTACAGCATGAACCTTCTGTTAGAACTGAAAGTGTGCCAATCGTTTGATGTTGAATTATTCTCATAAACAAACAAAAAGGAGATCCCAAACTTATCTGTTATGCAGAGCAGAACACAATAGTTTTCTTCCCCACCCACAACCTCAAACCCTACCACACTGTTTGCAATAATAGAAAAGAGCTTGTTTGTGAGTTGTGACTTACCACAGATGGCCACTTCGGAAAAGTTGACTTGTAGTCAGGTAAGGAAGCAACGCCTGGCCAAGTTTCTTCATTTGGAGTGCCCAAAATTCTGCATTGGCAAAAGAGAATGTGTAGCCCAGGTAAGGTATTGGTTCCAAAACATGCAACAAAGTGAACAAACTAAAGAAAGTTTGAACAACTCTTGTAAATGAGACCTGAAAATCTTAAACAGCTCATCAATCTCAGAATCCCCAGGAAAAAGTGGCGTCTGGTTCACCATTTCAGCAAAAATGCAACCAACTGACCACACATTAACTGGGGTAGAATAATGCCTCGCACCAAGAAGAATTTCAGGTGCTCTATACCAAAGTGTCACCACCTAATAAAAAGTTTGGTCCCAGTTAAAGAAAACAAGCTTGAAAGGACAGAAGCAGATGCGAAACATCATGGTAACAATTCACTCATACAAGTGCCAGGCCCGATGATAATGTGGAACATCATGGTAAGTGGTAACAGTTGTAGAAATGTATATGCGTAAGCATCCGTTCCTATCCTCTTTGTATTTTTAGCTCCAATATTTCTGTCATTTGTCGTTTGTACAGGACAAAAGCTACATTATGAAGAAATGAATTTACTGGCAGTTACAAACTTGACTGTTATTTTCTTATTTCTCAATTGTGCAAGCGAATCAGACATTCGTACTGGTAAACCATGAAGAAATGTGTATTCATGTGGCCTAACGATATGAACAGTTGTGAATTGTTGCGTAACAAAGGCGAAGCATTTTGTCAAAAGTAACTGCATTCCTTTGCCCAGATGCAAACACGGCATCGCAAATCTCATCTATCATGGTTAGACACTTGAAATTTCCTTGAATTAGCATGCAAGACCGAGAACAACATGTCGTTGACAGCAAAATGTACCTCGTGAGTAAAAGTCCGAACAGGGATGCCGAACGCCCTAGCCAATCCAAAGTCAGCGAGCTTCAGTAGGTTGGTACGGCGATCTATCAGCAGGTTCTGCGGCTTCAAATCGCGGTGGAGCACACGGTGTGAGTGGCAGTACGCGATGCCCCGCAGAATCTGGTAGAGGAAGGACTGCGCAGAGAAGAGGTTGCAGATTTAGTACATTTCATATCATACATTCATACGGAGTACCTTGCAATTATCACCCACAGCCTCTGCTACGAGTCATTAGCTACCAGTACGCCAGTTCAGTTCAAAGCATAGCAAAAGGAGATTGCGGAAATGGAGAGGGAATAAGAAGAGAGTATCGTAGCAGGAGGAGAATCTGACCTTGACTACGCGGTGGTTCTTGAAGTCCGGTGATGAGTCCATGTGCTTCTTGAGGTCGAGGTCGAGGTACTCGAAGACGAGGTATATGCACTTGTCGTTGTGCACGACGTCCTGCAGCCTGCAACACGCACAGCGACGGACTGAATCAGCAGCTGTGGCTCTTATCTCGCTCGCCCCCATGAAAAGTGAAAGCACACACACCCGCGCAGGAGCAACAATTCGAGACGGCGGAGAGGAAGCAGCAGCAGCAGCAGCGGGGGTAGGGTACCTGACGATGTTGCGGTGGTGCATCTCCTTGAGGAGTGAGATCTCGCGGATGGCGGTGGAGGGGACGCCTTCATCCTCCTGCTCGAGGCGGATCTTCTTGAGCGCGATCGTCTCGTTGGTGTGGCGGTCCTTGCCCTTGTATACCACCCCGTACGTGCCTTCCCCGATCTTCTCCACCTTCTCGTACTGCGCCCCACGCCCAAGCCCCCGCCATTCCGCCCGCCGCGCGCATTATTCGTCGGCCCGCCCGCCAGCATCAACGACGAATATCAGAGAGGAACCGGAGGCGGCGGTAGAGCGATCGGAGAGGGGAGGCGGGAGGAGCTCACCTGGTCCATGGCGGGGCGATCCGTGGCGTCCGCGGTCGGATCGGGGCGCGGCCGGGCGGCGGCGGCGGCGGCGAGGGGAGGAGGGAGGGAGTGGTGTGGGTGGGTGGGGGTGTGTGGACTCGCGTTGAGCACGAGCCGGGGCGGGGGGTTGGCCTTGCGATGCGGTGTGGTCGCTGTCAGAAATCATCAGGCTCGCGCGGGTATCATCACCAAAATGCCGCGCCGCGAAATTATTTTAGCGCGCGGGGACGGGCGGGGGCCACGGGGGCGCGGCGTGCCAGGTCAGCCGTGGCGGAAGGTGTCCGGTCAAGGACCGCGCGTGCACGGCGTAAGTTTCTCCTACCTCTGAACTTTGATATGACTAGGCGCATGCCCGTGCGTTGCTACGGGCCATACAACTTTTATACTATATAATACATAGAGCAATCATCAAGATAACTATTTTTTCATAATATATTTGAGGCTTTACAAACAGTAGAACAATAACAAGTAATTCTTTCATACTTGTATACAACTTTTGATATGAAAGTCTGACACTAAAAGGCATGTCGACATAAAACAAAGCTATTTATCATATTACTGGATCATAGCAGATCGCGAAGCCATGAACAAACATGATGTTATTGCACTAACATCTCGATGGGGAAAACAAGTGTACATCAAGAGGCCATTTTTAAATGTTAGCATACTCAAAAGCATTCCAAACATAATAATCAATTTCACTGGAAGGTACGCAACCTGTTCGTTTGGCTGGTGGCTGATGGCTGGTGCTGATTTGTTCTGAGAGAAAAGTACTGCTGGCTGATTGCTGGTGGCTGATTTGTTCTGAGAGAAAAGTACTGCTGGCTGGTGGCTGATAAGCCAAACGAACAGGGCGACGGTCGTTTGCATCATTCAAAGTAATGTAGAGATTTTGGAAGTCATTAAAAACATTCCAATCAATCATTTCAATATAGAAATAAGCAAGGCAGAAATTCACTCGCACTCCAGCATAGCATGTTGGTGTTGTTGTCCTTGCCACCATGGTCACAATAGATTTGTTTCTTCCTAATAATCCTCCTCGCACATCAGCCGGCTTCTGGTAAGAAACACACAGCATGCAGCCAACTTGACCTGACTCTTTCTTTCCTGAACCAACCAAGAAAAGAAGAATAAGCGAATAACACATGTATATTTTGCTGGATTTGCTTTCTATCCAAATACGATATCCAAGACAGCTGATTAACACATTACAGACTGGTTTAAATATTATGAACTCCGACCTAAATTTAAGAAATATATATGCAAATGAAGAATAAGGTGTTTCTCTCCAAAATAGTATGCAGCTCCTGGCCAGTAAATTGTATGGTAAAATTCAATGTGAAATTAGTAACGATAATGAATATTATACATAAGATGAGACAATAAAAGTTCATAAGATACACATTGGAAAGATATAAGTATGGGGATATTGGTATGAGCAGGAACCAACCCCATTAAGATGATTAGGATAGGAATCATTGTGAATCCTGAAAAAATCAGCATCAGCCCTCATAGGCCATCCTAGTCAGAAACAATCTACCAACATGATAAGCAATATAGAAGGCTTTCTTTACAATCTAGACAACAAAATTGAAAATGCCAATTCAGATCATGTGGAAATGTCGTCACGAGCAATATATAAATGTTGTGACTGTTGGCAAATTAAAAAATAGATATTAAACAAGAAATGCAACCATAGCTATAAGAAAATCAGTTCATGGGGTTGCTCTACATTCCATAATTGCTTTGAACCTACCATAAACTGCTTTTGTGGCCAAGGTACTTCAAAGAGGCATTACCAATGAAGGCTCACATCAAGAAATTACCATCTTCAAGATCCTATAGCAGCCACGCTCATGGCATAACAGTCCTCCCTCCCCCTAGCATAGCAAAAAGAAAGAAGATAGATTCATTAGATGGGCACGTAGCAAGAAGAAGAAGAAAGATGCAGGCAGGTAGAAAGACCTCGATGGGAGATGCTGTCATCGGTGCAGCTAGTACGCCACATCTATGTCGCCCCTCTCATTCCACAGACTAAGGCTAGTATTGAATCCACTACACCTGTAGAACATCTTTTCTAGCCAAAAACAACTATATTCTGTAACATCTGGTGTTAGCAGTCTAGATTAATATTTCTAGCCAAGATAGTAGTGTTGCAGAACTTTTAATTTCATATAATAGGTTCATACAGTTGCATTTTTACTAAAGAAATTCAAATATCATCCTATGTTGATGGGTTGTGAACATATCATCTAGTAATATATATTTGAGGTAGACAAAGGATGTTTTGTACTGTTATAACAGAAGAAGCTATCTTAAACAGTTGAAAAGTCAAGTCCATTTCTTCCCCATCATCTAGGAAATTACCACGCAAAATGGAATCTGTGCGTCATGAAAAAATACAGGAGACCATTATTAAACTAAGATGATACCTACTGATCAAAACATGATTTGGCTAACAGAATTTACAAGATTGAGCCAAGAGCAAGGAGCATATTTGACAAGATTGAGCTATCAGGGTCTGTTGGATGACATGACTCATGCCTATAATCATTTTCATTGCATTTCCAAATGCAGCATTCAGGAACCCCAAAATACAAAGCTAGCACTAAAAACCAAAGAGCATACCTGTTGGTCCAGTGTAGAAAGCATGTTGCCTGCACCAGAAAAAGTAACGTTGATTAGAACATATAAAATATAGCTCAAGAGATCTTAATTAGCATGATTGAAAATCATGTTGGCCCATCGCTTCTGTTGTGAGTGCTATCCTAATAATCCAAGAGCAAAAACAGAAAGTGGAACAGATGTATGTATGATGTCTCTAGTTGCACCCATCGCATAGTAATGTTGTATGCGGCAGCGAGGTTAAGGAGAAGAGGCATGTACCTTCTTCATCAGAGGTACAACAGATTGATGTAACATCAATAAAGCATTAATTTCTTCTCATTTTTTCAGAGACAGTAGTAGGGTCAAAGTCCTAAAAAGCTCAGCCAATGCGCAAGATAGAGGTAGCTCAAGCAATCTGTTGTAAAATGGTAGTAAATATCAAATCATATAAAATGTTCAGTTCCTTCCAAAAGAGGACATGGTCCGATGTGATAATGAAAAATTACATTGCAATAAGCAGTAATAGCATAAGCACTATGCACTTGACAGTTATTTATATCAACCTGAAAAAAGGTAACTACGAATCTAAATATCATATATTCTTGTGGATGACAAAGATATCCTCGGTTCTTAACGGGAACACAAATGAAATGATTGTTGCTCATAAAAATCAAATGTTATCTTACAGTGACAGCCTGCAAAGATGTAAAAGACCATAACTACATGAAGCAACCATTCTTGCATTGCAGATGCAATGTTACCTTTGTTTTATCATTAACACCAATATAGTCGCATAGCTTGTGGTCCGTGGCTAACTCTTTTTCAGTCCATGGCGTCAAATGAGCAGCCTCCTATTATGACTCCGGATCAGATGGCGCTAGACGAACTTATGATCATCCTGTATATATACTCCAAGGCTCTATAAAAGGCCAGTAGTCCAGGATTATAGTAAAAGATCATGGCAACAGACCTATTAGATGCGCGTGAGAAGAAACATTTAGGATCAGACTGATACTTGATTCAATACAACAACAACATAGCCTTTTGTCCCAAGCAAGTTGGGGTAGGCTTGATACTTGATTCAATACAATAAAATGATATGTTGGCCAATAGTGAGCAGAAAAAACATACCATTGGAGTTAGGAATGTGGTGAACTGAGTTTCAAATTAGAAAATTTACTAAACATGTGTAGAAAACCAATTAGGTCAAAACAACCTTGAACAAGCATTAGCATATATTTATACACATGGAGCCCTACTAAGCTTGCAGGCTTGCCACTGATTTGCAACAGGAACCCTGCTAAGAATTGGCTATTGATTTGCTACATAATAAGAATTCCATAGGTGCCATCACAATCCTAACCCAACAATATAAAATTACTCAACCAATTTCTACTGCCTAGTAATAAGGCTAAGTTAATTCAGTAAGTCAATTTTAGTAAAATGGTAATATGCTGCATCAAACAATAGCATTTCTTTAATAGGTTATCCGACCAAGTAAGTACACACAAGAGCTGACCTTGATCACATCAAGATTCAGGAAATTAATGGAGAACATGAGCATATTGGAGATATGCAGATGAGGGGAAGATGTTACCGTTTGCAGTAGGCTCGACGACGTGCTTGAGGTGAGGTTGGCGTGTTCATGGTGGCAATGGCGGCTCGCGGCCGTCGTTGTTGCTGCTGCGGATGTCGAGTGGTGGTGCGCCCGACCCGATGCGGCGGGCGGTCAGATCGAACGGCGGGCAGTCAGATCGAATGGCAGGCGGTCGTGCGAGGCGGCAACGTCGGATTGGGGGGCGAGTGGCGGTCGGGGAAACGGGGAGGAGGAAAAAACGGAATAACAGTGAGGATAGACTGGCGGTGGCGGCGGCCGCTCGAGATCGAGGATGGGGATTGGGAAGGCGGCAGCTCGGAGAGGAGGCGAGGTGGCGGCGGCGCAGAGAGGACGCGAGGTGGTGGCGGCGTGGTGGGGATCGAGGGGCTGGTGCGAGGGAGGAGATAGGGGGACTCACCGTCTCGGACTCGACCTTGATCGTGGGCGAGACGGCGCGACTCCCAGCCAGGATCTGCTGCAGGCGGAGCGGGAAGCTGGCCCTGTGCACGCCAATGGCGGCCGCCGCCATCTCCGATCGGGACCCCTCACCAGCGCGTCACCTGCGATTCGGAAAAAAAATACCACACCAAAAAATCAATCAGCGGGAGGAGGACGAAACAAACACATCGGCCGCGGGGGAGGCCGGCGACGGAGGAAGGGTGCGGGGGATTCAGAGGTGGCGACGTGAGGGAAGGGGGAGAGAGAGAGCGAACTGTGGTGTTTGGTACTGGAACTCCATGGCAATTTCTCAAGAAGAAGAAGAGAGGAGGACCTCGACGGTGTCGGCGTAGCGCTGCTCGTCGTCGAGGGTGCTGCCGTAGTCGCTCTTGATCGACCACGAGTCCGCGGCCACCGACCGGTCGTCGTCCAACGCCATCTCGCCGGGGAGTGGGCCGACGGGGACCCAAACGCCGGTGCCGACCATCCGGGACGGGAAGATCTCTGGGTCCTCCGGCGGCCAACGAAGGCAAGACGGGACGGCGGCCGCGTGATCGATGGCGGGTCGCAGGGATGGCGGAGGCGCTCGGGAGTCGATTGGATCGGAGGGAAGTTCCAGGGGCTCGTAGGGTTGGGCGATGATGCATCGTGGGGTGGGGTGTGGGCCAGGAGGCGGATAGGAGCGAGGGCGGCCGCGCGGGGGTGGAGCGCGAGGCGGACGCACGGGCGGACGCACGGGATAGCCGAAGAAAGTACTAACGGGTTTTTTTCTCCACTTCATACTTTTTAGGAGTAGAGATTATATGATTACTCTCCTCTACAGTCTACACCACCCAAGTGCTACAACTACGTGCAATATATTGTGGTTAATTCATTTGTCTAAAAAAGATATGTATGTGCGATCAATTCTGATCTATTTGATCGAGAATCAGTTCTGACGTTGGAGACGCACAAGAGTCCGCGTACACGCTTAATTCACATGCAAATCTCATCTCTAGCACATCGATCTAAGTTATTTTAAAAACCTATAGTATCTCGATTTTATGCTACGATTTCGTAAAGGATATGCTCTTTGTTCTAATGGAGATATATTTTCGTACTCTTGAGCTACATTTTGCTTTTAGTACCAGCGGTGTAGAGGGGCTCAAGCCCCCTTCTCCTTCCAATTTTTATGAGAAATGAGAGTAAAGAGAGGAAAATAGAAAATGATACTAGGATAGTCATCAAATAGAAGAGAACCTCAAGCCTCCAACACGGGATCATCATTTCACCGGAACAAAGAGGAAGAAGGGCATTCCAGCTATCCATAGCTCGATAATTGACCAACAAGAGCCACATGACGTCAACGAATGACGCTGGCGATCTGGTACACCAAGTTCACCCCGAAGTCACCGTTGCGCAAGCTCTCCCTCTTAGCTCTAATTGGGTTGGATTTAATGGTTTTAATGGGCTGGGTTTTGTCAGGGGTGAGACTTGGACAGATCCGCTAGGGGGTTACCCTAGTGGTTTGCAGGTTAATGGAGGATCGGGACCTAAGAGCGTAGGTGGTTATGCACGGGATGCACACGGAACTAGGCGAGTATGGCGGCGAGGAACAGGGAGACAAGGGTTTATACTGGTTCGGGCCTCCGGAGAGTAATACCCTACGTCCAGTTGTGGTGGATTATGCGAGGATGAGTTGTCCCTGTGCATGGAGCCCTAGGCCGCCTTATATGGGGGGACGGGCTAGGGTTTGCATGCGCAGGTCGGTTGACCCATGTCGGGGTCGGTTACAACTGTGGGAAGCTTATCTGCCGGATTACAAGGAGTATCCCGTGATACTCGGAGCTACAGGCGGCGGCGCGCCAGGTCGTCGTGTCTTGACTTGCATGCCAAGGCTTCGCGGATCTTCCGGGATCCTGATCAGGTCGCCCGCAGTTTTCGGAGGTGCGGATAAGGTCGCTAGGCCCACTTGTAAAGTCAGCGGGTCTTCTGGAAGGTCGGGTCCACTTGTCAGGAGCCCCTGGGACCCTGGCCGGTGGGGACCCATGGGTACCCACGTCTCTCAGGTTTTCCTTTGGAGTTGTTTGGATTGGTTACTTATGCAATAATCAGAATCCCGAAGTAATTTATTATATTATTAAAAAAAACTACATATCTTGATTTTTATACAGCAATTTTGTAAATAATTTAGTATTTGTTCTACTAAAGATATCTTTAGTACTCTTAAGTTACACTTTGCTTTTAGTACCAGCAGTGTAGAGGGGCTCAAGCCCCCCTCCCTCATAGGCAACGAAGGCTTCCTTTTTCTTTAGAGAAAGGAGAGTAAGAGCAACTTCAAGAGACTCGCTTCTATCCGGCTAGCATTCCATCCCTTCCGCTAGTCATTTTTACCAAACGGTTCGGGTAATTCGGGAAAATCGGGTTGGGTGATTCAAGTATTTTAAAATTCAGGTTTTCGAAGTTGCTACCCGAACACTACTCAAAATATAGAATACCCAGAATTTTGGATACTTGGAAAACCCGGTTTTCCGAACTACCTAATAAATTGCATTCTTATGTCCTCAACCGCCACCGTGCTATGGCCACAACTATCATAGTGCATGGGATGAAATAAAATTACATTTTAACATATCACAAACTAATGTACATATCAAGCAACGAGCAATTCCATAGATCTAACTAATAAATTTCACTACATTTACAACCTATTAGTGTATAATCTAATGATTATTAGTATAGTTCGGGTACCGAAGTTGAATACCCAAACTTCCCGAATTAAATCCGAGTTTCTCAGCTTCATACCCAAACTAGTGATCGGGAATATCGAGTTTGGGTAATTCGGGATCGGGTTCGGGTAATTCGGGTTCGGGAAATTGTGCCCACCCTTATTTCTCGTGGCATTTTTCTTGCGCGCGCCTTCCCCACCCTCTGCTCCATCCCCGTGCCTTTGCCCCAGGCTGCGTGCTGGCTCGAAGGGCCGGGCGCTGCCCGCTGGGTGGGTGGGGCGCCAAGTGGCCGCGACGTGCTAGCTCGGAAGGTCGTTTGCATGTGCTTCCGCCATCGCACGTTTTGCTGCCTCCATCGTCGCCGGCAAGGTGCGTGCTCCTCATCAACGGCGACGCGCGCGCATTTGATGGGCTCCTCGCGGCGCCACGCTATGGCAGCGCACAAGGAGACATGCCGCACGTCTCACCGATTTCTTCGACATCGCTGCGGGTCTGGTTGGAGGCGTCCTCATCGCCATGTTGTTCCCGCGCGGCCGTTGTACACGATCGAGGACCTGGTCCACAGCGCTCGCGTTCCTCCTCCGTCGCGTCTAGCTGCTCTGCCGCGGCGGCCCTGGGTGGTCCGCCTTCGGTAGGGCGCTCGACGACCTCACACTCCGAGACACAGTTCGATCGGTGTTGGTTCCTTGCTACAACCTCACCCACGCGTGTGCTATATTCCTCTCTCCCGTTCCTAACGCTACTCCCCTACTAGTGCGGTTCAACGCGCGTAGCTGACTCCTCCTCCTCCCTGTCCGTCCCTTGGCATGACCGTCAAGGCACTGAGCAGGCGCCCATCCCCGATCATGGCTGCCAAGATTCGTTGAGCACGACCGACCTGAGGGAAGGCAGTGCGGCATTGCAGACAGGGATGACGAGTTCGACGAGATCCAGTTGCGTGTGACACCACCACCGTGCGCAACGCGGAGCAGCAGCCCTACCACCGAGTGCTTTGCCCGAAGAGTCGTACGCCGCTAGGGATCGTGTGGCCATGCAGATGTCCCAGCAGTTCACGGACGACATCAACAAGATTAGAGACGAAGAGTACGAGAGGAAGAAGAAACGTGAACTGTTTTCGATATAGATAGTGAGGATTTAGAGGAGCTGTTGGTTTACTCCCTCTAAAACATGTTTTTTATTTTTTATATAGCTCTTAAACTTTAAATTTGAGTAGGACCTAATCTCTTGTAGATGCTCTAAGGAGAAGAAAAAAAAGATAAACATCAAAGAGAACGAAGAGAACCTCTAGCCTCCAAGACCGGATGACCAACCGGGGCCACACACACCGTCGACGAATGACGCTGCCGATCTGGCATAATAGCGCGGGAAACGACCTCATCAACCGCCTAACCCAAAAACCCACCACGGCGGGCCCACACCCACACACCCCGCGCATCCCCCGTACGGTCGGTCCACGTAAGCCGCGACGCCACCCGCGGGACGTCACGCCCAGGGTCCACCTGCGCCGCGCGTTGCTTGCGCTCCCGCGAGCCCTCGGTCGGGGGGGTTTGACCCCGGTCACGCCGTGCCCCGTGCTCCGCCCCCGGGATCGGAGCCGCGCTGCCGTCGCGTCACCGCCGGCAACGGGAATTTCGGGCTCGTTCCCGCGCCAGCCCGGCTGGTCGTCCGGCTGACGGGAAGGGTGGGGGCGTGGGGCTCGCTGGAGTCAAACGCGTAACGCGCGTGATGAGAAGGATCCGGCACCGGACCTGGCTGGGGTCGGACGGTGACACAAATTTGGAACGGAAAAGCGCGCCTAGTCTGGGCGAGCCGGCATGTCGACGGGACCCATCCAACTGCCACGTTGTTACTAGTAGTGCTAAATGGCCTTTTACGTGCCACGTTGCCACGGATCAATGATTGGCCACAGTGCTACGCTGGATGGATCGTGGAGACTGGAGAGTGAGGTTAGGCTAAGGCACCGTTTAGTTCGTGAAAGTTTTGGTTTAAATGATGAAATTTTTGCATTAGAAAACGTGTTTTGTGACTGTGAGAGGTAGCACGGTCTGCGATGCGAAAATTTAATTTGAGGACTTTAGGGAACTAAACAAGACCTAAGCTAACTGCTCTGCGTATTTTAACGGCGAGCTTTAGTCGCCCGAGACTTTTGGGTTGTGCGAGGCAAATATGCCTCGATATTCACATTTGTACACACACCTTTTTTTTCTTGGAGACTAGTGGAAACTTTTGACACGATGAATCATGATCAAGCTGTAAAAAAAAATCCAAGCTATATATAAATGTGCAAAGCCTTTTTTTTAAGGATGCAAAGCCCATCAAGCCGGCCCGGCCCAGAACAAACAGCCCAATAAATGGGTTTATTATATTGTTTTGCTTTGTTTTTTTTTTCAAAAAAATCGAGAGGAACAAAAAAACATTTGCCAATGGTAGCGTTCCCCTCCTCCTTATCCCCAGCGCCACCGCCCGCTCCTCCGACTCCGGCACCTCCCCGCGGCCGGCCGCCGCCTCGCGGCCTCACCTACTCCCCTCGCGGCGGCGGGATCCTCCGCGCCGCCACCGTCGCGGACGCCGCGCCCGGGCCCGGCGCCGACGACTACCACTCCACCATCCGCTCCCTCAACTCCCGCGGCCGCCACGTCCCCCACAAATCGCTCGGCCAGGTCCGGTCCCTCTCGCTCGCGCTGAAATCCACCACTCACTCTTTAATGCTGCGGATTCCGTCACGTACTTACCTGGCGCTCCTTTTCTCAGACCCCTGTGGCCCTGCAGAACTACATGCTCAACTCCAAGGTGAACGAGGAGCTGGTGGCGGTGGCGGGGGTCGAGGAGGGGGACGTCGTGCTAGAGATCGGACCCGGCACCGGGTCGCTCACCGCTGCGCTGCTCGAGGCCGGCGCTACCGTCTTCGCTGTCGAGAATGTCGGTGGTGTTGATGATTTTTCGTAGCTCAATCGTACTGACTGCTGAGACTTGACAGTCGGGGCTCCTGAAATGTGATGAAACAATTGAGCTGTGTTTAGGATTAAGAGTCATTTCATTTCTGGTGTGTGCTATAGTACTATGATCAGCATCTCACTATTTAGACGGACCTGAAACCAATTTTTCCCTTTGTGTTTATCTCTTTTGTCTCGCTGATCTGTGCTGATTTCATTCCGGTGATTTAGTTCCAGCGATTCAATTTTTCCTTTTATGTTTATCTCTTTTGTTTCTAATTTCCCTCTTCAATTTCATCTCGAGAACACCCAACAGGCAGTGCGAGGTGACTTTCGCCTCCATCTACCTTTCCACATGTTCACCCTTCGTACACCCTAATCGATCCCCTTTTTTTCCTGCTCCCTTGTGATTCCTGTACATTGTAGTTTTAGGCCATTTCTGTCATCGATTTTGGGTGATTCGCTTTTTGGTGTTGTTTGTGGTGGTAGACTCACGGTGGTTTTAAAAGTGACCCAAAAGGTTTTACCCTATTTTTAGGTTGCAATCAAGTCTTTGTGTCCATCATGTTTCAATTTGTGGTATAGTTGTAACTGCCGATTCAAATTTTGATATTTATATGAACCAGAAAAATCTAACAGTGTAGGGTTCTGCCAATTGGAAAGGAGGGAGGTGAGGGGTATGATCCTCTTTTTTTCCTAAACTATCTGGTATCGCTGAATCTGTTTGCAATTGATATTTTTCTAGCGTTGCTAGCTGCTTAGGAATGTACCATTGTATTTTTACATATAATAGGTCAAGGCTTGTCAGGTTAAGTAATGTTCAGACTAAACCAGAGCAGCATTTTTGAATCATAATGGGATAGGAATTTCTGATGGAAAGAAGTGTTTGGACTGCTTTTAGTATGTAAATAGCTAATTGATGTACTTTTTGTCGTGCTAGGTTTTCTAATTTGGTGATAGGTTAAGCTAGTGTTGCTGTAACTTTTTCATTATGTGCTAGCAGATTTGTGTGCATGTATAGCTTTGTTAGATTTATTTTTTAATGCTTATTGTGGCCTAGTATGTTAAGGGTCATTTGATAATGTGCCATTCATCCCTGCCCCTCTCTAATTTTCAGAGATTACTATGTTTAGGGCTTGGTGATTTCAGAGATTCCATTGATTAACTTTTTATTTGACAGGTAACTATGTGGTAGGTTCCACGATATGATGATGGATTTGCTAGATTTTTTGTCATTTTAGTTTTGTGCGGTTCATGCCTCTTTTGAGTGATTAAATTTTTTTGGTCATCCTATTTCCATTTATCTTTTCGATATGATTCTTTGTACTTAATATGATGAATGGGCAAATTAATGGGTATGATAAAATTGACTTTACCATAACTGATTTTTGTCATCTTAGTTTTGTGCAGTTCTATATGCTTTTGAAAATAAGTCACCCACCATGAATGTTACTCTTCTTTCTGACTCTGATTTATGAGCACAAAACTGTTGAATTATGTTGCTTGTACTGCAACTCTGTTTTTTTGTGCATACTTACTGTATTTACTAGAATTGTATTGTTCCTCGCATAGGAATCTGTGGAACATTTAGTTGTAAACTTCATGGAGTTGTACATTTAGTTGTAAAAATCTTAGCTATTTCCCTAGTGTGCATATATTTTTGGAAATTTGACTAATCTGTCTCTGAAAATCTAGCTTCTTTGATAATCTGTGATAGTATGAGGTAGAGTATGTCTCGATTGGAGTTTAATATGGATGTTCTATCTTTTTGCAGCTATGGGCTATGGCTGAACCTGGACCAGCCAGGTCGTATCTGGTGTATGATCATTATGTGATGCAAGTGAATGGACACCTCGTTGTGGCTGTAGATGTGACAGTGTCTCTCTAGGAGTTCAAGATTAACCACCAAATGGTGGTCGACGTCAACAAGTTTAGCTTCGATCCTCGTGGTGTCCCATATCTGCCAGGGGAAAACTCTACACGGTGGTTTTCTGTTGCCACTGAAATTGCAAGAAAAATTGCTAGGTCTTTGATAAAAAAAAACTTATCATGATGGAGGTTGATGGATGTTGTGTCGACAACCTTCAGGAGGTGCACATCCGTTTGTACCCTTCTGGGAAAAAGTGAAGCTCCGTGGTGTTAACTTCTTGACAAGAGAACAGCTTGGTGACAATGCTTACTTGGATGTCCTTCATGCTAACTATGTTGTCATTGCTGGACTGATCCGGGGGGTTATCCATCGGGGCTGTTTCTATACCATCTGATGTGGAGCATCTTCTTGATCTTGCATGTCCAAATGTCCAATTTAGTAATTTATCACGACAAAAAGTCGACTGCATGTAAATCATAAGAAATCTAACCAGCTTATCAGAATCATGGAAAATTCGGTCAACTAGGTACGTGAAAAACAATGGAGCACTCATACGAAACCAAAAATGTGAGGTTGCTTAAATCACAAGAAATCCAACCAGCTTATTAAAATCATGGGGTTTCAACAAACTAGGCACGTGAAAAAAAACATGGAGCACTCAAACGACTAACTAGAAACTGAAAATGTTGGTCTCATACGTACTTAACACATGCATATGCAGTACGTACGTGACTTCAATTGAAAATGATGTGAAGCCTTCACTGTGTACCCGTAGTACAACACTACTGGATGCACGTGAGATAAGCGCGTGATCGACTGGAGAACACTTCCGCGGCTGCGCCAATGGTAAACTCAACACACAGCAGAGAGGCGACACATGGTACGGTGCGGCACCGCCTGCACACATCGATCAACCAACCAGCGTGGCGGCTGTACGCGATGAAACTTCTGGGACGGTCACGACGCACGCGGCGCGCAGCGGCGAAGCTACCGGTGGGGCTGGGGGGGCTCCAGCCCCTCCTACCACCAGGATTCCCATGGAGCCCCCCCTCAGCCCCCTACAGGTTTTAGGAGAAAAAATGAAGAAAGAATGAAGGAAGGGGGAGTTGAGAGGTAGAAGAAGAACAAGAGAGCCCCCCTAGGGCTGGATCCTGGATTCGCCACTGGCGGCGCGCCCGCCTTCCCGAAAACTACCCGCACGGGGCTAGAAAAATCTATATGAAAAATTATGATATTTATATGAACCGGAAAAATCACATATTTCACTGTCATGATATTTATATGAACCAGAAAAATCTATATGAAAAAATCATGGCAGTGAAATATCAAAAATTGAATCGGTAGCCTAATCTTTCATATAAGTAACTATTTCATCATGGCATCTTCCACCTACCATTCATCCAAATAAAAAAGCAAAACACATTTGAAACGCATAAGCTATACCACAAATTGAAACATGATGAACACAAGGACTTGATTGCAACCTAAAATAGGGTAAAACCTTTTGGGTCACTTTTAAAACCACTATGAGTCTACCACCATAAACAACACCGAAAAAGCGAATCACCCAAAATCGATGACAGAAATGGCCTAAAACTACAATGTACATAAATTGCAAGGGAGCAGGAGAAAAGGGGATTGATTAGGGTGTACGAAGGGAGAACATGTTGAAAGGCAGATGCGGGCGAAAGTCACCTCGCACTGCCCGCTGGGTGTTCTCGAGATGAAATTGAAGAGGGAAATTAGAAACTAGTCGTACTTCGAATCAGCAGAATGAAATCAACACAGATCAGCGAGACAAAAGAGATAAACACAAAAGGAAAAATTGAATCGCTGGAACCAAATTGCAACGCCTGATCCATTGAAATCAGAAGGGGGCTGAGCAACAGAGGAACCAGATCAGGAACCCTAGCAGCGAATAAAAAACCAAAAAGCAAAATCACCGTCATGAAATTGGCAGGGTAAAAAAAATTGAAACTAATCTGTCTCTGAAAATCTGGCTTCTTTGATAATCTGTGATAGTATGAGGCAGAGTATGTCTTGATTGGAGTTTAATATGAACTTGATTGAAGTTTAATATGGACGTTTTGTCTTTTTGTAGCTATGGCTGAACCTGGACCAGCCAAGTCGTATCTCGTGTATGATAATTATTTGATGCAAGCGAATGGACATCTCGTTGTGGCTGTAGATGTGATAGTGTCTCTTCAGGAGTTCAAGATTAACCACCAAATGGTGCTCGACGTCAACAAGTTTAGCTTGGATCCTCGTGGTGTCCCATATCTGCCAGGGGAAATCTCTACACGGCGGTTTTCTGTTGCCACTGAAATTGCAAGAAAGGTTGCTAGGTCTTTGATAAAAAAGCTTATCATGATGGAGGCTGATGACAACCTTCAGGAGGTGCACATCCGTTTGTACCCTTCTGGGAAAGTGAAGGTTTGTGGTGTTAATTTCTTGACAAGGGAACAACTTGGTGACAATGCTTACTTGGATGCCCTTCATGCTAACTATATTGTCATTGCTGGACTGATCCGGGGGTTATTCATCAGGGTTGTTTATATACCATCTGATGTGGAGCATCTTCTTGATCTTATGCTGAATCGGAAGCTGTTTGAGAATCGTGCGTTGTTCATTGCACATGCTTGTATCATCCCTTGCATGAACTATCCTAGTTTGTTCATGTTCCTACATGATCTTGTGACAGACCCGACTGTTGTGACAACTTGTGAGGAAGTTTGTAACAAACTTGGACAGAATACTGACTGGCAGGATGGAGTTCGACCGAATCGCTTGCTGTTGCAGACGTTCAATTTTGTTAATGGCCATCAATATGATCTCCCACCAGTCCTACTGGAGCAAAATGTTGCAGCGAGTGCTGTGGAACTGGTGAACTAGCAGCTGGCACGATATCATGGAGAAGTGCTCAATGGCAGGAGGATGCTTACCTTTCGGAGGAACAGGCAAGCACACAGGGTTGAGGCATTGGTTGCTGGAGCCGGTGTTTGGTATGTAGTTGGAACTGCTTTCACTGTAATGCATACAGAACTTGTCACAATGGTGAAGTTTCAGCGAGCTCTTGCAGTGGTGCAGCTGATACTGTTCCAACGTGGCTATCTCAATCGTCCTTCTTTGCTCTACAAGGTATCATCTCCCTCGTACCCCTTCTATTGTCCATCCCATGAACTGTAGATTTTTTCATGTAACACTATTGTTGATTGGCTTTTCTTGTGTAACATGTTTCAGTTTGGACCTGCTGCGATAGTGGATGAGGAAGAACTGACAAGTTTGGTGCTGATGAGACATGAAGATAGTGCCTTGCTGTTGTTGGTGACAAGTTATGTGCTGATGGGACATGAAGATAGTGCCTTGTGGATGTTGGTTCTTTAGTTTAGGTCCTTTTGTGACAAGTGGGTTGAGGATGCTACCATTTAGGCCCTGTTTAGTTTCTAAAAGTTTCACCAACTACTCGTCACATCAATCTCCGGACACTAATTAGAAGTATAAAATGTGAATTAATGACAAAATCCATTCCACAACCTCTAATTTTCGAGACGAATCTAATGAGCCTAATTATGACATGATTAGACAACGTTGTGCTACAGTAACCAATCTCTAATGACGGATTAATTAGGCTTAATGGATTCATCTCGCGATTTCTAGTCCATTCATGTAGTTAGTTTTGTAAGTAGTCTACATTTAATACTCTTAATAGACCTTGGAAGAGAACCCCAAATTTTTTTTCAAAAACTTTGCACGAACTAAATAGGGCCTTAGGATGGTAATACTAAACTGTGTGGATGGAGCTAAACTGCTTTCAATTTGGTTCTTTTGAGGATGGTACAGAGGTGCCCCATTCTGTCTTGTATGTTGGTTTTTGTTGGAGCCCGAAAACAAGCTGTCTTACGTATCATTCTGTTTGTCTGCATGTTTGTTGGCTTGTGTAAGCCCAAATGAACCAACAACGGAGGCTCCTGAACCAACCGTTGAATTTCAATGTTTGTTGACTTTTCCTCGTGGTTGAATTCAAATGCAACTCTTTGTTCCTTGTTTTCTCGAATCACTAGGTGTCAGTGGACTTTCTATACCCTGTGGTCACTGGACTTCTTATGCAGCAGCTGCGATCAAACATGGTGGAGCCTCCGTTGCTCGTGCTCTTGCAGGCAGCACAGTCGCCTCCCGCACTCCGATTTCATTCGAATCTGTGAAATCCCTGGTTTTTTTTTTCTACCGTGCAGATAATGCAGCCGTTGCGAGCACCCTCTTCTGTTTCGTTTCGTCCTGCGCAGGTGTCGCGCTCAGGCTTCGATTTTGCAGTTTGTCCAAATTTGATGCTGCCGAGTATAAACATTGAAATTTGTATCGAGTTCATTTGCTATCGTTGTCTTCGGTTCAAGTGGAAAATTTTTGGGGATGTGGCGGAGTGGCTGGTACCGGAGTTCGCAGCATCCAACTACCATGTTGATAAAAATCCGTGGAACGGGCTGCATCCAACTGCCATTGTTGTTACTAGTAGTGCTAATGACGTTTTACGTGTCACGGATTAATGATTGGCCACACTGCTAGTCTGCTATAGTGCTACACTGGATGGATCAAGCTCACTGCTCTTGGTATTTTAACGGCGACCTTTAGTCAGTCCGAGACTTTTGGGTTGCGCGAGACAAATATGCCTCGAGATTCACATGTGTGCACACTTTTTTTGAGACTAGTGAAAACTTATGACATGATCGAGCTGTAAAATAAATCAAGCTATAATTGTTTTTGAGCACTTCAAGATATAAATAAATGTGCAAAGCCATAATTTTTTGAGAGATTGCAAAGCCCATAGTCCCTCCACAACATTTCGCTTGAGTGAAGTTAGAAAAAGAGAGAAGAAATAAACATCACTTGTCACATTGCACCCAGTGAAGCTAACCCCAACAAAAATGAGAGCGGCGCAAGAATGTTCATCGATACCTGCTATTAAACAAACGGTAAAAAATACAACTTTACTTATTATGTTGTTGCATGCTGCAGACCAACTACCGCTAAGACCACCCGCACCGGGGACGGGATCCGTCTCCTCCAGGAGACAGATCCTTTTTTTCCTCCGCAGCGGGCGACGGGATCCCTGAAAGGATCTAGAGGTCGACTAGAGGAGGGTGAATAGTCGCTTCTGAAAAATCACTACTTAAAACAGCTTATCAGACCAAGGTCCGGAGTCTCCGGATATTTTTCCGGATACTCCGGGAAATCCGGAGTATCCGGAAAAATGTCCGGATTGTCCGGCCTTTGAGGGGGCGACTAAAACAACTGCAACCAAACTTGGCCAAACTCAAATCTGTGAAAATAGGTTATGCAATGTAGAGATATAAGCCTGTTCCACCACTTGGAAACAGTAGGAACCTTACCACGGAGTAGATCGGCCACAAACCCTAGAAATGTACTCAAGAGGATTTCAAACATATAACAAGAGCAACAAGCACAAGAGACACAAGGGATTTGTTACCAGAGTTCAAGCTCACACCTTGAGCTCTACGCCTCTGTTGAGGAACCCACAAAGGGTGGACCTTTACACCTAGGTCACTTTCCTCCCCTAGCGACCACAAAGATCGAGCTAGGGTTACTTACTCAATCACGAGGTAATACAAACTTCCTTGGGCAGCTACAATCCTTTGGATGCTCCAAGGCAACGCCTAGGCGGCTAGGAGCTCAAAGCTCCAAGAGTAACAAACACGAGATTGCCAACCAAGCGAAGAACGAGGTGCTCTAGAGATGGGAAATCAGCTCACTAGCACTCTCACTTGCTCAAGCCTTGAATTCCTCCTTTAATCCCCACCAAAGCTCAACAACCAAGTGCCAAGGGGAGTAAAGAGGAGGGAGAAGGTGTTCTGAATGCTGCAGGACGAAATGAGGCAAGAGAGAGAGAATGGATAGGGTTGAGGGGGTATAAATACCTCCTCACCCAGAAAAGAGCCGTTACAGCTCTAAGACCCGGAGTATCCGGACTAGGCCCGGACACTCCGGAAAGTCCGGACTGTCCGGGATAAAACCCGGATTGTCCGGCCTTCCAGAGTCAGCACACTTAAGGATATCTCGGTGATCGTGCAGTGCAAGGTGTCTCTCATAGGATTTTGGTTAGTCATCTAGAGCACCTTTTCAACTCTTGGAAGATACAATCCATGTCCCTCTTTATAGTACGGCATTCCTAGGACTCAATTTAAAAATATAAAATAAATAAACCTTCAAGTGTGAGACATGGGTACCCCTGGGTCCCCACCGACCAGGCTCACGGCCGTCCCCGACAAGTAGGTCCGGCCTACCAGAAGACCTGCCGACCTGTTAGTGGGCCCAACCGACCTAGTTGGTGACCCACACGACCTCTGAAGACCTTCCAGAAGATTCCCCAGACGACCTTATCCAGAACGACCTCAAGACTTGGCGAGCAAGACAAGACATCGGTGGATTTCGACCAAAGCAGATCGACGGATATGACAAGTGTCATACTCAGCTAGATTTAGGTCTCCTGGTCGTGTCCGACCTGGAGTCTGGGAACCGACCTTGTCCGCTGGCCAATATAAGGCGGGCAGGGCGACCCCTTGTATACAATACGCAATCCTCAAGCAACCTACACCAACAACTGGACGTAGGGTTTTACTCTTCGGAGGCCCGAACCAGTATAAACTCGCCGTGTTCTCTGTGTTCCGTGTGCTCGTGCACAACCATTGAGTTCTTAGCCTTAGATTCCACCCCGCCGAACAACTAAACCATAGGGATTAACACCCCCGTGGGCTGTCCAGATCTCACCATCTGACACCAAGGAATCCTTCTTTTAGCATTACTTCCTTTTTATATACCAATGGAGCGCTTAGATGCCATCTTAGAATTTTATTACCTGCTCATATACTCAACACATCATTAGTAGCTTAATGGTCCGTCATTAAATCACCAAAACCCACTTAGGAGGCCAAGATACTCTTTAATCTCCCCCTTTTTGGTGATTGATGACAACACCTTTAAGCCTTTTTATAAGAGAGATAAATAAATTCAGTAAAGAGCATTTTGATCTAACTTGCAACACTCCCCCTTAATTTGTGCATATGGAGTTTGAATCTCAAAGGTGCCTTAAGCACCAAATTTTGCACAAGAGAGAAAACCACGAGAGTGTGACAAGATGATCAACAGTGGGGTGCTTGTGATTGTGCAAACAAGATATATGTGATGCGTATGACAGTTCATGCACTCAAAGAAGAAAAGAAAAGGGCTGCAGTATCAAAGTCCGGAGTGTCCGGATTCACCCCGGAGAATCCGGGAAACCCGGAGTATCCGGAGAAAAATCCGGAGTATCCGGACTTTGAAGACTCAGCAGAAATCAAATAATCACAGAAAAATTTCAAACTATCAAATGCATCCTTAGATAAATAAAATGCAACTTATCTAGCATCACAAGCACACAACCAAATAGTCTCAAGCTCACATCACATAGTCTCACACATAAAAGAGTTATTACAGACCATAGTTCTCAAATCCTCCAAGTCTCAAACATGAAACTGAAACTAAGATACTCACTCCCCCTTTGGCATCAAGCGCCAAAAAGGAAGTGTAGGAGCAGCAGCAGGAGCAGTCGCAATCACTCGTCATCGTCGTCGTCTTCTTCTTCTTCTTCATTGTTGTCCTCCTCCTCCTCTTCTTCTTCTTCTTCTTCTTGTCCTTCTTCTCTTGCTCTTCCTCTTCTTCTTGTGCAGCAGCAGCGGCATCATAGGCATCCCACTCCGCAAACGGGTCATCAAACTCAGGGAGCTCATGATAAGTGTCCGTAAGAAGCCCAAGATGGGACTTGATCTCAATGATATCGCGGCGGTTCTCATTAGTCTCTGTGACAATGCGCTTGCACATGGAGAAGATACTCTTGAAAGCCCTCTTGACCATGGAGCCCTTGACCTTGCGAGAAGATTTGGATGAGTGTGAAGGGCGAGGTAGGGGCTCATCATCATGGCGAGGGGCAGCACTAGAGGATCCGACAAATCTTGTGCTCTTCTTCATGGGGGCTCTCTTGTCTCTAGCACGAAGATGCCTAAGAGGCTCATGAGTGATATCCTTTGGAAATTGGGTATTGGTGACCCTCTCAATCATATACATGATATATAGAGCATATGGGAGGTGCTTCATGGGGTCACAAATAGCACGGCGAAGCTCATTCCAAATGAAGTCAAAGATGCAAAAGCCTTCTTCTTCGGGGGCCACACGATTTAGGAGATTGACGGCATAGTGCCTAAGAGCGGTGTTGTCTCCCATCTTTGGATCAATGGTGGCACGGAAAAACTGATTGAAGTAATAATAGTAAGGGATGAGATTATCAGCTTTTCCCTCATGAGCTAGGAAGGCGGAGGGGAACATGTAAGCCATATCCTTTGACTTGTACTTGTCTTCATTGTGAATGGGAGTGCGAGCTTCATCCTTTGAGCCAAGACCAAGCAAGCGAGAGAAGGTCATGTAGTCAATGGTGTACTTCTCGCCTTGAGTGGTCCATGTGATAGTGTTTTGATGAGAGTTATAGAAGTAGGAGCAATGGAATTGAGCAAGAATCTCTCTATTCCACCCATATCTAAAACCCATGATCTCATATAGTCCAAGTTCCTTGCACCTATCAATGACATCGTCAAAGGTGGGATTCTCCAACTTCTCATAGTATGCCCACTCAATGTACTTCATCTCCACAATGGGTGACTTGTTCTTTGCCTTCATCTGTGGGCTTCTTATCACTATCTGATAGAAGTCCCTATGGAAGTCACACCAAAACCGTGACTCAAGTGCCTCACTAGTGATATACATGTAGACATCCTCCTCCCTCTGCTCTCTGACTGCAAGGGCATTTCTAGCATAGTCTCTCACCATTTGTTGGGCAAACCCTTGCACTGCCCCGGGGTCCCTTAGGTTGACAGGAGTAGTCACCACCCTCACATTTGATGGAAAGGTAGCAGTGAGACGGGGTGGAGTTCTGGGACAGATTTGGGAGTAAGGAGTGGGACGGTTCTTTGGCATGGATAGATGAGGCATGGGTCTAGAGCGGGAGATGTAGGGGGCCTCACGGGATTTCCTCGATGGCTGAGCTGGACCTTTCCCGTGACGCCTAGGAGCAACCCTATATTGATCGGCGTCTTCTTCCTCCTCTTCCTCCTCTTCCTCACCAACAACTTGCTGTTCTTCCTCTTCCTCGATCTCTTGCTCAGTGTAAACTGGGGCACGAGCACGAGTGGATCTCTGAGAGGAGCCAAGCCCCAAAGTCTCATGCACTACCCCCAAGGTTTGAGGATCCTGCCTAGCCTTTGTCCTCCTTTGGGTGGCCGGCTCGTCTTGCTTGTACTTCTTCCTCATGATCTGGAGATAAGCAGCAAGGAGTACATAAGAACTCATCCATGGAAAAGGTGTGTGACACTGTGATTTGGAGTTTCATCACACAAAGCCGGAGTCTCCGGGAAAATTCACGAACAGTCCGGGAAATCCGGAGTGTCCGGAAAAAGTTCGGAGTATCCGGGTTTTCCTGGTGAAACCCTAAATCACAATGCCTCACAAATCCACCACGGGAATCTCAAGATATTGCAGATCCACTACACCTAGACTCTAAGGAACAATTCTATCCAAGAGATTTCGCAAGTTATGGCCTAGAAAAGGAGACCGGGCAAAGGGGCCTTTGAATACCTTAGGGAAGAGAGGAAACCAAGGGAAACTTCTTCAAATCTTCAAACCACCAGCAGCCTTTTGCTTTCCACACCTTGGAGGCTTGAATCCCTCACTCTCTCACAATTTGGAGGGTGAAAACCCTAGATTCTATGGAGAAACCTAGGGAGGAAAGGAGAGGTGCGTGGGGAGCACAGGGAGGCGACGGGGGAGGAGTAAAAACGGTCCACACAGTGAAAGAGGTGAAAAACTAGGGTTTGACTGCGGTGAAAACGCTTTTATAGGAGTTAAGGTCTGGACTATCCGGGCTGAACCCGGACTCTCCGGGAAATCCGGGGAAAAGCCCGGACAATCCGGCTCCCCCTGAGACTGATCAGCAGATTTTCAAGGAATTGATATTGAGAGGATAAAGATGATTATGAGTGAAACTAAGGTGAGCTAGAGAGGTTCCAACACTTGATACTAGCCACAAACACACAATGAGAACAATAGTTCAAGTGTTGTACCTAGAGAAAGATCCAAATATTTTTCAAACCAAATCCATACCAATTTTCCAAATTCTTTTCTTTTGTAAAGATCTAGCCTAAGTCAATCAAACATGTGCATGATCTCAAGCCAAGTTACGAGAATCCAAGATATTTAATTCACTCCTCAAAGCACAAAACCTTAGTTCATCAAGAGGCTTTGTGAAGATATCGGTTAGTTGCTTTTCGGTGCTCACATGACTTAAAGCGATATCTCCTTTGGCTTCGTGGTCTCTCAAGAAATGGTGTCTTATGTCTATGTGCTTTGTTCTTGAGTGGTTTACGGGGTTGTTCGCTAGCTTGATGGCACTCTCATTGTCACACAAGAGTGGCACCTTGCTAAACATACAACCAAACTCCCTCAAGGTGAACCTCATCCAAAGTAGTTGAGCACAACAAGCGCCGGCTGCAACATACTCGGCCTCGGCGGTGGATAGGGCAACGGAGTTTTGTTTCTTGGAACTCCAAGACACCAAGGACCTTCCATGGAATTGACAAGTCCCGGATGTACTCTTTCTATCTACCTTGCAACCGACATAGTCCGAATCGGAGTAGCCAAGTAGATTGAATGTGGAGCCCTTTGGGTACCATAAACCAAGGTTAGGAGTGTGCACTAAATACCTAAAGATTCTCTTAACAGCCATGAGATGACATTCCTTAGGATTGGCTTGAAACCTTACACACATGCACACGCTAAGCATAATATCGGGCCTAGATGCACAAAGGTAAAGCAAGGATCCAATCATGGAGCGATATACCTTTTAATCCACATTTTTTCCATCTTCATTTAGGTCAAGATGTCCATTTGATGACATTGGAGTCTTGATGGGCTTGGCCTTGTCCATGTCAAACTTCTTGAGCATGTCATGAGTGTACTTTGTTTGACTTATGAACGTGCCTTCCTTGAGTTGCTTGATTTGAAATCCAAGAAAGAACTTCAATTCACCCATCATGGACATCTCGAATCTCTTAGTCATAATCCTACTAAATTCATCCGCCCAAGCTTTGTTAGTAGAACCAAATATGATGTCATCGACATATATTTGGCACACAAATAAATCATTTCCTTCTTTGCAAGTGAAAAGAATAGGATCGGCTTTGCCTATTTCAAAGCCTTTCCGTAAGAGAAATTCCTTAAGGCATTCATACCATGCTCTAGGTGCTTGCTTAAGACCATAAAGCGCCTTATGGAGCTTGTAGACGTGGTTAGGGAATTGAGGGTCTTCAAAGCCTGGTGGTTGCTCAACATAAACTTCTTCGGAGATTGGGCCATTCAAGAATGCACTCTTGACATCCATTTGAAAGAGCTTGAAATCGTGATGAGTAGCAAATGCCAATAAGATGCGAATTGCTTCAAGTCTTGCTACCGGTGCATAGGTTTCTCCAAAGTCCAAGCCTTCAACTTGAGTATAACCCTTGGCAACCAACCTTGACTTGTTCTCGGTCACTACCCCATCCTCGTCTTGTTTGTTGCGGTACACCCATTTTGTTCCAATCACATTTTGCTTAGGGCGTTCCACTAAGGACCAGACTTCATTCCGAGTGAAGTTGTTCAGTTCCTCTTGCATGGCTATCACCCAATCAGCGTCTTGTAATGCTTTTTCCACGGAGAGAGGCTCAATCATGGACACGAAAGAGTAATGTCCACAAAAGTTTGCCAGTCTTGATCTTGTGGTAACTCCTCTTCTTATGCTTCCAAGAATGTTGTTAACGGGGTGGTCTCTTTGAACATTTTGACAAATTCTTGGATGTGGCTCAGAAGCTTCTTCTTGAATCAAGTCCTCATTTTCTTGAATGTCTTGAGCATCATCTTCAGAGGGCCCAGACTCTCCGGGGTTGGGTCCGGAGTCTCCGGGATGTCCGGACTCTCCGGACTTTTCTCCGGAGTGTCCGAGTTTCGCAGCGACAGTGAGGTTTGGTGATGCTTCAATGACTTCAACTTCTTCATCATCTTCTTCTTGAGGCTTGATTTCGCCAATGGCCATCTTCTTGATGTCATTTGTAGAGGTCTTTTCCTTGCCTACACACACTTCATCAACTTGCTCCACTTGAGAGCCATTAGATTCATCAAATGTCACGTCACACGCTATAGCAACACTACCGGTGGTCTTATTGAGAACACGATAGCCGTGAGCATTTGAGGCGTAACCAAGAAAAATACCATCATCGATTTTAGGTGCAAACTTAGAGTTCTTGGGCTTCTTGTTGAGAATGAAGCACTTACAACAAAAAACTCTAAAGTAAGACACATTAGGCTTCTTACCGGTTAGGAGCTCATAGGCGGTCTTGTGTCGAAGCTTGTGAAGATATAAACGGTTGATAGCATGACAAGCCATGTTGACCGCTTCCGCCCAAAAACTATCCGAAGTCTTGTACTCATCAAGCATAGTTCTTGCAGCTTCTATGAGAGTCCTATTCTTCCTCTCCACAATCCCATTTTGTTGAGGAGTGTATGGGACGGAGAATTCATGACCAATGCCTTCACCATCAAGATACTCTTCAATGTTGGTGTTCTTCAACTCGGAGCCATTGTCACTTCTTACTCTCTTGATCTTCACATCAAACTCATTTTGGGCTCTAGTTGCAAACTTCTTGAATACATCATGAACCTTGCTCTTGTCACGCAAAAAGAAAACCCATGTATACCGAGAGTAATCATCAACAATGACAAATCCATACTTGCTCCCTCCAATACTAACATAGGACACAGGACCAAAGATATCCATGTGAAGAAATTCCAATGGTCTTGTAGTGGTGAGTACATTCTTGGAGGGGTAAGGAGCACCAACTTGCTTTCCGACTTGACAAGCACTACAAATTCTATCTTTCTCAAAATGAACTTTTGTTAGTCCTAGGATGTGTTCCCCCTTTAGAAGTTTGTTGAGATTATTCATCCCAACATGGGCTAGCCGGCGATGCCAAAGCCAACCCAAGTTAAACTTTGCCATTACGCATGTATCAAGTTGGGCTATCTCCGATGTAAAATCCACCAAATAAAGCCTTCCCTTGAGTTCACCCTTAAAAGCAACGGAGTCATCGCCTTTTCTAAAGACGGTCACACCCTCATTGGTGAACAAACAATTGTAGCCCATCTCACAAAGTTGTGACATGGACAACAAATTGTAGTCCAAAGATTCAACCAAATAAACATCGGAAATTGAATGATTGGTTGAGATAGTAATTTTACCTAGACCAACAATCGTTCCACCACCATTGCCTCCAAAGGCAATCTTTTCCGTAGGATGTTCAATCATTTCACAAGACATAAACATCTTCTTCTCTCCGGTCATATGATTAGTGCATCCACTATTAATCACCCATTTGGATCCACCGAAGGAGTATGCCTACAAAACAAATTAGGCTTGGTTTTTAGGTACCCAATGAGAGTTGGGTCCTTTTACGTTAGTCACAAGAACTTTGGGCACCCACACATTCCTTTTGATCATAGAACCTTGTGTGCGGGGCCCCACATACTTGGCCACCACTTTACCCTTGTGGTTCCAAGTCAACACATAATCGGCATAGAAGTTGTCTTGTGAAGCATGTGCCTTGGGCTTCTTGGTTTGCTTGGCTTGTACCACTTTGGTCTTGACTTGTGGTTCATGGGATGTGCCATTGGAGCTCTTGAACTTGATGGGAGTGTTGAGCCTAGGTTGTTTACCTTCAACCTTGGCACTCAATTGCTTCATCCCATGCACCATATTTCTTGTTCCCACACCTCTTGTGTGGTTGTTCTTGATGAATCGGATAGGGTCCTTGGAGCCTTGCTCATTCTTACCTAGTCTCTTCCCATTCTCAAAGCCAAACTTCTTCATGTAGTTGGAACCAAAACCCTTGGTATGGTTCTCAAACTCTCCTCTCTTAGGTTCCTTCTTCTTTTCCTCAACAAGAGAGTTTGATAACCGAGCAATCTCTTTCTTCATTGCATTCATCTCGGCAATGTTAGTGGCATAAGCATTTATATCAAGTTTATAGCATCTAGAACAACCATTACTTGTAGAAGCATTTGAGTTAGAGGTAGCATCATTAGAGGTTGTTTTAGCACTATTTTTAAGATTGTCAAGTTGAACTTCAATTGCAATGTGACTAGCTTTCAAGCGTTTTAAGCTCTCTTGAAGTTCAACCTTTTCATTCTCAAGTCTAGAGTAAGCATCCTTAGCTAGGAAGGACTTCCTAGTTAATTCATCTACTATAACGGCCTCTTTAGCTTGAGAGTTCTTGAGGCTAAGAATTTCTTCTTCTTTTTCTTTGAGCAAGCCCTCTTGCACCTTGAAACCCTTCTTTTCAATTACAAGGGCATCCTCAAGGGCAATAGTTTTCTCTCGCTCAAGTCTAAAGAGCTCTTCTTGCACCTCAAGAGTCTCATCTCTATTCTTGATTTCATTTAGAAGGTTCATGATTCTTTTGGTTGCTTTCTTGCCAAAACTAGTGATCATTCTTTCAAATTCATCATCGCTATCAACATCATCATCATCTAGGGGAGAAGGTTTAGTGTCTACCTTAGTGCCCCTAGCCATGAGGCATGTGTGGGTGAAGTCATCTTCATCATCAGTGAGATCTCCAAAGAGTGATGGCTTGTCGATGGGTTGAGCAATGGATATTGTAGCAAGCCCCACTTCATCATCGGAGTCAGAGCTACCATCATTTGAATCCCATTCTTCATCCAAATGAGCTTCACCAACTTCTTTCTTTTTGTTCTTGTCATACTTTTTGGTGTCTCTTCTTCTCACTTTGATGTTGGGGCATTCCACAATGAAATGACCCTCCTTGCCACACCCAAAGCATGGCCTCTTGGATGTTCTCTTGGTCTTGATCTTGTCCTTGTCTTTGTTCTTGTTGAAGAAGCCACCCTTCTTCATCACCTTGGTGAACCTCTTCACAAATAGGGCCATTTGCTCGGGAGTCAAGATGTCATCACTATCTTCATCACTATCTTCCTTGACCACGGTCTTGGAGGATGATGAGTTTGCCCTCTTCTCTTTGTCCTTGCTTGAAGCTTTGAGAGCTACTCTCTTGTTCTTCTCAATTTGTTCATGCATCTTTGACATTTCTTGAGAGAGCTTTGACTCCTTGACGGTGATGAGATGTTCTTCAATTCTACCAATCACATCCGCCGGAGTGAACTTCTTGAAGCCTCTCTTCTCTCTAATAAGTGTAGGGAGTTGAACATCCCTAGCCATATAAGTGGAGAGGATCTTATCAACTACTTCCTTTCTTCCCCATCTAGTGCTTCCAAGAGACTTGATCTTGTTGATGATCTTGTTCATGCGGTTGTACATGTCTTGTGGAGATTCATCTTCTTTGATGACGAAGCGGTTGAGCTCACTCTCAAGAGCTCGAATTCTTCATTCTCTCACTTGCCTTGTTCCTTCATGGTTGATAAAGAGAGTGTCCCACACATCTTTGGCGGACTTCAAGCCATCAACCTTGTCATATTCTTCGGCGGTGAGAGAGCTCTTGATGATGCGAATTGCTTGATAGTTGCGTTGAATTTCATTCGCTTGAGCTTGTGTCAAAGTAGCATCTCCACTAGGAAAAGTGATTCCCCTGTTCACAACACTCCAAAGTGCGGGGTTTACCGCCATCAAATACTCCTCCATCGAGTTCTTCCACTTGGAATAGCCGGTTCCATCAAATTGGGGTCTTTCCAATGTGGTGGGAACTTGATGGTTTATCAAAGATTAAATTAGAGTAATCGTAAGGGATTATAGAAAACTCCCTTCCCGAAGGCTGACGAGTGGAGCGGTTGGATCTTGCATCATCGAAGTCATCATCGCTTGAGGAGGATGATCCACCATCGTCATTTCTTGGATGATGACTTGTGCTTGCTCCACCGGCACCACCCGCTGCACCCGTAGGACCCTCGGGTGTGTTCACGGGTGGTTGATTCCCACCGAGGTTGGTCAAGTCACCTTCGGGCGGCGTTGCTTGATTAGTTGGGGTCGACATCTCTTTTTCTCCAAGCGGTTAAGCTTCAAACGGAGCAACCGGCTCTGATACCAATTGAAAGGATCTAGAGGTCGACTAGAGGGGGGTGAATAGTCACTCCTGAAAAATCACAACTTAAAATATGCCTTTTGGGTTGCGCGAGACAAATATGCCTCGAGATTCACATGTGTGCACACTTTTTTTGAGACTAGTGAAAACTTATGACATGATCGAGCTGTAAAATAAATCAAGCTATAATTGTTTTTGAGCACTTCAAGATATAAATAAATGTGCAAAGCCATAATTTTTTGAGAGATTGCAAAGCCCATAGTCCCTCCACAACATTTCGCTTGAGTGAAGTTAGAAAAAGAGAGAAGAAATAAACATCACTTGTCACATTGCACCCAGTGAAACTAACGCCAACAAAAATGAGAGCGGCGCAAGAATGTTCATCGATACCTGCTATTAAACAAACGGTAAAAAGTACAACTTTACTTATTATGTTGTTGCATGCTGCAGACCAACTACCGCTAAGACCACCCGCACCGGGGACGGGATCCGTCTCCTCCAGGAGACAGATCCCTTTTTTCCTCCGCAGCGGGCGACGGGATCCCTGAAAGGATCTAGAGGTCGACTAGAGCAGGGTGAATAGTCACTTCTGAAAAATCACTACTTAAAACAGCTTATCAGACCAAGGTCCGGAGTCTCCGGATATTTTTCCGGATACTCCGAGAAATCCGGAGTATCCGGAAAAATGTCTGGATTGTCCGGCCTTTGAGGGGGTGACTAAAACAACTGCAACCAAACTTGGCCAAACTCAAATCTGTGAAAATAGGTTATGCAATGTAGAGATATAAGCCTGTTCCACCACTTGGAAACAGTAGGAACCTTACCACGGAGTAGATCGGCCACAAACCCTAGAAATGTACTCAAGAGGATTTCAAGCATATAACAAGAGCAACAAGCACAAGAGACACAAGGGATTTGTTACCAGAGTTCAAGCTCACACCTTGAGCTCTACGTCTCCGTTGAGAAACCCACAAAGGGTGGACCTTTACACCTAGGTCACTTTCCTCCCCCTAGCGACCACAAAGATCGAGCTAGGGTTACTTACTCAATCACGGGGTAATACAAACTTCCTTGGGCAGCTACAATCCTTTGGATGCTCCAAGGCAACGCCTAGGCGGCTAGGAGCTCAAAGCTCCAAGAGTAACAAACACGAGATTACCAACCAAGTGAAGAACGAGGTGCTCTAGAGATGGGAAATCAGCTCACTAGCACTCTCACTTGCTCAAGCCTTGAATTCCTCCTTTAATCCCCACCAAAGCTCAACAACTAAGTGCCAAGGGGAGTAAAGAGGCGGGAGAAGGTGTTCTGAATGCTGCAGGACGAAATGAGGCAAGAGAGAGAGAATGGATAGGGTTGAGGGGGTATAAATACCTCCTCACCCAGAAAAGAGCCGTTACAGCTCTAAGACCCGGAGTATCCGGACTAGGCCCGGACACTCCGGAAAGTCCGGACTGTCCGGGATAAAACCCGGATTGTCCGGCCTTCCAGAGTCAGCACACTTAAGGATATCTCGGTGATCGTGCAGTGCAAGGTGTCTCTCATAGGATTTTGGTTAGTCATCTAGAGCACATTTTTAACTCTTGGAAGATACAATCTATGTCCCTCTTTATAGTACGGCATTCCTAGGACTCAATTTAAAAATATAAAATAAATAAACCTCCAAGGAATCCTTCTTTTAGCATTACTTCCTTTTTATATAGCAATGGAGCGCTTAGATGCCATCTTAGAATTTTAGTACCTGCTCATATACTCAACACATCATTAGTAGCTTAATGGTCCGTCATTAAATCACCAAAACCCACTTAGGGGGTCAAGATACTCTTCAATCCCCGACACCATTTTCCCGTCGCCTCCAGTTTACTCGGGATTCAGAGGAGTCGCGGACCTCTTCCATCAGCAGTCGCGGGCCCTGTGTACTCCACCCCCTCCCTCGTGCATGCACTCGGAAGGGACGGAGGGAGCTCCGAGGAGGAAGGCTGGCCGCGCCTGCGCCGGTGGACGGTCGTGCCGTCGTGCAGCTCCTCCACCACCACCCGGATCCCCGCGCCACCGGAGCAGGGGAAGGAGGGAGCGCCGCCGCTGACCACGCAGGGAGCTCCTCCGCTGTCGAGGACGAGATGGGGTTGGAGCTCCGCTGGCGCCGGCACGCAGCCCTGGTTCGCTGGCGGTAGGAGGCTGACCGCGGCGGGCCCTGCTCCTCGCCCGGAGCTCGAGCAGCGCCACCTCGCCGTCGCCGTCGACCCCGAGGCTCCCTTGGATCCAGATTGCCGGGGAGAGCAAGAACAAGAAGGAGGGGCACCCCTTGATGGGAACGGGGGTGCCCGATCTTCCGTCAGGTGAGGATAATCTCGATTTGGTCGGAGAGCGACACACCGATCCGGCTTCAGATCACAAAGACCCGAACCCTGCAACCTTAGCACCACGTCTCCTCTGGTTATCAACCGTGTCACAAGGTGGTTGACCTCGCCAAGAAGGCTAATCCCTGCTGCGAATCAAAAAACACAAGCAAGAACAAGATAAAATGCAACTCACAATTGAAGTGACAATTTGCAGATGTATGATTAAGATCTCAACGTGGGGTTTCACAAAATCGATAACGGCGACTGTTCGAAGACAGAAAACTCTAAAGCAAAACCCAAACCCTAATGAAGGTGTGGCAGCTGCTAATAAGGTCCTTAGGGTCGTGCAAGACCCACGGGAGGCGCTCCTAATGGACCCTAACATGATACACGGCCCAACGACCAAAAGACGGTGTCGCAGCACCCTCACAGATTCTAGACGTGCACTTCTTTCAATAATTCCTGTCGACTCTAGACGTATTTGGGCCTGGGCCGGTGCCATTGGAAGCGTATTGAAATTATCTTTCCATCCATATAAAAAACTCCCAAAACCGAGCCCGTATGAGACCTGAGCGTCCGTTTTACTGAAGATTGCTTCTGGACTCCGAGACGGACTCGAACTTGAGTTGATTTGGGCCTCCACCTTGGAGACTCGAACCGAATTAGTCTCGGGCCTCCTTCTTGTCTTGGGAACTCTTTCTGGACTCTCTCTTATCCACTGCATACACCACTCATGAACATATGCATGGGTTTCATGTCCTCATCACCCCTGCTCGCCGCAGCCGACCTCGGGGACCCCGCCGCACCACCTCGTCGTCGCCATTGGAGGAGAAGTCGGCGGAGCTCGCCCCGAATCGCCATCGTCGGAGGAAACGTCGTCAGAGGGCCATCCCCGCACCTGCTGGACCGGTTCCCCGCGCGGTGGAGAGGGGGAGGTCGGCCGCCGCCGCGGGCCCGTTGTTGCTCCTCCCCCTTGCCGGCGAGGGCACCTCTATCGACGCCTCACTGCCCCGCCTCGCACGCCATGGATTCGCCACCGACCCCCGCGCTCCTCCTCTGCTCCGAGCTCGAAGCCGCACCGGGAGGGGAAATCTGCCGCTGCTCGGCCCGCCGGCCGGTGTCGGGACGAGGGGCACTGGGAGACCTGCCGGCCGGCGGCGGGGACGAGGTGGCGGGGTGGGACTTTGGGAGAGAGAGGGGGGTGGGTGGGAGGGGGCGGTGGGGAGGTAAAAGGAGAGGGGAGAGAATGACGAGTGGGTCCCGCGTGTGAGTAGTTGGGATGAAGAAGAGATATGAAGGATGATGAATGCGGGAGAAGTACATATAAAGGAGAGAATCTCGCTGACCAGACAGGTATATTTTTTTCTAAAGAAGAAGATGAAGTACGACGAGTGTGGATGGTCTAAGTAATGGAGATTGTTTATTATTTTTCTTTTTATGTTTTGGGCATCATAAGCATAGTTATTTGAACCGGACCCGTGATTGAACCGGTGAGGTCTTCGGTTCAATGGTTCATTGGTTCAACCGTTAAAAACCGGTTGAGCCGCTGGTTCGATATCAGTGGACCAGAGAAGTGAACCAACCAAACGAATCTTTGAACCGGTCTAATATACCAACTATAATTGATACAGATACACCATTATATAAAAATAGTAATCCTCAAAAAATCATACAACAACAGTATCAAGTTCACCTATTAAAATGTTCGACATGCAAATCACAAATTGCCCATCCCACGTAGTGGTATAACAGACTGCATGTGCTCTAGCTCTACGATTCTAAACAAATTGCTCATCTCAAGTCTAGATCCGTGAAGACTAAACTGTAATAATTACACAAATCGAACTATTGCAGTCTAGAACAAGTGCTTTCTTCAGAAAAAACACTGGATACTGAGTTACTGACCGACAACCATGTGAGGCAAAGCAGGGAGGATCTTGTGGACCGCCGGATAGGAGCAGGCTAGAAGCAGCAGGGGCCAGGGAAACGAGCAGAGAGAGCATCAGCAGCAGCCACCGCCCAGGCCTCCAGGCAGGGCCGTAGGGGCTGCCGCCTGCCGCGGGAGAACAACAAGCAGGGGATGAGCTTGAGGCTTGAGCCGGCGAGGTGGAGCACTGGAGTGGCTGCCTCCGGAGAAGAAGAGAAGAACAGGCGCCGCCGCTGCCGCCGGCAGATGCATCGCGGTCGCGTCGCTCCGCCGTCGCCAGCAGATGCGCCCGCGCCGCCGTTGCCAGCATATGCGCCCGCACCCCTAAATGTGCTAGTCTTTCCATTTATGCCCCTAGATAGATAAGGCTGTGCTGAATTGACAGAAGGGTAACTCTGGTAAAAATCAAAACCAGTCCGGTTCGACTGGAACCGGCCGGTTCACCGGTTCCGTAAAAAACCGGCCGGTTCACCCGGTTTCTACCGGTTCGATTGTGCAGACAATCTTTTAAGTGAACCGGACCGGTGGAGGCTCTGGTTCGGTCTTTTACCGGTCCAACCGCCGATCCGGTCCAGTTCAAATAACTATGATCATAAGTAGGGATGAAAGAGGTCGGGAACGGTCGGGAAAACACCCAAACCGCTCCTGCTCCTGTTTTTGTTGGTCGGGAACGGGAACGGGACGGGAACAGCCGGACGGGAATACGAATTCGATATTACGGGATATCGGGAGCGGGATGTGACGATCGGGAACATGTCGGTAACGGTCGGGAGTCGATAAACAAAACGGGAACATCGACACATGATGTAACCACTTCAACCAATCAGCTCGACAAAATAATTGCAATCATGCCATAGCTTACATGCATACAGGCATACAGCTGAACAATAATAAGATAAGATCATAACTTAAATAGATCACTGTTCACTAACCACACCGCTACACGTCTACACCAGTAAGCAGTGAGGCAGTATCAGTAGTTCAGTAACCAGTTGCCTGTTGCCCTGTTGAACAACCGGACAGGCAGCAGCCCAGCAAGGCAGCAAGCAGCATTCAGTAGTTCACCAATCACCAGTTCACAGTTCAGGCAAGGGGCAACACAGCCACAGACAAAGTCACAAACTTACAAGTCCAAATAAAATAATAAAGGCAGTTCGCAGTAGTAACAGCCTAACAGGTCTCAACTCTCAAGCACAGGCGCACAGACAGCCTCCAAAAGCCTCAAGCGAAGTGCAGGTGCAGCCATCTCTACATGTCAAAGAAGTCATCTTCTGCATTTCGCCCATCCGCTTCATCATCACTATCCGCGACATCATCATCCTAAATCAAATAGGAGGCATGGGAGTTGAAGATAGTAAGAGAATACTCAATTTTTATATAAACACTTAGATATGACAGGATCAGTGGATCACATGAATCAAATTATGATAGCAAGCAGCAAACCATGACAGAAAGAAAAATAAGGCAGACATCAACAATCAGCAAACTTGGCACAAATACCTCAATTGTCAGCTTCGTAGTAAGGGCACAAATACCACAAATACCTCATGTGATCTTGAAGTTATCGAGGCCCTTACTGTGAAGCTGACAATTGAGGTATTTGTGCCAAGTTTGCTGATTGTTGATGGCTGCCTTATTTTTCTTTCTGTCATGATTTGCTGCTTGCTATCATAATTTGATTCATGTGATCCACTGATCCTGTCATATCTAAGTGTTTATATAAAAATTGAGTATTCTCTTGCTATCTTCAACTCTCATGCCTCCTATTTGATTTAGGATGATGATGTCGCGGATAGTGATGATGAAGCGGATGGGCGAAATGCAGAAGATGACTTCTTTGACATGTAGAGATGGCTGCACCTGCACTTCGCTTGAGGCTTTTGGAGGCTGTCTGTGCGCCTGTGCTTGAGAGTTGAGACCTGTTAGGCTGTTACTACTGTGAACTGCCTTTATTATTTTATTTGGACTTGTAAGTTTGTGACTTTGTCTGTGGCTGTGTTGCCCCTTGCCTGAACTGTGAACTGGTGATTGGTGAACTACTGAATGCTGCTTGCTGCCTTGCTGGGCTGCTGCCTGTCCGATTGTTCAACAGGGCAACAGGCAAATGGTTACTGAACTACTGATACTGCCTCACTGCTTACTGGTGTAGACGTGTAGTGGTGTGGTTAGTGAACAGTGATCTATTTAAGTTATGATCTTATCTTATTATTGTTCAGCTGTATGCCAGTATGCATGTAAGCTATGGCATGATTGCAATTATTTTGTCTAGCTGATTGGTTGAAGTGGTTACATCATGTGTCGATGTTCCCGTTTTGTTTGACTCCCGACCGTTACCGACAGGTTCCTGATTGTCACATCCCGCTCCCGATATCCCGTAATATCGAATTCGTATTCCCGTCCGGCTGTTCCCGTCCCGTTCCCGTTCCCGGCCAACAAAAACAGGAGCAGGAGCGGTTTGGGTGTTTTCCCGACCGTTCCCGACCGCTTTCATCCCTAGCTGCGGCTGGGTGGCTAGGGTTAGGTTTTTCGTTTTTGTGCAGGTGCGCGCGCGTGTGGCCGTTGGTAATGGGCTGGCTGGAGTGGGCTGGCGGGGTGGAGAGCGGTGGTGGTGGGCTGTATTGAGTATTGGGCTAAAAGTGAGGTTTGTTGTTCATGTATACGGGAATACCGACGGGATTTTTCCTGCTCAAATACGGGAACCGTGAATACGGTTGGGAAACAACCTCCCCTGTTCCTGTACCCGCCGGTTTCCTGTTTTTTTCCCTGTTTTCCTGTTTTTCCTGCAAAAACGGGACACGGTCGGCTAACGCGGGATACGGTGTCGGTCGGTACGGGATTTTCCCGTTCCCGCTTTCATCCCTAATCATAAGTGAAGCTTCACGTTGCAGTGTTTCAGAGCAATGCTAGTTTTTGATCATGGGACCCACCTTCTATTTTGAGCATCACTCCACGCTGTGGAGGGCCGACGCCGGCCCGTCCCAGAAAAAACAACCCAATTAATCGGTTTATTATAATATCATTTTGCTCTTCTTAAAATACACGAGCGGTCCTCAAACTTGTGCGGTTGTGTCATCCCGGTCCACGAACTCACAAAGTGTGTCACTGAGATCCCTAAACGCTGTTTGGGTCTCACTACAAGTCCAAACAGGTCTAAATCCGTGACCCGTGACGACGTGGCATACATACGTGGCAGTCGGGGGTCCAAACGGGTCTGGAACACGGACGTCGGGATCCTCTGCGGGTGGAACTCGCTGTCCCGGACGGCCACCTCGAGCTTGGCCATCGTCTAGACCGGCGAACCAGAGCGCGGCGGCGGCAGGCAGATGGGGAAAACGGAGAGAGGTAAGTTCCCCTCCTCACCTCGAGCTGGGGCGGCGCGTGGAGGCGGATCCAGGGCGGCGGGTACAAGGAGCTCCCGCTCGGCGTCAATGGTGGCCGGGATGCGTGGAGCGTGGTCGGCGAGGTGGCACAGGGACGACTAGATGGCGGGCGGCACGCTGATGGCAGGCAGCGTTGGGGGCGTTCGCCATCGGCTCGTCCACGGTGCTGGACCGCGCCCTCGCGCTGCGCGTGCTGCTCTGCGGCTCCGCAGCGCGCCTGCGCCACCGCCTGGCCGCGGCGCTGCGCTTCCCCTGGCGGCGTGGCTGCACCCGCGGGACAACACGAGCGGGATCCTGCTCGCCGTCTGCGCCGTCGCGCTCTTGCTGCCGTGCCGACGCGGCAGGGCCGGGCTCAGGGCGTGCGTGCAGTCCGCCTACCACCGTGCGGATGCTGGAGCGCGAGGCCGCCCCGCGCCAACGACGCCGACCTCTACGACGAGGAGCTCGTCCGCAACATGCTCCGCAAGCTCAGGCACCGGCGCAGGAGGGGTTGCTCAAGGCCATGGCTGCCATCCTGCGGCGTCCGGAGGAGGCCGCGGTTGGCTCGCGACGGCGACGTGCGGCCGTGCTTCCTGGCGATCTCTCCCTGTGGTGGCCTGCTTCCTGGCGGCGGGGCAAGTGCGGCGGCGAGCAGCGGGACGCCGGGGATGGTGACAGTGAGCAGTGACGCCGAGAAGTGTGTGGCCTCCCCGACCCCAGCGTAGCGCGACGGTGGACGGCGCCCGCGGCAGCCTGCCGGCGAGGTGGCCCCTGGCGGTTAGCTTGCGCCACGTTAACGTCCACGCTGGCCTAACCTGTCAACACAAATGATTTTTCACACCCGATTGGACCTCATTGAGACCCGAACAGCGTTTAGGGACCTCTGTGACACAGTTTGTGAGTTCGTGAACCGGGATGACACAACAGCACAAGTTTGAGGACCACCAGTGCATTTTACTCTCTTTTTTTCAACAAAAACAAATCGAAAGGAACAAAAGAAAACACGTTTGCCAATGATGGCGCTCACCTCCTTATCCCCAGCGCCACCGCGCGCTCGTCCGACCCCGGCGTCTCCTCGCTGCCGGCCGCCGCCGCCGCCGCCACCACCTCGCGTCCGCACCCACTCCCCTCGCGGCGTCGTTATCCTCCGCGCCGCCACCGTCACGGACGCCGCGCCCGGGCCCGGCGCCGACGGCTACCACTCCACCATCCGCTCCCTCAACTCCCGCGGCCGCCACGTCCCCCGCAAATCGCTCGGCCAGGTCCGGTCCGGTCGCTCGCGCCGAAACCCACTACTCTTTAGCTCTGCGGATTCCGTCGCGTACTGTCTACTGACCTGGCGCTCGTCCCCCCTCCCCTGCAGAACTACATGCTCAACTCCAAGGTGAACGAGGAGCTGGTGGCGGCGGCGGGGGTGGAGGAGGGCGACGTCGTGCTCGAGATCGGGCCGGGTACCGGGTCGCTCACCGCTGCGCTGCTCGAGGCCGGCGCTACCGTCTTCGCTGTCGAGAAGGTCGGTGGCGTTGCTGATTTTCCGTAGCTTAACTGCTGAAACTTGAGAGTCGGAGCTCCTGAACGGTGATGAAACAGTTGAGCGTGTTTACCGTGAAGAGTCATTTCATTTCTAGTGTGTGCTATACTACTATGATCGGCGTCTCACTCTATATACTGACCTGAAACCGAGTTGTGAAATGATGTGCTGATAGGGTGATCTTTCAGTTACTTGTGAAAGATCGGAAGAAGTTACCTGTTTGACATAATGGAGAAAGTAGTTGTGATTTTCTTTTTACACTTTTTAAGTTCAAGGATCTATAATCTGCATCATCATCATATTCTGTTCTTGTTTTTTCTGTAACAGGATAAGCATATGGCCACCCTTGTGAAAGATAGGTTTGGATCCACAGAACGATTGAAGGTAGCATCTAGTTCTTCATTTGACATACTGTGTTTCCTCAACAAAAACCATGTGCAATATTCTCTTGTTAGTCTCCAGGATATCAAGATGGACACTGATGCCCTTTAAACATCTTAGACAATCATCAGTTGTCACAGATGAATAATTTTGTCATTTGAGAAAATTAGGAGACCAGAAATTAAAAATGTATCAATAACATGTAGTTTTTAGTCAAACTTACAGTTACCTTACACATGATCTCTGTTGATAGTACAAGTCTGGTGCAGGTCATCGAAGAAGATATCACAAAATTTCACATTCGCTCCCATTTCCTTCCTTTCATGAAAGAGAAATACAATGCCACCAAAAAACATGCAAAGGTGAACTTGTGCTCATCCACAGAAATTTTTATGCACCTCAACATCCATTGAATGTAATGAAGCTTGTTTTTGTGATTATGTTCCACTTCTACTTTTGCAGGTTGTTTCAAATTTACCATTCAATGTCAGCACTGAAGTTGTCAAACTACTTCTCCCAATGGGGGATGTTTTCTCTCTCGTGGTGCTTATGCTTCAGGTTTGGGCCAACTCTTATTTTCTTGCAATGGCTAATGTCGCCAACAGTTAAGTATGAGCCAATGATTGCCAGACTTCAGAAGATAAGAACTTTCAATAGTCATATATTTCTCTGTGATCTTGATTTTAGAAACACTACTATTTTTTTGGTACATGTAGCTACTCAGAAATGGAACCATCTTAATCTTTCTTATTTCACCTCCTCCCTCAGTTTGAGTGAATTATTTTTTAAATATTTTTGGTGACTCACTATACTTCATTTTTCGTATTCTCAGGACGAAACGGCAGCGCGCCTTGCAGATGCTTCAATACAAACTCCGGAGTATCGACCTATCAATGTGTTTGTGAATTTCTACTCAGGTAAGCTTTTGTATGAAACACTTTGAGAGACTTTGACTTTTGTTGGCCAACTTGTGTGTAAACGATGCTCATAGAGTCATAGGCTTCATCCAAACCTGATGGTATATTTGCTGTCTTATTTCTTTTGTTTCATAAATAGTCCGGCTTCTGAATATCACAGGTGAAAAGTATGAGGAATGGAGGAAAGCAAAGATAAAAAAAAACTGTGAAAACACAAACTTAGAGCTTAAGGTTTAATTAAATTGTGCTGTAAAGTTTTCTTCTATGTTGATCATAGAACAATGGAGGTCACTTTCCTAAAATAAAATGGAGATATCTTCCACAACTGCTAGTTCACGCCCTTCATTTTACAGCTTCATCGCAAAAAATATGCTAATTACTCTGGTTCAAGCAGCAACTGGTGACAGGAATCTTATGGCAAAAAATGCAGTATACTCTGCTGTACCTTGAATAGTTCCAGTGCACTTTAATCGGTTTCTAGTTCTGTTTGATGCATTCGATGAGGTTCGATACTACAGCTAGGCATCTAACTCTTTGTTCAGGATTCCATATGTAGATACACATTCATGTGTGTTCGAGAAAACATAGATACACATTCACGCTGCTTAGTTAAATTGGGAGAGCCCAATATCCTTTTCAAATGTGAGCAAAAGAGTCTTAACAATTTTTGTGTAGCTATTCATCCACATCCTTCAATATCGTGGAATCACCTGAACTTTTGGTCAGATTTTGGCTGTTTAGTTGGTACAGTTTATGGATCACAATCACTAGCGCATTTACTGACATGCAGTTTATTTTTCTTTCAGAACCTGAATACAAGTTCAGAGTTGACAGAGAGAATTTTTTCCCTCGACCGAAGGTAATATACTTCTTACATGTGTGACTTACTATGGGGAACAACTTTTTGCTGTTTCCAAGTGGCTTGGGTTTCATTAACCTTATTACAAGTATATATTATTCTTGGCTAATTTCATTTGCAGGTTGATGGTGCTGTTATCAGCTTTAAACTAAAGAGCGCGGAGGAGTATCCACCTGTTGGTTCCCCCAAAAGCTTCTTTTCAGTGGTGAGTGTGAGTCATGGGTCTGTTACTTGTCCGGAATGTGAATTGCTTTCTGTGGTTGAAACTAAGCCTCACATGTTTGGAACTGCCATTAAGATTAGCTCTTATCCTCGACTTTCAGGTGAATTCTGCTTTCAATGGGAAGCGCAAGATGCTTAGGAAATCTCTTCAGCACCTACGCTCTTCTTCTGAGATCGAGGCTGCACTTCACAACCTCGGTCTTGCAGTTACAGTAAGCTCTTGCTTCCTTTCTCTGCATCCTCTCCTCTCCACCCTCTCTGTGTGCACGTCCTCACTTCTCAAATCTCAACTGCTGCTGCTGGCAGGCCAGACCTTCTGACCTGACATTGGACGATTTCGTGAGATTGCACAATCATCTGGTGGAAGTATGAATGTGCAGTGCGCCAGTGCCTTCAAATGCCTAAGGAGCTGCTTGTTGGCATGATGATGAAGTGACTGGAGCCTGATTGCCTGAGAGTTGCTTTACAGGTAAACAATGACCCTTTAATACGCGAAATAAATTGACTAAAAAGACAGTATCTCGCAACTCGACTTGAGTTCATATTTTCTGATTATGAAATTTGAGCTTCTGCTAACCATTAGTAACCAGCTGGTTTTTCTTCATGGATCACAGGTGCCTTCAGCTCAGCTGCCACAATATTGGTTTGATCTACTGGCACGCGGTCGGCAGTTGCCTGCATGCAAGATGGTGTTCAGACTGGAAAGCAATAGTTTCCCACGCTGTGGAAATTGGACGATTGGTGCAGAAAAGAAGGGCGCTATATGTGTAAAAGGCCATGTAAAGGAGGTCATGTAACAGGCCAAAGATGCAAAGCCGGTGCGATGTAAAGGTAGAGCACGCTTTGCGCGGTGCATAGTATATGTGCTGATAGATAGAGGTTAGGCTTTTAGAAGTCAATCATAAACTGTTCTGATTCCTGAATGGACACTTTATTCTATCTTTTAGTACGTGCTGAAATATTCAGATAATACGTGCGTACCTGTGATGATACAAATACAGTCGTTGTATTCATATATTCATGACCGATAACCAAAAAAAAAAATGATTGTAGCCACGTTTAGATATGAAAAAAGGATTTCCATGAGATCCAGCTCAGCTCATGTTGGATTTCTTACATAATTCCTATGGTTCGTATATATTCCTTCAAAATCCATAAGCATTTCATAGGATATATAATCTTTTGTTCAAACTATGTATATTAAACTGTTCTATAGGATTAGGATTCCACAAAATTCCTGCCTTTTCCTTTATTTGACAACAATTATAAGTTTGATGATAAATCTAATCATACCGTGAAGACTCTCTGGTTGGCGTTCATGGGGATGTCTATATGTTCATAGTGGTATTTTGTACTTGTGTTTTAAAATGGCTATTAATATTACTCTCCATATTTTTGAATATAATGAACTGCGAGAACGACTTTTCAACGTTCAAACATCGTAACGCAATTTCAAACGAAGGGGAGTGGGCTCAATTAGCGTTGTAGGCCGTAGGCCCAGCCCAGCCCAGTGGCAAAGTCGTAACAAAAACTAAACAATGGTCCAAAGATCACGCCTGAAATATTCACGAAATAAATATCAGAAATACTCGTGCTCGGTCGCCTCTCCCTCCCAGCCCTAAATCCCCTTCGACCCGTCTTCCCCTTCCACCGCGGCGGCGGCGGCGGCGAGGGGAGGCGAGACCCAGTCAACCAGCCTCTCCGTGGTAATCAACCCTAGCCTAGCTGCTCGCGCCTATCGTCTTCCGCATGATTTCTTCTCTTTGCTGTGAAACCCTCGAATCCGAATCTGCCTCTCCGGGGCCGATGCCCCCAACCTGCTATGTTCTTTGCGGATTTGCTTGCAAACCTAGCTAGATCTGTGAAGCTGGCACCAGCCCCTGCTTTTGGGGAAGCTAGGCTGTCTGATTTTTTTTTCGAACAATGGCTCTCTGAAATTTGAATTTCAGCGTGCTGCTCGTGGTGGCTGCCAAGTGATGGCTACTGCTAGGTCAATGGTTGATCTGGTGATTAGGGTTCATGGTTGATTTGGTTCCGGTTTCACCTTAGCTGGCTGGTTTATGCCTTATGCATAGGGGACAAGGAAGTGGTTAGAGTTGCTGGTAATCAGAGATTGTAGAAAGGGGAGATCCAAATGTACAGATAAAGCTATGTGGCTTTCGTTTGAATTGATTTGTGCACCTCCTTGCCCCGTTCTGTTTGCTTGATGCTTGCTTTGGCAGTCAATAAGAAGGTTGAAGATTCAGTTAGTTCCTATGGTTGGTGCTCTCGTTTGATTTGAAGTACGGAGTAGTTAGCTGAGACTGGGGACATTTCAGTATTCATTATGTTTGCTTGTACCCATTTTATTTTGCTAGTGTTTACATTAGAAGTTACTTTAACCATAGGATAGTTTCCTTTGCTCCCATTGAAATAATCTGAACCCATTGGCATGTCAAATCTTTTAGGTGCAATTGGTTTGTCATTTATGAACTCAAAGGTAATTGCAAGTGTAATAATGTTTGTTTGTCAAGACTGGTATACTCCAATCACCAGTTTGCAGATCGTATGGCATGTTCTTTGGTACTCCTTATATCTTGTATCCTAAAAGTAACCACAAGTGGGCAAGCTGGAAGTAATGTTTTGATTTCTAACAATATTTTTCATTGTTGTTTTTTCTGTGTGATGAACTATAAACATCTGCCGTATTTTATGAAGGGCCTTTTTTATGGAACACTGTTAGACTTGCTGAATTTTGGATTTCTTTTTTGTACTCTGGAGCTAATGGTTTTTATTAAAAACATTATGCGGATTCAGGGAATAGAACCTCGACCAGTACAATGAGGCCAGTGTTTTGTGGGAACCTTGACTATGATGTTCGCATTTCTGAGATTGAGCGCCTTTTTGGCAAGTATGGAAGAGTTGAACGAGTGGATCTAAAGACAGGTTGGTCTGTTCTTTGCCATGTTATTCTCAAATTTATGATCTGTTTTAGCAAGATATTGCGTAGCTATCTGTTTTTTTTTTTTTTTTTGGTTAAGGCATTAGAAATTCCATCAAGTGAATTACTTCAGGAATCAACTAACATCACCGATAATTTAAAGCCTGAATTACCCCCACCCCACCCAGTTTGTTTCTTCATTTTAGATGCTGTAGTATTACCAAATATTTCGAAGGCATATGCTGCTGGATTTTCATAGTTTTAATTTTTCAGTAATTTAATATCTGTCCAAAAACAGGACATGCCTTTTTAGTTTTACCATTTGATTTACTATTTTGCTTTAATTATGTACGGTATGATCAAATACATGATCTTCACATAACGCTCCTTAAGAGTGTTAATAAGATCTGGTGGGCTCAAATCACCATGATGTGGCAGATTGTCGATTTTCCTTCAGCCATGCCTGGTGTAGGCAGCCACAAATAGACCAAGTTGTTACTTCGTCCGTTGTGAAGCCAGAGGAGTTCAACAAAATCAGATTATTTTTATGTTTTATTGTTAAGTCATTGGACAAGTGTGAATCAGGATAAGTTTAGAAAACAATTTTTTTCATTGTAATTTAGGTCCAGTACTCAATTATTTCTTTGCCGCAGGAATATATGCTCTTCCTGGTTGATGGACTGGGCCCTACCTTTCCTGCATCTGCCCGAGCCCCACCTCATGTCTTGTCCATCTCCAGGAGTTCACAGTCCACCATGGCATCTGTTCACTTGGAAACGACCACCTCGTGACCGATGTCTTACGTTTACGATCAACATTGCACCCTCCTCCCCCGCCTGATCACCATTTCCTCGCCAACCCAACCATGCCAATCTCATGGCCGGCTGGAGAGAAGTGGAGGTTGCACTACCAATTCTTTGACGTGCCACGAATGTTTGGATTGTTGTACTCTGACATTGTTTAGTTCAACATATACAAGGTCTGTTCCTGTTTATTCTAGTGTATCAGTCTGTAGGTTTGTGAGGTGAAAGTTTCCTTGAGGTTGCATCGTGATTCATCTTGTAGTCTTTTTTGTTCACTCTAGAGTTTAGACTTCGGATCATACTGTGATTTCTTTGAACAATCATTCACTTTTTTTTTTAATGTTCAACATGAAGGGTTTGCATTTGTCTACATGGAAGATGAACATGATGCTGAAGATGCTATACATAGACTTGATGGAATTGATTTTGGCAGGAAAGGAAGGAGAATCAGAGTTGAGTGGACAAAGGTGAGCAGATGTGAAAAAATAGTATAGACCCTAATAACCTATTGTCTTGTTTTATTGAATTGTCGTATCATATCCATTATTTGTGCAGGAGGATCGCAGTGCTGGTCGAAAAGGCGGCTTGAGGAGATCTCCAACCAGTGCAAGGCCAACCAAGACCTTGTTTGTTATCAACTTTGATCCGATCAACACAAGAATTCGAGATCTGGAGAGGCACTTTGATAAATATGGCAGGGTCGCGAATGTGAGAATCAAAAAGAACTTTGCATTTGTCCAGTTTGAGGTACAGGAGGATGCTACTAAAGCATTGGAGGGTACTAATGGAAGGTATATGCTGATGCTCATCATTTGCTTATTCAGAATTCTTTAGCTATGATATTTATTGCGTGTTTGCTACATCACATTTAGGAGAAATTGAGTGTTTTCACGGTATACCTTGACTGAATGTTGGCATTCTTGTGGCAGCCATTTCATGGACAGGGTCATCTCAGTTGAATATGCACTTCGTGATGATGATGAAAAAGGTGAAAGAGGGAATGGATACAGCCCAGACAGGAGAGGTCGCGAAAGATCTCCAGCTAGAAGGCGATCTCCTAGTCCTTATGGCAGAGGGCGGGAGAGGGGTAGCCCAGACTACGGCAGAGGACGGGAGAGAGGGAGCCCGGACTATGGCAGGGGAGGTAGCAGGCGTAGCCCTGATTGTGGCACAAATGGTGGTGGTAGAGGTGACGAGAGGGGCAGCCCCAACTATGACCGCGAGCGTCGTGAAGCTAGTCCGCGTCATGAGCGCCGTGAAGCCAGCCCTCGTCGTGAGCGCCATGAGTCCAGCCCTCGTCGTGAGCGCCGAGAAGCTAGCCCTGGCTATGACAGGCACCCCAGGTATGTTTGGTGTCATTGTAATATTGCCTGTGTATCTGCACCACATTATGCTGAGGCATCACTAAATCACCTGTTTTCATTGTGTAGCCACTCACCTGGAAGGGACGACAGGGATTAAGTCCTCCATGCCTGTGTTCAAGCCTGTCACTTTGGATGAACGTGTGAACTGATGAAGTTTAAGTTGGTATTCTAGGCAGCAGGAAACTCTTGTACTATCTATTTTACCATGTTAGCTTGTATTGATGTGCAATGTTAGCTTATTATTTCCTGTTTCTCGGTGAAGCAAACTCCAGAATGTAACTTCTTGTATCGACTGGTAGCTTTCAGTACTCAGTTGAACCTTGTTCGTGATATTTCTTGTTTCAACTTCCATTGTGCTGTGTTGCTGTTGAATGACTGTATTCCTTTATCTTGTGTTCTTTTCACCTGTTTTCCACCGGTGTCAATTATGTTCACTTGCAATGTTTTATTGACCTCAGTCGTGTCCCATGTGCTTCCTCCAATCGGCCAATCCCATATTGTTACAGTTTGGATACTTAAGTTTTGTGTTACAGTTTGGATACCTATGTTTTGTGTTACAGTTTGGATGCTTAAAGATGATTTTAGTATTACATCGAAAGTAGTTTTTAACTTTTTGTACTATATATCTAACAGTACGTATACTTTTGCTATGTACTAGAAATATATTGAATTAGTGGCCCAAGAGCTAAATGCTAGGAAGTTGGGTAGGTGTTGGCACCACCAAGAACTAACTTCCGATCTGAAGTTGTGGCAAACTTGCCCGATCTGAAGTTGTGGCAAACTTGCGTGTTATCTAGATTGGGCCTAACTTCTGCGAGTACAATCTTACATAACATGGTTAGCAAGCTGCCAGTCGTCTGAACTCTGAAGTGCCGCAGCTCACTCCGCCAAAACGTTGAAATTGTAGTACTTCGACAGTAAGAACACAGGAAGATGAAATCGGGAATGAAATGAACTCTGAATCACCAAGGGCTCACTCTGCTGAAATGTTGAACCTATACTTTGCTGCAAGATTAATGGCACAATGAGATGCTATTTTTTTTTTAAGAACAGGAGGGGCAAAGCCCCTACTATATATGAAAAGAGAATGTCAGAAAGAAACAACACAACAGCAGAAAGGAAGGAAAAATGAAAATCAAAGGGAAAAAAGGAACTGAAATGACAGAGTTCAGGGATCATGTCCGGGTGAGCTCCAAGAACCAGGGAGAATTCTGCCAAGAATTTATTTTGCATGACGAAACCTGAGGATCAATCTCATTAAACATCCAATCATTTCGCGTTGTCCAAATGCTCTGTCTTTAGGATTATGATTTCCATGAAGGGAACTGCTAGCTTTTCTTTGATTAGTCTGAAAATTTGTAAGACCGGCCTTGTAGTGATAACTGAGACCCCAATAGAATTCCAACACTTGGCAAAATTGCATCTCAGAAATAGATGAGCCACTGTTTCCAATTTCTGGAGAATGCACAAATCACAGGTATACGAGTCCAGCTCCATATGCTTCCTTCTAAAAATATCTCTTGTGCTCAATCTGACTTTTAAGAAGCTAAAAGAAAACCTTGTGTTTCATCTGACATCTTGATTTCCAAAGCCAGATGAAGGCAGGATGAATGTGCCTCTGTCCTATCAACAATTTGTACGCCTTGGAATTCGAAAAGATGTTACATTGGAGCCAACAGTTTGTATCTACTTTGACAATAAGAACACTGAAGATGAAATCAGGAATGAGCTGAACAGATACCCTTATTGGCTTTGCCATTGCTTCCCAGAATGCTAGCTAATCTAGCAGTCATACAGAATGTTTTACAACAGGAATCACTAACATTACAACCCCCTTCCCCCAATTTGAACAATCCAATTTCACCAATCGGACGGAGATCTCTCTGAGATAAGTTTTCTTTGGCTACATGAATCTGAATGTTAGAAACTGCTACTCCCATCCCCCAATTATCTCACTAATCTTATTTTACACAGGAGTAACAATCTTGTCAAGCTCGCCGAGCTCGAATTCGACCCGATCTCACACGAAATGGTGCGTGGGGTACTCGTGCTCGGAGCCATTGTAGTCGTAGTAGAGCCTCTCGCCCTTGGAGATGTCCCTGTTGGCCACGAGCAGGACCCGGCACTCGCCGGCGACGTCGTACCGCACGCACTTGAGGTTCTGCTTCTTCCTACCCTCCGGCGTGTGGTTGTTGATGCCGTTGATGAAGCGCGCGATGTTGCTGCGCCGGTCGGGGCAGATGACGAGGCTCCTGGACGGCGCGGACGCCGAGAGCAGCGTCATCATGCTGTCGCCGTCGTCGTGCTCCCGGTTCCGGAGGTAGTCGACGTCGCCGACGTACTCGGTGATGATGGTGAGGTCACGGATGAACCGGTCCGCCTCCACCGTGAAGCCCTCGACGGGGTCGTACACCACCACCAGCGGCGGGCACTCCCCACGCTCCATCATCCGCTGGCACTGGCTCAGCGCCTCCACGTCCTCCTTCGGCAGCACCTGCAAGCGGCGGCGGTGAGATCCAGATTCAGATTCCGACGGCAATGGCGGTTGGGTTGGTATCTGAGATCGGCAGTAACATAAAAGGGGGGAAAAGAAAGAAATTCCGTTACCTGCATCCCGCCGGCCTCGAGGGCGGCGCGGTTGGCGGAGCGGGGAGCCATGCCGGGCTGGTAGGTGAGGTGGTTGCTGAAGGCAGCGCCGGTGGCGGTGAGCGCAGTGGCGAGGGAGGCCATCTGGCGGAGCCGCTGGGCCGGGTCCTCGCAGGGGTTGAAGGGCAGCAGCTTCCTCTTCTTCTTGGTCACCACCACGGGCTTCCGCTTCCGCTTCTTCCCCTCCGACGACGCCGCGGCGGCGAGCGGGCTCCGCTGGATCTTGAAGAAATCCACGATCTTCGTCTGGACCAGCGGGAACTCTGCAGAGGCCAACCGAATCGCAGATTTGGGTCAGCAAATGAGCAAAATTTCACCAGTAGTACAGATGGGTACAGTACAGCTGGCAGTTCGTAAAGAAATACAGCTGGCAATTCGCAGAGAAATAAATACTCACGCTTGGGCTTCTTGGCGACAGGGGAAGAGGCGGCGGCGGAGGACTTGGCGGCGGCGGCCGGGGAGCGGCAGGAGGGGCAGAACCAGTCGCCGGCGGGGACGCGCGGGAGGATGGGGCGGAGGCAGAAGACGTGGAACCCGCGGTCGCATCCGTCGCAGAGCATGAGCTCCGCGGCCGCGTCCCCGGACCCGCACGCCTCGCAGCTCACGTCGTCGTCGCCGGAACACTGCCTGGTCGGCGGCGTCCGCGCGCGCGTCCGGCGGCGGAGCTGGCCAGCAGCGCCCATCCCTCGCGAGGAATCTAGGGAGGAGAGCGCGCGCGCGGGTGGATGACGGGGAGGTGGGCGTCGGCAGCCGGTGGTGGGGTACGGATGGAGGAGAGACAGGTGGGAGGTGGTGGGTAAATAGAAACGGGGGACGGCGCGGCGGCGGGAGAAGGGGAGGGGTTTTGGCGCGCACACGGGGGATCGGATTCGCGGGAACCGCGGGAGGAGGAGGTCAGCGCGCGCCAAGTTTTTTTGTAGCCGCCCGTGTCGCGTCACCCACCCCGGTGGGTCCGGGTCGGATTCGGGCCTGGTCGTCCCTGTTGAAGTAGGTGGGCCGGCCTGTCTTTGTCCGAGTGGGGCTGGCGCTAAATGGGCTGGACCACGAGCTCATTCCTCGTAGTCTTTTGCAACACCCAAATTATATTAGATACTAGCTCCATCCAAACAAGTCCAACAGGATTAGTGTATCAGGGATGGAAATATGGAAATGAAATCCGAATTATCTGATATCCGTATCCGCTAAAATGCAAATATGGATATCCGTATTCGAATTCAAATGTGGTAGTAAAGTGGATACATCCGAATTCGTTTTTGTCGATTTTATCTATCCGATTCCATATCTGTACACTACGGGAAATCCCAAATACGCTGAGTGTCTTTTTGTACGCCGAGTGTTTTCTGTCGAGCACTCGGCGACAAAAATGTGGACCAGGTTTCAAAGAGAAAACACTCGGCGACAAAAATGTGGACCGAGTGTTCGTCGAGTGCTCGACGAGAAACACTTGGCCAATAAGGCACGACACTCGGGAAAACATCGCACTCGGCGAATATTTGACAAGTCAACACAAGTAGCAACGCGTCGGCCGTTTACCGAGTGCCAGATGGCGGAACTCGGCATCTATGGAGAGACGACCGTCTGTGGAGACACGACGTTAGATGTTCGGCGAGTGTCAGATTACCAGCACTTGGCGTATGAAACGTTAGGTGTGGAGCCACAGAGGACGCCGAGTGTCTTATCTGACACTCGGCGTATGAAACGTTAGGTGTGCAACTGACACGGACGCCGAGTGTCTTGGATCCGACACTCGGCGTATGAAACGCTAGGTGTGGAGCCGACACAGACGCCGCGTGTCTTGGATCCGACACTCGGCGAATAGATCGCACTCTTCATATAGAAGTCACGAGGACGCCCACGCACGCACCACACGCATACAGACTCACACACACGCACACCACGAGACGCCATAGCTCCGCAGGGACCGGGTCCTTCCGCCGCCACCGGATCCCTCCGCGCCACCGCTCCCCGCCACCGCATCCCGCCACCGGCGCGCCGTCCCCGCCCCGCCAACGCACCCCAACGGCACGCCATCCCCGCCCTGCCAACGCACCCCACCGGCGCGCCGTCCCCGCCACCACACGCATGGTTCGGGTAGGCGATGAGGAGAAGCCGGTAGACACGTGGAGGCAGTATGCCTCGTTCCCCGATTTTCCTGATCGGGAAGGCAGGCGATTCCAAAACAAGGTGGGAAGGGTTCGGGGCGAGTTGTGGGTAAGTTTTCCTCGCACCGTGTTGCTCAATACATCGTTTTCCTTGCAAATATTTTGGGTAATTGATTGTATACATTGTGTCTATATGCAGGATTTCTACAGATGTGAGCAGGGATACGAGGAGCAGGCGGAGGAGCAAATTAACAAAGCATGTACCAAGCTCGTGGCAGGCATGGAGTATGAGGCGCGCATGCAGGCCGTCATCGACTACTACGCTTTGTATAAACCACCCCCTCGTTACAAGGTCGACAAAACTGAGGCAAGGACCATGAGGCTGACTGAGGAACAATACATAGAGGTAATTATAATTTTTTTTAGATTAAGTACTTTTACTTTCATCCTCTCATATGTCATACACTTATGATGTTGTGTAGGCGATTCCTTCGTGGATAGCCCACCATCCGCGGTGTTGGGACTACTTATGCGCGTATGTGGTGTACAGTCGAGTGGTGGGAGAAGCACGTTGCTTGTCGAGAGCGGCGTTTGATGATGCCAGGGGTCCAGCACATCATCAAGGCAACAACACCCTGAACGTATACGCAGAAAAATGGGTACGTCAAAGCATTTGTTTTTATTTATGGTAATGCTCAATCTGGAGTAATTTCTAATTATTTTCCTGTTTTTTTTCAGTCAGCGTCACATGATAACCGGCCGTGTCCCCCGATGAAGGCATACGCTTTGGCCCACAAAGGCAATGCGACGACCGACATTGACTACAGCCCCGAGGATCCCTCCTCGGCGTATAGCAATGCGACCATCCATCCCCGCCTCACGGCTTACTCAGATATGGCAAGGGAGGTTCATGGGCCTGAGTTCGATCCGATCAACGAGCCCCTTGACGGAGTATGCGTCATGAGGTCGGGCGGAGGCAAGAAGCATGGGCGGTACATGGTTGCCGACAGCGCACTCCAGGAGTCTGATATTCCCTCTCTCCCTGTGATTCGAGCAAGGAGCTCGAGCGCTGACCCGTCCATACGCCCAAGGCAGAAAAAATTCTATGCGGCAGTGCCGCACGGAGCCTCGCGTGCGACACCGCCCAGAAACACGACGCGTGTCCCGCTACCGTGATCGACGGGGTCCTGGGGAGCCGCGGAAGGGGGCGTCCGCTCGAGCCGCAGACCACACGCCCGATTGAGTCACCGAGCCATTGCATATATTCTACAGATTCAGGATCGATTAAAGACCTCTCCATCAAAAACGGATCTAGCTCCGGCCGCCAAACTCCTTGTCGGTGCCCTAGGTTTCAGTTTCATCCAGAAAACTCAATAATGGAGGATTCTGTCGTTGGAGGTTCTGATATTGCAGTTCCTTCTTCACCACGGAGATCATCGAGTCCCACCATTGAGTCTGTTACTAGTGCTTCTGCAGTCCCTATGGTGACAGTGATGCCAGAAGCTGAGACCCCTAATGATCAGGTAGCTCAAAGTTAACACAATAGGCTTTGACATATCTTTCAATATTGCACTTTCTATATTTAAATTACTATCTCATTGTATTGTAGGTGGGTAGTAATCACAAGCAATCTGTAATTGTACCCCACGTTGGAATGTCTTTCGAATCAGAGGATGATGCATATGACATGTATAATGCATATGCCAAGACTATTGGTTTTAGTATAAGAAAGAGCACTACAAGGCCTAGACCAGATGGAAGTATATATCAGAAGCACATAGTTTGCAGCAACCAAGGACAAAAAGGGAAGCATTCTTCACACGAGACTGCAAAACAAAATACTACTACAAGAACTGGTTGTGACGCTCGTGTGCAGTTCAGTATAAGTCGAGAGTTAGTTTGGACAGTACAAAAGGTTGTATTCAACCACAATCATTATCTTGCTACCCCAACTAAGGTAAACAAGTTAAGGTCCCAACGAAATATGACAGAGGCAGACAAACAACTAATTGCTCAGATATGAGCAGCTGGAATACAGCCAGCCAAAGTTTATGAATTTTTTAAGCAGTGGTATGGAGGAATTGAGAATGTACCTTTCACGCAGATGGATTGTAATAATATGATTGGTCGCGAGCGGAGGAAGTACTTACCAGCCAATGATACAAATACACTGCTACAATACTTGACGAATAAGCAATTAGAGGATCCTACATTTTTTTATGCTGTAGAGGTAGATGAGGAAGATGGTCAGATAGCCAATTTCTTCTGGGCCGATGGTCAAGCTATCATGGATTATACATGTTTTGGTGATGCGGTGTCATTTGACACCACATTTCAGACCAACAAATTTGAGATGCCTTTTGCGCCTCTTCTTGGAACTAATCATCACAAGCAAACTATTATATTTGGGGCTGCACTGCTGTATAATGAAACCATTCCATCATTTGTGTGGCTCTTTAAAACATTTCTAACAACAATGTCCGGCAAGCATCCCAGCACAATTTTCACAGATCAGTGTGCTGCCATGGCTGCTGCAATTAGAATTGTATTCCTTGACACAAGGCACCGTCTTTGTTTGTGGCATATCTTCCAAAATGCGGCTAAACATCTCAGTCATGTAATTGAGGAACTGAAAGGATCTTGATGTCGCCTAGAGGGGGTGGGGTGAATAGGCGAGTCGACCAAATAAAACTTTTCCCTCAAAAACTTGAGCTCCCTGGCAGAGGCGGTCAGACCGCCTTCACAGGGCAGTTAGACCGCCCTGCTGCTTTCTGCTGGGGGGAGGGCGGTTAGACCGCCTCCTGCAGGCGGTTAGACCGCCTCCACGCAGAAAGCCAGCAAAGAGTGGCTCAAGCTCCTCTTGACTTCTAGCACAAACCAAACTTAGTGAGTGGCCTTGGTAGATGGTCACAAGCAGGGTAATGGTCCCTGCACACAAAGACAAGCACACCCAAGTAGATCGAAGCGGAAACAAATATAAATATGCTAGAAACCCACAAGTGAAGCAAACCACAATGGAGACACAAAGATTTGTTTCCCGAAGTTCACTTCCACCAAGGAAGCTACGTCTCCGTTGAGGAGCTTGTAAGGGATTCGAGTTCTCAACTAACTCTTCCCACAACAAGCTGGGTCTCTTTCAACCACTTTCCTCAATTCCACTAAGGTGATCTTTTCCACGAAGGGGTAAGATCACAACCCTCATAAACTTGCCGCTGCTCACCACAACTTGGGAGCTAGCCGGCGACGCCTAGCCATCTAGGAGGCAAACCTCCAAGAGTAACAAATGCTTCAAGGCTTGTAGACGCGAATCACAAGTGCTCAAGCTATGGAATGGCTCTTCTCAGCTCACAAAGCTCACACAAACTCACTCTCTCAACCCAACACAAGAATAGAGCTTGAATCTCACAAATCTCACAAAGAGATGGTTGGGGATAGGTTCTATGGCTTTGGCTCAGCAAAAACAACAGGGGAAGCACACCAGCAACCCTAGAATCAGCAGCTCCAACAAGTGGAGCTCGTGGGGGTACTTATACCCCACTCAAGGAAAACTAGCCGTTAGAAAAGCGACCGGGGCGGTCAGACCGCCTGGTCAGGGCGGTTAGACCGCCCCCCTCCGGCCAGTTTGAAAAACTAGCTGTTGGCTGCCTGGGGGCGGTCAGACCGCCCCCCATGGGCGGTTAGACCGCCCTGGGCAGAGAGCTCCCAAAACCCTTTTTCTCTTTTCACAAATACTTCAAGACGTGTTGAAGTGGCTAAGGTTGGGTTAGAGGTTTGTTAGATCACTCAGGGACTCTCTCAAGGCTACCTCTCACATAGGTCAACTATTGAGCACTTTTGATACTTGTCATGAAGCTAATGTTGCATCCCTCTTGATAGTACGGCATTCCTATACTCAAGGACAAAAGTAAATACCTAGTCAACCTCTTGAGCTTGTATATTTTTCATCTTGCCATACTTGAATGATTTGAACTTGAGGGCTTCCAACAATTGCTATCTTCATGAGCACATCCATTCTTGAGCTAGCAACTTAAGATCTTTCCATATAGCGTAGGTATGCACGCTTAGATCCTTAAGTCACTCCATATTGCCAAACATAACATGTAGATGAGTTGCATTGCTTCCCTCGGTTAAGGCTTGGATATGATACTTGGAGACCCCACGGATACTAGAACTTCACCTTAGCAAAAACACGAAATGGCGGCTTAGCTAGGGCCCCAAAAATTGCTTAGTCTCTCACCCTAGTCATCTCAGTTGATCTCTTCATCACTTACCCAAACCACATTGAGTTCGACTTTGCTTCATCCCTATTTGATCTTCATTTGAAATACCGCTTCAAATGCTTGTTCTTGATTGACAATGTATATGCAAGCTTCCAATTTAGGGTCATCAAATATTTACTCATCCTTGTATCCTTTCACAATCATCACATGAAGTCTTGCATTTATTATTTAGTAGAGAACACCATTTCTCTTTTTATGACCAATTGATTTTTAATCAAGCTACCACAATCATTGGAGACTCGGAGTTGATCTTTGTAAAATATCCCCAATATTTATCTTCATTCTATTGCTTGGCATTTATCATTTCTTATCAAAGGACCACACACTTGCTTGTCTTCATCACGTGAGCCATACAACATTCATCCTCAAATATATAACAATATTAACTCATGAATAATTAAATAAAAACCTGCTCACATTCTTAAACAAACAAGTTAGATCTTTAATCGCTTTGTCATTCAATTCACCAAAATCCACTTAGGGGCCTAGATGTACTTTCAGGAACATCCTCTATTCCTTTCTGAATTTAAGAAATGTGTCTATCAAGAGAGTTCTGTGGAATACTTTGATGAGTTATGGAATGAATTGTTGAAAAAATATAAACTTGAGAATAACTCATGGTTGAAGAATCTATATGCTCTGCGGGGACATTGGGCTGCTATCTTTCGCGATTCTTTTACTGCTGATATGACATCAACCCAAGGAAGTGAAGGTATGAATAATGTTTTCAAGAAACAATTTCGAATAAAACTTTGTCTTTCTGAGCTCATAGAAGAATGCGAGAAATGTGCTGCTGGCCTCCGTGAGAATGAGGTCGATGCAGATTATAAGTCACGATCTACTGACCCAGTTCTTTCTATGCCACATTTAAGAATGTTGAAGACTGCAGCTCAATCATATACAAGGAAGCTCTATTCAGATTTTGAGGGGCAATTTAAAGAGCAATTTTCTTTCTCATGCAAATTGTTCCAATCTGAGGGGGTAATTAGTACATACAAGGTTACACCTACCAAATTTCAAGATGAAGCAATAATTGTCTTTAACTCTGAGAATATGACAATAACATGTTCTTGCAGAAAGTATGAATGCATTGGTATGTATCACATTTCAAATTAATACTGCTTCAAAGTACTATTGCTCAAATCCTTGTATCCATATTTTACAGGTATTTTGTGTAAGCATTCTATACGAGTCTTTACTATCAATGAAGTTTTTATCTTGCCAACTCAGTATATACTGAATAGATGGACGAAATATGCAAAAAGAGAATTTTATTGTGACAAGATACAAAAAAATGACAACGATACTTCGAAAGCACAAGCTGCTCGTATCGCTCGAAAGCCCTCAACTGCATTGAAGTGCTCAGTTTCAAAAGAACTTCTTGATGAATTGGAGAGAGCTATTGATAAATTGGACCTAGAAGCAGATAATGCACTGAGCCAAAGGCCTGCCAAATCTTGTGGAGTTTCTCAAAGTTGTAATGAATACGGTACAAACATATTAAAAGGTAAAGTATCTATTAGAGTTCCTGATGTGGTAAAAGGTCCAAAGAATAAAAGAGAAGATGCACTTGAAAAGAAGAAAGGGAAGAAGAAAAAGACTACTAACAAGAAAGGTGATGCCACTAAGTAAAACTTGCATTTTCCATCTCATTTTTTAGCTAGTAATATTTTTATATCTTTTCTACAGGAAAAGATAAAAAGAATGAACTAGACAATATGGATGCTGCACAAGATCCAAAAGATTCGATCGTAAGACAAATAGCCAATTCTTATTAATCTCTTTCGTTGACTGATTACAAAGATATGTTCTGAACAATTTCCCCGTACACAGGGTTCTTCTACTACACATGGTCAATTTTCGACCATGGTTGGTCCTCCAATCCAAGGTGGATATATGGTTGCACCTCCTGTCCAAGGAAGATATATGGTTGCTCCTCCAGCCCAAGGAGGATTTATGGTTGCTCCTCCATTCCAACAAGGATATATTGTTCCTCCTGCACTCCAACAAGAATATATGGTTCCTCCTGCACTCCAACAAGGATATATGGTTCCTTCTTCAGTCCAAGGAGCATATACAAGTCTTTTAGCTGGCCTTCATCATGATGCATCAGCTGCCCGAAAATTGCATTTCAATGATGAATCAAATCCTGCAACATTTGAGAAGTAGTCATGCTTTGATAATTGTAAAGTGAACCATAGGACTATAGTGTTTCTTTCGACTGTTTCAGTGACTCTACAGAGCTACTGCTCTTTTTTGTTCATTTGTGACCATCTCCAATCTTGCTTTTCATAGTGAGGTGATAGCTGACCACCACTCAGTTTCATCTCGTCCACTGAAAATTAAAGCTCCATATGCGCACCTTGTTGAATTCTGACAAATTCAGAAGGCAGTTATATGTCGTTGGTCAATGTAAAACATTGTCTACTGAATACAAAATTATAGTATGTGTACCTTTCTTTTTCTCTTCTTCACCTACAGGATTGTTGGCTTGCTGGTTTGCTGTTGGTTTGCACCATGCTGCAAAGCTTAAGACACGGCACCGCCGCTTGCTGCTCAGGCCGACCACTGCACCATTGGGACCACACAACTTGACAGCACGCGTGCTGCTGCCGCTCGCCTCTCATCTCGACGACCCGCCTGCCGCCGCCGCTTGCCTCTCATCCTTGTTGCCCGCGATGAACATGCAAAGAAATTAGGTAAGACAGGAGTCAGGAGGTGCATTGCTTCGCCTCGCCGGAGTTGTATGGATCTCTTTCATTTTCGATGAAGAACCACATGTCGAGGCGGCCGGCTCGATCTGTTTTTAGCTGAGCCACCAGCTTTGTCGGCTCGTTTGCGTCGTCTGCGGCTCGAGCGGACGCCCCTTCCGCGGCTCCCCGGACCCCGTCGATCACAGGAGCAGGATACGCGTCGCGTTTCTGGGCGGTGTCGTACGCGAGGCTCCGTGCGGCACTGCCGCATAGAATTTTTTCCCGCCCAAGGCCGACCGTTCAGCATGTCCAAATGCAAGCACTTCAGGTTATTTTCTATTTATTCATGACTCATTCATTTTTGCGTACATTAGTCTCTATTGTTACATTTGGGGTGAAATGTTGTAGGATGCTCTGGACGAAGAGAGGAGACTTCGATAGGAGTTTGAGGAGAGGGTGGCGGCGAAACAGGCCGCCGAGCGGGAGCAAAATGCGCAACAGATGCGGTAGTGGCATGAGTACTTTATAAGTCTCTCCCAGAGCGTGGGTGGTCCATCGCCACCACCGGTGCTAATGCCTCCACCTCCTCCCATAACTACTCCTGTGAGTCACTTGACAGTCTTATAGATTAAGTTTGTTACTCAACGTGCATGTTTCAGTGATATACCTGTCTCACACATGCAACCACTCCTTTGTGCAGAATCAGTCGAGATCATCGCGTGTTGGTGATTCGGCTCAGAACGCGGACTTGTCGGCCAATCAACACGTATTACCTACTGTGCCTCAGTGAGTGCTTATGTGTGCCGTCCTTTGTGGTGTCTGTGATGCTTGTGGAGTCGAACTTGTGGATCTATCTATATGTATAAACTGCATGTGATGCTTGTGAAGTCGAACTTGTGGATCTATCTATATGTATAAACTGCTTGTGATGCATTATTGTGATATATAATGCATGTGATGGATATTGTGATATATATGATGCCTGTGATGAATGCATGTGATGAATATTACTTTTTGGTACCTTTAACATTACTGTGCAACAAAATAGGAGGCTGGTCAGTTGCTTTGCCGAGTGTTTTTGACCAAGACACTCGGCAAAGCAACTATATTCTGTTACTTCTCTAATGTTTTCGCCGAGTGTTTTCTCTAAGACACTCGGTGTCTATGACAATATTCGCCGAGTGTCCGTGTATAACACTCGGTATTTCTACAAATCCCCGCCGCCTCGGCGTACCTAGTCGCCGAGTGCTGTGGTCAAAGACATTTGGTGAAATTTCACACTGTTGCTAAGTGTTTTTGACGGGGCACTCGGCGAATGGCCTGCCGTTACGTACAACCGTCAAACAGGCGCCGTTGCTGGGCGCCGTCTGTGCATCGAGATACACCGAGTGTTCAAACGGCACTCCGTATACAGACGTCGAGTGTACCGTGTCAGACACTCGGCAAAAAGATTGTTGCCGAGTCTTCTTCCGCCGAGTGTTGGACACCGAGTGCTACACTCGACGAACTATTCGCCGAGTGTATTTTGGCCGTCGCCAAGTGTTTTTGGCACTCGGCGTCTATCGGGTTTCTCATAGTGGTATTCGGCAATATCCGGCGCTATCCATATTTGACTATAAAACTGTCAATTATCTCTATAACTAATAACAAATTATATTCAATAGAATACTAATAATGATATTGTATAATTAAAAAAATTATATCCATAACTAATGATTATGACATTAATTTTAATATTAAAAATATTACATCCATAAAACAATTTAAAAGTTATATTTAAATTTAATGACCAATATCATTTATTTTAATAATAAATATATATTAATATAAAGTTTAATTTCAATTACTCTAGTTTATTTATGTATCGATGAAAAAAATTTCATGTATTTTTTATTATTTGTTTGATAAATGTGTGTATATATATATATTAAAAATATATATTTTTTAATAGTTTTATTTATTATATGCTTAGTTATTAAATAAATATGGATAAATGTGATATTCTTAATGAGCGATCTCTGTCTACACTTGTTATGTACTAATACTTAGTCTTTACATGATTATATAATTGTAAAATGTCAATAAAGAAAATGGTAAATGTTGTCTTCCTAAACGAGTAAAGATCCGATGCGAATGCGATTTCGAGACATCCGTTTTGTATTCGTATTCGAGAACATTCGAATCTGTATTCGTATTCGAGTAAAAATGTGGTAAAAAGTGTTATCCGAATCTGATTCTATGCGAATCCGATCTGTTTCCATCCACGTAAGTGTGTGAGACATGCACATCGAAACGATCTCGTAGTATATGACGTGCATATATATAGCACGCGGTACGTTGTGCTTCCTGCGTCGCATACGGACACGCAAAAGAGTACGTAACGTACACAATCGATGGCCACACGTACGGGCTTGTGCTCCGCCTCGTGTACGGCGTTCAGGTTGGTGGAGGACACGAACACGTACGGCGTGCGACGGAGTAGTACCATATATTATTAGCAGGAAGGAAGACCCCGCGGCACCATTGTCAGTTGAAGAGAGAGAGAGAGAGAAGCATATACGTACGAGAAACAAGAACATACATGGACGACGCTAAGCCGTACGGGGACTTCGTCGGCGTAGTAGTCCATTGTCCTCCCACAACAGCCTACGGCGGCCATGGCGAAGCTAGCAGCATGGCCGCCCAAGCAGGATCCGGTCGTCGTTGCCAACTACTATCATCTACACGTGCGGCTCTCTGCATCCTCGTCGCCAGCTTGGCCGCCCTGATCGTCACCGGGGTTGTTCTCGGCGTCGAGGTCCACGACGAGTTCCCCGAGTACTCGGTGGCCGTGGCGGCCGTCGCCGGCCTGGACCCGGCGCGGGACCTCACGGCGCGCAGCCGGCCGACGCTCTCGCCGGTGCTCAACGTCACGGTGCACGTCGACAACACGCGCAACGACGTCCACGAGGCCTGCATCTCCGGCCGAGGGAAAGAAGCCGTGGAGGTGTCCTACGGCGACGCGTTCCTCGGCAGGGGCACCGTGCCGCAGTTCTGCGCGCGCCCGAGGCGGGGAGGCGAGCGCGTGGCGAGGGCGTGGGGGCAGGACATGGTGGTGCCATGGTTCCTGCGGGACGAGCTCGCCGCTCAGCTGGCGGTGGGGGAGGCGACGGTGGATGTCCAGCTCACGTCCCGGGGGATCAACTGCAAGGCCAAGATCGGAGGGGGCGGTCTTTCTCCGTGCAGGACGCCGGAGTGACTGCAGCATGACGCATGACTTGAGCACTGCATGCATGACGCATGATGTTTCGATGAATCTAGCTAGGGCCATATCCATTTAGTAGGAGTAGTATATATATGTAGAGGACCCAGTAATATAAGTATAGATTCCTACTCGCACTTGATTTATTTTTTGTGAGTAAAATGAATTTTGCTGTGATATATACTGTACGACGCAAAAGATTTTGAGCAAACGGATCATGCGAACATTCTAGTCTTTTGCAACACCCAAATTATTGTGCATCTCCAACAATACCTAGCTAATATTTTCTTCCTAAAATTTGAAGTTTTACAACTCTTATTAAAAAAATTATTGAAAGAAATAAAGAAGACCATCTTCGAGAGTTAGTCTAAAATATAAAAAAGACAAATTTAGATGAGAAATCTTATAATATTTTTCAATTATTCTAATCATTTTTATATATTCAGCATTAGAAACTCTCTATTACCCTAGTACTCTTTATTTTTTCACGCATTTGCACCTTTAAATTAGTCGCGACTCAGAAGCGCGTAAGAGCATCTTCAAAAGTTTTCTAAATTCTTTTTCAACTCCTAATTAATACATCCTATTAATCTTTTAGGAGTTAGAAAATACTTAGCGGTGCAGCGGTGCTTGCGATTGGACAAAGAAATACTTCAACCAAGCAAGACGTGAGTGTTGCGATTGACGTAGAAGTATGTAAGGAATGTAAAGAGAAACATCTGACTTCGGATAAAAATACATACGCGAGGAATAGGAAGGAACATTTGACCTCAATTCAGGGTAAATTTTGCTCAAAAACAGAAAGAAATACTTAAACATGGAAGGTCATATTCTCAACTGGAGCAAGTTCATGTGCGGCAGAACTAGAAACGGCAGCGAGTCGCCGTAGGCATCTCGCCATATCCATGGTCAGTGGTCACATAACCTATCACCGAAAGCACGACATAATGCTAATTTCGAGACAAATATAGAAGGATACCGGCATCCCTGTCGAGTCGAGAACTTCCGCTACATCAAACCTAGTCGGTTAAGCTCAGTTCACGTCTATACGGTTTCAGTAAGAGCATCGTGATCCTTTTAAAAAAGATAAAAAGTAACGGTAATGCTCAGCTACGGGTGTCCGGACGTGCATCCTCCGTCCGGACACGCACGTGGCACATCCTCTTCCACATTTCTCTCGTCCTTATCCTCCGGTCTCCACCGGACGTTCTTGTCCATCCCCTCCTCCTCCGCACACCACACATCCATTCCCCTACACCCTCTTCTTCTTCTCCTATGCTCCACCCCGAACCAACCTGCTAGCTGCGATGAGGGGCCCACCCCGGCGATGGCGCAACTCCATGGCCAGCTTCCGGTAGCTGACTGGGCTTCTCTTCCCTCCCAAGCTCCGGATCTGGCGACAGAGCTCCCCTGCACGAAGTGGCACGGGCTCCTGCTCCTGTCCCGCGCACCGCCAACACCGGCGCTCCCTTGATGCACGAGGACGCAGGAGCTTTGCTCCGACGCACGGGGGGCGCGGGCTGCCCTTCCCAGCGTCCGGGCGCAAGCCGCCCGGCTGGGGCACGACATCCTCGCGGGAGAGGTAGGCGGCGCGGCTGCCGTGCGGGAGGCACGACCGGCGAGGGCAGGACGTCCCCACGGGAGGTGGCGGCGCGGTCGGACGCGGCGGCGCAGCTGCATGACCTCCCCTCCCTTGAAGCCCGCCGCCACCATGCCCCTGAAGCCCATGGCCGCCCAGCCCTTCCTCCTCCCTTGAGCTCGTCGCCGGCCAACCCTCCCTCCCCTAGAGTTGCTGCTCATTCCTTCCTCATGTGCAGATCTAGCCACGAATGTGAAGCAACATGTTAGATCTCACTTCTCGGTGAGACAAATTGTTATGTTTCAACCGTGTTTTTGTGATGTTTCAAGTGGATTTTTGTGATGTTGCAGCTATGTTTTTTAAAATTAATCGAGGTGTTGCAAACATTATTTTTCCATGTTGAAGTCATGATTCCACGGTGTCATGATTTTGGATTTTTAATCGATTTTTTGGGATGTTGCAACATGATTGGGAGCTACTCCAGCGCCGGCCGCACTTCCCCGTGGTCTGAGCAAGCCGCGCCGGCCGTTGCTCCCCCAAGGGACGAATCGCACCGGCCGCCACCGTAGGAGCTGCTACTTCGTCAGCGTCGGTGTACACTGCTTCGCCCGCCAAGTTACTGAGAGCACATGTTGCAATCGTATGTTTGAAATGTTCCCGTTGTTTTCAGGATATGTTGCAAGTATGTCGTGTGAATGTTGCAAAAGTAGAATAGATGTTGCATATGTTGCAATGGCTTTACACGAATGTTGCAAACGTTTGTTCCAAATGTTACATCAGTATTTCCAGACTCATGTTGCTTGTTCAAATGTTTCAGATGCATGTTGAAAATGTTTCAATGATTTTTGACCTATGTTGCAACCACTACTACAGAAATGATTTGTAGGAACGACCTCTTTTTTTTAGGAGCGGAAGGAAATGCCGCCCGATCCTACAAATAAATCGCGGCACTGTAGCAGTCAACCCGCACCTGAAAATGATTTTTAGGTGCGGGTGACGCCATGATCCGCTCCTGGAAATAGGATCATTTCTAGGTGCGGGTGATGATGTCACCCGCTCTTCGAAATCGATTTCTAGGTGCGGGTGACGGTGTGGCCCGCACCTAGAAATGGTCTCGTGGAAAAAAAAAATCATAACTTCTTCATATGATCTTGGATGAAGACAAACTTTTAATCAAAATTGTATAGCTCGACGAGATCTAAAACTTTGTAGTTGACAAGTTTTTCATTTGAGATTGTTTAATTTTTCAAAATACCAATTTAAGTTATGAGATTGTTTGAAAACCTATATCTCTTATATAGTTTCATGAAACTATATGAGAGGTGTATAAGATTTGTGAAGAATGTTACTACCACGATACCGGATGAGCAAATGACCAAAATAAAAGTTGTTCATCTTCAGAAGTAATAGAACTTTGTAGTTGAACCATTTTAAATTTGAATTACTTTTGTCAACGAAAAGTATGTCTGAATATCTAGTCACTTGAAGATTTGAATTTTTCAAATGGAGAAACATTCTAAATAAAAGTTGTAGCTATTGAAAATTTATGAAACATTGTAGTTTACAACTTTTTTATTTGAAATCATATTGACTACGAAAAACAGAGTTTGAATCTTTCAAATTTGAAGTTCAAATTTTGTAAGGACGTGGCTATTTTATAGCCGGCTGTAAAATAGCTTACGATACAGTCACAGTGTTTATGTACGTTTTTGTAAAGGTAATAACCCATTCACACTGCCAACCCCTTTTTCGGTACTGGAAACCGTGTCCCAATCTCCTAGGCAAACAACTCCACCGCCGGTGATTAAAGAAAGAGTGCTAGGTAAAAAAGTTCGTAACTTTACAACCGAGCATCAAACCCAAAATCCAATTGCGCCATCGTTTTAGTCTCGACAAAAGCTTCAAAACAAGACCACACTTCAATATATTTTGATCCTATTTTTTTCTGGAATACTAAGCAATTTTGCTAAATTGTAAACACATACTCCCTCCGTCCCGGAATGACCGTCGCCGGAGAAATAACGCAAGAACCAATGCAGGTGATAAAAGACAATAACACCCCTACTAGCAATGATGGCTCACATTTTTGGATGGATATGCCATTAATAAGCGCGCTTCTCCCGTCTTCCGTGGTCTAGCGCTGCCGCTGGAGAGCCTTGGCGGCATCGCACGGAGTAGGAGCCTGTGCTCTCGGCGCACGAGGACCTCGGCACAGGGGAGTCAACGGGAGTGGGTGCGACAGCGAGGTGCCACAGGATGAGGCTGGGCGGGCGCGCACGACGACGAGCTGGCGTGCGACGGCGAGGTGCCCGAGGATGAGGCTGGGCGGGCGCACGCACGACGGCGAGGTGCCACAGGATGAGGCTGGGCGGGCGCGCACGACGGCGAGCGGGCGACCTGGCGTGCGACGGCGAGGTGCCCGAGGATGAGGCTGGGCGGGCGCAAGCACGACGGCGAGGTGCCACAGGATGAGGCAGAGCGGGCGTGCGCACGACGGCGACCGGGCGTGCGACGGCGAGGTGCTTGGGGACGAGGCTGGGCGAGCGGGCGACCTGGTGCGGGCCGGCGACCTGACTCGGACCGGCAACCTGACGCGCGACGGCACCGTGAGTTCCGTGAACGCCGCCACCGACGCGCTTCCCATCGACGCCGCCGTGCCTCCTGCCCCAGCCGCAACAGCCGTCGTGCGCCGCCGCGGGCTAGGCTCCGCCTCAGGCGTGTGCGCCATCACGGGCCAGTTCAGCCTCGCGCGCCGCCGCTGCTCGCCGGCCACATGATGTTGCCGCTGCGACTCCCACGGTTGCCGCTGCTGCAAGTCCCCCTGCTGCCGCCGCTGCGCCTCCCACGGCTGCCGCTGCTGCAACTCCCCCTGCTGCGCCTCCCGCTGTGGAGCCTCCTGCAGCCGTCGCCCATCCCGCAGCCGCCGCTTCCTGGCAGTCGAGCGCACGCCGGCAAAAGCAGATGAGGTTGGGGGCGACGGCGACCTGTGGATGAGGCTGGGTGGGTGGTGGTTGGGATATGGTTTGATTTTTTTACTGCCTTTGTGGTGCGGTGACGAGGTTTTGTGGTGCCTTTGATTCTTTTATTTAACCAAGGCAGCAGTGCAGCAGTGCGGTGCAGCAGCTGCGCCTACTCTCCTCCTAGGCAACGACAATGATTACGGGACGAGTATCTGTAGCCTCTGCGACCATCATTACGAGACGGAGGGAGTATTACAATAAATTTGGAAGCAATTTATAACAAATTTATAAGCAAGTCAACATCATTCGAAAAAGCACATATATATGATGGCTAAGGCACAACCCCAACAGTAGCATGGTCATTTAAGGTCAGATCACAACATTGATTAGAAGAACACTGAGCACAGGAGGATATCTAGCAGCGAGCCAGCGAGCCACACGGAGGCATGGACCATGGAGCATTTCTACCAAGTTAAGCTGGTGGAGATCGACATCGGCTGAATCCAGCAGCAGGCGGCAGGAGACCAACTTAGCATGTAGCACATAGTAAAATGAGGGCAAACAAACTTAATTAAGTTGGATGATATGAAGAAACTAGTAGATCATACAACAGAGGCACTCCAAAAAATAAAAGATCGGAAATTGCCTACACAATTTCATTGAGTTGATTGTTCTGTAACCTTAATTGCATGATATGAGCAATATAAGTGTCTACTAAACTTGTTCTTTTTGCACAGATCTACAACACAAACAATTTGCTTGCTTCAGTCAATTTTATTAACAACCACATGATCATTTATTATAACATACCTAATGAACTTGAGAAAATAAACAACATGAAACCCTTTAACTTGCATGTTGAAAATCATACCAATGACAGGTTTAACTTGCCTTGAACTCCTAATAGTAACCTAAGATGCATAATACTAACCTCCTAAAAAGAAATCCTAACCTGACACAATCAGCCCCAGATTGGGAGGACATGGGAGAGATCGCAGTCGCCATGCTTCATCCACAAAGGCCCAGCCACCAGTAGTAAGTTAAAACAGGTGCATAAGTGTAATGTAAATGTAAAGAGGAAATATAAAATCAGTTGGTGAAAATAAAACAGTTACTGAGATTGGGGGCCTAATTATCAAGTACTAATCAAGTTAAACAGATGGAGTGGAATGCTCAGCAACAATGCCTACTGAAGTACAATATTTTACCAAATTCAGAAGTATATCATCACCTACTGCATACCAGTGCTATTAACTAATGAAGTACAGTATTACAGCAAGGAATCATGGAGGCACGGATGATCTGACACGACATCCCAAGACCTAGAAAGCTTCTTGGCAGTACTACATCACCAATGCAAGAATCAGCCTCCTTTACCATGCTTTTGTGTGGTTCCATTAATTAAGGGCCAACAAAAAGGGTTAGCCTTCCAGTAGGGAATCTTACTTGCACTCATCATGATAAAGTAGTCAGAAAACAGATAGTTACGAACCTGGAAACACTTGTTGTTGTATTTTTGAGTATAGAACAAAATGATGGGTGTGAACTTGACACTTTCAAGATGGATGCAGACACTGAGGCCATGTGGTTCTCTTAGTAATGGTCCCACAAAAAAATCGTGAAGTAGTCGACCACATCATTCTTCAGTTGCCAAACAATGGCTGGTCCTTGGAAAACAATCCTAGTGAGAGTAGAAGGAAAAACTAAGAGTTAATAACATTGCTTAGAACAGGGTTAAAGAACTTCGGACAAAAGAGTATATTGACATTGTCAATCCCACATATTATCATATTACTAAGTGCAGCAAGTAGATATTAACAAGCTATAGTATTATTAAGAAACTAGCGGTAATAGAGAATAGCTAAAAAAAGGCATATGTAAGATCATAAAGGTTGTGCTCGCTGCAATTGGTCAACTGCTAATAGTTTGTTTGTGTTCCTATTACTGAAAGCAAAGCATTGCATATTGAATAAGGGGAAATATGGAAAAGAAAATGGAAACAATATTATCACTGTATTTGCGTCATGCTTCTCAACAGGTAGGTACAAGCATGAAGTTGATAAATATAAAAACAAAACAGATGGCATATTGTCAGACTATTAAAAATGCTTAAGTCAAAAGACAAAAATGCTAGAATAAAATGAATAATTTGGTAATTTATTTACCATATGTTGCTTACAAAGATGAAATATGTGAGCTTAAAGTAACAAAGGGGGAGAATGTGTATTGAATCCAGCAACAACTCTCTCTGGTAGTTCTATGTGACCCTAGTATTAAGGCATCCAATCAATATGTATTATGAAACATATTCAGTTTTAAATCTTAACAAGAGGTAACAATACATGTATAATAAGTTCTGATTCTATTACAGAATCCTAATAACTACTACAAAGTGTCAATACATGCTAACGGGTGGTCCTCACTCACCATAGTGAATGCTTTTCTAGAGCTTGCTAATGCTACATGGCTTGACTAACTCAATGTCACACATTTCGCCATTAACTTGTACGCAGGATAAAGGTTCAGTCCAATTTTTTTTGAAAAAGTATACTTACATGTGGGGAACTTTTGTGGTCGGTCAAACATTTGTTGAACACAACCATACGTTATATTGCCTAACTAAAATTATTACTTTGCCTAACAAATATCAGTACCTTGCCTAGAGCAACCTAACCCTACAATATACTCACCCTCAAGCTCTTCTTAATTAATTAGACCACTCACATCTAACTAACAAAACAATTGCTGCTATAAATTAATTCATATTGTTGTATTGCACTAAATGGGAAGTCATACAAGAACATGAGTAAGTCACCAGCTACAAATGTTTAGGAGATTCTGTAAAAACTAACTCCCTCTCTGACACAAAAACACATTTAACATAGTTCACCTACCTTTACCTTGTGTGTTCACACCCACCTTTACCTTGTGTGTTCACCCTTGTTCCAGCCCATCAAGAACTCTAGTTTCTTCAAGTTAGTGGTATAGTTATCCAACCCAAATGTGCAATCAAAGTTATAACAAGCAACTTTTTGGAATCTCAGAAGAAAGTTATAAAGAAATCTAAGCAAATTAGATCATGAGCCATGCCAAGTTTTATCTATTTTTCAGTACATATTTTTTGTCAAGAATGGTAAGCTACTCCTAAACAATTAGGCAACATCTATCACTGATAAAACTAGCACCAAGACAATAAGTGGGCTTGTAGTTATTGACCTCAATCTTCTAACCTACTCAGGTTAGATTGGAAGGACTAGAAGCCTAAATCAGGACGTTGTGGCAAGGTTTTGTTAGGCTCTACAATTGGCAGTACACAAGCTTAAATGCATGAGTTGCTATCTATTCCAGTCACAACCCCCTATGTCACTAAAAAAATCATTCGATGAAACTTAAGAGCTATCTAAACCATTTCCAAAAGGAGTGGACATATGAAAAATTTCCCAAAATTACTTTGTACCTCTTATCTTAGAACTATACGGTAGACTGCATACTACAGATGTTGAACTATAGTACTAAAAGAAGCGAAGCGATATTGGTTGTTGTACCTCATGCTCTGCATGATTTAGTGGTTGCCTTTGTGACTAAAACATGCAAAGGTCACCATGTAAGATTTGTTTATGTCAGATCCATGAGTAGGAGGACGAGCTCTGCACAAATTGCTCATCTAATGATCTGCAAATGAGATGATCCCAGTTTCAGTAAAAGAATAGTTGTAGGAAAGCCAATACAAAGAAACATCTATGCATTATGGAAGTTAAATTCCTGTGCTGAAAAAAGAGTAATAATAGATATACATCACAAGTCCTAGAACTAATGTCAGATTGATAAATTGACAAACAAAAAATGGATATGTGTCGACACTTCTCAATGTAGTTATTCATATCTGTTTAGTAAAAAACCACTGAACGCACACACTCAAAGAAAAAAGTACAATCGAACCCAAATACAACTGGGGCACCAAATTAATAGATCGATTCTCAAATCAGGTGAGAGCATTGTGGAAGTTAAATTCCTGTGGTGAAAAAAGAGTAAGAATAGATATACATCATAAATCCTAGAACTAATGTCAGATCGATAAATTGGCAAACAGAAAACAGATATGTGTACACACTTCCCAACTTAGTTATTCACATTCGTTCATATTAAACAACTATCGAACCCAAATACAGCTGGGGCACCAAATTAATTGATCGATTCTCAAATCAGGTGGGAGCATGGTGGGGGAGATACCTTGGGGACACAGGGATGCTGATGCCGGATAGGGAACTGCATGCCTGGGCCAGAAAGGGAGGGTACACATTGCAGGGAAATCACAGATGAATCTTCTCCCACTGCTGAATCTCGACGCCGCCGCAGCACACGGCACTGCGCCCCTAGAGGCTGCCACGGCGGCCGCCGCTGCGCGTCCTTGAGGCTGCCGCAGGGGCCACCGTCACCGCTTCCGGGGAGGAGGGATGCTGCGGGGCCCGCCTTGCCGCGGGGTCCGCCGCTATTGGGCCTGCCGCCACATGCCCTCAAGGCCACAGGGGCTTGTAGCTGCGCGTACTCTCACCGGGGGCCGCCGCGCGAACGCTCAGGGACGCCGTCGTATGCCCTCGCCGGCGGCGCATCACATGAGCCACCTCCCGACGACAAACCCTAGGAGCGCGCGACAGAGAGAGGCAGGCGAGAGCCGAGAGGTAGGAGAAATGGATGGATAGACGAGTGGACAGGGAGCATAAAGATGTGTGGCCCCCACCATGTGGATGATACGCGAAACTGCAGGGAGCCGGCTATTCTGCACACGAAAACACAGCCGGCTGGTTTACAGTCATTACCATTTTGTAAACGTCCTAAAATGGAGAAACTGCAAACATGAAAGTTGTGTGTCTCAAAAAGTTATGAAACTTTGTAGTTTACAACTTTTTCATTTGATGCCGTTTAGAACATTAACAAAGCAATTTACACTCGGTTAGGTATAATATGAGGAGAAAAGAAATTGAGTATGGACGCATGTGACCGTGTAGTGCAGTGGCAAGGGAAGGTTCGCGCGAAGATGGAGGTTAGGGGTTCGAACCCCCACGGAGCGTGTAGCGTTGCGACTTTGCGTGAAAAATGCCGCGGCTTGAGGCTGGAGTGGGTCTTCCCCTAAAAATAAATTTTTTTTGCTATTTATTTCGATCGTTTTAACGCAGTTTTCAAATTTTCTTTTTAATCGATTTCTAGGTGCGGACTACAACGTCAACCGCACCTGAAAATGCATTTTCAGGTGCGGGTCGATTACCCGCTCCTAACAATCGCTATTTCTAAAAGCGACAGCTAGGAGCGGGTTTGGCGCTCGCACCTAGAAATGCAGTTTCGCCCGGTGCTAAAAACGTTTTGTGTAGTAGTGAACTTCAATGATTTTTTTACCTATGCTGCAAGTATTTTCATCTGCATGTTGCAAAACAAGATCTCAATGTTGCACATGTTGCAATGGCTTTACACGAATGTTGCAAACGTTTGTTCCAAATGTTACATCAGTATTTCCAGACCCATGTTGTTTTTTCAAATGTTTCAGATGCATGTTGAAAATGTTTCAATGATTTTTGACCTATGTTGCAACTTTCAATGGTTTTTTTGACCTATGCTGCAAGTATCTTCATCTGCATGTTGCAAAACAAGATCTCAACGTTGCACATGTTGCAGTGGGACCTAGCTACTGGGACCCACCTGCGTAAGACTCGTGCTGCCGCTGCACCTGTCGCGGCTCCAAGATCGGTCGTGCGGCCTCTGCTCTCTCTCTTGCCGCCTCGCCGGGGCGGCCCTGTGCTCGCCAGCACGTTGCAGACGTGGTAGACGTCTTTGCCGGAGGGCTGGAGGAACGGCGGTGCTTGTCGACGCGGTGGACACGGCAGTTGCATGCGGGGTAGAGCACGCCCACGTCAGCACGGCAGCCCATCTAGTCCGGTGGCGGTGGTGTCTGGGAGTTAGCGGCGGCAGCACGAAGGTCGTGGCGCCTGCAGTATGGGCAAAGAAGGTCGCTGTACAATCTGAAGAAGAAAAGCCGCAACAAAAATTTTACGTGGAATCCAAATTTGATTTTTTTAGAAGTTATTTATTAAAAACTCTTGGAGATCTTGGCCGAGCAGACGACCATTGGAAAATTCAAAAAAAACAAAAGAAAAATCCCTCGCGTCGTCCTCCTCCCGAGCAGGGGCGGGCCCAGGATTTGGGACATGGGTATTCAAAATTTCAAATGACGAAAAGACTTTCCTGCTAAAAGTTGGCAGATTCCTAGGAACACATAAATACCAGCATCATTGATTCATAAAATCACTCCAAATTGTTTAACGAACAAATTTGTACTAAATGATCAACATATCAAAGTGGCAACATGTGAAATAAGCATCAGATTGATAAAAAAAGCTTACAAATTTCTCTTTATGTTTCGGATCTAAAATAAAAAACACTCGAGTTTCAGAGACGGAAAAGGACAAATGCATAGACCGGCAAAAGGGAGAGCTGGAAAGGAATTGATTGATGTGGCTGCAGCCCGACGCGCGCCGCCATGGTGCTGAACTGCTGATGTCCGGAGGGACTCGCCGCCGGGTGCAGCTGTGCAACTGTTCGCCACGCCCTTGTGACGGTATGCTGTTGACAGGTTCCCTCCCACCTCTCTGGCCTTAGGTTTTCTAATCTAAGAATTAATAATAGGTCGACAGAATGAGGGAAAACTCAACAACGCAAGGGAAAGAACCATGTCACTAATGAGCAGCAGGGGAATGGCCAATTGGGTTGTGCGAGAGACGAATCAGCCGGGCTACTTTTGATTTAAACTGAATGCTAGCCTGCATATTATTGTTTTCTATACAATACACATAAGATACACTATGTATACAAAGCTTTTTCCATCAAAATAATGGGTATTCAATTGAATACCCATGAATCAACGTAGGCCCACCCCTGCTCCCGAGGGCGACTCGGGGGCTCCCCGCCGCGGCCGCAGACCCGCCGCCTGTGGCCGCTGCCGCCCCTCCTCTTCTGTCGGCGGCGGCGGCCCTCCCTCCCTCCTCTCTTTCCTCGCCTCCACCTCTCTTCCCCTTCCCTCGCGAGCACACACCACCGGTCGTGCCTGGCGGCTCACCGCCACCTCCCTCACCCTCGGCCCCGGCCGGTGCCGGCCTCTTCTTCGGCGCCAGTGTGCTCCTTGGGCGGAGCCGCCTTCCCTCCCTCCCCTCCCCTTCCTCTCCCTGCGGGCAACCTGGATCTGGATCCAGTTTTGGATCCGGTGCCTACAGCGCCCTCCGCCGACGTCACCTCCTCTGCCGGCGGGCCCATGGGGTTGGGCTTGCCTGCTGGTGTCGGGCTCCCCCGTGGGCTCGTGCGGCCGGTCCCGGCTCCACTCCGACGCCGGCGGCGGGCGCACCTCCGGCGCCTCCCGTGGCAGCGCTAGGCTGTGGTTGGGGTGGCGCTCGGGGCCGGCGGCCGCCGCCCTCTCGTCGCGGTCTCCCTACGCGGCCCGCGGTGGAGCTCCCCTCTCCTGGCTCCACAGCGACGGTGGACTGGGGCGGCTGACGGTCTGCGTCGGCCGCGCGTCTCGCCCGCTCCCTTCTCCGTCCTGCACGGCGCCCCGGCGGGCACCCGAGTGGCTGCCCTCACCCTCCCGGCGCGCTTCTCCCCGACGGCCTCCTTTGCGGGCAGGGCCGGCCTCAGCCCCTTCTTGACGGCTTGGCCCCTTGCCTACCATGTGGCCGTGCCGGCGGCCTTCCCAGGGCTCCACCGCGTCGACCCCCTCCTACGCCTCCCTACCGACGGTCCCCCGACCGGCGGCGGTTGCCCACCCCCTCCACGACTTCGCTTCGTCGACACCGTCGCCGCCAACCTCTTCAACAGTGTCGCCGCCAGCATCCTCGTCGGCGCCCCCGTCGACCCCCGTCAGGCCCCTCAATGGTTCCCCGCAGGCCCCTTCCCCATCGTCGACCGCAGCCTCTCCTCCGTGCTGGCGGTCGTGGCCCCTTTCCCCCCTGTCGGCGGCCGCGTGTCCCCCTCCGCACCGGCGGCCGTGGCTCCCTCCCTCCTGTCGGCAGCAGCTGTCCCTCCCTCTTAACAGCGGCCGCGGCTCCTTCCTGCCGGCGTCCGCGTTCGCACATACGGTACTCCCGTCTGCAACGTTAGGCTTGGCGCTGTTGGGGCTCTTGCTGCGAGGGTCTTTGCTGACGCTGCTCTGGTTTCTGGTGGCCGCTGCTCTCCCTTCGCCTCCTCCCCGTCGGTCTTCGCTCCTGGGCTTGGTCGTTGGTCGGGACTGCTCCGGGCCGCAATCCCACCTCCTTGACGGTGCCTGCAGCTGCTCTTCCTTGTCGTCACCTTGGAGTCTCGCTGCGTTTTCCATCGCTTCGACTCTCATCTCGCTTGCGGTGGTCGGCGATATGGTTTGGGTCTTGGTGGTCATTAGCGAAAGCCTTGCCTAGCGTTTGCTAGTGCTGACAACGGTTGCGCTCCTTTGTAAATTCCTTGTTGGGGGTGTTGTTGCGGCCTCCAAGTCCCTTTGGTCTGCCGGGTGAAAACCCGGCCTACCCCTTCGTGGGTGGGCAGGCGATGGCGGCGTCGGCGTCGCTACCTTCTTGAGGTTATCATCTCGCAAGACCTCTTCTCTGCCTCCGCGACTTCCGAGATGTTGGCTAGTGGTGATGAGCGGGTCTCCTCGGTGTATCTTCCTTGCAGGCGCCTGTCGTCTTAGGTTGTTCCTCCTGTTGTAGTGGTGGTGTGCTGCTCTTCTTTCTTTGTTGTTGTCGTCTTTGTTCCTTGTCAGAGTTGTGTTTTCTGTTTTCCCACGTTCTAAAGGTTCTTCTAGAGTCGTGTTCTGTAAAATTCTCTTCTCTTAATGAAATACGAAAACTCTTGGAGATGATCTTCTTTCTCCCAAATAACATTTTAGAAAATCCAAAACTATCAGTTTTTACGAGGAAAATATAGAGAACAATTTGAGATGCTCTATTTTGGATCGTGGATCGCAACTTGCATATCGTAACAAACTTGAGATCGTTCATTCCGTAGGTGCTGGCCAAGCCGTATCGGCCTACCCCGGCACACGACTCCCCTCCCTGCTTTCTGGGAAGCTTCCTCAGACAGCGACGCACATCGACCTCGTCGTCCTCTCCTCGTGTCCTCCATGCGAAAATGCGAACCTGACCTGACGATCCCATCGCTGCTTCGATCTGGGAACCATTGCAACACCGGAAATACAAGTCAGTACGTGACGACGACGACGTGGCTGGACCCGGACCGAGCGTTGCCGCAGCGGAGTCAGTACAGCGTGAAGAGATGGGGGCTCGGGGTTCCGCTCCATCGATCGGCAGCACAGCTCATGCTGCAAAAATCTCTCGTGGGTCGAAGCTTCCTGGAAGCTCTCCTCTGATGGCATCGTCCCAACCAGCATGCTGTTTATCCTGATGATAGCGAGCCTAATCCCTGCATCATTACCCAAAGATCATAGCTCCTGCATCCTAATTAATGTCGCCATCAGCATGTAATCCAAGAATCCAATTCTCACGCAGCCGCCACGCAGGTCGTACTCGTGCGGTCGTGCCGTCCAAAGCTTCGGTTTTTATACGCACACACACCCATGTCAATTGTCAACACACCGTCGAATGCGTCCAGATCGATAAAAGCTGCTTCCTTTCCTTCCCTTCCCTCTCCAGCAGCCGTCGCCGTCGTCCTCGTCGTAGCCTGCAAAGCCACCAACCATAGCCGAGAACGAACAAGCAGCTCGCGCGTCACCACCACCAATCCACCATGGCGGCATCAGCGAGCCCCCGCGCCGGCAGCGGCAGCGGGAGCGGGAGCACGGAAGCGGAGGCGTACGAGGACCTGCTGCCGGTGATGGGGGAGCGGCTGGGCGCGGCGGGCCTGCTGTCGGAGCTTCGTGCGGGGTTCCGTCTCCTGGCGGACCCGGCGCGGGGCGCCATCACGGCCGAGAGCCTGCGTCGCGGCGCTGCGGCGGCGCTGGGGGTGGCCGGGATGTCGCCCGCCGAGGCCGACGCCATGGTGCGGGAGGGCGACCACGACGGGGACGGCGTGCTCAGCGAGGCCGAGTTCTGCGTCCTCATGGTGCGCCTTAGCCCCGGGATCATGGACGACGCTGAGGCCTGGCTTGAGGAGGCCATCGCCGACGAGCTCGCACGGGAACAAGAGCAACTGCAAGGGACGCAGCTCTCCGGCGCCGGGGGTAGAGGCGCGGCGGCTCCTACTCCGACGCCGGCTAGCCGCAGGTCGGTTTGATAGTCGTCATCGAGACCGGCCACTGCGCACGCACGTTTATTAGCCTGTGCCGTGATTGTTCCTTGTAATTACCGTGCTGATGACGATTATATCCTGCTGTACGTGTGACTGTTCTTCGATGTGATAAATAAGTAATTACCGTACTTACGTGTTGTGGAATAGAGCTCTTCACCCAGGTACATCATCTGTCAGGCTCCTGATCATCCATAGCACAAGGGTTAGACCCTGCAAAATCTAATCCATTTCAGTCAGTGTGTTCCCGACAAGCAAATAGTCATTTGAATACAATGCAGTGTCAGACCATCCTTTGAATAACCCGATCAGCGAAATTTAACACTGCAACATGTCTTGGCGAAGAATGGAATTCGACCCCAACACATGGTGTCACATTCCGGTGTTAATTTCACAAAATTCAGTAATACCAAAAGCCTATATATTGAATCATTGAACTCAAAATGTTCAGTTATGCGGAGATGCTGCGCCTAATGGGCAACCAGTCATGGAGGTTTTCGTTTAATTTGGCCAGCCTCTTGATGAAGCAATCCCAATAGGCAACTGTTGTCGTCCTTGGATGCAGAGTCGGGGCAGAACATGGTGACAACGAGTCCCCCACGAGTTGGATCGCGTCCGACGCCGCCGGCGTCGTGGAAGAGAACCGCCCAAACCAGACCTCCGACGCAGGCATGCCACAACGTAAATCGCCAACTCGTGGCGCACGTCGGCGTGCTGTCCATGGGATGGGCGCCGTATCCCTGGGAGGCGTCAGCTCCGTGGCGCTCTCTGGCGCATGCAGACGGGTGCGTGCGCGTTGCGACGAGCAGGTATGCAGCAGGAGGAGGAAAGGCCGCTGCCTGCCGGAGTCCGGAGCAGAGCACGACGACGTCCTTGCCTTGCAATGCCCGGCGCGAGGACGAACCGTACGGGGAGACTTGTCGTCGTTGCCTGCTGGTTAATCAGGGCGATCTAGACCGCACGAGGCAGATCCAACGAACAGGAGATGCCGTGTCCATGGCGTCGCTGTTAGAACGCGGCCAAGTGCCGGGCATGCATGATGCCCGCTGTGGGCACCGCGCCACGGGCAGGCCGTGTTCTACTGCCTGGATGCAGCAACGAGAAGGGGGACATGCGACGGCCGACGGGGTCAACCGGATCCGGATCCCCTACTTGTACACGGTTGTACCGGGAGGAGGGCGCGTGGCGCCGTCGCCGTGTCCGCGTGATCGTGAACAAGTGGAGCCTGGAGGCCCTGGCCGACGTCATGCGCACCGCCGTCACCATGGGCGTCGAGGAGAGGTATGCAGGCGCGGCACCGGGATCCTCCGCACCCGCGTCAACTACTTGTGAACCGCGCCCGCTCGTGCCGAAGTCTTCCACGCCGCCGAGACCCCAAGGCGTCCCCGATGGCTCCTGTAATCCTGTTTCGGTGGCCTCGGACGCCGAGGTCTCCGTGCTCCCGCACGTCGCCGCCGCGGTGCGAGGGGTTCGCCTGAGATGAAGCAACGCGTAGCGCATCGAGCTGGGGTCCCCTGCGGAAGCTTGTCGTTGACAAGTGCCCAGGGCGATCGATCTCGGCCGCAGGAGGTGAAACCAACTAACGCCAAGGATGGGCCAGGGGTGGACGGTATTTCATTTACCGTCCACCCCGGACGGTAACCGCAGGCGTCCGGGACCGCCACTCGCCGTTCTGGACGGTAACCCCGGTGACTGGACCCTCGCGTTCCCGAACTTTCCCCGGCGGTACGACGTGGCAGGGCCGTCTTCGAGGTCCGATGAGTCCCGCCGAACGCCGCTGCCAGCTTATCGGGGCCATGCCGCGCTGCGTGGAGCCACGGCGCTACCGGAGGCGACGCGCGGGTGCGTGAGTGACGTAGGGCTCCTGAGCTCCGCAACGGGGATGGAGCTTGGAAGTACGGGTGGGAGGCGCTCGCCGGAGTGACGGTCGCGGCCGGTGGGGGGCAGGGCGGCGCACGCGGCTGGGTTCCGATCGACTGATCGAGTGCCTGGGCATGACAGATAGGCGGAGGCGATCGAAGACGCTGGTGGACGCTGCGTTAATGCCGGCTCGGGCAGTTGGGCTCGCTTGATGATCGGCGGCGAGCATCGTGTCCTGCTTCTGACAGCTTGCGGGCGGGGCAAGGGCCAAAGGCCGCCGGAGCAGAGCACGACGTCCGTCCCTAGCTAGCTTGACCCAACGACCGCGGGAGGCCCACGGGGTGGACGGTATTTCATTTACCGTCCACCTCGGGACGGGAAACCTTATACCCCGAGTCCGGCGTTCCTTGCCGTCGCGCAGCTCATGGCGTCCGTTCTGCATCCCGGGTCATGCCGCTCGGTGTGGCGCGCCACTGGAGCGGCGGGTGCAGCGCGCGGGGCACTCCATCTCCGCGGCGGGCCGTATCGGCGGACGGCGGAGGAGGACAGGCGGCAGAAGCAGCTCGTGCTCCAGGCGTGCACGGCGAGCATGAGGCTGCGCGCTGGACGGCGACGAGGACCACCTGGATGTCGTGCCCGCTCAAGTGTTCCACGCCGCCGGCGCCCAAGTCGTCCCCGATGGCTCCCGGTTCGGCAGCCTCGAACGCCGAGCTCTCCTTGCTCCCGCATCATGCCGCCGAGAGCTACCACGAGCTGCCACCGTTGCGGACCCGAACCACTGCTTCCTGGGCGGCGCCGACATTCACTGGGCATAACCATCGTGCAGGAGAGGGGAGGTGCGGCATGCCGGCGGCCAGCGCGCGAGGAGCCGAGGACTGTGGAAACTTGTGCTGACTGGTGCCTACAACGACTATTCTGGCTGATTGATCTTGGCCGCAGGAGGTGGAACCGACGACCAGGATGGTCCAAGGCGTGGACGGTATTTCATTTACCGTCCACCCCCACCCCAAGTCCGGCGTTCCTCATCGCACGCAAGCTCGCGGCGTCGCTCGGGAGCGCCACTTCACGTTCTACACGTTCCGGCACTCGGCCGGTGGTGGCTTCGGGAGTGGCCGGGGAGTCTATCGGGGCCATATGAGGCTAAATGTGTGCGTGACGGGAACGCTCGATCTCAACGACGACGGCAACGGAGCTGTGCAACTGTGGATGAGTGGGCGACGCTCTTCGACGAGGCAGCCGAAGGGATGGATTCGTTGCGGTCGTCCGGTGCAAGGTGTCGCCGCCGGAGGGTGCGCCAAGGAGTGCGTGCCGGAGATGATGGAGGCCTCATCTCATCTCCATGGCGTTCTCTTGCGCATGCAGACGGCTGCATCACGCACGGGCAAGTAGGCGTGCGCATGGCGACGAGCAGGTCGGCAGGAGAAGGCGGAAAGGCTGCCGCCCGTCGGAGCCCAGAGCAGAGCACGACGACGACGCAGTTGCCTTGCAATGCCCGACGCCGCGCCTCGACGGTGCACAAAACTACTAGTACCACCGTTAGAAAAAAAAACTCATATGAATAAAAAATAATTTATATAGAAGGATCAAACAATTGAGATTAATTCTATACTACTGGGTTTTTTATATAAATAGTATGCATATGTAGTATGGCTATATGAGATTTTTTATAAATTTACAAAAATATACATGTATTCTCAAATTTTTACAAAATTATACCATCGTCGCCGTTTCAAATGGCGGTTGGCCCCTGCTGCCATTTGAAACGGCGGTCGGAGGCTGTGCCCCCACGCGGCACTGTTGCGATACTGTAGCACTCCCAACCGCTGTTTTAAACGGAAGGACAGTACGTTTTCAAAAAAATCAAAACTTTTTTGTTTAAACTCGATGAAGATAAATTTTATATGAAAATTATAACTTTCGACGAGATCTACAACTTTATATATACTCGGATGGGTAGTATAGGGTATGATTAGAATATATATATATAATTATATATATTATTTATTATCTATAAAGATCGAAAACAATTGATGTTTCTCACCCAATTCGGAGCCGTCGTACCTCTCACGCCGGACCCACCGGTCATATAATTGGGGAGTGGGTAGGGCGGAAGACCCATAGAAACCGCAATTTGGGGTGTGGGAAAAATTCCAAATAATATATTTGGGGTTATTATCATTTTACCCAGACAAAAAACCGGTTAGACTACACTCAACACTGTTGGCGGTCAAATATGACACCCCTAAGGAACTTGTTACACTTTGGTTTCGGCTATGATTTAGAACTAACCCGCCACTAGTATATTAATGATGTAACAAGTTCGACACAAGCATGTGTTTTTGAAGTTGTATGTTTATGCAGGAAATCACGAGCTTAATGGATAAGTTCGCATCAAGTTCGGAAGGTGTTAAGCAAGAGGATCAAGGAGTTCCGTTCGTGTGCGACTACAAGATGAACTTACTTCCAAAGGTGGCCAGGACCAAGATACAACCGCAAGATATTCCCGAGGACCAAGACAAAAGACCGGAGTTCATGCGACAAGACCTTCTATCTTGATCACGGGGATAACGACGTCCAAAGCCCACATGCGAAGGAGCAGAAGGTTCAAGGGCCGAGAGAAGCCTGCACGAGCAAGACAGAGTTGAGCCGGGCCGACCGGCCTAGGGTGTTTTTGTGGCGGTTCGGCCCCCCTTTCTTGAGTGCGATGTTGATCGAACCCTAAGTCTATGCCTCCACCGCCATTCGCCAGAAAGACTGATAAAAGCCCCCGAGGTCGACAACGTGAAGGCATTCAACTTTCAGAGATTCAACCAAGGGAGAGATCCACATAGAGGAGAGAGGAGGACGCCCAGAAGCCCTAGCAAGGTCCCTCCGGCACCGCCACAAGATCAAGAGCAAGGAGGAGATTGGATCTTCAAGGGAGAAAGCAAGATGAAAAGCATATTCCTCGTCGATCTTCATCTACTTCTGAGGATTCTACACCATGTCCCGCGCTACAATGTGTGGCATTATGGGGTAAAGTCCTTGTTTGTCCTTGGGGTTGAAGGCAGAGCTTGAGTTATAATCACTGAATCTATAATTTGGATCTTTTGCTACATATTCATGTTGATGGTGCTTTAATCTTAATGGCCGGCTGGCTTGCTTAGGGGATGCATCGCTCGTAGCTTCATGTATTGTGTTCCTTTTGTTCTTTATTTGTTTACCGTCGTGTAATGATAGTACGCGGGAGAGAAAGTATATTGAACTAGGTTCACGCCCTTAGTCTTGTATCCCTAGTTTATATCAACTTCTTATGCACCTATCGTTCGATCACTGATTACCCTTGTGTAGTGACTAGTATGCGAGAGGGAAAGGATTGATCTCGGTGCACCTTTACCTTCGATAGTTTAGATCGGTTGTTCTTGCTCGGTGGTAACATCTCTAAGTGAACCTAGATCTCTTGGACAAGCATTCTTAATATCTTGTGCTCTCCATACAATTGCTCTCTACGTTTATTTCTTTAACTTAGTTTAGACTAGTTCTTTACTCATACACACTTCACTCGATAAAGAGTTTTGAATCAACGAGATTAGTGCTTAGTTGAGCGTAGCAATCCACTTCTTCCACATATTGATAAACCTTGGGGATACTCTAAGGGAAAAGCTACAACCGACCTGTGCGCTTGCGGTTCGTAAATTGGCGCATTATCTACCGTCAACAAGCACGGGACAGGATATCCCCCACTATCCTTTTAGTGTCGCCGGATCGAGTAAAATCTCTCGCAGTAGGGGACGGGAAACGAGACGGAATAATCTTGTTGTCCCAAGTTTCCTCTAGATCAAGAGGAATCGTGGCGCACACGAAAAGGCTGACGTGGTGCGGGTCCATGCGTCGGCGGTTCGTCCGCGCCGGGAGCTAGAAGGGAGTCCATACTACCGTTGTGAAGTATTATGTATCGTAAAAGACATCCAAAGTAGACGGCTTGAGGACGAATCGTACGTGGCCGCACAGTGGCGGAGCCAAGATCAAAATTTACCTATAGCGAAATTACTACTACTAATTATAGATATAGTCATAAAATATACATAAATGTATTAGAGATCATCATATGAATTACAATTATATTAAAATTTCGAACATTGATAAGTGAATAGTTGGATGAACATACTATAGAAGCAGCAAGTACACCTAGATGTTCGATGAAGATTCATTCTAAACAAAAAGTCGAAGGTGAAAGGACAACAATATCTAGTGGCAGGCGGCAGCGAGAAAGGTTGGATGCGATATCCTTCCATGATGCAGGCATGATGTAATAAGGTTAATTGGATTTTATTTGTCTGAGATTATTAGTGCTAAGTATACTGCTAATTGGTGATTAGATATTATGACAGCATGCAGGTGTGACGGTCGCCCTAGCTTGCCATAGTGGTGGCTCCGCCACTGTGGGCACACGAGGTTGATCCGATGACCACGAGGCTGATCCAACAATATCGTCCACCCCCAGGAATGGGACGTCACCGCCAAGATCATCGAAGGGAACCCCAGTGGCACTTCCATAGCTACAACAACGGGAAATTTGGATCCATTCCATTAAAAGATCTCAAAGGTAGATATATACTATTGCAAGTCAATGACATGTGGGGTTCACATGAGTCAATGACATGTGGGGTCAATGGTATATATCTAACTTTTAGATCTTTCAATGGTATTGATCCAATTATTCCCTACAACAAGCGCAGGTACGCGTCCACGGCACTTCCGAGCTCAAATTCTTGGATCCCTGACACAATATGCGCTCAGCAGCGACGACACTATCAACGGATGGCGTTCCCACTGAGCATGCACAACGACCTTGAGGCCGCGCTGGACGGCGGCATCAAACACGGATCGGCAGAACATTGACGGCTTCTTGACCGTCCAACTCGCGCCCAATGGTTCCCACTTGGGTGGGCTCGACGAACACCTCTGTGCCTAGTGGTGCACCGCTTCCTTCGCTCCTTCGCCACGCTCTTCGTGCTCCCGCACCTTGCCGCCTCGCACGGATTGCCCTGATGAGTTCAACCTTGTGGTGGCCTTTCGTGCGTATGTAGCTCAAGGAGGTGGTCGTCCCCACCCGGGAGCTAGCGCAAGTTGAAATTCATGTTCTACATGCTCGGCGCCTCAGCGCAGCGTGCGGCGCGCCCATGGCGCCACTGGTGAGTGTGTTCCCTAATTGCGGCCAAGTGTCGAGCATGATGCCTGCTGTGGAGCTGGTTCAAGTAATGGCCACTGGTCGAGCCAGAGAAGCAAGGTGGTGAGGCTTCAAGGTGCTTGGGACCGAGGAAGGGGCTGCCGGCCAGAAGCTAAGAAAGCTAATACTTCCTCCGCTCCTAGTTGTAGGTCGTTTTGATTTTTCTAGATGCATAGTTTTTTCTATGCATTTAGATATAATTGTAGGTCGTTTTGGTTTTTCTAGGTGCATAATTTTTGTTATGCATTTAGATATAGTGTATGTCTAGATGCATATAATAATATCTGTGAACCTAGAAAAGCCAAAACAACCCGCAGTTTGGAACGAAGGAAGTAATATTTAATTTCTCAAAAAGTGCATTACTGTTAATAAGGCTAGTACCTGGTAGTTGTTGTTGCAATTATAATAGGTTCTGCATCTACCCTTGGCTATCTCAATTTCAGAATTTTGCATCATTCTTGTGTCCAGATTTTGTATCTGAAAGAGACGATATCACAATAAAGGATATCATAATCGAACAACTCCCGAAGGACCGATCCAAATTATCAAGCTCATCAACAGGCACAAGTGAGAGTAGCCAACAGATATGACGATTATCAGCTAATGGATCGCTCAGGTCTTGTGACAGAATTTAGTCAGCCCCTCAAAACCATGCAATAGTCAATGGAATCAGTAAGGGACACACGTCACCCACACTGGTATAGGGTCTGCAGGGTCAGATGAAGTTGAACGTGAAGACGTGTCTATTGGCAGCCTGCTACACGACTGCTCGGTAGCAGGAACCGAGTATTCTGTTGGCGGTGCTTCAGAGGTGGCAGCAGGTTGTGCTTCGGAGGTGGCAGCAGACATATATGTTGTATCTGTGGCTTTCTACTTTCGACATCTCTCTTCCTTATCATTATTCTTGTAACTTATGCTTCACACACTAGATGACATCCAATATTCCTTCTCATAACAAATATGGAGTCCTATTATAGGCAGAAGGCCCTAGCAAGTATAGCCAGACTATTCCCCACAAATAAAGAGCACTCAGGAAACTCCAAACCCAAACATTGTGAGTTTGCTCTAAAACCTCAAGGTACAATACTTGCATAGCTTCTGCATGTGCCCTTGGCTATCTTAATCAAATCCTCCATTAGCTGATTGACATTGCAAGTATCTAGAAATGGCATCCCAACACATATGTTCCCATGATAGTGATGCAAACTCATGTTCGTCGTACTTTGACCAGAGGAGGAGAATATTTTTTTTTGAGTAGAGAGGAGGAGAATATTCAGCACGGTAGCCAGGTGACTGGACGAGGAAGAGCATCTTTCACACAACCCCTCAAAAAGTCAGGTGACTGGAGAAGGGTCTTCAGCGAAGACCCTCAAAAGGGGTAGAGAGATATAAGATTCTAGCATTGTGTACACTAGGACGAAACACCCGCTTTAATATGTGTATACAAGGACGCAACATTGCTTCGCTGCGTGCGGGCAGGCACTCACACAAACTAGCTGGATCTTTGACCATGGAGACCTGTGCTCATTCTTTTAGGCTGTTTTTGACATTAGGTAGTAGAACAACTCGTGAAGGTGCACTTCTTGGATGTTTTGTCGGATGCGTACGCCAGCACCTAAGTTATAATGTTCATGTCTAATTTTAAATAGAACAGCTTCACCACAAGAAACAAATGCATTTGGAAGTCAATGCTTTATCTTTAGTATTATCCAAATTAATCAAAGTAATTTAACAATTTTGTAGACATAATCTCAAGGAAACCATATGTAATAGAATGTTGCTTCAATGCACTCAACTTTGTATTTGGAAGAACTATAACAAATTTTGTTATGATACATTTCATTGGAACAATAGAATTAGAGAAGTTGAGCAATGCTGGCCTTATGCCAACCATTATGTTTAGATAGAAGAACATGTTGATCAAATACCTTACTGCATTAGTAAAAGTGCACTTAGGCCTCTAAGTGGATTTTGGTGAGTTGTAGGATAAAGCGATTAAAGGACCAACTTGTTTGCTTAAGATTGTGAGCAGAATTTAATTGTAATATTCATGATGTAATAGTGTTTCATATTAATGGATGAATAATATATGGCTCACATCAAAGATAGCAAGCAAGTGTTGATCCCGTGATGCAAATTGATCAATGTCAAGCTAAAGTAAAGATAATATTGGTGATATATTTCAAGAATGATTACAAGTCTCCAAACATTATGATAGTTTGGTTGCAAATGAAAGGGATCATATAAAATAAAAAAATGGTAGTTTCTACTAGAGGACTTTGCAAGGCTTGGTGTGGATATTTTAAAAGGACATGAGGATATTTCCAAGACGAGGATCCTATAGTTGGAAGCTTGCAAATCATGGATATTCTTTGTCAACCAAGAACAAGCATGTGAAGTGATTTTCAAATGGAAATTAAATGTTGATGAAGCAAAGGTAAACTCAATGTGGCAAGGATAAGTGACAAAGAAATCAACCGAGATGACTAGAGTGAGGTACTAAGCAAAGCTATGGTCAAGCGTGGCTACCATGGGCGGTTTGCTAGGGTGAAGTGGCTAGTATCTGTAGGGTTTTGAAGCATCATATCCAAGCCTCACCGAGAGAAGTAATGTAATGCATCGATTTGTTGTGATTGATAAAAAGGATCCAAGTGTTCACTACCATGCTATATGGAAGGATCTTAAGTTACTAGCTCAAGTATAGATGTACTCAAGATGTTAGCAATGTTGTCACTCGTCGTTGAAGTGGCATCGATGTGATCTTGGAGGTACTCAAGGCCAACAACTCTGGCATTGTTTACTTTACAGAAAAGTTATATACACGGCCGGATGCATCAACAATGTAGTCGTCTCCGGCTAAGCATGTCTGTTCAATTGGGTGTGAATGACTAGCGGAAGATAGTGAATGAATAGTGGAATTTGTGAGGTGTTTAGTTGGGTGAAAAAGTGGTGGGGATGTGATTGAAGAATAGTGAAAAAGTAGTGGGGATCGGATGTGAGGTGTTTGGATGGGTGAAAAGAGGGTGTATGAATAGTGTTGAAATAGTGTTTTTTGTGAGAGAAGATGTGATGGATGTGATGAGTGTATAGTGAAAATTGGATGGAAGTGTTTAGATTGGGGAAAAGTGGTGGTGATGTGATAGGTGAATTGGAACGTGTTTAGATGGGTGAAAAGTGGTGGAATGAATAGTAAATGAATAGTGAATTGGAATGAAATGTTGCAAAAGAGAACATGCCCTAAGTTACCAGGATGTTCAGCTGTGGGGATCGCCCTATAGGGGCACCCCGAATGCCAATAGTATCATTCCCTGGATCGGCTAATGATACCGGCACTTCTCACAAGAAGTATCAATACCATATATCGAAAGTTAAACAATGTATTTAAAGAGGTTGAGAGAAAGAGAAGCATACTACCAGAGGTGAAGACTCTTCCTCAACTATGCAATAGAGTTCTATGTAGTAGACCCACACCGTAGGCAGCTTAGCCCGGGAGCAGATCGTATAGATCCAACCCTACGACGCAGCTCGTCCTCTCTCTCTCTCTCTCTCTCTTGAATGGAAGGGAAAGGGAAGCAAGAGTGAGCACCTAAAATAGGTACTCTGCAAATCCCGCAGCGGAAAATGGAATAGACAAAACGTAAGGAAATGACCCTCGACGGGTCCAAGCATGTAGTGGAAAGCACAGAATGTAAGGGCGTAAAGTAAGAAATATGTAATGCAGTATAATAAGTTGGTTTGGTCCTAGAAGGGCATCTACCTCCCTACCAGTCCCCAAGTTTTAAGAGCGTCAGGGTCCATCAGAGATCACCTGAGCCGACTTTCACCTCAATCTCTAGACACGACTCAGATCACTCCTGAGTCCATCTCATCTACTCTAGTAAGAGTAAAGGTTCTACTAATCAGTGTGAGCTTTAACTGAATGAGCTCATAATCATGAGCCATGACTATTTGAATAGTTTTCCTCTAATTAGAGACGTACACTTTACTCACACGGTCGGGAAGCCCATACCTCAATCTCAGGCGGTACTGACCTACGAAACCCATACCCACCATCGTCTATTCCTAGGTAACTTTCATTACCTCCTCCTAGGAAACATTCCCTAGCTCCAACCACGTCTACACTAGGGCCTAAGTAGGGGTTATTACACACGCATGGGTCTCTCTCGGGAAACGATGCATCAATAAAAATGTGACATACAATGCCACCGCGGCACTGCGCCACCGTCGACGCCATCTCATAATGACCCATACCGCCCGGACCTGGGACTCCACGAAGGTCCTGCTCCAGCATATCCATTGTCCACTGTGGCCCCTTAGGTTGGTTTACTAGGATCAGTGGTGGGGTGTGGATCAAGTCCTCACATAAGCAGGTACTCCCGACAGGTTGTACCTTTTTGGCCCGTGCGGTTGCACTTAACACCAGAAAGACATTCCCATGACCCAGTCCTTATACAACCTGAGGAAGCTCTTTGGCTAGGATCCCCTTGCAGGGCTACCCTCTTCTCACAGTCCATCCTTAATGGGTTTCTAGACCCACTGTAGTCATATTATGCAATATAGATAAATTCTCTAGACTCTCTTCCTTAGAGTGTAGCTAGTACTGGATATAAATAAACGAGCATATGTAGAATTTGTTGTATATAAGGTGGAAAGCACGAAAGTAAGGTGAGAAAATATCTGCATGGTAGAAAATATAAATCAAGGTAATATTGTGGGACTTGCCTCTTTCCTAAGCGGGGAGAACTAAAGAGTGTCTTGAGCTTCTTCTTGACGATCCTGGTCGTCTCTTGGTCGCCGCTTGATCTTCCGACGTTAACACTCATTCTAGAGTAACGTAGTTATACGTATAAATATAAATCAATCAAGCAATCATGGAAATTTATCAAGCAATAGTTAGAGAGGCGTGGTTTGACATGCTAAATGGAGTGCTGTGACATGATGGGACCATGTGCATTATTTTCGTGTAATCTTGGTTTGACATTTTGGTGCTAAAGCCTCTCATTCTCAGCTCATCAATCTGGTTTGACCTGTCACAGCAGTAGTACGTGTGGAATAGCAGCAGTTCGTCACATTCTTCACATCAAAGTGTAGCATTTGTCAATTAAAACTAGTCTTCTCGACAGGGCACGCAGAGGGAAAAAATCGTTGTGTAAGGGGGAAATCTAATCTGCATCACTGTATCTTTATGCATTCATTCAGACAGCGAAGAGAAACACCGGCTACAAGTGCAAGAGTCCTTCAGGAGCCCGTCCGTCAGTCAGTCAGAACACTCAATGAGCTGAGGCCGTCAGCAATGGGGAAGAGGAGGATTATGTACCCTTTGGAGCTTCCTGCACTTGTTCCAGTCCATGAGCTTCTAGCCCTTGCTCTTTCTGCTTGGCATTATGAAGAGCAGTCCAGCCATCATGATCTGAATTGCAAGCAGATTTGTGAGAGTGATATCTTTTTTTATTTAGATCTTGAGAGATTGATATCTTTGCGTAGTTACGGTGACTGTTCCGTCTCCAAGACTCCAACGTTGTTGTGGAACAGAGCTCCCCACCCAGGCACATCATCTGTCAGGCTCCTGATCATCCACAGAACAAGGGTTAGACCCTGCAAAATCTATCCGTTCCAGGCCCTGTTTAGTTCATTTCTTCTTTTTGTGCACGCGGTCCAATGCAAAAATTTTCACGCATTTTCACCCATTTCAGGGCCTCAGTGTGTTCCTGACAAGCAAGTAGTCATTTGGATACAACAGTACATTGTCAGATCATCCTCTGAAAGTGATCAAAGAAATTTAGTACTGCAACATGTGTTGGCAAAAGATCATCTTTTCTGCAAACATCGTGCGGTGGCTCTTGGTGTCCAATTCCAGCGTTGAACTCAAAACGTTCAGTTGTGCAAAGATGCTGCACCAAACAAGCTAGAGTTGGGCGGCTGTCCTTGACTGCAGAGTCGGGCAGCGTGCACATGGCGACGACTAGCCCCCGCGAGTTGGGCGGCATCCAACGTCGCCGGCATCGTGGAAGAGAACCACCTGTTGCAATGTTTCCGCACTCGGCACCTCCAACCGCCAACTCATGGCAGCGCACGTCGGCTCGGCGTTCTGTCCATGAGATGGGTGCCGTATCGGCGGGGGAGGACAGGCGCCGCCGGACGGGCGGCAGCGGCAGAAGCAGCTCGTGCTCCAGGCGGCGCGGCGGGCATGAGGCTGCGCGCTGGACGGCGACAAGGAGGATCCTCCGCACGCGCATCAACTGCCTCTGAACAACCGCGCCTGCTCGTGCCCGCCCGCCGAAGTGCTCCAGGGCCGCCGGCGCCACGTCGTCCCCGATGGCTCCCGCTTCGGCGGCCTCGGACGCCGAGCTCTCCTTGCTCCCGGACCACGCCGCCGAGGGCTACCACGAGCTGCGGACGGTGCGGGGCCCGAACCTCTGCTTCCTGGGCGGCGCCGGCGGTCACTGGGCATGACCATCGTGCAGCAGAGGCGAGCTGCGGCATCCCGGCGGCCAGCGCGCGAGGAGCCGAAGGACGGTGGTGCCTACAACTACTATTCTGGCTGATCGATCTTGGCCGCAGGAGGCAGAACCAACGACCAGGATGGGCCAAGGGGTGGACGGTATTTCATTTACCGTCCACCCCCAGTCCGGCATTCCTCCCCCCGCGAAGCTTGCGGCGTCGCCCGGGAGCGCCGCTTGACGTTCCACACGTTCCGGCACTAGGCCGGCAGGTACGTCGTTCTGGTGGCGTCTACGGGAAGCGGACGGGGAGTCCCTGCCGGCTTAACGGGGCCACATGGCGCCAGGCGTGGCGCGCCACCGGCGCCATGCGTGTGCGTGACAGGGACGCTCGACCTCTGCGACGACGGCAACGGAGCTTGGCTGTATGGGTGGGCGGCGCTCTTCGACGAGGCTGCCGGAGTGACGGACGCGCCGCGGTCGCCCTGTGCAGGGTGCCGCCGAGGAGTGCTTGCCGGAGAGCGGAGATGATGGAGGCGGTCACAGTAACATTCAGATTCTCCGTCGATGATGGTAGCCGGATCGGACTCGCAGGACGATCGGCGGCAACGATGCACGGCAAGGACAGACAGCTGAGGGAGCTGGCCAGTGGCCATTGCTGCTCATCTGCTCATGCGCGTGGCTCGCGGCAGCTCGGTTCGGCGTCAGCTCCGTGGCGCTCTCTTGCGCATGCAGACGGGCTGCACGGCCACGCGCATGGCGACGGGCAGAACTGCACGAGGCAGCGGAAAGGCCGCCGCCCGCGGCCCGGCCTGCTGGAGTCCGGAGCAGAGCACGGCGTCGTTGCCTTGCAATACCCGGCGGCCGGCGCATCGCATCAACGAGGCGGACGGCGTGAGGACGGGCACCTCAAGTTTACGGGCGCCCGTAAACTTGCTTCCGTCCGGTCGATCAGAGATTATACAGGGAATAACTACATTTTCGACTTCTATTTTCCTTTCTAGGTTCGGACTCAAGTTTGCAGGCGCACAGACAGCGGGAGGGTTCCCACCGGCACGTGCGTGGGCCCTCCTGGCAAAGAAAACGGAGAAAATGTCAAAAAATCAAGGAAAATGTTTCAATAAAAAATGAAACAAAACATTTATAAAAAGATCTAGAATAACATTTTGGACAAAGTTTCCTGAAAAAAGGTTTTGAAAAAAAAATGCGCAAAAAAATTTAATAACAAAACTTTGTGGAAAAAGATTTTGATGAAATTTTCTTGGAAAAAACTTAAGAACAAAACTTTGTGGAAAAATATTTTTCAACAAAATTTAGAACGAAAATAAAATTCAGAAAAATCCTAAAAAAGAAGAACAAAACTTTGTGGAAAAAGATTTTGATGAAATTTTCGTGGAAAAAACTTAAGAACAAAACTTTGTGGAAAAAGGTTTTTCAAAAAATTTCAGAACGAAAATAAAAATTCAGAAAAATCCTAAAAAAGAAGAGCAAAAAGTTTTGAAGAAAAGTGTGGAAAATCAAAAAAAAAAGGGGGAAAAACCCCCACCTGAGCTCCCGTCACTACCCCGGCCGAGTTCGCCGCTGCGGCCGGGGAGCTCGCTCGGGGGAGCGCACCGCCGTCGTCGCCCCTCTCAGCTGCGTCCCGCCCGGATCTCCTCGAGGGGGTGCGCGCTACTTCTCCCCGGGTAGCTTGCCGCCGAGAGCGCGCCGCTGCTCTCCCCGGTGAGCGCGCCGCAACTCCCCCTGGGAGCTCGCCGCCGGGACGCGCCCACCTCGCCGCATCTCGTGGCTCCGCCATGCCTGCTACTGCTGGATCGAGATAGAGTAGAAGAAAGAGAAAAGGAAAGAGAGGAGTAGACCGGTAGAGAGTTATCGTGTGGGGCTCAGCGGGGCCCACCCATGTGTGTTGTAGTGTGCAAGTGAGAGGGAGGCAAGCTGGCCGCAGCGACCGTAACGCATGGGCGAGTGCTATCTCAACATTGCGCGCGAGGACGTACCCGTGGAGACTTGTCTCGCCGCCTGCTGCAACTAATCAGGCCGATCTAGACCGCACGAGGCGGATCCGACGAACAGGAGATGCCAAGGGGGTGGACGGTATCTCATTTACCGTCCACCCCAGGCCCCAGGACTGGGACGTTGCCGGCTTGCCGCCGGGATCGTCCAAGGGCACCTCCATAGCTGCTACAAGCGCAGGTACACGTCCACCACGGCACTACCGAGCGCGAATTCCTAGAGCCCTTGCACAATACGCGCTCAGCGGCGGTGGCGAGCAGGCGGCATGCCGCAGGGGGGGCAGGTAGGGGCGGGCGGAGGCTGGAGCAGTTGCCAGCGCGAGGAAGAGGCATCGGCGGTCGGCGTGCCGCGCGGCCAAGAGACAGGGGCGGCACAGCGCAGAGGGAACGGCGTGTGGAGGCCGGCGCGGGCGAGAGGCAGCAGCAACCAGCGGCCGGCACGGAGAAGAGAGCAGAGAAGGAAGAGGAGATGATCCTGCACCTCGCCTCGGCCTCCACCACGCTTTCCGCCACCGCGTTCCACGCGCGGCATCCTCGGCCATAACCCACACTGATGCAGCGACTGACGAGCTTGGCGTGACTGGTTGCCCGGAGCAACCAAGCCTGGCTTGCACCGGTCAGCCAGGCTCCCCACAGCCTGGTTATGTACATGCAACATGGTATTGTTTGGATGCCTGTTTGTTCGTCTAGAGCCAGAACGCTCAGGGATGATGTTTGGTTGCCCGGATGTACTCCAACATTCAAAAGTGACATGCAAGCTAGTTTGTTTGGTTAGATGTATGCATGCTAGGTTTGGTCACCTCCTGCATCTAGTGGTAAGGATACCACTATCCAGTTCATGAGGCTCAAGTTACATACAATTGGAACTAACAATTACAATATCTTCCAAACTAAAAGAAATGATTATGATTTGAACAATTATTATGAAATGTTCAACAGGCAAGCACAAATGTTGAAGCCCTGGTAGCAAGCACCATTGAAGCCATCAACCTACATGGCCAGCCTCCCAGCTATAGAACACTCCAGTTTGGCGCCCAACATGAACAGCATACCATCTCATGGCTGCTTAAAAATTAATCAATATTGCAAAGAAAAACATCATAGGCAAAAGACATGTGCTCAGAAAGGAAAACAATTAACCCACATCATTGGTTAAGAGACATGTGCTCAGTCAAGAAAAACATCAGAGGCAAAAGACATGTGCTCAGATTGGAGGACAAGTAACCCACAAGTAAAGAAAAAACTCATAGGCAAAAGACATGTGCTCAGAAAGATAAATAACCCACATCATTAACTAGGAGACATGTGATTAGTAGAGAAAATCATGATGCAACCTAGACACAGTAACACATCATAGGCCAACAACCACATGCTCAGATAGGTTGAGAATAACATGTCCAGATCAATGGCAATGGACACATTGTCAGATTGCCAAGACAAATATAACATCAGGGTGAGTGGCATATCTAAGTCACTAACTATACTCTAGAGTTTGCCATAGTTAGTAGAGAAGATAAGTGAATTGTCCAAAAGAATGCAGGATCATGTCAACTGCACATGTAGAGAAGTATACCCACTGCACAAAAGACCACCAAAGCAGGAAGGTATGCACAAAAGAAGCCACCACCACACCAGATATGACCCATGAGACTGCACAAAAGAGGGGTCATCCACATGCATAGGCCCTCACATGTAGTAGTGCTTGGCCAAGAAAGTCCTCAGCCACAGAACACAGTGAGATTCATTCATCTTCACAAAAGCAGACCCTTGGGCCTTGTTGTCAAGCAGGTGGCCATATGCAACCATCAAAGCATCCTCACTGAACCCAGGCATGAACATGATGGCACCATACAACTCAGGGTGGGAATCTTCAACCTTGGTAGAACGAATAGCATCTGCCACATTATTAACTGCATCATTCATGCTAGTGAAAACAAGCACGTCCTCCTCTGATAGCATAGACCTCTTTCTCTTCCCTCCAGCACCAGCTTCTAACTTGGTTCCCTCAGGCAGATCAGTTTTGCCACTCTCGAGTTCCTCCTTGAATAACTCTTTCTTGAATAAGTCCTCAGCAGAGTCAGAAGGAGTACCAAGAGGCTCATTTGACCCCATAGCATACTTGCCTGTTGTCTGACCATTACTGAAGATGGTCATCATCTCCTTGTAGTGCACAATTGGCTTGTTCAAGTACTCAGCATCCTTGGGGTGTGCCTGCCATTACACCAACTAGATGTTAGAAACCATAATTCATGGAAATATCATATGCATTAGTATCAACAAAACAAGTAATCATTGAACTGGCCATTGTAGTGCTCCTCCTCAAGTACAATCATGAAACGGTCCTCATTAAACAAAGCTCCACTTAGCTCTCTCAGTTTGCAGATTCTAACCCACCTCTGCCTCCATTTCCTAAGGTGATTGTACACCTGTGTACCAGTAATTTCATTACCACTGAACTCCTGAAGAGCCCTAGCAACCTGGTTCAGGTGGACTTCTTTAAATCCTTTGTCAGTCCTAACACCAGTTAAAATCAGCTGGCACATGCGGCTCAGGACAAATCCAGACATCACATTTGTCCATCTCATAGCCTGCCTCTGCTGAACAGCACCTACAGGTTGCACAACTGGACCTCCAGCAGCAGCACCAGGAACCCCAGCACCCCCAGCAGGTCTGATCTCCACACCAACACCAAGTCCAGGGAACACAAGGTCATCAGCAGCAAGGATCTCAACATCATTCACCTCAGCCATCTCCTATTTTCAGGTGCCATACTCACTCAGATACAAATAAAAGACTCTTCATTGCATGTGTTAGTTGGCCCATGATATGAAATGCATTTTCATTCAAGCAAACAAAATAAATAATCATCATCATTGCACATGTCTCAAGTCTCAGCAAAAATGTGTAGTATCAGAGAAAAAATCATCATTGCACATGTCCCAAGCCTCAGCAAAAATGTATAGTATCAGAGAAAAAATCATCATTGCACATGTCCCAAGCCTCAGCAAAAATGTACAGTATCAGAAAAAATCATCATTGCACATGTCCCAAGCCTCAGCAAAAATGTGTAGTATCAGAAAAAATCATCATTGCACATGTCCAATGCCTCAGTTGTTGATACATAATGGATTTAACATAAACATCAACTTAGCAGTTCCAACTCCAATTATTTAGTACAATAACATCAAGTAGACTACAATACATAAATATCCTAGATGCGAGAATTTCCCCTGTTGGTCCACATATGATTAGCCCATACATCTCTAGTATGAGCCCAAACAGCATTGTCATCCCCCCCATGGTTTTGAGGTTCATTGTTGTTGGGCACCCAAGAGAACTCATCAGGAACAACCCCATACCCAAGGATCCAATTATGCAATATGCAACAAGCAAGTACTAACTTCACTTGTGTCTTGTAGGGAAGAAAAGGTTTGTTGTCAATGATACGGAAACGATTCTTCAAAGCACCAAAAGCCCTTTCCATAGTTACCCTTAAACTTGAATGCCTTAAGTTAAATAATTCTCTTGGGTTGGTAGGGTGGTTCCTACCATACTCTTTCAGATGGTATCTAGTGCCACGATAAGGTGGAAGGAATCCTGGCCGACATGCATATCCAGCATCTACTAGGTAGAATTTTCCTAAAACAAGTACAGAATTGCATTAGGTTTCATGGTTATGCATCTTCACACTTTATTTAGGTACCAAATTTAGTAGTTAATTACCTTGCGCAACTTTTAACCCATCCTCCCGCTCTAGTGTATCATCTAGAATGGTTGCATCATGTGTTGATCCCTCCCAACCATCCAAGACATAGGTAAATTTCAGGTCAAAGTCCACAGCAGCTAGAACATTTTGGGTGGTGTAGTTCTTCCTGCCCCTAAAAGTTGCTTGCATCTTGGCTGGCACTTTAGCATATATATGAGTCCCATCTATTGCCCCAACACAATCCTACATGATCACCCAACATTTATTTGTTACAAGATATGCACTCAAGCAAGCAGCAATAACCTACACACTATATGTCAAATTCATTACCTTAAAAGTACGGGTACCATCTTGAGCTATTGCTTATCTTATGTGGTGTCTCATGAGATGGAGATCTAATCATATCTTGCCTAAGTTCCCCAATAGCATACAAGACTTCTCTGAAATATCTACTCACTGTCTCTATAGATCTCCTCCAGTTTTGGTGAATAACTCTAAAACACTGGTTATGACCCACAACATGAAGAAACATTGCAACTTGTTCTTCAACACTAGTATGTATGCTATCTCACAGCAAATTCCTTTCTCTAAGCAAATTACATAGTCTGAAAAAAGGGGCTCTTCTCATGCGCAGCATGTTTATACACTCAACATCATTGGAGTTGTAAATCATATCCAAGTTCTTTTGTCGTTCCTCATCCATCACGCTCAGAGGGCCATAACAGATTTGAGGCCTTGAACATTGATGATGCATTCGAATCCTACTAAACAAGAATCCATACGTTACTGCGATAAGAGCAGCAACCTGAGCAATCAGCCTGTTTCTCTGCTCCTCCAAAGCCATCTAACAAAGCAACACAAGAACTATGACTAACAAAGGCAAACAAACAAATGCTCATATCTAATTGTAATCACACACATCACAGGCATGGACATATGCTCAGATTTAATGAAAAATAACGTCACAGGCATGGACATGTGCTCAGATTTAATGAAAAATAACATCACAGGCGTGGACATGTGCTCGGATTTAATGAAAAACAACATCGCAGGCATGAACATGTGCTCAGAAAAATATTTATGATCATATCTGAATCTCTCACAATCAGCATCGACAGAGCACATCATTAATCCGCAGTAACTAGAATAAGGGGAGAGGGGTCAGGAGGGGATGATTGGTTATACCGAACGAGCAGAAGCAGGACCCCGAGCAAAAGCGCACGAACAAACAAGGGACAACAGATCTGCAAGCACGCACTAGTCAACAACTCAGATCCGGTGTTCCTGCACCAAGATTTAGAAGGCAGGATTAGGGTTTGTAGATTAAGAGAATGAGGGAGAGAGGAAGGGGGGATTCACTTGCCTGTGAAACACCTGAAATCTGAGCGCCTACAAAACAAGAAGGGAGGGAGGATTTCAGTTCGGAATTCATGAACACAGGAGGAGACGAGAGAAATCGAAGAGGAGAGGAAGAGAAGACCACCTGCTCCCGGATGCGAATGGCGAGCTCGCGCAAGAGAGACGGCCATGGTGGAGATATATAGCGGTGAGTGGCGCGAAACGGGAAGGTAACCATAGGACTTTGGCACCAGCTCCCGCCAGCCAATTTTTCTCCGCACGCCACCGCTGCACCGCGGGAGCCAGGCTCCGCGGAAACGCCCGATACCCTCATTCCTCCGCAGCCTGGCCAGGGGGGGGGGGGTATTTTGCACCAGTGGAACCTGGCTCCACTGGAGGACCAGACTACCAAACATCGTGGGCTTGTAGCTGGCGGGCCTGTTTTTTTTTAGACTTCTGGCGGGCCTGGTTGGGCTGCGGCCAGGGAACCAATCACGCCCTCAAGGACTCCAAAGTCCAAACCTCGATCGACCGGAATTTTTCTTGAAGAAAGCGAACTATGCCACACTGATAGCGCTCTGTTTGGCAGTTAGGAGCTGTTTTGGCAAACAGGGTAAAATAAAATGGCTCCACCGATGAAGCTTCTAAAAAGGTGCTCTCACAGAGCTTTGGAGTGAGAATGACTTAAAAAATAGTGGTCTTCTCCCGGCTTCACCTCATCATACATGGCACTCTATGAGCATATTAGTTCAAGAGCCATACTTACACTAGATTATGAAGTTATTTTGAACATAGAGAAAATAGTACCATGTGTCAATATAATTTATGTAATTTTGCGAAGGTCAATAGTTTTTTTCTTTCAACGTCACAAAGAGGTTAACCTCTGTAATCCCAGAGGAAAATATAGGGAGAATCATATTTGTTGGAGGCAGCATGATTATAATTATTTGAATTAGTACTTAACATAGTATTTTGACCTCGTATTGAAGCAATGAGGTTAAAAACATCACTAATAAAGGACACTAAAATTACCTCTAAAATCATGAAACGAAAAAGTTACAAGCATTTTCTTCATACAGCTGACGCACTGTGTGAGAGATGAATAACCAATGTGAAAAGTTAATATATCTTTTTTTTGACAAGGCCACGGCCGGCAAGGAGCCGGCCTGAACATTATATTAAGCATACGACATTGTTGTATACAAGATTTGTGAGTGAAGAGTCGAAAAAGAGAGAGGAGCCGGCCTGAAAAGTTAATATATCCTAGTAAAACATGTAAGCATCAGAAAGAGAAGCAGTTCGTCTTTCTATGCCTCCCCAAATATGTTTGTAAACAAAACCATACCTACAAAACGGATGAACCGAACAAGGGATAAATTAAAATACCCCATTCTGGTTGCTCAGTTAGGCAGGCACCACCCAGTCTCTTGCCTAGTCCCAACGCCACTCACAACTACATGGCTGGGCACGGGCAGTAGGTTATACCTGGCAACCTGATTGGGGATAGTGGATAAATTTGGGGATTTGGATATAGCAGCTTGCTGAACAAATCAAACCATAGTAATCCTCCAAAACAGAACGAAGATGAGCAAAATCAAACTATAATTGGACCAAATCGATCTAATGCCCCCCTATGCCTCTGCCATATAATTCGGCCAATGTCTTTTCTTCCGTTTTGCACATTCGATGTTCAGAGTTCAGACATCAAGAAGCGTATCTTGCACTGATCGTGGACTATTTTACAGGAATGCAGAAAAGTACAGTACGACCCTGTCAACAAAAGAATGAGTGGTACGTAGAAGCAGAAGAGTTTACCTGGCAGTGCACTTCTAGAATGCTAATGAAGGTAGATGGAGAAATCTGACTTGGGTGAGGATCATGCTTGCTCTTGGTGTGGGTACAGAACAGTGGCCTGGTCTCTCAGTAACACATAGGTGTCCCAAACCTCCTCTTGAGCAATCTGTTGAGCATCTTGCGAGCTGTAGCCATTGCACATGCACTTGTATGTATCACACAGTCGACATCAGGTGGGGAATTAGAAAGATGGCAAGGAGAAGCAAATAGGGAATGGTGATGTGTAACCACCCAAGGCTCGACCGTGGAGATCGCACGGGAGCGTAAGCGAGAACACCGGATAATCAACGACGAATGATTGATCTCGCAGAGGTCAGGCAAATCGCCATTGCCTCAGTGTCAAGGTCTTAGTTCTTACAAGTTCATAATAATGCAAACGAAGAAGACGATACAGAATGTTATCACCCCGGCCACGCAGGGCCCACTCGTCAAACACACACACTAACGTATTCCTTGCTTTACGCCTTCTGCATGGAGTCACACCTTGACTGCCGATCCATCGCTAGCCGTCTCCGCCTGGGTGGTGACAGCTTCCCCCGCTGGAGAGCTTGCTTGTCCCCAAGCAAGAGCTGTGGGATACTTGACCCGAAGCACATTGGCGTCCTCCCATGTAGTGGCATCAACAGGAAGATTAGACCAACATACACGAACTTGAACAATGGCATTGTTACCTTTCTTGACGAGTCTGCGCTCCAGAATTTCCACGGGTTCGACCACCTCGTTCTCCAGATCAATAATCTTGGGCAGGCTGTTGTACACCGGAGTATAATTCGGAGTATACGGCTTGAGCTGGGAGACATGGAACACCGGGTGTACTTTAGCATATGCTGGCAACTCTAGCTTGTAGGCTGCCTTGCCTATACGCTCTGTGATCTTGTAAGGTCCGAAAAACTTCAGACTGAGCTTTGGAAATGGCCTGTTGACCACCGATTGCTGAGCATAGGGCCGAAGTTTCAACAAGACTGAGTCTCCCACCTGAAACTCGCGATCAGTTCTATGCTTGTCTGCTTGAGCTTTGAACTTGTTTTGTGCTATTATCAGTTGATTGCATAGCATTTCATTGTGAGCTTCCCTCTCTTGAACCCATTCCTGGGCAACAGATCTTGTCTCTATTTCTGGAACAGGAACTGCCAGCAAGTTGGGCTCATAGCCATAGAGTGCTTGGAATGGGGAGCACTGGATTGAGGAGTGGAAACTGGTATTATACCACAGTTCTGCTTGAGCTAACCACTTCTTCCATTGCTTTGGATCTTGGTAAACGGCACACCGAAGGAACATCTCGAGACACTGGTTGACCCGTTCACTTTGGCCGTCTGTTTGTGGGTGATATGCTGTACTCTTGGTGAGCTCAATATGCATCAGTTTCAACAGTTCAGTCCAAAAGTGACTGGTGAATACCTTATCTCGATCAGAGACTATACTGTTTGGTAGCCCATGTAGTTTGACCACAAAATCAAAGACTACCTGTGCTACTGTTGTGGCTGTGAAGGGATGCCTGAGGGGGATAAAGTGTGCATATTTGGAAAACATGTCAACAACCACCAATATTGTGTCATATGCCTCAGATTTAGGTAGGCCTTCAATGAAATCCATTGTAATGTCTTGCCAAGCACCCTTGGGGATAGGAAGTGGCTGTAACAAACTAGCAGGGCTAGTGTTTTCATGCTTTGCTTGCTGACAGACTTGGCATTGCTTGACAAAGCTGTCGACATCTTGTTTCAGGCCCCTCCAAATGAAATGTTTTTTGACTCTCATGTATGTGCCTTGGATGCCTGAATGCCCTCCCAGAGCTGAGGAATGCAATGCTGTGATGAGCTTGGTTCTGATGGCAGAGTTGTTGCCCACCCAAATTTGTTGGCCTTTCTTGATGATGCCTTGGTGAATGGAATATCCTTGCTCATTTGGGCTGGATATGGCCAATTGCTGTAAGAGTTTCTGAGCCTCACTGTCAGTGACATAGGAATTTGTGACCTCTAGAATCCATGTGGGCTTGAGCACTGATACTTGCTCAGTGGTTAGTAGATGGCCAACTCTGGATAAAGCATCTGCCACTAAGTTCTGTGTTCCTTGCTTGTATGCAATCTTAAATTGGAGACCCATCAGCCTTGTCATGGCTTTTTTTTTTGCATTTCTGATTGCAGATGTTGCTCTATCAGATAACACAAACTCTTGTGGTTAGTCCTTATCAGAAACTCTCTTTTCTGTAAATATGATCTCCATTTCTCCACAACCATTATTAGTGCTAAGAACTCCTTCTCATATATAGATAGTTGTTGGTGTTTGGGAGCTAGTGCCTTGCTTAAGTATGCCATTGGTCTGTCATTTTGCATGAGGACTGCCCCAATGCCAGTGTCACAGGCATCTGTTTCCAATGTGAACTGCTTGGAGAAATCTGGTAAAGCTAGGACAGGGGTACTCTGCTTTGAGTTTTTCAAATGCTTCTTGAGCTAGCACATCCCAAGTAAATTGTTTCTTTTTGAGCAAATTAGTAAGTGGCTTTGCAATAATACCATAGTTCTGGACAAATTTTCTGTAATACCCTGTTAGGCCCAAAAATCCTCTGAGTTCTGTGGGGTTGGTTGGTGTAGGCCATAGCTGCATGGCTTCTGTTTTAGTTGGGTCAGTGGAAACCCCTGTAGCAGAAATTATGTGGCCCAGATACTTCAACTCTTCCTGAGCAAAGGAGCATTTGGATAGCTTGAGGTAGAACTGATGCTCCCTGAGTAAGGTGAGGACTAACCTTAGGTGAGAGATGTGTGACTGGAAATCTTTACTATAGATGAGTATGTCATCTAGAAACACTAGAGCAAATTTTCTCAGATATGGTTGGAGAATATTATTCATCAGGCACTGGAAGGTTGCTGGAGCATTTGTTAAACCAAATGTCATCACTCTGAATTGGTAGTGGCCATGGTGTGTTTTGAATGTTGTCTTGAACTCATCATCTTGCCTCATCCTAACCTGATGGTACCCCGCCTGCATATCCAAGGTTGTGAAAAACTGAGCTCCAGCCAGCTCATCCAAGATTTCATCCACTATGGGAATGGGAAACCTATTCTTCACTGTCAAGGAGTTCAACTTTCTGTAATCTACACAGAATCTCCAGGACCCATCTTTTTTTTGGACTAGTAACACAGGTGAGGCAAATGGACTAGTGCTGTGTATAAGTAGTCCATCAGCCAACAATTGCTTCACTTGTTGCTCAATCTCATCCTTGTGGTGAGGTGAATATCTATAAGGTCTTGAATTCACTGGTATTGAATTGGGGAGCAGTGGGATAGTATGATCATAGCCTCTTCTTGGTGGAAGCTTATGAGGAGTTGTGAACACATCCTTGAATTCCTGCAGAAGTCTGTGTAAGGACTGTTGCATCTTTTGTTTGGTGTCTGGCTTCACCTCAGAGACCACTGCATAAGCCCATACATCATTGCCCTGGGCCCACTTGACCAGTTGCTCAGCAGTCATTTCCTTCACATGTAGTTCTGCTTCTGACTGAATGCCTTGGAGTTTGATCATTTGGCCCTTTTCAGTGAAAGCGATGGTTTTATTTGCCAATGACAGTCCATGGGACTTCTTGGCCTAAGCCAATCATAACCTAATATTGCATCATATACTTCTAGGTCTATGACTCTCATGTCAGTCTGAAAAGTATGTCCCTGAATCCACCAAGTCAATTTTGGCACATACTTGGTGCTTATCATGACAGAACCATCAGCTATGTGTACTCTTGCTGGAGGTGCAGGTAGAGTCTGAAGGCCTGCCTTTTGGACAAAGGAGGTGCTGACAAAAGTGTGTGAGCTGCCTGAATCCATCAGTGTTAACATGACCTTGTTCTTGACTAAAGCTCTCAGTTTAATGGTATCTTCACTTGCTTTGCTGGATATGGCATTTATGGAGAGGTGACATAACTCAGCTGCAAACATGTCTTCTTGATCAAGATGTAGCAGTATGTCATCTGTGAGGTCCATGTTCAGCTCTTCCATTGTCAATTGGTGTACTTGTTTCTTTGGCCTTTTCTTGCACACTTCTATATGGGCTGGTGTATATGGCTCACTGCAGTAGTAGCATAAATTGTTTGCTCTTTTGTAGTCTCTTGACTGCCTTGCCTTCCACAGGTCTCCCTCCCCTGTATTCTGCTTAGTTTCTTTAAAGGGTGACTGAAAAGTCTTTCCTTGGAAAGTGCTTTTGGTTGGTTTCAGCTTCTTGTTCACCACTTCTTCCTGCAGGGATGCTAGATGTAAAGCTCTTTCCCGTTTATCAGGATCTTGTGTTTGCACCACCACTCTGATATCCTCTTTCAGTCCCTTGATAAACTGTTGGACAAAGAATGTTTCATCCAATGCAGTATTGTGCATATGCAGCTGGTATTTTGCATCCAGGAATTCTTGATAAAAGTCTTGCACTGAGCCTTTTTGTTGCATCTGCATCATCACAGTCATGGCCTTCTTGTAGTCATAAGTACCAAAGTGATCCTCCACAGCTGCAGAGAACTGCTCCCATGAACCTAAATCAGTTTGCAGCTTATACACTTGGAGCCACTTAGCTACATTTTCATCAAAAGCCACTATGGAAGCAGTAACCCATAAGAATCTTGGGATGTTGTAGATAGTAAAATAGTTGACAGCCTTATCAATCCATATCCTGGGATTAGTACCATCAAACTTTGGGAAATGCATTTTTGGGATCTAAAAGTTGGATTTATTTCCTTCATTATATCCACATCCCATGTTTCCCATTGCAGAATTGTGACCAGTGTTTCCAAAATTCCTGAAGGACCGATCGTTTTGATCAATGGTGTTTCTGTTTCTAAACTAAGAATTAGAGCCCTCTGGAGGATCTGCATCTAGTGTGTTCTCTTTAGCTTTATCTAATCTTAGCTGGGCAATTGCTCTACCATTCTCAGCTATTTGCTTTGCCATCACTGCTTGTTCTTGAGTACCTTTATCTATCAACTCAGAATTGAGATCAAGTTGAGTTTTCATTTGTACCTGATTGTTTTCAATGGTAGACATCTTGGAGAACATCAGATCAATACTCTGATTCAGCTTCTCCCAGCGGTCATCGTTGACGGCGTCCATTGCTTCAAACTCGTCGAGCAGCAACTGTGTTTGCGCCGATGGCTGCGCTGTCGTGCGTCTCTTGGTGCGCGCAATCTTGACAGTACCAAAGGTAGCTGCTTGCTCCTTGCCCCTCGACCCCTAGCTCGCCTTCGCCCCTGCACACCAGATGTAGGTGTACAGAACGAGAATCTCAACTCCTGTGGCGCGGATTTGGCTGAGGGATTTTACACAGAGACTCGCTCTGCAACCGTCACCAAAGAGCACCACCCTCCGTCGCCGCCGTAGCAAGAAATCAACCCTGAGCACTCGGAATTTTACACAGAGACTTGCTCTGCAACCCTAGCTTGGATCGAATTGCTGCTGATGTTGGGGAAAAATGGGGTTTTGCTTTCCAGATTCGGGTGAAACAAGGGATTTTAGGTGGATGAGCCACAACCTTGTCGCACCACGCCAATCGGACAGAACCTGGAAGCCTGGCTGTGGTAGCGCGCTAAAGATGAACGCGCCGACGAACTGACGAACAGGTGGGATCAAAGCTGAGATGGGTACGAACCGAGGAGTGGGATCGGTCGGAGTTCCGGTTGAGGAATGGCCACGACGAATCACGCTCACCAATTCCCTTCCCACAGAACCCGAATCGACACCGCGCCGCTCGAAACGCCGCGCCGCCGCAGAAGCTCCGCCGCCGGATAACTGTCTCTGATACCAGTGTAACCACCCAAGGCTCGACCGTGGAGATCGCACGGGAGCGTAAGCGAGAACACCGGATAATCAACGACGAATGATTGATGTCGCAGAGGTCAGGCAAATCGCCATCGCCTCAGTGTCAAGGTCTTAGTTCTTACAAGTTCATAATAATGCAAACGAAGAAGACGATACAGAATGTTATCACCCCGGCCATGCAGGGCCCACTCGTCAAACACACACACTAACGTATTCCTTGCTGTACGCCTTCTGCATGGAGTCACGCCTTGACCGCCGATCCATCGCTAGTCGTCTCCGCCTGGGTGGTGACATGATGATGGGGTGAGCTCACCAGCGCATTGCTCCATGTCATTACCCATGCCCAAGGACGGCCACAGCTGTTCACTGACTGCTACCTCCGTGGTTTCGCACAGCCGCTTTGTGATCCTTTCGTCGGAAGGCTTCCAGTCCAGACCCTCCCACGGGACACGGCAAGGCATGGTTGGTCCCTGTTTTCAGTCTGGTGCCCGCGGATGCCCGGTGGCACACGGTAATATGCAGAGAATTCAAAGCACCCTCTCTCTCGTGGCCAAGGAGAAAGGACACGGAACAATATTTCCATGCCCCTGGCTGTGTGTGCCCGTGTCCTTCACGTATACCAGTGCTATCTCCATCATAAAACGCCCCGTCAAGAGGGCTGGTATACTTTTATACTCCCTACTAGGTGTATTTCAAATTGTTAGTCGTTTTGGTGTTTCTAGAAACATATAACAAATTATTTATATAAGTTTCTAAAAGTCCAAAAATCAAAACTATTATTTAGAATGAAGGGAGTAGTAGAGTTAAACCTGTATATGATTAATATGCGCATTTTGTGAATATTAACTATATTATTGCCATGCTCATGGTACAATAAATTGGATTTAAAATTTCACAGACAATGATATATATATATATATAATACATAACATTCTTGTCGTCATTTCGTATGAATGGTTGATACTCCTTCTGTTCTTAAATATATGTCGTTTAAGACAAACAAATTTGTTCAATTTTGAACTAATTAGCTTGTCTTAAACGTTATATATTTAAGGACAGATGTAGTAGTTCTTCTTCGCTGTAGAGGAGAGGGCCGCTCTTCTGCGCATCGCAGCTTTTTGTCGACGAAGGCAAACAACCCTCGCGTCGTTCCTTCCTCATGGGGCCGGAGTGAGGACTGCTGCACCTGGGAGAGGGTCACTTGCAACAACAGCACACGACGTGTGTCGGGTCTCAAGCTCGACTCTATGTACTGCTTCGACGAAGTAGGTTCACGCTCAGGGTGTCTTAATTTGACCATCTTTTCATCGTTTCATGAGCTTCAGATGCTGGATTTATCTTGGAAATCGGTTTGCCTTCGAAATTTTGATGGTACGTATATGTAGCTCCCTGCACAAGCATGTGCTTTACTACTTTTGCTCCTAGCTACTAATTTGTGTCAAAGCACACCTCATCCATAGTTAAATAAAAGAATTTTTTCACAGGGCTTCAAGAATTGACTAAGCTTCGGTATCTCAACCTCAGTACAAATAAATTGATTGGGGACAATGTCTTGGAATCTATTGGTGGATTGGGTTCTCTTGAAACCATAGATTTGTATGGAACCGGCCTGAGCGGTCCCCTTCAGACCATAGGTACATATAATAACTAAATATAATCTTTTTTTAAGACGTAAAGCACGTTTTCATCAAGAGAAGAGAGTTTTACAAGACGCAACTTTAGGATAACTTTAGGATAGATTATAATAACTAAATATAATCATAGCATTCTTTTTTGTTTGCCTGTTGTTTATATTCTTTATTAGTTTCTGCGATTATTTCTATTTATTATTATTATTATTATGCTTCATGATAGCTTTCAAAAATCTGAAGAACTTGCGAGAGTTGAGCCTTGGAAGCAATCAGTTCAATGGAAGCATCCCAGCTTGCCTATTTGAGCTTCCACGCCTCGAGATTCTGCATCTTTCAGACAATTTCTTTCAAGGACATATACCGGTGAGCTCATCTTCAAATTAATCTGCTTCCTTTGTTGATTCAAAATCTCAACTTGTCGAAAAAATAATCATCTGAACGAGATGTTTGATTTCTTTTGTGTATGAAATTGCACCATACTAAAGGAGATAGATCACACAAGAACCGTTAAAACCTTACGAGAACTGGATCTAGGATTGAACCAACTCAATGGAAGCATCCCAGCTTGGTTATTTGAGCTTCCACGCCTTGAATACTTGGACCTTTCAGAAAATCTCCTTCATGGGCATATACCTATAAGGTTGTCTTCGAATATTTCTTGGTCACTTAAAACTCTCAACTTACTAGGAAATAATCTAAATGGGAAGTTTGATTTCTTTTGGCTACGGAACTGCACCATGCTGGAGGAGGTAGACTTATCAGGGAATACTGAATTGGCTATTGATGTGAAGTTCCTTACAAGTGTGACTCCATCATTTCAACTGCGAGCACTAAGGCTCTCTGGGTGTGACCTTGACAATAGTATCATTGCAGAACCAAATTTATTTGTCACACAACGTCAGATGCAAATCCTTGATCTATCCAACAACAACTTGACTGGGAGCCTGCCTAACTGGATGTTTTCAAATGATACAGCTCTGTTTTATCTGGATCTTGGAAATAACTTGCTAGTAGGATCATTGGATCTGATGTGGCAGCAACAATCTAATCTCGAAGAAATCAACATATCTATGAACTTTTTCAGTGGACACCTGCCAACGGATATCAGCTCAGTGTTTCCCAAGCTAACAAATCTATATGCTTCTTATAACAAGATTTCTGGACATTTACCATCATCTCTGTGCAATATTAGCAACTTGCAAATTGTAGACCTATCAAACAATAAACTTACAGCGGAGGTGCCATCTTGCTTGTTCACTGATTGTTCGTTGCTGATAATCCTGAAGCTCTCAAACAACAATCTCGGAGGTTCTGTACTTGGTGGTGCTAATAATTATGCCTTTAATGTCGATAAAATATACCTTGACAGCAACTCTTTCGAAGGATTATTGCCTAACAATCTATCAGGTCAGGTGTCAGTCCTGGATTTTTATGATAACAAATTGTCTGGTGAACTTGATGTATCATTTTGGAATTTTTCTTCCTTAAAATTCTTGAGTGTTGCTAGTAACAATTTAGCTGGTCAAATTTATCCAACGATTTGCAATTTGACTGATCTTTGGTATTTGGATATATCAGACAACCACTTCCAAGGGTCAATACCAAATTGTAGCAGCGAGTTATCAGTAGAATTTTTGTACATGTCGAGCAATACCCTCTCAGGCTTCCCTAGTTATTTTTTCAACAGCACCTTTGTCTTGGCTCTAGATCTAAGTTATAACCAGTTCAAGGGTCCTCTTGATTGGATACAACATCTTTCTCAAATAAGGTTTCTCCAATTGGGTGCGAATATGTTTGAGGGGCAGATCTCCATGGACCTGTGCCATCTCCATTACTTGCATATAATTGACTTGTCGCACAATAGACTTTCGGGTTCATTACCACCATGCATAGGTGGTATCTCATTTGGATACTCCACTGATGACTTTGATTTCTGGTCCAAGCCTTTTGATATGGACATGAATATGGTGGTGCCTGACAGGGGCAACGATATGCACAATTTTCATATGATGCCACTTATATGAACCCAGAGTTCACCTTCTCCACTAAAGGGAATGCTTACACATACAGCCGCAATTTCTTCAATCTAATGTCTGGCATCGACTTTTCAGCAAACATGCTATCAGGGGAGATCCCATGGGAGATAGGAAATTTGAGCCATGTCAAGTCCCTCAATCTGTCGCACAATTTCTTTACTGGCCAAATTCCAGCTTCCATTGCAAACATGAGCGCCGTAGAAAGCCTGGATTTGTCCTATAACGAGCTGAGTGGGCCGATACCCTGGCAAATGACTCAGATGTCATCTTTGGAGGTGTTCTCTGTTGCCTACAACAATTTATCAGGGTGTATACCAAAATTTAACCAGTTCGGCTCGTTCAGTGGGGAGAGCTATTTGGGCAACGCTAACCTTCGCAATTTGTCAGTGGAGAACAAGTGCTCTCTTACTACAGGCCCCGTGGAAGTGGGAGATGTGGATGATGCATCTGAAGATTTAGTCCTTTATATTATCAGTGCTGCCTCATTTGTGTTGGCATTCTGGGCCACTGTTGCATTCCTGTTTTGCCATTCATTGGGACAGCGTGTGGTACTCCAACTGTAGGCTGTAGCTAGTTCATCAAAAGCTATGGCTGATTGTCAGTGTTTTAGACACCGAGCCTATGACGGGGTACCCGAAGTAGTAGATTGTGCGGTGGGGCTAGCCGAGATCAGGAACACGATGGTGAGACACGGGGCACACAATTAGACAGGTTCGGGCCGCAATGTGCGTAATACCCTACGTCCTGTATGCTGCGTGGCTCTGTATTGATTGTGTATGTTTTGAGAGGGGTCCCTGCCTCGCCTTATATACCACGGGAGGCAGGGTTAAAAGTCAGATTGGTACAAGGGTACTATTCGAGTAGGACTCGGAGTAGTCTATACAAGGTATGGAAAGCTATCCTAATATTAGTACAAGTACTTGTCCGCCTTGTCTTGCCTTGTGGTTCACGGTACCAGCACCGTGGCCTACTAGTCGAGTTGTCCAGGTGTACAGGAACTCATCTCCCGGGTATGGCTCACAATGTGTTGGTGGGCCCAGGGATGCCCGGTCGACAAGCCCCCGAGTACTTTGTAGTCGAGTGCAATGTTCCAAGTAGTCTTGAAGGTCTCCACGAGTAGTTCCCAAGCGTCCCTGAGTTCTACAAGCTTCAATCTTCAATAGTACTTGAATCATCACGAGGCTGGAAGGTACTCCAGCTAACTCCACGAGTAGTCTTGAAGTCTTCTTGAGTTGTTCCCAAGCGTCCCCGAGTACTTCCCTTGAAGGTCTTCAATAATACCCGCTTCGTTCTTGAAATCTTTGCATCAAAGATCCATATGGAAATGCGATTACTGAAATCGCATTCCATATGGAATGTAGCCCCCGAGCCTTAGGTCGAATCCAGGATTGAAGCTGAGGATCAATCTTGAACTCTTTGATCTTGCTCCGAAAAATCCGTAGACAAATCCGAAGAAATAATATAGGAATACGATTTGCAAAAATCGCATCCTATATGGATGTAGCCCCCGAGCCTTAGTTCGAATTGACAATTCAAGCTGAGGGTCAATCAGTAGTCTTCGTCAAATAATCCCGCAAAAACCTGAGAAAAACTGAAGGACACGTGGCACGGAGCCCCCTAGCCTTGAGTCAAGTACTTTCTCGAATTGAAGGATCCAATCTGACTGTAGAATAGTGGCCTGAATTCAGTGAACTGTAGCTGAGTGAAATCCAATTCCATCGAGTAGTCGAGCCCCCGAGATAGAGCCGAACAGGTCTTGGATTTTAGTCCTCTGACTTAGCCAAATGTTTGCCTGTGTGAAACCAATCTGTTGAATACGAAGGGTCACCAGGTCGAACCGTTTAGGGTTTTGGTTTTATAAATACCCGAAGGGGTATCCCTTAGAGTTTCACTGCTTCCAATTGCCTTTAGATCCAGAACGCCTTAGCATCCATAGCCGCCGCAGAGTTCAAGCGCCCATAGTGCCAAGAGTGCAAACCTCCATCTCCTCGCTGTCCTCCGGTCAATGCGAAAGAAGACCCTCGTGACAGGAAGGATGAAGCCTGCACCGTCCAAGGGACAGAAGAAGAAATCTGGTCGCGGCAAAAATGAGTTGCCGGAGCCTAAGTACAAGACGGTGGTGATCACGAAGCCCCCGAGCCAGGCTGTTTCTTGGAAGAAGTCCAAGATGAGGGAGGAAGATATCCAAGCCCTTGAAGCCGGCGGGTTGCTACGTGAGAAAGCCATTGCTGGATGGAGCTCCGCCGCCGGTGATGCGTGGCCGATGGAAAAGAGCCCAGATGAAATTCCGATGTTCGGGCACTTCGTCGAGCGTGGGTTGACGCTGCCGTCTTCGGATTTCTTCCGCGGCTTCCTCGACTTCTTCAAGTTGGAGCACGTACACCTCAACCCCAACAGCATATTTCAGATTGCAGTGTACGTTCATTTTTGCGAAGCTTTCCTCGGCATCCGCCCGCATTGGGCCTTGTTCAGGAAGATTTTCCGGTTGAAGCCACAGCCTAACGCTAACTTTCCGGTTGTAGTCGGTGGAGCCGGTGTGCAGATGCGCCAGAAGGCACAGGAGGTGTACTTTAAGTACGACTTGATTGACTCCAATCAAGATTGGAAAAATAAGTGGTTCTACATAGAGAACGCCCCGCCGCAGCTGCCGAAGCCCAGCATGTTTGTGCCAGTATACGACCGGCTCTGGAAGGATGAACCCACAATGCAAGAATGCATCCAGATCCCAGAGTTGTTAGCAAAGATTGCGCAGAAGAAGGCACAAGGCTTGACAGCGGAGCGAGTAGCCTTCAGCTTCATGAAGCGACGGGTACAACCCTTGATGCAGCGAGAGCATCTTGGGTTCGAGTACACTGGAGTAGACGACGGCTCCAGGCTATCTGCTGAAGAGATCAGTGATGATCTCGTGATGGAGCGGCTGCAGAAGATCTTCAAGAATCTTCACGGAATTCCTGCAGCCGTTCAGGAGTACAGTGCGGATAACCCTCCACGATTGGTAAGTCTCCAAGTACTTAGCCCCCGAGTACTTTGTTGAAAGTAGTCGAGTAACTAACATTTGCCTTGTGCTTTGCAGGAGGATGTCTTGAAGTTTGTATCTGACCCTCCTCCTCATCCCGAGGACCCACTCCAAGCGCCAGAAGAAGAGGCACCAGGAGCAGAAGCTGAAGCCCCTGAGGGTAGTCAGGCTGCCCAAGAGGAAGAAGAAGTCTTGGTGGAGGACGCCTCCTCAAGCGACGATGACGGCTTAACACTTCAACAGTGTTTTGAAGTGAAGAGCTGCTACGGATACTCTGGGGCGCCCATCCCCAGTGGCCTTGCCGCGGGGTCATCGAAGAGACCAGCATCATCTCTCGCAAATGATGTGACACTGCCACCGCGGAAGAAAAGGACCACGGTGGGAAAGCGGACCGTGAAGAAGATGACGGGCCTCCCCTCCATTATAGTAAGTGTTGGAGAACCTTGTAAGTAGTTGTTGTGTGTTGAATACTTGTTCTCTGCTGTAATGGCTTATTTTTTTGTCTTGTGCAGGTTATCGAGAGTGCAGCTAATGTACTCTCGAGTAGCTCTCCAAGAATAACAGAACCCGAGGTGGTTCCAGCGTCAGCCGTGGAAACGGTAGCGCCTGAGCAACAAGAAGCCGAAGTTCAAGAAAATGTGCTACTGGTGGAAAGTGTGCCAGAGGTGCCGGCAGCGCCTTCTTTCTTCGACCTGCTGGGACCCAAAGTCTCAGTGCCTCGTGCTGCCCTGTAAGTACACGAGTACTCGAGTACTTATTTTGATTTTGTACTCTATTTTTGCTGACCAACTTGTTAATGCAGGAAATCCACTGATGTGAAATGGGGTGCCTCTGGGAGTGGTGCTACTGTAGGAGACCAGACTCCTCAAGAGCAACCAGAAGACGTACTCCCAGAGCGCCAAGATATACCCGCAGAAGCTGAGGCTGCTCAAGCGTTGCGGATTCTATGGAGCGACGTGGTCAAGGCGGCAGTTGAGGCAACTTCCAGGCCCAGGGCTCAACAACTCAAGGAGATTGAAGCCGTGGTGAATGAAGCCTTGGAGGTTGATCCTGAAGCCGTGCTTCACCATGAGGAAGTCCCAGCCGCAGAAGCCCCCATGCATCATGTTGATGCGCATCTGGTGCTAGAGGAGCAGCCAGAGAACCGCATGGTGCCGCATGAGCCACAGATTGAAGACCCGGCTCCTCTGCGTAGTGCTGCGAGGTACTCTGTAGCTAGCACAAGTACCCAGTCCATGGCAGAGAAATTGATGCCATATGATGACTCCTGCCTAGACGAGGACAACTTGAATGCGCACGCTGAGATGTTCCGCGGCGTAGAGAAGCTCCTTGCGGTAACTTCGTGTAGTCTCTTGTAGAGTTCTTGTAGTCACAGATATCTTGTCTCTGACTCATATGTTGTTTTTGCCCTTGCAGGAGGTAGTCAAGCAGTCAAAACGCAAGACTCGCCTACTGGAGCAACATGCGGCTGACATTGAGGAAGTCACGCAGCTCAGAGAAGAGTTGAAGCAACAAAAAGCCTTGTCTCTGAAGCTGTAGGAGAGACTTGATGCCAACGCCGCTGAGTACCACAACGAAATCCAGAAGCTGACGGCGAAGAAGGATGAAGTTGTTGGTAAAAACAAATCTCTACACCTGAAGAATAAAGGTAATCTCCCTTCTGAAATCATCATTGAGTACTTTTGCTCTTGCGCACCACATCTGATAAGTAGCCTTGATCCTTTGCAGAGCTGATGGAAGAAGTCGATAAGTTCAAGAACAAGGCGCTGGATTGGCAGCTAGCTTTCAACCGTGAAGAAGCAGCTCATATGGATCAAAAAGAAGACTATAAGGTGCGGTGCTTCGAACTTGAGCGCGAAATGGATATCCGCATTGCCGGCTGGACTGACTTGCTGCGTTGCATGCAGTCGCTTAAGGAGAAGATTGAAGAAGCCGAAGGCCTACGCTCAGAACTGAAAGCCTTGACAGAAGTAGTCGAGCCAGTGGCAAACTTATTTGAGCCCAGAGTCGCTGGAGTTCAACCTCGTCCACTTGTGGAGAGATTGAAGGACACGCCCAAAAAGATTCTGGAGTATGCTCAAAGGCTGGCCTGCACGATCCCAAATCAAGTCCTGAGCTTCATCAAGTCTTTTTATGCCGAAGCGGATATCACGGTCATCATGAACGGCAGATCTGGAGATTGCACTGACGATCGACTCAACGAGCTGATGCAACAGACTTCTCCAATCGCGAAAGCAGTCTCCAAGTTCATCGATCTTCGTTAGATGTACCTATAGAGTAGAAACACTAGGAAGAACACAAGTGTAATCTCGAACAAGTGTTTATGTAATATAATTGAAAACTTGAAGAAATCAATTATCTGGATCCCTTGTATGCGTCTGTGTTGGCCAAGTACTCGAGTTGGTATTGAGTGTGTGGCTGCAAAAAAGAGATACGATACACGAGTAGAAGTACTCAAGTGTAAACATGTTCCGAAGAACGTTAGCTTAAAACATGACGAGTTGAACACCTTAGCTGTAGCAGCGTAAAAGAAGGCTTTGTCATGTAATAAGCTAAGAGTAGTAACAAGTCGATGTAGAGTAGCGGCTTGTACTAAACACATTGTACAGAGTTTACAATGTCTTGAGTACCTCTGAGGCTAACAAGCCCAGTGAGAGAGTACTTGAAAAGAACTTATTCATAACGAGTTGAACACCTTAGCTGTAGCAGCGTAAAGAAGGCTTTGTTATGAACAAGTAAAGGACAGTAACAAGTTGGTATAGAGTAGCAACTTTATTACTGAATACATTGTACAGTGTTTACAATGTCTTAAGTACCTCTGAGGCAATGAGCCTAGTGAGAGAGTACTCGCAAGAATGTTCCGAAGAATGAGTAAGACCGTAGGAGACAGTGTGATGAACTCATCCTTGTTGTAGCAGCAACTTGTATGAGAGTTCCACTGAGACCCTACCAGCAGGGTGTTACTCTAGGCCGCAGTCTCTTATTGAAAAATAGGAACATGGACAGCATGTGCCACTTACTGTCCTATATGATACAGGATCATCTGGAGAGAGTTATCATGACTCCCTACGAGGTCGCAAAATGAAACTGCCTGGAGAGGGTTGATGAAGCCCCCTGCGGGTGCTCGCAGCTGAAAGCCACGAGAAGATACAGCCGAAACTGTCTGGAGAGGATTATCTTGATCCCCTACGAGTGGTGACAACCGTAGCTGTCTGTTGAGTGGTTGCAACCGAAGCTGCCTGGAAAGGGTTGAAGAAACCCAATACGAGTTGTTGTACAGCCGTAGCTGTCTGGAGAAGGTTGTTGAGACCCCCTACGGGTAGAAGCGACAAAACTGATCGATGTTCCAAGAGTTGTCGACTTCCTCGCCTTCTAGAGTTTGAAGACGATATGAGCCTAGGCCAGTAACCTTTGCAACAGAGAAAGGACCTTCCCATGGCGAGTTGAGTTTGTGTAATCCTGCTGTATTCTGGATGCGACGAAGGACTAAATCACCAACGTTGAAGGAGCGTTCCTTAACGTTGCGGTCATGATAGCGGCGGATCCTCTCAAGGTATCGAGCAGATTGAACAAGTGCGTTACAACGAGCTTCCTCGAGACTGTCAACATCGGTCTGTCTTGTTTCTTCAGCTACGCCTTCTTCGTACTGATCAACCATCGGAGAACGCCACATGACATCAGCAGGCAAAACGCCTTCAGAGCCGTAGACCAGGAAGTAAGGTGACTGCCCTGTGGGGGTAGTAGGCTGAGTGCGTAGCCCCTAGAGTGCATTAGGTAGTTCCTTGATCCATTTGCCGCCCTAGGTATTTGCAGCATCGTACAGTCGCTTCTTGAGAGCATCGAGTATATCATCCCGTTGGCGCGTTCCACTTGGCCATTGGCACGTGGGTGAGCAACGGAGACGTACCGGACGTCAATTCCACTGTTCTCGCAGTACTCCCAGAACTAGTGATTGTTGAAATTCGAACCCAGGTCTGTGCTGATGCGGTTAGGGAAACCATAGCGATGTACGATTTCATCCAAGAAGTCGAGGACACGATCAACCTTGGGGCAGGTAACAGGCTTGACCTCAATCCACTTGGTAAACTTGTCGATAGCCACCAGAACTCTGTTGAATCTCCCTGGCGCATTTGGGAGAGGACCAATCATATCCAGCCCCCAGCAAGCGAAAGGCCAAGTTGGTGGTATCGTGATGAGCTTGTAGGCAGGAACGTGTTGTTGCTTGGCGAAGAATTGGCATCCTTGGCACTTCTTGACTAGTTCCTCTGCATCAGCAAGAGCTGTAGGCCAGTAGAAAGCACGTCTGAACACTTTTCCCACCAAGGTGTGGGAAGAAGCGTGATTGCCACAGATTTCTTTGTGTGTCTCCTCCAAGATTTGCTTCCCTTCTTCGCGAGAAACGCATTTCATGAGTATATCAGAGTTTGCGCCTCGCTTGTAGAGTTGATCTCCGACTAGAGCATAAGCCTTGACGCGGCGTGAAATGCACTCGGCTTCTGACTTGTCTTCTGGAATCAACTGATGTTTAATGTAGTCGATGAAGGGAGTTCTCCAGTCCACATCAATCATAAGCACTTCTCGATCAGGTTGAACTGAAGTAGTCGTGGGTGCAGATGATTGCTCCGGAATTGATGGTTTGTGGAGTTCATGGACGAAGATTTCAGCTGGCACTTGAGCTCGTGTAGATCCCAGCTTCGACAAGACATCTGCAGCAACATTGTTGTCGCGGACCACATGATGGAACTCGAGACCATGGAATTTGTTCTCAAGTTTGCGTACCTCCTGACAGTATGCATCCATGTTCTCAGCATTATGATCCCATGAATCGTTGACTTGATTGATGACCACCAAAGAATCACCATAGACAAGTAGTCGTGTAATGCCGAGAGAGACTGCAAGGCGAAGACCATGCAGTAGAGCTTCATATTCAGCTTCATTGTTTGAGACCTTCCAAAAGACCCGCAAAACATATTTGAGTTGCTCGCCTTTGGGAGAAATCAGAAGTACCCCGGCACCAGCACCTTCCAATTTGAGGGAACCGTCAAAGTACATGACCCAGTGTTCTGGACGCTCAATTGGAGTTGGGACTTGATTTTCCTGCCACTCAGCCATGAAATCAACCAAGGCTTGAGACTTGATAGCAGTGCGAGACTTGAACTCGAGCGATAGAGCACCAAGCTCTACAACCCATTTAGAAATCCTTCCTGTGGAGTCCCGATTGTGCAATATCTCGCCAAGTGGGTAGCTAGTGACCACATAAATCTTGTAATCGTCGAAGTAGTGGCGGAGCTTCCGTGAAGTAATCAGAACTGCATAAAGTAGCTTCTGTACCGGAGGGTAGCGAGCCTTGGATTCTGATAAAATTTCACTGACGAAATAGACAGGCCTCTGGATAGAGTAGCCATGGCCTTCTTCCTGCCGCTCAACGACAATAGCAGTGCTGACGACATTAGTAGTCGCAGCGATGTAGAGCAAGAGCTCTTCATTGGGCAGAGGAGCAGTGAGGACTGGAGGCTTGGATAAAAACTCCTTGAGCTGAGAAAGAGCTTGATCAGCTTCAGTTGTCCACGTAAACTTCTCCTGCCACTTGAGTAGCCTGAAGAAAGGGAGACCCCGTTCTCCAAGTAGTGAGATGAAGCGATTGAGTGACGCCATGCAACCAGTAAGCTTCTGGACATCTTTGATAGTAGTCGGAGCTTGCATGTTGCAGATGGCAGTAATCTTCTCGGGGTTTGCTTCGATGCCACGATGGCTGATGATGAACCCGAATAGTTTTCCTGAAAATACGCCAAAGACGCACTTATTGGGGTTGAGCTTCCATTGGTACTCGCGTAGCGAAGCGAAAGTTCCTCAAGATTCGTGATAAGCATGTCTGGATCCTTAGTCTTGACAACAACATCATCCACGTATGCTTCCACATTCTTGTGAAGCTGCTTCTTGAAGCATGCTTGGATAGCCCTTTGATATGTAGCACCAGCGTTTTTCAACCCGAAGGACATTGTTGTGTAACAATAAGCACCAAACGGGGTGATAAACATGGTCTTCTCTTGATCAGATTCCTTGATTGCAATTTGATGATAGCCAGAGTAGCATTCCAGGAAACAAAGCAGAGCACAGCCCGCTGTAGAGTCAATGACTTGATCAATCCTCGGCAACCCGAAAGGATCCTTGGGGGCAATGCTTGTTGAGATCAGTGTAGTCGACACACATCCTCCAGTCATTAGAGTTCTTCTTTCTGACGAGCACAGGGTTAGCGAGCCACTACGGATGAAAAACTTCCTGGATGAAGCCTGTCGCGAGTAGTTTAGCGAGCTCTTTCTTGATAGCAGCCCTGCGATCATCACCAAAGCGACGAAGGTGTTGTCTCTTGGGGGTAGTGTTAGGATCGACGTTGAGTGAGTGCTCGATCAACCTCCTGGGCACACCTGGCATGTCAGATGGTTTCCATCCAAAGATATCACGGTTAGCCCGAAGGAAGTTGACGAGCGCGTCTTCCTATTTAGGGTCAAGCTGTGCACTGATCATGGTCGTCTTGCTGCTGTCACCAGTACCGAGGTCAATAGCTTTGAGCAGGACGTCACCAGATGGTGCAGGCTTGTTGTTGTTGTCAGTCTTCTCAGGAACCTCCAGCCCACTCGGAGCAAGCTTTTTAGCAGTAGTGAAGACCTCCATCATTGCATTGGGCACTTGAGTAGTCGAGGCAAGTTCCACGGCTTCTGTGTCGCAGTCGTATGATCGCTTCAGATCCCCTTGCAATGAAAGAACTCCTTTGGGGCTCGACATCTTGAGAACCAAGTAGACATAGTGAGGGATAGCCATGAACTTAGCGAGACCGGGCCTGCCGATGATGGCATGGTAAGAAGTCTCGAAGTCAGCGACCTCAAACTTGATGTACTCGGTGCGATAGTGATCCTTGGTCCCAAAGGTAACGGGTAGTACGACTTAGCCCAAAGGAATAGCTGCATTGCCCGGGATGATACCATAGAACGGTGAGTTGGTCTTGGTAAGCATATTGGTGATATCCAGGCCCATCTTCTTCAAAGTCTTGGCAAATAGGACATTGAGTCTGCTGCCACCATCAATAAGAACCTTGGTAAGCCTAGTGCCTGCCACCACTGGATCCAAAACGAGAGGATATCGTCCTGGCTTAGAGAAACTAGTCCATTGATCCACCCTCGAAAAGGTAATGGGAGTTTCAGACCACTTGAGATAAGTGGGAGCTGCTGGTTGGATGGACATAATCTCCCTGAGAGCTAGCTTTTGCATGCGCTTGGTTGGAATTCCACCAAATATGACATTGACAGTGTTGGACAGGTTCTGGAACCCAGTGTCTTTGTCTGTGTTAGCCTTCTTCCCCTTGTGTTTGCGATATCGCGGGTTTGGGTGCGTTGGTTCGGGTGTGTTCTTCAACGCACGTCGAAGTTGGTAACACTGCTCTGTAGTATGATCGCCCTCTGGGTGCCATGGGCATTTCTGCTTGGTTAATGTTGCCCAGTGAGGATCATCTTCAGGCTCGGCAGTAGTTTCCATAGCTGCAACAATGTTCTCGGGCTTCTGCTTACGATTGGGATTACTCGAGTAGTTATTCCCTTGGCGGTTGCCCTGCTGCTGCTTCCACCAGCATTGTTGTTATTGTTGTTGTTTTGGTTGTTGCGAAGATGCTTGAACCGATTCCGAGCTTTGTCTTCCTCGTCTGCCCAATGAGTGATCATCTCCTTAAGCTTGGTGATGTTGACTGGGCGAGCATGACCAAAGTCTTGGAACAGCCTATCATCATAGAAACCATCCTGGAAAGTGTCTATGACTTCTTTTTTAGTGACATCAACAACAGTAGCCCTTTTCTCAAAGAAGCGGCGCATGTACTCGCGAAGAGTCTCGCCTTGTTTTTGCTTGATCAGGGCAAGGTCCATCCTGGTGCCATGACGACACAAAGAACCCGCGAAGTTGCTGGTGAAGCGATGCTTGAGTTGTCCCCAATTGTCGATGGAGCCACGTTTTAGGGACTCAAACCATGTGAGGGGCTCTTGCTCGAGAACAAAGGGGAAATAGATACATTTAGTATCATCATTGTCTCCGGCATTGGAGATGGACAGAGCATAACAGCGCAACCACTGCCTTGGATCTTGCTTGCCATCATACTTGGAGATGCCGTAAGGCTTGAACTTCTCCGGAAGAAACAGATCTTGAAGTCGAGCAGAGAAAGCAGGAAAAGAATCAGAGTCATTATCCTTTTGCTTCTCACGCTCAGCGCGTCTGGCGTTGATTGTTGTCCGAGCATCATAGCAAGAGTCTCCTGACTTGCTGTTGACACTACCATCATCACCCTTGTCCCTGTTGCTAGCTTCCGGACGTGTGCGATTAGGAGTAGGAGTAGTACGATGAGCACCCCCACTACTGCCATGGTGACTAGGTGCACTGGTATTCTGTCGTAGCATAGTGTAGGCTAGTTCAGCCAGCTTCGCGACTTCAGCAGCCGCCCTGTTACGAGGCATAGAGCAACTGAGTAGATTGATCGCGTTGATAGCTTCCTCTGGAGTACGATATTCACGAGTAGCCACCGCATCTAGAGCCTCTTGAAGATTACGAGTAGGTAGAGCTTCCGCGAGTTCCCAATGAAGAGTTGCACGATCAGCATTGCGTTGGCGACGTGCGGCCTTGACCTCCGCGGTTTCATCAGCGGGAGCATTAGCAGAGAGTTCATCATCAGATACATCATCTGGGTAACGATAATTGGAACGATGCTCTTGCAGAGTAGATGCATCAACGACGAACACTTCTCGATGCGATGAATAAGTACCCGTACTCTGAATGAGCTCAGTATCAGTGTCATAATCAACAAGCTTGATGCCTTCCTGGAAAGGCAAGTTGTCGAGACAGGCGATAAAGCGCTCCTGATCATCCAAGGTGAGATCAGCAGGCACATGCTCAGGCCAGTAGATGAATCTACCCTCAGGTGTCGATGTGATCACCAGTCCATGAACAGGGCCAGACAATTGTTGAATTTCAGCACAATTCGATCCGTAGTCGAACTCAAATTCAGAAGAATCCGAAGTGTAGTCGAAGTTGTCGTCCGAATCTGAAGAGTACTCGAGCACAATCTTCGGTCCAGGGCACATGAGGCGCTTCAATGTGGCTTGGTAAGCGGCACTGACATGGTGATGACCGAAGAGAGGTGGTGCTGGAATGTTATCCAAGCTGAGTGCAAGCTGTGAAGCTGATGAAAGCAACTCAGGTTGGATAGGAGGCGAAGTCGAGTTGTATTCGGACTCCGACTCGAGTTCTCTGAGCGGGTCAGAGATCAAAATTTCACCGAAATTTTCGACGAGATTCTCCATCGAAGCTTGCGTAAGCATCGAGGACTTGAGCTTTGACTCCGGAGTTGGCACTAGGAAACGCAGGAACGATCCTGCGCCATCAGCAACGCAAACCCAAGAGCCGAAAACGATGGTGTCGCCCTGCTGGAAAGCGACGATCGGCTTGATGGTGACGAGAGCCATCGAGTTCGCCAGTGGATCAACAACGAGATCCCCTACCTGGCGCGCCAACTGTCAGTGTTTTAGACACCGAGCCTACGATGAGGTACCCGAAGTAGTAGATTGTGCGGTGGGGCTCGCCGAGATCAGGAACACGATGGTGAGACACGGGGCACACAATTAGACAGGTTCGGGCCGCAATGTGCGTAATACCCTACGTCCTGTATGATGCGTGGCTCTGTATTGATTGTGTATGTTTTGAGAGGGGTCCCTGCCTCGCCTTATATACCACGGGAGGCAGGGTTACAAGTTGGATTGGTACAAGGGTACTATTCGAGTAGGACCCGGAGTAGTCTATACAGGGTATGGAAAGCTATCATAGTCTTAGTACAAGTCCTTGTCCACCTTGTCTTGCCTTGTGGTTCACGGTACCAGCACCGTGGCCCACTAGTTGAGTTGTCCAGGTGTACAGGAACTCATCTCCCGGGTATGACCGACAATGTGTTGGTGGGCTTAGGGATGCCCGGTCGACACTGATTGGAACTAGGTTTTCATTTCCGTGTTATGTGTAACTAGTGGAAGTACACGCACGACACGTGCGTGATAAAAAAATAAATACAATATGAGTTTATATAATTATAAAACTCATAGTTATTGATACGCCAACATTCCATCATAATTGATTATGAACTTGTTTAATTTTCATAAATCACTACAAGACTCATTGATATATATATATATATATATATATATATATTGAATATTATTTTATTACTGAAACCATATCAATATATGTAGTACTCTACATTTTGGCACTATATTTCAAACCATCATATTTCATTGTCTTAGCAATATCTAGTCAGAGAGCACGCGCGTATTAATATCTAGTCAGAGAGCACGCATGCAACATATGTATTTACAAGAAATAGAATATTTTGCAAAAAATATTAACACCAATAAATTAAGATCCAATAATGCTATACCAAGATTTTTTTTAGTGACGAGTAATAATTAAATTTGTTGCAAGTGTTGACTTTGTCAAAGAAATACAATTGAAATTTGCATCATTACTTATGTTTCTCGTGCTATACGCCTCTACGCCTTTCACTAACCACTGTTATCGCTTACACTCCCCCAGTCACAACCCATGAAAATTTTCCACAACCTGGCTAGTGACGCCATCGCAGCCAGACTGACCGCCATAACCCACCTCTTATCGCTTCTCTTACCCGCTAGCCATTAGAGCTCAAAATCCTGAAAAATTAGTCTCAGCTCTCGTTCCCTAAGCACCTTCTAAATCAAACAAAGTTGAGATCTCGCCTCGACTCCCGAACTGTATCACGACACATTGTATACTTGCTTCCACAAAGAAGTTTTGATACTCCCGGGCTTGTGGTGCTCCAGTCCACTTGCATCCGTTGGATCCATAGTACACGCCAAAGAGTTGTTCATCATGTAACATTTTGCATCTTGCCTCTCACATTTTTTAAAATGAGAGCGGTCCATCGTTAGCTTCACATGCACTACGAATTTTCCTAATCCATTTCAAAGTGCAAAGCCCAAACCGAATGGGCAGTCCTTCTCGTCTTGTAAAACATAAAAATGAGAAACTTCAGAAAGCACAATATCTACAAGACGTTCTCAATTTTTGTAATCCATTTTTAAGTCTAATTTGATAACTCTTTAATATGTAAGAATTAGACTCATCAATCTAACATGTTTCCTAATGAGTTCTACAACTCTTATCATCACTTTGGGCAAGCGTGCAAATATGTGTAAAAAATTGCCACCTGACCTTTGGTGCTGAATTAACCAAGTACAAATCAACCAGTCCTATCCATATATTCAGAGATATGTATATTCACATGCAATGTATGGATTCATACCTAAACTATATTCAGAGACCTATATCCCATCCTTATTTGTCCACCGACACAACAATATGAAATATAGGGCAAACACCGGGCCAAAAACAAAAAAGGGCAACAAAGCGGGTTTTAATAGATCCAACTAATAGCAAGAACTAATCTGCTTAACTAATGATGCTTATCTAATTGGAAGAAAGTACATGTTCTAGATGAGTGCTCGAGAAAAAATGGTTCCAGAAAAGAACCATCCTTGTTTACTTTTTTCCTCCAACAATCGGAGCTTTTTTCCATAAAATAGGTTGTAGATTTTTTATCACACAAGCATCTTATGATTTAATTATCTTATACTTCTGGTTGATTGATCGCAGCAGAACTACTCCCTTCATGGGTCTTCTTCACAAAGTAAGCAAAGCAAGTTCTGCAGTTCTCTTCCCTAGATGTGCTTGCATCTTTTATTCAGGCTTAAGACACAAGATTGGATGCTAGAACAAAAAGAATGCAAAGATAATCACTTCAAATGATGCTACAACAAAGAATGTAAAGATAATCACTTCAATAAAAAATTATTTTACAATTGAAAATAGAAATAGTAAAAACACTTTTTAATTCATATATGAAAATTAGACCTTGGTTCCCTTGACCCATTCTGCAATCAACATGAAAATTAGATAATCTAAGCTGGTCTAACATTCTAAGCATTCAACTAGATGTTCTTTCCATTGATAATTTATTAGTAATGAACCTACATTTAACTCTTATAAGAACCTCTGATGCTTGAAGCAATCATAGAAAACAAACATAACACTACCAATCAGGAACATGATTGAGACAGATTTATATCCGGTAAAGATGGATGAAATATATTATCTTTTCTCTGGAGAAACAGAGTCAACATGGAGTAAAACGATTAGAAACAAACTTGAGTTATGGTGGACATTTATCAAATACCTTGGTCCAAGATCTGATTTGCAATTTGTCAAAACAAATCATCTGAAATAAAAAGATTATAACATTAAAAACAACACCTTCAAACAACAATATTTGCTTTCACAAGTAAAGCAGATGATTGGTAATAAAACATTGGCAGGTTGCAACGATTGCACACCTGCTAGTGCAAGAAATAAGATGCAATTGCACTGCTATCTCTAGAGAGGAAAAATGGAATGCACCTTGAATTCCTTCTGAAACTTCTAGCTTGTCCACACCGAAAGATGGTGCAAATCAGAGTTGTACGGTGGTTGTGTGGCAGTGCTCTTCATACAACCAGTCGGTAGTGTATAAGATCTTGGATGAGTAATTTCTTATGGCATCTTCAATGCCTTCAGAAAAACAAAGGAATACAACAGATTTAAATGGGAAAAACCAGACTGCGGATGATCCAAGTCATAAAATGATAGAATGAATTAACAACACAACGCAAACATCAATCAAATCAATAACCAATCCTAAATAACTACAATGCAGACTGCAGAGAAATAAAAGCAAATACAAACCGCACAACACACACCTCATGTACATGATTCTATAAACAATACAGAGCTCCAAAGCTACATAACAATTAGATGGAAACTACACAATCGGCGAGCTCGCGGCCTCCTGGCGGGTGCGACTGCTTCCTCCTCCCACCGTGCGACCGCTGCTCGAGATCAGGAAGTGGAGCAGGATATAGTTTTACGAATGAGGGAGGGCGAGATAGAGAAGGAAAGAAGCGTGATTATGGGATCAGGAGCGTGCGATTTTGGAGACATGTGGAACAAACCAAAGGAAATAATGAGAAAGCAAGGAAAAACAAGAATTGTTGCGTCATTATGTCAATAATAACCGGGTAAAAATTGCCGCATCATTCACAAGGAAAGATCAATTAAGAAATCGCGTCATTCACAAGGAAAGATCAATAAAGTTGAAACCATGTAATTAGATGTTTCCTTGGACGTGATTACGTGGACGCCCATCGGATGGTGATAAGAAATTCAAACGCATGAATAAGGAAAGCAATTGAAAGGAAAGCTTTTGAAAGGATGCGTGTGTTTGCAAGGAAAGCTATTGAAAGGTAGCTAAAGGCTCGTGTGTTTAGATGCATATGAATGTCATTGACAGAGGGACACAGATCACTAAATATAGGAGGTTTGACGAGCGGGATTGGGTGGAAAGTGTTAAGAAGGAAAGAAAAAACAAGGAACAATTGATGCGTGATTGATTAAGGAAATTCAAACACATGAATAAGGAAAGCAATTGAAAGGAAATCTTTTGAAAGGACGTGTGGTTTCCAAGGAAAGCTATCAAGATTGACAGGCGGGATTGGGTGGGAGGGCGTGTGACGACGACCAAATCAACCCCCCCTCCCCGATTGTTCGTCGTCCTGAACTTGAAAAGTGGGCCACTCTGTGAGGATGTAGGTGGGCCTAAAAGTGGTCCACTCCATCTCAATTCTCTCACTCTTTATAGTATAGATAGATGACAACATCACATACGCCTGGTAGTATTTGTTCTGCTTTCTTATATTTTGAATTTCTCAATAAGAAAGGTATGTGTTATGTAGTAGTGTTGCACTGTCAGTGTGTCACCTTTCTCCATCATATGGTACCCTTTTGCTAAGAGGGGCAATGTACAAGATAGTAAATACAATTCAAAAGCACATACCAGTATTGTGATGAAAGACTAGTTTCATTTACCGTCCAGCCCCGGACAGTAACCAGAATACAGTCCACCCCCGTGTCCGACCGGGGTCGCCGTGCTACTCACAGAGGCGTCTGTTAGTTCTGCACGCCGGGTATAGATGGCCAATTGGCACGCGGCCCATGGGCTGGCCCAAAGCACGAAATTTTGGTCCAACACGAGCACGGGCCCAACACGATGGCGTCGGGCCTGGGCCAGCACGAGCACGACATCGGGCTAGTGCTGGGCGTCACTCTCAGCCCATAGTCCCGGCCCAGCACGGCACGAAAACAGCCGGCCCAACGGAGCACGATAGGCTGGCACGACGGCCCACGGCCCATGTGGCCCGACCACATATATAAGGCCGGCGGCCACCCTTCCTCCTCCCAAACCCTAGCCGCCTGCCTCTCCACCTCTCGTCCGCGGCCACCGAGCGCCGGCCTCCCCACCTCCTCCAATACGCGGCATCCCCAGTCCCCACCTCCTCCCGGATCCGTGGCCGACCACCTCCGCCGCCCCTCCTCGTGGCTCCTCCGCGGCCGCCGTGGCTCCACCTCGTCCTCCCCGCGCATGGAGATGGTGTGACCGGATCCGTGGCCAGCCACCTCCGCCGTCCCTCCTCACCGCCCATCCTCACTACGCATGGAGGTGGCGCGGTCAGATCCGTGGCCGGCCACCTCTGCTGCCGCCAGCCCCTCCGCCGCCGCTGCCCCCATGCGTGTCTTCCCCTCCGGCGACCTTCTCTTCTTCCCCTCCGGCACCGGCGGCCTCCTCTTCCTCCCCTCCGCCGCCGGCCGTCGTGCTATGGGCTGGCACGACACAGATGGCCCGCCGTGCCTGCCATCGTACCTCGGGCCGGCACAACACGAAAAAAGCACCTCGTGCTCGTGCTGTTCCACGAGCGCGGCACGTAGTGCCAACAAGGCACGAGCTCGACGGCCGTCGTGCCACGTCGTACTCGTGCCCGTGCCGCGCTGTGCTGGGCGGGCCAAATGGCCATCTATAGCCTTGGGGGACTGGACTCTCGTGTTCCCGCACTCGTCCGGGCGGTACATCGTGCCAGGGCCGTCACCAGGGAGTTCCCGCCGGCCGCCGCTGGCAGCTTATCGGGGGCCATGCCGAGCGGCGCACCACGGCTATACCAGAGGCGGTGGGTGCGTGAGTGACGCAGGCCACCTGAGCTCCGCGACGGGGACGGATCTTGGAACTTGGAAGTACAGGTGGGAGGCCCTCGTCGCTCGCCGGAGTGACGGTCGCGGCTGTCGGGCGCAGGGTGTTGCGCGCTGCTGGGTTCTGATCGAGTGCGTGGGCGTGGCGGAGGCGATCAAAGACGCTGGTGGACGCAGCGTTAATGCTGACTTGGGGCTCGCACGACGATCCGTGGCGAGCATCGTCACCTGCTTCTGACACTGGTAGTCTGGTACTTGCCCGCTTCAATTAATCTATGGTGACATACTGCTGTGCGCACGTGCTCATGGCGACGGATGACGCATCAGCCAGCAGCACTGCAGCTTGCGGGCAGGCCGCCCGGGGCAACGGCCAAAGGCCGCCGGAGCAGAGCACGACGTCCGTTCCCAGCTAGCCTGCCTCCCAAATGGATTTTTTTATTTTAACCCTTTTTAATCTAATTTTTTAATAATAACCCATTCCTAACTAAATTTTCAAGAAGTAACTTTTTTTGGTCGCACCAAGTTTCGTGGCGTGACTAATAGTTGAGTCACACCACATGCGATGGCGCGACTAATGTACACGTTGGCAGTAGAAAAAGTCACAGCTAACGGGGTAATTGGAGTCGCGCCACACAACGTGGCTGTGACAGAACCGCCCAAATTAATTCTCATTTAACACACATAACCTGTCCACCTGGTCATTATGCATTAAAGAGGAGTTAACTTGTCGATATCTGCCGGGTCAAGCCCGGTAAATCACTTATACAAAGGATCGAAGGTTGTACACTAAGACTCACACGATGACGAGTTCAAAGATAATTAATACCACATTAATACATCATATTCATCAGTTATTCATTATTACAAAACCAGTTCCATACAGGAAAGTAAACAGTTCAGAGTTTGAAAACACAGCGGAAATAAAGTACTAAACGTCATAAGCAACATCACGGGAGGCCATCCATGATATCACTAAGCACTGTCATCTTCCCACTCACTTCCCAAAGGGTGGGAGAGAACCAGTCCACGAATACCATCAACACATCAACACCTGCAAAAGGTATCAACAAAGCAAGGCTGAGTATACTAATACTCAGCAAGACTTAACCGTCGGGTGATGGAAAATCACCAGCTCTCTAGACATGCAAAGCTTTTTGGCTAGTGGGTTTCTTTTGCTGAAAAGCAACAAAGAGTATGTCCTTACTTTCAAGTTTTAGCTCAAAATTCTAGTTCATTAACCATTACTAAGTAAGCAACTACACAAGCAAAGTTGTGCAAACAATTAAGCATACAACAGAATTACTTCTCAATTCCATCATTAAGGGACATAGAGTGTATGGATAAGCAATCTCGGATAACGGTGAGAGGTCGACGATCGATCGATTAATAACTTTGCAAGGGAAACCTAAACACACGGGAGAATGCATACCCCATCATCTGACCACGGCCCAATGGGCGGGGTACGCACCAACCAGATGGTTCCCAATCTTCCTCAGTTCAGGATCAAAGCCCACAGTCATCGGTACAAGGATCACTGGCAAGGCCCAACGTCCTTCCAGTCTCGCATATGCACCACCAGTGGCGAGCCGGGGAAACAAATCCCAAGATTAGTGGTAGAGAGTTCCCTCACTGGATCAAAAAGGTACTAGGCTTACCGGTCCCATTCCCGACAAATGTTTAGTACGTTCAAACACTTAACCACAGACCTACTTGGCCGGAGCCGGTCCCATGCTCTTACCACATGAGCGGGTAGGTTCAACAATCTTATGATTCCAACATAAGAGACCTATAACTCGCGAGTGACGAACATCACTCGACTTCTACCGAGTCCTTAGAGCATGGCCACTAGCGACTTAGCATTCTAGTATTGGAACATAGGAACCTAAGATCATGCATCTAGGGTTTCAATTCAACTCCTGAAACTTAAATGCACAAACATAACAAAGATAATTGCATAAATTGAAAACATAGGTTATGCTCCGGGGCTTGCCTTCACTTAGCAAAGTTAGTTGGAGATCCTCCGAACTTGGTTTGGGTCTTGTTGTAAAACCACACGTTCACCTTCTCCTTCAACTAGCTCTCCTTCAGCTTCCGACACCAACGCGTAGCTCTTGATCGGATGTTCTACACGACATGCATATGCATAACTTTAAGCATTCGTTTTTAAGAAGGAAGAACTCAGTTCATATGTAAAGGATAAACATGAGGTGTATTGTTGGGCACATTCACCTGGATAAGAATATATCCAGCATATTCTTCCTTAATTAAGGAACTGTATGTTTGTTATTTATCTTTCTTATTTGATGGGGATTGTGTGCACATTTAAATTAATTAACTTATTTAACTTCACCAAAATAAAAGGTGCTGTAGTGGGTGCACTTTGGTGAAGCTTGGTGATTCAAATTTGCATCACATTAAAGGTGATTTCTGATTTCTCTTTTATTTCACTGATAAGCTTGAATTACTTCGAAAATTAATTCTGGATGTTCCACACACAAACAACCAGAGAGAAAAATTCATACAAGCACAAATCAAGACAACAAGGCTACTGCCCAAAATTTAGATCAACTGAGCCATATGCTGCACATGAAAAATCTAACCTTAACTAGCTGCCATAAACATGATTTATTTATTCAGAGAGATCTATACATGATATAGCTTCAAGAAATTACACAGAGCATAAACATGGCATTACTGAGCTACTCACAAAAATTTAGATTAAACCAAGCTATAGATTTAGCATAAAAATTACAACATTAAAACATTGCTGAAAAGGTAAATAAATCACACAACAAGATATAAGCATGCATTGAGGCTACAACTTTTACCACAGCCATAACAGGGTAAACCAAGACTACTAAATAATTATCATGGCCAGAAACTATTTACAACATGCTTTATTAAAAGGGCTCATATTAAAGACATAAATTAATTAGAGCTAGATAAACATGTTAAAAGCTACTGATATTTTTACCCTAGCTTCAACTAGGCATATAGAGGCTACTGCAAAAAGATTAGAGTTATTTGCTTAACAGATTATTCTCAATAGGAACTTAAAAGCTACCATATATCAAAATTAAATCATAACCAAAGATATATAACAGATCTATGTGCAATATTTTTACACAAGAGCAATCATATCAAGACTAACAACATATTAAAATTTCACAGGCAGATCAGTTATAAATTTCAAATAATTGCAAATCTATTCAAACTGATCAATTCAAAATTATTTAAATTCTAGAAAGAAATTTACAAAATTCCTTTCTAGAAACATTGCATCTGTTCATGTAGAGCTCAGAACATTTGGATTTGCATTTTTCCAATTTTTATTTGATTTTCTATGCATTTTACAAGATCTCAGCCGATTTAAACAAAACTTATAGAATCTATTTTCATCCAGACCCTTGACTAGAAAACATCTTCGCAACATGCCCTTATCTTTACACAAAGGTCCCTACTTTTACAGATCGACCCTTGGAAAGACTTAAGACTTCACAAGCATGCCCTCGCCGGGCCGCCAGCGATGCTGGCCGGAATCCGGTTAAACGACGGCGATCCGGGGAGGGGGAACGGGCGGAGGAGGGCCAGGGCATCACCTAGGGTCGGCTCAGGCACTCAGACGTGGCGGAGGGTTGGCCGGCGACGAGGATCGGCGGCGCACGGATCTGCCGGCCGTAGAGACGGCGACTCCGGCGAGCTGGTTGACCGGGGACGCCAACACGTTGCACGGGCGGCTCCAGAAGGTCAAAGAGGTGCTGCTCGTGTGCTTGTACGGCGACGAGCGGGCTCAGGGTGAGGACTTCAGCGACGAGGCGGAGCTCCGGTCGCAGGGACGGCCGCTCCGGCGAGCTGCCCGGCAATGCACGGCAAGGCGTGGCCCTGGGGGCTTCTGGTGGATCACGTGGTGCTGCCGAGCGGCTTAGACGAGCACGAGAAGATGCGGGTGGGGTGGCTCGGCAATGGCGCTCCGGCGGAGAGCAGAGGCAGCCTGGCGGCGCTGTGTGGCGGCGCGGCGAGCTTCGGGGAGGCTTGGTCCTTGTATAGGAGGCCGGGACGTGCTGCGCATTGTCAATGGAGACAGTCAGCTAGCCAGTGCGGCGCGCGAGAAGGAGGGCGGCGTGGCGCAGTCTGGCGCGGCGCATGGCGCCTTGACGGCGGCGGCTCGGCGCGTGTCGAGGCGCGTGGACCTGGCGAGCTGCGGCACTCGACAAGTGGCATCTAGGTGTCCCGAGGATCCTTGGGCAACGCACACGTGACGACGGTGGGGCCCTCTCGGCGTGCGGGCCAGGGTCACGGACGGGACGGCGTGTGCGCACGCGCGGCGCACGGGCACCGGGCGCGGTCCGTGGCGCGACGTCGCGGGCCGGGGCGCGTTCGTGGGCGATGAGTGCAGGCTTCCAATTCAGACTAGGGTACTTCAAACGGCCAGAAGAATTCAAATTCAAAATAAACTCAACTTTGGCCAATACCAAACTTGTAGCTAAGACTACCCTCTACAACTTTTGCAAAAGCTGACCAGTGAAAATTTTCACGGATTGAGCAGAATTTTGATCTGAATTTCATGATTTTCTCGGCGTAGTCAAACTGATATTCAGGGCTTTGACCATGTTTTTGAGGCATTTCCACTCAAAATTTGAAAATCCGCCAATTAGAGAAAATGTGTCCCATGAAAATCTGCACAACTTTTACATTGGCCGATTTTTGAGTGTTTTGGAAATTTTTGGAGATTTTACCAAAGTTCTAGAGATTGATACATGAACCAAGGGGGTTTGACCTTGATAACAGGGTTTGACTTCACTATTTGAGGACTTTTCACTCAAGATCATTACTCCCATCCAAAAGATGAAATGTTAGGCTAGAGGAAATCATCAACCCTCATATTGGTAGATTTTTGAGTTGCTAAGCAAAATCTTGAAATATTGTTCAACTCATCAAATGTCCTTATAAACTCCTTTAGAGAAGTTGACCAAACATGATAGGGTTAAACTCCTTCTTCAATCTTTAATTTCCAAAAGTGACAAACTTCAATGTCATGTTCCTGAATCTTGGTGACAAAGTTCATAATAGCAAAAGTTCAAACTCTGAGTGAAAATTGGAATTAAGTTCAAACCATACTTTGCTCCTAATGGTGTCTTCACCAAATTTTCTTTACTTTTCCTTTAACACCAGGAACTTAAGTTAACTCCTTGATTAAAAAGAGATAAACACCTGGGGTGTTACAGTGGCGTGACTCACGAGTGAGTCACGGTAAGTGGCGTGACCAGATCGGTACTCTGCCTAAACTGGGAGTTCCAGGTCTTATTTACCCGTGTTTCATTCATCATTTTAATTAGCAAATGAACTCCTAAATTTGTGAAATTCGAGGTGTATGATCTATAGAGTGTATACATTCCATTTTAACTATTTGTACTTCAAACCATGGTGGATAAAAATGAGAAATCTATTTTCGAAATAGGCTAAGTGTTATTGGATCAACACATCAAATGTGCTAAGTCTGAAAACAGAGCCAACTAGTCAACTTTAGACTTATGTTTTGAAAAATTTTACATTAAGACCTTGGAGATTTTTGGACTAAAAGTGAATTTGGATGTTTCTAGAGAATTTTGGATAAGTTGTTAGTAAAAAAAAGCAAAGAAATCATAATTTAAGGAAGGCTTAAAGTTGGAAAGTTGTGCTATTTTTCTACAGTTGTAAAACAGCACAACTTTCCAACTTTAAGCCTCTCTTAAACTATAATTCTTTACTTTTTTTTGACAAATAACTTATCCAAAATTCTCTATGAACATCCAAATTCACTTGTAGTCCAAAAATGTCCAAGGTCTTAATGTAAAAATTTTCAAAAAGTAGGTCTAAAGTTGACTAGTTGGCTCTGTTTTCAGACTTAGCACATTTGATGTGTTGATCTAATAACACTTAGCCTATTTCGAAAATAGATTTCTCGTTTTATACACTATGGTTTGGAGTGCAAATAATTAAAATGGAACGTATGCATAGATCTTACATCTCAAGTTTCACAAATTTAGGAGTTCATTTGCTAATTAAAATGATGAAGGAAACACAGCTAAATGAGAACCGATGCGTGGCGTGACTCGTACGTGAGTCACGCCAGAACCTCTGGCGCGACTCAGTCTGCCACGTAAGCTGCGACTAAGGCGCGAGTCCGGCAGCTCATGGCACCCTCGATGAGCTTCAAGATGGACGACGCGCGGCTCCTGGCGTCGGCCAATTCAATCTGCCCCACCAGGACGGCCGCGCACTCATCCGTGGAGGACGCGCTCGCGATCCAGGCCGCCACCGGTCGCCGCCTCCTCCTTCTCCCTCAACTGCCGTGCTGCCTGTCTCGGCGGAGGAGGACACCCACTGCCGGACGGGCTGCAGCGGCAGAAGCAGCTCGTCCTCTACACGAAACGCAGTTGGATGCGCGCTGGACGGCGACGAGGACCAACTGGATGACGTGGCTGCCAAAATGTACCACGCCGCCGGCGCCAAGTTGTCCTCGATGGTTCCCGCTTCGGCGGCCTCTAACGCTGAGCTCTCCTTGCTCCCGGCTCCCGCACCATGCTGCCGAGGGCTACCACGAGCTGCCGCCGGTGCCGGGCTCGAACCACTGCTTCCTGGGCGGCGTCGGAGTTCACTGGGGATGAAGCTCGTGCAGGGGAGTGGCATTTCGATCCCGGCGGCCAGCCGCCAGCGTGTGAGGGCCGAGGGCTGTGGAAACTTCTTATTTGAGTGTTGACTGTTGACTGCAACTATTCAAGCCGATCAATCTTGGCCACAGGAGGAGGATTCAACGACCATCAAGGGGAGGACGGTATTTCATTTACCGTCCACCCTCGAGGCCCCGAGTCCGGCGTTCCTCATCGCGCGCAGCTCGCGGTGTCACCTGGGAGCGCTGATTCATGTTCCTGCACTCGCCCGGCCGGTACGTCGTGCCGGTTTCGTCGCCGGGGAGTGGCCAGGCTGTCCCTGTCGGCTTAACGGGGCCTAGTGCGCCACCGGCGCCATGCACGTCGCCCGAGTGACGGGTGCGCCACCGTCGTCTGTTGCATGGTGTTACCGATGGGCGGCGAGGACGTTAGGGCTCGCAAGACGATCGGTGGCGAACATTGCTGAATTACCTATCGAGCTTGGACTGGCTAGTGGATGCCAGCTCCAACGGAATTCCAAGCGGCGGGCGCGCGGCAGAGGTTGCTCGTGTTCCTGGCGTGCATGGCGCCATGAGGCTAGACAATGTCGCGGCGGTGGCGTACGAGGACCAGCTACCTGTGAGGGGGGAGCGGCTGGGCGCCGCAGACCTGCTGTCGGAGCTCCGATCCGCGCACGGTGCCGGCTGCTGGCGGACCCGACGCGAGAGACTGCGGCGCGGCGACGACGCTAGGCGTGGCCGGGATGGCACCCGCGGAGGTCGACACTCGACACCATGGTACGGGAGGGTGACCACGGCGGCGATGGCGCGCTCAGCGAGGCCGAGTTCTGCGTCCTCATGGTGCGCCTAAGACGACGCCGTGATGTGGTTTGAGGAGAGGCCATCGCCGACGAGCTCGCCCAGGAACAACAAGGACCGTCCTCTTCTCGTTAGAGAGTGCAGCGGGTGGTTTGAGGGTGGAGACCGGCTCAAGGCATGTTGGGCGGAGGCAGCTCGAGCACACAGACGGGCGCAGGGTCGGCGGACTCTGCCGATGGCCGTCGCCGACGATCGCGCGCTCGGCACCTCCAATCGCCAACTCATGGCGGCGCACGTCGGCGTGCTGTTCATGAGATGGGTACCGTATCACCGTATCGGCGGAGGAGGACATACGCTGCCGGACAGGCAGGTGCTCCAGGCGTGCACGGCGGGCATGAGGCTGCGTTCTGAATGGCGACGAGGACAGCTGGATCCTTTGCACCAGCATCAACTGCTTATGAAAAACCACGCCCGCTCGTGCCCGCCCGCCGAGGTGTTCCACGCCACCGGTGCCAAGTCGTCCCCGATGTATCCCGCTTCGGCGGCCTGGAACGCCAAGCTCTCCTTGCTCCCACGCCATGCCGCCGAGGGCTACCTCGAGTTGCTGCCGGTGCGTCAGTGCGTGGTCCGAACCACTGCTTCCTGGGCGGCGCCGGCGTTCACCGGGGATGAAGCTCGTAGCAGGGGAGCGGCATCCCGGTGGCCACCTGCTATGAGCTTCTTGTTTTTTTTTCGAATGGCTGGATGTGGAAACTTCTTGTTGAATGTTGACTGCAACTATTCAGGCCGATCAATCTTGGCCGCAGGTGGAGAATCCAACGACCACCAAGGGTCAAGGGGTGGACGGTATTTCAGTTACCGTCCACCCCCAAGACCGGGAGCGCCGCTTGACGTTCTCCACGTTCCCGCGATCGACGGACCGGTACGTCGTGCTGGTAGCCTCGCCGGGAAGCGGGGAGTTCCTGCCCGCTTAACCGGGATACATGCCGCCATGCATGGAGCGCTCGATCTTGGCGATGACGGCAATAGAGCTTGGGTGTATGGGTGGTCGGCGCTCTTAGACGATGCCGCCAGAGTGACAGACTCAGCGGACTCTCCGCGGTCATCCGGTTGTCATGACCTCATATGGGCCTAAGGCCGTGTGTAACTCCATTTGGGCCCAAGGCCGTGTGTGTGAACTTAAGTGGGCCACGGCCCAAGAACACATTAGCCACCGGGGGTCGGCTTGTGACCCGGTTAAGTTGCTACTGAGCAACGGAGAAGGTAACAAAGAGTAAAAACCCTAAAATATATCTTCTTCCCCGACTCGATCCGGCTCTGCTCCTCTCCTACCCAAGTCGCCGTCGCCGGCGCAATTCCGTCCAGACTCGCCGGTGTGCCGCCAGTGCAGCGAGGACCGTTACATCTGGTACCAGAGCCGTCGATTTGGCGCTTCCGCCCAGGAATCGACCTACCAATCCATCCACCTCCGTCCCCGCCGCCAACCTAGTGCCACCACCGCTGCCGCCGCCACCCACTTCGCCCACCACCAACGCCACTGCCCCTCCAAACCCAGCATCACCACCCCTCACCCAAGTCTTATCCCAGGTCAAAGCACGCCTTAGGAAGGATCCACCACACAAAAAGCCAACCCTGACCTTCCAGATGACGACTATTGAAGACAAGCTCGACTCCCTCCTCAAGGAAGTCAAGGCGATCCAAGTGAACCAGCTGCGATCCACGACCGCTGTCGACGAACTATCGTCCTGGAGCAAGAATGCTGACAAGATGGCGACCGAGCTCAAGAAGGACATTCAAGATCTCAAGTCGCGCATGGTGGCCTTGGAGACACTCTCCGCCACCACACCACACAAGGTCCCACCGCGCGAGGAAGAGGGACGGGCTAAAGGCCACAGCATTCCACTGAATTTCTAGGGTAGTGATGCAGGGGCACCATTTCCCATCACACCTTGGGCAAGGGTGAGCACAAACATCTCAAAACTGCACAGTTCGATGAAATTCCTGAGCCTAGCTATAAGAACAACACCATGTTTACTCATCAGTATCATGACACTAAGGAGTTTAAGCTGCCTAAACTAGATTTTCCTAAATTCATTGGTGAACATCCTAGAGTGTGGAAGGAGAGGTGTGAGAAGTATTTCACCATGTTCAATGTGCCAACTCACATGTGGGTTCCCTTTGCTAGCATGAATTTTAGGAAGAATGCTGCTTTATGGTTGCAAACATATGAAGCTCAACACACAATTGACAGTTGGGCTGAACTGTGTGTAGCTGTAGACCAAAATTTGGTAGAGACATGTATCAAAATTACATGAGAGACATGCTATCCATTAGGCAAACCTCTGATGTTCTAGAATATGCTGATAGATTTGAGCAGGCTAGACATAGAGTGTTGGTGCATAATAGTGAAATAGATGAAGTTTTCTTTGTCCAAAAGTTTTTAGATGGTTTAAAATATCAAATTGGCAATACAATTGCTTTGCATCGCCCAAGAACTGTTGATGCGGCCCTATCTCTGGCTTTAATGCAGGAAGAAATGTTGGAAGTCTCCAACAGAAGGTTCTCTCCAAGACCAAGGGAAAATGACAGATATAATGCCAAGGCTGGAAGTATGGCAGCCAATCAGTCCTCAGGGCAGAATGCTTCAGGAGTGCTGGGGTCAACTCCAACTGCTGCACCAGCTCCTGACAAGGGAGAAGCCAAACCTAAATGGGACAGCAAAGTGGCTGCTCTGAGAGCTGCCAGAAGAGCCAAGGGATTGTGCATGAAGTGTGGGGATCCATATTCTCCACAACACAGATGTCCTAAGCAAGTACCACTACATGTGTTGGAAGAACTGTGGGAATTGGTCCATGAAGAAGGCTCAGATGCAGAAGCAAGTGAGGCAAGTGGCAATGAGTCTGAGGAAGAACTGCTGACACTATCTCATTATGCAGCAGAAGGAATCCAAGGCCAAAAGACAATGAGACTCCAAGGATTGATCCAAGATCAGGCAATCCTCATACTGATAGACTCTGGGAGTTCTAGCACTTTCATTAGCAGTGAATTGGTGGCAAAGCTCCAACTATCAGTGACAGCAATACCCCCTGTACATGTCACTATAGCTGATGGAACTAAAATGCAGTGTGACAGCAAAGTGCAGCATCTACAATGGCTCACTCAAGGTCACACCTTCCAGAGTCAAGCAAGAGTCTTACAACTGAAAGGATATGACATGATCCTAGGAGCTGATTGGTTAGAACACCACAGTCCTATGTGGGTACATTGGAAAAAGAAGAAGATGAGATTCACCTATAAGGGAGAAAGAATAACCCTAAGAGGTGTCAAAGACAATACTTCCAAATGCACCAAGATAAAAGTGAGGAAATTGAAGGGGCTGCTCAGGAAAGGAGGCATAGCACAATTAGTCCAACTATCCCCAAAGACAAAGCCAACACCAACAGAAAATTTACCTGAGGAGATTGTGGAGCTAGTGGACAACTTCAAGCACTTGTTTCAAGAGCCAAAGGAGCTTCCTCCTCAGAGATAATGGGACCACAGCATTGAACTAGTACCAGGTGTACACCCTATCAACATAAAGCCATACAGATACAATCCCACCCAGAAAGATGAAATTGAAAGACAAGTAAAAGAGATGCTCTTAAATGGGGTCATTCAGCCTAGTCATAGTCCATTCTCCTCACCTGTACTATTGGTCAAGAAGAAAGATGGTTCTTGGAGGTTCTGTGTGGACTATAGAAGGCTTAATGCACTTACAGTGAAAAATAAGTACCCCCTACCTGTGGTAGATGAGTTATTGGATGAGTTACATGGTGCTCAATGGTTCACCAAGCTGGACATGAGATCAGGATATCATCACATCAGACTAGTTCCAGCAGATGAACACAAGACGACCTTCAAAACCCACAATGGCCATTGGGAGTTTAAGGTTATGCCTTTTGGCCTCACAAATGCACCAGCCACATTCCAGAAGGCTATGAACACAGTGTTTGCTTCCCTACTCTGTAAGTGTGTGTTAGTCTTTGTTGATGACATACTCATCTACAGCAAGTCACTAGAAGAGCACAAGCAACACCTTCAGCAAGTGTTTGAGATCCTGCAGCAACACACACTGTATCTGAAGAAGTCCAAATGTTCATTTGCCAAGACTGAACTAGAGTACTTGGGACATATTATAAGTGCTCAAGGTGTCTCCACTGACCCTGAAAAGATAAGAGCAGTTCAACAATGGCCAGCACCTACTGACTGCAAACAGTTAAGATCCTTATTGGGATTAGCAGGCTACTACAGAAAGTTCATCAAGAACTATGGCTCAATCAGTAGACCCTTAACAGATCTGCTCAAGAAGCACACCATATATGTGTGGACACCACAACTGCAAAGTAGCTTTGACACTCTCAAGCAAGCTCTGGTCACAGCCCCTGTGCTGGCACTACCTGACTTCACCAAAGGATTCTGTGTTGAGACAGATGCAAGTGGCAAAGGAATTGGAGCAGTACCCATGGAACAAGGCCACCCAATTGCATACTTGAGCAAATCTCTGAGCACCAAAAATCAGACATTGTAGACATATGAGAAAGAGTGTTTGGCAATACTGATGGCTGTAGATAAATAGAAATCCTACCTCCAACACCAACCATTTACTATCTTGACTGATCACAAGAGCTTGGTGCATCTGGGTGAACAAAAACTAACAAATGGCATTCAACATAAAGCATTTGTCAGACTATTAGGGTTCTAATACCAAGTGAAGTATAAGAAAGGGGCTGACAACTCTGTGGCTGATGCCCTGTCAAGAAAAGAAGATTCTGCTGAACTTGCTGCTATATCAACAAGCACACCTAGATGGATGGAAACTGTGATTGAGGGATATTAGGAGGATGCTCAAACCAAGAAACTCCTAACTGAACTATGTGTCAGTGGCTCTTATGACAGAGGCTTTTCTCTAACTGATGGAATCATCAGGTTCAAAGGGAGAATTTGGCTGGGAAATCACAAGGAAGCTCATGAAGCAGTACTCAAGGCCTTGCACTCTAGTGGCCTTGGAGGCCACAGTGGCATCACAGCCACATACAACAAGGTCAAAGCTCTCTTTGCGTGGAACAACATGAAGCAAACGGTAAAAGACTATGTTGCCTCTTGTCAGGTATGCCTCCAAGCCAAACCTGAACATACTAAAACACCAGGCCTCATGCACCCATTACCTATCCCTGATCAAGCATGGTCTATCATAAGCTTAGACTTTATTGAAGGGCCTACCTAAATCCCAAACATATGACACCATCCTTGTAGTGATAGATAAGCTGACAAAAATATGGGCATTTCATTCCTCTCAAGCATCCTTACACAGCTCTCTTTGTTGCTCAACTCTTCCTGAATAGTGTCTATCGCTATCATGGTATGCCCCAATTCATTGTCTCTGATAGAGATAGGATATTCACTAGTGCTCTATGGCAAGAACTATTCAAACTATCTAAAACCACATTGAACATGAGCTCATCCTATCATCCTCAAACTGATGGCCAAACAGAGAGACTTAACCAATGCCTATAAACCTATTTGAGATGCATGGTTCAAGCCTGTCCACACAAATGATCTCAGTGGCTCGCCTTAGCAGAGTTCTAGTACAACACCACACCTCACTCTGCCCATGGCAAGACACCATTTGAAGTCTTGTATGGGCACCCTCCTAGGCATTTTGGCATATTGCAGCAACTCAATGTACTATCCCAGACCTGGAACAATGGTTAAAGGATCGAGCTGCCATGCAAGAGGTAATCAAGCACAACCTCCAGAGAGCACAGACCAGAATGAAGGCTCAAGCTGATAAGCACCGACAAGAAAGAGAATTCCAAGTTGGGGATTGGGTGTATGTGAAGCTTCAACCATATGTGCAGATGTCTGTGGCTAGTAGGTCCTCACAGAAACTGAGTTACAAATACTTTGGGCCATATCTTATCCTCCAGAAAGTGGGTCCAGTAGCATACAAACTACAGCTACCTAAAGCAAGCCAAATTCACCCTGTCATTCACATCTCGCAATTGAAGAAAGCCCTTCCTCCTGGTACTGTGGTAAGCACTGATACTGATTTACATTGCATTTCATCCAACACTACTCCAGTACCTGAACAGGTGATCGAAACACGCCTATGCAAAGTGGCTAACAAGGCTATCAAGTTGGGGAGAATCAAATGGAGCAACTTACCTCAAGACTGGGCTACATGGGAGATACTCAACACCGTCTCCATCAGTGGCTGATTCTGTCTTTGTCAACTTGGGGACAAGTTTGATTCTAAGAGGGAGGGAATGTCATGACCTCATATGGGCCTAAGGTTGTGTGTAACTCCATTTGGGCCCAAGGCCGTGTGTGTGAACTTAAGTGGGCCATGGCCTAAGAACACATTAGCCACTGGGGTCGGCTTGTGACCCGGTTAAGTTGCTACTGAGCAACAGAGAAGGTAACAAAGAGCAAAAACCCTAAAATATATCTTCTTCCCCGGCTCGATCCGGCTCTGCTCCTCTCCTACCCAAGTCACCGTCGCCGGTGCAATTCCGTCCAGACTCGCCGGTGTGCCGCCGGTGCAGCGAGGATCATTACACCGGTGCAGGGTGTCGCCGACGGGGCGGGCGCCGAGGAGTGTGTGCTGGAGATGATGGAGGCGCTCAAATGTTCAGGTTTTTTGTACATGATGGTAGCTGGCTCGAGCTCGCAGGACGATCGGCGAGCCGGTGTTGCCAAAATGCCAAGGAAGCCTGGCAGCCGGCGGCGGTGTCGGCGCAACGCATCTACGATCCGGGGATGCCGGCTCCAACGGATTTCTAGGCGACGGGTGCGTGCGGGAGAGGCTGCTCGTGTTCCTGGCGTGCACGGCGACCATGAGCCTGGAGCCCTAGGCGACAACGCGGCGGTGGCGTACAAGGACCTGCTGCCGAATCTCTCTTGCCTCGTCTGCCTCTCCTTGTCGAATTTCTCACCCGTTTCTGCACAACTGAGCCGCTTGCTTTCATCGGAGAACATCACTTGAGCAAACTTTTTGAGCAAGTACTCCTTGCAAACTGTGCACAACATATGGTGTCTCTTAAACATAAATTATCATCAATGAAGTAATCTGTTTGATAGGTAGAACCTCCTACAGCTTCTCTTGCTATGTTGTCAGGATGATTTTATTTTCTTCCCTATGTATTGAGCTTGACGAGCATCTAGTAATCCTTAATGGTGAGTCTTAATCTTACTATTATTTGCTGACACGGCATGTTATGGGAGTACAGGTAGCTCTGAACTGATATCGACCTAGGAAAATTGAAGTGATAGACAACAGGAACACTGCACACCAACATTCACATCAGCTTTCCTTTCTATTCAGTACACATGTACATGTTCAGCGCTCCTTTCTATTCACGTGGTCTCTTCGTAACAAAGAATTCCATCCACCATTAGGATTAATCATTCACATTTTCTAATTTTGTTGACTATTTCTATTTTCCTTGCCTTAGCTCAAAACTTTTAGAAAATAAGCACAACACAATTAATAAGGTCTTATAATTGTATTCATATCCTACTAACAACAATAATTTATGCATCATAATAACGCTACATTGTAGACTCCATTTGGAACGCATGAATTTATATAAATTTAAGAAAAAATATTTAAAATCCTGCATGAACTGTACAATAATAAATATAAATAAAAAAATATTATGTTACTAAATTAGTGATAATCAAAGTTGACATGCTATTATTTTTAGCACATAATGAAATATTTTAGCCTAAAATTTTTTTGAGCGGAAATATCCTAAATTGATAACCACCATTCTCCATCGGACATCTCCATCTAAATTTTTTTTAGCGCAAATATCCTAAATTGATAATCAAAGTTGACCTACTTAAGTACATCTCCGTCGGACATGCAACCACATATACAACACATTATATCATGTGCCATGAAATAAAAACAGCTTCTCCCATTGGATGAGAACTAAGAACAAAATTAACAAATAATTTCATCAATTCATAAATTAAATCCAACTTAGATTTAGATCCATATAGCTATGTTACAATTATAAAATTTTAAAATCTTTAAACATACAACTCAAAACTAAACTTCAATTTAGTACTTATTTTCTTCACATATTTATGTTTCAAACCTAAATTCCACATGAAAACTATTCCTCCTTATGTAGCCTTCCATACAAAACCAAAATAAGCATCATACACCTCTATCCAAAACGTATTCATACCATACCCGCTACGAGAAATTGAGTACTCACATCATCGCAATGCAACCTGCCAACATTGATGAACACAACACGTACACAACTCCACATAATTGGTAAGATGTCGAGCCAAAAATATGTCATAACGGGAGACATCAACGATCAAAACATAAAACTAGACGTAATTGAACTTGTATAAAAAACCAGCCAACTCACTAGACATTCGCGGCAATGTCGCGAGGCTTTCTAGTGTAGTCTCTTCTACTTCATCCTTGTCACGTACATCATCCTCCTTCATCCTTGCATCCTCCTTCATCCTTGTCAGCTCTTAGCTACAAGCTCCTCCATCATCCTTCCTCCACCAGCCTTGTCAGCCTGCACCACCATATTGATGGCGGGTTTTGTTTGATAGTAGCCTCAAAGGTAGAGAGGTATATTTCAGTAAAGACACATGCAAAGTTGATTACAAAGTGATTGCAGAACTCTTTGACAACTGGTTTGCTATACCTGGTAAAGGTGAAGATGAATACTCACATCCTCTATATGTTAGTCTCTTGCTTGACTATTTGTCAGAGTGCCCATTGGGAGCAAAATCAAACAGTGCTGTTGTTGTTGTATTCTTAATTAATCATCCTGCATTGACCACTTTAGAGGATTGGGTGGCACAATGGTCTATTCTTGACAGCATGGTCGACAGGCTCCATGAAGATGAGCAACATCAATTTATTCAGGCAGTTGGCCCAGAATGTTTTGCCCAGGATGATTCTCATTGGTACACAATTGCGGATGAAGTTGTTGCAATGAGGACCACCCTGGTGTATGACCCTAGTAAGAAGTATATTGACCCAGAAGCTGTCCCACATGTTGACAAGAGCTCAGTTGAAGAAAAGGCTTACTATACTAACACCACTAGGAGTTGTTTGAAATTTGCCAGAAATCATTTCAAATATGTAAAACTTGCTGTAAGTGGATGTTTTTTTTCCCTTTTTTGCAAATATGGTCGCATGGAAATATGATTATCTAATATGCAAATATACTCTGTTGTCAATAGTTCTTGGAGAGAGTGGAAGCTTCATTTTCTTTGAATTTGGAATCGTTTCTGCCGGGGATTCTACTCGACACCATTACGAAATTTGAAGGACCCCGAAACTTCGATATTGCAACATTGTAAGTTCATAAATTCTTTTTTCAATTGCTTTATATTCTGTATGTGCAGTAATGCTTGTATAAATATTTCTCTCTTTTTTATGGTAGGCTCGGTGACCATGTTGCTGATTTAAAGAAGAAGAGGAAATGTATGTTTTATTATATAATTTATTGTTTGGATTTGCATAGTGAATTGTAGGCAGCCAACTGATGAATCTGCTCATGTCTTTCAGTGCTTGATGAGGCAACTCATTCTGCGAAGAAGCAAAAAATAAGCTTTTGTAAGTTGCTTTGTAAAAGCAGGTTGTTACAACATCTAAAATAAATGTATCTGAAATTATTGCTTGATTTTTTCAACGTTTCATACAAAGAAATGAATAGGTTGGAGGTTCTGGTGACATTTCATCCCCAACAGACAAATAGTGGTGGTCTTTGCTTTTTGCTGGTGATTGCCACACCTGTTTTTCCAAAGAAAACCAAGTGCAATTCTATATGCATGCCAGGATCAAGTTTCATGCATATAGTTGACATAAGTGAATAACAGTACAGTATCACGTAAAGAAAAAGAAAGATTATCAGAGTATTACGCTAAAATCCTGGAAACGAAGGCTCCAAACATCACAGGCAGTCGACTGGGGGTTGCGTACGCCTAGCACCAGCAACATCTTCACAACGACTTCATAGCAGCTTCCTCTTTCTGAGCAACATTGTTTATTGCAAGGGTAATCACATGTCGTACTCAGCAAGTGTGGGGAAAGTATGAATGCAAAAGCTTAACAAGGAAAGGCTGACAGGTTGACTGCATTAAGCACTTTTAGTTGGTCAAATTTTATTAGCATCTGATTACTAATAAAGTATAAGTATATATCAACCCACATTAATAACATAAAGAGATACACCATAAACATGGTTAACATAACCATAAACCACAATTTAAGTCTATCTTCAAGTTCAATTATCATGTGAGGGTCTAGGCCGCTCTTGACTGTGAGCACGGCTAATCGATTAGTTTTACACTCTGCAGAGGTTGTACATCTTTACCCACAAGTCACGTAAAAGTTCCGAAGAACTTTAAACCCAACCACACGATGCTGATCAGGCATCATACCACACTACCAAGGTGTGATTGCATAGGGATGCTACGAGGCCTTTACAATGATTCCCTAATGCAGGCTGCTTGCTAGGTTACATGACAGTGTAATGCATAAACCTCTCTCAAGACTGCGAAGTTACCATAGAGCAGATCAATCTGAGAGCCGGGCTATACACCAACTACCGGCACCCCCTCACCCCTTTCGGGTAAAGCATACCACACACTAAGATTTCTAATTAATTAGCCAAGACAGAGCCATATGTCTTGTGGTTGCACTGTTTTCCTGAATAGTTCTCCATGTTCCAATTAATGCATATGATCTTGTATTAACTAGAGGTATAGCATAAAAGTAAAGCAACTTCATCATTATTGTTGTTCATTAGAACCACCATAACCCAAAATATAGCAGCTAAGCAAAGCTACCCAACACAAACATAAACCCAGGTTGACAAGGAATGATCATAAAGACTAAGATAAATCTTAATAGGACCCATCAAATTAAATGCAGGCATATGCAATGATGATTAAATAATTATTAGGACAAAAGAACAAAGACACACTTGTCTTTACCCAAAGTAATGTTGTTACTCAGAATTCTTCATCCTCTTGCTTTTGAAAGTTCTCGAACCACGTTTGTTCTAACCACATCAATCATTGGCAGTGGCGTAGCCAAGGGGGGGCTGGCAGGGGCCATGCCCCCCCTATGGCTTGCAAATTGCCATTGAAAATTCGATTTTGATCAAAAATTTTAGATAAATTAGCACTATTGGCTCCCCTCAACGATGAAAAAAATCAATTCTTGGCTACGCCACTGATCATTGGCACAAGCATAGAAAGCAAACAAAAGCAAAACTAAGAACAATACACCAATAAAAAAATTTTGGAAGAGCGTACTAAAAGATAGATCGGAATTAAACTGAATAAGATATGAGTTTTTCAAAATAAAAAGATATTGATGGTGAATAAGCATGCATTGAATGGCTGCATGCAAAGGAACAGATAGCTCGTTGCATGCTGGTGATGCATACGTGTATGTATTGAGATAAAGAGAATCAGTATTGCTTAAGCATGATGCAAGCATGACATCATCAAGGTACATATACAATAAAATATTGTGGCAAAGGAATTAAAGAGGTAAACAACACCTTCCATCACGTCGGCTTCTGTTGATCTCATGGTGGGGAGGAAAATTAGCTTATCGATGGAAACTGCATGCGCTACGTCTTGCTGATCGACTAGAGTTAGGATGAAGGAATAGGTGAAAGTCAGTTTCATCTGAGCAAACAACACGTATGTCCGAACTTATTTCTCCTCAACTAATTAATGGTGCAAGAAAAGGAGAAGCTTACAACTTACTCCGGGGCTCGATCAGGCAACAGATTGTGCACGTGGACAGAGATGGGCACTACTCATAACTTGCATGCTCGGAGGGAGGGCATAGCGTAGCATGGCAAGGAGACACACACAACATGGATGGCCGGCGAGGTAGGATTGGTTTAGAGGTTTCCTTCGGTACACAATACGACCTGTACGACCAGTTGGAAAAAAACTCGTATGTAACAGAAAAGGACCTATATGTAAGGGTCGGACGGTTGAGATTAATTTTATAGGATCGGTTTTTTAGCTGTCGTACGGTAGTATTCAAAAGTCGTACTGGTAGTTAAAGGGTATTATCGGAAATGTAAAATGTCATTTTTGTAATATATAAAAACAGAGGGAGGAGGTGTGCACGGTAGACCGGGTGGGTAGCAGGGAATTTTTTTTCTAAAACATATATCAACCAAATTACCATTTTACCTTTAGAGAAAAAACCGAAGAAACCGACAATACGACCGTACGGCCGTTGGAACGTATTGTGTACCGAAGAAAACCTCTTGGTTTAACAGCTGGAGACGACGATAACAGATTAGATTCTTGCAACAGCGGCACGGAGCAGAAGTGATTTTGATTCCAGAGGGCATAGAAAGGAGGATGCAGCTATTAAGAACATTGCTAAATACCATGCTTTGCGTGTAGATTTGCATGGTTGATGGTGGATAGCTTCGGAAGGAGGTCGATCTGTCTTGGCAAGATGCTTGACGCGCGGACAGCAGCAGCTGTGCGGACCGACAGCACAGATGGAGATGTGTTCATCACGATCTGGCACACAGAAAAACCTATATAGGCGATCAGACCATGGGAAGCACCAGAGGCATGGATCCGCGGAAAAGGGTACAAAGAAAAGATAGGAATACGATGGCCGGAGTGCTCACCCACATTGACTGGCGACGAGCGGAGATATAACTCAGTTGACGACGACGTCGATGGTTCAGCCTAAGCGTGAGACACGCTTCAGCTTTCCTTAGCATCCAGCAGATTGATCACAGGGACAGCAATCTCGACGAGCTTCGATATCACCTCGCTGGCTCTCGTGTGAAGTCCTCCCCGGCGGCTGGCATACGTGTAGTCATGGACGGTGCATAGCTTGATCTCGTGGAGCTCCTTCTGGTGCTCGCCGACTGCTCCCCAGGCACGACGAGACGAGGATACGGCGGCGCTCTGGAGGCGGCACCGTGTGCGAACACACGTTAGACGGCAGCAGATTGTGCAGCTCCCTCGACTCCGGTTTATGGCAGCGGCACGGACTCATCGACGATGGGCGAGAGCGGCAACCGGACGCGCAGGGTGACAAGCGGCGGCGGCAGCTGGACGATTAAGGTATTGAGCTAGGGCACAGGGTTGCCGCCGGTGCAAAACTGATTATAAGGAGACCATAATGTGGCCGGACAGTGCACCGCGTTGGGCCTGGCCTGAAGGACGCATCTACCTATTGCTTCCGCGACAGAAAAAAAACATCCGTCACGCCGTAAGTTAGCACGCGGGAGCGGAGGGGTGCGGTGTGCGTGGCCCCACCACGTGGGGGCGCGGGAGGGGAGGGCACGGGAGGAGAGAAGCACGGGAGAAACTAATCACTCCAAAAATTTAAAAAGTTATAAATCCTAAACCGTACGTCTAAATTAAATTTCGATTTCAAAAATGGATTTCTTATACTGAGATCTTCAAAATAAGATCCCACTTGACTATGTTTTGACAAACTTTTTTTATTTGTATTTTTAATTAAGATTATATATTCTATTATATAGCCAGAACAAAATAAATGAAGTGTCAGAACAAGATACTATTATAGCCGGAACAAGTTTGTATGCCATTCCGAACAAAATAAATAAAGTGTCAGAACAAATTAGAACAAGTGTCACAACAAATTATTATTACGGAACAAGATATTATTATAGCCGGAACAACTTATTATTATAACCAGAACAAGTTTGTATGCCATCTCGAACAAAAACAAAATGTAACGTCAGAACAAATCAGAACAATAGTCAGAACAAGTTTGTATGTCATTCCGAACAAAATAAATTAAGTGTCAAAACAAATCAGAAAATGGGTCAGAACAAGTTATTATCACAAACAGGACAAGTTATTATTATAGTCAGAACAAGATATTATTATAGCCGGAACAACTTATTATTATAACCAGAACAAGTTTGTATGTCATCTCGAACAAATAAAATGTCAGAATAATGAGAACAACTTCAGAACAAAATGCTATTATAGTCGGAACAAAATTTATCAAGGAGAACAAATATCCACTGAAAACAAACAAAAATATGTAAAAGAGAAAAATCATAAAGAATATGAAAAAGAACAAACATAAAAAAGAGAAAAAGATGAAAATAAATACATAAATAAATAAATAAAAGAAAAGAAAGGGAAAACAAAAGAATAGAGAAGAAGAGAAAAATGAATATAAGAAATATCAAAAAAAGAAAAAAATCTTAAAGACTAGGGAAAAAGAAAAAACATGAAAGAAAACAATGAAAGAAAAAATAAAAACTAGGAAAAGAAAAACTAGGAAAAGAAAAAATAATGAAAGGAAAATAAAAATTGAAAAAAAACAAAAGGATATGAATTAAAAAAGGAATAAAAATGAAAATAAAATTAATAGAAAAGAAAAAAGAAAAAACTCAAAATTACAAAAAAAAAGAAGAGAAACCGAGTGTTAAAAAGATAGAGAAGGAAAACATATAAAAAAGAAGAAAAGAAAACAAAAATGAAAATAATAGAAAAAGAAAATATGAATTAAAAAAGGAATGAAAAGATAAAATAAAATGAATAGAAAAGAAAAAGGAAAAAAGAAAAAACTCATAATTACAAAAAAGGAGAAGAGAAACCGAGTGTTAAAAAGATAGAGAAGGAAAACATATAAAGAAGAAGAAAAGAAAACAAAAATGAAAATAATAGAAAAAGAAAATATGAATTAAAAAAGGAAAGAAAAGAAAAAATAAAATGAATAGAAAAGAAAAAGAAAAAAAGAAAAAACTCAAAATTACAAAAAAGGAGAAGAGAAACCGAGTGTTAAAAAGATAGAGAAGGAAAACATATAAAAAAGAAGAAAAGAAAACAAAAATGAAAATAATAGAAAAAGAAAATATGAATTAAAAAAGGAATGAAAAGATAAAATAAAATGAATAGAAAAGAAAAAGGGAAAAAAGAAAAACTCAAAATTAGAAAAAAGGAGAAGAGAAACCGAGTGTTAAAAAGATAGAGAAGGAAAACATATAAAAAGAAGAAAAGAAAACGAAACAGAAAATAATAGAAAAAGAAAAAGAAAAAGAAGAAAAACGGAAGCCCACCATTGCAGCCCACATGCAAACAGTCAAAGAGAGGAGGAAGTTGGGCCAGCCCACATACACTGCAAACAGTCAAAAAAAAAACAACAAGGAGGTGGAGGAACTGGGCCGGCCCATAAAGAAAGAAGAAAGACGTGGGTTAGACCGGCGCGATGGTGATCAAATCTGTCGCTGAAGCGACTGATATTGATTCGCCTGGCCTGAACGTGCTTAGCTCCCGATCAAAGCTGTGGGAGGGAGATGGTGTGTTGGAGGAGTCCGACTTGAGATCGAGTTGGACCTTCATCTGATTTTGTGGGGGCAAGCTGATGCAATTAAGCCTAGCCTGGCAACTGGACACAACACCATCGACGTCTGGCATTGGGTTGAAATAAAGAAAAAAATGGGCCAACTAGGAGAGCAAGGAAATAGACCACGGACTTGCATCTGATTTGGGAGAATAAAATATTGCTTTCAGCGATAAAAGAAAGAGCAAAGAGGTAAGAACATTTGTGAATGACCAAATTGTACAAGCTTAGACTTTCGGCCATGATGGATGGACTCCGGGAGTACGACAGATTAAAAGATATTTTAGGACACAATGAATCCAAATAAAATATTTGGAACTCGTGAAGGAGATTATAGAGCCATCCAATAAATAGATTTAGCTCTAGAGAAAGAAAAAAAGAATAAATTTCAGAAAATAGCTGGAAGTTTCTCGGGAGGACTTGATCAGCATCTAAACACATTTTTTTTAAAAAACCTTTTGCACTCAAGAAACACCAAGATGCATCGGCATGAATGCAACACACATTGAACTATTTATTTAATTCAGAAAATAATCAATAGTTTTTTCTTATACTATATTTCCTGTAAAGAAAATAAATGCTAAGAAAATTTTAAAATTGAGAGAAATTTCAGGATGTGACGGTGATCGGCTTCACAAATTTGAGCTTGTGTCCAGAATGTGGTTGTATTGTGGTTGGCAAGACATTTCATCCCGGACAGACAAATAGCGGTGGTCTTTGCTTTTTGCTGGTGACCGGCTTCACAAATTGGAGCTTTTGCATGAAAGCCTGAAACAGAATGTGGTTGTATTGTGGTTGGCAACAAAAGAAATCGTAGGCACAATACGTACTGTAACTAATCCAACTATTTACCTGTCACGCTTTGCATCAATCAAGGAGTTGGTCCTGTCGGGTTCTGGTTGTGCATCATTGGATGGGATTGGTTTTGCTTCTGTTTTCTTTTAGAATTATTATGGGCCTGCAATTGTTTTGTTGCAGTGCGACACGGTTCGCATCTAATTTATACTAACTGCGGTATAAGTGCACTGAAAAACTTTTAAAAAAGAATACGTGTGGCAACGAGCGGCTGCATTCTTGAAGGATGCTCGGCAATGAGCTTCCATTCAAACCTGCCCTAATCAGTTTCGTCCTCCGCGTAAAAGATTCAAATTCAAACCATAAATTATCAGCTTCCCCGAGCCAGCTATTACTCTGGTCAGTCTCAACTGTTCAGTTTCCCAAAAGTTCCTAAAATTTTCGCATTGCAGACCGTGCTATCTCTTACAAAACACGTTTCCTAATGCTAAAATTTTATCATTTTCACCAAAATTTTCACTAACTAAACAGTGCCTAAGTTTTCATGAGAAACAGTGTTCAAATTGCATATGCAGTGTTCGAATCCATTCTCTTTTTTTTTTAAAAAAAATGTTCCAATAGCAAAGTTCGCTTCCTAGTTGGGCCGGCCCTGCTCTCTCTCTCTCAAGAAAAAGGAACATAAACACAGATCGGCCACGTCGGCTGGAGGGGAGGCCGTCCCCGTCGTCGTAATCGACTCGTCGGCTTTCGCCGGAGGAAGACGTCCGGGAGCAGAGATCAAGCGACCAAAAAGCGCGCGCGCGAGCGCCACGTGTTCGCCTCCCCCACACTCTTCCTCACCGCTCGTCTCGTCGGGAGAGAGCGAGCGAGCACTGCACACGCCTGCACACTTGTCTCGTCCACTCGGCTCTCCTTCCGCCTTATCTCCTCTCCCGCCCTCCCTCCATCCCCACCAACCAGTCGGAGTCAGCCACACCACACCACGCCTCGCATCGCATCGACCTCGATCGCGCCCTCGTCGGAAAGCAGAGCGCAGCACGCGAGATCGATCATCGATGGTCGGCGCCGGCGCCGCCGCCGCACCCATGGCCACGGCCGTCCGGGCCGCCCTGCTCCGGGTCTCCTGCTCGGCGTCCACCGCCCCGTCCAAGACCACCACCCCCAAGCAGCAGAATCAACGGCAGCAGGTGCCGCATCCCGCCGCGCCGCTGAGCGCCGCGGCGGCGTCGGCGGCCGTGGTGCCGCTGCTGCTGGCGCTGCCGCCGGACGCGCAGGCGGCGGGGGGCGAGTTCGGGATCCTCGAGGGCCGGAGCTTCGCGCTGCTGCACCCGCTCGTCATGGGCGGCCTCTTCGCCTACACGCTCTGGGCGGGCTACCTCGGCTGGCAGTGGCGCCGCGTCCGCACCATCCAGGACGAGATCAACGACCTCAAGAAGCAGCTCAAGCCCGCCGCCGCCGCCACGCCGGCCGCCGTCGGCGCCTCCTCCTCCTCCTCCACGCCGCCGCCCGCTCCCAAGTCGCCGGTCGAGATCAAGATCGAGGAGCTCACCGAGGTAAACCAACCGATCGCATTCCTAGTTTGCTGCAACGACACCATTGTCGCCTGAAGGAGACGAGCATGATGAATTGATGGCACTCGTGAATTCAATTGACGCAGGAGAGGAAGAAGCTGCTCAAGGGTTCGTTCCGGGACCGGCACTTCAACGCGGGGTCCATCCTGCTGGGGCTCGGCGTGCTCGAGTCCGTCGGCGGCGCGCTCAACACCTACATCCGCACCGGCAAGCTCTTCCCGGGCCCGCACCTCTTCGCCGGCGCGGCCATCACGGTGCTGTGGGCGGGGGCGGCGGCGCTCGTCCCGGCGATGCAGAAGGGGGACGAGACGGCGAGGAGCCTCCACATCGCGCTCAACACCATCAACGTCCTCCTCTTCATCTGGCAGATCCCCACCGGGCTCGAGATCGTCGGCAAGGTCTTCGAGTTCACCAACTGGCCGTGAACGTGACGATTTGCTGACGAGGCCGGGCATCCTCCTCTGCTTCCTCGCTCTGCATGTCTCTTCTCTTCCATCCAGTTAGGTTGTTGACTTGATGATAGCCGTGTGTGTTCAGTTCAGTTAAGTTCAGTGCAGTTCACTGTCCGTCTCTCCAGCAGGGTTGTTTTCTTGACCTGTGTCGATGATGTTCATAAGGTTGTGTTCACTTCAGTCCAGTTTATTCTCCGTTTTGAAGCACAAAATTTTGGTCTAGCTGATGCGTGAATCATCAAATTTTATGTTGGATGGATGCGCCAAGTGCCAAGTTTTTTAAAGTAGTGATCATAAGCAACACAACACTGTGGCTCTTGCTGTCCTTGTGTTTATTTTCAGGTGTAGGAAACTGATTCGTGACATTTACATTTGTGTTCTTATGCTCAAAGCGAAGATTTTAAGCATAACTTTTCATTACCTTTTGAATTTGACAAATACGGAGTACCATTGAGGTCCCTTCAAAAAAAAACACGCATGCACGAGAGCTAATGACACGTTCTTGTGGCGCCAATGCTCGATTTTGTACTTGGTCATCAGGGTATTTGAATAATGAGACGTGCAAGCTACCCAAAAGCCAAGAACAAACTATTCAAAAAAAAACCCCCAAGAACAAACAACTTGATTACGGCAGCAAAATGGAACCTTTGTATTAGAAATTCCATTTGTATAGAAGTCAATACCAAAATGGAACATTCATTTAAAAAAAGCAAAATGGAACAAACTATTTCAAAAATGACACAAATGACATAGCAGTGTTCAGTGTTCTTGATCGATTTAAACAAAATGAGGTTTTCTGTCAATGGGCTCCACCGACTTTCAACTATCAATTTTCCTGCAACATACCAAAAACTTAGCAAAATACGAGTTTTAAATCCTTTGGGTGAAGGATGCGAACCAATTCCAGTTTGCAAACAGAATTAAAATCGGGTGAAAAAAAAAAGACAACCGAACCAAAAAGAAAAAGAGAAGGAAAAGCCCACGAGCAGTGACACATCCCAGTCTGTCAGTCCAGCGTGCTAATCACCCATCATCAAGAACAAAACAAACAACAAACAGCTTCCCCTCCGGCGCAACCTCAAAAACCCTCACCCACGAGCTCGCCGCCTCCGCCCCCGCCCCCGCCGGCAATGGAGGGGGTCCACAGCCTCCTGGCCCGGCCCAACTCCGCGCCGTTCGCCTTCTCCCTCCCGCCGGCGACCCCGTCCCGGCTCCCCAGGCCGCTGATTCCCCCCTTCGCCTGCCGCGCCGCCAGCCGCTGGGCCGACCGCCTCTTCGCCGACTTCCACCTCCTCCCCACCGCCGCCACCGCTGACCCGCCGGCCGCGGCCTCGTCCCCGTTCGTCCCGGTATTCCCCGACGCCGCCGACCGCGCCTTGCCCCTCCCCGTCGACTTCTACAAGGTCAGCAGTCCCCGCCAGTCCCTCCGTGAGCGTCTCGTGTGATCTGGGGCTTTCAACAGCCTTCTTAGAAAGGGGGATAGTACTCTGTAGGAATGCGGCTGTTCGGCACTCGACTTGAGTGTTCCATTTCCAGGAATGTTGCTAGGTTATTATCCACCACAGCCTCTTGCAAAATTGCATACTTCACTGTTTCTGTATAAGGGGCCAAGTATTACCAATTCCAATTCGACGGGTTCTTAATCGACTATATCCTGCAACTTAAAATTGAAATCTACTTGATCCTGTAAAGATGGCATTGTGTAGATATGTTTGGTTGCATTCCCGTGCCTGTCACGAAAAGAAACTGCTCATTTTGTTGTCTGAAAATGATCTGCTGGGCCGGCTCTGCTCAGATATGGGTTGTCATTTGATAGGGAAACAGGGGATAAACCTGTTTGCCAGGGATATTACTGTACCACAGGAAAGCTAGTTATTCCATTTTTCATGTTTGCCACTAGACTATTGAGTACTTGAATCTCACTAAAAATTCCATTCTTCAACTGTTTTCTGGATGGCCGGTTGATTAGTAGTAATGCCAGTTCTTTTGGGTTCCAATCCATCATGATATCCTGCCAACTTACATAGCGTCCTACTTAATTCAGATAAAAATGCCATCATCAAGAGACTTGTATGGTTGTGTTCAATTGCTGTGAACAAAAATAACATACGTATTTTATTTGGGGTCATGATCTGTTGGAGTTGCTCTTATCAGATTCTCGGAGCGGAGCCGCATTTTCTTGGTGATGGCATCAGGAGGGCCTTTGAGGCGCATATAGCCAAGCCACCGCAGTATGGCTACAGCACAGAAGCTCTCGTTGGGCGTCGGCAAATGCTGCAGCTTGCCCATGACACACTCACAAACCAGAGCTCCCGTACTGAGTACGACCGTGCGCTTTCCGAGGATAGTGATGCAACACTCACCATGGATGTTGCCTGGGATAAGGTGAGAGATTGTAGCCCCACAAACAGACAAACAGTACAGTCCGATCTTCTAGAATTCAAATAGCACTGGGGTATAATATAATTGGTCACCACCTCTCTTGAGTGACTTGCCAAGCAGGTTCCGGGTGTGCTGTGTGTACTTCAGGAGGCTGGGGAGGCACAGATAGTGCTTGCAACTGGAGGGCAATTGCTTCAGGACCATCCGCCTAAGCGGTTCAAGCAGGATTTGGTGCTAGCAATGGCATTGGCTTATGTGGATCTATCAAGGGATGCGATGGCTGCAAGCCCTCCAGATGTAATCAACTGCTGTGAGGTGCTCGAGAGAGCGCTGAAGCTCCTGCAGGTGAACTGATTTATTTTAAGATCGCATATCAAATGTCTTAAGGTGACCTTGTGCACAGTTATTCATTAATCTTAATGCAACATGTGTTTGTAAGCACCAAGTAGACCATAGGTTGTAGATTAGTGTCCTAGATGCTTCCTGTTCATACTTAATACTGATTGCCAGTTGTTGTGTTTCTGATAAACAAAGTATTAGGAGCAATGGAGCATCAACAAATGCATATACATTGATGTAATGAGGAGCTCTGTAGGCCTTGCATCAGTGCCAGTGCCAGTTTTGAAAGCTTAATCCAATTTAGCCTTAACCAGTACTCATTAGCTACACTATCACTATGGCACAGCAGTTATCCTGTTATGATGTAAAACCAAACTGGCATTAAGCTATTAGCCAACCCTTGCTTAGATATAATAAATGCTTCAGTCTTTTCATTTCCACATCTCATCATTCTGTCACTGCAAACTGCTAGCACCAAAAGGGCAGCTGCTAAATGATCAAATAATTCTCAAGTCATATTTGCTTTTTAGCTATCAAATTTTTTTAACTTGGTATTAGATCAGTGTGTGAAGTTCAAGTTTGTTGCTCTTTCTTGGTTAGAGAGATATCTTGGAAGCAGTGCTAATAGAAACATTGTCTTTAGGAGGATGGTGCAAGCAATCTCGCACCTGATCTGCTTTCACAAATTGATGAAACTTTGGAGGAGATTACACCTCGTTGTGTTTTGGAGCTACTTGCTCTTCCTATTGACGAAAAACATAAAAATAAACGCCAAGAAGGTCTGCAAGGTGCAAGAAACATATTGTGGAGTGTTGGCAGAGGTGGTATTGCTACAGTTGGAGGAGGATTTTCTCGCGAAGCATTCATGAATGAGGCCTTTTTACGGATGACATCAGCTGAGCAGGTTTGTATCCACCACCAAGTTAATTGTGCCGCAGCATGCTGTAGTTTCTACATTTTACTTGAGCACAATTTTTTAGTCTTTATTTACTCATTTTCTGTTATACATCCCCAGATGGATTTCTTCTCTAAAACACCAAATAGCATACCGCCTGAATGGTTTGAAATCTATAGTGTGGCTCTTGCACATATTGCGCAAGCAATTGCAAGTAAAAGGCCGCAATTCATCATGATGGCAGATGATCTTTTCGAACAACTTCAGAAGTTCAATATAGGTTCTCAGTATCCGTATGAAAATGAGATGGACCTTGCATTGGAACGGGCACTCTGTTCATTACTCGTGGGAGATATTAGCAATTGCAGATTGTGGCTTGGAATTGACAATGAGTCCTCGCCATATAGGGACCCCAAAATTATTGAGTTTGTGGTGAATAACTCTAGCATCGATGAAGAGAATGATCTTCTTCCAGGGCTGTGCAAGCTTTTGGAGAATTGGCTTGTCTCTGAGGTTTTTCCAAGGAGCAGAGATACTCGAGGCATGCAGTTCAGACTTGGAGACTATTATGACGACCCAAAAGTTTTAAGCTACCTAGAAAGGATGGAAGGTGGTGGGGCTTCTCATTTGGCCGCAGCTGCTGCGATAGCAAAACTTGGTGCTCAAGCTACAGCTGCACTTGGTTCGGTAAAATCGAGTGCCCTTCAAGCATTCAGCAAGGTTTTCCCATTGATAGAACAGCTAGACAGGTCAGATAAGGATAGTCCTAGTGATGATATTGAGAAATCGCTTGCCGAACAAAATGTTAGTGGAGATGCTATTCTTGATTCCAAAAATACTGCTTTGAAGATTATCTCTGCTGGTGCACTGTTCGCACTATTTGCAGTAATAGGCCTGAAGTGCTTGCCGCGTAAGAAGTCACTTCCTGCTGTTAGGAGCGAGTATGGGTCTGTGGAAGTTGCTGACTCTATCGGTGGTGAGTAAACTTGTGATCAAATAGCATTATTTTTGTTTTAGTCAATGGGGTTTCTTTGATGCTCCTACCAAAGCTACGTACTGAATGTTCCACATAAATGTTTCTGGAACCATAATACTTCTTATTCCGAAATGTGTACAACATATAAATGTATACATAAAATACTTAGAAAACCATATTTGTCATTGATTGTGTAATGTTTTTAATGAGAATTAATCCTTCTATTATTGTTTGTTGAAGGTCCAGCAGTAGATGAAGAACCAGTAGAAATTCCTAGAATGGACGCAAAATTGGCTGAAGATATTGTTCGCAAGTGGCAGAATATCAAGTCCAAAGCTTTGGGTCCAGAACACTCTGTTCCAGCATTGCAAGAGGTGAGGTTTAAAATTTTAACATTTTTCTCTTGCAATGCACTACTCTTCTTTGTTGCTAGAGATAGTTAGGTCTTAGGATATAGTCCTATAGGTCGTGCTGTTTCTTTTGAGATAGCTGTTGAGAGCTTAAGACGACAGTAAAATTGCTTCAAGAAATTATGTATGTTCCGGTTAATTGTTTGAAAGATACTTAGTGCTTCTAAGATACTGTCCTTTTCTTTTGCCATTAGAAAGATAGGTGACTAACAAAGAAATGGTTTGCTGGCTTTTAATTTTGCAAATGAAACTTGTCAAATTCTTATCACAATTATGGAACTGGAATTTCTTCTAAAGAGAACTGTTTGTAACGTAGTCATTCAAGATATATACAACAGCTGGAACATTCAAATGCTCAAGCATGCTTGTTTAACTTCGTTGCCACCGCAAAATTTCGTGATTGTCGATGATGGAATCCATACAGTGGCACTGACGTTTCCAACTCCTACAGGTTCTTGATGGCAATATGCTGAATGTATGGAGTGATCGAGCTACAGAGATCGAGCGCCATGGTTGGTTCTGGGAGTACAAGCTGTCCGACGTGACAATCGATAGTGTCACTGTCTCATCGGATGGCCGACGTGCAACAGTGGAGGCGACGATCGAGGAGGTGGGCCAACTTACCGACCTGGCAGACCCCAAGAACAATGATTCGTACGACACAAAGTACACTGCGCGCTATGAGATGGCATACTCGAAATCAGGAGGGTGGAGGATAACCGAAGGAGCGGTCCTCAAGTCATAGAACGGTGTGAAGTAGCGGTAGCTGGTAGTGGTAGCAGTAGGTCAATTCCCCTTTCAGTTTTGCATTTGTAAATATGAACAGGTTGAGTGCGGACTATATTTCCAGTCCTAGGGAGCTTTGGTTAGGTTGGTCAGTGAGTCAGGGATGTTCCTCCGGTCAGAAAAAAGATTGTCGTTTGAAATGATTGATAGTTTGGCATATATCCTTTGAAACAAATGGATGGCAGACTTGCATATCAGATTGTGTTAGGGGAAGTGTTTTGGGTCAGATCCTGTGCAAGGAAAAGGGCAGTACAAGATCAGTTGAGATCCTAGTGGGAGGCATCAGTGGTATCACTGCTTACCACATCACTACATCAGATAAGGTCACTGCTTACCACATCAGATCGTTTGCTTGTGGCTCCAGACACTTCCAGGTTTGGGTATGCTCATTTCATTTCTCAGACATTTCCAAGGTGAATGAAATTGTATGTACAGTATTTGCGAAAATTCTTTAAACACCAGACCGTTTTTATTTATGTGATCGACATTGCAAATACATCTGGATGGAAATAGGCAGTAGTTGAAATTTGTCTCTGCCAAATTGTGTTCGGAGAGAGTATGTGGAAACGGAGCGTGTACAAACGTTGAACAATTCGGCTCCGTTTCGACTCCCAGTGTCCACCAAAAAAGACGAAAACAAAAAAAAAACGTTTCCGATTCACCTTCGCGTATACGTTGGCGTATATATATTGTGGAGGATCGTGGCCGTCCAATTGGGATATCAGAATCAGAAGAGACCACCACCACCAGGCTGACAAAACCGGAAGCGAAACCAACCAAACCAACGAAAGCGCCAGCAGAGCAGAGCGCGACTCGACTCGACTCATCCTTTCGTTCGGTTCGCCCCCTTCCACAACCCTCGAGAAGCTTCCTTCCGCCGCCGCCACAGGAGCGGAAACCCTAGCCGCCGTCCGTCCGGCCCCCACCCCGGCGCCGCCCCCCCCCCCCCCACGCCACCGTCCCGCAAGCGGGCGCCGCCGAACCGATCGGATCTCGAGCACCTTCGAGCCACGATGGAGGACTGGGGTGAGCTCTCCTCTCTCTCCGCCTGTCTCGACTTCCGATCTGCGGCCGAGTGGATTCCGTTCGCGGGGAATATCCCTGCTGATGTTCTCCCCGCCCGACGCGACTAATTCGTGTTCCCGATGCGTGTTTCGTGAATCTTGATGATAGGCCCCTGGCGTCGCATGGACGGTTTCGTATCTCGCGAAGCCGCGCCGCGCCCGCTTTTTTTGCGAGAATATTTTCGAGCGGAGGACTGTGAATGCACGGGCAATCGTCTGAAATTTAGGTGTTGCGATTTAAGCAGCTGGACGTTAACATTCCGCAATCTTACAATTAGACTTTGGGCTTAAGCTTTGTATAGGATTTGTTTGCGAACTGTTCCTATGTAAGTCTGTTAGAATCTTGGGCAAATGTGTGGCATTTACTATACTGGATTCGTGACATATGGATTATGTTTCGTCTGTTTAGGTTAAATTAACATGGTACTTAAAAAGGTTTACCATATAATTTTTGCTGATGAGCGTGGTACTGCACTGTGATTGGGGCTTTCACTTAAACTTAAACATAAGGAACAGCTTTGAATTGTCTTCACGTACTTAAGGGCAGTGATACACAAGATCCAGGTCACCTGCTAGCTGTTGTATTAGGAGCCCTTCGTGTCCCCTTAATTTTTCGACAACCTTATTCTGATAATTTTAACCTTGTATGCTGTTAGAGAGAAGTGAGTATATAGGGAGACCTCTCATCTTTGCATTTGCGCAATCTATGTTACTCTATTGGATTCAAGTACTCAGTTGTGATGCTGGTTTACTTCTGGCACTTGCGTGTTTATTGTTCTTGTCTAATGATACATTATCTACACTGTATTTCAGATGCCGAAGATTTTCAGCCAGTCGCACCTGTTGTGAAAGTGGAGCCACTTAAAAATCAGTGGGCTGATGAAGATGTTGAAGAAGATGACGTAAAAGATTCATGGGAAGAAGAGGAGGAGGAGGTACAGTGAAAAATCTATACCCATAATTCATGAAAGAATAGTTTGTGAACTATTGCATCACATGGATTCTTTTTTGGTCTGCGAAAGCTATAAGCACAACTGCTCTAATAGCCGTGATCAATAATGATATAGTTATTTATTTCCATTGCTTTAGCTTTTGGAAATAATTTAGTGCAGGCTCAATCTATATGCCTAAGTTCTGTATATTTTAAATTTGCATTGTAGGGATGATTTTGTGTAAATAATACTATTCTGTTTGTATACTTGACCTTTAGTTGGTTGCTGGTTCGATGAGTCGTTGAACAGCGCACGTTCCATGAGTCTTAGCAGCTTCAATTATGCATTTTAGTTTTTATTAATGTAATTGTTTCTCATTGAAAATACACTTCAATGGAAATGTTAATTGGTGGTTGCAAGCCAATGTGATTATCGCTGGCTTTTATATATGCTAAGATGCGAGTAGATTTTCATGTTGAACCTGACATTTATCAGTGGTATACCTGTTTTCTGGATGCCTACCACACTTGATAAGCTAATATTGGATTGTCACTGATTCAACACTGATTTAATGCATCTTGCAGAAACCTAAGCCACCACCTGTAGAAAAGGCTGCTGCAAAACCTAGCAGTAAGGCTCCTGCGAAAAAGGGAAAACAGCAGGCATCTACTAGTGCTGAAGAACCAGATGAGCCTCCTCTTAGTCCCACTTCAGAGAAAATTCGCCAACAAAGGTATATGGTTTTTCTATGAACTGTTAGCATTTTGGACATTATGTTGAAACTTTGTGCACATCAACTTGTGATGCTGCTCTTCATAAATTCATTTGAACTTTGTGTTGCAACCCTGATATACAATGTTGATTGCTTTCATTCATACTGGCATGCTTATAGAATTTGACACATGACTACGATGATTAATTGTTACAGGCTCGTGGAAGAAGCTGATTTCAAGGCAACCACAGAACTTTTTGCAAAGAAGGGCGGCGAACAAAAGTCGCTAGAAACATTCATCCCAAAGTCTGAGAGTGACTTTGTGGAATATGCAGAGCTTATTGCGAATAAACTACGTCCCTACGAGGTCTGTTTAACATTGGCAGTTCTATGTCCTCTGGTATCCATCCTATTCTGCAGGATCTGACCTTGTTGGTTTAATTTTTACAGAAAAGCTTTCACTATATGGGTCTACTTAAGAATGTCATGAGACTTTCCATGACATCTTTGAAAGGTGCGGATGCGAAAGAGATATCTTCCTCTGTGACAGCTATTGCCAATGAGAAGATCAAGGCTGAGAAAGAAGCTGCAGCAGGCAAAAAGAAACAAGGTAACAAGTCTTGGGCTCATCTAGGTGCTTGGTGAAAACACACTAGCTCATCTCACTAAATGAAATTCTTTCTTGCAGGAGGCAAAAAGAAGCAACTCCACATTGAGAAAGCAGACGATGACTTCATCCCTGGCCGCGGTGGTGGCTTTGACGATCCGGATGAGTACGACTTCATGTGATTTGGCTGGGAGCAAAAGTAGGTTTCTGTCATGTATACCTTGGCAAGGAGAGATTGTTACTAGTGTTTGCGGCATAGTTGGCATTCCAGAGGCTCCTGGACTGGACATCTGAACTATTTTGCATGGAACATGCTTATCAATTTGAGCTTGATTTTTGACTATATAGGATGAGGCGACCATATGTGGTCTGGGCCCACAAGTGTGTTTCCTGATTCTTCAGCCGTTGTGTTCTTTTTTACTTTTCATATTTATTTTTTTGGCAACTGTACTATATACCATGTAAACCAGTTACGTTGGAGTCATGCAAGTAATCCTGGAGGGTGCCTCGCTTGTTTTTGGAGTCTTAAACAAATAACGATTAAGATAAGAAAATTAGTACGTTTTAAAGACGGAGATAGTAGATATCTGCGTTCTCGCTGCCTGTCGTTGCCGAGCTCGCTGCCTGCGTACTCACAATTTCTTTTCCATGCTATTATCGCACCCCGTCCGATGAGACACTCCGTTAAAACATGAAACAAAAAGATGACATGAAAAAATATAGTTGTATTATTGAAAATATACTAAAAATCTAGTTATATAGTGTGACCGTGGGATATAAAATTCTCACTGTAACATTCATTATGAAACACGTGAAAATAATAATTATAACATCAAGAATCAACTATTGAAATATATCTTTAAACGTACAATTATATTTGGATTCCAGATGTTCGATTCTTAGCATTATTGTATTCTATATTGACGGTTTTTTTTTACAACAGTTCTATATTGACGTTGAAATTCTCTTGGCAAAGGCTAACCATGCATGATGCATCCATGCATTACTTGCAGAGCACATGATGTGTGGTTTTTTGGCTGAAAAGAGTCTTGTTTAGTTTCAAAAAATTTCTCTATCTACCCATCACGTCGAATAAACGAACACTAATTAGGAGTATTGAATGTGAATTAATGACAAAACATATTTCATAATCCTCATCTTTAAAACTTGAGACGAATATAATGAGCCTAATTGTGTCATGATTAGACAATGTCATGCTACAGTAAATAATTTTTAATGACATATTAGTTAAGTTTAATGAATTTGTCTCGCGATTTTCCGTCCATCGGTGTAATTAGTTTTCTAGTTAATATATATTTAGTACTCTTAATAGATCTTGAAAAAGCACCAAAAATTTTCCTTTTCGAAACAAAAACGGCCTAAAATTCTCTTTGTGAAAACGAAAATGGCTAGTGTTTTTTTTTTGAAGCCTTCACAAAATGAAACCGTTGAAAAATGGATATTTGCAATTGATCCTGTCCGTCGAAAAGCCTAATCCAGGGGTTGGCGTCTCTCGCTGTGTGCCCACGCCCTCCCGCCTCTGCTGCGTCTCCACCGACCGACCCCATCCCATAGCCATCCGTGGCAGGCCCCACCGAGAACCACGTCCACCCATTCCCCTGCCACCACCGCCCCGATCGCCTCGCCTCGCCGCTCCCGCCCTCCTCGCTTCCACTCCACTCCACCATCCTCGCGCCCCGCCCGACGCCGAGGCCCCTCTCCCAGTCTCTCCCTCCTCACCTCTCTCCGAAACCAGCCTCCCACCACCTCGACGGACGACGTGCTGCGCCCGAGGTCGACGACACAACCGATATGGCGTCGCTGCGGCCTCTCGACCCCTCGCTCGCCGTGACGGCCTCCGCGAGCTCGCGCCGCGGGCTCGCCGCGCCGGTGCTCGTAGGCGGGGCCGCCGCGGTGCGGCGCCGCGCCGGGGTGCCTGCCCTGGGGAGGCGCGCGTTCTCGTGCCGCGCCGGATCCGCCACGTCGGCTGCCGAGAGGTTCCTTCACCCCCTCCCCTATTGCAATTTTTTCTCTCCCTCTGCTCTGTTATGCTTTCGTACGGGGCCTCTCGATGCGAGGTCTGCCGAAATATTTTGTTTAGTTCCTAGGCATGCATTTTTCTATCTCAATTTTCATCACCTCAAAAATGGTAATCTCGTACTATATACAAACAATACTGCCACCACCCGCCAGAGAAGCTTATGATTGTAAAAGTGGTCATCTAGTTATTATCACAATTATACTGCCACCGGGGCTGCTTTATTATACTGCCACAGGGGCTGCTTATGATCATTACACAGTAGGCAAATTGTCGTGGTTTATTGCAAATCGTTCCATTGCACATGTGGAATTGCCACTCACAATTCTGTGTGTTCTCATTTCCGGTTTTCCACTAGAGTTTATTGTTTATACTGACTATTTTTATTCATGCAGAGCAAAGGAGAAAAAACGTACAAAGTCTTCAAAGGATAGAGTGCAACTTTGGGTTTGTCTAGATCACCAGGTCAAGTTTGGCGAGCATGTTGGCATAATTGGTTCGGCAAAAGAGGTCGGGTCATGGAAGAGTCAGGTTGAGATGGAGTGGACACCTGATGGCTGGGTCTGTCAGCTTGACCTCCCTGGGGAAACACTTCTGGAGTTCAAGTTTGTGATATTTTCGAAAGAAGGGAAGGAAAAAGTGTGGGAGGATGGTGACAACCGTGTTGTCAATCTGCCGAAAGATGGTGCATTCGATGCGCTATGTCATTGGAATAGGACGAACGAGTCCCTAGATATTTTGGGAATGCCAGAGGTTACACTGTCTGGAGAAGCAGACGAGGAGATAGGCCAAGGTGCTACCGTATCTGGTGCTGGAGAAGAGACAGCGGCTGGGGATGGCTATCTCGAGTCGAGCACACTTGGTGGGCAATGGCAAGGTAGTGATGCAGTTTTTATGCGTTCAAATGAGCATGGGAATAAGGATAGTGAAAGGAAGTGGGACACGACTGGGCTTGGTGCAGTACCACTACAGTTAGTGGAGGGTGATAAAGTCTCAAGGAATTGGTGGCGGAAGGTTTGTTGGATTAATTCCCTATTTTTTCTAGCCAAGTATATAAAGTATTCCATGTGGCTTTCTTCTTTTGGTCTTAACAGCTGTTTTCCTTTTGGTAGTAACTGTGAAAATAAATGGAAGCATCTCTTGCTAAGCTGTTATCTGGAAATACAGTGTTTACTACCTAGGTGTTTTTTGCAAAGAGAGATTTAAAGTTAGTGTTCTCCAATTATGGCTGCTCTATCCAATATACCAAAATTTGTAGCTATTTTAGGCCTAGTAGAATCTAACTCTATGTGTAGAAAACCTTGCATAGAAGTTTTGTAACTGTTTTTTTTTATCTCACACCAAGGACCCTAAAAAAATTGATAATCTCCCAGTTTGATGATCATTATAATTTATTTTTTTCAAATATAATGATGGAGATATGAATATGCAGTACTTTATGTATAGTAACAGTAATCATCCTGATGAATGGTAATGGTAGAGAAAGAGATGCAGTGTATAGGGAGAATCATGATAATAATTTTTTTAAAGAGGCTTAACATGTCAGTCTCCTCTGTTTATGATATTTTAATTATGTTGTTTTGCGCTAACGAAAATGATTAAGGACAGTGCAACCCACGCTGCTTCCCGTCGAGGTTAATTTAAAGCTGAATGACCTTTCTTTACTAAGTGATATGAAGTCCAGCATGCTGCTCAAACTTTTGGCAGTTCTGGAAAATGTTACTTTGATCTACTGACCTATCTGTGCTAATTCACTTTGCAATGTTTCTGCAGTTGGAGCTCATTCGTGGCCTCTTGTCCAAATCTGTTGATGATCAGAGTCGTTTGGAGGCTCTTACATATTCTTCTATTTACCTAAAGGTTTTTCCACTTGCACCTTTACCGTAAGATCATCAAGAATATTGGTGATTTTTTTGTAAAATTCTAAATTTGTTCTCTCGATTGCAGTGGATTTATACAGGTCAGATACCATGTTTTGAAGATGGTGGCCACCATCGACCCAACAAACATGCCGAAATATCCAGGGAAATTTTTCGTGAAATTGAAAGGGTATACTATGGGAAAAACACATCAGCTCAGGTTAGTTGCTCCTTTCCTAGCAGTTATTGTGACATTAATGTCGTCCTATCCAGTTTCACTATTATAACTCTGAAATGATGAACTAGGAATCTGATGCTTATGTCTATTAATTCTGCAGGATATGTGCTTTAATAAAGACACATATTTTTCTATTTAGCTATACTGATCATTGTCATTTTTATGCATATTCATACAGGATTTGCTTGTGATACGCAAGATTCATCCTTGTCTACCTTCATTTAAATCAGAATTTACTGCCTCTGTCCCTCTAACACGAATTCGTGATATTGCTCATCGAAATGACATCCCACATGATCTCAAGGTGATGATCACATTCCACATTTTGGACTAACTTCACCGTTAGACTATTTGCTGCTCAATGATCTTCTATTGTGAACAGCAAGAAATCAAGCATACTATACAAAACAAGCTTCACCGTAACGCTGGCCCTGAGGATCTCATTGCTACCGAAGCCATGCTTGCTAGGATTACTAAGATTCCTGGAGAATACAGTGAAGCTTTTGTTGAACAATTCAAAATATTCTATAGTGAACTAAAAGATTTCTTTAATGCTGCCAGGTTATCTAATTTCTAATTGCCCACATTTACTATTTTTTCATAAATCTTCCCTGTTTGCTATGATAAACTATTGAAGCTGCCACTCTTACAAATTTGCTGATCCTAATAAAGATAGTGACATGAGTCTTGAGTTTCTATCCGTAATTACTTATCACCAGAAGTACTGATATAGACATGAAATGGTTATGGTGATAAAGGAAAAACATTTGCACCAAAAGAAATCAAGGTCTTGGAGCAGATTTGTGTTTTCATAGAATAACTTGCACAACTACCTAAAATTCTGTTACTGACAGTGTTTTATGCAGAAAGGTAGCAAAGTTGAATATAGAATAGTACTCCCTCCATCCATTAATGTAACACGAATTTTGTCTAGTGAAAAGTCAAACTTTACAAGTTTTGACCAATAATTAGTGAAAATGTATGCATGTTTAGTGTATAAAAAATTGTATGATCATACTCAATTTACTTTTATGATGGTGCTTATTTTATTGCAATTGGCTTATTTTTAAAGAAACTAAGGGTCAAACTCTACTTTTGAAAACTTTGCCCCTACCAAAATACAGCTTATATTGAGGGATTACTAAATAACCTGTATGCCACTGGGGAAGTTTCTAATTCAAGATTACTGTCAAAAGTCCATTTTCACTCCATGCTGCCGTGGGTTCAAATTTAATGTTAAAATTTCTTTTTTCACTCCATGATATTTGACAATGACATGGAGTGAAGAAACATAAAATCCTTCTGGTATTGAGTGAGCTCTTGAGTTATTTTGATGGAAAATCATGAAGCTAGGAAGTATCCAATGGCAAATGATTGGTTACAATATAAATTTCTAGTTCACACTTAAACCTTCAACTCAAACAGAGACAATTCTGTCGATAAGATTAAAGGAGCTCCTCTGCTGAATCAATACTAATTACGGTAGGGCATAATGCATTCTTTAGTAATTATTTTATATTGTAATTTGTGCTTTGTAGCCTACTGGAGCAAGTGGAGTCCATCAAGGAATCTTTGAGCGAGTCTGCCTTGGAGGCTCTCTCATGCTTTATGAAGACCAAAAAGGTGAGCTTTTCTAAAATCAGGCTGCTGCTCTCTTCAATACACAATACAGATGAGTAAAGAAAGTTTCGAGATGTGTTTATTTTTACCGAATGCTGCATCATATGGTTGCTTAGGACTTAAAGGCTTTGCTATTTATGCTCTTGTGTGCTTTGACAACTTGATGGAAAGGATAGCCTCCTCTTCACTTGTATACTTTAAGTCCTGTTAATCAGCGCCTTGCTGGGGTATGATGCCATGCATGTTTAACAGCCATGGGTCTAGGTCCAAGTTCCCTTAAACTTGAATTTTCATGCTTATTTCTTCTTAAATTAACCACCAGTTCCTCATAGGCATATTTTTAAAATAATTTAACAGCTGTTACTGCTAATCTTAAAAGCTTATTGTTCACCAGTTCATTGCGTAGATGGACCCACTGCCCACCTGTGTAATATCTAATCCATATGTTTATCTGTGATTCTATGGCATATCTCAGAATTTGGACCAACTGGAAGATGCAAAAGATTTCGATAAAAATGGCGGCAATCAAGTTTTGCTGAAGACCTTGCAATCTTTATCTTCTCTAAGATCATTTCTAATGAAGGGTCTTGAAAGTGGCCTTAGAAATGATGCGCCAGATACTGCTATTGCAATGCGACAAAAGGTATTTTTGTCAAACACAACTGATGAAGTATGAGTTCAAAAATTGGGCAGTTGTATTTCAATTATATTAACTGGTGAAGTTTTGCAGTGGCGTCTATGTGAGATTGGGCTTGAGGATTATTCATTTGTATTGTTAAGCAGGTATTAACATAGTTGAAATTAAATTTGTTCCTTTTTTCTTATGGTGTTGATTACTCTTGGAGGTAAATGTGATTTTATTTTCATTGCTGTGTACCATAACAGATACATCAATGCTCTTGAAGCCTTAGGTGGATCAGCTTCACTTGCACAGGGTCTGGCTCAGAATACAAGCATATGGAACGATGCCCTTGATGCCCTTGCCATTGGCATCAATCAAGTTAGCTTTTCAGGTTGGAAACCAGAGGAGTGTATTGCTATAGGGAATGAGCTTCTTTCTTGGAAGGAGAAAGGTCTATCTGAAACTGAAGGTGCATTTTCTCCTTAAACATGGCGTGAACCCATAATTCACGAATGTGTATCCCTACTTCTGTTCTCATGGCAGCCTGCAACTGTTCTTACCATGCGTGTAGGCAGTGAAGATGGAAAGTATATTTGGGCACTAAGACTCAAAGCCACTCTTGATAGAACAAGAAGACTCACAGAAGAATACTCTGAAGCTCTTCTTTCTATATTCCCTGAAAGAGTTGAGGTGAGTCTACTGAATCTAGAGTAGATGAGCCTTGTGATCATAAAGTCAAATTGTATGCTATTTCACTCTCTGCCTGTGCTTGACTAAGATAGAACTGCATCATTTTTGCCCATACTTCTAGTAATTTAGGTTAACTTAGAGGACCACTACTTCAACTTTATACGAAAGTAATTTACTAAACCATGCATAATATAAATGTTGAAAAACATGTTTTAAATTACCACAGATAAACATTTACAGCATTAATGGTTATTCTACATGCTGTTTGCTTATTAGATAGCACAAATTGATTTGCTTGGTTTAGATCTAAGACAGGCTTCACCAATCCCAGACATGCAGTCACACCCTAAGCAAATAAACTAACCAAATCTAAGAGAACATGGACTCATATCATAGCTTATCAAATCTTTACGTGCATTTATAAATTTCAGTACATGGGGTTTAGAATTTTAGATTTCCTGACTTTACAAATTCACATTTATAACAAAATTCACAACAAAACCAGACTGTCACTGTCTTACTGGTGTGTGTTATGTTCACCAGAATATGAGCAAACATTGTTTCCATTTCTCCAAAAAACATATTTTCTGTTTATTACTTCCTACTTAAACTTTCTTTTGAATTGCGATATTGCTAATTTTTGAGAGTGAGATCCTTTGTGGCTGTATACTTATGTAGGTTCTTGGGAAAGCCCTTGGAATACCAGAGAACAGTGTCAGAACATACACCGAGGCTGAAATTCGTGCTGGGTATTTTTTTTTTGGAATAGCAATACTGTGATTTGTGCATATAACTTGGATGATAGTTATATTACAATCAATCTAATTGATGGGAACCTAACTATTTATATATGTTTCAGTGTTATTTTTCAGGTCTCCAAACTTTGCACTGTACTTTTGAAAGCTACTCGAGCAGTACTTGGATCGTCCGTCTGGGATGTTCTTGTTCCTGGAGTGGCACATGGAGCTCTGATACAGGTATCTTTAATCCCCCTCCTCCGGTGTGAAGAAGTCCATTTTCCATCTTTTTTATTGAGACGTAGTGATACAACATCGTGTTCACAATTAGATGCAGTACGTGTCAACCATATTATCATTCAGAACAGTCAGCTTATATACTGCACAGATGGCAGGTTATAAATGACAGTTCTCTCCTATTTGTATTTGTTAAATGCTTTACTATCTAAAGCTAAAAGAGATAAATAACAGATTTTGATGATACTTCATAAAAATCATTCATGTAAATTGTCACTGAAAACTTGAGCATAGATCATGCTATATGGTTTTAGCATGATTTCAGTTCAGATTCATGAGTTGCACATAACCTTGGTCCATACAAAAATCAGGCCAAACCAGCGCAACCTATATGGTTTTAATGGCATCAGTTCGTTTATTCAGGTTGAAAGAATAGTTCCTGGATCATTGCCGTCATCCATCAAAGAACCTGTCGTGCTAGTTGTAAATAAAGCTGATGGAGATGAAGAGGTACCTTTAACCAATTAAATCTTGATTAGTTGATCTTGCCTGGACAAATAACTGATATTGCCAGAGTTTGGCTCCTCATTTGACAGGTCAAAGCTGCTGGGAATAACATAGTGGGTGTTATTCTTCTACAAGAATTACCTCACCTATCACATCTTGGTGTTAGAGCTCGTCAAGTTAGTACAGGAAAACTCATTTCTTCTACTCGTGGTTTAAATTTTTAACAAATGCAACTGCTGATATGTTTCCAGGAGAGAGTTGTATTCATCACTTGTGAAGATGATGAAACAATTGCAAATGTGAGGTTACTAGAGGGAAAACATGTCAGGTTATGTTCTATTCTGCTAGCATTTTATTTGTTCGAAACTGGAATGTATTGCTCACTTTTCCTGAAAAATCTTATTTGCTAAATGAAATTATTTTAATTTATATGAATAAAAAGGCTCAATTCAAATTTGATTTATGGGGCTTTGTTAAAATCAACAGCTCCATAGTTGAAATGTTATATGAAGCAAACCACCTGCGCTGCATTGGTACAACTAGAATGATCCAATATTGTTGAAATTTAGTTTTCTATTGAGCCTCCTAGGTATGTGGACCAGACAAAATTTTGAAACAGAGGTAGTAATTTAATTTTAAATGTTGAGCTCCGTGTGGTAGAAAGAATACAGGAGTCAGAGTTAGTAAATTACCTATTTATTTCCTAGGACTTCAGATTTGGGAGGAAACTGTACCCTCTGGCACAACACCTACTGACCTGTATCTCATTTTCACATGTTACAAACCCATGCTGAGAAGCCCTTCTGCTCTGACTCTGTTTTTCCTATTCACACTCCTGTTAAGTGTAGTAGTGCAATATGACATATGAGTCAGGGGTAGTCCACGTACTTCACGAGAGTCTAGATGTTTCTCTCATGGAATATATGTCCCTTTCTTTCTTAGATCATCAAATCTGAGAGTTCAAAGAAAATTTTATTCAGCTTGAAGGATCTGTAATCCCGAGTCCTATTTGGATGTTACAAATTATTGTTTTTTTTTGTGAAATGAAGAAATAGTTGGAAGTTGCATTGGTTGTTACATACTGAAGTAGTAGTATGCTTGATTGTTAATAATTAGGCACCACACTTAGCAAAGTATTATGCTACTGCAAATTAGGCCTCCAGTAATTGATATATTTGGTGAGTCTTGGCCCCCCTTTTCCTCATTGATGTGGACAAAAACTCGTATGCATTTATTACAGGTTGGGAGCATCATCCAGCAATATTGATCTATCGGTAGTTTCAAATGATGATGGTAGTGCTACCATATCTTCAGATCCATCCAGTGGAGGAACTTTATTGGCACAAGAGTCACCAAAAGAATTCTCTCCACCACTGGCTACAGACAAGTTGTTAAATGTGTCTAAGGTTTAGAATTTTTTTGCCCACTTAAAGCATTGAATCAAATATCATGCCGATTACATGTTACGTTGCATGTTTCTTTACACTTGCCCCTACTTATTCTTTTTCTTTTCTCTATGGGGGACATCACTTCAGCCAAAGAGCTATACTTCAGGTGGGAGTGTTATGACTGGTGTGCTCGAGCTTTCAGAGGCATCAGTCGAATCATCTGGTGCAAAAGCTGCTGCATGTGGAACTCTTTCAGTTCTGGCCTCATTGTCAAATAAAGGTACATATCTCTCTTGAACGCTTCATCAAAAGTCATGTCAATTTGTGTTCATCAGCATTCTTACAAATGGACATCTTAAAAGGTTTGCATGATATCTCTATGGAGATTAAAGAGAAGTTATCATGCTAAGCATGATATTTTATTTAGGAATTTGATTTCTTACATTTCACTGGTAGGCTGGTAGCAATAATGCAGAATGTGGTAAATCATTTTATGCGCTAGAGTGGCAAAACCAATACCTATTACCTTCTGGCTTATCATAGCATTTTATAGTTCTGCAGACCTTGCATGATATTCACTTAAAGAAAAAGTTTATAGGGGTACAACAAAAGTGCTTTCTCCAAAGTCTCATTTTCCATTTTTATATTATCTTATTATGTTGTTTTTTCATTGATATGGCAGTTTACAACGACCAAGGGATTCCAGCGGCATTCAGAGTTCCTGCAGGTGCTGTAATTCCATTTGGATCCATGGAGGATTCCCTCAAGAAAAGTGGATCACTGAAATCCTACACAAACCTTATAGAGAAGATTGAAGCAGCTCAAATTGAAAATGGTGAACTTGATAGCCTATCCTCGGAGCTTCAAGCAATGATTTCTCTTCTTTCTCCATCCAAAGAAATCATCGAGTCTTTGAAAAATACATTCGATCAGAATGCTCGACTAATTGTCAGATCTACTGCTAATGTGGAGGATTTGGCTGGTATGTCAGCTGCTGGGCTATATGAATCAATTCCTAATGTCAGCCTCTCTGACCCAAGTTCCTTTGGAGCTGCGGTTGGACAGGTTTGGGCATCATTGTACACAAGGAGAGCAGTCCTTAGCCGTCGAGCAGCTGGTGTGCCTCAGAGAGATGCAAAGATGGCCATTCTTGTTCAAGAAATGCTGCAGCCAGATCTCTCCTTTGTGCTTCACACTGTTAGCCCATCCGACCATGACCCCAAGTTGGTCGAGGCTGAGGTTGCCCCTGGGCTGGGAGAAACCCTTGCTTCCGGAACCCGTGGCACCCCATGGAGACTCTCATGTAACAAGTTTGATGGCACAGTTTCCACTATAGCTTTTGCAAATTTCAGCGAGGAGATGGCAGTGCTCACCTCTGGTCCTGCTGATGGAGAGGTGGTTCGTCTTACAGTAGATTACAGCAAGAAGACATTATCTGTTGATTCAACCTTTAGGTTGCAGTTTGGACAGCGACTTGCTGCTATCGGGCAGTATCTGGAACAGAAGTTCGGGAGTGCCCAAGATGTGGAAGGCTGCCTGGTTGGCAAAGATATCTTCATTGTGCAGAGCAGGCCACAGCCATAATACATAAAGTTTTGCTAAGATGAATGTGGCTATTTGGTTAGGTGAATAAAATGGATGCCTGGAGAAATTTATGGGTTTTGTGGCACCTTACCTCAGGTAAAATAATGAGTTGGCCGAGGTCTAGCCATACTCATGGATCTGTTTATGTGAACTAACAAAATAATGAGTTAGGGAGAGTGCATCCATTGTTGTAGCCACTTCAAATAGCGGTGTGACCGCCCATAGAAAAAGTACTTCACTGAATCTAATACAAGCATGTTATATGTTGTTAGATTACATGGTTTGTCTTGGTTAAGACTTAAATAGATTATGAATCTTTCAATGAAATAAGCACAATCTCATGCCTGTTTTTCAAAAAAAAAAAAGCCAAAGGTCCAAAAAGGATGGAAATTGACTCATGGAAATGTAGGTGCTGAATTCTTCAAATTGAATCAAGTTGGTTTCTTACATGTATACCTTGGCAAGCACAGGGTGTTTTTTGAGTTGTATTTGAGGGTGTGTGAGTTCTTGAAGATCTTGTTCCCTCCATCCGTAGGTTACTCCTCTGCCCCGTGCCGTGTCGCTGCTACTGCTGCTCCGTCAGCCTCGGCGCTGACGGATCTGCTGCTGCAAGCTCGCCCGAGGCAGGCATCAGCCCATCCATTGTCCATACGTTGTTGTGTTTGTTTTGCTCTATTTCGATCGTTTGAATATATTTAAACACCAAGGTAACATTCGGTATTCGCACATCTTACTCACTTCCAAATGTTTTATTTTGACTGTAAATAAATCTACAAAAATCGTCTTAAATCTGATGAGCTACATACTACGAAAGTGTATCTCATGACATCAACAGCAAACCTCGTCTTGTTTATACGAGTTTATACATATTTGTGATCAAAACTAAGAATGTTTTAACTCGGAGAAAATATGAACCCTCTTACATTTGCAATCGGTGTACTGAGGGCTAACTGCACATTCGCAAAACAGAAAACTAGGAACGGTATGTAGCTACATTCTAAAAGTTATTTTTTTAAAAATACCAGGCTGTTTACACTAAATTATTTCCATAAGAATACAACAATAACTTTACCCAAAGAAAGGCATATGTGCCTTAGCGGAAGTCTATTGGCTACAATGCGCGCAGACTCAATAAAATACAAACTGAACGTAATATTCAATATACAAGTACACAACCAGCAATTCTGGCATTAAAATTGCCCAAGCTTGGGGCTTTACATGTACACTGTCATGATGCGAATCCTCAATGGGGGCATCGAATAAGTATGAAGATCAAAGAAGTCTGTACATGGGCAATTGTTGAACCCAACTAGATAAACTAAACCGATCCTTGTCTTTGAATTGCAACAACCACCTCATTACAACGTGGACATCTGTAAGAACTCGTAGCCGAACACCGTGTGCGTAGGCAATAATAGCAGTACCTGGAAACAAGTAAAGAACCCGTCTAAGGAAAATATCAACACAGAAATTTAGATGCAATACTAATAGCATAATCAGTAAGGAAGACATTAAGTCATTCCAGAAATCAGATTAGTTGGAAACAAACATACAAGTCAGATATTGCATATTCACCTAGCATGTGTACGACTACAAAACTATTTAATTTGGCTTTTCAGCACTTTGATTTCTTAGAAGAAACATAGATATTAGACTGAAATATGATTATGACAGTTGTCAAAAAATCCTAGTAAGGATCTTACGCAATTACAAGATTTTTTTTTCTTGAACACACAGGAGAGCTGCGTATCATTGCATTAATAGGAGTCGCACACACACCACCACCACTAGAGAGACTTGACCACAATAGCAAGACATATGCACCTGTTTTCCTTACATATTCTATCTCTTTGAATGATCTCATATCTACTACTTTGCGCTAGAGAAACATACACCATCCCAGCAATACTAATATGATAATAGCTATCAGAATGTGCCTTTTCTAACATGCTTCATTGTTGTGCAAAATGTTACTCCCTCTGTATCGAAATATTTATCGCCATTGACTTTTTTCACTACTTTGACCATTCGTCTTATTCAAAAATTATGCAAGTATCATTTACTTTATTTGCTACAAGCTTTACTATTGTAGGTATTTTAAGCTTGACTTATTCTTTTACACATTTGCAATAATTTTTTGAATAAGACGAATGGTCAAAGTTGTAAGAAAAAGTCAATGGTGACAAGTATTTCGATACAGAGGGAGTAGGATGGAACCCACTGAAGGGAGTATACCCCACAAAGGAATATATGACCAACGTAAAGCAGTAAGAAGCAGCATGCAGCATACCTGTGTTGACATGGAAGAGCTATAAAAGGAATGCTAGGACTGGACCGACATATAGGGCAATCTGCTTCATCACCAAAAGAACCTGCCGACTTATCTTTGGAGAAGGGGAGAAGGAACTTCTTTACAGAGGATGAGTTTAAGAGTGGAAGAAGCAAAAGCAACATTTCCTGCAGAATCAAGCAGTGCCATACTGTCATGCACCACTCAAAGTTCAGGATTCTACTTTGTAATGTCTACAGTACATCAATATAAAGTTTCACTGAATATCATCAAGACAGATGGCAAAAACACCAATTAAACACAGGTAAAATACACTGATGTGACAATAAAAGTTCCCCAGAGTACAAATATCAGCATTCAGCCAATGCCTGTAAGGACATGCTTGAGGTTGCTTCACTGTACCACACTTGTCTAGTTTTTCGCATATGCGTCCAAATTTCAGACTTAACTTCTGCTTGAAGAGTAGAGATAATTTCATTGATTTTTTTATCTTTTCATCTTGCAATGAGATGACTGTAACAAACAGCAGTAAAGTTACTAGCGATACTTTGCTTTCATGAACCTAAATAGCTCGAAAAACACAAGCCTATATATAGCACATGTCACATTAGAATCCATTAACAATGTGATCTAGTGTAGTCAAGCCCCCTTTACCCATTTTGTTGCATTTCAGTTCCTATAATAATATACCATCAAGTTTATTGCAATGGAGACGCCAGCTCATGTTTATATAATTCTATTAGGCAACTATGTCTTAGAGTTCCTTTTTCATGGAATTGTTATTCCAGCCTCTAGTTCAAATTATTATTCCATGGAATTGTCTAGAGTTCCTTTTTCATCTTGAATTGAAATATATGTGGTTAAGGTACCCTCAACCTCCCAGATTTGCATCCTAGCATCTGGAAGTGCAAAAAATATGCAGACTACAATGTCAAATAGAGGAGGATATAATACAACTAATTATTCAGAAAACTGGTAGGTGTTCTGATCCATCAAGAATGCATGCGATCCACATTGGCTAGACTTTTCATTATGTACATCAGTATATATCGAATTGAAATCCTAGATTGAACTGTAAAATGGATAACTGCATAAACTATCAAGTTTTAATATTACTAACTGATTGTGAGATAACAACAGAGCTGCAAGAAAGATATTTACCGAAAACTCATTCCAAACCAGCTGCCGATTCATGTACTCAAAGCTAACAGCTCTATTCATGTTGGGGCTCCCATAAACAAGTCTTGCTTTCAGAATTCTTTCTACGATAGTTTTGTACCTGCAAAAACACATATGCAAGGCTCAAATAGGTGTCATATACTCATATGAACTTCATAACAATTGACAGATGAACAGGGCAATAATCTTCTTAAAAAAATAGTAGTTTTCCCCTTTCTCACAAGGCATCCTGATCTAGCTCATTCAAATACAATATTGTGCAGCTATTTGCCAATTTCTGATCACAGTGGACGGTACATGCTGCACACATTGACTATGTTCAATCTCCAAAGATATGGTTAGCAATGCCAAACTAGGTGCCACCTGCTAGGGCCTGTTAATCCTTCTTTTCCCTCATGAAATGGCAGGAGAGCCGCCCATCATTTATTAAGAAGAAGAAGGGACAAATAGGTCAAAGAATGCATGAAGACATTCCCTTAATTACGCATGCACAAGAAGATACCTTCCACCATAAAGGAACAATAATAGGTTGAAGAATGAAGCAGCTTGGTACAATCCTTCAGCATTCTGCACTAAGCCCCAGGCACGACGTGCTAGTGGTCTCTACAAAATGAATAGATAATTTAACTTATAAGAGTGAAGGAATTGCAAATTTTCAAAAGAAGGTATCAGGGTCACCTGTTCCAAATCACCCCATCGACGGAAAGCAGAAAAGGACTGCAACCGCGACCATATATATTGGCCACCAACAAAACTAATACAATAAAAGATCTTCTGAGAAACAGAAAGCCCAGGTCCTTCCAAGCCTGTTCTTACTGAAAAGCACAAAGAATCCATCAGATGTTGCTCAGAAACGTTCATCTACATATCACTAGCAGCTCCTTACACAAAACAAATAGTATGGAAAACAGACTCCTAGGACTGTTACCAATGAGCTAAACTTGGCTAAGACAAAGACATGTTCGCAATTGAACAAGATATGCAAGAAACTAAGTGTATTCACTTTCATATCGAGGCTCTGAATAGTCATTTAGTTGGAACTAGAATTGCTATTTCAGATAACATTGGTGCAGTTCAGTCTGTTTGCAGAGCTTAAATTCAACTTTGATTCGTGTAGAGAAAACGAGGTCATTAATAGCATGCCGAGTGTTTTTTTTAAAAAAGAGAAGAAGCTCCAACCAAGGTGTAATTTTGATGTGTTCTTGTAAATATGATTGACTGAGTTCCTGAATGGTTTAAACCATGCAGAATGGGCCAGAAGAGCGCATACTGACTCCTGAGGAGACCTTGGACTTTGAATAAATTGCTAAAAGACCACCATGTATTTGCAGACTAAATCTTCTTGTGGTTTTTTCCCCTTTTTTGCAAAGAAACTAAATCTTTTATTTGGTAAAAGGACAGGCAATGAGCATATTGCAGATGCAGCCTCTATGCAAAGTTGAGCAAAGTGTATTCTGATTTAAAGGAAATGTGTGAAGCAATCCATGTTACTCCAGGAGGCAAAGCATGCATGTTGTTTTGCATATAGTTGCACAACCATCTATACTTGATTAGCTGTAACCAGCATGATTAGTAAAATAAAGAGCCATGAAGTGCACACCATACAAAAAAAATGGCAGCAGTTAACATAAACTTAACAGAAAATACCTTCTTTTCCAATGATGGGCGCTACCCGCTCATCTCTATATCTTAGGTTCATCAGTGCATTGCCTGGGGTTGGCTTGTCAACCCAAATCGAGAACCTCCAGATGAGGAATTCGAGGAAAGCATCGAGTTCGGGCTCATATTGGAATAAGAGTCCTGGCTGATATGAAGAAAAAGCATGAAAACTGAAAGCAACATCTAGCAGTGCATTTAGGTTCTATGCAAGCTGCAAGGAGCACCCAAATCACCAGAGTTACTAAAGAAAGTACCTTCATCAAAGAGAACACTTTGACTAGCTGCTCTTTCAACATGGCAGACATCTCGATATCTAGCCTCGCAGCATCAAACTGGTTCACCCTAGATATTGAAATTGGGATAATGACCTGCACGAGAAAAAGAGGTTTCATCCAACATCAACCCTATATGCCTGCAATCATCATGCCCATTCTGACAGACAGATCACAAAATTTCTCTTCTATCTGACTATCTAAGAGCCAGTGAGCATTCTATTGATAAAAAATAACTAGGAACCAACATCTTCATTAGAACTAACAAAAACCATTGCAATTAATAAAATGCTTTTCAGAGCCCCAGATAGTCGCAAAATTCCATCCGTACTTCATAGGCAAAATCATAACCCAGAACACAAAAACTAGCAACTTTATATGCTTTCGTGGGATTTAGATTCTCATACAACAATAAATCATGTAGCATCTCGAGCGCCCTACAGGGGAAACGGGGAGCATCTGTACCTTGGATGAGTCGCGCAGCGACTCCCAGAGCGGGAGGAGGCGCTGAAACTCCGCGTGCCATGCGTCCTGTGGCGGCGGACCCTCCGAAGCAGAGGCGGACTCAACGATGGACATGGGGTTCAGTCAAACCCCCAGATTCGATAGGGGAGGACGGGATCCGGCGGCACCGGAACGCAGCGGGCGAGGGCGCGCGGGGGACGTGCTGGAGCCTGGAGCGCAGCAGCAGCGATTGCAGTGGCGGACGGGCAGGGGATGGACCAGGGAGGTGACAGAGGCCACGGAGGCGCAGCTACAGGAAGAAAATCGGGGAGGATTGTTTGGTAAGTTTTTGCATAGTATTGCTCGCAATTTTGACCGTTAATTAGAGTTATTAAAAGCAGTTTTTACATTACCATCACCACAACCTTTGAGCTAATTTGAGCTAATTCATAAGACGAATCTAACGAGGTTTTGACCTCATGATTAGACTGAGTCCAACAGATAGTGCAAAAGCATTTTTGCTCCTCCAACACGCGAGGCATCCTCTCCAACAGAGAGTGCAAACCGGAGAGACAATTGCATTCGAGGGGAGAGGTGAGGCAAAATTGCACTCCCTCTCTCGAATGCATATCCGTCCGGCCGGCGGGGCAGGCGAGCGCGACGGCGAGGAGCGGCCGGCCGGGCAAGGGCGTGACGGCAAGCAGGAGCTCCCGGCCGCGGCGCATCACAACGGCACGAAGGTCGGTCTCCACATCTCCAGGCTGGTGCTCACCTGGTGTCTTTAACACGGCGGACGACGCCCAGTGATGCGGAGCAGAGGAAGAAGATGAAGCAGAGAAGGAAGCCGCCCGCCGGGACTCCGCCGCCACCGCTGGGAGGAGCAGGTCGTCGGAGAGGGGCGCCGAGCCTTGAGCCGCGGACCCGCGCAGGCCACCGGAGGTGAGGTGGGGTCGCGCCCGCCCGACGGAGGAGGCGCACCCGTTCGCGGGGAAGACGAGGTCGCGGCTCCGCGGGGAGGGAGGCGGGTGGAGAAGCGGACGGTTTGCATTTGCGTTCGCCTTATCTGTTGGAGACGAGTTACTCTGTATGCGAGGCAGTTCCTCTTTTGCCTCTCAAAACTGCATGTTGTTGTTGGACTTAAACTTAGGGAGTATAGTATTACCGTAGTAAATTATGGATCAAATAAGCTTAATAAATTCGTCACGTAAAGTTGTGAAAATGTTTTGTAAATAGATCTTACGTAGTACTCCATGTTTATGCAAGATTGCTTTTGATTGAATTTTTTTTCTTCCGAACCAAACACGCTCCGTATCTAAATTTATCAATTTTTTTACAAACACTGACCACAGAGGTGTCTACAATGAAATTCGAGTGAAACAAACTTGATTTATCTTTTTACATATTTGTAATAATTTTTGAATAAGACAAACGATCAAAATTGTTTGAAAAAAGTCAACGAGGTAGTAGATTGTGGGCTAAGCAGCTTGTGGCTAAGCGAAAAATAAACTGAGCATTTGTGTATGACTATAACTTATTTTAACTGATTAGCGAGAAATAAGTGGAAACAAACACATTCTAATTATATTGATTTCGGTAATGCTCCCTGTAGGACATCCGATGTCTCCGGACGGTGACGTGGCCGCGTAACTCAGTTCCCATCTGGAGGAGATAAAAATCAAACGCAAGCCCCACCTTATCTCTCCCACCGCACTCCTCATTCATTTCCATCTCACCGCATTTCATTCTCACCCACCACGCGCAGGAACTTCAGCTGCGAATCCTGTCGGGCACCGCTGCCGCACTCCTCGCGGCCGGAGGGAAGCAAGCCGCGCCGGATGCGCCGCCGCTCCCCGCAGCCAGAGGGCAAGTCAGCTGCGCCGCACGCTCCCCCGCAGTCAGGCACAGGCCATGGACGGGGCGGAGGAGCTTTGCTTTGGGGCGCCAGGGAGCAGGCGGTCGGGGGGGCGCGACCCGAGTGCCGCCGGGTGCAGCCGGGCCGCCAACCACAGCGGGCGCAGGCCGTCGGGGGTGCGACCGAGCGCCGCCGGGTGCAGCGGGCCGCCGACCTTGGATGGGGATCTCTGCTCCGGGCGTGAGGCGCAGCGATGTCGTGGGAGATCCGTGCGCCGCTCCCTCGCCGCCGGGTGCAACGGGCCGCCGGGAGGAACTCCTCCGCTCCGCGCGCAGTGAGGGCGAGGGGGCGAGCCGCACACCGGGGCGTGGGTTGGGGCGGCCGTTGCGCCGGACGCCGTGTCGACCGGCGGCCAGGAGCTCGCCGGCGTCGCGGGCCACCGCTCCCGGCGGCCAGGGACGCGGCTGAGTTTCCCAGCGGCGCGGGCCGCGCGCTCCCCATGGCCAGGGGCGGGACCGGGCAACGCCTCCCCTGCTCGCCAGCGTCGCGGGCCATTCCTGGCGGCCAGGAGCTCGTCGAGTCAACCGGCGGCGCGGGCCGCGCGCCCCCCGCGGCCAGGGGCAGGTGGTGCTTCCCGACTGCGGACGAGCTCCCCTCCATCTTCCCACTTGCTTCTCTTTTTTGCTTCAGATTTGTTGCATGTTGCAAGTTTAGATTTCCAATGTTGCATTGAGAATAAGAATGTTGTATATATTTCAACAGTATGTTGCAACAGTATTTTTCTGATGTTGCATTTTTACAACGAGGGATGTGAATGTCCCCGTCAACATGAAACAAATGTTGTGGGTTTTCTTCATTTCGACTGATGATTATTTTCGTATTCTTGATGTTGCGAAATTTGATTTCCGATTTTACAAATGTTAAATTTTGATGTTATGACTTACGAATGTTGATTTTAAATGTTACGATGCGCAGGATCATGTTTCCTGCAACATAGTCTGATAGGGTCATGTTGCGTGCAACATAGTCTGATGTTGCGATATTCCCGTGTCACCAGCGTCCAACCGTCGGCTAAGCTCCGCTCCCGGCGACACGGGTGTTGCAAATGTTTCGTCGACCAACATAGTCTGTATTTTTTAACAAGACATTTGAATGTTTCAATTAACGCACCGTTGGATGATTATCAACATTTTTAACATATATTTTGATGTTGTAAACATTATTTTTCGATGATGCGGATGTTTGAGTTTCCATATTGCAGACATGTGATGTTGGGTGTTGTGTCGAGGAGGAGGGAGGAGAGCCCCTGATGTTAGATGTTGCAAATATTAATTTTAAATATTGCAGATGTTGAGTTTCGATGTTGTAGACATGTGATGTTGGGTGTTATGTTGAGAGGGGGAGGAGAGATAGGAGGGCTCCTGATGTTGGATGTTGCACGCAACATGAGTCGCAACATGGGTCGTTGGGTATTGTGTGTGATGGTGGATGTTGCAAGCAACATACCCCCAACACGCTGATGTTTGGATGTTGGTCGCAACATGCTCGTCACAAGCTCGCAACATGATCACCACATGCTCGCAACATCGCCGAATCGCTCGGGCAGGAGGGGGCTCCGAGGTTAAATGTTGGTCCCAACATGGTTCGCAACATTTAAAATCCGTCCGCAACATGGTTCGCAACATCAAAACGGTTCGCAAGACGATCCGGCCGTTGATATGCAATCGTGTTGCTGGGGACCCGTCCGACGCCAGCGCTCGAAACGGACGTCGGGACGCTAGCAGCGCCGTATTGATTTTGGAACGGTTCCAAATCATCTGGCTTTATTGACTGTAGCTCGCTCATTTGGCTGACGGGAGGAGGCATGGTGTGCTGTGGCACAGTTTTTTTTTTAAAAAAAATCATCGTGAGTGGCTAGAAAATGTTTGTCATATCCTGAAAATGAGCTTCCTAGAGGCTAGAGAGAGACCAATCAAGTTGCATCTCGTGAGATGGCCGGTCGTTGCGTCTACGATGGCCATCGAGAAGTGAATCGTGGAAAAAAAATGAACGTATAATGCGTAGAGATTTGCATCGAGAAAAGTGAATTGAGGAAATAAAAATGAGTGCATTTTGATGGTTGGAATTCGCAGTATGAAGTCTGAGTATCTCCATCTGTCCATCACGGCGTATGTATTCCAAGATGTAGGAGTAGGTAGCAGTGATTGTACCCATGTACGTGTCCTTTGTGTGTTGTATATACGGTATACGTGAATAGTGAATACGTCTACGTACACGACCACTGTCCAGTGAAGATAACCCTGACCTGCGTGTCCCACATGTCAGCGCAGGAGACATGGGAGCGCGCGCGAGCGATACGATTGCTTTCTTAGGTGAAAATTTAATGCACATCATGTGTTTGACAAAATGTCAATTCTAGAGATTATGATAACCAGTGAGATTATCATTAATTTGAAGCTCAGTTGGAATATTTTAGAGAACTGACATTTTAGAAAAGGTGAATAACTGTTTCTTCTGTATCTTTTGTGCAAAGAACACAACAGTAACTCTGAAGTTTGAGAAATCCGCTTTACATCCACATTATTATTATTATTATTTTTGCAACAACCAACACAAATACCTCAGCTTCCAACGGAGAATAGCTCCAATTTTTCCATAGCTCAAACCTCAACTTCACAAAAAGTAATTCGCATCACAAGTGGGACACATAACCCCCTGAACTACGAAACCGGATTTCTAACCCCCTCACATTTGCAAAACCATACAAATAACCCCCTGAGCTGGTTTTGATAGGTGGTTTTGCTTAGGTGGCAGCCACGCTGGCCTAGTTTTGCTTATTAGGTGGAGAAGCTGATAGGTGGGTCCGGCTTGTAAGTGGGCAAGGCTTCTCTTTTCCTCCTTTCTTCTACCTCGGCGTCCCCTCTGTTTCCTGCCACCAGCAGTGCCGGCCCCCTCGAGTTCCCCGCGGCGTGGCGTGCGCGTGGAAGCGCCTGGACGCGTCGGCCGCGGCGGGTGACAGCTGCAGACCGCAAGCCCAGCGCGGCGGCCAGAGGTAGGGGTGGAGCAAGGGCAGCGGCGCGCGGTCGCTCCCCTGCTCCCATCTGCCGGCGGGCCGAGCGGCCAAGGATGGAGGAGCGCGGATGCCATGGCGCGGTGGAGGAGCAAGGGGTGCCCCGCGCGGTGGGCCTCGAGCTCGGGGCCGGCGTGTGCGTGCAGCCGGCCCGTCCTCTCCAGCAAGCAGGGCGAGCTCAGGGGTGCGGATGGGCGGCGCGGGGAGCTGGGCGGCGAAGGGACTAGGAAGGAGGTAGTGGAGCGGCGCGGCTCGCCGGCGGCGGGAAGCAGGGTCCTCCACCGCCGAACACATGCGCCGCGACGGCGTCACGCCGGACCTTGTCACGCACGGCTCCTTCGTGGACGCTTACCTCGAGCGCCGCCTCGCGCGAAACCTCACCTTAGCGTTCGACGTGCTAGACGGCAACGCCGAGTCCCATCGTGTCCACGGACGAGATCGTCTTTGAGACGTTCGACAAGGACGGCTTTCACGCAGAAACCAATTGCCAGTTTGCCACCGCCTGCCATTATTGAGCTGAGAGCTCGACCGCCACCCAAATTTGCTGCAACCACACCCCCACAGTTCGATTCCTCGCATCTGGAGTAGCTCCTCTACCCCCGCTATGCCTCAGGACCCTCCAATCCCGGTCTGGTGCTCGCGCCATCTCGGGAGCGCCGATGCGGCACCATGGCTGCTCCATCGCGCGCGCCGTCAGGCGACCGGCGTTGCCAAATCCCCTCGCCTCCGTGCGCACATGGTCCTCCTCGCCTACCTGATGTTGTATCCGCTGACCTCGCTGACGGCGTCGGCAACGAACCCGCCAGGTCAAGCCGGCATACCCGTTCTTTGACCAAGACTTACTGAAGCTGACATGTAGGCCCTTGCCACGTCACCATCCACGATGGCAAAACCACCATCCAAAACCGCTTGGGGGGTTATTTAACCGGTTTGAAAAGTTCAGGGGTATAATATCCGGTTTCAAAGGTTGGGGGTGAAGTAGACGACCATCTATACTTCAGGGGGTGAAGTAGACTTTCCACGCACTTAATGTTACCCCAACTCTCTTGACCAAAAATAGGCACGTCTTTCGTTTGCAAAATTTTGTGAATCCATAGAAAATTCGCTGGATTTTACAATTACATTAAATTCTCGCCTACTTATGTTCCTCCCACCTTAATACAGAATTGACCACCTCCTTTCTCCAAAATAAATATAACCACAAAATGCAGTATCTCAATTTGAATACCCAAAATGATATATTACTTAAACGATACCTCCATGACAACTCAACATCCAAAATATATAACATACACGACAACAGGTTCTAAACCCCTACAGCTACTGCGAATGGACTTGTAGTCCAATGGTAGGACGGTTCAGTGGGACGCTACCCACCAGGGTTCAAATCCTGGTACTCGCACCTTTTCCTGGATTTATTCCGGGATTTTCCGGCGTTATGCATTAAGGCCCCGTTTGGGAGGGCTTCAAGTGGCTCCGGCTCCGACTCCACTCGCACTGTAGCAGCACTGTTTAGCAGAGCGGCTTCACTTCCTTCTCTCCCTCCTCTCTCACTGACAAGTGCGCTGTTCATTGAAGCCCCTGAAGCTTGGTTTGTGTGGCTCCGTCAGCTCTGCGCTACAGTAGTGCTACAGTGTGGAGCCGGAGCTGACCGGAGCCCTCCCAAACGGGGCCTAAGTGGTAAGTGACGTTTCGGTCGACGACGAGGCGCCAGTGGTGACTTCGAGAATCTCCAGATCTGCCGGTGCTCAGTCCTTCGGAGGTGCTCATAGGAGTAAGGTTTGCGTACATGTATTCATAGAGGTGAGTGTTTACGTGTATTCATAGAGGTGAGTGTGCGGCAACGAGTGTACGTGCTTGTTGTGAGCGTCTACATTGTACTGTGTAATCTTTAAAAAAACCCCTACAGCTACTCGAAAATAACGATTCGACATATTTATCTCTGCCTGCACACACCCACTACTACTCCAACCATGGAACATAGGTTGCATCAACTATTGCCATGACGGAAAACGGGCACAGCGAGGCAATGCCGCGCACCTTTCTAGTATCAAACGAAAATGTTCCAAGCTCATTCCTCTAATTGACCGGCACTTTACCTCCACAACCTAGACTCTGACCTAATACAACTTTATCCAAACGAAAACATCCACAATTCAGAGCTTTATAGCTATAAATAGCTATTAGAGATATTCTAGATATTGTAGATATTCTAGATATCTTGGCTGTTTATAGCTTGCTTTGTATAGTTGATAGGTTTCTTTATATACTTGATTGTATTCTTGTATTCCAAGCCATATTGGCTATATAATGAAAGATCACCCCCCTCATTAGGGTGTGAGGTGTTTCCCTAATTCTATTCTTCTACATGGTATCAAGAGACCGGGCCAATTTTTCCTCGGTTCCCTTCTTTTCCTTCCGCTGCTCCTCTGTTTTTCCTCGCGCCGCCCTCCTCTGCTTCGCGATCCAATCGCCGCCGCCGTCTACATCCCGGGCCGGCGCGTGATTCCCTCGCGGCGCCCCTCCCTTCCCTGCCGCGCCCCCTCGCGACGCAGCACCCCACCGCGCCCGCGCCTCCCTCGCGGCGCCCCTCCCTTCCCTGCCGCGCCCCCTCGCGACGCAGCACCCCACCGCGCCCGCGTCTTCCTCGCGGCGCCCCTTCCTTCCCTACAGCGCATGTCCCAGGACTCTACCGCCGACTCGGCAATGTCTGGGTCATCCGCGGCGGCCTTCTCTGCCTCTGCACCGGCCATGGGCGCCCCTTCCGCGCCGGCCATGGGCGCCCCTATCGACGTCCTCGGCAATGGCGGCTTCCTCCTCTACCCTGCGCCGCCGCCAGTTTCCCACGCCTACGCCACCATCAACGTCAAGGCGCACATCCCCATCACCCTGTCCCTGAAGAACTCCAACTACACCAAGTGGGCCTCCTTCTTCAAGTCCATGTGCGGCAAGTTCGGCCTGCGCTCGCATATCGACGGAACCATGGAGCCCCGCCCTGACGACCCTCACTGGGATCAGGCTGATTGCTGTGTCCGCTCCTGGATGTTCGGCTCTGTCGACGACTCTGTCCTAGAGTTAGCCATGGATGGCGAGGAGCCTCCTGCCAGGGAGCTTTGGCTTGCCATCGAGCGGCAGTTCCGCTCCAACAAGCAGTCCAGGGCGATCTTCATCAGCCATGAGTTCCACTCCATGACCCAGGGTGATTCCTCCATCGCCGACTACTGCCAGCGCATAAAGTCCCTTGCTGACGCCCTCCGTGACGTCGGTCATCCTGTCCAGGACTCCCAACTGGTCCTCAACCTACTGCGCGGCCTCAACTCTCGCTACAGCATCACCGCTGACGACATCGCCAACGAGAAAGGCAGCTTTCCCTCCTTCACCGAACCGCGTGACATGCCGACCTTGAAGGAGCTTCATCTCGCCAATGAGACCAAGGTCGCCAACTCCACCGCCCTCCTCGCTGGTGCGGGTTCATCGTGCACTAGCCCGGGCGGGTGCCGCTCTACGTCTACTTCTGTTCAGTCCAGCAGCGGTGGTGGACAGCAGAAGAAGCCCACTGCTAACACTAGTGGTGGCGGCGGCTATGGCACCAACGACGGCAGTGGTGGCGGCTACGGCAACAACGGCAAGAAGGAGTGGCAGGCCAAGAAGCCTGGCGGCTACCAGACCTCTTTCTCAAGCTACCAACAGGGTGGGCAGCCGCGCCCAACCGGCCCCTGGTTTTGTTTTAGCCCAGGCGCTGGTCTGCAGCAGCAGCCTGACGGTGGTTCTTGGCGTGGGGCATCTGCTCCTGGTCTTCTGGTGTGCCTCCACAGGCGCACACTGCCTTCGCGCCGCTCCAGTTTTCTCCGGCGTCCCAGCAGTCCCAGGAGTATGACATGAGCGATTTGATGGCCGCCCTCAACCAGATGCAGCAGGGGGGCTGGGTCATGGACTCAGGCGGTATTCTCCTTTCTCGCCTCCCTCCATCCCACTCTTTCATTACTGTCGGCAATGGGCATACTCTTCCTGTATCCTGCCGTGGCACATCCACTCTTCCTACTGCCTCTAATTCTTTCCAGCTTAATGATGTCCTTATTGTTCCTTCCTTGATTCGTAATCTGATTTCTGTTCGTCAGTTTACTAAGGACAATCATTGCACTATCGAGTTTGACGCTTTCGGTTTTTCTGTCAAGGATATCCCGACCAGGCGCGTGAATCTTCGCTGCGATAGTTCCGGTGATCTGTACACCGTCCCTCCAGCAGCCAGCAGCAGCAGTACCCCCCATACCAGCCTCGCCACATCCTCTAGCCTGTGGCATCTTCGTCTTGGTCATCCTGGACCCGCTGTCATAGATACTCTTAGGAATAATTCTTCGATAGAGTGTAATAAAGGGTCTCATACTTTATGCCATTCATGTCAGTTGGGAAAACATGTTCGGTTACCTTTTTCTTCTTCTAGCTCGCACAGTACTAGTGTTTTTGAGTTGATACACTGCGATGTGTGGACCTCTCCTGTAGCTAGCGTTTCGGGTTGTCGCTACTACCTCGTTATTCTAGACGATTACTCTCACTTCTGCTGGACTTTTCCCATGGTGCATAAATCTGAGGTTGCGGGTCACATTATTAGTTTCTTTGCTTATGCTCGCACACAGTTCAGCCTTCCGATTAAGAATGTACAGGCTGACAACGGCACTGCGTTTGTCAATAAGACTCTCACCTCTTTTTTGACGGCTCAGGGCACTCACCTTCGTCTCTCCTGTCCATACACTTCTCCCCAAAACGGCAAAGCTGAATGTGTCCTTCGCACCCTTAACAATGTCACCCGTACCCTTCTCATCCACTCCAACATGGCCACCTCATATTGGGCTGAGGCTTTGGCCACAGCCACATATCTGCTAAACCGCAGACCATGCTCTGCCATACAGCATGTTGTTCCCTTCCAGCTTCTTCATGGGAAGCCGCCTGATTACACCCACCTATGAGTATTTGGGTGCCTCTGCTACCCTAACCTCTCCGCCACCGCTCCACACAAACTCGCACCTCATTCTACAGCTTGTGTGTTTCTTGGCTATCCTTCTTCTCACAAGGGCTATCGCTGCTTAGACTTGTCCACTCGCCGGGTTATTATTTCTCGGCATGTTGTCTTCGATGAGTCTTTGTTTCCTTTCTCCTCCCAGCCCACATCACCATCGCAGCTTGACTTCTTGTTGCCTTCTCCTTCTAGCTCCGCTACAGCTTCGCCCTCGGTCGCTCCATCCACGGATGTTGAGCAGCAGCGGCCTTCACCGGTTGTTTTGCAGGAGCTCCCCGAGGACGACCCCGCCATCATTATGCGCGGTCCTGTCCTCCACTCGGTGCCTTTGTCCAGACCAGGCGGGTCTGGGCCCGGGCGCACCGTCACTGCCTCTCCGCTCCAGCCGCCCCTGACCAGACCAGGCGTGTCTGTTCCAGGGGGCGGTCCTTCGGCTTCTTCGACAGGCACTAGGGGTGGACAGGCTGCCCTGCTCCCGCCCCTCCGCCGTGACTTCCACCTCGACTACGGTCGTCGCTCGGTGGCTGCTCCTCAGCAGCCGCCGGCCCCTCCTGTGGTGACGCCTCCGCCGTCGCCTGGGCCGCCTCCGGCGGCCTCTCCGGTTCCTACACCGTCGCCTGTTCCTCCGCCGGAGCCACAGCGTCCTGTGACTCGCACCGCGGCTGGCGTCATACCGCGGGTGTCGTACCGGAACCTCAGCGCCACCACTTCTCCTTCGACACCATCGCCGATTCCGACGAACTACCGCAGCACCCTTGCCGACGCCAACTGGCGTGCAGCCATGACAGACGAGTACCAGGCGCTCATCGACAACGGGACATGGCATCTTGTTCCTCGACCTCCTGGCGCCAACATTGTGTCGGGCAAGTGGATCTACACACTTAAGTATCATTCTGATGGTACTCTTGCCCGTCACAAAGCTCGATGGGTGGTCCGCGGCAACAATCAGCAGGCTGGCATCGATTACGACGAGACTTTCAGTCCGGTTGTAAAGCCGGCGACGATCAGGACTGTGTTGAGTCTTGCCGCCTCCCGTGCCTGGCCTCTTCACCAGCTGGATGTGAAGAATGCTTTCCTTCACGGTCATCTTGAGGAGACGGTCTACTGCCAGCAGCCTCCAGGCTTCGTCGACCCTACTGCTCCTGATCACGTCTGCCTGCTTCAGAAGTCCTTGTATGGGCTCAAGCAGGCTCCCCGGGCGTGGTACCAGCGGTTTGCTGCGTTTCTTCGGCAACTCGGTTTCGTTGCCTCCACCTCCGACACCTCCCTCTTTGTCTATAAAGAGGGTACACAGATGGCCTACTTGCTGCTCTACGTCGACGACATCATCCTCACCGCGTCTTCATCGACTCTTCTTCAGCACATCATGGCCAAACTCAACTCTGAGTTCGCCATGACGGACCTTGGCGACCTGCATCACTTCCTCAGCATTGCTGTTACTCGTTCCACAGACGGCCTGTTCCTCTCCCAGCGACAGTATGCTGTGGATCTCCTCCAGCGCGCCGGCATGGCTGAGTGTCACTCTACGGCGACTCCTGTTGACACTCATGCCAAGCTTTCAGCGACGGACGGTGCTCTCCTCTCCGCGGCTGATGGTTCTGACTACCGGAGTCTTGTGGGTGCCCTCCAGTACCTCACTCTGACCCAGCCCGACCTCCAGTATGCCGTTCAGCAGGCGTGCCTCTTCATGCATGCCCCACGTGAGCCTCACTTAGCGCTGGTCAAGCGCATTCTTCGCTACGTCAAGGGCACGCTCTCCTCCGGACTTCACATTGGTGCTTGTCCTGTTCAGTCTTTGACTGCATATTCGGATGCAGACTGGGCTGGCTGCCCAGATTCCCGGCGTTCCACCTCCAGCTTCTGTGTCTACCTCGGGGACAACTTGGTGTCATGGTCCTCCAAGCGCCAGACCACGGTGTCCAAGTCTAGTGCTGAAGCCGAGTACCGTGTTGTGGCCCATGCTGTTGCCGAGTGTTGTTGGCTTCGGCAGCTTCTTCAGGAGCTTCACGTCTCCCTTGACTCAGCCACGATTGTCTATTGTGACAACGTGAGTGCTGTCTACATGACAGCAAACCCTGTTCACCACCGGCGCACGAAGCACATCGAGATCGACATTCACTTCGTCCGCGAGAAGGTGGCTCTCGGGCAGGTTCGGGTCCTCCAAGTCTCGTCCTCTCATCAGTTTGCGGACATTATGACCAAGGGTCTGCCGGTTCAGCTCTTCACCGATTTCAGATCCAGTCTTTGCGTCCGTAATTCTCCCGCTGTGACTGCGGGCGGGTATTAGAGATATTCTAGATATTGTAGATATTCTAGATATCCTGGCTGTTTATAGCTTGCTTTGTATAGCTGATAGGTTTCTTTATATACTTGATTGTATTCTTGTATTCCAAGCCATATTGGCTATATAATGAAAGATCACCCCCCTCATTAGGGTGTGAGGTGTTTCCCTAATTCTATTCTTCTACAATAGCAAATACTTCGGGCATTCGAGTTTCGGTTAAAGTGTGCTGGGACTTGGGAGTTCTCAAGTATCATGCTGCACACAAAGCTAATTTGTATAGTTAAATGAAGTAGCTCTAGAAGCACCCTGTAAACTATTATCTCAATATAGAACAGTCATATAGCTAAAAGGACAGTCATATTTCATAGAACTGATATCGTAGAAATGATCACACATCAATATAAACAACCTCTGCTCATTTATCTAACTAACATCAACTTGCAGTTTTGAGGTTAATGCAGAGATCTTTCAATTTTAAACTTTGTGTTACCATGCATCGCTAGAAATATCTCAAACTATGCAGCCTTTCAGTACAGATAAACATGTGCTTTACTGAAGTGAAGACAAGGAAAATGAACCCATCATATAAGTTCTACCATTCTGGAAACACAAAGGTAGCATTTGACACATTAACTTCAACACAAAGCATGATAGGTCCAGTAACAACATTCATTGGGATAACAAGCTGTAAATCTAGCTTACATGACATGTTCCAGCAAGCTTCATGTTTTAATTAAATAACAGACATGATAAGCACCATAAGATATACAACTTAACTCCACTAGATGCACCAAGTTAGTAGCTTAAACCGCTCTTGAAAGATATGATTTGAGCTGAATAGCCCATAAGAATCTTATCTTCAAGCACCGACAAATCAAGGAACATATGAAGTGATGCATCCGTAGCCATATCCAAAAGTGAAGAGATCACACACTTCCTAAATCTACTAGATGTGACTGCTAGCTGCTGGATACTTAGCGCACACTTTCAGTGCTTACTTGTGAGTACAGGTGATTTCCGGAAACGGGGAACATAACGAGCAGCACCCACAAACCACTTCTGATCATCAAAAGTGGCAATAACACTCACTTCCTTATTGCTCATGTCATATGCTACCAGTTTACCATTATGTTGAGTAAGGAAAACCACATTGCAATCTTGATGAATGTCAACCACGTCTAACATTGACATGCTGTCTATGCAACTATCTTTTTTAGAGACCTCGTGAGTGTCCACGGTGTGCTTCAACACCCATCCTTTTGTATCATAACCCTGAAGAACCCAAATGGACAGTTTGCGCCTCCTTTCATGAAAATGTACTTCCCCTTGAGCCATGTAATGCAGATGCCCTTGGGATTCAGCAATGTAATCCATCCACCAGCTTCTCCGATGAGCCACATCTGGTAGTGGGATCATCCTTGTGGCCTTGCCTTGTACATCTACAGCAACTATCTTACTCTGATCCTGATCCCGATCCCGGACTAACAAATGCAGGAAGCCGTTGACAAAGGGGATTGGACGAGCGTTTGCAACAAAAACGTTGTTGTGACGCCATGCTTCCAGCTGCCCTTCCTCTCCTTGTTGGTCAATTTGGTTGTCACTCCAGGTCCCAGTTTCTGAGGAGTAGGCGTGCACAGACAGAAACACCATCTCCGCCTGCTGGAACTGGACCAAGTTGAAGTGAGAGGACACTGCCGGATCGAAAGCCAAATATGCGAAGATCACCTGTGTAGGACTAGGATAGCCGCAAGGAGGCACGGATTGCCATTCCTTTGTGGTCGGGTTGCACACGATATAGCCCAAAGGGTGTGTGCCATAGCCATCGTTGTCCTGGTGGTGCTCAAAGAGGATAAGCCCGTTGCAGGAACCCAGTAAGGAGAGGACATGGATCCCAGGCAGTCCCGTCAGGAAGGAGAAGCTGGGGTCGATGTCCAGAGGCTCGGATCTCGCTGTCAATTCGGTGAAGCTGAAACCATGTGCCTCGGTGAATTTGCCGTACGTCATGCAGAAGAGTCCTTGCATGGCTTGGGGGAGCTTGTTCCGGTGGTCTGGGTCGGCAATGAGGTCGCGCCAGGCCCTGGACACGCACCTGAACCGGCAGACGGACTTGGCAGGGACGCGGGAGAGGATCTCCACCAGGGGGTCGACGGGGAGGTCGCCCAGCGCGGCCGCGCGTCTCTTGGAGCAGTCCATGCCGCCGACAGCAACCTGCGAAGCGGGCGAGGGGGGGGGGGGGGGGGCGAGCGAGATGGGGATGTGAGGGAGGGAATGCACGAGCGCGGGAGGAAACCGCAGTAGCCGGGAGGAGGATGGACGTTACCAGCAAATGCCCGGCCGCCCGGGATCGACTGCGGCGGCGGATTCCGAGGAAGCGATGTTGAGTGAGGAATTGGGGAATTTTTACCCTCCTCCTTCCTGTGTGTGGCTGCGGAGGGAGGACGGTGGAGAAGACAGAAGAGTGACCGACCGAGTCAACATCGCAAAATGAACGCAGTGCATCAGCGACGGCATGCCATGCCTGAATATATTTTTAAGCTAGCCTCAGCCTGCATAAGCACAATTCGTCAATTCGATCAGCTTATCAGCACAAGCACAATGGGTTATGCATGTCACACCCTCAAAGGGGGAGCTTAATTACGTTGTCAGTCTACGAGAAGAGCTCCCGAGTTTAATTTCCAGCTGTGTGTACGTGTCTGATGAGGAGCATAGAAATTGCAATGCAATACTGCACCCTTTTTTGTATGAACAAACCAGAGGTAGTTTTTTTTTAATTTTTTATGGAGTACTACCTCTGGTTCGTTTTGGCCTGATCGATCCTCGGTTCAAGCAAGATCATATTTCTCTAGTTATCGTTACAAGAATGGGTGAGAGTGATAAAATTTAACGTTTAGAAAAACGTGTGTAGAGTGAAAAAATAAATTGACACGTTGCTGCTCGCTCTATGCGAGAATTTTGGACTTTCGCGGTGGGGGCGACCTCCAACAGCAAACCGTCGTCCCTTCCACACGATCCGGAGCCATTTCATTTCCGGCTGCGGCGGCGCGAGGGAGGAGCCAGCCAGAGAGGAAGCGAACCAGCTCCTCTTCAACTATTCAGGCGGCGGTGGTGGTGGCGGCGGCAGCAGTAGCCATGTCGGCGCACCTCCGCCTCCTGTCGGCCGCCCACCTCGTTCCCGCCCCGGCCCCCGCTGCAGCCGCGCCCATTTCCCTCCGCCGCCTCCGCCTCCCTGCTCCAACTCCTCCTCCAGCGGCCCGCCTACGCCTGCTCCGGGCGGAGCGGCTGGAGGAGAGTCCGGGCTCCTCGCGCGCAGAGCAGCGCTGCCGCTGCGCCGGCTCGACCGTCGCGCGGGTCGGCGAGGACGGCGACGAGGGAGAGGGAGCGGCGGGGATATGGGAGCAGGTGCGGGACATCGTCGTGTTCGCGGGCCCGGCGCTGGGGCTCTGGATCTGCGGCCCGCTCATGAGCCTCATCGACACCATGGTCATCGGACAGACCTCCGCCCTCCAGCTCGCCGCGCTAGGTCCTTTTCCTTTTGTCCTTTTTTTTTTGCTTTCCTGATCATCTCATCTCCCATACGGTTAAATGCGTAGCGTCTCTCGCTCTTAGCCTCAATTACAACAATAATCCCTGTCCAAACGCTAGGTCCTTGCACGCTTGATACACATATTCTGATGCCCATAAATATGTCAAGCAGGCCCATCCGACAGGCTGCTCAATGTATTGTTCTTATTCTTCTTCTGTTGGCTTTCCTTTTTCCTTCCAGGGCCTGGGACAGTGTTCTGCGACTACCTAAGCTACATATTCATGTTCCTTTCGGTTGCGACCTCTAACATGGTGGCCACATCTTTAGCTAAAAAGGTGCATCCTATTATTCCATCCTAGACACTCTGTTCCTTTATGTTAGTATGCTATGTGAACAGATTGTAGTGTTATCATGTCGTCTACAAAGAATGATTATGTAGTGTTATAGCCACTTAAAGTTATTCCAGAACTATAGTTAGTATGCTTGCCTTTTCTATAAGACTAGAGGTGCCAAATTAAGGAATCTGCGGGATAATCATTCCCTAGCATGCTTGAAGTTTGATGTAAGTCCGCTCGCTCTTCATGTGACTGTACATTAGTCTGGTACTAAGAATATTGCACCAGGACATATATATAGGATACTATTTAGCAGTTTATAGACTAACGTGAAACCAAACTTTGTGAATTTTGGCACTTAGGCACATTGTTACAGTCGTACTTTGTGTGTTCAATGTTTGTCAGTGTCAGATGCCAATCACCTTCTTCGATCTTACATTCTTGCTGTATTGGTAATCTGATCTGGCTGCAGTCACTTTATGCAGGATAAAAAACTTGCACAGCATCAAGTGTCTATGTTGCTGTTTATTGCTCTTACTTGTGGCATAGGAATGTTTTTGTTCACCAAGGTTTTTGGTACTCAAGTATTGACTGGTAAGACTCAAAAAAAGAAGGATCTGGACCTAACACTCTCAGCATGTTTTTCATACTACCTTTGAAGTTTTGAGCATGAAAACCTTGGTTTATTTAATTTTTCATAGTATTATCTCATTTACAGCTTTCTGCTTTGTCCTAGACTCAAACCAAGCAGGCAATGCTATTTAAAGTGGGGATTATGTACTTTATCTTGGTTGCTGTTCTTATTTTAATTTTATTGTCTGATTAGGATGTGTGGTTAGAAAAGATAGGGAACACATATAAATTTTTTCTCAGGATGGTCCATTCATGAACTTTATATGTGGTACCCTCCATTAAACTATATAACCTCTTTTATTCTTTTTCTTTTTCCAGCTTTTACTGGATCAGGGAATTATGAAATTGTCACTTCTGCCAATACATATGCACAGGTTTGTAAAACCTCTCTCTGCACCACTATTCCCCGGTATAATTGATAGGAAAGGCCAGATTTCTGGGATATATAGGTAACATGTCATGGTTTTGAGTTTTCTTTTTCTTGAGCATTGGTAAAAAAATACTGGTATAAATAGATATGGTTCATAGAACCTTGTAATTATGCATGAGTGGGAAACAGACAAGGGAAAAAAAATCTCTGATAGCCCCCTTCACACATTGCTTTCAGTATTCAACTAGTTGTGTTGAATTATATGTAAACGTGGTGTGTGTTTTTTTCGGAACTGTGCTGTGCTTCATTTCATTAAGGTAGAAGAAATAGTACACGAGTCTGGGTAGACCCTACACCAGTACAAGAACACCCACTCAGCCCCACACCACAGGAACTACCACGCCACGGCTAGGAAATGAAAAGCGACCAGAGACCTTCAGAGCCTAGGCTCCAAAGGTCACTGCGACCTGGACAAGAGCTCTGACGGACACGTGGTGTTAATAATCATTGATAAGACCTGACAGACATATTTTCTGCATATGAAGTCTACATGTCAGGAAGCTGTTCTATTTTCTTGTGTATATGTGATCGCCTCACTTGATGCAGAATGCAATTGAGGTGCATAAATCACAATTGACCTTTCAAATAATGTTATGCTTATTTAGCTCCAGATATTGCTTGTTATCATAATCTCATAGTTAACTGTCGTTTTAATTGCCTAGTTGTTCATACTATATGTGTCATGTACCACAAGACCTTTAGCAGGCGCCCAAGGCAACAGGAAGACAGGGCCGGCAGGCCTTAGAGATAGAATTAGTTAAGATTGGAATAGAGTTTGTTTGGGACATAAGTTAGTTAGAGTTTGTTAGCAAATGGATTGGTTAGCCGGCATAATATAAGCCGAGGTAGATTAGCAGATTGAATCAGGCTTAGAAGATTGTACCTTGGCCTCTCGTGTCCTGCCTCCCCTGGCGCGTCGTGAGCTCCCTGTTGCTCCGCCGCGCCGTCGAGGTCCAGGGCCACGTCCGGCCACCTCTTTTGAATACAATCTCCGCCAAATTCCTTCCACCAATCTCCCTGCGCCCATCTCCCATAACAATATGTGTTTATTATCTCTGTACCTGGACAGTCTGGATAGATCCCTTGGAATTTATAAAGTTGAACACACACTGTAGATGGCTCTAACCACAAGGTTTAAGTGGGTGGGATTCTTTTTTCTTATGCTTCTAAGCTTGTCGAATTCTTCAAATAGCCTATATTATAGGATATAAAGTTAAAACATCCCCTTTTTGTGTAGAGTAACGTATCAATATGTGTACTTACTTTCAGATAAGAGGCTTTGCGTGGCCTGCAGTTCTTGTTGGCTTAGTTGCTCAAAGTGCTAGGTACGTGCTATGCCCATTCCTTCTATCTTACGTTATTGAATATTTGTGCCTGCTAATTCTGGCGTGCCTTTCTTCTTTGTCAAAATGCATCTCGTTGAAGCCTAAATTCATTACTTTTGTTGTTTATTTTGTTTATTCAGATTAAAAAAGTAAACTTATTCCAAAAGGACAAAAAGTTAACCCAAGGCATGAAACATAAGTTTGAATGTGGGTTACAAGTTATATCTCATTCTAGATCCCCACCTGTGTCTCGAATGCTATAATTGCAGTAGAGCAGTGAAAACGTACTTTAACCTAGAAGTTCCAGTGGGAAATAATTGAACACTGGTAAATATCTCTTTGAGATTGACAATTGTGGTTTTAAGAATAGCCAGCGAGCACTTGTAATCACCTAATCTTCGTATTGACATGAATAGGCATGTATGGGCTACACAGCTACACATTTACATGAATAAAAATGGTTAGGATAATTGTGGTTTTAAGAATAGTCAGTGAGCACTTGTAATCACCTAAGCTTCATATTGACATGAATAGACATGCATGGGCTACACATCTATACATTTACATGAATAAAAATGGTTTAAGATGGCATGAATACTTATGAGCTATGATGCTATCTTGACTGGACACATCTCTTATTATATAGTGTATTTCATATTACTCAGTCTGGGCATGAAGGATTCTTGGGGTCCTTTGAAGGCATTAGCAGCTGCTAGTGTTATAAATGGTGTTGGTGATATATTTCTTTGCTCTGTTTGTGGATATGGAATTGCTGGTGCGGCCTGGGCAACTATGGTTTCACAGGTACAAACACACTTACCGGTCACCATCTCACATCTCTTTGGTGGTACTTATTGACTTGCGCTCTCTATCTTATGGAAGGTGGGCTTGTTAAGTTGTCTTGCACATTAAGCTAGAAATCGAGATATAATGAAGTTATAGATTAGTTTAACTTGAAAAAGAATGGTTTGTACCTATTATATGATTATGGCAGGATACCCATCTCTGTTTAAGGTTAAGGGAGAGGAGATTATAATAAGGGGCACACAAGAATTAGACAGCTAATTCCTTCTTCTTGCTATGCGAAGGACTTGTTCTAGACTGGCCGTCATCCAACAAGCATGTAATGACTTGAGCATGGTTCCACAAAGTTGTTGATCACCCAATGTATATGTTAATAGGCATGCCATCTGATTTGTTCCTAAGTGAAACACCACATTGATGAAAGTTTTCCCCCCACACTGCCTCAGAAACCTATAAATGTAGCAAGTTTCTCTTTCTTAATGATCTGATTACTTGTTATGGTCGGTCTGACCTACGGCCGGCGGCGCAACAGACAAAGTGGCTAGACGGCACGGTTCGGATAGATTAGATATTTCAGTTTGTTAGCAGGATATTTGAGAGTTTGTTAGGAGATTTGTTAGGATTGGCCTATAAAGGCCCAACAGTTTGGAGTAATAAGGATTAGCTGGAGATTGAGATCAATCTCTCCCACGTTCCCTGTCTCCCCTCGCTCCTCGCTTGCACGAGCTCGACGCCGCCGCCAGGACGGCGTCGCGTCCTCGTCGCCGCCGGGAGCCCACGCCTCGTCCTCCGACCCACCACCACTACTTCCTACGAAGCCTGAACGCTGAGCTTAACAACTTGGTATCAGCAGTGCCGGGCTCGATGTCCTCCCTCGCCATGTCCTCTGTTTCCCCTCAATCCGGCGCCTCCGCGCCTCCGCCGGTCACCAGCGCGCCGGGATCGTCTGGCACCCTGGCCACGGTCGCGCCGTCCGCGTCGGCAGTTCAGGCCTTCGCCATGGACATCCTCGCGAATGCCATCTACGACCTTCAGCGTCAAGTGCACCACATCGCCGCCTTCGTGCCCGGCTACGGCGGCTACGGGTTTTCCGCCGGCGCGGGTCCCTCCTCGTCAGCCCCCATCTATGGCATGCCCGGGTACGGCGGCCTGTCGTCGGTGCTAGCCACGGCCTCCATCATCGTCCACACCGCAGCGGCCTCTCAGCCGGTGCCAATCACGCAAATACAGTTCCCGCATTCGCCATCACCCATCCCGGGCTACTCGGAACCTCCACCACAGCACGGGTTTCAGCGTCAGCCGCCCCACCCGGGCTTTCCACAGCAGCCTCCGCACCCGGGCTTCGCCGAAGATCTCGCGGATGGCGGCGCCGTCCCCCGCTACTACAAGCTGTCCTTTCCGACGTTCGATGGCCGTGAAGATCCCTTGGGGTGGCTCAACCGCTGCGAGCACTTCTTCCGGGCGCAGCGCACCGGCGAGGTGGAGAAGGTTGGTCTGGCCGCGTTCCACATGACCGGCGCGGCCCAACAGTGGTACTACATGCTCGAGCGCGACGTGGGCGTGGTCACATGGCCGCACTTCAAGGCGCTCTGCACGCAGCGTTTCGGGCCGGCGATTGGCATCAACCACTTAGCCGACCTGGCCCGCCTTCCGTTCCGCAGCTCGGTCGACGACTTCCTGGAGTCGTTCCAGAACCGGATGGCGCACGCCGGCTACTTGTCGCCGGAGCAGCAAGTCCAGCTGTTTACGGGCGGCCTACCAGACGCCATCCGCATCGATGTGGAACTACATGCGCCCCAAGATCTCCAGCGCGCCATGGCGTTGGCGCGCGCGTATGAACGCCGCGCGACCGCTGTTCCGCCCGCCGGCACGGGCCGCTCGTCTCGCCCATCGGCACGCCAGCTACAGATCACGGCGCCGGCCACCAGTGCACCAGTGTCTACCCCGCCGGCTACCCTCGGCCCCTCGGCGCCGCCACCGTCGCGGCCGTTCCGTCGCTTGTCGCCCGCAGAGATGACAGAACGCCGCCGACAGGGCCTATGTTACAATTGCGACGAGCCGTACGTGCGTGGCCACAAGTGCCAACGCCTGTTCTACCTCGAGGTCAGCGACTTCGTCGACGACGTGCCGAACCTAATGGATGCGCCAGCGGCAGAAACTGAGGACGAGCCCTTGATCTCCATCAATGCCATCACGGGCATCCGCTCTGGCGACATCATGCAGCTGCACATCTCCATCGGCAACTTCGTCCTCACGGCCTTGCTCGACTCGGGGTCGACTCACAACTTCATCAGCATAGAGGCCGCCCGCCGCGTTGGCCTGTGCTTTCAGGCCAGCCATGGCGCTCACGTCGCGGTCGCCAACGGAGACCGTGTCGCGTGCCAGGGCCTCGCACGCGACGTCGCCGTCCGCATTGGTGATGAATTCTTCACGGTGGACTGCTACGCCATCCCGCTTGATTGCTACGACGTCGTCCTCGGCGTGAAGTACCTGCGCACCCTCGGCCCCATCCTTTGGGATTTCGAAGACCTTTGTATGGCGTTCTGGCACCATGGGCGCTGCGTGCTTTGGAAGAGGCTGGGATCGCCGCGCACTGACATCGCCACACCAGGACGTCTCTACTCCGTCCGCGGCGCCGACCCAGCCCTCCTGGAACTCCTGCTCCAACAGTTCGCCGATGTATTCGCTGCACCGACCGGCCTGCCGCCACCTCGTCCCTGCGATCACCGCATCCACTTGCTCCCGGGCACGGCACCAGTGGCAGTCCGCCCATACCGGTATCCGCACCTCCAGAAGGACGAGTTGGAGGCCCAGTGTGCGGCCATGCTCGAGCAGGGGATCATCAGACTGTCCACTTCACCGTTCTCGGCCCCCGTGCTCCTAGTGCGGAAGCCCGATGACTCTTGGCGCTTTTGTGTGGACTACCGAGCATTGAACTAGCGCACGGTGAAAGACAAGTTTCCGATTCCTTTGGTGGAAGAGCTCCTCGACGAGCTACACGGCGCTCACTACTTCACCAAGTTGGACCTCCGAGCTGGCTATCATCAGGTGCGCGTCCACCCTAACGACGTCGAGAAGACCGCGTTCCGGACGCATCACGGCCACTTCGAGTTCTTGGTGATGCCCTTTGGCCTCACCAACGCGCCGGCGACGTTCCAGAGCCTCATGAACGCAGTGCTTCAACCATTCCTCCGCAAGTGCGTCCTAGTGTTCTTCGACGACATCTTGATCTACAGCGCTTCGTGGACAGAGCACCTCCAACACCTACGCGCCGTCCTCTCGGTGCTCCGGGAGCACCAGCTATGTGTCAAGCGCTCTAAGTGCGCGTTCGCCACCGACTCCGTCGCCTACTTGGGGCACGTCATCTCGGCGACGGGAGTGGCCATGGACGAAGACAAGGTGGAGGCCATCACGTCGTGGCCACGGCCGGCATTCGCCCGAGCTCTACGGGGATTCCTTGGACTCGCCGGCGATTACAGACGATTCATCAAGGATTTCGGCACGCTGGCGGCCCCCCTCACGCCGCTCTTGCGCAAAGAGGGCTTCCAGTGGACCGCGGCCGCGACCCAGGCGTTCGACGTGCTCAAACGGGCGCTCTCCACGGCACCGGTGCTCCACCTCCCCAACTTCGACAACCCGTTCATGGTGGATTGTGATGCCTCCGGGACGGGCTTTGGCGCCGTGCTTCACCAGGGTGCAGGACCCTTGGCGTTCTACAGCAAGCCGTTCGCCGCCCGCCATCACAAACTCGCGGCGTATGAGAGGGAGCTCATTGGCCTTGTCCAGGCCGTACGTCACTGGCGTCCCTATCTCTGGGGCCGCCGGTTCGTCGTCCGAACCGACCACTACGCACTGAAGTACATGCTCGATCAGCGGCTCTCCACAGTTCCTCAGCACCAGTGGGTTAGCAAACTCTTCGGCTTCGATTTCTCCGTGGAATATCGCCCGGGCCGCCTGAACGTCGTGGCCGATGCGCTCTCACGGCGTGAACAGGACGACCCGGCCTTGGCGGTGCTGTCCGGCCCTACGTTCGCCTTCTACGATGAGCTCCGCGCCGAGCTGCAAGATGACGACGGGCTGCGACACCTCCGTGACACCATTGCGGCAGCTCGCGGGGCACCCTGGCGCGTGGAAGGTGGTCTCATCCTCCGGGGCCACCAGGTGTTCGTGCCGGCCACCTCCCGCGCCCTGCACACAGTCCTGCAGATGGCACACACGGCCGGCCACGAAGGGATACAGAAAACGCTGCAGCGGCTCCGGCGGGACTTCGTGGTGGATCACGACCTCCGCGTCGTCCGTGAGTTCGTCCGTGCATGCTCGACGTGTCAACGAAACAAGACGGACGCCCTTCACCCCGCCGGCTTGCTGCAGCCATTGGAGGTACCGTACCAAATCTGGTCGGATATCGCCATGGATTTCGTCGAGGGACTGCCAAAGGTGAACGGTAAAAGTGTCATCCTCACCGTCGTCGATCGCTTTTCAAAGTACGCACACTTCATCGCGCTGGGACACCCCTACACAGCGTCGTCGGTCGCCCGAGCCTTCTTCAACGACATCGTCCGCTTACACGGCATGCCGTCGTCCATCGTCAGTGACCGAGACCCCGTCTTCACCAGTCACGTCTGGCGGGACCTGTTCAAGCTAGCCGGGGTCTCCCTGAAGATGAGCACGGCGTTCCACCCCCAAACCGACGGGCAATCAGAGGCAGTCAACAAAACCATCGCCATGTATCTGCGCTGCATCACCGGCGACCGGCTGCGGGCGTGGCTTGACTGGCTACCCTGGGCCGAGTACTGCTACAACACGTCGTTCCACTCCGCCCTGCGCGCCACCCCGTTCCAGGTCGTGTACGGCCGGCCGCCGCCGCCGCTCCTGCCGTACGAGCCAGCTACTGCAAGGACCTCGACCGTCGACACCCTCTTACAGGACCGTGACGCATTCCTGGCGGATGTTCGCGAACGTCTGCTGCAAGCCCAGGCCTACGCCAAGCGACACTACGACGCTCATCATCGTCTACTGGAGTTCAGCGTGGGCGACTGGGTGTGGCTGCGCTTGTTGCACAGGCCGGCGCAATCCTTGGTGCCGGGCGCTCGGGGGAAGCTGGCGCCACGCTACGCCGGGCCGTTCCAAGTCCGGGAGCGGGTCGGCGACGTCGCCTACCGCCTGCAGCTGCCTGAGGGCGCGCGCATACACGACGTCTTTCATGTCGGCGTCCTCAAACCGTTTCACGGTGAGCCCCCGGCAGCAACGCCAGCACTGCCTCCACTTCAACATGGGCGGCTCCTCGAGGTTCCTGAGCGCATCATCAAGGCCCAGCTTCGTCGCGGTGTTCGCCAAGTGCTCGTCAAGTGGGCAGGTCTCCCGGTCGTGGAGTCCACCTGGGAGCCGGTCGACGCGTTCAAGGCTGCATTCCCCGATTTTCAGCTCGAGGACGAGCTGTTTGTCGACGGGGAGGGTGATGTTATGGTCGGTCTGACCTACGGCCGGCGGCGCAACAGACAAAGTGGCTAGACGGCACGGTTCGGATAGATTAGATATTTCAGTTTGTTAGCAGGATATTTGAGAGTTTGTTAGGAGATTTGTTAGCAAGATTTGTTAGGATTGGCCTATAAAGGCCCAACAGTTTGGAGTAATAAGGATTAGCTGGAGATTGAGATCAATCTCTCCCGCGTTCCCTGTCTCCCCTCGCTCCTCGCTTGCACGAGCTCGACGCCGCCGCCAGGACGGCGTCGCGTCCTCGTCGCCGCCGGGAGCCCACGCCTCGTCCTCCGACCCACCACCACTACTTCCTACGAAGCCTGAACGCTGAGCTTAACATTACTCTACCGTCTTCCTTGGCTACTAATGTTTATCTCATAGCCAATTGTTTATATTATTTGCCTTATCGCTTGAATGGCTACTTTATGACACACTATCAGATTGTTGCAGCTTTCATGATGATGCAGAATCTAAAAAATAAGGGTTTTCAAGCTTTTTCATTTACAATTCCTTCAGTGAGAGAGCTGCTGCAGATATTTGAAATTGCAGCTCCTGTTTTTGTGACAATGACATCCAAGGTACCATTTTGGGGTCCTACAATCGGTAGCCTTTCCATATGTCATTTTAATGAATTATTTTAAACATTCTCTTCAGGTAGCATTTTATGCATTGCTCACATATTCAGCGACTTCTATGGGAGCAATAACTCTTGCAGCCCACCAGGTTTGTACCTTGTAACTTATGAAATGATTTTCTCACAAGAGAATATCTAAAACAAGGAATTTGACAAATGTATCAGCTACTTCTCTCTTTTTTTGAAGGTTATGATTAATATGTTATGCATGTGTACTGTTTGGGGTGAGCCTCTGTCACAAACTGCACAGTCATTCATGCCGGAGCTGATATATGGTGCTAATCGCAATTTGACCAAGGTACCTATTGATTGCAATGTTACCATTTATGTAAATGATGATGCCATATCATTGTTGCCCTAACTGGCATTGATAGAAGTGTGTTGTTTGATGAACATGTGTCCGTGCACACTTGTATATATATGATTTAATATGGTTCAGGTAGAGAAAACTAATTACATCCAATGAATCAATTGATACAGTTATCACAATTTATTTCTCAGCAGACACATCCTTTTGAATTTTCATGTTGTATATACTTCGCATGGAAAGTGTATTTGCACAGACCTTCCTTTCTTTTTCTGCATTAGAGCAACAGCTAATGGTTGGGACAACATATTTCAAATTCATTTCTACACTAATTGTATGAATATTTTATTGCTTACTCTGAAAAATCCTAAAGTTAACTTTATTGTAGGCAAGGATGCTATTGAAGTCACTTGTGATCATTGGAGCGGTTGCTGGAGCGGTTTTGGGTACAGCAGGGACACTTGTTCCATGGCTTTTCCCCAGTCTCTTTACCAATGATAGAATGGTCGTCCAACAGGTCTGATACACCACTTCAAATTTTTTTTTTGATATTATTCATGCTTGGCCACTAGTTTTTAATGCTTGAATTTTCTTTGTAACCCATTAACTGTGCATTATATTGCCAACAGATGCACAAAATACTGGCTCCATATTTCAGTGTATTGCTGGTGACTCCTTCAGTACACTCCCTTGAAGGAACATTATTGGTATGTTGATGATCTGATTTACTTCATCTGTCTGGCCCATATGGATTCTCTTGTATACACTGGGCTAACCAGGCTCGTTTGGTTTGCACCCAAATTAGTACCACCAAACTTTGGCAACAAATTTGGTTTGCATGTACATTTGGCCAAGCATTTGAAAAGGAAAACACATGATGTATGACCAAGAAGTCATTGGTTTCTTCTAAATTTGGCAACCAAAGAGTCCTCAACTCCTGAGGCTACCTAAAGTTCACGGTGGTTGATTGGGCATAAACCAAACACACTATGTTAGATAAATTTGCATGCTTGAATATGCTTGCTTTTGCAATACACATAGCAATAGCAGACCAGAGGAGCCCTTCTTGTACTATTTCCATACAATAAGGCATAGAAGTAGTTTTTATTGGAACAATCTTTTTACATTATGGTAGTGGTAATCTAATAGAATGAAGAGTTATATGTGCATAATTTGTAAGACTAGCATATTATTGCCTAGCATTTGCCGGACAATGTGCTGTCATCTAATTTTTCTGTCCTCTTTTAGGCTGGAAGGGATCTGAGATATTTAAGTCAATCAATGAGTGTATGCTTTGGCATTGGAACCCTTCTATTGATGGTATGCCTGTTTCTTCTCCCTTTTCCTATCGTGAATCATTAGTGGGAGACCACATGAATTTTTCTGACACTTCAATTAAAAAGAGGATCATGACATTGATGATCGTGAGGTCAGAACCATCAGTAATAGAAATATGTTTTGTGCTGTACTTTCTACCCTCTGGTCACTTTTGAATGCTGAGCAAGGGCGGAAAAATCAAAAGTTCATAGTCTGAAATTCAAAAGTCTTATGATGAAGATGATAAACCTTCCTTTTTGGTTTCATCTTGAAAGGTTATCCGCAACAAATTTGGTAGTTTGCCCGGATGCTGGTGGATACTCGTCTTGTTTCAGTGGGTATGGTCATTTTTTCTATATTGGATATCTTGAGCATCTACCATGTGATGCCTTAACTAGCCCTAATCTCTTGTGTTTGAACAATGTGGCCATTGCAGGGTCGGTTTGCAAGTGGTTTACAACGGCTCATTTCTCCAACGGGCATGATGTACAATGAAAACTTTAACCAGGTTGAGTACATCAAAGCGAAGGCCACGTGAGGATGGCACATACCATTTAGGGTATTTGGATCGGGTAAGATCATGATGAAGATGGAAATGGAGGTGATCGAGCTACCATCTTCATGCCATAAGTTGGTTGCTCAGCCCAGCTCTATGTTGGTGGGATGTGCAGGAGCAGGCGGTGATATTTCTTTGCTTTGGTAGCAAAGTTTTATACCAAGTCTAGGAGCTTAGGGCCACGAAAGACAAGTTGGCTACCTAGGGTAGAACTCATCTTTTTGTTCAGTATCTTGCCCTAGGAAGGTAGGAATTTTATACTCGATAGGTTCCTGGCACTGAGAAAGGCACTGTCAAACACTTACGCCACAAGGTGTCGTGTTTATTTTTCTTTAAGTACGAGATGCTTAATACCATGGAAATTGTTCGGAAATCCTGGGAAGTGAGAATGCAACATTGGCCTATTCCAGGCTTGAAGCATCCAATTGTAAATCCATACAGTACAGGGCATCAATACTGGCATGTTGAATTTACCTCTTGAGGTTTGCAGTCTGCTCAGAGCATACGTGAAAGTGCTGGTGCGCCAGTTACAGTGAAGTCATTGCAGCCTGCAGTCACTCTGTAGTCCTTTTTCTTTTCAAGTTTTAACTTGACAACGGAGGTTTTATTATGTCATTACTGCAACTAGATGCACCCGGTCGGCACAAATTTTACGTTTCGAATTCGAACACAGTACTGCTTGGTTTATTAGATACTATCTTAGCAATTCATTACCCGAATCTGAATTGATTTCTCCAGTTCATTCATTGTAGAACTGTCATATACTATCTTAGCTATACTTGTCTGTTGTTTCATGCATGCTGATTAAAATTTCATAGCCAGAGGATCCTAGGAATGAAAAATTACTTCAGTTCTTCACCCACTACAGTAGGAATTTTGTCATGCAAGCGTGGAGATCGAGCTACAAAGCTATAGGAAGAACGCGCGTGCGTGTTGTGGCAAACAGTTTGGCACGCTGCGTGCATGCAATGGTCGAACCTCTCTCTGACATAGAGCCTGCGTGTTCGGTCGGAGGCGAACTCGTGCCCCCTGCCATCGGCAGCTGCTGCGAGCGCATCCACCGCCGGACGGACCGGAGATCGGACTTGATGTCGCGCTTGCTGTTTGCTTCCACGCTGTCCCCAGAATTCCCATTGCATCCCACTCCGATATCCAGCACCGATGAGGCGATGACCGATGGCAATGGGTATACTGTCTGTGTGTGCCTCTCCTTCCATCTCGATCGATCTCATTCTCGCTCTGGTCACTAGTAGGCACCGTGAGAGGAGGTAGCTATTTTATAGGTAAGGTGGTGTAGCAGCAGCACACGGGATGGCAAAAGTTGCTTTATTTAGTTCTTCACCCACCAGTCCGGTCCAGCGGCCATCATCTTTCCCTGAGCATCATCTATACCTTGATTAATTAGCTATCCAACATTAAAGAAATGAAAGTACTATTAATTAAACAGCCCCTTCAAAACAACCTTAATTCAACAGTGATTTATTAGTGTCATCTAATGATGATTTATACCATGTACTGTCATCTAACTACTCCATGCATGCTTAGCGCGTAATATGCTGATGAGTAGAGAAGATATAAAGCTCAAACAAACAAATCCTCTAAATTGCTTATCCCACAAAAACAAATTACCGGAGAATCTAATGGAATCGATTCTAACCGAACTATTATATGTAGCGATTGATTCAACATTAGATGTTGCTAAGTAGTTGTTAGCAAGATGATTATTACATGATCTAAACCGGTGTTATATGACTAACATGAGGATGGCATGCACCGGAGTTAAGAGGTACTTGATTTGCACCAAATGAAACATGAATGATGAATATCACACTTTTTAAAATAAAAAATACACTTTCGTTTGCATTATGTATTGTTCTATTGAGTAGCGGAACTTGTGATGATATAAACCTTTCGATCCAGTCGAAAAACTTTCTAGATGATCATTTTGGCTTTGCCAAACTAATCGATCTCCATTCATATATTAACAGCCAACATAGTGTCTTAATTAGTCTTATATTTAGTCATTTTAAATAGCGTCGTCTGAAGATTCAATAATGTGACACGGACTGAACTCCTTTGTGAATCTAAACACCCCCTATTCCAACACAAGAAGTATAGTCATCTCTCTTCTACTAGCATACACCAAAGCTTTAGAGCAAAGCGGCTGTCAGTTCCACGCCCATGAATTCCTGATGCGTAGCTTGGCAGCCGAATGCTACAGATGACTTTTGCAATACGAGCTACTACTGGAAACAACACATCAGAGTCACTCGCACTTGTGTCCTGTCAGATACTAGTCCCCAGATTCCCGATGCATCCCATTCCCCAGGAACACGATGCTTTGGTTGTGTTGTGGATGGATTGATCTCTCCTCCATCACAATGCAAGCAGCCATGTAGGGTGACAAGAATTTATAGGAAGCTAATGGGACGTTGCAGAGATGCAGGACTCTACAAACTGACTCAGCATTCAACAATCTCAATCTCTCCTACCCCCGGCCCCTGCACGACTCTTGATCGATCCGAATTAAAATGGGATCGCAAAAGTACACAACTGCTACAAATTAACTTCATTACTACTGTATTCACTAGCTAGCACGATGCGTCTGTCTGTCCGTATGAAATCATCCACAGAATTTTCACACAGTTGGGCATGGATCCCTGTGTGCGCCTGATTGCTGATGATACGCTTTTCTGATCCTCCATGTGCATTCTTGAAGAAATTAATTTCGAATGAAGATCCTTACTGCAACCAGATGCACCCGGCACAAGTTTTACGTTTCGAATTCGACCAGTCAGTACTGCTTGGTTTATTAGATATCTTAACAATTCATTACCCGAATCTGAATCAATTTCTCCAATTCATTCATTGTAGAACAGTCATAGGGCTACTTGCATTGTCAGTTGTTTCATGCTGATCAATTTTCATGGCCATAGGGCTCGAAAAGAGTCACGCAGGGGTCATCGTTGTGCTGCAGCACGACGGCAGCTCGCTGGAACTCCTCCCTGAGGATCTTGATCGTCTGCCTGTCTACCCCACGGCCTAAGTCATGGCCGGTCTCGAATGGGTCCTCGATGCACATCAGATGGCGGTCGTTTCCGACACGAGTAGTCCAGTTCTTCTCCTGCTTGCTTTTCACAACAGTTGAATTTTTGTAAGATTCTTCGAAACCTACTGTGAGATTTGAAGATGCTGCAAGTTTATTGTTCAGATAAGATTGTTGGCTCTTATTACCTGATCGTGTTCCCCATGCGAACGGAGATGACATCATGCCTGTAATCATGGTGGAACGCCCAGTAGTGGAAGAACGCCCAGAGCAATTCCGCAATGCTCTCCTTGTTTTCAGCACCAAAGTCTTGGAGCTGATGAACTTCGTCGAAATATGCGCACTCGGTGCCGTCAACATTCATGGTATATGTGTGCTCCATTGCCTGAAAGTTGTGGGAAGGGCGCATGTTGCATTAGGATGAAATTGGCAAACAAATGTGAAGCACGAAGTTAAAAACTAAGACTTTTGGCGTCAACTGAAATTTTGTGCACCTTCCAGACTAGTGATTTAGTTCTAACTGTGCTCATTGTTCAGTGACATATGGACCTACTTTCTGCAAAGGGATCCCTTCTGCAAAAAGGAAAAAAAAAAAGAAAAAAAAAGGAGAGACCAACCGTAGTTGAATGATGAGCAAGCCACCCAGAAAGTATGCATATGAAAGAAGTGTCAAAAGGTGGAAATCCAGGGACCAATTGAGCATACTACTCTACCATCAAATAAAAAAGAAAAAAGTTTAAAAATGAAAGGGGTTTGAAATGCAAAATAAAAATGGTTGGTTTACCGTTTACCTATATTAACAGCATGAATCAAAATGCAGGAAAAATTCAGGAGTGATCTTATGATCTTATCCTAAATTATAATTGTGAAACATCAAGTAAATTTGATAAAGTTAGCTACAAAACCTGCAGACATGGTAGAATCTTAGGCTCTCGTAGCTGCAAGAAGTTGATGCACATAAGAACATACCTGCAGGTTCATGCAAGCAAAGATTAGAACCCAAAATTGTATTGAAAGTTAAAAAAAAACATTTTTTTACTCACGCATAGCTAGAGAGGGTTCCACGGTATGTTTCATTGACACCCCTCATTTTGGCCCAGTGTTTCACAAGAAAGGCCAGCTGAAGCAATCTCTGATCTATCTGGGCGTAATCCTTGAGAAGCTTTGTGTTGGCAACAGCAAAGAGATTGTTGATGCATATGTCACACGAAAAGCCACTTCCTGGATCTGACATCCTTACAATGGGAACTCTAGCACTGGTGATTGCCTGCATAAACTTCATATTAGAGACAGAGCAACAACATGAACAAACAATCAAGCAAAGACATCAAAGGCAAATCTTGATCATAGTTGAATGATACTAATATGCAGTAAGAATTTGACCGAAGTAAAGAATTAACTCAAGTGACTTTTGATGAGAACGCTGCATAATTCAATTGTAAAACTCAATGAAGGCTTACCTCCACATTGTCGAAGTTATCACTTCTTAGCACATCTGCTAATTTCAGAAGAACTTCAGCTGTGCTCTCAGTGCCAGTCTCCATCTCAAGACAAACGTCAACATCGCTGTGGGATGTTCCAAACGAATTGGCGCATGATCCGTAGAGATGCAGCCGAGCATCGGGCCACTCTTTGCTGACAGACTTCGTCAGGGACTCCACAAGCTGCTGCTGCTTGGACTTGTGCTCTTCTGACGGCTTCAGGGACTCGTAGAGTGCGAGCAAGCCAGGCGTGAAGGTGTGGATGTCGGGGCGGCACTCCACCTGCCGTCTGCTCATTCTGCCCCGCGAATGTGATGCTTGATTCGACTGAGACACAAGCTGCTGCAAACGAGCACCAGTAATTCAGCAACTGAATGAACAAAACAAAATGTGATCGATCGATCGATCAATGGAGTGCATTTGCACTGCCAAGACGGGAGTTTGAAGGTATTTCCTACCTCGCTTGGCCGCTCGTCGCCGCCGCCGCCGCCGCCGTCAGAACACTCCTGATTAGCAGCCACGGGCAGAGAATTATTCGCGTCGTCTTCCCGATCGAGACCGTCACGATGGCCACCGGAATAGCCTTCGCTCCCCGCCGCCCGATCCTCGTCGCCGGCATCCTCGCCCTTCTTCTCCACGGCGACCCACGCCTTTTTCTCCTTGCGAACCGCCGCCGCCGCCGCTTTGGGCCCCTGAGGAGCAGAGCGCCCTGCCCCTGCTCCACCGTTGTGGGCGGCGGCGCCGAGGCTCCTCCCCCTCGCGCCGTTCCCACGCCCACCGAAAAAACGTCCCGCATTACGCGCTCTCGGCTCGTCGAACGCCGGCGGGAACGTCCGCGGCCTCGCCCCCGCGCCACCCGGCGAGGGAGAGTGATAAGTAGGAGGCGGCGGCGGCGGCTTCCACGGCGGGAGCCATTCCGGGCGCGTGGGCGGCACGATGTGGAGGCGCTCCTCGGGGCGCAGCACGGGGACCGCGGGCGGCGGCGCGACGAGGTGGTGCGGCGGGACGACGGGCGCGGCGCCGGCGGTGGCGGTGGGCGCGGCAGGGCGCCGCGGCTTGGACGCCGGGATGAGGAAGCGGAGGAAGCCGTCGGCGACGGGAGGGCGCGCGCTGTCCTCGGCGGCCATGGCGCGCGCGCGCGGCGGGCGGCGGTGGTTCGCTGCCTCTGCCTGCCTGCGCCGCGGGCGAGCGAGGAAGGCGTGAGCGGGGGACCGGGGATGAGTGGACTCGGGGAAGGAGGAACTGCCTCCCTTTCCGACGCGGCTTTCGCTGCCGCCGCTTTTGTACCCCTCTCCCGGTCCCGGCTTGCGCGGGTCGTTTGCGCTTCCCTAGGCAAGACTCGAAGCAGTTTCCAAGTGTTGTTCAAAATTAAATACTCGAGTACACCATTCAATCCCGAGTCACAAATCACAATTCACACGAGATGGTAGAATGGCTCATGGTGAATCTTTTCCTTTTCAAAAAAGAAATCAATCCATAAAATTCAGCAATCATCAGGTGTGCTTATTGGTTGGAAACCACACTGGCTACTTCTTCCGTGTACCAAAAAAAAAAATCCATTTGTTCGGTTGCATGAGATATTCCTTCGTAAAGTCCAAATGCATTTGTATTTCAGATCATGAGTGTGATGGTTGTAGATTCGTTCACGTGGTTTGGTTTGTTTGGTGTATCTAAGTGCATGCGCGTAATGCATATGTACCATCAAAAAACAAGTATTAGGACATTGGTATTACTAAAAGCTTCCTCATCATATGTAATCATACCATGTAAGTAAAAATATTGGTAATTTGGTATCAAAGTCACAAATTCGTCACGCTTGATGGCTACTCACTCTGTTCAGGTTACTAGTCACTGTTGCTTTTAATGATGAAGCAAATAACAAATAAAACAACTAATGTACACATAATTTTCTGAATAATAAAGCAAATGATCAAATATCGCGTTCATAAGTCATCAATGACTAGTAATTTGGAACGGAGGAAGTACATTGCAAATACGTCTCCGTAGCTCTATGAATGATGAAACCAAAAGTGGTTGGTTGTTTAGTGATGAAGATGAGTTAAACATGATACATATGTGCGCACTACACGAAGCTATGATAATAATTGTATGCAAAATTCGAGTGATATTAGCCACAAAACTCAACTTGAGAGCACTTGCAAAATGCAAAGTAACAAATCTTTTTTTAGTTTGATTTTATTCTTCGCGAGGAAAGCCAAGATGGCCTAGTGTGATTTTTTAGTACGTGGGGAACCTGGACGCAATTTGTAACAATAACAAGTGGGAAACCGGAAACTGCCCTGATCAGTTTTGAGAAGTGGACCGAATTGCAATTAATTAATTTCCATTGAGTCCAGGGAGGAAATCGCGAAGCTTAGGGTTTATTGCATCTGCTTCGAGACGCATCCACCCCCGCACGCCGTCGGCTCTTCCCATCCCCCACCCACCTCTCCCGCGACGAATCGGCGGCGGCGGCGGCGGCGGCGAGTTCCCCTGCGAGCCTTGGTGTTGAGGGCGTCTGATGGCGGGCATGGGCGATATGCCGATGAGGCCGGCGCGGCCGGGCCCGCCGATGCAGCACCGGGGGCCTCCGCCGATGGCGCGCCTCCGCCCTGAGCCCATCGACCGCGAGAAGGTAACTATCCCCCAGCCGGCCCCCCTGCTCCTGATTTCGTTTTCCCAGTGGAGTTGTGCTTGTAGAAGTAGGTGGATAGTGATATGCAATTCCACAGCATTAGGCTAGGTTTTGCATCAAGGGGAATATGAATGTTGACTGATTCTCACACTGATAACGAGCTTTTTTTTGTGCAGACTTGTCCTCTCCTGCTCAGGGTTTTTACTAGGGTAAGTAAGCTTGTCTTCTTATTTTAGCTCCATCTGATTTTTTTTTTTGTTACATGTACTGATTAGTATTATAGTGTTTTTTAGATTTGAGAGGCTGTAATAATGTTCTGGATCGACTTGTTCTTGTTTGTTTGTGACTTCAGCTTTTGAATGGATTTCATGGTATCAATGACCCATAGTGGAATTGGCAGGAAACTTTTTATTCACTCATAGAACTCTGCTATTCAAAATGCAATTTACTGGCAGTTTTCCTGCATTTGGAATCCTTTCAGAAAACATAGGCTGCACTTGGTTGGCTAATTGTATAACAGTATAACTGTTTGATTGTGAAACCGATGAATAGTAATCAGCAAACTTTAGTTAAACGCTTGGCTGTACTTACTCAGTGGCATAAGAGGAACATACATAATATGGCTGATCTGTTCTGGAATGACTCTGGAAAACCCTGATCTGCTTAACTGAAGTGAATAAACTGTTTGTTATGTTGAGTGGCCTGCACTTCATAGTTATTTACGGAGCTGTTGGGCGCAGTAACCTGTCCTACAAGTTAAAAGATTTACAATTTAGACACCTTAGCTATTCTCTGATCAAGGAATTGTATTCCGTTGGCAGACTTTCTGTGGTACATTGTTACTGCCTTACTGGGTCAGTTGGTGCTTCTCAATGGAACTATATTGTCTAGGATATAAATTCTGAAGTTGTCCACCATTCTCAATGTTTCATGAAAAGCACAGTAGCATTCTCAGACTTTAGGATATTACTTTTATGTGGGGACAGCACAAATGTATTCTGGATATACTTGTTTTGTTTGTATATACGGCAGACTTCTGAATGGATGTCATGGTATCAACTGCCCATAGTGGAATTGGCAGAAACTTTTCCTTATTATAGAGTATTAAAAATGCAATTTAATGCCAGTTTACTTGTGCTGGGAACCCTTTTAGAAGCATGGGTGCCACCTTTTTTTTGTCTAAGTAGAATTCCATATCAGTATAACTGTTTGATGATGAAACTGATGAATTATCAGCGAAGTTTAGTTAACCACCAGGCCATACTTACACGTGTTATAAAGGGAAACAAACATAATGGCCGACCTTTGGAATGACTGAGAAACAAATTATCAGCATAGCCAAAGGGAATAAACTGTTTGTTACATTGAGAAGCCTGCTAAATATATCATTATTCTATAGAGCCATTGAGCACAGTAACATGTCCTACAATTGCAAGTTATAAAATTTACAATTTACATATCTTAGCAATTCGCTGGTCAAGGAATTGCGTTCTATGAGCACATCTTTTGTGATATACTTATTTAGCTGCCTGAAAGCTTACTGTCTTACTGGGTCAATCTGTGCTGTTCAATGGACACTATATTGTCTATTTTGATTTTGAATTTGTCCACCTAATTCCTGTTTCTTGAAAAGCACAGTACGAACCCAGACCTTTGGATATAAGTTTTTATGCGGGTGATCTGCACAAATGTATTGTGGATGATAACACATATCATGCACCTCTTATTTTCTTACATATGGTATAGTAGAGTTTATGAGGAAATGTCATGTATTCAGAAAATTGACCGTCGGTTACTACTATTTACAGGTTGCGGGCCATCACCAAAATGAGGAGTTTGCTGTCAGAGGGAAAGAACCAAAAGATGAAGTTCAGATTTATACATGGAAGGATGCTACGCTCCGTGAGCTCACTGATCTCGTGAGTCCCTTTTTCACATATGTTGCTTGTGCTATTTTAAGGAAAAAGAAAATTTTGATACATACCTTGGAGGAAAAGAGGTTATCATGTCTGCATTACATACCACTGGGTGTGACATCAACAAGTGTGGCCTGAGCCTGCATGTCAAAAACATGCCAAGTGGTATATTGCACTCTTGCGACACTATGTATGAAAATCTTATCAGTGCACTATGATGTCTTTTTCAGGTGAAAGAGGTTGCTCTTCCAGCAAGGAAAAGAAATGCTAGGCTTTCTTTTGCATTTGTGTACCCAGACAAGAATGGTCGTTTTGTTGTAAGACAGGTAAGTTATTCCCGTTTGACCATCTTGCCATAACCTCATAGACCCTTCATTTACAAACACAACATGATTCCCTTTCTCCAGTTGTCATATTTGTTTAGTTCCTAAATATTTCACCAACTATCCGTTACATCAATCTCCGGACTCCTAATTAGGAGTATTAAATGTGAATTAATGACAACCCATTCTACAACCCCTACCTTAATTTTCGAGACGAATCTAACGAGCCTAATTATATCATGATTAGATAACGTTGTGCTACAGTAACCAATCTCTAATGACGGAATAATTAGGCTTAATGGATTCATCTCGGGATTTCCCGTCCATCCATGTAATTAGTTTTGTAAATAGTCTACGTTTATTACCCCTAATAGACCTTGAAAGAGACTCCCAAAATTTTCACTCCCGAACTAAACAGGGCCTAAGGAATTAATTTGTGGATTTTGTAACTGTTGCTAAAATGTGAACCTCCTTTGCATTACTGGATTCATCTTGATGCCACTACATTCTCTTTTGTATGCTGTCTAATGCCATGTGTTTTTTAATAGAAAAACTGAAGTTCTGTTGCCAAATGAGCTTGTGTCATTAATGCTAAAAGTGGAGCCCCTTTTGCATTAATACTGATGGCTCAGATTGTATCATTATGATCTTGTGTCCATCAAATCCTTTTTCATTGATCTCAATGGCACAACTCTAGGCCAACATGCATCAGTTAAAGCGACTTTACTGTTTGCATCATGGCGGTCATGAACCTTTTACTGAAATGTTGCTTGTTACCTTGTTAATTCATTCAGATGGCTAGCTACCTGCCTAGTCATGTAATGTTCCACTACTGCAGTGTATATAAGTAAATGCTAAGGACTGAATGAAAATAAAAACACGAGTACTATACAAAAGCACATGAAATACAATATAAGCATGGAATTACAGCATAAGAGTACCTACTATGTGAACAATCAAATATAAGTAAACATAAGAGCAACAATCACTTCATATGATTGATGCATGCACACCTATTATAGTTGTCAACTCAAGAACATGAATTTTCATGGTGTGGCAAAAGGCCAATCATGTTGATATAGTTATCCAGAAAAACATATACATTTACGAAACTATAATTCCAATACTGCTATTTAACGGATACTGTTTATTACACCAAGTGAAGATTATTCCAATTCTTCCCACAATGTAGCATTATGCATTACTTCTTCCATGACACGTGAACCTACAACAAAAAATAATATGTTAATCATAAATAATATTATTGTTGTCATATAAAAGACATGTAACCTACAATTGGAGAGGTCAGCAAGATAGGGAGGGAATATTAGATTCCATACATTCTGCATAGAAGTAATCGAAAACAAAACAAAGCAGGCCTGATAATTAGTTTCCAAAGTTCAAGCATGGTAAAGTGCAATGCATCAGGACCAGTATATCAGGTCAAAGCACCAAAATAGGTTGTCTAGATAACTTCACTTAAATCAATTTGCAAATTAGTATGGATTTAAAGGTTTACTCTCCAAAACACAGTGCCAAACAAATACTCTTATCCCAAATTCCAATACCAGTCATCTCAAGTTACATAATCTATGTAGAACAATAGATACGGTTGGTAGGAAAAACCTGAGCCTGATCATCTCAGACGCCTTGTGAGAGGACGTGGAAAGCCCACCAACGCCATCTCCAGCATAGCAAAACTACAGCCGCAACAAACAGTAGATAATTAGGCGCAGGCAAAGCATATCTCTAAACATAGTCTAGACGCAGGAGGGCTCTAAAGCAAGCCGTGATGCCAATATTGGAACTATAATAATTTGCATGCCTAGACTATTATCACTAAAATAATTTATGCCAATATTGGAACTATAATAATTGCTCAAATGCTCACACACGTAGGAAGTTGGCCGCTAGCTGCTAGCAGGAATAGAAGACGCAAAAATAGAAATCTAAGGCTATTTGCATGCTTATTCTCTTGATCGGCAAGATAATGAACTTACATTTTGATAAAATGCAACCGAGATGCAAGCTGTGGGAAAAATTCAAGGAACGGTGTCTGCAGCAGCTGCACTTGCATCCCCAAATAATCTGCACTGCCGCGCCTCGATGCCGCCGCGCCGCCGCCTCTCTCAGGCTGAGATGACCCAGCGGCGGGCCGACGGCCTTTGCTACAATTGCGACGAGCGCTACGTACAGGGCCATCGTTGCAAGAAATTGTTCGTCCTGGAGGTCGCCGACCCTGACGACGAAGAGGTGGTCGATGAGGAAATTGAGTGCGCTGCACTCACTGGCGCCGTGGTAAGCCCGGAGATCTCTTTACACGCGATTACGGGCGTTCGTGCCAGGGGATTTCAGACGATGAAAGTCTACGTCTCTGTCGGCGACACGGTGGCCGTGGCTCTCCTGGACTCGGGGTCATCACACAATTTCATCGACATCTCCATGGCCAAGCGCGCGGGAATCAAGCTCCGGTCCAGCAACAAGTTGTCCGTGGCCGTGGCGAACGGGGACCGTATCTCCTCTCCAGGCAAAGCAACGGCGCAGCGGGTCCACATCGGGGGGGAGGTGTTCGACCTCGACCTTTACGCTCTCTCCCTCGGCGAGTACGATATGGTGCTGGGTGTCCAGTGGCTCGGCACCCTAGGGCCCATCCTGTGGGACTTCGCCAAGCACACCATGGCGTTCATGCGCGACGGCAAGCGCGTCTTCTGGCGTGGTGTCGACACGACACCAGGGCCATCGTCAGCAGCGCTTCTCGGCTCATCGGGTGACCTCCTGGACGTGGTGTTGGAGGAGTTCGCCGGTCTCTTTGCTGAGCCACAGGGCCTACCGCCGCGCTGTCACCTCTGCCACCGCATCCGCCTCAAGCTGGGCGTTGGCGCGGTGGCCGTTCGTCCGTACCGATACGCTCACCTCCAGAAGGATGAATTGGAATGCCAATGCGATGAGATGCTGCGTTTGGGGGTCATCGGCCAAGCTCGTCGGCATTCTCCTCTCCGGCGCTCCTCATCCGCAAGCACGACGGCACGTGGCGCTTCTGTGTTGACTATCGTGCCCTCAACGACGCCACGGTGAAAGATAAGTTTCCAATTCCGGTGGTGGAGGAGCTCCTGGACGAACTGCGTGGCGCCAAGTTCTTCACCAAGCTCGACATGCGCTCGGGATATCACCAAGTGTTGATGCACGCAGACGATGCGGAGAAGACGGCGTTCCGCAAGCATCAGGGACTGTTTGAGTTCCTTGTCATGCCGTTCGGCCTCACGAACGCCCCCGCCACGTTCCAAGCTCTGATGAACGACATGCTGCTGCCCTTCCTGCGCCGGTTTGTCCTCGTTTTTTTCGATGACATTCTGATTTATAGCTCATCTTGGTCGGAGCATCTCCGCCATGTGCGCACAGTGTTCCGCACTCTACAGGATCACCAGCTCTTCCTAAAGCGTTCCAAGTGCGAGTTCGGGCGCCCGTCAGTGGCATATCTTGGCCATGTCATCTCGGCGGCGGGCGTCGCCATGGACAGGGAGAAGGTACAGGCTGTCCTCGATTGGCCACAGCCAAAGTCTGCACGGGCGGTTCGTGGTTTCCTTGGCCTGGCGGGTTACTACCGTCGGTTCATCAAGGATTTCGGCACCATTGCAGCCCCGCTCACGGCCCTGCTCCGGAAGGAGGGATTCAGATGGAACGACAACGCGGCTCGGGCGTTCCAGGACCTGCAGCACACCCTCACATCGGCGCCGGTGTTGCAGCTGCCCGCATTCGACCGGGACTTCATCGTCTAGTGCGACGCTTCGGGCTCGGGGTTTGGCGCCGTTCTACACCAGGGCACTGGTCCTGTGGCTTTCTTCAGCAGGACCATTGCTCCTCGACACGCCAAGCTCGCTGCTTACGAGTGCGAACTTATTGGTCTGGTCCAAGCATGTCACACCCGATTTTACAAGGAAAACCGAATGCATCTCATATGTGCGCCAGGATCAGAATTACACACACATGATAGACAAAAGAGTGTAATACCATAACTGTAATCAAACGTACAAGAGTTTAACCGATACAATATTCATTTATTACACTCAAACGGTGGACACGAAGGTCCGAGAACAAACGATAACTAAACGAGCAACTCCTTCAACTTCCACTTCTGGCTGCGGCTCTGGCACTGGCGCAATCACCGGGTAGCGGGGTGCCAACTGACCACGGGGAACACGGCCACCAGTGCTCTTGCGTGCAGTGTACTTTGTTCTGGCCATCTGACAAAACAAAACTGAACTCAGTATGGAATAAATCAAAATGATAGAGTTTTAATAATAAACAAGAATAAATTGGATTTTTATGCGTAAATAAGATAATTTAAGCATGACATGGCTTTCTAGAACATGAATCCTTAATTTCGACCATTTCTAGCTAAGGCAGCGACCTACAGTCATTACGGCTCTGATACCACTGTTGGATGAGGGTGTACCCACATACTCTATTCTCTCTCCTTGTGGACTAGTAATCAGCACTGACTTCTTTCGGCACTGTATCACTCCATCATATTTTTGTAACCAATCCATTCCTAGGATGACATCTATTCCCCATGACTTTAAGACTACCAGATTAGCAAGAAAGTCTACTCCCATGATATTAATCTTTACTTGTGGGCATATACGACCAGTTTTCATTTCACCTCCTGGAGAACTAACTAGCAAAGGTGTCTTCATAGGACTCATAGATATGTTATGTTTTTCCACAAATTGATCAGTTACAAATGAATGTGATGCTCCCGAATCAAACAAAACTGTAGCAGGTATAGAGTTGACGGGAAACGTACCCAGTACCACGCCGGAGTCATTCTGGGCTTGCTCCACAGATACATGATTAACCCGGCCACGCATATAGTTCTGCTGGCCTCTCTTGCTAGGAGCTTGTGGAGTGTGAGGCTGTGAAGATGACTGCCCAGACCTGTGACTATTATCCCTTTGAGGGGTCTACACTCCTCTCTTAGGACAGTTGTTAGCATAGTGTCCCAGCTCTCCACACTTGAAACACCCATTGGGCTGAACAGGGGTAGTGTTCCTGACAGGTGCCCCAGAGCCATTGTTAGAACGACTCTGCGGAGGAGTAGGAGCTCGGGGTGTCTGAGGGTTGAATCGCTGTGGTTGAAACGAGCGCTGCAGCTGCGCTTCAAAGAACTGCTGCATTGCCGGATCCATTGCTTGATTGACCGGCGGGGGTGGTGCTTGATTCTGTTGATTAGCAATATGAGCACGGATCACAGGCGGTACGTCTTGACCTCCTCCGGACCTGGTTTGTACCATCTGATTGTTAGAGAAATCTATTTCAGAGAGGGGTATTGAACTGATGCATAAAAAGATGAACTCAAAACGATAAAGCGACACGAACTTCCAACTAAGACAGATTCTGTTGATCTCAATAAATCAGATGTAACTCTCTGTACCATTATCCAAAAATCATGAAATTTTACCAGAATGTGAAGTACAAAATTATGAAACTAATCCAACTGGAATCATCTCAATCGGAGGTCTACAACTCGAGATAAAATTCAAACAGTGCAACTGTGTCAGCAGAAATTACAGATTCTGATGGGCTCAATACTTTGTGCATAACTCCCAGAATACATACTGTATGATATTGAATTTTTGACAGAAAATCATCCTCAAAATTTGTGAACTAACCCAACTGGTTTCACATCAAACGGAGCTCTGTAGCTTGAGATAAAATTAAAACATTACTGCTATGTTAAATAACTGCGAGAACAGATTTGCATCATTCCAAACTTGCATGAGAGATAAAATAGAAGACAACCAGATTTGGACCCAAACTAACTTTATTTAACTTAATAATTTCTTGTTGTATCGTGGCCATCACTCTACCATACAACTCACACAAGCAAAAATCCAAATCAAACATGTGTTCAAGCAACAACCATTATTACAAGCATTCGTCCTCACAGGAACGGTCTATCGAAACATAAAAAGGTAAAGGCAGGCATCCTAAGATCCTAGCCCAGACGGGTTGTAGCTTCTGGTGTGCCGTAACGGAGCTTCTTGCGTGGAGGAGAGGCTGTGGTGCTGTACGGCATTGCTTCCTCAGGTGGCCGCTGACCAGCAAGCTGTGCTTCCAGCTGAGCAATCCTAGCTTGTGCAGTCTGCAGTTCCTCATGGTACCTATCCAGCTCGGCTGTAGCACCTTCAAGATCAATGTTAAGTGCAGCGGTCACCCGTGCCAGGATATCAATACGATCATCTCCACCAGCAGGTACTATAGTCTCCTCAGAGCCACTCACACGACGAGGAATGTGGCGGAACTCAGACTCATGCAGACGATCACGTTGAGCATTGCAAAGCGACCAGAGAGCCCTCCTAGCTGCATCATTGATAGCAGCCTCATCAGTGGAGAAGTGAGCAGTGCTATGGTGTGATGAGCGGTTCCTCCACCCATTGGTATCAATCAGAGGCACACGGATGTAGACACGGCTTGTGTAGTAATCTCTCAAACCAGGCTCACTGTAGTGCTTGGTGACATAGAGCGGCTTCATAGTGTATCCCAGATGCTGCAGTACTTCCTGCAGTAAGACACAAAACTGGCCATTCTCATCTTCAGTAGTGTGCTTGTGGTACTCAGCCCCACGATAGCGAGGATCGTCATCCTCTTCCTCCTCAGGATCTTCACCAGCACACTACTGGATGACGATCCTCGCTATCGTGGGGCTGAGTACCACAAGCACACTACTGAAGATGAGAATGGCCAGTTTTGTGTCTTACTGCAGGAAGTACTGCAGCATCTGGGATACACTATGAAGCCGCTCTATGTCACCAAGCACTACAGTGAGCCTGGTTTGAGAGATTACTACACAAGCCGTGTCTACATCCGTGTGCCTCTGATTGATACCAATGGGTGGAGGAACCGCTCATCACACCATAGCACTGCTCACTTCTCCACTGATGAGGCTGCTATCAATGATGCAGCTAGGAGGGCTCTCTGGTCGCTTTGCAATGCTCAACGTGATCGTCTGCATGAGTCTGAGTTCCGCCACATTCCTCGTCGTGTGAGTGGCTCTGAGGAGATTATAGTACCTGCTGGTGGAGATGATCGTATTGATATCCTGACACGGGTGACCGCTGCACTTAACACTGATCTTGAAGGTGCTACAGCCGAGCTGGATAGGTACCATGAGGAACTGCAGACTGCACAAGCTAGGATTGCTCAGCTGGAAGCACAGCTTGCTGGTCAGCGGCCACCTGAGGAAGCAATGCCGTACAGCACCACAGCCTCTCCTCCACGCAAGAAGCTCCGTTACGGCACACCAGAAGCTACAACCCGTCTGGGCTAGGATCTTAGGATGCCTGCCTTTACCTTTTTATGTTTCGATAGACCGTTCCTGTGAGGACGAATGCTTTAATAATGGTTGTTGCTTGAACACATGTTTGATTTAGATTTTTGCTTGTGTGAGTTGTATGGTGGAGTGATGGCCACGATACAACAAGAAATTATTAAGTTAAATAAAGTTAGTTTGGGTCCAAATCTGGTTGTCTTCTATTTTATCTCTCATGCAAGTTTGGAATGATGCAAATCTGTTCTCGCAGTTATTTAACATAGCAGTAATGTTTTAATTTTATCTCAAGCTACAGAGCTCCGTTTGATGTGAAACCAGTTGGGTTAGTTCACAAATTTTGAGGATGATTTTCTGTCAAAAATTCAATATCATACAGTATGTATTCTGGGAGTTATGCACAAAGTATTGAGCCCATCAGAATCTGTAATTTCTGCTGACACAGTTGCACTGTTTGAATTTTATCTCGAGTTGTAGACCTCCGATTGAGATGATTCCAGTTGGATTAGTTTCATAATTTTGTACTTCACATTCTGGTAAAATTTCATGATTTTTGGATAATGGTACAGAGTTACATCTGATTTATTGAGATCAACAGAATCTGTCTTAGTTGGAAGTTCGTGTCGCTTTATCGTTTTGAGTTCATCTTTTTATGCATCAGTTCAATACCCCTCTATGAAATAGATTTCTCTAACAATCAGATGGTACAAACCAGGTCCGGAGGAGGTCAAGACGTACCGCATGTGATCCGTGCTCATATTGCTAATCAACAGAATCAAGCACCACCCCCGCCGGTCAATCAAGCAATGGATCCGGCAATGCAGCAGTTCTTTGAAGCGCAGCTGCAGCGCTCGTTTCAACCACAGCGATTCAACCCTCAGACACCCCGAGCTCCTACTCCTAAGCAGAGTCGTTCCAACAATGACTCTGGGGCACCTGTCAGGAACACTACCCCTGTTCAGCCCAATGGGTGTTTCAAGTGTGGAGAGCTGGGACACTATGCTAACAACTGTCCTAAGAGAGGAGTGTAGACCCCTCAAAGGGATAATAGTCACAGGTCTGGGCAGTCATCTTCACAGCCTCGCACTCCACAAGCTCCTAGCAAGAGAGGCCAGCAGAACTATATGCGTGGCCGGGTTAATCATGTATCTGTGGAGCAAGCCCAGAATGACTCCGGCGTGGTACTGGGTACGTTTCCCGTCAACTCTATACCTGCTACAGTTTTGTTTGATTCGGGAGCATCACATTCATTTGTAACTGATCAATTTGTGGAAAAACATAACATATCTATGAGTCCTATGAAGACACCTTTGCTAGTTAGTTCTCCAGGAGGTGAAATGAAAACTGGTCGTATATGCCCACAAGTAAAGATTAATATCATGGGAGTAGACTTTCTTGCTAATCTGGTAGTCTTAAAGTCATGGGGAATAGATGTCATCCTAGGAATGGATTGGTTACAAAAATATGATGGAGTGATACAGTGCCGAAAGAAGTCAGTGCTGATTACTAGTCCACAAGGAGAGAGAATAGAGTATGTGGGTACACCCTCATCCAACAGTGGTATCAGAGCCGTAATGACTGTAGGTCGCTGCCTTAGCTAGAAATGGTCGAAATTAAGGATTCATGTTCTAGAAAGCCATGTCATGCTTAAATTATCTTATTTACGCATAAAAATCTAATTTATTCTTGTTTATTATTAAAACTCTATCATTTTGATTTATTCCATACTGAGTTCAGTTTTGTTTTGTCAGATGGCCAGAACAAAGTACACTGCACGTAAGAGCACTGGTGGCTGTGTTCCCCGTGGTCAGTTGGCACCCCGCTACCCGGTGATTGCGCCAGTGCCAGAGCCGCAGCCAGAAGTGGAAGTTGAAGGAGTTGCTCGTTTAGTTATCGTTTGTTCTCGGACCTTCGTGTCCACCGTTTGAGTGTAATAAATGAATATTGTATCGGTTAAACTCTTGTACGTTTGATTACAGTTATGGTATTACACTCTTTTGTCTATCATGTGTGTGTAATTCTGATCCTGGCGCACATATGAGATGCATTCGGTTTTTCTTGTAAAATCGGGTGTGACAAAGCAGGACGCCACTGGCGGCCGTATCTATGGGGTCGCTGATTCGTGGTCCGCACAGATCATCGGAGTCTCCGCTTCATCCTCGACCAGCGCCTGAGTACAATCCCTCAGCATCAATGGGCCAGCAAGCTACTCGGCTTTGATTTCGTGGTCGAATACAAGCCTGGAGTCTTGGGTGCCCGTAGAAGAATTCGTGCAGCAATTTCCGGAGTATCAGCTCGAGGACAAGCTGATTGTCCAGGGAGGGAGAGATGTCATGTGGGGCTTGGCTTATGGCCGGCGGCGCAAGCCAAGCCAGGAAGTCCCAGGCACCCAGGAGAAGTAGCAGTAGGGATAAGTTTGTTAGAGATAAGTTAGAATTGGTTTGGTTTGGTTTGTTAGCTTGAGAGTTAAGTTAGGAGATTGTATCCGGTGATTATATAAACCGGAAGATTGAGAGAAATTAGTTAGGCTTAAGATTGTACTCATCTGTAGCCGCAGCCCTGCCTCCTCGGTGCGACGTCGAGCTTCATCACGACTCCGGCGCGCCGACGAGGTCCAGGGCCGCGTCCTGCGACTTCCTTTGAATACAATCTCCGCCACAATCCTTCCACCAATTTCCCTGCCCGTGACACCCACAGCAAGCAAAAGGTCCCTGGCTTCTCCCAGCGGCAGGAAACTGCTCCCCTCCGAAGGCTGGATGCAGCAAGTAGCCTCGATCCAGAGCATTCCAACCAGCACAGCGACTTGGGGGCAACCTCGCACAAGGGGACTTAACATGTGCGGCCGGCGGCTACTGACCAAGCATCTGCGCTGCAAAATAAAAAAAAATCAACAATTTGTTTACACATTTCATCCACAACCAAGGTAAAGCAAGCCAATCGGAAACAAAACTGATTATATTGAGCTCTGTTTCCCTTGATTCAATGTGGTCTGAAGCGGCCTCCCATGGCTAGCTTGCCTCCATCTAGGCAAAGAAGGAAGAGTGTGGCTGCAGGGTGCTACCTGTAAAGACTCTCCTCGTCGATAGGCAGCGGGGTCACCACCATAGCCGGCGGCCGCAGTTGCCGTGGCCCCGTGGCGACGAGGAGTGATGAGAAGGAGATCCGCAGTCGGTCCGTGCGTGCGTCGCCAGATCTGCTTGTATGTGCGAGATCGACGGGGATGACATCGGATGGCCAGAGGCCTCATGTCCCAGCAGGGCCACACTGCTGGGGTTGCAGCGGCCCGCACTCGGCCCGAGCAGCGCCGTGGCTGGCTGGTACGCGCCCCCTCTCTCCGTGCCGCGGCCCGCGATGGATTTGGATACCGCGGGGGCGGCGGCGGGGAAGGGAGACGGAAGCGGGCGGAGGGGGAGACGAAGGCAGGCGCCCTCCGAGCACCCGCACACATTCCGCCGGGGCCGCAGCCGCGGGCAGCCACTCTGCGTCGGGCGCAGCCCCACTGGGCGTGCCCCCGCATGCTCCACCGACGTCGTCGATCCCGTCGCTCCTGCAGTTCCACCGTAGAACGCGCAGCCCGCCCGATCCGGCCGGCGTCGTACCGATTCCGGGGTCCCGCGAGCTCCCGCGCCGACGGAGTGATGCCAGGAGAGGTCCTGCCGCCGCCCTCCCCACGAGCCGGGCGGGCTTCCGACGGTGCGCTCAGGCGGTGGCGCGGCGGGAGGCGGCCCCATCGGTGGCTAAGTTGCAACGACGCAGGGTAAGGAGTGGAGCGGGCAGGGCGGCGGCGGAGGAGGATGAGAGCAGGGGGAGGGAGAGGGCGGCGGTGGGGAGGGAGGAGAGAGGGGCGGACTAGGGTTCAGGGCGAGGGGGGTATTAGGTGGGGGGCGGGGTGGTGGGAGGGGGTGGTCGCAAAATGCCTCAGGGGGTGTTTGCAAAAAGTTAATTTTTTCTTCTTCGCATGAAAATAAAATTGAGTTTGAGGGCTCTAGTACAAAATATATGAACGTGTTTACTGTATGATCCGGATGTGGGGACTGATTCGCGATTCGTATCAAACTGGAGGGTTTTTTTTGCTAAACAGCCAAACGCAGGCCTGCACGTCACGTACCCCCGGGAACGCGGAGAGGCGAGCAAAGGGGCTGAGGTTTTAAGAAAAGAGATTGGATGCTAACCTTTCATTACTAAATGTAGGTGGGTTCAACGTTCGCATATGGTCATGGAAGAGGGGATGATGCCAAAACTCTTGCAGAGCTTGGTTTCCAGGTTCGTGCCAGTTTTGTAATGTGCTTTTTCCTATTATGCCTTTCGTCAATGCACAAATTACTCATTTATGCTGCCTCCTGCAGATTGGTGATTACCTGAGCGTCGCGATCATGTAACCGATGCCCATGCTGAACTTGACGGATGCCCGTGCTGAAATCAACAACTGCACTGGACGTAACTGCTGTGATGTCAAAAGCTGGACGTAACTGCTGTGATGTCAAAAGCCCTGGGTGGCAAAGGGTGAATCTCTGTTAGCACTAGGGAATCGGACCGAAATACTCTATAATACTTGTACTGAAGGCATTTTGAACCCTCGATGGGTTTGGTGTGGTTGCTTCTTAATATGGTACTTATCTGTGTTGATGGAAGTTTTCAAATCTGAGCATCGTGCGTATTCCACAGTAATGTATGTCAATGGTTCCATGGCAGATCTTCCAAGCCAGCACGTACTTGCCACAATCTGCTGGTCCCAGTATGATGTTGCCAGTTTATAGCTTTATATAGATATATAATTAAGAAGCTATTGTCAGAATAGAAATTGTGCTCCAACCAGCATTCTAGATTCATGTAGTAGATAGTTAAAATGAAGTACAAGAATGTGTCTGCTCCAATGCATGAGCGATGAACCATCCGAAGCATGGCAACAACAATTTCGAAACATCAGCACAAAATTTCGGGCATCTGTTCGGTTTTGTCACAAATGGCACCAAATTTATTCAAAAACACACATGCTGCAAAAACCTTTTGCAATCTCTTCTCTTCTTAATGGAAAAAAAAAGAATTTGTTCCTTCGATTTGTGAAAGCTAGAAGCCCAACTGCTAATTCGTTCACATGGCCTTCAGCTTCCAAACACAAACACTGGGAGGTTCTCCCATCGAACGATCACAGTTTAATTCGTTAGAGCAGCATCTTTGTGGAAAAAGGGTCTTCGGTCCCGGTTGGTAAGAACAATAGCTCTCTAAATACCTCTAGAGACTAATACGTAGAGACAAAAGGACCCCCCTTTCTTACCGGGTGCCCAACCGGGACTAAAGGGGAGCACGCGCAAGCGTCAGAAAAAAAATTGAAAATCACTGGGAGGCCCTCACACACGCGCACGTCGCAAGTCACAAGTCACGCGATTTTTTCATGCGAAATATACGCGTGCGCGGTGTGGGGATTCGAACTCCTTACCATCTCACCTATACAGCACATGTGATTGAGTAGAGAATGCAATCCTCTTATAGTAACTCGTGGGAGACCCTTTAGTCTTGGGTCGTAACACCAACCGAGACTAAAGTGGGGCCTTTAGTCTCGATTCGTAACACCAACCTAGACTAAAGGCCTTACGAACCGAGACTAAAGGCCCCCCTTTAGTCTCGGTTCGTGGGTCGGAGCTCTTCTATCACTCATGGCTACGTCGCTCCAAAACCTTTAGTCTCGGCTCCAAAATTCAACCGGGACTAATGTGTAGGAACAAAAGTCGTTTTTCCACTAGTGTTGCGTAGTCCTCGAGTACCAGGAGCCTCTGCTCCTTGTTGTACGAGTACATGACGCTGACCATCCTGGCAGCGTTCAAGCAAGCCTGCGTGAAGCTGCTGGAGAAGATCCTCCGGGAGAAGTGCTCCCTGTTGAGCTCCTCCCACTCCCTCGCGATCAAGCCACGCATGTGTTCTTCGGCGTCAGCTGTGGTGCAGTTAGGGTTCTCCATCAGGTACGAGTCCCTGTAGGATCCATCCAATCCTTCCTGCGCTTCATCCTGCAAAACTCCATGGGCAATTTGAATTCTGAGGGTTTACTGCTTTACAAATTTTTACGCAGTTATCATATTCAATTTGAAATATTTTGATATATGCATAAGGTAAACATAAACATTTAACATTTGTACGATTCTACACTGACCTCAGCACTGCCCATGTCATCCCAGAGCCTGAGGATCTTGGCCGGGCAAGAGATGGCCGGAGGTATGGCGCCATCAGTGAGCTTTGCAGCTTCATTATACGCTGCGTGATCATGCCCTAGAAGGAAGAGTACGTGTGCTAATGTAAGTGGCATTCCTGATGTGACGACGCCATTTCTTAGGTACTCATCTGCGGCAGGAACCTGACCGGCTGCCAGCCATTTTGACTCAGCCATGAATCCATCGAACAGCTCTGCCCACTGCAAGAAATGGTAGAGTTTCTTGTGTGTTCAGAGGCCCAGTTCTCATCTGAATATGCAGACAAAATTTCATATGCAAGAAAAAGGAGTAGTGTTAAGGGGAAAACGAGTTGGTAACATACAGCTTTCCTGAGGTGATTGACAGGGTTCACTCCATGCTTCTTCTCGGCCACATCTGCGATCTCATTCATAGTGGTGTAGAGAGCCTTGTAGCATGATCTCATGCATCTAGGGAGTGAATCACAAGGCTCAGGATTCCACCTGCAATTAAATTGCATTTTGTGAAATGTTACTCCATTAACGTATGAAACAACTACTAGTACCGAAGTATATATGTTTGTCAGGCTTACATTTTGATTGCCTCGGTGAAGAAAGAGAGCTCATCTTGTGTGCCAATAAGGTCAAATATGTCATCAACAACATAGACTAGTGAGATGACCTTTGTCAACTCAACCCGGTATGTGGAGAAGGAAGATCCCTGGATGATCGTCATGGACCACATGTACCATTTCAGCAACTGGTCCCGCGCCGCCGGTATTTCTTGAGCCAATCCTAGGTCCATCCACCATCTGATTTCTCCAAAAACATTAGAACTCATATATATGCATAGAATTTCTTTTGCTCATTCCTAGGAAAGATATATTATTTTCCATTATATTTTATTTAATTTTGATATGTGTGGTACAATCCATGCACATTGTATATATATAAGAATAATGTTGATGCAACTTCTAGCAAAGGATGACTTTTTCAATGTACCTTTTAACCTCTTCCATTTCGTTCTGATGCTGCAGTTTGTTAAGATGGAACTCTGCAATTGCCAGATCCTCCATTATTTTTGTAGTAGCACCTTCGTTGTTTGGCAGGCTCTGAAGGTAGCTGAGGTGGTGCCTTGCCTTGAATTGCATCAGGCTCAAGTGGTAGGGGTGATCCAGAGACTCCCTCACATACCTTGCGAGGCCTGGCTCCAGGTACCCGATGGCAGATGCAAGGTGCTTGCTTGAGAACTGCTTGGCCTTGTGGAGTGATGCTTCTTCTCCAATGTCCAAGTGTAACATGTCATGCAAGCTTAGGAGCCCTGCAATGTCATCCTTGCTGGGCCTGGGAGCAAGGTTGAGTTTGCCAGCGCTTTTGGTGAACCTCTGGAGTACGTCATCTGCCACACATGGATCGAAACTATATATTTAGTGTTTGAACATCAATAAATTTTCCCAAAAGTACCAGGGGTGACAATTTGAAAAAAGAAAAAGAAAACTACCGTTGCTGTTTGAACATCAATAGTTGTACGATTTTTCTTTTTGAAACGAACTAAACATGAAAGAGCTATCGATTATATTAAAAAGATGATGAAAACTTACTTTTTTTGCGAAAGATGATGAAAACTTACATTGGTGCCATTATTATATTGTTCTAAAACAACATTACAAAAGCAATGGTGTGTTAATTTTCACATGTTGACCGGTAGCAGCTCTCTCTATGCATATGTACCATATACTTTCACTGACCTGCTGAAACATCATGCCCAGTCTCCCTCATGAGCCTGAAGGAGAGGGTTGCATCGAGGAGGTCATCGCTGTGGACGAGATCCATGCACGCTTCCATGGCGCTCTCGATCTCTTCCTCGAAGTAGTGGTCGATGCAGAGGCGCTTGAGGTTGTTGACGACGGCCATCGTCTCCCGGGCGCTGCTCTCCCGATGCCCATGCAGAGTCTTTTGTACAGCCATAATGCTCTTCTGGGGGTGTTTCAGCCAGAGTATGTATAAGCACAGATAGATGGCAGTTCTATGCATGGATTAGTTGCTGTCTCTATATAAGCTAGCTAGCTGATCGGTAATAAGCTAACCTGGAGGTCAATGTCACTACTAGGTTGCAGCATTTTGGAAGCCGGCAAACGGTGGCCGCCGCCTCGCTGGCCGTTCCCAGCCGCCGGCGAAGCTGAAAGGAGAAGAGGCCGGACGGAGGCGGAGAAGATGGTGGTGTGCGCGGGCGCAGCAGCCATTGCTAAATGATCGGCTACACAATAATTTCGTTCGTTCGTTGGAGTATACTGCAAGGATGAATAATTGTCGCTGACGATGGATTCCAGACCGTGCAACAGTTTGAGCGCAGTCTCCTTCGCCAATGACCGCACAGTCTGTGCGTCCGATGGCCCAGAGTAGACCACCTCTCGCTTCGTACATGTCGGAACTGGGCCATGGAAGCGTACTCACGGGTCGCAGTCTTGCATGCCTTCACATGCACAGTCTCAGTACCGCCGCAGGTGATTCCCGTGCTGCCAGCTGTCGTTACCGGATCAACGTTACTCTTTTACCGAGCTCGCACAAGAGATTTTTCTCTTTATAAATAGTCGGAAATCGAGGTCTGAATCACAATAGTTTCAACAGAGGTGGGACGACAGTATTGAAACAAGACAGCAGCAGAATTCGGAGAGCTTTGAAACAAGGCAGCTGAATTAGGAGATTCACACCATTTTTTTCTCACCACGCAACTAGAAGGCAACGATAGGACTCTTGCTGGCCAAAGAACTTGTCGCTCAGATAACTGCTCAAGTGATTCCACCTCTCTAAATCTGGAACAGAGTCTCGGACATGGACCGTCAGCACCTTGATAACTTGGGGTGCGGCATCATGGTGCTCAAGACCTCAACATTCATAGGGGTCTTTCACTTCCAAACACGATGACTTCCCAAGGTATTTGGTACTCCAAGTACTTTGAGTTTACTCCAGATATACGTGAGAAGAGCGGCTGCATTTTCTGAAGATGGAAATTTTACGCATAAGAACCTGCACCCAACACACTGGGAGATGTTGGATCATTGCTCAGTAAATATCATGGCAGAGTATTGTTCACACATCCTCTTCTTGTTGTACTTGGAGAAGCATCCAGCAGCCCTATTTGTCTCGCCTGCACTTCCTTTAACCAGGAATACGTACGGTGTCAGGAAATAAAGGGTTTAGTGTCTCTTTAGGAGTGACCACCATCAGATGGGCTCGTGCAATCTGAGAATCTGATGCTACGGGCAGATTCGGAAAATCAAATCATCTTGTGGTTCTTTTAATAAAGTGCAGCATCATCAGACAACCCTTGATGAATGAACCATCCATTAGTTGCCAGTCAGCTGATCAGGTAACCAAGTTGATATCGAGTTTGAGCATTCTCTCTCTTCCAGACCATACTGCACTGAAGCTGCAAAGACTTTGCAAGGTTTCTTCGAACAACGTTGAGTAAATCCTTAGCTCCTTTGCCTAATTCTGGCAGTGGCACATCTCATCTGTTTACCAACAAAATCAGCTTCTTTCATCTTTCCAGCTTCCTCGAGTGTACGATGAAGTAAGACTACGCTTCGAGGTGCAGCAACAGCAGAAGTGCTTCCATTCTCAATTAGCTCATAGAAAAGCCGGAATGCCTCTGAAGCTTTACCGTCCATGCAAAGGCCATCCAGAACCAAACTGTGAACTGCCACACCCAGTTCATGGTGCTTCTGCAAGCTAAACAAAGTAAACTCTGCTGCATCTACAAACTTCTTGCCCTCACAAAGAGTTGCGATTAGCTTTTCCATCTTGATGTAATAGCCATTATCATACAGACGCTTAGTAATCTTGTATGCACGGTCATTGAGGTCACTTTTGAACAATACATCAATCAGATTAGTTGAAAGATCAACATTCTGCCGGATTTTTCTCTCTAGCATTATCTCAATCAAATCGGCAGCTTCTTTTGCACAGCCATCTTTCTTCAAAAGCCCCAAAAGAACCGAGTGGAATGTACTTGTGCTAGGCCGAAGACCACTATTTAACATTCTGTGAAGAGCTTCCCAAGCACATTTCATCCTTCCCTTCTGCATAAAGCCATCTATAACAGCAATATAGCACTCATTGTCAGGGATAAGATCCCTCTTCAACATTGAGAGCACCAGCTCGTAAGCTTCTTCAAAATTGCCCTCCTTACAGTGTCCTAGGATCAGCGTCTTGAATGCTTGGAAGTCAACCTTGCTCCTCCTATCACGCAACTGCCCAAACAGGATCCTGGCCTTTTTAGCTTTTCCATTCTCACAAAAGTACACAAAAACTGGGTTGTACGCTGCGATAAGTGGTACAGTACCTCCTCTTTTCTTGAGCAACTCCTTCTCCAAGATCTCATCCACTAGCTCCTCAGCCCGACCAAACTCATCACTCTCACACAATGCCCGGATCACCATGCTATAGCTTGCAGAGTCTCGTCTCACATGTAGCTCTGTCATTTGATTAAACACCTTCATTGCATCCTCAATCCGCCCTTCACTGTAGTGTGCAGCCATCAGCGTGTTGAATGTGCATGTGTCCGGCTTAAACAACTCCATCTCGAACACCTCCTTCACTAGCTCCATCCTTCCGGCCTCACAAAAGCCCTGCACCATCGTGTTGAAGGTGATCCTGTTTGGCGGCACGCCATTTGCGGCCATCACCTTGAAGAGCGCAAATGCCTCGTCGGCAAGCCCCTTTGCACAGTACGCCCTGATCATGGTAGTGTAGGTGACAACATTAGGCAAGGCACCACTTTTGCTGTCTCCTTCGCTCACGCGCATTCCGTCGAACAGCTTGCGCGCGGCGGCCAGGTCGGCCCCTCGGCACAGAGCAGATAGCAGAGAATTGTACGTGATGGCGTCGGGAGCGAAGGCGTAGGTCTCCGGCAAGAAACGGAAGAGCTTGAGGAGCGTGTGGGCCGACGGGCGTGGGGAGGCAGTGGAAAGCCCGTGGAGGAGGGTGTTGAGGGTGGTCACGTCGGGGGAGGCGTTTGGGGAGCGGAGGAACGCCGCGAGCAGGGCGGAGGCGGCGCGGCGGCGGCCTCGTCGGAGGAGCGCGGCGAGGAGGGAGTTGAAGGAGTGCGGGGTGGGGGCGGGGATGGAGCGGAAGAGCGAGGTGGCGGCGCGGACGCGGCCGGCGGCGGCGAGCGCGCGGAGGAGGGCGTTGAGGGCGTGGTTGGGGAGGAGGGTGAGCGGGGAAGGGAGGGTTCGGAAGTAGGAGAGCGCCGGACGGAGGTCGCGGGAGCGGAGGAGGTGGTGCAGCTTCCTCGCCGCCGCCACCGCCGGCGGCTCTGGCTCCGGCGGTGCGCCCATAGAGGGGGAGGCGAATTGCTGAAGGGATCGTTTGAGAGAGCTCCGCATGAGGGTGGAGCCAGAGTTGGAGTTGGAGGAGCTGGTTTTTTTAGCTTCACCAGCTTCACTTGTTCCATGTGCAAAACAACTCCACCTCTCACAACCAAACCAGCAGAAGTGATTCACCGTCACGGCCGTTTGGTGCAGCTTCAACAAAAATAGCTCCAAAACAGCTCCAGAAGTTGTTTTTGGAGCTCTACCAAATTGGCCCGAAAGCGTTCTTGCAGTTGCTCTGCGTAGAATTTGGCCAAATTTTTTGCCCGTAGAATTTGGAAACTGTCAGACTGTGGCAGCGGGATCATATCATTCGCACAAAACGTGACTTAGGAGTATTTTTTAAAAATAAAATAAGATAAAATACATTGAAACATTTCGTTACTTATTATTTTTTCTTGTTCTTGTGGAATTATCTTTATATCTCATCACGTAACAATAGGCAAGGACTTAAGTATTTAAGGTGAGATGTGCTCCAGTGATCCTTTCAATAAAAAATTGCACGAATTGTAAAACAAGTAAATAAATAAATCATCTAATAATTACTTTCTCGGTTCCAAATTATAGAACATTTTGATTTTATTAGATCATAGATATTATTATACATTTAGATATACACTATGTGTAGTTGCATAATAATAATATATTTGAATGTAGAAAACTCAAGATGACATATAATTTAGAATAGATGGAGTAATAATTCGTCCATATCCCGGCCTATATGCCCAACTCAAACTAATCTAAACTTCCACCCTCTAACCTAAATTTTCACCCTCCAATCTCTTTTCTCGTTCCTGACAACTAATCTTCACTATCAATAGTTGCTGATCTTGGAAAGGTCGACGTGAAGATTGATGACGAAGACATGGCGATTGTTCTTCTGTTTCCGGCCGAAGTCTTATGATCACTTGGTTACTACGCTGGCGTATGACAAGGAGAAAGTGAAAGTAGATGATGTTACGGTTTTGCTTTCTCATGAGCAGAGGAGGAAGAACAACTCATATGAAGAGTCTGCCGGGAGTGCTTTTATGGTCAGGAGTGGTCGTAGTGGTGAAGATAAGAAGGGCAGCAACAAGAAGAAGGGACCACAATGCTATAAGTGCAAGGAGTGAGGACATAAAAAGGTTGAGTGTCTGGAATTGAATAAGGGTAGTAGAATCATAAGTGTGATAATTAGCCGACATGATAACTCGGTGGTGATGTTCTCATAGTGTCAATTGAAAAGTCTTGTGAAGAAGCATGGTTGTTGGATTCAACTATCTCGTTCCATTAACACCAAAGAAGGAGTGCTTTTTGTCATACATTGAGGAGGATGGTAATCTTGTTCTCTAGGGAGATGATTCAATTTATTGTATTATGGGAGTGGACAATATCAATTTCGAGATGTATGATGGACACGAGATACTACTCAAGGGTGTGACACATGTACCAAAGCTACGGACGAATCTGGTTTCGTTTGGGAGCTTGCATGAAGAAGGATGTGTATCAGACCCGCCTAATAGGAAGACCTTGAAAGTCATGTAGGCAAGACGGTCATGGCTGGTGAGAAGTCAAATGAGCACCAGTACAAATTGAAGTAAATTGTTTGTTGAAGGTGGAGTCGTGGATGGTAATGCAACTGTGGCGATGTTCTATTCGGCGATCGGCGAGGTGGTAGTCGCCTCGTCGGGCTGTTCGATCTATGTGAGTAGCAAAGGGCTGTTCGATCTATGTGAGTAGCAAAGGAGACGGCTCAAGTTCGGTACACAGATTCACACATGGTCGTCTTAAGGTGGCGTGCATATTCACCATGGTGGAGTTTGTTGGATATATGTCAAATATGTGTACAATTTGATTACAATTAGACTTGAGTTGTAATTTGATAGGTTAGACTGGTTGGCTGGTAGCTGATGGCTGATGCTGATTTGTTATGAGAGAAAAGTACCGCTGGCTGTTAGCTGATGGCTGATGCTGATTTGTGCTAAGAGAAAAATACTGCTGGCTGGTTGGTGGCTGGTAGCTGATGCTGATTTGTTCGTTCGGTAGATCCTCATCACTCTTTTCTAGTTTTTCGGTAGATTCGTGTCTGTATCTTGCGTTCGTTCGTCTTATGGTATCATGGAGGATCATGGGCAAAATTTGGAAACCCTATCCTGGAAGAAAGCTAAGGGTCTGTTTTGATAGGTAAATTTACTCGTATAAATAGTGCTAGTGTTTTTTTGTGAGATGATGCCAATTTTACCCTCTTTTTCTCATCTGAACAGGTCCTAACTTGTATTTAGTTTGGAGGAAACATAGTTGCTATTCTTGACACGACAGCTTGACAACGTGTATCTTGTTGGCACTAGTATATGCATATAGCTCTGTGGAAATGAGTTTGAGGAATGATATCATGATTTTAATTGAACTGATTCTTTAGCTTACTAGCCTGTGTTTTTCCTATAATGTTAGTCTAAGTAGAATCGTTTTGAGTTTTCTGATGAGAATATTGTTTTTCAGTTTTGAGCTAAGTTTTATTTGTTGCAGTGTTGAAATGGCTGAACCACCACCAAGTGCTAAGTCCTACATTGTGTACGATCAATACGTCATGAATGGGGGTATAATTGATACATTCTTAATTTTGTTCCTAAATGTATATTATCCCATTATATGATTTTAACTTGTTGAAACTAACAATCCTAAATATACATAAAAAATATAATCTTCGTATGTTTTTGCAAGTTGTGCTTTTTTAAATACATTTTAATTTGTTATCTAAAATAAACGTTCCACAAGTCATCGTATATTTTGATAGATGTCATGATAACTAACTTTATTAATAATTAAATTGTCGGTTGGTTATTTTCGCTGAAAATTTAGTATATCGCAATGTAGTTGCACTATCCAAATAACAAAAATAACTAGTATTGTTGTAAAAAAAAATAACTAGTACTTTTATAATATCTTATTTAAAATGTTCACTTTCTTTTCATGTAGCGGTGATATTTTTGTTAAAAGAATATTTTATCTAGAATCATCAATTAAAGAATTTTAAATTATTTTATATTATAAGATTTATAATTCCATGTCGGTGATTTTTGTTTCTCTCATTCTTCCCAAAATTCTCTTGCTCATCCATGAGTGAAATATCTCGATGATAGGATTCTGAATACTATTCCTTTGCCTATTTGCTTCCTCTGAAATCATTCCCAAAATCTTTCTAGCATATTTTTTTGGACATCAACTTGTTCCGGGACTTCTTTCTTGAAACCGAGCAACTCTCTAATATATTCACAAGGAACCAATTTCTCTTCATCTTCGAGGTGGAATGAGAGGCATGGCACCCATTCATTAATGACGGGTGCCATTGTCATAAGAATTTCCAATGCAAGATCTTTGTGAGTGTTCACCCCAACTCAATCAGAAAATTGCACCCAACCAAAGTTGCTCAATATTTGATAAATGTCAGAGTAGAATCCCAACACTGGGAGGGCGTTGTCGTCGAAGTCAACATTTGGCACAAGCCTCTTCTCAAGACAAACAAGCCACTCCTCCTCGTCCTCCGTCTTCATGATGAAGCCAAACTTGGAGCGCCTTGGAGTATATGGTGGTGGAGCGGATGAACGAGTTGAGCATCGAGGTCGAACGGGCAGCTCCTCCGTGAGCCCTTGCGGTTTGGTGTACCACATGGACGAGCTTCGTGTACTCCTCATGCCACCAAGGAGCATCGTGTTGCTCCTCGGTGGTGCCGCGTCTTCCTCCATGCTTCGCGGGGACTCGGAAATAGAGTGCCTCCATGAAGAGCTCATTGATGGCGCCTTCGATGACGACGAACGTGTCTTCTTAGAGAAGATATTGGTGGCTTTCTTCCACATTGTTGCTGTACAAACTCACAACGAGTGCACCAAGGGTTTCTTGCCGGTGGGACAAACACACAATGGAAGTATATGGAGAGGTGAAAATTGTGACAAATTTTCGGTGATTTTTGAAGGGTGGATTGGAGCTTGAATTTTTCTGGGTTGTTTCTGGAACTTCAGGGCTATTAACTCAAGAACATGAACTAGCAAATCGATGAACTACTTACCAGACGAAGGGGAGCACCGGGGACCGTTTAAAAGGGACATGCCGGGTGGCCTAGGCCGATCAGCCTAGGGGGCCTCCTGCTCCTCCTGCCTCCAATTCTCCAAGATGCTTCTTGCTCCCTTGTTGTCTTGCTTCCTCGTGCTCCACGAGATTCCACCACTGTTGACGGCTGTTAAGTACCTACTTTAGCCGTCAATATACTCATGAATAAAGGAGCATAAGGCATTTCTTACACGTATTTAGTTAAGAATAATGTAGTTCCACTTGTCCTTGGAGATTATTTGATTGCAGGAAAATAAGCGGGAAAAGAGTGATAAACTCACCTTCTATGGTCCATGCCACATCACCTCATCCTAGGTGGGCTGCCAACAAGGATGCCATGCATGCACACCTGCCAACAAGGGAGCCATGCATGCATGCCATGCAAGCAATCCAACTGAAGAAACCCCCGACGAATCAGAGCGTGACATGTGGACGTCACATGGATCCATGGGCCCACAAAGGCATGCAATTCACGCCAAAACAGGGTGGACACCGGGAACCGACCTAAGGACCCACGAGACAGTCACCAGGAGAAAGCACAAGCCAAGGGGGCCCACCAGGGGGTCAGCCGACCCCACAGGTCGGCCAAACTGACCTTGGCTCGGCCTCTCCTGTGCTTCCACGTGGTGCTTCCCTATTGGTCCTAGGCACCACTCCCGGGGTGTTTGCATCCATTCCTCGCCGGTGCCCGGGCCTATAAATAGAAGGAGAGGGGGCTCACTTATGAACCATCCACACTTGCAACACCTCTCTCACTTTTAGTCTCAAGGCTAGGAGGTAGGCTAGAGTAGTTCTAATTCAGGTTCCAAGTCTACTTTGGGATCTAGGTATGAGTTCTCTTGTATCTTATTTCATTTGTATGACTTTGATCTACTTCAGTTATTTATCTATTTCATATAAAGTTGTGTTAGTATACATGAGTGATTTGTTCATGTCTTCTTCACCTGTTCATCATTTAGAGGCTCCTGTTCTTGATGAACAAGGCCTTTCGATCCACTTGACAGGTGACTTTCACATGTTTTTGGTGTTTGTTCATAAGTTAGAGGCTCGTGTTCTTCGCGAACACGACCCTTTGATCCAGTTGAACAGACATAGGAAAACACGAATCCTTTTGTGTACATAACCTGGTTTGATCTAATTAGATGACATGACTGCGTTGTATGAAGTCTGTGCTTAAGCTACGGTACTCGGTGTAATTGGCTGGTTTATCTGGTGGCTTGACCTGGGTCACAATAGCCTGGGCCGGTCAAGTCCGGCTAACAACGTAAGCATGGTGCTTGGGTTGCATAGCTACCTTACTTATGAGTTTATCCCACGGTTTGTCTTGGGGTAGGCCGCGGTAGTGATAGCCGTTGGTCCCTCTAAAATCCCCCACGTTCGGATAAGCTGTAGGAGTCTAAAATATAACAACCGGAGTTGTGCAGAAGCAACGCGGGAGGTTATCTCCCCGTGGTACCTGGGTGCTTGAGTCAATGTTCTTCAACGCTAGTGTATCTAACTCGTTCCTACCAGCTTTATGTGTATAGTACATAAGAACCTAGAACTAACTCGTATGTCGCCTCCTATGCCTAGGACCCCTTAAGAGAGAGAGTGAGTGTGTGTGATCACACTACCCCCATTATCATATTTTACCCCTGCACTTGAGTGTTTGATTTATTTCCGTCTATGATCTATACTCATTGCAATAGTGTTGAACTTGTCAATCCACCAATGCCTTCCTTGGATTCGATACCCTTTGGAATACTCTTTTGGGGAAATGCTACAATGGTACTTCCGTGCACTTGCGGACTCCTGTAACGTTAAGAATTATCAACCTGCATTTCTGGTGCTGTTACCAGGATGGGTTCCAAACCTGTTCTTAGGTGATTGCGTTAAGAAATGTCAACAAGCATTTCTGGCGCCGTTGCCGGGGAAGGCTTAAGGATGACATATCAACACTTTGCATATGTTTATAATCATGACAGGGATAAAATAGTTCTCAATGCAGGCTAACTTGGATTGTCTTCTTTGTCTATTGATGATGAAGACAGGTAGTGCATGACTGGTTTCGACTTACCGCCGAATTTCACTGAAGATCCTGAGTCACTCGTAAGGAAGGCACGAACTCATTTCGGCTCTCCTTTGCGTGAACGCTCGGAAGTTGACCCAGCTTCCTTTGTGCCATCTGCTTCAACTTCCATGGCCAACCCTGTCAAGAAGACTCTTCGCGAGTACTCCGCTCCCTCTGCTGACCAGGTGCCGACAGGCCCTGTGATCAACACTGGGAATGGAAACTTCGAGATCAAGACTGGCTTAATCACGATGGTACAGGCTAGCCCATTCTGTGGCAAGCCTAATGAAGACGCGAGCGCCCACCTGCAGCAGTTCCTGGAACTGTGCAGTACCTTCACTATACGAGGAGTGGAGGAAGATGCTATTCATCTGCGACTGTTTCCCTTCTCACTCTTGGGAAAGGTGAAGTAGTGGTTCTATGCTAACCGTGCAGAGATTAACACTTGGGCAAAGTGCTCCGCAGCATTCCTCGTGAAGTTCTTTCCGTTGGGCAAAACCAATGTCCTTCGGGGGCGAATTTCAAGTTTCCAGCAAGCAGCAAATGAGACTATCCCAGAAGCTTGGGAGAGGCTCCAGGAGTACATCCTGGCGTGTCCTCATCATGGGATGGACAACTGGCTTATTCTTCAGAGTTTCTATAATGGGCTGACTCTGACAGCTCGAGGCCATATTGATGCTGCAGCTGGAGGGGCCTTCTTCTCTCTTACTATTACTGAAGCTACTACACTGATTGACAAGATGGTTACCAACCAAGGGTGGAGTGATGATCGACTCCAGCCACGTCAAAGGGGTACACATACCGTCAAGGAAGCGGATATGTTGCACGCCAAGATGGACCTAATGATGAAGAGAATGGATGATCTAGCCAATGAGAAGGCCGCCATGGCCACCACTACTCAAGCTATGGATGCTCGCATGACTTGCGAAGTCTGTGGTAATACTGGGCATTCAGGGAATTACTGTCCTGCTACTCAGGAGGATGTGATGTACATGAACCGCAACAACAACGGTTATCGTCCACAAGGAGGTCAAACGTGGAATCAATCACGCCCTTATTATCAAGGAGGTAATCAAGGTAATTCTTTCAACCCAAACCAACCTTCCTTGAAAGATCTAGTCTTTGGGCAAGCTAAGATTAATAAAGGCTTTAATAAGAAAACAACTGCATATGATAAGGCTTTTGAGAACCTTAATGTTAAAATTGATAGCCTTTCTTCTGCTCTTAAAAACCATTTGAGCTTTAATAAGATGATAGAAACCCAGTTGGCTCAATTAGCTGCTTTGGTTCCCTTTGCTGAAGACGGAAAGATTCCGGGGTAACCCGTATCTTCCTGTGAAGATGTTTGTGTAGTGTCCACCAGATGGGGTAAGCCATCTGGGCGGGCACAAGCCACTGACTATGCAGGGAAGCCTATACAGCAGGTACTTGACCCATGAGAATCTTCAACAATCACACACAAGAAAGATCCTGGTTATCTGACTATCACCTGCAAGATATATTACCAGAAGATTAAGCATGCTCTCTGTGACCTTGGCGCAAGTGTTAACCTTATGTCCAAGGCCATGTTTGAACAATTGGGATATCCAGCTCTAACTCCAACTGCGACGACCGTCCAACTTGCTGAAGCATCGATCCGATATCCAGAGGGGATAGTAGAGAACTTATTGGTATTCGTCCAAGGTTCATGCATCTTTGCGGATTTCGTGGTCCTTGATATGCAATATGATAAGGGAATGCCCCTCATTCTTGGGAGACCGTTCCTAAGTGACGCCAACGCAAGGATCAATGTCAGAGCCGGAATAATTCGATTCCGCATTGGGAAGAGGAACTTGATATTCCGATTTCAAGCAACAAAAGAGAAATGCTATACACTGCAGGGTAAAAATGAGCAATCAGGGGCAGGGACGGAGCCACAGCCCCAATGCCTTCCCACCACTCCAACAAAGCCTAAGAAAACAAGAAAGGTGTGGCGGGAAGTACAGAGGTAATCTCCATCTATTTCTCGGGAATGGGGTGACGATTGGAATTGATCGCCGAGAAAAGTCTCACTCTCAGACTTAAAAATATGAGTCCTTTTTGCCAAAAGGTAAAATTGGTAGTTATCTCATATTTCCCTTTCAAAATTTTATTTGATTTTTCCAAATGCATATTTGAATTTTCCAACCTTGCATCTGCATGCTAGATTTTTCTAGCCAAATTTCCCTTTTCAAATAAAAATTCTGAAAATAAATTCTTAAGTTGGAAAATCCTAGAGAATTTGTTCGAGCAAAATTTTGGGTGAATCTGGACCTAGACATCTGGGCAGGACATCAGGTGACCATTAGAGAGCCATTGCAAAAAGTTGGAAGCAGGCGGGCCCGGCAGGGGTTCGGCCGACCCCAGGGGTCAGCCGACCCAGGCCAACGGTCATGTGGGCCTTGCCTCCTCCAACAGCTCCTAGCCGTTGCCCTTGTCTTCTACCCCGGTGCCTGGCTCGGTTGCCTATAAATAGAAGGGGGATTGAGAGGTTTCTTCACCCATTCACTCATTTCCATCACCCTCTCTCCCTCTTTGCTCTTGCTCTTTGGTTTTCTTGGATTTCTTGCTCAAGTGGAAGTGTCAAGCACTCTCTCCAATTTGTTGCTGAAGATTGAATATTGGTGGAGCAAGCTCGGTAAGGTTTCATTTCGATTTCACTAACCCATCACCGAGTTGCTCGTGTTGTCCCATTGTTGTGCAAGATGAGTTGGATTGCCGGTGCGTACCGGAAGGTGACCCACTCACGCCGTTCTAGAGACGGGGAGGGCTCGTCTCACCACTCCTGAGCTACACCGAGTCCAATGTCAACCGACCGTGAAGAAGAGGAAGAAGAGGAGCTACCCATGCCACAAGCCGAAGGAGTGTTCGACACCGATGCCGCCTTCATCGACTTGAGGGACGACCGGGAGAGACAAGCCTACGCTCTCATCAAGGATCGAGTCTTCGCCAACACCAAGGAGTTCGACACGGCCCTTCTCGAGAAAATAGGTATGGACTCCGAGTTCGATTCCATTTGGCATGCTCTTGGTTGGGAGAACTTTGTTCCGGTGTGGGAGATTGGTTCTAGGCCTCTCACCATCTAGTTCCTCTGTACTCTTCGGGAGGATGAGACCGGTATTACGTTTCGTTTCCATGGAACGTCGTATCGAGTCTCATGGCCCGATCTCAGTCGCGCTCTCGGTTTTCATCGTCGTTTTGCTATTTCTCTCGATCAAGCTTGCAGCGATTTTATTCGAGATAGTTTTTGGGAAGAGCTTTCTGGTTGGCCTGTCCGTGGTAAGTTAGCACCTCGGTGCAACGATATCACGCATCCCACTCTCCGACTGTGGCACAAGTGGCTCGCCATCACTCTCTTTCCAAGGGATGATGTTCGAACTGTGCGCACAGACGAGATGAGGATACTATATGCTGCGGTCAGACAGATCAAAATCTCCCCAGTGCAAGCTATGATTCGATAGTGGTTGACAAATTTTAGGATGACGGGTTCTATTGAGTGTACGTCTTTGATCACACGTATCATTTTGAGTCTCGGGATTACACAAGGGGCTATTGATTCTCCCCGGGCCATGATAGATGAGGCGTATTTGATTCAAGGACATACTCTTATGAAGGGTCCGGATGATTCTTTGGTTTTCTTTTACCCCGGTCATGCAAACCAGATTCGGTTACCTAACCCGGATTTCCGTTTGTACGGCCAAGGGCCACTGACCGTTCCTCTTGAGGAACCTCGTCGTTCTAGTGTTTCTGGAGACAGGGTCACTAGAAGTGCATCGAGGAGGGCAGCGACAGTACAGCAACCGCCACAACATCCGCCTCCATAGCTGTCACCACAGCCGCCACCTCAGCCACAGCCTCAGCCTACCCCACCGCTATCTGGCGCATGGGCCTCAGCCGGGTACATGTCTGGAGTTACACTCGGATATGCCCCCGGTTGGGACCAGCCCATGAGTCAGCCGGGTGCGAGTGGCTCGACCTGAGCTAGTGCAGGGAGTGGCGAGTGGGTTAGGCCCGCCGGTGCTACCTACAGGGACTCGTCCTCATTGTCCGGGTTGCGCTCGTCATCTCGTGGGGCCACCCTCACTCAGCAGATGAGCGAGCTCAACATCCGTGTCGGTACTGTAGAGGAGACGATGCACCAGCAGGCTGAGTCCACTCGAGACTGGCAGCGTATGACTGGCGAGAGACTTCATACCATGGAGCAGAGACAGCTACGACAGTTGGAGGAGCAGAGGGCTTACTACGCGTGGATGGGATACCACCCTCCGCAACAGTGAGCCTGAAGCTAGCTTGGGGGAGGACCCCCATTCTGAGGTAACTTGTATCTTCTATTGTTTTCAGAACCCCGTATGCTAAAAACACATAAAAATCTGAAAAGTTAAAAAGACCAAAAATATTTATTTGCTTTCTAAAATTAGTTTGTTTTCATATGCGCGGTAAGAGTGTTCTTATTCTCCATGGTTGAAATGATGAATAGTTGCTCTATTTATTCCTCTTGTATGCCTTGTTTATAGCTTAGTATCCTATCCAAGTTTTGAGTTTGTTGGCTAGTATGATCGAACCTGAGCTTGAAATTTGTGGGTAGCAAAAAGCATGATCTTTGCCTAAGTTGTCGCGAGGTACGATACGGTATAATAGAGTTGCTATGAGCTAGTACTAAGTGATGTTTGATATCTGGAGTTTTCTTTTGAAAAATGTTAAAATGATAAGTTCCTCAATGATAAGAAATTCCTATCCAAGGCCATATGTAGATCTTAGCTTCTGTTAACCTCCACATATGCTACCTGATTTCTTCATTGAGTCTTGTCAAATTGTTGTGACCCTCGGCGAGTAAACTTGTCATTACTTCTATGATCAAGATCACGTACACACCACCATATGCGAAACTTCTACACTGGAAGTTAGCAACTATCATTTCATCCATCCCCCATCCATTCCACAAAATAAAGCTCCGCGCATGTTCCATGATTACTCTCCCTTCAAAAATATTTAGCAAGGACTGTGGGCTATGTTAAAAAAAAGAGACATAGCCCAAGTCTAAAAAATTTCGAGAAGGAGGAGAGTAAAATCATGCAAAAGAGGAGTTCATTATCCATCCACCATACACACACTTTTGCACATCTTGATCAGGGTGTATGACTTTTTCTCTCAAGGATCCGGTTTTCGACTCGACAATATATGAGAAACAGGTATGCCACATGTTTTCCCTACCTACAGCTCCATATATCAGCCTATGAGAATCATACACATTGAGAGATCCGAGAGTATCATTTGAGGAACTTTGATTTCTTTTGCAAAACCTCCGGATTGATAACTGATCAAGGTACATGTGACTGGTAATCTTTATACAACCATTCTATCTTTCAACCACCCAAGGCAGGTGAAGCTACACGCCCCATATCAATCGAGTGTAAGGTAAGATCAATGCCAACTCCTTCAATCCTTGATAGAGAACCTAGCTGTATCTTGTTATACATTAGGAATATAACATCGTAGCAACTCCTGATCAACCAACCTAAGTCCTTAATCTCTCGCTCGGGACGAGCAAGAGGCTGGCTTGGGGGAGTTGTTGACGGCTGTTAAGTACCTACTTTATCCGTCAATATACTCATGAATAAAGGAGCATAAGGCATTTCTTACACGTATTTAGTTAAGAATAATGTAGTTACACTTGTCCTTGGAGATTATTCGATTGCAGGAAAATAAGCGGGAAAAGAGTGACAAACTCACCTTCTATGGTCCATGCCACATCACCTCATCCTAGGTGGGCTGCCAACAAGGATGCCATGCATGCACACCTGCCAACAAGGGAGCCATGCATGCATGCCATGCAAGCAATTCAAGTGAAGCAACCCCCGACGAATCAGAGCATGATACGTGGACGTCACATGGATCCATGGGCCCACAAAGGCATGCAATTCGCGCCAAAACAGGGTGGACACCGGGAACCGACCTAAGGATCCACGGGACATTCACCAGGAGAATGCACAAGCCAGGGGGCCCACCAGGGGGTCGGCCGACCCCACAGGTCGGCCGAACCGACCTTGGCTCGTCCTCTCCTGTGCTTCCACGTGGTGCTTCCCTAATGGTCCTAGGCGCCACTCCCGGGGTGTTGCATCCATTCCTCACCAGTGCCCGGGCCTATAAATAGAAGGAGAGGGGGCTCACTTATGAACCATCCACACTTGCAACACCTCTCTCACTTTTAGTCTCAAGGCCAGGAGGTAGGCTAGAGTAGTTCTAATTCAGGTTCCAAGTCTACTTTGGGATCTAGGTATGAGTTCTCTTGTATCTTATTTCATTTGTATGACTTTGATCTACTTTAGTTATTTATCTATTTCATATAAAGTTGTGTTAGTATACATGAGTGATTTGTTCATGTGTTCTTCACCTGTTCATCATTTAGAGGCTCCTGTTTTTGATGAACAAGGCCTTTCGATCCACTTGACGGGTGACTTTCACATGTTTTTGGTGTTTGTTCATAAGTTAGAGGCTCGTGTTCTTCGCGAACACGACCCTTTGATCCAGTTGAACAGACATAGGAAAACACGAATCCGTTTGTGTACATAACCTGGTTTGATCTAATTAGATGACATGACTGTGTTGTATGAAGTCTGTGCTTAAGCTACGGTACTCGGTGTAATTGGCTGGTTTATTTGGTGGCTTGACCTGGGTCACAATAGGCCGGGCCGGTTAAGTCCGGCTAACAACGTAAGCATGGTGCTTGGGTTGCATAGCTACCTTACTTATGAGTTTATCCCACGGTCTGTCTTGGGGTAGGCCGCGGTAGTGACAGCCGTTGGTCCCTCTAAAACCCCCCACGTTCGGATAAGCTGTAGGAGTCTAAAATATAACAACCGGAGTTGTGCAGAAGTAACGCGGGAGGTTATCTCCCCGTGGTACCTGGGTTCTCAAGTCAATGTTCTTCAACGCTAGTCTATCTAACTCGTTCCTTCCAGCTTTATGTGTATAGTACATTAGAACCTAGAACTAACTCGTGTGTTACCTCCTATGCCTAGTACATTATTTAATTTCCGAAAAACAAACAAAGGTTTTTTTTCCTATACTATATTTCTTGTAAAGAAAATAAATGTTGGAAAAGTTTTAAATTATGAGAAAATTGTTTATTTAATTATTCTTTCTATTCACATCCTGAAATTGGAAATTTCAGGGTGTGACAGAAACTTGAAAATCTTGATCGGGTTGTCCTCCTGATTGCTTATTCTTGACTCGACGAACGGGTTGCCTCCCGCAAAGCGCTTTGTTTATAGTCTATAGCTAGACTTCTTCTCTTCTTCACTTCGGATCAATGCTCTTTGTGGGTGTTGCAATCTTGGGTTCCCACTTCTGCACCATCCTTGGCTTGGGCGCAAGTTTATTCTTCGGCTTAGTCATCTTTTTGGTCTTCACAGGCTGGCTTTGTTCTTTAGTCTCGACAGATGCAACAACTTCCTTGATCTTCGCTCCTTCTCTGGCTCTTCCTTCTTCATTAGCTCTTCCTTGCTAAAGCGACAATGAGGTGGAACATGTTTAACATTGATCATGTTGCATACCTCGAATCGTGGACGAAACTTGAATATGCTCCTTGTGCCATTAATGTCGAACATGATCTCCCCCTTGCCCATGTCAATTATTGCTCCGACAGTCTTGAGGAACGGCCTCCCTAGGATGAGAGGCGACTTCTCCCTTTCTCCCATCTCGAGAACCACAAAATTGGCGAGGATGAAGTGATCTCCAACTTTTACGGGCACATATTCAACGATTCCCACGGGGTAGCGAATAGAGTTGTCACCCAACTCTAAACACATACCCGTAGGCTCTAGTGGTAGGCATAGCTTCTCGAGCACGTCTCTTGGCATGACACTCACGCTTGCTCCAAGGTCGCATAATGCCTTCTCGAACTTGAATGAGCTGATGGAACATGGGATGGTTGGACATCCGGGGTCTCTTTGCTTCTCAGGCCCTTGGTTTGCAATAGCGGCGCTGCATTGCTTGAACATCTTGATGTGGTCTACCCTGAGTGTCGTCATCTCATACTTGTTGGTAAGTATATCTTTGAAGTAGCGAGAGTATGTAGGAACTTGGAGAGCATCCAATAGCGGTATGTTGATGCTTAACCTGCGCACCACTTGCACAAACTTTTCAAAGTGATTATCAATTTTACCTCGGAAGTAGCATGGCTTTAGTGGAGGCATCTTCGTGTCTTCTCCCGGCATCTCAAACTCTGGTTCTTCGGTAACCTTCTCCTTAGCAAATTCCTCCGCCTCGGTAGATGTTTAGACTTTCTAGCTCCGACTGGATATTCGGGGTCCTCCGTCTCCTTTCCCGAACGAGTTTGAATGGCCTTCGCCATCTCGGGACCTAGGGGCTGTCCCGACAATCTTCCTTCATTTCCCGTCAGGCGTTCGACAAGTTGTCCCACTTGAGTTTCTAGCATCTTCATCATGTTGAGCACTTGATGGCTAGAGCTTCCGACCTCTGTCACCTTGCTATCTATATTCTCCAATACCTTGTCCATAGCCTTGAACTTAGTGACGGTGTCCTTGTTGATCTTAGCTTGCTCGTCCATGAAGTCCTTCAATTGTATGCAAACAGGAACCAAATTTGGAATGGACGAACTTGCATTAAATTGAGGTCTACCTTGCCCGTAGCGGAAGTTTGGTAAATGTCCTTTCCTCATGTAGTCGAGCACCTTTGCTTCCTCCGGACAATCTTTTTGGACATGGCCGTACTCCCCACACTCCTCGCATGTGGATCTTGCTTCGGCAGCCTTTATGTCTTGGGCATCTTTCTTCTCTATCTCCATCCTTTCCAACCTCCTCATGAGTAAATCGATCTTGCCTTCAAGGAGTTCCTCTTTTTCCACCTGCAAAACACCCTTGATGTTTCCTGTGGGTTTAACCAGAAGTAAGCGTCAGGATGACGACCATGTATCATTATCCGCAACCTTCTTGAATAGAGTGAATGCTTCGGTCGGAGTGAGCTCGGTGATGGATTCTCTCGCCAATGCATCAATGACTGTCCTTGAAGCTATGTTAAGCGCTTGATAGAACTTTTGAACGAGGTCCTCCTTCGGGAACTTGTGATGTCGCACGGCTCGAATGTATTCATTAAAACGCTTGAAAGCTTCCGTGATTGTGTCTGTTGGAAATTGAACAAAAGTAGCAATCTTGTTGCGCAAGCTTTGAGTCTTACCTGGTGAATAATATTCCGTCATGAAGGCTCTCATCAATGCTTCCCAATTTTGCACCGTCTCCGCCGGTAGAGTGTAGAACCATTGCAAAGCTTTTCCAAGTAGCGAGAACGGAAAAAGCCTTGCCCTCATTTGATTTCAATTTACCCATCCATGTTGAATGTCTGACATAGTTGAATGAAAGATTGGATGTGGAGGTTAGGGTCCTCTTTACCGGTGAAAGGCGAATGTTGCACAATGCGGATAGTTGAGGTCTTGATCTCGAACAGCCTTCCGATGTCTTGAAGATTCATGATAGTTAGGTCGATGATGTCCGGGATGCATAGCTCCCCTATCTTGCGCTCTGGGTGCGGTTGTTCTCCCATGGGTGGCGGTTGAGTTTGATCTCCCTTAGGACTAGGAGGTGGTGATTTCTTAGGGGATTCCGATGATCCTTCGGCCTCCGCTTTTGGATCTACAACTTCTAGTTTCTTAGCTTGTGCTGCATGTCTCCTTTGCCTGTAAAGTTTTTCTGGATCATCCACAAAATTTTTGGGTTTGTTGGAGAGGTAGCCGTCCATCTCCTGTTAGGGTTAGCAATAAACAAAATATACAAAAATCTAAAAGAAAAATTATAAACTAGGGGTTAGTCAAAAACTAGATTAGATTGATTTTTGAGGATGATCAAAATTAAGAGATGCAAAATAAAATCAAAAAGAAAAACTGAAAATACTTACAAACGTGATACTAGATCGGATCTTGATTGCTTGTTCCCCGGTAACGGCACCAGAAAAAGGGCTTGTTGACAGTTCAATAACGCGCCAAGATTCACCGCAAACTTACGGGTCATGTAGGACCTTTTTCCCTCGAGTATTACCCAAGGTTATCGAATCCGTGGAACATGTGCAATGCAAGATTCAATCCAATAAAGCAGAAAACACTTTCTTTAAAGAGGTTGTTTTGCATCTAATCTACTAAACACAAGAGGTAGCGAGAGAAAGCGTAGAGATAACTAATCTAGAGAGTCTAGATCATGCTTTTGTTGTAGCTCTGAGCAAGATAGATGAAGAAGACAAAGTGAATCTCATAAAAAACATCTTTAAATCGTGGCCTCTGGTCAAACTCTCGAAGGCACCCACCGTACACGTGATCGACATCCTGTCACGATGCCTCAGCTTCTTGTGCAGCTAAACCTAAGAGTACACTCACAAGGAACGCGTTGAACCCACTTGGTAGATCCGGTATGCTCCTCTAGCCACCGTGGCTACAAGAGCATGCCAAGCAATCTATCTTAATAATAGATTGAGGAAAAAGCAAAATTAAGAGAGAGCAAAATCGTAGAAGAAGGTACTTGATCGCTAGAAATCGGATTCATCATAAAACTTCACCATGAATGATTACATGAACAAGATCACCACCGGGATCCTACCTTGATCTTGATCCTAGTTCTGGAACTCCGACGTGGTCTTCCTTGCAAGGTTCCCACGTCGGCTAGGGAAACCCTAGACAACTAGCATGACCCTCCTCTCCGAGATGGTGTCCCTCTAGCTTCTCTGCTCCTCAGCGGCGAATGATGAATGAATTGATGTGTGAGCTTTGGCGTTGTGGCTTTAAATAGACTAAGGAGGGTCTAGGTCAAAGGGGTGGTGATCTGGGCCGAAATGGGCTGAGCCGGTTGGCCTGGCCGATCGGCTTGGGCCCATCTCGGCCCAGTTCGCCCCCTATTCGCTTCCCGAAGCTTCTTGCATTTTTCCCTATTTGTGTCCTTCTACATGTGGGCCCTTGACGTCATTTTCTCCACGATTTAGATAAGGGTACTTGTCGTTCAAGCTCCCCCGTCTTCTGCTTAGGTCCCCAAAGTTTTACGTGTTGATGCTTCGGTCCTTGGGCCTTTTGGAGTCATGTTCACTTCATGTATTGGCTTGTGTCGGGCTTCATGATCTTCTCACAAAGTGCTCGATGAACTTTACCCGGAAGTCCTCCTTTTAGCGCTAGAATCCTGCGTAAACAACATACTCCAAAAACGATATGCAAAAGCGAACTTGTTATATCAAGGGGGTTAGTACTATTAGTTTGAATATCAAATCAATGCCAACATTGAAGGTAAACTTATGGCTAGGTTGACGGAAATCGACCGCCAGTAGTCATGTCGGGTTGCCGGGTCGAAATTCATGACCCGCGCTCGACCCGCGGCATGGTTGGGTCGGGTTCAAGTTTTTTAGTTATATTTTTCGGGTTGAGTCGGTTTTTTTCTTGACTCGGGTGAAAATTCTGACTCGCGGCCGACCCATCGCACGATCGGGTCGGGTCGGATATTTTTTCAGGCGGGTTGGGTCAGGTTTATCGGGTCAGGCGGCCCATGATAAGGTCTATGTAAATCCAACTACTTAGAGTAAATTCGTGTAACTTAAGTTTCATGAGGAACAGAAAATTACAGAGAATGAAGCAGGATGTCTACAGGAAAAAAGATGTTGATTTTGTGGATGTTCATGGATACAAAGTACAAGTAATTAGGCTAGCACAGTACAGGAGAGTTTTTTTGTAGCAAGGTAGCTTGGCTCTAGCAGAATTAGGGGCCTGCTTGCTTGCCCGGCACCGATTGCCACGCCATTGTGGCAGAGGATTCGACCGCCACACTCAAAATATGTGTTGTGGCGGGGGCGCGCGTGGCGTGGCGTGCTGTGGCTGGGAGCCAAACAGCCCCTTACATTCCAAATGAAAAAATAAAAGAAACCAAAGAAGTTCCACCATCAATCTGGGCTTACCCAAGCCAACAAACATACAAACAATGAGACAGATCCAAGACCTAGGACAGTTTGTTTTCGGGCTCGAACCAAAGCCAACAAGAATAAAGACAAACAGAATAGGGGCATATCTATGTCGTCCTCAAAAGAACCAACTAAGAAACTGAAGTGGTTCAGCTCCATCCACAGAGTATAGTGGCAGCTATGTAGCATCCTCAACCAACTTAGTTACAAAAGAACCTAAACGAAAGAAGTTGTCATCTTCCTACAACACTACCTTCATGTCTCCAGCAGCACCAAACTTGTTCTCCACTGATTTAGAAGTTGTCATCTTCCTCCACATCCACCATCACAATAGCTCCAAATTCACCAACACCTATAGCAGCAGCACCAAACTTGTTATCCACAATCCACCATTCACAGCAGCTCCAAACTGAAACACCAATCATCAACAGTGTTGCACGAAACAAAATGCGAAAATCAATCAAATGGACAATAGAAGGGAGAGGATACCTTTAGAGCAAAGTTGGACGACTGAGCTGGCCACACCTGAACAGGATCAACTGCACCTGTGCAACATCTCGCTGAAACTTCACCAATGTAACAATCTCTGTATGCATTATGGTGAAAGCAATTCCAACAACATTCCAAGCAGATAATGCTTCAACTCTGTGGGTTTGCCGGTTCCTAAGAAAGGTTAACTTCTTCTGGCCATTGAGTACTTCCCACTGATATTGTGCCAGCTGATGGTTCATCAAAGCCACAACATTTAGTGCAACATTTTGCTGATGTGGGGCCTATGGGGCTTGTGGGACCTCATACGCATTGCGACCACCATAATTGTACATCTCATTCTGCAAGTGATTCTCCCTGACCATATCTCTAGTCAGCATCCTGTCCAACTTGTCCACACACTGCCTCATTCGTTGCCACAATAGCCGAATCTTTCACCAGATCATGTATGAACTTGAACAAACCAAGGTAATTGGAAAAGGGGACGATTCTAGCATGTGAAATGAACAATCCCCGATCCTCAAAATGATCCTGATTCAACATAAGATCAACCAGATGGTGCACATCTAGTGGTATAGACAGTACATCACCAGCTGCAGTGAACAACCCCCGAATCAGTCCAGCAACAACAACATGATTCGCCCGAAGGGCATCCAGGTAAGAATCACCAAGTTGTTGCCTCATCATAAAGTTGACTCCCCGTAGTTTGACTTTGCCTGAATTGTAAACACGGAAATGCACCTCCTGCAGGTTGTCCAGACTTAATCATAGAGCGAGCGATCTTCTTTGCTATGTCAGTTGCAACAGAGTACCAACGTGTTGTCTTTTCCCTAAGTAGATATGGGATACCACGATCATCCATGCTAAACTTGTTGATCTCAAGCATTGAGGCTTTGATCCTAAGATCCAAACATGATTAAATTAAACAGTTTCAAGAACAGAGCCGTGGTGCCCGTAGCGTCGTATAACAATGGCAGACGTAGGACTGTACAATTGAGTGTACATATATTCTTAATTTTGTTCCTAAATATATATTATTCTATTATATTATTTTTAACTTTTTGAAACTAACAATCCAAAATATACATAAAAACATATTTTTGTATGTTTTTAAGTTGTGTTTCTTTAAATACATTTTAATTTGTTGTCTAAAATAAATAAATGTTCCTCAGGTCATCATATATTTTGAGAGATGTCATGATAATTAACTTTATTAGCAATCAAACTGTTTTTGGTTATTTTCGTTGAAAATTGCACAATCCAAATAACCAAAATAACTAGTACTTTTATAATATCTTATTTAAATATTCACTTTCTTTTTCTGTAGTGGTGATACTTTTGTTAAAAAATCTTTTATCTAGAATCATCAATAAAAAATCTTTAAATTATTTTATATTATCTTGAAACATGTATATATATGTATTTGGTTTCAATAATATTTTAAAGTATTCTTCACAAAGTAATAATCATTTTGCGGTAAATCTACATATTATGATATTAAGGTAATACTTTAGAAAAAATCAGACTAAATATTATCACATTCATACTACTCGTGCTCACTGCACACCATGCTCTTGTTTCCATCTCTTAGTGTAGTTGTTGATGGTACAAAACCGTGTTGAAGTTCACCGCAAGTACACGGGTGACTTGGTGCCTGTTTCACCAAGGGGGGGATCCTCAAGGTTCTTGTCAATCCGCGGAGCAAGGGATATACTAGCGTTTAATCTAGTACTAATCTAGTTGATTGGAAAGCCTTTGAAAGAGATATTAATCTAAAGAAAAAGCAATCTAACCTATGTTGATCTAAGGCTAAACTAGATGGCAAAGGTTGGTACAAGAGAGAGATTAAGATAAATAAGTGTTCCCTCCCTAGAGTCTAGGATCACAAAGACATGCATCTACTACATGAAAGAGGTGTTGCCTTCTCTAGCTTCACGGCGGTTATGCGGTCGCTAAGCCTTTTCCCTTCTATCATACATGTCACTACGCGAAGGTAATAGATCACTTCGCTAACATATCTACATCTAAGCATCCATAGAGTTAAGCTAATCACCACGATTACCACAAACCCTACTAAGATCACATGTTGTGCACACATATGTAAATCAAGCATTTGCAAAGACATAGACCGTGAAGCATCAAGGCTTAGGGTTCATGTAGCGATTACATATCAAAGATCCATCTAACCCTAGGGATGAACGGAGAAATTACCCCATCATCTTACATGGATTGAAGCACGTCGGGGTGATGGAGACTCCAGAGAACGTCGTCGAAGAAGATAGCGGTGAGGAGGCTTGGAAACACCCCTAGGCCGACGGCTTGGAGTCGTCCTCTTGCTTCCTTCCCTCCACCGGCGTTGATCCTTGCGACGAACTAATCTAACTCTATCCGTCATCTTGCGGCGGCGGCTATCTGGTGAATGGGCGTTGATGGAATGATTGGATGCGGCGGCCGTCGGAGACAGGGGATATAAATACACCGAGGAGCATCTTGGTCAAAGGGGACCACGAACCGAGGCAAAAAGGGCCTGGGCCAGTCGGCATGGGCCGGCCGGCCTGGGTCTTTTTTGGCTCGGTTCGGGCCCGTCTTCCTCCCCGTGGCTCATCTTAACATTTTGGATTTTTGCCTCTTTATTTGTGTCATTTTGGCGTCATCATCCCCGCGATCAAGATAGGGGGTCTTCTCGCATGAAGTCCGTTCTTTACGTGTTAGTCCTCAGGGATGATCCGTTGTAGCACCTTGGTCCTTGCCACCTTTGGAAGTAATTTCGCCTTGCACTTGAACACGAACGAGACTCCTCATTTACTCCTTTGAACTCATTGTAACTCCGTCCCTTTTGTCCATGTTTTCCTGCAAAAACACAACACTTCCAAATGCACATACAGAGTTGAACTTGTTATATCATCAGTGTGCCTAGTGGCGGGTTAGTTCCATAATTAAGCTCAAACCAAAGTGTAACGAATGCTCTAGGTTGACGGAAATCGACCGCCAACATCCCCCATGCTTAAACCTTGCTCGTCCTCGAGTAAGTAATCCTTGCTTAAAGGGGAATCCGTGTTGCCCTCCAATGTTGTCCCTGCACTTAGTCATTCATGACAAGACATATTGCTCTCTCTTAAGAATTTAGTTTTAAAGTTCAAGTTGTGACCTGCTTCTTTTTCATTATGGAAGATAGACTAACAATAAAGAACAAGCCACAATTAATAAATACGATGCTCTCAAACTTAAGTGAACTTCAAACCGTTACCTTGTTCCATCGAAGAATTTTCAAAAAGATGCGTATCCAACATAGGTGAAAATCTCTTGCAAAAGCTCATGGGAACACTCATCTCATCAAGTCACTCAAGCCTATACTAGATTATTTTCAACATATTCTACTCATATGTGATAGTGGAAGGCTTATGTGGAGCTTGGTAGGTCAAAAGAATCCTAGCAAAACATACATCCAAAATATTGTCAAATTAAGAGAGAGATCTACTGGAATTACCGAGACTCGTCAAAAAGGTCATGGAAAATAAATGTTGGAAAGCGAGAGGGATGAAACACACACATTTAGATAGGTGGACATGTGCAAGTGGCAAATGGATGATCCCGAGGCACAAGTGAAGTCCTCATTATCGGATTGCACATGATTGGAAGATTTGAGTATGGATTTGTCTTCGAGGCACTTGAGAACTTATGAAGCAAAAAGGACCAAGGAGCATCTTTATATTTTTTTCATTTCCTCTTTTTCTTTTTTCTTTTTTTTCTTTTCCTCCTTTTTTCATCTCTTTTTTTCTTCTTTCTTCTTTTTCCTTTTTTTTCTTTTCTCATCATATTTTTTCTTTTTATTCCTCAGAACTTTTGCAACATAATACTTACTCAGCATTTGTCAGACATGATGTGATGACTCCTCCCCCCCATGCTTGAATGATGCTAGTCTTCGAGCATAAGGGAGATGGGAAGGGACTACTGAAGTAAGCATGAATACATAATCTTTGCGGAATATCTGCGGAATATCTGAATTTCCGTCAGGAATTTTACTCCATACTCAAAATTGGGTTGTGTACAAGGATGTAATCACAAAAAGATGTTTTTGGTTTAGGGTGGATGCCCAGCGAGGTTTGTGAAATTTTCGATGTGAAAACCCAAAATGCATGGATAAAAAGTCTAGCAAGAAAAAGTTACCCAAAGGAATGACCAGCTTCTTAGTCTCGAACCATAGAAATCAATCCTAACCCAACTCATCAAAACATATGTTTGCAATCTAAAGGTTTTATTATCATAGAACATATATGTATATGGCTTTGGTAGGTAGAACTTTGCAAGAGCATCACAAATATGTAGGTAGCATAAAAGTTAAGTTTTCATAAAAACAACAAGTTATCCGGCTATCCGTAAACTTAAATCAAAGAGCAAAGATATATATGTGGGTCTAGAGTATAATCATTTAACCTCCACAAATAAAAGAGCCGGTATTTAAAATTAATTTCAGATCACGTTATAGAGAGTAATTAGCCAAGACATGTATAACTTCATGTAGGTAAAACAAAGCGGCAACATTCATCATTTTTCCATAAGCATAGGCATTATAAAACATCGAGGTGAACACATGGTCATGCTTATTTATTGAAAATAAAAAGAAATCTTGGTTGTCCTCCTAGTAGCCATGTTATTGTTAAAGAGAATAAACAAAAAGTTGCACCTAAGGTTGAAGGCATACTTACAAGCATTTATTTTCGGAAAAGAGAAGGTCCATGGAGGTGTTACCATCTTTTGTAGTTCTTCGTTATCTTCTCCCGACATCTCCATGTATCGAATATGGCTTTGCTTTTGTCTTGATTTTCCAATGCTCCTATTACTTCTGAATTTGATCACGTATGCTTAATGGAGCCAATGGTCACCATTCTCTTCAATGTTGTCATCACCATCTCCTCTTTCTTGTTCTCATCATCTCCTTGCTATCTCTTCTTCATGGATTTCCCCTCTGTCCAGAACAGAACATATATCGAAATATAGATTTATTGAAAAGTTTATGAAATTACCTTTCCAATGTGTGGTCATTCATCGAAAACGGAGTTCAGACAAGGGAGTTATGTCCGTTTTACTTCAGCGTTGCGTGCTGTCCAAAACTGATTTCAGGACGTGTTGCACTCGGTGATTGGGCCATAACTGCTTGTAGGAACCTCTGATTGTCTTGATTCTTGATTTGTTGGAATCGTAACTTCGTGGGGCTTCTAAATATCCAAAAGTATTCAGTGTCTTCCCTTCGAGACCAAGTGGAATTTTGATGAGATCGGTGGCTTCTTACGCATCGATCCGGAGACGTTGATGGTCTTGATCATTCTATCTCCTAGAGCGTCATGTTGCACTTCCGTGTTGAAGATTCAGGGCCTCCCCTATGCTTAGCATTTTGCTAGGCATGGAAGAAGAAGACAAATCATTTTTATCTTAGACATCTTTCAATTTCCTTGTCGTGAGAGTCTTTATTTTGCCTGCAAAACATTTTAAGTGCACATTCTACCCCTAAGGTGACGGTTGAGAGTAGATAAAATTGCCAATAATCCAACAATATTTCCCAAGACTCTTAACTTGTGGCATAATTAGTCTAATGAAGAATAAAAACCTAATGGGTGTACGTGGTGCAAAGTGTGTATGCCATGAGAGGAAAGCATATAAACAAAGACAATGATTACACCTAGTTCTAAACACCATGTTTACAACTAGGTTGCCGAATTTCTCCATAGCCATAAAGATTTATTTATCTAGGGTTAAAACACCATGTCTATCCTTAGATAAACAATTCCTTATAGCACAAGAAAAATAAAGCACATTGCAATGTTTATAAACCAACCAATGCATCATGAAAACATATGAAAAGCTAGCAAGGTTTATTGAACTTAATGATGATGGTCCGCAATCATGTTTAAACACCACGTTTACACAAGATCACAAAAGGAAAATGCCAAGCTTGAGCATTAACATGGAAAATGAAGCATTCATCATTAAGTCTATAAAATAACCAAGCCAACTATATGCAAAACATGTATATGAAAAGAAACAAACATCACGTTGATGACAAAATGCAATGCATGCAAATAAATAAATATGAACATGAACATGATGGTGGTTCTAAAAAGAAAATGAAACTTATATTAACTAGCCACAAGTTAATCATCATAGGAAGGTTCCATTTATTCTTTCTAAAGAAGAAATAAAAACAAAAAGAAACGGGTTGCCTCCCGAAAAGCGCTACATTTAAAGTCATAGAGCTCGACTTTCTCACATACCTTCTTTTCGTCGCATAGCCATGGCCCTTCATGCAAGAAGAAAAGGTGCCAATGCAGCTTTAATTCACTCCCATGTTGTGCTTGATCACTTATAGGAGACTTGCCCAAGCTATCTGACATCATCACTTTCTCCTTCTTTGTCGCCCTTTGGTGCTGCCTTCTCTTCATGAATTTTTCTTTAATGTCCGGAATAGAATGTGTACCCAAACTCTAGTCCATTGCACAGTGCACAAATTTTCGCTTCCAACAAGTCTTTATTTTCCCAAATCGGACTCCGAACAAGAGAGTTGCGTCCGTTTTACTCCGGTGATGAAATCTGTCCTGAAATTTCAGAACGCGCAACGCTCAATATTTTCTCCATAACTCCTTGCACGGATCTCCATATTCGTTGGTTCTTGATGCGTTGGAATGGAAAGTTGATGGAGCTTCTGAATATCTCATTTTCTTCATTTGTATACATCTGAACAAGCTCACAAATTGATGAAGACAGCAGCATCTATCGCGAGATTTGGAGTCGTGTTGATGATTTGTCTTGAAACTCTTTGGGCATGACTTCTCTTTACATCATTCAAGCCTTGTGTCCCTGCATGGTTAGTGAAAATTGGGCCTTCTCCCGACATATGCTTCTTTAAAGTCATTAGCTTGACCAAGCGCAAAGCATGATCGAGATTTACAAAACTTATTGTAAACATACACGTCCATAATCAACACCACATGCAAATTGTAGCAATAAGTCAAGGTATAATTAAAAGAAGTATATGTTTCATGCAAAGCATTTAGCTCATCATTAGGCAAAGGTTCTTTAGGCATGAGATTAATTGGTTCAAACATAAACATTGTCTCATCATCATTCTCAAGAAAGTCTAGCCGATCAACATGATCATCATCGGAACAAGGCATATAATTTAAACTATTATTCATACTATTGGTACAACATGAATATTTGAATATATCATCATCCAAACCAATAATATCTTGAGATTTCAGCGTGTACCTTAGCCTCGGAGCTTTCTCAACAAGAATGATCTTTGGTTCATCTTGTAGCGTTGAAAGCAAGTCAATCTCGACGAGTGGAGGTGCTTCTTTGTTACATTTTTGCATCTCCTCCATCTCATCATGTGGGACATGTAATCGTTCAGCAATGTATGCATTTGTCTCCTCTTTAAAGTCTTCATTATCATCACAATCTTCATCTTCAAAGTCTTGTACGTTGCTTTCTTTATCTTCCGTGTACCATATGTCGTCAAGATTGCTCAACGTTGATTCACTCTTTTCTTCATCCTTGAGCACTTCCATGTCTTGATTTGCTAGTGTGTAGGCTTCAATAGCACACAAGCTATAACCTTGTGGAGAGGGGCCTTCTTGTAGTATTTGCTTTATGTCATCTCCTTCCAATTCATCTTCTAGCTTGAGTCCTATCTTCTCTCATTTATCCTTCGAGTCACTAGCTCTTCTTTTCATTTTCCTCGTCTCCCTAGCAATGAATTCTTGACCATGGTTGAACGGCCACGACCAATCAATTTCTTCAAGATCTTCTTCTTCAATTGGTGTGCATGGTGTTGTGGAGAGGGAACTTTTAGGCTCATCATGGTTGTACTCTTCTCCTCCTTCATCATGAATCTTTGAGTTGTCATATTGATCGACCCATCCTTCATCTTCTACGTTTCTTCTTCAAACATATTTTGGATATATTCTCCACTCATTTCTTGATCAAATATATCTTCAACTTGTTTGGCAACATGTCGGTGTTCATCCTTCCTTCGGTGGTTGATTAGGGGGGCAAAATCAATTTGAATCCAATCGGATTGATTGAATTCCGCCAATGGTCTAACATTCCCCATGCTTCGGCCTACATCCATGTTAGTTTCAACATTTTTAATATCCGAAATGACTTTGCTTACCTCAGGAAGTGGTTCTTCAATTTCTTGTATGATTGGTTCATCTTCCTTGACCTCCGGTTCATCTTTTTTAGAAATTTCAGCAAGCATATCGGGCTTGCTTTTGTCGTTTTGCTCCTCCCGACAACGTCTTTGCCAATCTCTTCACGTTCTTTTTCCATTGCTTATCCTTTGTAAGATTTGTGCGGCTTCACTAATTGTTTTATCCATTAAATCACCGCCTGCACACATGCTTACAAAACGTGAAGAGTTAGGGGTTAGTGAAAAATAAAAGGTATGCAACATCAAGTCATCGGAAAATCTCAAGTTCGGGCCTTGCTCAAGTAGTTCATTAAAGCGGTCCCATGCTTCATCAATTCCTTCATTCTCTCCTTGCTTGAAAGTGAGCACTTGCCTCCTTAAGTATTGGACCTTGCTTATGGGAAAGAACTTCAAAAGAAACTTCTTCACTAGCTCATCCCAATTTCCTTTTGCTTCAACGGACGCAAGTGTGTACCATCTTCGTGCTTCATCTTCGAGAGAGAACAGAAAAAGATTCCACTTGAACCAAGCGGCCAGAACTCCTTCTTGTTACACCATGTTGCATATCATCGTGAATTGCTCAATGTGTCTATATGGGTTGTCATCCTCCAATCCTCTAAAGGGGTTTGTCACCACTAACTTGATGATTCTAGGCTTCACTTCGTAGTGGGTTGTAGCAAGCGTCAAATCTGATTTTTGCATCTCAATGTCTTCTGTTGACGGCATTGCTAGCTCCCTTAGCGACATCTCTTTGTCTTCCAATGGTGAGGTGAAAAAATCCATCTAGGCACTGAAAAAAAAGAAAAACACAAAAAGGGTTTTTTCTAGAAAACGGGGGTTAGATGTTAGTAAACAACAAAATTAATACAAGATTAAACGTAGCAAACTGGCTTGCTCCTCGGCAACGGCACCAGAAAAAGGGCTTGTTGACGGTTCAAAACCGTGTTGAAGTTCACCGCAAGCACACGGGTGACTTGGTGCCTTTTTCACCAAGGGGGGGGGATCCCCAAGGTTCTTGTCAATCCGCGGAGCAAGGGATATACTAGCGTTTAATCTAGCACTAATCTAGTTGATTGGAAAGCCTTTGAAAGAGATATTAATCTAAAGAAAAAGCAATCTAACCTATGTTGATCTAAGGCTAAACTAGATGGCAAAGGTTGGTACAAGAGAGAGATTAAGATATATAAGTGTTCCCTCCCTAGAGTCTAGGATCACAAAGACATGCATCTACTACATGAAAGAGGTGTTGCATTCTCTAGCTTCACGGCGGTTATGCGGTCGCTAGGCCTTTTCCCTTCTCTCGTACATGTCACTACGCAAAGGTAATAGATCACTTCACTAACGCATCTACATCTAAGCATCCATAGAGTTAAGCTAATCACCATGATTACCACAAACCCTACTAAGATCACATGTTGTGCACACATATGTAAATCAAGCATTTGCAAAGACATAGACCGTGAAGCATCAAGGCTTAGGGTTCATGTAGTGATTACATATCAAAGATCCATCTAACCCTAGGGATGAACGGAGACATTACCCCATTATCTTACACGGATTGAAGCACATAGGGGTGATGGAGACTCCGTAGAACGTCGTCGATGAAGATAGCGGTGAGGAGGCTTGGGAACACCCCTAGGCCGACGGCTTGGAGTCGTCCTCCTGCTTCCTTCCCTCCACCGGCGTTGATCCTTGTGACGAACTCATCTAACTCTATCCCTCATCTTGCGGCGGTGGCTATCTGGTGAATGGGCGTTGATGGAATGATTGGATGCGGCGGCCGTCGGAGACAGGGGATATAAATACACCGAGGAGCATCTAGGTCAAAGGGGACCACGAACCGAGGCAAAAAGGGCCTGGGCCGGTCGGCATGGGCCGGCCTTTCTGGGCCTTTTCTGGCTCAGTTCGGGCCCGTCTTCCTCCCCGTGGCTCATCTTGACATTTTGGATTTTTGCCTCTTTATTTGTGTCATTTTGGCGTCATCATCCCCGCGATCAAGATAGGGGGTCTTCTCGCATGAAGTCCGTTCTTTACGTCTTAGTCCTTGGGGATGATCCGTCATAGCACCTTGGTCCTTGCCACCTTTGGAAGTGATTTCGCCTTGCACTTGAACACGAACGTGACTCCTCATTTACTCCTTTGAACTCGTTGTAACTCCGTCCCTTTTGTCCATGTTTTCCTGCAAAAACACAACACTTCCAAATGCACATACAGAGTTGAACTTGTTATATCATTAGTGTGCCTAGTGGCGGGTTAGTTCCATAATCAAGCTCAAACCAAAGTGTAACGAATGCTCTAGGTTAACGGAAATCGACCGCCAACAGTCGTATACATCATGCACCGCTCGTGCTTGTTGCAGTGCCTTGTGCACATCATCCCGTCATTGTTGCATGTGCTTGTCTCGATGGCTCATTCCTACCTCGTCCACGATTGTGGCTTATCGATGTTGTCTATCTCTATAGCATGCTACTAATGCTTACCATTCAACAACTGACTTTGGGAGAGAAGAATAGAACAAAATAACATTCGAAAAATGTTGCTCTTTACTTCAATTTATACTTCAAAATAATAGTGATGTTGATTATGTTATTTTTTAATGTTAATCTAATTTTTAAAGTTGTGAATTTTGTTAAGTTGAAATATTAATTTATGAGTAAAATGCATGGGAAGTCCTCAAACTTGCGTTGTTGTGTCATGCCGGTTCACTAACTCACAAAGTGTGTCACTGAGGTCCCTAATCGCTGTTCGGGTTTAACTACACATCCAAATGGGTTAGACCTGAGCATTCCACGGGCCGGGCCGAGCCGAAAAAAAGCCCGGGTTTTTCGGGCCGAGAAAATCCTGCCCATGACCGTCCCATGGGACGTGTTGGGCCTCAGTTTTCGGGCTGGGCTCGGGCCGGGCTTGGGCGGGCCGCCCGCGCATTTTATAGTGTAAAATAGCTAAAAACAGCATGTCGGGCCGGCTCGGGCCAAGATTTTTTTTCGCGGGCTTCAAGATCTCTGCGCACGCCCGTCCAGTAAGGTCCGGGCCGGGCCAAAAATGCTCATGTATAAAATGGGTCTAGACCTGTGACGATGTGGCAGACTTATGTGGCAGACATCTCCATCTAATAGCCGCCTCCATCCACATCTTGGCCCCTTGTTTGTCTTTCCCCTCCCAAATCGCCAAAACCTCTCTGTCGAGCAGCCGCCTCCAAAGCAACAAGGAAAATGAAGAGACCGAAAAACGCCCAAAGACTAGAGTTATTTTGCATTTCTGATTGTTGACTCGTCTGCCTTGTCCACGTCAATAGTCCATGCTGGCGGACCACGTGAAAAGCGATGGCCCGATCTTCCGAGTGGTAGACGATAAATCGATTGGCTTGTAACGTGGGGAAGGACGTGGCATGTGCGTATCGAGCGTGGCGATGTCCTCATCACCACGTCAGCATTAATCATCTTTTGACACCCGATTGGACTTTAATGAGACCTGAACAATGATTAGGGATCTTAATGACACACTCTGTGAGTTCATGGACCGTCATGACATAGCAGCACAAGTTTGAGGACCACACATGCATTTTACTCTTAATTTATTTTATATTTTTAGGTTAATATGATTGATTTATTTTAAAATTACGAAATTACAGACTTCTTCCTATTCCTCCCATACACTGATACGTTGAGTAAGTGCCATGGCCTCTGTGTTCTCTCCCGTCCTTTCCTAGCTAGCAGCAGCGAAAGAGCGAGTTGTGATGCTCGTTGTTCGCCGAGCGGTGGCGAAAGAGTGTGTTGTGCTGCTCATTTTTCGTTGAGCAAAGAGCGAGTTGTGATGTTCCCTTCCCTTCCCATGTATTCTCTCTCATCCTCTGTGTTCTCTCTCGTCCTTTCCTAGCTAGCAGTGGTGAAAGAGTGAGTTGTGTTGCTCGTTTTTTGTCGAGCAAAGAGCGAGTTGTGCTGTTCCCCTCCCTTCCCATCATGTTGCTCGAAATCAACACACAAACCCTTAATGTATGGTATTTGTATTTGTTGGTGGTCGATTTTTGTCAACCTAGAGCACTTGTTACACTGTGGTTTGAGCTTTGATTTGGAACTAACCCGCCACTAGGCATACTAATGATGTAACAAGTTCATCTTCCTATGTGCATTTTGAAGTATATTGTGTTTGTAGGAAAACAAGAGCTTTAAGGACGGATTCACATCAAGTTCAAAAGGGTAATCAAGGTGTTCCGTTCGCGCTCAAGTGCAATGTGAAACTACTCCCAAGGGTGGCAAGGACCAAGGTGCTACGGCGAAACATCCCCGAGGACCAAGACGTAAAGGTCAGGTTTCATACGAGAAGACACCCTATATTTATCGCGGGGTTAACAATGCCAAAAAGACACAAATAATGGGGCAAAAGTCCAAAATGTCAAGATGAGCCACACAGAGGAAGGGGCGACCGAACCGGGACGGATTGGGCCCAGGCCGGTCGGCCTAGGCCGCCCGACCTGGCTTGTTCCGATGTCGGTTCGGCCCCCCGTTTCTTGAGCGTGAAGATGGTGCAACCCTAATTGCCTGCTGAAGCCGTCATTCACCGGAGACGCCAATAAATACCTCCGAGGTCGAGCACAAGAGGGGTTTGGGGGAAGAGAGTCATCACGCGGTGGATAAGAGCCGCCGGAGAGCCGATAATTCACTAAGTCCAAAGCCCTAAGGAGATCACCACAAGGAGGAGGACGCCAAGGCCTTGCCGCGGCGCCGCCGGAGTTGGAGGACGGCGAGGATCAATCTTTATCGGAGGCATCTACCACGTTCAACGGTACCATGCTTAGCATCTTGATGGAGTAGATTCATCGTTTGTCCATGGAGTTGTAATGGATCTTGGTGTGTAATCGCTGACTATTGTTTGGAGTTTAATCTATCGCTTCCTCATTGGTTATGCTTTAATGCTTAAGGTTTGGCCACCATGCTTTTTGGGTCGCTCCCGTAGATCGAATCAACGTTTTGTGTTCTTTAAGGCTTAGAACCGATTTTACCTTCGCGTAGTGACAGTACGAGGGAAGGGAAAAGGCTAAACCTTGTTCACATGCTTAGATAGATTAGGTCGGTTTTATCATGTTTGGTGATTGCATCTTCAAGTACCCTTAGACTCCATGGGTAAATGTTCTCCATAACTTGTGTATCTCACTTCTCTTGTTTAACCTAGATTAGATTGGTTTTGCCTTGCCTTAGTTCATAGATTAGATAGACCTTAGTTTATAGTTAATCTCTCATCCAAAGGTTTGCATCAACTAGATTAGTGCTTGGTTAGACGCTAGTATATCCCTTGCTCCGTGGATTGACAAGAACCTTGGGGATCCCCCCCTTGGTGAAAAAGGCACCAAGTCACCCGTGTGCTTACGGTGAACTTTAACACGGTTTTGAACCGTCAACAAGCCCTTTTCTAGCGTCGTTGTGGGGGAGCAAGCCAGTTTGCTACGTTTAATCTTATATTAGTTTTGTTAATCACTAACATCTAACCCTAGTTTTCTAGGAAAACTTTTCTTTTCTTTTGTTTTTGTTGTCTAGATGGCGTTCGTCGAACATCCTTTGGAGGAACCGGAGAAATCATTAAGGGATTATGCTAGCCCGTGATGTGAGGACATCAAGGTACAAAAGTCAGATTCGATACTATAAGCGACAAAGTATGGGATCAAGGCTCGGATCATCGAGATGGCGGCAACAAATCCTTTTAGAGGGGTGGAGACGGACAACCCGTATAGACACATCAAGCGCTTCACGACATTGTGCAATACGGTACGACAAGAAGGTGTCCTCGATGATTGGTTGAAGTAGAATCTCTTTCCCTACTCACTTGCCGGCGAAACAAAGAGGTGGCATTCATTTGCATCCTTCGAAGTTGGAGGAAATTGGAATCAATTGATGAGAAAATTTTGCGAGAAATTTTTCCCCATAAGCAAGATCCAACACATAAGGAGGCAAGTGATTACCTTTACGCAAGGAGAAGAGGTAGGGATAGATCAAGTGTGGAATCGATTCAATGAACTAGTTGAACAAGGACCAAGACTCAGATTCTCCGGTGATGTACTCTTGCATACCTTTTTATTTTCTCTAACCCCTAGTTGCATGGAATATGTTCAAATGTGTGCAGGAGGGGATCTCATGGAGAAAACACTCACGGAAGCCGCCCAACTCCTACAAAAAATCAGCAATGGGGCGGCCTTGATTAGAGATTGGCAAAGATGATGTCGGGAGGAGCAAAACGACAAAAGCAAGTCGGAAACGCTTGCTGAAATTTCTGAAAAACATGAACCGAATGTCAAGAAAGATGAACCGACCACACAAGAAATTAAAGAACCACTTCCTAAGGTAAGAGATGTCATTTCGGTCAATAAAAATGTTGAAACTAACATGAATATAGGTCGAAGTATGGGGAATGCTAGACCATTGGCGGAATTCAATCAATCCGATTGGATTCAAGTTGATTTTGCCCCCTAATCAACCACCGAAGGAATGAGGAACACCGATGTGTCACCAAAAGAATTGAAGACATTTTGGATCAAGAGATGAGTGGAGAGTCGATCCAAAAGATATTTAAAGAAGAAGATGAAGGATGGATCGACCAACTTGACATCTCGGAGATTTATGATGAAGGAAGAGAAGGTCACAACCATGATGAGCCAAAAAGTCTCGTCTCCACAACAACATATGCACCAAATCAAGTGTTTATTGCTAAGGAGATGAGGGAAATAAAGAAAAAGAGCTAGTGAATTGAAGGATAAATTGGAGAAAATAGGATTCAAACTAGAAGATATGATGGAGGAAGATGACATAAAGCAAACACGCCTAGAAGGCCTGTCTCCACAAAATTATAGCTTGTGTGCTATTGAAGCTTACACACTAGCAAATTAAGACATGGAAGTGCTCAAGGATAAAGAAAATAGTAAGTCCGCGACTAGCGATCTCGACGACATGTGGTACACAGAGGATAAAGAAAGCAACACACAAGACTTTGAAGATGAATATTTGGGTGATAATGAAGACTTCAAAGAAGAGCAAAATGTAAATATAGTTGATGAATTAAAAGTTCCACATGATGAGATGGAGGGGATGCAAGAAGGTAACAAAGGGACGCCTCCACTCGTTGAGATTGATTTGCCTTCAACATCGCTAGATCAACCAATGACCACTCTTGTTGAAAAAGCTCTAAGGCCAAGGTACACGCTAAAATCTCAAGATATTATTGGTATTATTGATGATAAATTCAAATGCTCATGTTCGACCAATAGTATGAATAATAGTTTAAATTATATGCCTTGCTTCAATGATGGTCATGTTGATAGGCTAGAATTTCTTGAGAATGATAATGAGGTAATGTTTATGTTTGAACAAATTAATTCTATGCCTAAAGAACCTTTGCCTAATGATGAGCTAAGTGCTTTACATGAAATGTATGCTTCCTTTAATTACACACTTACTTGTTGCTACAATTTGCTTGTGCTTGTAATTATGGATGCTTATGTTTACAATAAGTTTTATAAATCTCGATCTTGCTTTGCGCTTGGTCAAGCTAGTGACCTTAAAAGAGCACATGTCGGGAGAAGGCCCAAATTTCACTAACCATGCAGGGACACAAGGCTTGAATGATGTAAGGAGAAGTCATGCTCAAAGAGTTTCAAGTCAAATCATCAACACGTCTCCAAAATCTCGCAATGGGCGCTGCTGTTTTCATAGATTTTGTGAATATGTTCAGAAGTGTAAAAATGAATAAAATGATATGTTCAGAAGCTCCATTAAGTTTCATTTCCAACGCATCAAGAATCAACGAGTTTGAATACCTGTGCAAGGAGTTATGGTGAAAACATCAAGCGGTGCGCATGCTGAAAATAGCTCGGGACAGATTGCATCGCCCTAGTAAAATGAGCATAACTTTCTTGTCCGGAGTCCAATTTGGGCAAATAAAGACTTGTAGGAAAGGATATTTTGTGCAATGTGCAATGGAGTAAAGTTTTGGTACACTTCCTGTTCTGGAAATTAAAGAAAAAATTCGTGGAGTGGAGGCAGCACCGAAGGGCGACAAAGAAGGAGAAAGCGATGATGTGAGATAAATTGGGCAAGTCATCCATTGAATAATAGTGATCATGCACGACATGGGAAGTGGATTAAAGCTGCATGGATACCTTTACTTCTTGCATGAAGGACCATGGCTTCACGACAATAAGAAGGTATGTGAGAAAGTCGAGCTCTAAGACTTTAAATGAAGCGCTTTTCGGGAGGCAACCCGTTTCTTTATGTTTTATTTCTTTCTTAAAGAGAATAAATGACACCATCCTATGATGATCAACATGTGGCTAATTGATCTAAGTTTAATTTTCTTTTTAGAACCACCATCATGTTCATGATCATATTTGTTTATTTGCACACGTTGCATTTTGTTATCAACATGATGTTTGTTCCCTTGCATATACATGTTTTGCATATAGTTGGCTCGGTTGTTTTGTAAGGCTTAATGATGAATGCTTCATTTTCTATGTTAATGCTTTATGTGGCAATATGAGTATTTCACTTTTGCAATCTTGTGTGAACGTGGTGTTTAAACATGATTACGGATCATCATCGTTAAGTCCAATATACCTTGCTAGCTTCTCATCATGTTGCATTGGTTGGTTTATAAATATTGCATTGCGCTTTATTTTTCTTGTGATATAAGAAACTGTTTACCTAAGGATAGATATGGTATTTTAACCCTAGATAAATAAATCTTTATGGCTATGGAGAAATTCGGCAACATAGTTGTAAACATGGTGTTTAGAACTAGGTAAAACCATTGTCTTTGTTTATATGCCTTCCTCTCATGTGCATACACACTTTGCACCCACGTACACCCATTAGGTTTTTGTTCTATTCACACTAGACTAATTATGCTACAAGTTAAGAATCTTAGGAAATATTGTTGGATTGTTGGCAATTTTATCTACTCCCAACCGTCACCTTGGGGGTAGAATGTGCGCTTAAAATGTTTTGCAGGCAAGATAAAGACTCTCACGATAAGGAAATTGAAGGACGACTAAGATAATGCTTTGTCTTCTTCCATGCCTAGCAAAATGCTAAGCATGGTGGAGGCCCTGAACATTCAACATAGAAGTACAACACGGCGCTCTAGAAGATAGAAAGATCAAGATCATCAACATCTACGGATCAATGCACAAGAAGCTAATAATCTCATCAAAATTCTGCATGGTCTCAGAAGGAAAACATAGAATATTTTTGGATATTTGGAAGCCCCATGAAGTTACGATTCCAACGAATCAAGAATCAAGGAAATCGGAGGTTCCTACAAGCCGTTATGGCCAAATCATCGAACGTCGCACGTCCTGAAATCAGTTCTGGACAACACACAGCGCTAAAGTAAAACGGACATAACTCCCTTGTTTGAACTCCGTTTTCGATGAACGACCACATGTTAGAAAGGTAATTTCATAAACTTTTCAATAAATCTATATTTCGATATATTTTCTGTTCTGGACAGAGGGGAAAATCCATGAAGAAGAGACAACAAGGAGATGATGAGAATAAGAAAGAAGAGATGGTGATGACAACATTAAAGAGAAGGGCGACCATTGGTTCCATGAAGCATACATGATCAAATTCAGAATTTTAGGAGCATTGGAAAATCAAGACACAAGCAAAGTCACAATACATGAAGACATTGGGAGAAGACCAAAAAAGCTACAAAAGATGGTAACACCTCCATGAACCTTCTCTTTGCCGAACACAAATGCTTGTAAGTATGCCTTCAACCTCAACTCGGTGTAATTTTTTGTTTTGCTCTATTAATAATAATATGGCTACTAGGAGGACAATCTAGATTTCTTTTTGTTTTGAATAAAATAATCACAATGTGGTAGTTTCCACCCTCTTGTACTTCTTGTAAAATTACGACGAGGACGTCGTATGATCCAAGCATGGGGGGAGCTAGCTCGTGCAAGTTATTTTCTTATTTTTACTTGTTAGTTTTCTTTTATCTTTATTATTTGAGCATGAGCTACGTGCATAATTGTTTACCGTGGTGCTTAGTGGAAGTTTGCCTTTGAAAGTTTCCATACTTAACTTTGATCTAGGACCTTGCTTTGAACTATGCTACGATTAATACTAAATTTGGAGGAATTTATTTTTTTGAAAAATTATGAAAAACCCCTTGTAATGAAGGTTAGCGATTTCTTTCTCCAAGTTGAGAGACAAGTCTATCCTATACAAAGCCTACACTATGTATATACTCCACCATAAGTGTTGTTTAGCATGATGAATTGAGTTAGGACTTTTCTCTCTTGGGAGATCTAATTTCGAGCAATGATTATGTCCTTGATATTATATCTTTTATTGCCAGTCTCGTCATACATTCGGTAACGGGAACTTCACATTAAATGTCCCGTACATCGCTGGATTCCATACCCAAAACCATAAAAATCTTTTTTATCATCTTAATCCTTGAACACAACCCATGCCCGAAGATTCGTTCTATTTTTAGGTAAGGATTTATTTAAAATTCAGATTGTAGTTCATATCAAAGAGACGAGCGAAAGACTTTGAAAAAAAAGATAAAGATGTGGAGGAAAGAAGAATATTAGTGAGGATTTGCTCTCATCGGTGGTAGCTCCCCACCCATGTATGGTAGCTACCCGCGAAACTTGGGGCGGACACGTGTGCTGACGGGGTTTCCTCGGTTCACGGCAACGTCGCGAGCCGTCGCTTGCCGGACACAGCGTCACCTGCGATGTCCGTGAAGTCCAGACGGAGGAGTTCCCCACCACAAGTCGCTTAGGCTGTCCGTTCTTTTTAACAACTCTGCTTATTCTCCAATAACAGAACAACTTATCTATTTACTCCGCTGCGTCCAATCCGCCATTTCAGTTAGGTCCCGTCCAATCCGCTCCATCGGTGCTAGAACTCTGGCGAACTCGAACTAACTAGCTGTAGATCAGCGGGCCGCACCCATCAACATAGTTGCTTCAATCGTCGTTTCAAATCGGTGACTGCGCGGTGCGCCGGAGGCGAGCTGGACGACGGTGCAGCCGAGCAGGAAGATGCTGTGCAGGTTCAGTGAGATTGGCTATAGTAGGCGGCCAATCTCAGGAAGCATCACTAAGCTTTCTCCGGGGGGCTACTTTTTCCATTGTGACTGCCTGCAGTAGCATGCCAAGTGAGTTGTGTTGTGTACGGTGCTAATGGTTGGACCACTTCAGCCATGCGGATCACAGATGGCAGGGGAAAGTTTCTTCTGGCCATCTCTGGGTAGGACACTGATATAATAACTGGACCAGTACGACATGAGCAACAGCTCACGTGAGCAACAAACGGCGAACGAAAACTAAACAACTCGCCAGATAGAGAGGGACACCAGCCACACTACATCCTGCTACACATCGCTTCGAGGGCGAATGAGTTGGAAAAAGGGCAGAAAAATACGGCAATGATATGGGCTGATAATTAGGTCGGCGGGTAAAATAGGTGAAATATGTTTTGGACACCGCGTCTTCTTCCTCCAGCCGTCGTGCTGCTACGTGCTTCAATTGTGGATATCCATGGCGGCGAATCACGGTGGACGCACAGCCAGAACTACCTAGTTGTAGCTCGACGTCTCGCACCAAGTAACATAGTTGCTGCCGTCGTCGGTGAAAATCGGTGACGGCGCGGTGCTCCGGACGCGAACTGTTGTGCGGCGAATCCGAGGACGTGCAGGCTATGCTAGGCCACGAACAAAAACGCCACACCGTATGACCGCCCGGTACCGATTCAATTCGGTCCAGAAACTGCCGAAGAGGACCCCTGCGCCGCCACAATCGATCTCCTTCATCATCAGTAACTCTTGATTCAATTGCTTCGACGATGAGCACCCTGACTCAGTCACCTACCTCTACAACCCTCGCCTGCAACGACGAGGTCCTCTGGTGTGCCGGCCCTCTAGCAAGCAGCGGACAATGTGCAGACCAAGAAGTATGGGGGAATCGACAGGGCTCGATTCAATGTCCATCGTTGAATGTGAGTTCCCCTGTGACACGCTAGCATTACAACAGCAAAAAGCGAGCTCTGGTGAAGACTGAAGAGGAAACAGCGCAAACGCCACAACCAAAGTCGATCTCGATAAGCTAGACTAACTGACGGCGACGACGGATGAGTAACTGACGACGTTGACGAATAGGGGGCTACCTTTAGCTTCTCCGTGAATACGCTGCTGAAGTTGGATAGCAATCGGGCGGGTCACAGAAGATGGGGTAGCGGCCACCGGTGGGTGGTTAGCTAGCACCGGTTGTAGCTTGTTATTTCCGATATATATATATATATATATATATATATATACACATATATATATACACACACGATAATACTACGGATGTACAGACCCAGTCGGCTTCCGCTCCGCCCGCCGCAAGGCGCCTGGTGCCACCAGCCCACCAGCCACCTACGCGTCCCCCAGGGCCCAACTAGCATCTTAGATTTTTTTCTTTCGTTTTCTATTCCACATTATCATCCCCATTTTGTCTCCCCCCGTTTCCTTATCCAACGACGAGCAACGGAGCTCGGGACGGGGACGGGCCATCCCCGCCGGTAGGGGCGGCGACGCTCGGGCTCCAACGGCGACCTCCCCGCCGGGAGGTGCGGCATCAGGAACTACGACGCCAAGTCACGCCGAGCTCCTCGCATAGAGCAGCGGCACGCGGGCTCCCATGGTGACCAGCCACGTGAGGAGCGGTGGCGCCAGGAGTAGCAGCACTGGGCCACGTCGAGCTCCCGGCCAGAAGCAGCAGCAAGCAGGCTCCCATGCCGTGCCGACCCGTAGCGAGCTGCGGCGGCGCGCGGCCAGCAGGAGACGCACAGGCGCGGCGCGAGGTGGCGAGCGGCGAGCGCAGGAGCAGAGAACAGGGGAGGCAACCACGTGATCCAGCTGGGAGAGGAGCAGCGAGTCACCCACGTGTGAATTTAGTTGGGAGCTCGGGTTGGTTGCCGACGCGGCGGAGGCAGAGCTCGTGTCCTCAGCACTCCGGACTTCGGGAGTGGCCATCGGCATGGCGAGGCGGAACTCGTGCGCTCAAGCGCCAACGCCGGCCGTTCGGGCGCAGCCGCTATTCGGCCAACAATGCGCGAGCATGGAGGCCGGGTCCCGACGGCCGCCACACCCCGCGGGAGGCCGTGCAGACGCTCCTCACCACGGCCGCGCCCAGTCCCACCGTCGTGACTCGTGAGCCGAGCTTGACGACCAGCCACTCCCGCTCCTGGCCAAAAATACTCCACCACCCCTCCACAAAAATCAAATCGCCGTCACCAGGACCTTCTTCACGACCTGAGCTTTTGTCCCCAAATCGTCTATTGATGTCCTCGGGTGCCGAAGGGACCAAGATTTTGGTTTCCAGAGTCGCCATGGCTGCCCTCCGCTGTGATCCGCCGCCGTCACGCCGTCCACTTCGGCGGGTCTGAATCCCACCGCCTTGACTAGCTAGATAGACGCGGCTTGCTACTCTGAGGAATCCCGTGTCGCTTCCCCTTCATGGAACCCACCGCCGCCGGCGAGCTACGACTAGTCAAAGGCTCAAAGTCGTCCGGCCAGCTGACTTACCGTGCGCGCACTTGAGAGCAGCAGATAGCTAGCAGAGAGGGGGGAAAGGAAGAGAAACGAGGGCCCTGGGCTAATGGCCTGCTGGGTTGGGCCCGACGTAGTAGTAGCTTTTTTATTTTTCAATTTAATTTAATGCAAAATATGTGCAGCCGCATGTACATACTACCGCCAGCCGTATGGTTCATATTGCTTTTTGTATGTCTTGCTTGATCCGCAATATGTAGTCCAGCCGCCCGCGTGTCCTCACAACGCACATAGGAGCCACTCGTCGCCATTATGGAAAAGGTGAAATCCTTGAAAACTCAGTATTTACAACTTGGAGTGTACATCGATTGCAACTCGAATCACTGTCTGGTTGCAATTGAAGGGGTAGTATAGTATCAGGCGGAAGCACTCAATATTTGCAACTCGGAGTGTATATCGATTGCAACTCAAATCACTGTCGGGTTGCAACTGAAGCGATAGTACAGTATCAGGCGAAAGCACTTAGTATTTGCAACTCGGAGTGTCCATCGATTGCAACTCGAACCATTGTTTGGTTGCAACTGATGGGGTAGTACAATATCAGGCGGAAGTATTCATTATTTGCAACTCAGAGTGTACATCGATTGCAACTCGAAACGCTGTCCGGTTGCAACTGGAATTTGTATTTGATTTAAAACAAAAATGCTTGAATGTTTCATACCATGTCATGAAAAATAACAAATGGTTGCAACTGCAATGATACACTGGTTGCAACTGTAATGATATAATGGTTGCAACTCGTCAAGAAGAGCCAAAATGATTGCAACATTGGATATTTTTAAAAATGCAAGTTGCAACTATGCTTACTTCCGAGTTACGACTCTAAAGATACACCAATTGCAACTACAAATATACATTGGTTGCAACTCGTTCTGAAAAAAAGTACTTCAGTTGCAACCACGAAAAAAGATTCGGTTGCAACTCGTCAAGAAAGCCAAGTAATTGCAACTTTTGATATTTTTAAAAGGCAAGTTGCAACTACGAATACTTCCCAGTTACAACTCTAAAAATACACTGGTTGCAACTGCAATGATGCACTGGTTGCAACTCGTAGAAAAAAGCACTTCAGTTGCAACCACGAAAAAAGATTCAGTTGCAACTCATCAAGAAAGCCAAGTGATTGCAACTTTTGATATGTTTTAAAGGGCGAGTTGCAACTACGATTACTTCCCAGTTACAACTCTAAAGATACAGTGGTTGCAACTGGAAAGATACACTGGTTGCAACTCGTAAAAAATACTTCAGTTGCAACCACGAAAAAGATTCGGTTGCAACTCGTCTAGAAAGCCAAGTGATTGCAACTTTTGATATTTTTTAAAGGGCAACTTGCAACTACGATTACTTCCCAGTTACAACTCTAAAGATACACTGGTTGCATCTGCAATGATACACTGGTTGCAACTCGTAAAAAAAGCACTTCAGTTGAACCCATGAAAAAAGATTCAGTTGCAACTCGTCAAGAAAGCCAAGTGATTGCAACTTTTGATATTTTTTAAACGGTAAATTGTAACTACGACTACTTCCCAATTACAACTCTAATGATACACTGGTTGCAACTGCAATGATACACTGGTTGCAACTCGTAAAGAAGTACTTCAGTTGCAACCACGAAAAAAGATTTAGTTGCAACTCGTCAAGAAAGCCAAGTGATTTTGCAAAAAAAAAAAGAAAGCCAAGTGATTGCAACTTTTTATATTTTTAAAAGGTAAGTTGCAACTACGATTACTTTCCCGTTACAACTCTAAAAGATACACTAGTTGCAACTGCAATGCTACACTAATTGCAACTCGTAAAGAAAGCCAAATGATTGCAAATTAATCGTTTCAACGTAGATGTATGGTTGCCGTCTACTATGCAAAAATAGGTTGAATTAGACCGAAGATACACATAATACTTAAAAACATCTAGCAACTCATAATCTTAGGCTATTTACTTTATCATTTGCCGGTTTCCATCAAAACATCTAGATAAAAAATATTGTTCAGTTTAACTAAATCGAAATAATCAACATTTCCTCCTGTTGCAACTAAGACAATAACGTACTTACAAAAATACACTAAAACCACATGGCTTCACAAATGCAATTGGTCCCTTCGACCAGTTGCAACTAGGTCAATATCTCTATTACAAATTACAGTAGAAACCGGTTGCAACTATAATACATCATCATGATTGCAAACTAGAGCAATAATCTAGTTACAACCGAAGCGGTTGCAACTCATCGCTTCCTCCAGTTGCAACTAGGATAATAATCTAATTACAATTGTACCCATGTGCATGGGTGCTACATCCTCTCCGGTAGTTTCTACAACACAGGCTATTATCTCATACGCTACTTCCTCTCCGGCAGTTCCTCCAACTGAATCAGCAGATACTCCGGATCGATCCTTGTTGCATCTGAAAATTCTGAACTATCCTCATCTCTACCAGGTCCCTCAACATCTGTATCTCGAGATCCTTCTTGCCGATGGTCAACATCTACAACATCCAAAATGAGAACATATGCTATTAGTGGTCATGAGTACAGTAGATCAATGGCAAAAAAAAGTTGAGCATAAACAGAGCTAAGGATAGAGATACGGAAAGAACAGATGGCTTTCTTTCTCCATGAGTTTAAATAGGGCCATGGTAGGAAGATTTACCAAATTTGAGCAATTGCAACTGGTTGGAAGCTCCAATTACATTTAGGACAATATGCCAGTTACAATTAAGAATTGGTCACTCTTCCAACATAATTGGTACTGGTAAAAATGTCAAAGCGAACCAAATTGCCATGGTGCCATGACCAGTTGCAACCAAAACTACTAAAACGTTACTGGTATGTATATGGGTACAGTTGCAACACTTATAAATGTGTGGGTTGAGCTTTGATAAAAAAATAAGTCCAATTAAAACAAATTGCAACCGGTGTCGTGGGCTAGTTACAACAAAAAAAATAAACCTATTGTATGAGCAATGTTGCAATAATATTTAAAAAAGGGTGCTTGATTAAAAAATTGGTATCAGTAAAAAATAGCAACATTTAGGATGTATAAAATGGTGTTTCTGACATATCATTTCATTCGGTTTTTACTACCTTGCTGCTACATAATCTTTTGGGTGTTAGCGAGTTCACCTACTGGATGCCAGGTCCCATATCATCAGAAGTAGTGAGTAGTATATACCTCATTCACATTAAGAAATCTGAAAAAAGAATTAAACAGTTGCGCAAGGAAGGCATAAACACACATGGGTACCAAGGTACATAATCTGACTAGAGAACCATAGTACATGGAGGTTCATAATCAAACAGGAAGGACCAACCAAGACATAACCAAGAAATTAGCATAAAAAAATTGGTCAGTGGGGTTAAAACCCACCCCACGGTATTCGTGAAAGCAATGACTAATCAACATGTGAAGGTTCATTGTGAGGGATTCACAGCACATATAATCTGCATAGACTCAGCATGTAGACACAACATGCAATTTTTTTTTCTACCTACAACACTTCCAACAGATCTGCCTGACTAGAGCATCTCAAGAGAGGTGCATCATTACAGTTTCTTTCTTGTCTGCACATGTTAAGAGTGCAGAGTTTTATTTCCTTATTTCCCAGATACACAAACAAATATATTTTACTAACAAGAATAGCAACCATTTGATACAAGATTACTCTAATCCAAAGCATGATTTTAGGATGATGAAGATTACAGAAATACATGAATGCGCGTCTGTAGTTCATTCGGATGAGCAGAAATGTTTAGTCGAAACTAAGATGCATGTATCTAATGTTTAATGATACTACAAAAACTGAAAAGATAAAACCTCCCACCAAAACTAAGACATGATGCCAATTGCAACCATGGTTACAGTGCAATTGCTAGTCATACAAATAAAACAATTGCTAACCATATGTGTAACCACCGCATGGGACCAATTGCAACAATGGAGACAAACATTTACAAGTTTTGCAGTAACCTAATTCCTCCATGAGGCCAATCTAAACAAAAGTGTGATGGCAAATTTGGGACAAGGGGTAATGCAAACAAAAAAACACTCGAAAAAATCAGTTGCTATATGAATGAGAAAACCAAACAATTGTTGTGTGCGTGTGCTCTTACGTATCTTACTTCACTAGCATCCCATCACAGAGAAAAAAAATTGAATCCAATATACTAATCTACCATTGCCGCTACTACCTGGCTACACATATGAGCCGAACCAACACGATTCGTTTAGCTACTTGAACAAGGTAAAGTGGATGAAACAGGATAAAAGTAAACTGCACAAACATCAGAACCCAAAACTAACTTTCACCTAAGATTCATCGATCCTACGGGTTGATAGGCCATGGATGGGGACGGATTGGATTTGATTAACTGGACGACACCACCATGTGCAGCACGAGACACACAAATCCACAACATGAAGTGAATACTTGCGATTCTGTAATTGATTGTGAATGAAACCAACAGCAAGAGAGGCTAACAAGCAGGGAATTATACTCACCAATAACAGAAGACGAGACCAGGTGCAGATCTCTACTTCGCTAGCGGATGGAGGAAGGAAGGGGCGGGTCGGCGGGCGTAGGGAAGCTGGTGGGAGAGATGCTCTTCCATGGCGGCTGCATCCCCATATGCAGGCTGTTGCCGACCGCATCTTCCGGATCCGGTGGATGGAGGAAGGCAGGGGCTGGTAGGGTGGGCCGCGGGCGCAGGGAAGCTGGTGGGGGAGATGCTCATGCTCTTCCGTGGTGACTGCATCCCCACGCGCAGGCCGCCGCCGAACGCCCCTTTTGTGCGCTCCCGTCAGCTCGCCTCCCGCGCGGTGCTCCTCCGCGGCACCAGCACCTCGTCTCCACACGCCTCCGCCCCCTTCGCTCTTGCCTCGCTACACCGCCCCCGCCCCCTGAAGCGCCTGGGGAAAGGGGGAATAGAATCGGGGGGATGAGGCCCAGAGTTGGAACGAGCCCATGGATGTGTGGGTTGGTCCGTTGGTTAATCTGGTGAGTTGGTTCGTTGGACCAGAGCGTGCCGGTTGACCTGGGTGCATTCTGTACATAGAATACACCCAGGTGTATTATATATATACAGTATATATATATGTATATATATATATATGACTCCGCTATTTGGTACTCAAGGTACTGAATAGTTATTCAGTACCCGAGCCCCCTCCCTACCATCCCGCTCTGAGGCCCGAGGACGCACCGACCGGCCCTGATGCACCTTCGGTTTCCCGCTCTGAGTCCCGAGCCGGCCCTGATGCACCTTCGGTTTTTTTCTTCCATGTTTTTTTAACGTGTTGTGCCCATCTGGTTTTTTTCTTCCATCTTTTTTAGGTGCTGGACCCACCGGTTTTTTTTCTTCTGTCTTTTTTACGTGCTGGGATCGGATTCTGCTCCACGTGGTTTTCGGTTTTCTCCCCGTCTCGTTTTCCTTTTTTATAAATATTGTATTTCCCTTTGATGGAGATGTTTTGTGGGATGGGTGATCAAACTTCTTTAGCGAACCATCAACCTTAGATTTTGTCGATTCAAATAATGCTCCATATGTTAGAAAGTAGTGTTTATGATAAAGACCAATGTGCCTTGTATGAACTTTTCGAAGAAAAAAGTAGTTCATGATACTAAATCATCGCATTCACACAAGATTTACCTGTCATGGACAAGCTGAATGGTTTGCATTTGAAAACAGAAGTGCCTATTCTTTGCTAATTGACGAATTAGCAAATAGTGATATAATTTTGTAGGAACAGTCGGCTAACATCATCCAACTCTGAATATCTGGTGCTAAAAAATTCTGAGTTTGCCAGTAAAAAAAAGTGTGCGTCTTTGTCATCAATGCCCTGCATTGCCTCAATGCCATGAAGCAGCAGTGCCTCTGTTAGCTGCAGAGTTTGTCATGCTATTGTAGTATTGTTTGTGCCCAAATCTTCAGCAAGCTACAAGCCTTCACTCCCTCTAGATTGTCACCTGTAATATAGCCAATATCAATCGGCAAAGAACAACAGATCTTAGATAAAGAAATTGACGAAAATAACACATGCATGATGTAGGCATAGTATCATGAACCATGATATTTTGAAGCCGAAAACTTCAAATCATTTGGCATACCAGCTGGTGATATATACATCCAGAAGGTCTAGGCTAGAATCTGAAGGTGGAAGGACGCAAACTAGTGAACTGAACAAGTTAACTGTTATTTCTCTGTAAACTCGAAGCTTAATCCTTTAGGTAATATATCACACCCATGCATATTAGTGTTGTTCTGTTAATGTTAATTGTTCGGCTGCAATATTTGCTAGCGGGGAATCACTTTAAATAAATCATTGATAAGTGTGAGGTAGATGCAAATGGCATGCCAATGATGCATGGAAACTGTTCTATATCATGTTTCTAACCAAATACTTGGCACAAAAAAATTGACACAGGTCATAGGAACAATAATAACATCATCTGGATGACAGTACAAGCTTGTCACCCAAGCATAGTGCACGATTCTCGAGAGAGCAACACAAATACAGTATGCCGCACATGGCGCTCAGTAATTTTGCTTAGTTGCAAAATGGTGAGGTAGCTAGGTTCAATTGATCGTAAACAAATTTAAGATTATTTGAGATTATGAATCCTATTGAGTACAAATTAAAACACTAAGATTTTTAGACCAACATTTCACTGAATAGATGCCACTGGGTAATCCAGAGTTCAGAAACCTAAAAAAAAGCAATACAAGCAACTGAGATGGGATAGGTCAGCACAGTGATTAAGAAAGGATCAACACATGTGACCATTGGGAGGAGCCCAGTGTTACTGACCCCTTTTCGCAGATTTCATCTGCGTACCCTAATTCTCAAAATTTTGAGTTCTTATTAGGACATTGTACTGATATGCAATTCTACAATTTACCAACAAAAAGACTAGTAAGCTGTCATGCTACCATGCTGAAGATGGTCAGACAGAATGGATACTTCAATTACAACATTAGATGGTCAATATAAGAGTATAGAATGGGTTGAGAGAATTCTGGATTTGGAGATTATTATTTCTTCTTTATGCATTACGAATAATAGGATACATCTTGTCCATTTTTATAGGGATTGCTATACTCTGTCTCTACTTATCTTCAACATATTGAATTCTATAAAGAAGTAAACTCAAGTAACAACTAACAAGGAAACTATCCTTATGCCTAGCTATCAACTAAAACTACTTTGGCAGGACAGCAGCAAAATATCAACTGCTACAGTACCAACCAGTGCTGCCCACACCAAGTGATCTGGTATTTTAACATTGAGGTATGATAAGCTTGCCAAGGTCCAAGGCTTGGATTTGTCGAGGTTGGAGGATTAGATGTTGACAAAGAATAGTTGCTAAACTGCCTCTTTGCTATGGCTTCTTCACAGGCAATCTTTAGTAATCTATTAGGCATTTCCTGCATGACTTTCAATAAGATTTGTGCTAGTTAATTACCTATAGTACGCAATTGAAACATAGTACTCCATGAAGGAACAATTAAAAGATTTTGATGTCCTATCAGAACTTACAGTTACAGAATTATTTAAGACGATTTATTTGCACAGCATCACCAGCAAATTGGACGCTTGGTTTTAGTAGCAAACATGAACTGATGTTTCTGCAGCTCAGCGCTAAGAGCTGGCCTCTCCAATGCAATAGGTGGGACCATAACAGCCCACACTATACTCCAGGTTAATGAATTAAATACATCAACGAATCTCAAAACCTGACCATGCAAACAAAAAACATATATTAGTCTTGTTTTTACTTCTCATCACTCTGCTATATGAAATTAAGCATCATAAGCAGTTTTTCATCAGACAACAGATTACCAAAAGAGATATCATACACTAATGAGGCCACAACAAGTTCATTTTTCTCCAAAGGCTATTCGAGAAAATTTTTCTCCAAAGGCATATCAAGTTATTGGTAACAAGAAGATACACACATATAGCACATGTGAACAGGTAGTAAACCCATATGCTATGCAAAGTTTGATTGAGAATGGCTGCACAATATCACTAAATATATTGTGAATTGAAAGACAACTGAGCCCTGTTATTTCAGTTTTCATCCTTGAATAATGAAAAACCATTCTGCATTCCTGTCTATTTAACAACTAAAGATGACATGAAATTGGTTCTTTTCTGTTTTAGTTTTACTTTCTGACATATATCTTAGACCTCTTCAAGATCTTCATGTGCATCATGTTAATGAACTGCTGATTAAACTACCAAATATATTTCTATAATTCCAAATGTATGCTGAAATAGCAGCTTCATGGGGTAGTGTAGACAGCACAAATGGAATAGCAAATGAGTAACAGAAAGCAACCAGAATAAAATTTGGATTATTAAAGGTCAGGGAGTGAAACACATAGAGCACAATGTTAGGGCCCATTTAGATGGGTGAAAAGAGGTGTAATGAATAGTGAAAATTGGTTTATGAAAATAGAAGGTAAAATAGGCACTTTAGTCTCTAAACTATATCCCAAAGGTCAAGTTCGTCCCTAAACTTTCAAATAGGCCAATTTAGTCCCTCGACTTTCTTCTTTGGTTCAAATTCGTCCTCATACTAATATGGCTCTCTGTGGTGGCATGAAACTTATATGAATTTTGCTCTCAGCTCTTCCTTTTCAATTTTCCTTTTTGCATGATTGAGTTGCTTGCCTCATAGTAAAACTGTGGAGTTGTGGTCTTCAATCATATAACTAGGGATGCACGTATGAATAACTTGCCATGGATCACACATCCACACCACTACGAATGTCCTTGATGAGAACTAACTGAATCAAAATCGATGATGCTAGCACCTGCATGCTAATCAAGTCAAACTCAACAACTATGGAATGCCACCACAGCCAATGCAGTGACAACCCAGCAAAGGACTCCGCGCCAATGCTTGCAGACATTGAAGGCACAGTCTGCTCATTGGAGTTCCTAGCGCGTACAGCAATTGAGAAGGAAAAGAAGTATAAAGGTAGAAATGACTTTTCACATTGGTTTCTTTATGCTGCAGTAGCATAAGGATGAGTTTGACTTCAAAAGCAAAAGTTAAGGGACTAGATTGACCAATTTAAAAGTTAAGGGACGAAGTTGACCCTCGGGATAGAGTTCAGGGACCAAATCGGCTATTTTGACAAAATAGAATACAGATACTTTTTCAATAATAGTCTAAACATTGCAGGAAGAAACAATTCTCTTACCTTTGCAACATAAGGGGGAACCAAGTGCCTCCTGATTGATTTAATTCCTCAACCTAACCACCATCACAATCACCACCAAAACCAGGAATCTATAAACTGCAGGTGGAATCAAATGAAGGTGAGATTAAGGAGGGGCACCTCTCCGGAGGACAAATCGTTTTGCATATCTGAATTATGAACAGGATTACAGGAACTCATCTAGTCATATTCACAAATAAAACACATCCATTCCTTTATAAGAGAAAAAGGGAAATTAATAAAGCTCTAGTTATCTGAACAAGAATCCCTCAACCAACAAATAAACCACTAGTTCTATTCTCATGAACCAGTATCCCTAAGCTGACAAACTGAGGATTTACACTTCCCATCCAATCTTTGCTGCCAACTTGAATTAGTAATCCACAGAGAAACAATACCAAGAAGACATCAGTTGCTGGATCCATTTCAGGCAACCAAACAAATGAACAGGAGCTAAAGTACTGTGAGATAACAATGGGAAAGCACAAGGAACCAGACGATTCTACCTTCAGCCTGGAGAATTTTGCAAGAGATTGTCCTGGCGCTCAACACTTGGACATATCCACAGAGGCAATCTGCGGCGGTGTTCAGGTCAGAGCCGCACAGGTACGGGGCTTCAAGACACATTGTCGGGCGTGTGCTCGTCACCTGCAACCTGGTGGTTGGCAATGGGCGTCGGCAGCTGAACAGATACAACAAAAATCACATGTGTGAGCAGCTGACTGGAAGAAATCCCATGAATCGGTGGGAGATTTGTAGATCTAGGCAACAATACCGGTGGGGGTTACCAGGAACTTGGAGGTGGAGACCCGTCTGCACATCACCATGCCCGTCTTCCTCCTAATCGCTTCATTCCCAAGCCCGAGCGGACAGGACCATGCCTGCCGACCAGAACCTGCCATCGACTCCCACGAGGACGCATCCTTCCTTTACGGCGCCGATGAGATGCAGCTGCGAAGCGCCGAGATGAGGGTCGCCCACGTGAGGTGGCAACGACGTGACTGCCGCCGGCGCCGTACGGGCCGCAACCGCCGGCGAGGTGGATTGGGAGGGAGGAAACTAGCGGCAGAGCAGACGAGCAGGTGGGTAGTGGTGGGGGTTCACGAAAGACGTGCGGGTGCAGCACATTGAACCGGGAATTAGGCGAGCGTGGAGAAAACCGACCCGGCCGGGGGTGGCGCGGTAGGAAAACTGGATTGGGTGGACTTGCTGGCTGGCGCGGTGGCGCCTAATCGCTGGCCGGTTCGGGTGCTGAATAATATTCAGTACCCAGGGTACTAAATAAATAAATAAATATATATATGTGTGTGTGTGTGTGCGCGCGCACACGCACACACGCAAGAGAAGAAAGAGAAAAAAGAGAAAAAGAAGAAGGAAAAGAGAAGAATTCAAGGCAAGACAAGAAAGATATAATGAGGGATGATAAGTCAAGTAAAGATCAAGAGAAGTGCAAGGAAGGATGCGACGATGTTTAGAACGAATCTTCTATATTTCATACCATGTGCAATCCGACATCGAGGGCATCATTAGTGCCTTGAAGTCATTATTCTTTTTCCCTTTGCACATGCCCACCATTCTAAATCTTCTCATCCTTGATACCCTTACATTATGATTTAATTCTCATGATCATTGGCTCGGAAGGTGAACAACCATTAGAGAATTTTCTTAGCTTGATAATACTTGTGTTAACTTCACTAGCCATACCCATAGCTCCACCTTACATTATAAATGAGAGACTTGTGGGAGGTGAGAGTTTATGAACTATCTAGGATAGCCACTTTAAATGAGCGACATGTGAGAACTTGGAGAATGATTTTGTCTAATACTTAATGCAGGAATTATATTTTGAAAACCCATGAAAACCCTCCAATGGAAGTAAGAAAGTAAGTATGGTTGAAATTGAGGATCTCTAGTGAAAGGTATGAGTTGTGGGGTAAGTCATGAATTGGTAAACTTCTAAACGCCCATGTTTACATTGTGATCTTTGTCTCATGTTTCTTATATTAAAGATGAATGATTGACTAACTTGTAAGGAAAGATTTGACGAAGCACGTTTCAACTCCTTGGATGAATAATTTTTGTAAGCAACTTGCTCGAGGACGAGCAAGATCTAAGCATGGGGGGGGATGTTGGCGGTCGATTTCCGTCAACCTAGAGCACTTGTTACACTATGGTTTGAGCTTTGATTTGGAACTAACCCGCCACTAGGCATACTAATGATTTAACAAGTTCGTCTTCCTATGTGCATTTTGAAGTATATTGTGTTTGTAGGAAAACAAGAGCTTAAATGATGGATTCACATCAAGTTCAAAAGGGTAATCAAGGTGTTCTGTTCGCGCTCAAGTGCAAGTTGAAACTACTCCCAAGTGTGGCAAGGACCAAGGTGCTACGGCGAAACATCCTCGAGGACCAAGACGTAAAGATCGGGTTTCGTACGAGAAGACACCATATATTTGTCGCGGGTTTGACGACGCCAAAAAGACACAAATAATGGGGCAAAAGTCCAAAATGTCAAGATGAGCCACACGGAGGAAGGGGCGACCGAACCGGGCTAGATTGGGCTCAGGCCAGTCGGCCTAGGCCGGCCGGCCTGGCCTGTTCCGACGTCGGTTCGGTCCCCTGTTTCTTGAGCGTGAAGATGGTGCAACCCTAATTGCCTGCCGAAGCCGCCATTCACCGGAGACGCTAATAAATACCTCTGAGGTCGACCACAAGTGGGGTTTGGGGGAAGAGAGTCGTCACGTGGTGGATGAGAGCCGCCGGAGAGCCGATAATTCGCTAAGTCCAAAGCCCCAAGGAGATCACCACAAGGAGGAGGACGCCGAGGCCTTGCCGCGGCACCGCCAGAGGTGGAGGGCGGCGAGGATCAATCTTCATCGAAGGCATCTACCACGTTCAACGGTACCATGCTTAGCATCTTGATGGAGTAGATTCATCGTTTGTCCATGGAGTTGTAATGGATCTTGGTGTGTAATCGCCGACTATTGTTTGGAGTTTAATCTATGGCTTCCTCGTTGGTTATGCTTTAATGCTTAAGGTTTGGCTACCATGCTTTTCGGGTCGCTCCCGTAGACCGAATCAACGTTTTGTGTTCTTTAAGGCTTAGAACTGATTTTACCTTCGCGTAGTGACAGTACGAGGGAAGGGAAAAGGCTAAACCTTGTTCACATGCTTAGATAGATTAGGTCGGTTTTATCATGTTTGGCGATTGCATCTTCAAGTACCCTTAGACTCCATGGGCAAATGTTCTCCATAACTTGTGTATCTCACGTCTCTTGTTTAACCTAGATTAGATTGGTTTTGCCTTCTCTTAGTTCATAGATTAGATAGTCCTTAGTTTATAGTTGATCTCTCATCCAAAGCTTTGCATCAACAAGATTAGTGCTTGGTTAGACGCTAGTATATCCCTTGCTCTGTGGATTGACAAGAACCTTGGGGATCCCCCCTTGGTGAAAAAGGCACCAAGTCACCCGTGTGCTTGCGGTGAACTTCAACACAGTTTTGAACCGTCAACAGTATTCAGATCTAACGATGATTTTACCTACAAAATTCGATCTTTTTGCAATAATTATTGGGTGTACATGTCCTATACTGGGTCCACCTCTGTCGTGTAATCCAATGGAATGGATCATGCAGGGCAACAAGCCAAATGAGTACAATTACTAGCAGGGTAAAAAGTTTATAACAGAGGAAAAATCCCCCAGATAGAAAATAGATGAGAACATGACAACAGGCAGGCGGCAACGGCCGAACTGACACCCGTATCACCCAGATTCCATGATGTAGCTAAAAGCTAAAACCGCACGCACAACACAAGCATAAGACCTTTTCTTCCTCCACCACTGTAAACCACAACAAAACAAAACATTGTTGTCACAAAGGTGTTGGCGGTCGATTTCCGTCAACCTAGCCACATGTTTACCTTCTATGTTGGTATTGATTTGATGTTTACACTACCGATCCTAACCCTCATTATATGTCAAGTTCGCACTCGTGCATGGTATTTGGAGTTTATTGTTTACACAGGAATCAAGAGCCTAAATGAGGACTTTCGGGTAAAGTTCATCAAGGGTTTTACGAGAAGATCATGGACCCCGGGACAAGTCAAGATACAAGATGAACATGACTCCAAATGAACCAAGGACTAAAGCGTGAAGCCGAGAAGTGTCGAGGACCTAGACGGAAGATGCAGGAGTTCGTACGCAAAACACCCTTATCTAAACCATGAGGAAAATGACGTCAAGGACCCACATGCAACTCGGCAAAAGTTCTAGAAGACACGAGAAGCGACGGGGAGGAAGCTGGGGCCGAACTGGGCCAAAATGGGCCTAGGCCGGCCGGTCTAGCCTATTCCGGGCCTGGTTCGGCACCCCCTTTGACCTAGACGACCTTCGGGCTATTTATAGTCCCCGTGCCTCGAGCCACACATCAAGCAATTCGTCATCTGCCGCCGAGGAGCAGAGAAGAGAGGGATACCCTTCTGGAGAGGAGAGGGTCGAGATGGTTGACTAGGGTTTCCCTAGCCGATGTGAGAACCTTGCATGGAAGACCACGTCGGAGTTCTAGAAGCTAGGATCAAGATCAAGGTAGGATCCCGGTGGTGATCTTGTCCATGTATTATACTTCATGTTGAATTTGCAAGATTGAATCCGATTTCTAGCGATCAAGTGCTTTCACTACGATTTTGTCTTCGCTTGGGTTTTCTTATTCTCCAATCTATTTCGGATAGATTGCTTAGGATGTTCTTGTAGCCATGGTGGCTAGAGGTGCATACCTGACCTACCGAGCGTTTTTAACACGTTCCTCATGAACGTGCTCTTAGGTTCACCTACACAATAAGCGGGACATCATGACAGGATGTTGATCACGTGTACGGTAGGTGCCTTTGAGGGTTGGAACGGAAGCCACGATTTAAAGAGGCTTTTAATGAGATTTGTTTGCTTTATCCTTCTTAGTTTTGGAACTTCAACAAAAGACCCGATCCAATCTCTAGATTGGTTTTTACCTCCCCTCTCTTTCTCTTGCTACCTCCGATGTTAAGTAGATTAGATGCGCTTTCATGGTTCTTCCATAGATTAGATGCAAAAACCCTTTTCAAGATCAAAGTGTTTTCCGCTTACTAGATTGGATCTTGCGTTACACATTGTTCCACGGATTCGATACCTTGGGTTCGCCACTCAAGGGAAGAAGGGTCCCTTGACTACGATGGAGGATTTGTCCGCTTGCAAGTCCAGACGAACTTTGCAACGATAATCAAATGTCAACAAGCCCCTTTTTCTGGCGCCGTTGCCAGGGGACAAGTAATCAATATTCAATCTAGTATTGCGTTTGTGAATATTTTCAGTTTTTCTCTTGATTTTTCTTTTGCATCTCTTAATTTTGATCATCCTCAATAAAAAAAATTAATCTAATCTAGTGTTTTGCTAAACCCTGGTTTTCTTTTAGTTTTTGTATATATTTGGCTAACCCTAATGGGAGGTGGATGGCTACATCTCCAACAAAAAAACACATGTATTTTGTGGATGGTCTAGAAAAATTTTGCAGGCAAAGGTGACGTGCAACACGAAGATCTAAAAGCGGAGGCCGGACATCGTCGGAACCTCCAAGAGAAACTCCACCTCCAAGATCAAAAGGCGATCAACCTCATCCGCCACTCATCCTAGGGAGATCGTTCCTCAAGACCGTCGGAGCAAGAATCGACGTCGGCAAGGGGGAGGTCAAGTGATGGCGAGAGGAGTGCATTCAAGTTAACCACGATTCGAGGTATGTAACATGGTCAATATAAAATACATTCTACCTCATCATTGCATCGGAAGGGAGGAGCCCAAGGAGAACAAAGCGAAGAAGACACAAAAGTTGTTGCATCCATCAAGACCAAGAATAAACGCCCACCTGCGAAGACCAAAAAAATGACTAAACCGAAGAATAAACCTACACCAAAGCCAAGGATGGTGTAGAAGTGGGGTCCCCAAGATTGCAACGCCCACAAAGAGCTTTGATCCGAAGTGAAGAAGAGAAGAAGTCTAGCTATAGACTATAAACGAAGTACTTTGCGGGAGGCAACCCTTTCGTCGAGTCAAGAATAAGCTACCGGGAGGACAACCCGATCAAGAATAAAGCTACCGGGAGGGCAACCCAGAAGATTTCCGAATTTCAAGTAAGTGAGTCTTAGAATTTGCTACGCAAAACATCTTATTGACTCTTAAGTGGTTGAACAAGTTTCGGAGAACCTTTTGTTTGCTCAGTCGTTTTATTTGGATTTTTCGATCTTAAACCAACGACATGAGCCATCCCATGATTTATTTGCCTCTTTTCGAGAAACCAGAACCAAAAATTCAGATCCTATCCAAGCCTTTCATCCTCTCCATGATGTTAAGGGTGGGTAGTTTTACATGATAAGAACACATGAGTAGAGCCTCACCATGTTCCTTAATGGTTTTTAATCTTTGACGCATGGTCAGACTCGCGTGAACCTAGGAAACTTGATTTTTGGTTTCTTTCAACTTGACATCTACCGGTTTCTCTAGAATTAGAATTTTTCTAAGCCCCATTGGATTTATTTTTATTCAAAATCTCTCTCTCTCATGTTTGGCCAAAATTAAAACCTAAACCTATGCCCCCACAGTCAAGTCGGAGGAGCTTGCTATCAATTAATGAAAGCAATCGATCCCGGTGCAACCAAAATAAATTTTACAATTGTTTTGGATGCCTAAAATCTCCTCTAATGATATATTCGGACTCATCGCTAGCGCTGAGTTAATTTTTAAATTTTTAAAATTAGAGGAGCGATTAGCATCTAAACATGATTAAGGGGAGGTTTTTGAGCTTGATTAACATATAGTGCCCCATGATGCATCTTGGGAAAGTATCAGTCATTTGGCATCTTGGGCACATGCAAAGGACAAGCATGGGGGAAGCAAGGGCTTTGTTTTGTAGGAAATTAGTGGAAGCACATGAGGCAAGGGAGCAAAGAAGTGACACAAAGCAAAATAATGGAGGTAGAACCACGCAAGCAAAGCAGTGGTTGTGAAAGTTTGGGCGATGGAATCTCATGGGTCACGCGGACACAAGGCAAGAATGGAGCAAGAGGCATCTTGAAAAAAGCTAGAGGCGAAAAGACTAGGAGGCCCCCTAGGCTGATCGGCCTAGGACGGCCGACCTAGCCTCCACTTATGGCCTCCGATGCTCCCCTTCGCCTGGTAAGTACCTTATCCATTTGTTAATTCGTGTTCTTGAGTTCATAGCCCATAAGTTCCAGAAACAACCTAGAAAAAATTTGAGTTGCATGGGGTTGTAGGATCTTGTCATGTAATCGCCGATCCTTTTGTTTTCGATCTATTGTTCATGTTGATGATGCTTTGATGATTAAGGTTAGCTACCTTGCTTTCGGGGTTGCTCCCGTAGATCACGTCAACATATCTAGTCACACCTCAATAGATTGGTATAGCTTTGCCATGATAGGCGGTTGCATGTTCAAGTATTCATAAACCCTTTGGGCAAACATCACTCCTATCTTGTGCACCTCACACTTCACCCTAACAATAATAAACTCCGCCATCCATATTCTTTCTTTGTGTGTATTTCCACCGGCAAGAAACCCCCGGGGGAGCTGTTTGTGACTTTGTGCAGCAAGGAATGATGAGAGAGATCATGAACATCATCCTCGGAAGGAAGACACGATCATCATCATCGAAGGTCATCATCAAGCTCTTCGAGGAGGCACTCGGTCTCCGAGTCTCCCCGAAGCATGGAGGAAGACGTGGCACCATCGAGGAGTGGCACGGTGCCCCTTGGTGGCATAAGGAGTACACGAAGCTCGTCCATGCGGTACACCAAACCGCAAGGACACACGGAGGAGCCACTCGTTCCACCACGATGCTCAACTCATTCATCCACTCCACCACCATACACTCCGAGGCATTCCAATGGATTCATCATGAAGACGGAGGAGGAGGAGGAGAGGCTTGTTCGTCTTGAGAGGAGGCTTGTGCCAAATGTTGACTTTGATGACGCCCTCCAAGTATAGGATTCTACTCGGATATCAAATCTTGAGCAACCTTGGATGGGTGCAATTCTTTAATGGAGTTGGTGTGACTACTCACAAGGAGCTTGCCTTGGAAATTCTTATACATTGGCACCGGTCATTAATGAAGGGGTGTCATGCCTCTCATTCCACCTTGAAGATAAAGAGCAACTAGTTCCTTATGGAGATATTGGAGAACTACTCGGTTACAAGAAGGAAGCCCCAGAGCGAGTTGATGTCCAAGAAAATATGTTAGAAGGATTTTTGGGGAATGATTTCGGGAGAAGATAACAAGGAACCCAAAATTTCTCTTTGTCGGGATTTCTTGGAAGATCGAGTACATGAAGCAAGGAAAATTTATTAGTGGAGATTAGAGGAGAAGGTACAAGTTGGCAAAGATTAATATTCCTCTTCCCAACATGTGGTTGAGATTGAATGAAGACAAAATTGGTTAGAGGAAGGATTTCTTGTACCGGCAAAGAAGATTAAAAAGGAAAATTGTGGGAGAGGGATCATCCTCCGCGGCCCAAGACGAAGGAGAGGCTGCACATCAAGATAATGAACAACCACATGGAGGGATTCCGATGCCATCACCATATGGAGGAAGTATGCCAATGCAAGCATGGGGGAGTGGGGCAGCCACGCCACCACATCCTCCATCATACATGGTTCCTAACAAAGTTTTCATGGAGTCCCATCCAAACCAATGCAAGTCAAATGGAAGAAGGGACCGCAAACATTGCCTATCAAATTGGTCAGCTTCACATATCACCGCCGGATTAATTTCGAGAGGACCGGCGCAACCATGCTACAAGCAAAGATCATCAACCACCGTAAGATGAAGAATGGAGACGGAGGAAGAAGAAAAATAATAATGATGCCTTCAACTTCGGTTCGATTTTCCCTCTTTCCTTTTCTTTCTTTTCAGCTTTTATGCAAATTTGTGTGTGCGTACCATTTTCTGTTTTTATTTATTTTCAGCATGTGTGTTAGTAGTAGTGTTTGCTTTAAATCAACATAAATAAAGTTTGCCACCATGATTATCACCTTTAGTGAGGATAATAAGTTAATGCCATGTTGATATATGATGAAAGTTGCCACTTTGCTCATCTTTGTACTTGTTTTATGCATGTTTAAGCTAGTGCTCTCTTTTCATATGAATCTGAAATTTAATTAAATGCTAGCCTAATCTTGTGTGGAGGTTATGATAACTCAAGTCCCATAGTTCTTTTTCGTTGCTCTCAATTTTGAATGAATCAAAGAACCTTTTTATTCTCAAAAAGTTATGCTAACCTTGTCATGAGTACCGCTTGCATTTTGCTCTACCCATCCAAAGCCCAAACTTACTTGAGTGCAAAACATTAGTACATACAAGATTTATTTTTGGGTGCATTAATTCAAGACCTGATTTCTCTGGCCCGAGACTAAGAAGATGGTCATTCCGTTTTTGCGTATCGTTCTTTATGCTAGCCTCTTCTATCCGTGCATTGTGAGTTTCCACATTGGGAATTTCGCAAATCTCACCGGATATCCAACCAAAACCCAAACATATCTTTTTGTGTTCACCTCCTTGACCACAACCCAATATATGAGTATGGATGAATATTGTGAGGAAGATTACAAGGAAGGTGCTTCAAGCGAGTAAGGGAGACTTCCAAAAGGACCCCTAGAAGATTTTTCGAGTATCTCTCCCTAAAAAAATATGAGAGCTTCAACTTCTACCTTGGCATATTTATCACCTCTTTTGCCCGAGGACGAGCAAACGTCTAAGCATAGGGGGGTTGCCAAGGAAGTGCTAGTATAGTCTAGAGTTCAAGGGGAGCAAATAAAAAAAAAGAGAAAAAGAAAAAAAATGATAAAGAAGAAAAAGTATGATGAGAAAAAGAAAGAAAGAAGAAAGAAAGAAAAAAAATATATAATAAAGCTCCCCGGTTCTCTAGCTATGTTTAGTGCTTTTTGAGTTTTCAAGAGGATTCAAGATCAAGACCCATACTCATCTTTCCAACCATGTGCAATCCGATAACGAGGACTTCGTTTGTGCCTCGGGATCACTCTTTGTCATTTGCACATGTCCACCTATCTAAATGTGTGTGTTCATCTCTCCCCCCTCCTTGATAACATTATTTTTCTAATGACCTTTTTGACGAGTCTCGGTAAGACCATGAGAAGCTAGTCTTGTTTTGATAACATCTCAACTATAATATCTTGGTAGGACTAAACTTTCCTATAGCTCCATATAAAGCCTTCCACCATATACTTTGAGAGAGGAAAGGAGTAGAACAAGTAGGCTTGAGAGACAAGATGAGATGAGAGTACATGAGCAAGTGCAAGATGGTTATTTTTGATCTTGGTAAAGCAATTTTTCTCTTTATCTCATTCTTTATTTTTCAAAATTTCTGAGATTTGTTTAAAAGTTTGAGAGCATGATCAAGTACTTGTGGAAAGAGCTTGAATGATATCTACCCTCCATAAAGATAAAAGTTAGTACATTATGGAACTTTAATGAATATAAATATAGAGGGCATTATGTTTTCTCGTGTATGATCAAGTGTAGGGTATGAACATTGAAAGGCAACACTGATATCCATTGAAGGCTTACTCGAGGACGAGCAAGGTTTAAGCATGGGGGGATGTTGGCGGTCGATTTCCGTCAACCTAGCCACATGTTTACCTTCTATGTTGGTATTAATTTGATGTTTACACTAACGATCTTAACCCTCATTATATGTCAAGTTCGCACTCGTGCATGGTATTTGGAGTTTATTGTTTACACAGGAATCAAGAGCCTAAATGAGGACTTCCGGGTAAAGTTCATCAAGGGTTTTACGAGAAGATCATGGACCCCGGGACAAGTCAAGATACAAGATGAACATGACTCCAAATGAACCAAGGACTAAAGCGTGAAGCCGAGAAGTGTTGAGGACCTAGACGGAAGATGCGGGAGTTCATACGCAAAGCACCCTTATCTAAACCGCGAGGAAAATGACGTCAAGGACCCATATGCAACTCGGCAAAAGTTCTAGAAGACACGAGAAGCGACAGGGAGGAAGCCGGGGCCAAACTGGGCCAAAATGGGCCCAGGCCGGCCGGCCCAGCCCATTCTGGGCCCGGTTCGGCACCCCCTTTGACCTAGATGACCTTCAGGCTATTTATAGTCCCCGTGCCTCGAGCCACGCATCAAGCAATTCGTCATCCGCCGCCGAGGTGCAGAGAAGAGAGGGATACCCTTCCGGAGAGGAGAAGGTCGAGATGGTTGACTAGGGTTTCCCTAGCCGACGTGGGAACCTTGCATGGAAGACCACGTCGGAGTTCTAGAAGCTAGGATCAAGATCAAGGTAGGATCCCGGTGGTGATCTTGTCCATGTATTATACTTCATGTTGAATTTGCAAGATTGAATCCGATTTCTAGCGATCAAGTGCTTTCACTACGATTTTGTCTTCGCTTGGGTTTTCTTATTCTCCAATCTATTCCGGATAGATTGCTTAGGATGTTCTTGTAGCCATGGTGGCTAGAGGTGCATACATGACCTACCAAGCATTTTTGACATGTTCCTCGTGAACGTGCTCTTAGGTTCACCTACACAATAAGCGGGACATCGTGACAGGATGTTGATCACGTGTACGGTAGGTGCCTTTGAGGGTTGGAACGGAAGCCACGATTTAAAGAGGCTTTTAATGAGATTCGTTTGCTTTATCCTTCTTAGTTTTGGAACTTCAACAAAAGACCCGATCCAATCTCTAGATTGGTTTTACCTCCCCTCTCTTTCTCTTGCTACCTCCGGTGTTAAGTAGATTAGATGTGCTTTCATGGTTCTTCCATAGATTAGATGTAAAAACCCTTTTCAAGATCAAAGTGTTTTCCGCTTACTAGATTGGATCTTGTGTTACACATTGTTCCACGGATTCGATACCTTGGGTTCGCCACTCAAGGGAAGAAGGGTCCCTTGACTACGACGGAGGATTTGTCCGCTTGCAAGTCCAAACGAACTTTGCAACGATAATCAAACGTCAACAAAAGGCACAATATCATCACTCTCTCACATCCAGCTCCTGGCTGATGAGGGACTGTTTGCTTGCCCACCGCTGATTGCCACGCCAGCTTGTGGCAGAGGATTCAACCGCCACACTCAAAATACTATGTTGTGGCGGGGGCGCGTGTGGCATGGCATGCTGTGACTGGTAGCCAAACAACCCCACGACATTCCAACTGAAAAATAAAAGAAACCAACGAAGTTCCACTATCAATTTGGGCTTACCCAAGCCAGCAAACATATAAACAATGAGACAGATCCAAGACCTAGGACAGTTTGTTTTCGGGCTCGAACCAAAGCCCACAAGAATAAAGACAGATAGAATATACCGTCCTCAAAAGAACCAACTAAGAAACTGAAGTGGTTCAACTCCATCCACAGAGTATAGTGGCAGCTATGTAGCATCCTCAACCCACTTAGTTACAAAAAGAACCTAAATGAAAGAAGTTGTCATCTTCCTACAACACTACCTTCATGTCTCCAACGACACCCAACTTGTTCTCCACCGATTTAGAAGCTGTCATCTTCCTCCACATCCACCATCACAACAACTCCAATTTAGCAATAGCTACAACAGCACCACCAAACTTGTTATCCATAATCCACCATTCATAGCAGCTCCAAACTGAAACACCAATCATCAATAGTGTTACACGAAAGAAAATCCATAGTGCAAAAATCGATCAAATGGACAATAGAAGGGAGAGGATACCTTTAGAGCAAAGCTGGACGACTAAGCTAGCCACGCCTGAACAAGATCAACTGCACTTGTGCAACATCTCGCTGAAACTTCACCAATGTAACAATCTTTGTACGCATTATGGTGAATGTAATCCCAGCAACATTCCAAGCAGATAATACTTCGACTCCGTGGGTTTGTTGGTTCCTAAGAAAGGTTAACTTCTTCTGGCTATTGAGTACTTCCCACTGATATTGTGCTAGCTGATGGTTCATCAAAGCCACAACATTTAGTGCAGCATTTTGCTGTTGTGGGGCCTGTGGGGCTTGTGGGACCTCATACGCATTGCGACCACATAATTGTGTGTCTCATCCAGCAAGTGATTCTCCTTGACCCTATCTCTCTAGTCAGCATTTTGTCCAACTTGTTCACACACTACCTCATCCATTGTCACAACAGCCGGATCTTTCACCAGATCATGTATGAACTTGAACAAACCAAGGTAATTGGCAAAGGGGACGATACTAGCATGTGAAATGAACAATCCCGATCCTCAAAATGATCCTAATTCAGCATAAGATCAACCAGATGGTCCACATCTGGTGGTACAGACAATACACCACCCACTGCAATGAACAACCCCCCGATCAGTCTAGTAAAAACAACATGATTCACCCAAAGGGCATCTAAGTAAGAATCACCAAGTTGTTGCCTCATCAGAAAGTTAACTCCTCACAGTTTGACTTTGCCTGAAGGGTAAACACGGAATGCACCTCCTACAGGTTGTCCACACAACAGTCATCAGCCTCCAGCATGAGCAGCTTCTTAATCATAGAGCGGGCGATCTTTCTTACTATGTCAGTTGCAATAGAGTACCAACGTGATGTCTTTTCCCCAAGTAGATATGGGATACCATGATCATCCATGCTAAATTTGTTGATGTTAAGCACCATTGGGTGGTCAATCTTGAACTCCTGCAGGGAGACGGTGGCATCCACAAAGATAGTTGGGTTTCCGTTCACTTGCATCATGTACTGCTCATAGACCAGATAGGACCTGGCTGGTCCATGTTGAGCCATAGCTGCAAAAAAGTGAACAACCATATGGCAATGATCTAATCAAACATATAAAAATAGCTCATACTAGCATACGAAAAAGGATTCAGTGTTACAATCTAGCATTTTTCTGACAGTTAACTATGGAAATTCAAGTTTTATAACACCAAACAATGAAAATAGCTTATACTGGCAAATGAGAAAGGATTTAGTGTTACAATCATTTAAGAATGCATGTAGCATTTTTGTGAACATATTTTTGTGAGTAGCGCACCACAAAATTCCAGCAGTAGAAATACATGTAGGATCAATCATTAAAGAATACTTCTTTCTCAACAAAATGAACATACTTCCATGTACAATGTTGTTTACGAAAGAATGTTGGCATGCAATCACTTTATGTTCACACTTTCATATTTCACTTTAAATTTTTGTTTAATGAATTCCCGCAGCAACGCGTGGGGTATCACCTAATATATAAGGTTCATCAAATCAAACCAAACAATCTAACTGTTGACACTCAAAAATGGCAAAAGCCAGATCAGGCTGGGCCAGGCGGTCAGACCGGGTTGCTCAGGCGGTCTGACCGTGTGGTCCTGTAGCCGGTCCGGCATGAAGGCCACCAGGCGGTCTGACCGCCTCCCCCAGGCGGTCTGACCGGGTCTCCCTGAGTCCGACCCAAATTAGGAGTTTTGGCTAGTTTCGAGTTGTAAAGATTTCCTTGCAGGGCAAGATCTCCTCCCCTATAAATATAAAGGGGCGTGGCCGATTGAGACCCATCCAATCGAATTATCAATTTACTACTCTATTTTCTCCAAACCCTAGCTTTTCCAACCCCTTTGCTCTCCTCCTTCGTCTCCACGACGGTTGAGGAAGTTCTGAGTGGCCTTGCCGACCTCATGACAACCCTAGGTGCGTTTCTCCCGACGGGGTCTCTCCTGGAGTGACGAACTTAGGATTTCGGCGACACTTCTGCTCCAGGCGGTGAGACCGCCCCCCAGGCGGTCAGATCGGCTCGTGCTGGAAACTTCGACGAGTTGATTTTTGACATCTGCGCAAACTAGCGCATCCATGTGTTCGGCCAGAAAAAGCGTCAACACACTTTTGGCAACTCCGCTGGGGAAAGAAGATTAGGTTGCTAAAACTGTTCAATCTAACCCTAGCTCGATGGGATCTCGCTGCGATCTCGACATGGAGAACATCATCACGGCTTCGCTTGAAGATTTATCTCTAGAGGAGCAGCAGAAGTTCAAGGTGCTCCAAGAGTACATGCAAGTCCAATTTCTGGCGGGCGTCAAGAAGGATCGTCATGGCAAGGTGGCAAGACTGAAGGAATTCTAGCTGCCGGTGATCAAGCTAAACGACAATAACATTGAGGTAATACCCACTGTAAGCAAAACTCAAACCCCTCCTGTTATTCCTTCTCAGAAAAATACTTTTGAGAGTGATGAGTTGCTTGCTTCTTACATTGCTCATTTAGAACGTTTAGAGGACCTTGAAAAAGATAGGAGCACTGCTGATTTTAATAATAATGAAACTAATAGTAGTGGTCCTAAAATTAATACTAGTAAGGGGATTCATCCTAGCTTAGCACCTTTGCCTGTTACTGATAACATGAACTATCAGTATGGCATGCCGCATAATCCCATTGGTCAAACTTTGCCGTTTCAACCCTTCAAATCGGTTGAACCGATGCAAGATACCAGTCCGACCGGTCAGACCAGTGCATTGGATCTTGTGCCTGAGCAACCTGAGCCAATTTCTATCGTGCCAAACTTTTCTAATACATTTGGTAATTCAGGACCATATTATAGTACGACTGTTAATCCAATGGCTCAGAAAAAATTAATTCCTGATGATGTTTATGAAAGTTATAGGCTTGCTCATGCTAAGATGTCTCCTTATCTAAATAAGATGAATTTGGTGAATCCAGCTCCACAACAGCCAAAATAATCCTAATTGGGCAGAATTTAGTAAATTTAAGGAAGATTTGGCTAATGTGGTAAATACCAAACTTGATGTTGATATTGGTAATACAAATTTATATCAGAAACCATATGATCCTGAGTTTGATAATTTCCCTCTCCCACGTGGTTAGCGTATGCCTGATTTAATTAAATTTAATGGTGATGATGATCGAACCACATGGGAACATATTAGTCAATATACGGCTCAACTAGGCGAAGCAGGCACTTATAATGCTTTAAAAGTGCGTTTATTTTCTTTATCTTTGACTGGCACTGCTTTTGCTTGGTTTTCATCGCTTGCTCCTGGTTCTATTATATCTTGGGATATGTTAGAATGTAAATTTCATGATCATTTTTATAGCGGGAGCATGCAATTAAAATTGATAGATTTAACATCGGTTAGGTAAGAAAGAGATGAAAATGTTTCTTCTTATATTAAAACATTTAAAGAAACTAAGAACCATTGCTTTAATTTGTCAATTACTGATATGGATCTTGCTGACATTTGCTTGAAAGGTTTAAGATCTGCTATTAGAGATAAAATAGAGGGTGCAGATTTTCTTTCGGTTGCACAAGTTCAAGTTAGAGCTTTAAACATTGAAAACCGATTGAATAAAGAAAAAGATAATTTTAAATCACGTCATTCAAATGTACATCATATTGATTATGATTCTGACAGCTCGAGCGACGGAGATAAAGAAATTTATACTGCTGAATTAATTTGGCCTTCTAAAGAAAAATCTTATTCTTGCTCATCTCTTAAGCCGGCTAATAAAGGTCGGCAAGAAGAAGTAAAGTTTACTTTTGATGTTTCTAAATGTGATCGCATATTTGATGAACTACTTAAATCTGGAAACATTAAATTGACTCATACTTTGCCTCCACTTGATGAAATTAAATGACGTGCATATTGCAAGTTTCATAATTCTTACTCTCATGCTACTAATGATTGTAATGTGTTTTGTCGTCAGATTCAATCGGCCATAAATGAAGGTCGTTTGGTGCTTCATGAGATGCAAGTGGACAAGCAACCTTTTCCTGTCAATACCATGGATCTGCAGCAACATAAAGTATTGATTTGGCTACACCAAGCCGAAGCAACTAAAGGCAAGAACATGGTAGTTGGGGGAGGCTAAGCCCGACTTGAGGGGAAAAGAGTTGATAAGGGAAGTTGCATGTGAAAAGACTCCTGATGGCAGAGAGACATTCAAGATTACTGTCAAAGCTTCCAGACTTGGGGAGCAAGGATCGTCCACATCATCTGGTCAACAAATAACTGAACCTGATCAGCCCAGGGTGGTTAGACCGGTGCCCCATGGCGGTCAGACCGCCCCTGTTCACGGTCGTCCAAAAATGCTTGTTCCGAAGCGGCTAGAAGTTGGAAACTAGAAGCTTAATGTGACAAAGAATCAGGGGAGTGTTTCAAAGCCAAAGATCACATTTGACATGCTATTTGACAAATACTCCAAGCAAAAGGCCGTTACAAGTGATCAGCCATTAAAAAAAGGATGAGATCACCTCCACATCAAGAGAGGCCGTCGTCACCTTCGAGAGCAGCTACAAGATTTAAAGGTGAATCATCGCAGCAAAGGCAACACTTTACTCCATAATGGGTGCCTCCGAGCTCAAATCAACCTCGCCCGGTTTATGACGATAATGGAGTAATGTGGGTGCCTTATCAGCAATTCTTCCATCCTGGATAGGGAGGACCAAGAAGACCAGCATTGGATAGGATTTCACGACCTACACAAGATCATTGGGGCTCACGTTGGTCCGGGCAGCGAAGACCGGCCAACGCGGTCAGACCGCCCTGCCCAGGAATAATGCCCAATCTCCTCCACGACAAATGTACAAGCCCAAGATCAGAGAGGAGGAGGTTCAGAAGATGGATATAGATCCAGAGAGGACTACTGGCTGAGATATTATACAGATTGGGACAATGGATGTTCCTATCGAGAAAAGTGGCAAAAGACCGATTGTGCTAAACAATCAGGTTGTCAAACCTACTCAGAAAGGATGTGCTGCTAATGATCATGAGGCCAGTGGGAGAAGTTCCAACTCCAATTACTTCTAGCCAAGGTGGTGTCCTCCTGGTTTAACCCATACACAAAGGAGAAAGCTTCAAAGACTGAGGTTCCGGGAGAAGAAGGAAAAGGAGATGGAGGCAAAAAGAGATGAGATGTTCAACAACTACAGACCCATGATGCTGCAAGGGAAGGAGTGGAGAGTTAAAGACACATCTCAGGCCAAGGCGGTCAAACCACTGGAAGACGCGGTCAGACCGCAGGAGGCGGTTCAGCCGGCAGCAGAGGCGGTCAAACCGGTTGACCAGGCGGTCAGACCAGCCCAAGCGGTCAGACCGGGTGCTCGAGAAACACCGCCCGGTTTCACTCCTTTGCCTTCCATGGTTTGCAATGGTGGGTTGTCGTCGGTGCCTACATCAGAAGACGACGAGCAACTCGTTGATTACAGTTCTTCTCCAGAGCACATGAACTTTGATATCAATGTGGTTCATTTATTCATGGACGACTCTGCACCTTTGGAGGAGGCCTTCGCTCATCTTGACTTTGGGCCGAAGGATGCTGTGTTCTAGAAGCCTAAAGACACTGATAATCATCTGAAGGCTTCGTACATGAAGGATCACATCAATGGGAAGCCTATCTCTCGGATGCTAGTGGATGGAGGTGCAATTGTCAACCTGATGCCGTATTCTCTATTCAAGAAGCTAGGAGGTTTAGATGAAGAACTGATCAAGACCAACATGACCATCAGTGGTGTGAGAGGAGATGATCCGATAGGTGCCAAGGGTGTTATCTCCATGGAGCTCACTATTGGAAGCAAGACGCTAGTTACTGCCTTCTTCGTCGCTGAGACACAAGGTAACTTTAGCTTGATTCTTGGTCGTGATTGGATTCATGCAAATAAATGTGTGCCTTCTACCTTGCATCAATTTTTAATACAATGGATAGACGATGAGGTAGAAATTGTACATGGAGATAATTCTGCTTGTGTAGCTGTAGCTGATAGTCATTCTATAAATGTATGTGATGATGTAAAATGATTATCTGCCTTAGATTTATCTGATTATGAGTTTGTAAGCTGTTCCAAGGATGGTTTCATCCCTGCTGTCATAAAGCCGGTAAAAAATCGGCTAAACCACTTCATGTGAATCAATGAGTTCAACTAAAGAGTGGTTGCATCAAAGGATTGATCACTATTGGGCGCACAAGAACGATACGTGTGAAGCCATCGATGATTTGGATGATTTGGGAAAATTAGGACAAGGGTTTACGTCGGCTGATCCTCTTGAGGAGGTAGACATTGGTGATGGCACTGTACCTAGGCCGACATTTGTAAACAAGAGTCTCGATCCTGTTTTCAAATCAGAGTTAATAGAATTATTAAAAGAGTATGTTGATTGCTTTGCATGGAATTACACTGAAATGCCTGGTTTAAGTCGTGATTTAGTTGAGCATATTTTACCTATTAAACCTAGTTTTAAGCCTTATAAGCAACCCCGTAGGAATTTTAATCCTGATATATCTGACCGAGTGAAAGAAGAGATCAATCGGTTACTTGTTGCTAATTTTATAAGGCCTTGTCGGTATGCTGATTGGATCTCTAATATTGTGCTTGTTGAGAAAAAAGGAACTAAAAAGCTTTGTGTTTGCATAGACTTTAGAGATCTTAATAAAGCTACTCCTAAAGATGAATATCCTATGCCTGTAGCCGACTTTCTTGTTAATTTTGCATCTGGACATAAGAATCTTAGCTTTCTTGATGGTAATGCTGGCCGAGATATTATACAGATTGGGACAATGGATGTTCCTATCGAGAAAAGTGGCAAAAGACCGATTGTGCTAAACAATCAGGTTGTCACACCTACTCAGAAAGGTTGTGCTGCTAATGATCATGAGGCCAGTGGGAGTAGTTCCAACTCCAATTACTTCTTGCCAAGGTGGTGTCCTCCCGGTTTAACCCATACACAAAGGAGAAAGCTTCAAAGATTGAGGTTCCGGGAGAAGAAGGAAAAGGAGATGGATGCAAAAAGAGATGAGATGTTCAACAACTACAGACCCATGATGCCGCAAGGGAAGGAGTGGAGAGTTAAAGACACATCTCAGGCCAAGGCGGTCAAACCGCCGGAAGACGCGGTCAGACCGCAGGAGGCGGTTTAGCCGGCAGCAGAGGCGGTCAAACCTGCTGACCAGGCGGTCAGACCGGCCCCAGCAGTCAGACCGTCCCTAGAGGTGGTCAGACCGGGTGCTCCAGAAACGCCACCCGGTTTCACTCCTTTGGCTTCCACGGTTTGCAATGGCGGGTTGTCGTCGGTGCCTACATCAGAAGACGACGAGCAACTCGTTGATTACAGTTCTTCTCCAGAGCGCATGAACCTTGATATCAATGTGCTTCATTTATTCATGGACGCCTCTGCACCTTCGGAGGAGGACTTCGCTCATCTTGACTTTGGGCCGAAGGATGCTGTGTTCCAGAAGCCTAAAGACGCTGATAATCATCTGAAGGCTTTGTACATGAAGGGTCACATCAATGGGAAGCCTATCTCTCGGATGCTAGTGGATGGAGGTGCAATTGTCAACCTTATGCCGTATTCTCTATTCAAGAAGCTGGGAGGTTTAGATGAAGAACTCATCAAGACCAACATGACCATCAGCGGTGTGGGAGGAGATGATCCGATAGGTGCCAAGGGTGTTATCTCCATGGAGCTCACTATTGGAAGCAAGACGCTAGCTACTGCCTTCTTCGTCGCTGAGACACAAGATAACTTTAGCTTGATTCTTGGTCGTGATTGGATTCGTGCAAATAAATGTGTGCCTTCTACCTTGCTTCAATTTTTAATACAATAGATAGACGATGAGGTAGAAATTGTACATGGAGATAATTCTGCTTGTGTAGCTGTAGCTGATAGTCATTCTATAAATGTACGTGATGATGTAAAATGTTTATCTGGCTTAGATTTATCTGATTATGAGTTTGTAAGCTGTTCCAAGGATGGTTTCATCCCTGCTGTCATAAAGCCGGTCGAAAATCGGCTAAACCACTTCATGTGAATCAATCAGTTCAACTAAAGAGTGGTTGCAGCAAAGGATTGATCACTATCGGGCGCACAAGAATGATACATATGAAGCCATCGATGATTTGGATGATTTGGGAAAATTAGGACAAGGGTTTACGTCGGCTAATCCTCTTGAGGAGGTAGACATTGGTGATGGCACTGTACCTAGGCCGACATTTGTAAACAAGAGTCTCAATCCTGTTTTCAAATCAGAGTTGATAGAATTATTAAAAGAGTATGTTGATTTCTTTGCATGGAATTACACTGAAATGTCTGGTTTAAGTCGTGATTTAGTTGAGCATAATTTACCTATTAAACCTAGTTTTAAGCCTTATAAGCAACCCCGTAGGAATTTTAATCCTGATATATATGACCGAGTGAAAGAAGAAATCAATCGGTTACTTGTTGCTAATTTTATAAGGCCTTGTCGGTATGCTGATTGGATCTCTAATATTGTGCCTGTTGAGAAAAAAGGAACTAAAAAGCTTCGTGTTTGCATAGACTTTAGAGATCTTAATAAAGCTACTCCTAAAGATGAATATCCTATGCCTGTAGCTGACTTTCTTGTTAATTTTGCATCTAGACATAAGATTCTTAGCTTTCTTAATGGTAATGCTGGCCGAGATATTATACAGATTGGGACAATGGATGTTCCTATCGAGAAAAGTGGCAAAAGACCGATTGTGCTAAACAATCAGGTTGTGACACCTACTCAGAAAGGATGTGCTGCTAATGATCATGAGGCCAGTGGGAGTAGTTCCAACTCCAATTACTTCTTGTCAAGGTGGTGTCCTCCCGGTTTAACCCATACACAAAGGAGAAAGCTTCAAAGACTGAGGTTCCGGGAGAAGAAGGAAAAGGAGATGGAGGCAAAAAGAGATGAGATGTTCAACAACTACAGACCCATGATGCCGCAAGGGAAGGAGTGGAGAGTTAAAGACACATCTCAGGCCAAGGCAGTCAAACCGCCGAAAGACACGGTCAGACCGCAGGAGGCGGTTCAGCCGGTAGCAGAGGCGGTCAAACCTGCTGACCAGGCGGTCAGACCGGCCCCAGCGGTCAGACCGGCCCTGGAGGCGGTCAGACCGGGTGCTCCAGAAATGCCGCCCGGTTTCACTCCTTTGGCTTCCATGGTTTGCAATGGTGGGTTGTCGTCGGTGCCTACATCAGAAGACGATGAGCAACTCGTTGATTACAGTTCTTCTCCAGAGCACATGAACCTTGATATCAATGTGCTTCATTTATTCATGGACGTCTCTGCACCTTCGGAGGAGGACTTCGCTCATCTTGACTTTGGGCCGAAGGATGCTGTGTTCTAGAAGCCTAAAGACGCTGATAATCATCTGAAGGCTTTGTACATGAAGGGCACATCAATGGGAAGCCTATTTCTCGGATGCTAGTGGATGGAGGTGTAATTGTCAACCTGATGCCGTATTCTTTATTCAAGAAGCTGGGAGGTTTAGATGAAGAACTGATCAAGACCAACATGACCATCAGCGGTGTGGGAGGAGATGATCCGATAGGTGCCAAGGGCATTATCTCCATGGAGCTCACTATTGGATGCAAGACGCTAGCTACTGCCTTCTTCATCACTGAGACACAAGGTAACTTTAGCTTGATTCTTGGTCGTGATTGGATTCATACAAATAAATGTGTGCCTTCTACCTTGCAGCAATTTTTAATACAATGGATATACGATGAGGTAGAAATTGTACATGGAGATAATTCTGCTTGTGTAGCTGTAGCTGATAGTCATTCTATATATGTATGTGATGATGTAAAATGTTTGTCTGGCTTAGATTTATCTGATTATGAGTTTGTAAGCTGTTCCAAGGATGGTTTCATCCCTGCTGTCATAAAGCCGGTCGAAAATCGGCTAAACCACTTCATGTAAATCAATCAGTTCAACTAAAGAGTGGTTGCAGCAAAGGATTGATCACTATCGGGCGCACAAGAACGATATGTGTGAAGCCATCGATGATTTGGATGATTTGGGAAAATTAGGACAAGGGTTTACGTCGGCTAATCCTCTTGAGGAGGTAGATATTGGTGATGGTACTGTACCTCGGCCGACATTTGTAAACAAGAGTCTTGATCCTGTTTTCTAATCAGAGTTAATAAAATTATTAAAAGAGTATGTTGATTGCTTTGCATGGAATTACACTGAAATGTCTGGTTTAAGTCGTGATTTAGTTGAGTATAATTTACCTATTAAACCTGGTTTTAAGCCTTATAAGCAACCCCGTAGGAATTTTAATCCTGATATATATGACCGAGTGAAAGAAGAAATCAATCAGTTACTTGTTGCTAATTTTATAAGGCCTTGTCGGTATGCTGATTGGATCTCTAATATTGTGCCTGTTGAGAAAAAAGGAACTAAAAAGCTTTGTGTTTGCATAGACTTTAGAGTTCTTAATAAAGCTACTCCTAAAGATGAATATCCTATGCCTATAGCCGACTTTCTTGTTAATTCTGCATCTGGACATAAGATTCTTAGCTTTCTTGATGGTAGTGCTGGTTACAATCAAATTTTTATGGCCGAAGAGGATATTTCCAAAACGGCTTTCATATGTCCAGGATTTGTAGGCTTATTTGAGTGGGTAGTCATGACTTTTGGTTTGAAAAATGCTGGTGCTACTTATCAAAGAGCTATGAATTTAATTTTTCATGACTTGCTTGGTATAATCGTAGAAGTCTATATCGATTATATTGTTGTCAAATCGGTTGGTCTAAATTCCCATTTAGCCGATTTAAGACTAGCATTTGAGAAGATGCGTCGATATAACTTAAAAATGAATCTGCACAAATGTGCTTTTGTTGTGTCGGCTGGTAAGTTTTTGGGCTTCATTGTACATGAGAAAGGTGTGGAGATTGATCCCAAAAAGATTGAGTCAAATAAAAAGGTTCAAGCTCCTACTTGCAAGAAAGATTTGCAAAAGTTCTTAGGCAAGGTAAATTATTTGAGGCGATTCATTTGTAACTTGTCTGGGAAGGTGAATGCTTTTACTCCTTTACTTCAGTTGAAAGCTGGATCAGAATTTACTTGGGGAGCAAAACAGCAAGAGGCTTTTGATAAGATCAAGGATTATTTGACTTCGCCGCCTGTTCTTCAAGCACCCAAGAGTGGTGCTCCTTTTAGACTATATGTGGTTGCTGAGGAGAGCGTTATTGGAGCTGTTTTGACTCAAGAGACCGATGGCAAGGAGTATGTTGTTGCTTATGAAAGCAGGAGATTATTGGATGCTGAAACAAGGTACACTTTTATTAAAAAGCTATGTTTATCCTTATATTATGCTTGTACCAAGTTAAGGCATTATTTATTATCAAGTACTTGCTATGTGGCTTGTCAAACCGACATAATTAAGTATATGTTGTAAAAACCTATTCTAAGTGGTAGAGTCGGCAAATGGGTTTATGCTCTTGTTGAATATGATTTACATTGTGAACCAATCTAATCAATGAGAGGTCAAATTGTGGCCGACTTTATTATAGAATATAGAATTAATGAGCAACCTAATTTGGATGTTGGTTATTTAACTTTTACTCCATGGAAGTTGCATTTTGATGGATCGGTTTGTAGAAGTGGTTGTGGTGTTGGAGTTATTATTATTTCACCCAATGGAGCTGTTTTTGAGGCTCTTAACCGTTTGGATCAAGATTGCACTAACAATCAAACCGAATATGAAGCTCTCTTGTTTGGTTTGCAAATTTTACATGACATGGGAGTAAAACATGTAGAAGCATATGGTGATTCCTTATTGGTGGTACAGTAAGTATCTAAGGTATGTCAATGTTTAAATGGTGCTTTAAATGCTTATCTTGATAAATGTTTAGACATCATATCTCGTATGGATGAATTTGTGATTAATCATGTGCCACTGGAAGAGAATCCAAGGGCAAACGCTCTGGCTCAGAAGGCATCCGGTTATGATGTTCAGAAAAGAAATTTTCAAGAACGAAAACCGGTTTTTAGCGAAGCCGAGGGTTATGTCCTAGAGAAGGCGGTCAGACCGCATTCCCCACCCGGTCAAACCGCCCTACCCGGTCTGACCGCCCTGCCAGGCCTGTCTGACCGCCCTGCAGAAGAAAAAAATCACTTCGACTATTGTTTCTTCCAAAACTGTTGAGGACGAAGTAGATGATTGGAGGAAGCCTTTGATTATATATTTACAGGATCCTAAAGGTATAAGTGATAGAAAAGTCCGACGATGTGCTCTAAAGTTTGTTTTAGATAATGATGAGTTGTATTGTCGGACTGCAGATGATTTGCTTTTAAAGTGTTTAGGTCTTGATCAAGCAAGGCTAGCTATGACAGAAGTTCATGAAGGGATTTGTGGTACTCATCAATCGGCTCCTAAGATGAAGTGGCTCCTTAGGAGAGCTTGTTTTTATTGGCCTACTATGATAGCTGATTGTTTTCGGTATTACAAAGGATGTAAAGAATGTCAAGAGCATGGGGATATTCAGTTGGTGCCTGCTGCGTTGATGCATCCGATTATTAAGCCTTGGCCTTTTAGAGGATGGGGTTTGGATTTCGTTGGCAAAATTCATCCACCTTCGTCAAAAGGGTATTGTTTTGTGATCGTGGCTACTGATTACTTTACCAAGTGGACTGAAGCTATACCTCTCAAGAATATGACACATCGGGAGGTAATTGAGTTTATTACAAAGTATGGCATTCCACAAACTTTGACTACGGATCAAGGTACTTCATTCATTGCTAAAGAGGTGCGTGATTTTGTCAATTCTTATGGTATTAAGTTGCTCAATTCATCTCCATATTATGCTCAAGCTAATGATCAAGCCGAGTCTAGCAATAAAACTTTGATGAAGCTCATCAAGAAGAAAATAGAAGATAACCCTAGAAGATGGCATGAGGTATTATCTTAAGCTTTATGGACTTATCGTATTTCTAGACATGGTGCTACTAAGGTTACTCCATATGAGCTTGTGTATGGTCAAGAGGCCGTTTTACCTGTTGAGGTGAATCTAGGCGCATATAGACTTGCAAAGCAAAATAATCTTGATTTTGATACATATTATTCTTTGATGATGGACAATGTTGATGAGGTAACCGATAAGCGATTGGAGGCTTTAGAGGCAATTGAAAAGGACAAAAGGCGAGTTGCTAGAGCATACAACAAGAAGGTAAAAACCAAATCTTTTCAGGTAGGTGATTTGATTTGGAAAACTATTTTACCTATAGGATCTAAGAGCAACAAGTCGGCAAGTGGTCTCCAAGTTGGGAGGGGCCGTACAAGATTGTAAGAGTTTGTTCTGAAAATTCTTATATGGTGGAGACTTTGCAAGGACAGCAGCTACCTCGTGCTCTCAATGGAAGATATTTGAAGAAGTTCTACCCAAGTGTGTGGTAAGACGCTTGAAAGGGATATGGCCGATTTCTAGTAAAATCGCCCTAAGTTCAAAAAATGGCCGATGAGATGTCACATCATTCTTAGATTTATTTTTTAGCGCGCAAGCTTTACTAAAAAACAAGGGGGGCATATGTTGACACTCAAAAATGGTAAAAGCCGGATCAGGCTGGGCCAGGCGGTCAGACCGGGTTGCTCAGGCGGTTTGACCGCGTGGTCCTGTAGCCGGTCCGGCACAAAGACCACCAGGCGGTCGGACCGCCTCCCCCAGAGTCCGACCCAAATTAGAAGTTTTGGCTAGTTTCGAGTTGTAAAGAGTTCCTTGTAGGGCAAGACCTCCTCCCCTATAAATATAAAGGGGCGTGGCCGATTGAGACCTATCATCCAATCGAATTATCAATTTACTACTCTATTTTCTCCAAATCCTAACTTTTCTAACCCCTTTGCTCTCCTCCTTCGTCTCCACGGCGGTTGAGGAAGTTCTGAGTGGCCTTGCCGACCTCTGGACAACCCTAGGTGCGTTTCTCCCGACGGGGTCTCTCCCGGAGTGACGAACTTAGGATTTCGGCGACGCTTCTGCTCCAGGCGGTTAGACCGCCCCCCCCCCAGGCGGTCAGACCGGCTCGTGTCGGAAACTTCGGCGAGTTGATTTTCGACATCCGCGCGAACTAGCGCATCCGTGTGTTCGACCAGAAAAACGTCAACACTAACAAACGTGAGAATAAACCATGCCTAAGCGTTTGACCGCAGACCACATTTGTCACACCATGCAAGCCAAAGACGTGATCTTCCGTGTGTGAAAACTATCCTGCCGGCATGTGACTCCTCACCAACCTGTCTAATGCAAGCTAGCGTCAGTGTCGTGATGGATTGCAAGCAAAGAGCAACCAGACATATTTGATCTACTGGCATGGATGTTGTTTCTGGCGATGCATCATGCCACTTTGCAGACTGACATATCCATCCGGGCATTCATGGGAGCCAAGGTTTCTTTCATCACTGGTCAAGTCAATTTGGATATATGTCCTGCTCCTAGTTTGAACTTGCTTCAGTTGCTTTCTCTGAAGCTATGAGATTCAAAGCTTCAAACTGTGCTTGACTGCTAGTCCTGGTTAATTTCAACAATAATTCCAGTTTACATTTTAATTTGTTGACCCAAATAAAGCCGCAACCAACTACTGGGTTCACACATAACAGTTTCACATGTTTCTGAACTAAAAATAATCGAGGCTACTAGCTGAGTCAGATATTGTGAAACTAAGGGCATTATAACATCAGGAACTGGATCCATTAGCCACACACATGCAGTACATACAGTCTGGGCGTCTGGCCGCGCGCACCACACATGCATGTCGCCATCCTCGCGTACAAGCTGCTGATGCTGCTGGTCAGTGGTCGTCGACAATGAGCTTTCGTTGATCACGTCACTGTGGATTCTTTTTGTCTGCCGCGCCCCCCCTGATGATGAACTTGTGCAGAGTGCAGAGAGAAACATATCGTGCGGTCATCATGACGACCAATAATGATATGTGTGCTTGGTAAATCCACTACTAGGGAAACAACATTTCGTCCTGGAGAAAAAATGACATCAGCACCGGTTTTTTCACCCGGTACTAATGTGCACATTAGTACCGGGTAGGAAGGAAGGACCCCGACACGCTCTCCGTGGCACACATTAGTACCGGGTCGGGGCTAGAACCGGTACTAATGCCATACATTAGTACCGGGTGGTGTCTAGGCCCGGTACACATTAGTACCGGGCCTAGACACCACTCGGTACTAATGTATGGCACATTAGTACCGGGTCAATCTAACACCGGTACTAAAATGAAACGGCCGTCAGCTCCGTCTCGATTCCCCCGCGTCTGCATGCACTGGGCGGGCCCGTCCTTATCTCTCTCTCGATTTCGCTTCTCCTTTTTCTCTCCCTTCCTTATCCGTCCGCAGCACCCTCCCTTCTCTCTCACTTCTCTTCTCCTTTTTTCTCTCCCTCACCTTATCTCTCTTTTCTAGGGGCGGCGGATTCGGATCGGGGCGGCCTTCCCCGGCGGCGGGCACGGCCGGGCGCGGTGCGACCTTCCCCAGCGACGGCGGAGGCCGGCGGGCGTGGCCGCAAGCGGGTGCGGCGGTGCGGAGACCTGCGGGTGCGGCGGCGCGGAGACCTGAGGGCGCGACTGGGGAGGTAGGGCCGTGAGGCGCGGCGGCCACGTGTCACACCCTGAAATTTCCAATTTCAGGATGTGAATAGAAAGAATAATTAAACAATGATTTCTCATAATTTTAAAAATTTTCCAACATTTATTTTCTTTACAGGAAATATAGTACAGGAAAAGCCTTTGTTTGTTTTTCGGAATTAAATAAATTGTTATGTGAGTGTTGCATTCATGCCGATGCATCTTGGTGTTCATGAGTGCAAAATGTTTTAAAAACACGCTTAGGTGCTGACCAAACCCTTCCGAGAATTTTCCGGATTTTTCTGGAATTTATTCTCATTTTCTCTGAGCTTATTCTATTTATTAGAAGGCTCTAAAATCTTTTTCATGAGCTCCAAATGTTTTATTTGGATTGTTCGTGTCCTATTTTCCTGGAATTTTTAGGATTTTCTGAGTATTTTTTCGTGCCTCTAAACATTTTCTAGCATTTTCTAAATTTGTTTTTGCACTGAAAATAATTTCGAAAAAAAACATCCCTTCAGCTTGGGCCGAGCACGAGGGCCCGACCCACCTTTCCCGGCCCAGCGGCCAACCCGCCAGGCCCGTCCAGGCCCAGCAACAGAGCTACTGCTCGTGCCCCAGCCGAGCACGGCAGCGCCGCCGTCATCTCCTTCTTGGCGTGCGCGCCAAGCCCCGGACTGCCGCGCGCCCCTATATAGCAAGACCGAGCCCTACACGTGCCTGCTCCCTCCTGCCTCACCCGGCGCCGCCTCACGCCCTCCCCTGCACAGCGCCTCGAGCAGTCCGACGCGGAGCCAAGCAGAGCTGAGTGGAGCGGAGCGCCGCCGGTGTCGCCGATTCGTCGTCCAGAGGCATAGTCGAAGCAACCCGAAGCCACCAGCAGCCCCGTGACGTCAAGCTGAAGGTTCGCCGTCGCTCCCCGTCGCCTGGTGCCCTCGGAAGACCCCCCGACGGGAGCCCGAGCTGCAGGATGCTCGGTCGCCGTCGTCCTTGAAATCCAATCGTCTCCATCCGTCTCCCACCCCGGTGAGCACACCATCGCGATCCTCTCGTCCACCTCTCTCCGTTTTGTACCTCAGCCGTGCCCCTAGCCACCCGGAGCCCCGGCAACGTCAGCACCAGGAGCTTCCGTCCGCCCCTACGCTCCAGCCGTGTATCGAACGGAGGTTGAAGAAGATAAGGTTGTTTTGTGTTTAAGTCCCTGTGATATCTTGTAATCTTTTGATGTTTTTATGTATCTTGCAAGTTTCTCAGAAAACCCCCTAGGAAGATCCCACCTTTCACACATAAATCCCACCTAGCCGTTTTGCATCTAGACCCCTGTCTTTTCCAATAAATCTTAGATTTTTTTCATGTGTCTTGGCAAAAATGCAAGAAACCCCCTGAACAGTTTAGATTCCATAAATCCAGTCCACCCTGAGGTTTTTTGCATGAAAACCCTCGGGTTTACATACATAATTATGTATATGTCCTCGGTTTTTCGTAGTTATGCCCCTGGAAGTTTTGAAACTTTGCCAGCAAGTCCCTAGAGCTTGTTTAGTCCATATCTTTCATGTTTTAGCTCTGTTTTTATCCGTTCAAGTTGCGTTAGGTTCATAATAATGTAAAGTACATGTTAGTGGTGAGTTTTTATCATGTTTGTTTTCTGAAAAATTATTTAATATTAATTTTGATTAATGCTTAGTTATGCACGCCTTTTATAAATAAAAACAATATAGAGCTACACACCGTTTTTTTATAATCATTGTTAATTTGATTAATAATTATTTCACATGCTTTTATACATAAAATGTAATTAGATCTTTTACCCGGTTTTTCATAACCAAATGTTAATTTGTTTAATATTTAATTAAACTTTTCTAATTAAAAGTTGATAGGCTTTTACACCGGCTTTTATAAATAAATGTTAATTTGTTTAAATACTAACATGAATGAGTTTTTAATTATAACTTTATTAGTTTACTCGAATCATAAAGATTACGTTTAGGTAATTCATATAGTTTACCTTTTCTAAGTTAAAAGTTTAATTGGTATAATTTACATATGAATCTTTATTAATAAAACTTGACTAGGTTCTTTACTTCGGTCTTTGCAAATAAAAATATAATGCTGCAATAATTCCAATTTAGGGTATTTTCTTTATGAAATATCCTTTACATATCTTTTGCTAATTAAAATAAACCTAGCTCATAGTTTGTTCACTCATATATGCAAATCGATCGTTAGTCGTTCTTTATCAAAGCTCTGTCTCAGTATGTCTCTGTTGTAGAGCTAATCTCCTTTCGAGCTCCAGATCTTTTGATCCTAGTTCATGCTCAAACCTAGTGCCTTTCATAAAGCTAACCAAGTCTTTCCTTTTCTCAGCACGATCTGTGTGCTTCAGTGATCCATAGCATCGAGCCTATCCTTTAGTGTGTTCTTTTAAAGCCTTTTCTTTTGATTGGTGTATTGTTCTTAGTTTGCTTGTTTGTTTTCTTTGTGTGCTTGTGCCCGATGATTGATGCGAGTAGAAGGAACGTGGTTCGAGAGCTTTGGAGAGCAAGAGGTTGAAGAATTCTGACAACATCACTACTCTGGTTAAAGGCAAGTGTGTCCTTGTTCTTTTGTCCTAATAGCTGTGTTTAATCACATTGCATATGCTTGCATTTAATTTGATGGGTCCTATTAAGGATTATCCTAGTCTTTATGATCATTCCTTGTCAACCTGAGTTTATCTCTTTGCTGGGTAGCTATGCTTAGTTGCTCTACTTGGGTTTTGGTGGTTTAATGAACAACAATGATGAACTTGCTTTACCTTTTATGTTGTATCTCTGTTTAATACAAGATCACAATGCTTAATCGGAACATGGAGAACCACCCAGGACAACAATGCAACCACAAGGACTAAATGGCTCTGGTCTTGGCTGAGTAATTAGGGAAGTCTTGTGTGGCCATTACTCGCATAGTAGCTTGGATACGGAGGAATGCTTTTATGGCTCTTCTATTCCGGATAGGTATTGGAACGGAAGTACTCTATGGCTGACCGTCCGTGAATAGAAGTGAGGTACGAAAGATAGCCTCAATGGCATATGCTATTGTGGACTAATACACATGGGAGGACTCTTTGTAAAGGCCTCGTAGCGTCCCTATGCAATCACACCTAGGAAGTGTGGTATTGTGCCTACTTTTGCACAACATGGTTGGGTTCAAAGTTCTTCTGATCTTTACGCGACTTGTGGTGAAAGTGTACAACCTCTGCAGAGTGTAAAACTAATCGATTAGCCGTGCTCACAGTCAAGAGCGGCCTAGACCCTCACATGATAATTGAACTTGAAGATGGTCTTAAATCGTTGTTATGGTTATGTTAGCCATATGCTTATGGCGTATCTCTATATGTTAATTGTGGGTTGGTATATACTTATATCATAGTAATCAGGTGCTAATAAAATTTTACCAACTAAAAGTGCATAATGTAGTCAACCTGTCAGCCTTTCCTTGTTCAGCCTTTGCATTCATACTTTCCCCACACTTGGCCTAGACCCTCACATGATAATTGAACTTGAAGATGGTCTTAAATCGTTGTTATGGTTATGTTAGCCATATGCTTATGGCGTATCTCTATATGTTAATTGTGGGTTGGTATATACTTATATCATAGTAATCAGGTGCTAATAAAATTTGACCAACTAAAAGTGCATAATGTAGTCAACCTGTCAGCCTTTCCTTGTTCAGCCTTTGCATTCATACTTTCCCCACACTTGCTGAGTACGGCATGTGCTCACCCTTGCTATAAACAATGTTGCTCAGAAAGAGAAAGTTGCTATAAAGACGTTGTGAAGATTTTGCTGGTGCTAGGCGTACGCAACCCCCAGTCGACTGCTTGTGGATGTTTGGAGCTTTCATTTCCAGGATTTAAGCGTAATACTCTGATAATCTTTGTTTTCTTTACGTGATATTGTTTCTGTTATTCACTTATGTCAACTATACGCATGAAACTTGATCCTGGCATGCATATAGGTTTGCACTTGGGTTTCTTTGGAAAAACAGGTGTGACACCACGGCGGCCACGGCTGAACGGCGCGGGCGGCGGGATGCGCGGCGGCCACGACTAGCCGGAGGTGCGGCAGCGGCCACGGTGGTTTGATTTTTTTTCCTCTGTTCTTATTCTGAATCTGAGATGAGATGAGTTTTCGTGTAATGCGATTTTTGATCTATAAAATCTGAGATGAATGTGATCACGTGATGAATTTTGTGGTGTGATCTTGTGATATTGTTGGCGTTTCTTAACGTCATCACTAGGCGTCGTGGTAGCGTGAGCGTGTAAGAAACTCCCGGGTACACTGACGAATGCGAACGAATCCGCAAGCGCACGGATACACCGTTGTAGCACTTCCCCTAGGAGAATGAGTATTCCCGAAGGGTATCGTTCCAAGGAACGGTGTGCACTATCTCCTACTCTAGTATAGATGGTCCAAGGACACCAAACTCCAACTGGGATAGATATGGATTGAGAAGCACTTTCTTAAGGGACTTAGCTCTCGAGATGGATCTGTCCAGTCTTAGTCCTCCCCGTGGGGCACCAGCACATCCTAACTTTTTAGGGAGAGGCCAATGTACTGGCAACGAGCCCAACTCGGTACGCAGGCGCGGAGGGTTGCAAAGGGTCCAACAGGCTGTCACCACTGCGGTCTACCTCTACCGTTACGCGAACGCACGTGGTCTTCGTATGATAACCAGAGCCCAGACACCACGTCTGTACCCCAGATAACTAATATAGTGCAGTTACGTCTGCTAGCCCGGTAACTACACTATAGCAACCCGTATAAATACGGAACCACGAACTAGAGAAATAACGGAGTCAAATCATACTATTCATCGAGTTACGGAGCAGAAAGGAAGCTATGGTTGCAAACAAACGAGATACAGCAGACTTACTCAGCTAAATAGGATCAGAGCATGCAAATAGATATATGAACTACTAGACTAGCTCTAAAGGATCAAAACCTTATGTCACGAAGAACACAAGCCTCTAACAAATGAACGAGCTAAGAACACAAGAACAAATCAAGCATGCATGATATCCACTATAGTCTAAATAAGAAATGCTGAAATACTCACTTTGGTCTAATTGAAAAACGAGCATCCACGAGGACATCAACTCACTCCTCACCCTATGCCACCTAGCACTCTAATCACACACAGAACTCATGGGAGAGGTGAGAACTCACCTCTCCAAGAGAGAATGAGAGGAGAGGGAGAAGGGATGTGTCTCAAATGGGAGCCCCCCCTCCTATTTATAGAGGAGGGGGTGGCTTGCCAAGAGGCCAAATGCTCTCCAAGATGTGCAGCCATCCTTGGGCGCCACCAATAGGAGACCGACACGTGGCGAGGAATCTTGCAATGCACTCTTCTCTAGCTTCCAGGGGAAGGAACCAAACCGACCTTGTACTGGCCAATCAACGGGCGCCATGTCACCAATCCACCCCGGAACGTTATAAGGGATCAACCAGGAAGCAACACGTGGAAGCAGATGGCGAACAAAGACCAGAAGGGTTCGGCCGAACCTGGGTTCGGCCGACCCTGGCCCACCTCCTTCTGGCTTGTCCTTTCTCTGGGTGACTGATATGTGGGCCCTTATGACGGTTCTAGGTGCATGCCGAGTTTGGAGGTGGTTTGGGTCCCTAGTGGGCCCTTGGATTCTTGTGCTGCACACGTGGTGGTGTCTGATTCGTCGGGAGTTAATTCACATGGATTGATGAGGTGTCATGGACACATGGCATCCAATGTGGCACACGTCGCCACGTGGTCTGGTGTGGGTCCCATCGAGCTCACAAGATATCGGGAGTATGATCTTGTCTTGTGCATATCTTTCTCATCCGGACTCCGAAGTAGACAAATGATATATCCATTTCGATCGTCTCGACGAGCCCGTCGCAATGGTGCAGTCCCAATTGGCATTTGAGGTTGTTTATGATGACGTCCTTGAAAAGCCATTGGACTACTTGCTCTCAACTGTACCATTTGGCACATATTTCTGTGCATCCTGCAACAAAAGCTAGAAACACCAACACTTGTGGAAATCATCAGTATCAAGCCCTATTCTAGTGTTGATGATCATTTTACCATTATATTATGTAGGTATTGACGGTGTAAAAGTAGAACTTAGCAGCCGTCAACAACACCCCCACACTTGACCTTTGCTCGTCCCGAGTAAAGGGAGTCAGATCAAGGCGAGACATGATATCCAAAGGCATGAAACAAGCATAAGAGATATTCCAAACCATACCTTGTACTTGTGAACTCTAAAGTGTCTATCATGCTATCTTGGGTAGTTGAAGAATGGAACGGTCATGAATCAAGTCACTCTTGCTCATCATGTTAAGTAACTTGGGGTTTTGCAATTTTCAAAACAAACCTTGCTTAGCTCCTCGTTTGATTCTCTTAGATCGCTCAATGTGTGTATGTCCTCACCAAGGTATTAGATTGCCTTTCTTCATCCTACTTCTAATGATGGCTATATGTGGAGCTCAGGGTAGGATAAAGAATAAGGCATACTTGCATCACATATATTGCAAAGTCAAAGACTAGATCCACAGAGAAAATCAAATCATACAATCAGATCAAGATGTGCACGTGTATGGGTATGGTGAGTATGGTAAGGTGGATACTAGGCCCGGAATGGGTGCTAGATATTACCATACATATATGAGGAAAGTTGGTAGATGGTAAGGTGGACACTAGCCTCGGAATGGACACTAGTTATTACCATCTAAGTTATGGAACTCCTTTTTGCATAATCTCATCTCTCTCATATTTCTCCTTTATTTATTTGGACATGGGCTATTCTTTCTTTCCTCTTTTTTTTTCTTTTTTTCATCATGCCTTGAGCAAGTGTCTCTCTTTTTTTTCATAGCCCATGTCTCTTTTGAAGGATACTTTTGGAGAGAGATGTCACACCACATATGGAGCTTTATTTTTATGAAATGGATGAATGATACAATGCTAACTTCGAGTGTAGAAGCATAGCAAGGGGAAAAGTGGGTGTGCACATGAATCTTGATCATGAAAGTAATGAAAAGAATTCTCACAAGGGTCACAGGATTTGACAAAGCTCAATGCAATAACAAGCAGCATATGAGTCTAGGGTTTTAAACTACGAGGATCATATGGCTCTAGTGGGATGGTGGCATATCAAATAGGAGCTTTGCAAAGGGTTTTCATGATTTTCAAATAAAATTCCCAAGCACTCAAACATAAAGAACGAAGATCATATCATGAAACCATATCACAAACGTCAACTACTTAGATAAGCATGAGTTCCCTAATGATATTTGTTCACAAGCATTAAGATGATAAGTAAGGAATAAAATATATGCAAGCCAACCAGGGGAAGCATGTAGAGCAAGCATAGCACCAACCATTGAGTTTGGGTTCAAAGGATAGGAATTGAAATTCAAACAAACTCATGGATAGGATAGAGTGAGATAAAGGGTGCACATACCATCGCTTCTGAAGGATAAGAGATCAAGGAAGACCAGTGGTGATTCGGCTGACCATAAGGCAGCCGCCTCACTCTAGTTTACCTTGCTCTTGTCATGAAGGCGTAGTCGATGTCGTGCAGTGCCTGTGTGGGAGTTCTCGAGTGGAAATGTCGATGATGAGCTTGAGAGAACTCCCCCACACTGGTGGTTGAACCTGGTGCTGTTCTTCAAACGACAAATAAAAACAAAGGATGGACTCTACTGGTTCGAGAACCATAGAGCCTTTATTCAAATTCAAATGTTTTTGTTGTTTTTATTTTATTTTATTGTCACCATATCATTTGCTCGAGAGGGTTAGACCAAGGTTACACATTATACACAAAGGGGAATATACTTACTTTGGATCTTTGAGAGGTCATATGTACCACCTTTGCATGTTGTGCAACATGAATCTGACACCTTAACTTACCTTCCCTTCGAATTTAGCTCAATGACTTACCCATTCAAGTTTGACAATTTTCTGCAGGGGTTAGTCAGCATACATGCAACCAAGATCTATGAAGATATAACTCTAAGGTTCATCAGTCAAAACTCGACACCATGTCTTGTTTTGATTGAAGAAGACAATTTTAACCTAAGCACCATGCTTAATTTAAAACAATCTATGAATACACGATATATCATATGCATTCAAACCAGAGCATATAAACAAAGATATAGGAAGCATGGAAGCATGATCAAGCCATTTATCAAAAGGGGCATAAGCATGAACAAAAGATGGTGAACCTCGGGAACCTCCCGAAAGGGCTTTGTTTAATGTCAAAAGCAGGACTTACCTAGCTAGTGGGCAAGATGCAAGAACTAACATCATCCTCACACCAGGATAAGATTTGGTAGAGGAGGAACTTTACTTAGGATGCTCACATACGTCCCCCACACTTGAAGTTTGCATTGCTAGGCAACAAAACTCAAGTGTGTGGTGAT